>OX460418.1:42935548-44379798 GCA_949786385.1 Onychomys leucogaster | reverse complement strand
AAGGGAAACACACAGCACTGTTCTCATCCATGAAACACACTCTGCTTTAGAGCAAGAATCACGCTCTTGCATTCTAGAGTCTCTCATACAGAGGGAAACGTAAGTGTGCTCAGCACAAAAGAACTGTGTTTCCTACACACACGGACAATACCTAGTTCAACTCTGTTTTTGAAACTGGTACAAACCACAGGTCCTCTAACATCCAATGCTTTTCAGTTAAGAGCGAGACACATGTGAGCTTCGTGAACAATGTAGCTTTGTTTGAGCTGAAAAGTGACTGCATTTACCTTAAACGAGTCTTGCTTGTAGGAAGACACAGACCCTGGCATTTAACTCCATTTCTGAAGGGAAACACACAGCACAGTCCTCAATCGTGAAACACACTCTGCTTTAGAGCAAGAAGCACGATCTTGCTTTCTAGAGTCTCTCATACAGGGGGAAACGTGAGTGTGCTCAGCACAAAAGAACTGTGTTTCCTACACGCACCGACCATATCTAGTTCAACTCTGTTTCTGAAACTGATACAAACCACAGGTCCTCTAACATCCAATGCTTTTCAGTTAAGAGCGAGAAACGTGTGAGCTTCGTGAACAACGTAGCTTCGTTTGAGCTGAAAATTAACTGCTTTTATCTGAAACGAAGTCTTGCTTGTAGGAAGACACAGACCCTGGCATTTAACTCCGTTTCTGAAGGGAAACACACAGCACAGTTCTCATCCATGAAACACACTCTGCTATAGAGCAAGAAGCACGCTCTTGCTTTCTAGAGACACTCATACAGAGGGAAACGTGGGTGTGCTCAGAACAAAAGAACTGTGTTTCCTACACACACGGACCATATCTAGTTCAACTCTGCTTCTGAATCTGATACAAACCACAGGTCCTCTAACATCCAATGCTTTTCAGTTAAGAGCGAGACACGTGTGAGCTTCGTGAAAAATGTAGATTTGTTTGAGCTGAAAAGTGACTGTGTTTACCTGAAACAAATCTTGCTTGTAGGAGGACACAGAGCCTGGCATTTAACTCCGTTTCTGAAGGAACCACACAGCACTGTTCTCATCCATGAAACACACTCTGCTTTAGAGCAAGAATCATGCTCTTGCTTTCTAGAGTCTCTCATACAGAGGGAAACGTGAGTGTGCTCAGAACAAAAGAACTGTGTTTCCTACACGCACGGACCATACATAGTTCAACTCTGTTTCTGAAACTGATACAAACCACAGGTCCTCTAACATCCAATGCTTTTCAGTTAAGAGCGATTCACGTGTGAGCTTCATGAACTATGTAGCTTCGTTTGAGCAGAAAAGTGACTGCGTTTACCTGAAATGAGTCTTGCTTGTAGGAAGACACAGACCCTGGCATTTAACTCCGTTTCTGAAGGGAAACACACAGCACAGTTCTCATCCATGAAACACACTCTGCTTTAGAGCAAGAATCACGCTCTTGCTTTCTAGAGTCTCTCATACAGAGGGAAACGTGAGTGTGCTCAGCACAAAAGAAGTGTGTTTCCTACACACACGGACCATACCTAGTTCAACTCTGTTTCTGAAACTGATACAAACCACAGGTCCTCTAACATCCAATGCTTTTCAGTTAAGAGCGATAAAACGTGTGAGTTTCTTGAACAATGAAGTTTCGTTTGAGCTGAAAATTAACTGCGTTTATCTGAAACGAAGTCTTGCTTGTAGAAAGACAGAGAGCCTGGCATTTAACTCCGTTTCTGAAGGGAAACACACAGCACAGTCCTCACCTATGAAACACACTCTTCTTTAGAGCAATAAGCACGCCCTTGCTTTCGAGAGTCTCTCATACAGAGGGAAACGTGAGTGTGCTCAGAAGAAAAGAACTGTGTTTCCTACACACGGACAATATCTAGTTCAACTCTGCTTCTGAATCTGATACAAACCACAGGTCCTCTAACATCCAATGCTTTTCAGTTAAGAGCGAGACACGTGTGAGCTTCGTGAACAACATAGATTCGTTTGAGCTGAAAAGTGACTGCGTTTACCTGAAACGAGTCTTGCTTGTAGGAAGACACAGACCCTGGCATTTAACTCCGTTTCTGAAGGGAAACACACAGCACAGTTCTCATCCATGAAACACACTCTGCTTTAGAGCAAGAAGCACGCTCTTGCTTTCTAGAGTCTCTCATAAGACGAAACGTGAGTGTGCTCAGCACAAAAGAACTGAGTTTCCTACACACACGGACTATATCTAGTTCAACTCTGTTTCTGAAATAGATACAAACCACAGGTCCTCTAACATCCAATGCTTTTCAGTTAAGAGCGAGAAACGTGTGAGCTTCGTGAACAATGTAGCTTCGTTTGAGCTGAAAGTGACTGCGTTTACCTGAAACGAGTCTTGCTTGTAGGAAGACCCAGACCCTGGCATTTAACTCCGTTTCTGAAGGGAAACACACAGCACAGTTCTCATCCATGAAACACACTCTGCTTTAGAGGAAGAAGCACGCTCTTGCTTTCTAGAGTCTCTCATACAGAGGGGAACATGAGTGTGCTCAGCACAAAAAAACTGTGTTTCCTACACACACGGACCATACATTGTTCAACTCTGTTTCTGAAACTGATACAAACCACAGGTCCTCTATCATCCAATGCTTTTCAGTTAAGAGCGAGAAACGTGTGAGCTTCATGAACTATGTAGCTTCGTTTGAGCAGAAAAGTGACTGCGTTTACATGAAATGAGTCTTGCTTGTAGGAAGACACAGACCCTGGCATTTAACTCCGTTTCTGAAGGGAAACACACAGCACAGTTCTCATCCATGAAACACACTCTGCTTTAGAGCAAGAAGCACGCTCTTGCTTTCTAGAGTCTCTCATACAGAGGGAAACGTGAGTGTGCTCAGCACAAAAGAAGTGTGTTTCCTACACACACGGACCATACCTAGTTCAACTCTGGTTCTGAAAGTGATACAAACTACAGGTCCCCTACATCCAATGCTTTTCAGTTAAGAGTGAGACACGTGTGAGCTTCGTGAACAATGTAGCTTCGTTTGAGCTTAAAAGTGACTGCGTTTTTCTGAAATGAAATCTTGCTTGTAGGAAGACACAGACCCTGGCATTTAACTCCGTTTCTGAAGGGAAACACACAGCACAGTCCTCATCCATGAAACACACTCTGCATTAGAGCAAGAAGCACGCTCTTGCTTTCTAGAGTCTCTCATACAGAGGGAAACGTGAGTGTGCTCAGCACAAAAGAACTGTGTTTCCTACACACACGGACCATATCTAGTTCAACTCTGCTTCTGAAACTGATACAAACCACAGGTCCTCTAACTTCCAATGCTTTTCAGTTATGAGCGAGAAACGTGTGAGCTATGTGAACAATGTAGCTTCGTTTGAGCTGAAAAGTGACTGCGTTTTTCTGCAACGAAGTCTTGCTTGTAGGAAGACACAGACCCTGGCATTTAACACCGTTTCTGAAGGGAAACACACAGCACAGTTCTCATCCATGAAACACACTCTGCATTAGAGCAAGAAGCACGCTCTTGCTTTCTAGAGTCTCTCATACAGAGGGAAACGTGAGTGTGCTCAGCACAAAAGAACTGTGTTTCCTACACGCACCGACCATAACTAGTTCAACTCTGTTTCTGAAACTGATACAAACCACAGGTCCTCTAAAGTCCAATGCTTTTCAGTTAAGAGCGAGACACGTGTGAGCTTCGTGAACAATGTAGCTTCATTTGAGCAGAAAAGTGACTGCATTTACATGAAACGAGTCTTGCATGTAGGAAGACACAGACCCTGGCATTTAACTCCGTTTCTGAAGGGAAACACACAGCACAGTTCTCATCCATGAAACACACTCTGCTTTAGAGCAAGAAGCACGCTCTTGCTTTCTAGAGTCTCTCATAGAGAGGGAAACGTGAGTGTGCTCAGCACAAAAGAACTGTGTTTCCTACACACACGGACCATATCTAGTTCAACTCTGCTTCTGAATCTGATACAAACCACAGGTCCTCTAACATCCAATGCTTTTCAGTTAAGAGCGAGACACGTGTGAGCTTCGTGAACAATGTAGATTCGTTTGAGCAGAAAAGTGACTGCGTTTACCTGAAATGAGTCTTGCTTGTAGGAAGACACAGACCCTGGCATTTAACTCCGTTTCTTAAGGGAAACACACAGCACAGTTCTCATCCATGAAACACACTCTGCTATAGAGCAAGAAGCACGCTCTTGCTTTCTAGAGACACTCATACAGAGGGAAACGTGGGTGTGCTCAGCACAAAAGAAGTGTGTTTCCTACACACATGGACCATACCTAGTTCAACTCTGTTTCTGAAACTGATACAAACTACAGGTCCTCTAACGTCCAATGCTTTTCAGTTAAGAGCGAGACACGTGTGAGCTTCGTGAACAATGTAGCTTCATTTGAGCAGAATTCTGACTGCATTTACATGAAACGAGTCTTGCTTGTAGGAAGACACAGACCCTGGTATTTAACTCCGTTTCTGAAGGGAAACACACAGCATAGTCCTCCTCTATGATACACACTCTGCTTTAGAGCAAGAAGCACGCTCTTGCTTTCGAGAGTCTCTCATACAGAGGGAAAGGTGAGTGTGCTCAGAACAAAAGAACTGTGTTTCCTACACACACGGACCATATCTAGTTCAACTCTGCTTCTGAATCTGATACAAACCACAGGTCCTCTAACATCCAATGCTTTTCAGTTAAGAGCGAGACACGTGTGAGCTTCGTGAAAAATGTAGATTTGTTTGAGCTGAAAAGTGACTGTGTTTACCTGAAACAAATCTTGCTTGTAGGAGGACACAGAGCCTGGCATTTAACTCCGTTTCTGAAGGAACCACACAGCACTGTTCTCATCCATGAAACACACTCTGCTTTAGAGCAAGAATCATGCTCTTGCTTTCTAGAGTCTCTCATACAGAGGGAAACGTGAGTGTGCTCAGAACAAAAGAACTGTGTTTCCTACACGCACGGACCATACATAGTTCAACTCTGTTTCTGAAACTGATACAAACCACAGGTCCTCTAACATCCAATGCTTTTCAGTTAAGAGCGATTCACGTGTGAGCTTCATGAACTATGTAGCTTCGTTTGAGCAGAAAAGTGACTGCGTTTACCTGAAATGAGTCTTGCTTGTAGGAAGACACAGACCCTGGCATTTAACTCCGTTTCTGAAGGGAAACACACAGCACAGTTCTCATCCATGAAACACACTCTGCTTTAGAGCAAGAATCACGCTCTTGCTTTCTAGAGTCTCTCATACAGAGGGAAACGTGAGTGTGCTCAGCACAAAAGAAGTGTGTTTCCTACACACACGGACCATACCTAGTTCAACTCTGTTTCTGAAACTGATACAAACCACAGGTCCTCTAACATCCAATGCTTTTCAGTTAAGATCGAGAAACGTGTGAGCTTCGTGAACAATGTAGATTCATATGAGCCGAAAATTAACTGCGTTTATCTGAAACGAAGTCTTGCTTGTCGGAAGACACAGAGCCGGGCATTTAACTCCGTTTCTGAAGGGAAACACACAGCACTGTTCTCATCCATGAAACACACTCTGCCTTAGAGCAAGAATCACGCTCTTGCATTCTAGAGTCTCTCATACAGAGGGAAACGTAAGTGTGCTCAGCACAAAAGAACTGTGTTTCCTACACACACGGACAATACCTAGTTCAACTCTGTTTTTGAAACTGGTACAAACCACAGGTCCTCTAACATCCAATGCTTTTCAGTTAAGAGCGAGACACATGTGAGCTTCGTGAACAATGTAGCTTTGTTTGAGCTGAAAAGTGACTGCATTTACCTTAAACGAGTCTTGCTTGTAGGAAGACACAGACCCTGGCATTTAACTCCATTTCTGAAGGGAAACACACAGCACAGTCCTCAATCGTGAAACACACTCTGCTTTAGAGCAAGAAGCACGATCTTGCTTTCTAGAGTCTCTCATACAGGGGGAAACGTGAGTGTGCTCAGCACAAAAGAACTGTGTTTCCTACACGCACCGACCATATCTAGTTCAACTCTGTTTCTGAAACTGATACAAACCACAGGTCCTCTAACATCCAATGCTTTTCAGTTAAGAGCGAGAAACGTGTGAGCTTCGTGAACATCGTAGCTTCGTTTGAGCTGAAAATTAACTGCTTTTATCTGAAACGAAGTCTTGCTTGTAGGAAGACACAGACCCTGGCATTTAACTCCGTTTCTGAAGGGAAACACACAGCACAGTTCTCATCCATGAAACACACTCTGCTATAGAGCAAGAAGCACGCTCTTGCTTTCTAGAGACACTCATACAGAGGGAAACGTGGGTGTGCTCAGAACAAAAGAACTGTGTTTCCTACACACACGGACCATATCTAGTTCAACTCTGCTTCTGAATCTGATACAAACCACAGGTCCTCTAACATCCAATGCTTTTCAGTTAAGAGCGAGACACGTGTGAGCTTCGTGAAAAATGTAGATTTGTTTGAGCTGAAAAGTGACTGTGTTTACCTGAAACAAATCTTGCTTGTAGGAGGACACAGAGCCTGGCATTTAACTCCGTTTCTGAAGGAACCACACAGCACTGTTCTCATCCATGAAACACACTCTGCTTTAGAGCAAGAGTCATGCTCTTGCTTTCTAGAGTCTCTCATACAGAGGGAAACGTGAGTGTGCTCAGCACAAAAGAACTGTGTTTCCTACACGCACGGACCATACATAGTTCAACTCTGTTTCTGAAACTGATACAAACCACAGGTCCTCTAACATCCAATGCTTTTCAGTTAAGAGCGATTCACGTGTGAGCTTCATGAACTATGTAGCTTCGTTTGAGCAGAAAAGTGACTGCGTTTACCTGAAATGAGTCTTGCTTGTAGGAAGACACAGACCCTGGCATTTAACTGCGTTTCTGAAGGGAAACACACAGCACAGTTCTCATCCATGAAACACACTCTGCTTTAGAGCAAGAAGCACGCTCTTGCTTTCTAGAGTCTCTCATACAGAGGGAAACGTGAGTGTGCTCAGCACAAAAGAAGTGTGTTTCCTACACACACGGACCATACCTAGTTCAACTCTGTTTCTGAAACTGATACAAACCACAGGTCCTCTAACATCCAATGCTTTCAGTTAAGAGCGATAAAACGTGTGAGTTTCGTGAACAATGAAGTTTCGTTTGAGCTGAAAATTAACTGCGTTTATCTGAAACGAAGTCTTGCTTGTAGAAAGACAGAGAGCCTGGCATTTAACTCCGTTTCTGAAGGGAAACACACAGCACAGTCCTCACCTATGAAACACACTCTTCTTTAGAGCAATAAGCACGCCCTTGCTTTCGAGAGTCTCTCATACAGAGGGAAACGTGACTGTGCTCAGAACAAAAGAACTGTGTTTCCAACACACACGGACAATATCTAGTTCAACTCTGCTTCTGAATCTGATACAAACCACAGGTCCTGTAACATCCAATGCTTTTCAGTTAAGAGCGAGACACGTGTGAGCTTCGTGAACAACATAGATTCGTTTGAGCTGAAAAGTGACTGCGTTTACCTGAAATGAGTCTTGCTTGTAGGAAGACACAGACCCTGGCATTTAACTCCGTTTCTGAAGGGAAACACACAGCACAGTTCTCATCCATGAAACACACTCTGCATTAGAGCAAGAAGCACGCTCTTGCTTTCTAGAGTCTCTCATACAGAGGAAACGTGAGTGTGCTCAGCACAAAAGAACTGAGTTTCCTACACACACGGACCATATCTAGTTCAACTCTGTTTCTGAAATAGATACAAACCACAGGTCCTCTAACATCCAATGCTTTTCAGTTAAGAGCGAGAAACCTGTGAGCTTCGTGATCAATGTAGCTTCGTTTGAGCTGAAAGTGACTGCGTTTACCTGAAACGAGTCTTGCTTGTAGGAAGACCCAGACCCTGGCATTTAACTCCGTTTCTGAAGGGAAACACACAGTACAGTTCTCATCCATGAAACACACTCTGCTTTAGAGGAAGAAGCATGCTCTTGCTTTCTAGAGTCTCTCATACAGAGGGAAACATGAGTGTGCTCAGCACAAAAAAACTGTGTTTCCTACACACATGGACCATACCTAGTTCAACTCTGTTTCTGAAACTGATACAAACCACAGGTCCTCTAACATCCAATGCTTTTCAGTTAAGAGCGAGAAACGTGTGAGCTTCGTGAACAATGTAGATTCGTATGAGCCGAAAATTAACTGCGTTTATCTGAAACGAAGTCTTACTTGTCGGAAGACACAGAGCCGGGCATTTAACTCCGTTTCTAAAGGGAAACACACAGCACTGTTCTCATCCATGAAACACACTCTGCTTTAGAGCAAGAAGCAAGCTCTTGCTTTCTAGATTCTCTCATACAGAGGGAAACGTGATTGTGCTCAGCACAAAAGAACTGTGTTTCCTACACGCACCGACCATATCTAGTTCAACTCTGTTTCTGAAACTGATACAAACCACAGGTCCTCTAACATCCAATGCTTTTCAGTTAAGAGCAAGAAACGTGTGAGCTTCGTGAACAACGTAGATTCGTTTGAGCTGAAATTTAACTGCTTTTATCTGAAACGAAGTCTTCCTTGTAGGAAGACACAGAGCCGGGCATTTAACTCCGTTTCTGAAGGAAATACACAGCACTGTTCTGATCCATGAAACACACTCTGCTTTAGACCAAAATCACGCTCTTGCTTTCTAGAGTCTCTTATACAGAGGGAAACGTGTGTGTGCTCAACACAAAAGAACTGTGTTTCCTACACGCACCGACCATACCTAGTTCAACTCTGTTTCTGAAACTGATACAAACCACAGGTCCTCTAACGTCCAATGCTTTTCAGTTAAGAGCGAGAAACGTGTGAGCTTCGTGAACAATGTAGATTCGTATGAGCCGAAAATTAACTGCGTTTATCTGAAACGAAGTCTTGCTTGTCGGAAGACACAGAGCCGGGCATGTAACTCCGTTTCTAAAGGGAAACACACAGCACTGTTCTCATCCATGAAACACACTCTGCTTTAGAGCAAGAATCACGCTCTTGCATTCTAGAGTCTCTCATACAGAGGGAAACGTGAGTGTGCTCAGCACAAAAGAACTGTGTTTCTTACACACACGGACAATACCTAGTTAAACTCTGTTTCTGAAACTGGTACAAACCACAGGCCCTCTAACATCCAATGCTTTTCAGTTAAGAGCGAGACACATGTGAGCTTCGTGAACAATGTAGCTTTGTTTGAGCTGAAAAGTGACTGCATTTACCTTAAACGAGTCTTGCTTGTAGGAAGACACAGACCCTGGCATTTAACTCCGTTTCTGAAGGGAAACACACAGCACAGTTCTCATCCATGAAACACACTCTGCTATAGAGCAAGAAGCACGCTCTTGCTTTCTAGAGACACTCATACAGAGGGAAACGTGGGTGTGCTCAGAACAAAAGAACTGTGTTTCCTACACACACGGACCATATCTAGTTCAACTCTGCTTCTGAATCTGATACAAACCACAGGTCCTCTAACATCCAATGCTTTTCAGTTAAGAGCGAGACACGTGTAAGCTTCGTGAAAAATGTAGATTTGTTTGAGCTGAAAAGTGACTGTGTTTACCTGAAACAAATCTTGCTTGTAGGAGGACACAGAGCCTGGCATTTAACTCCGTTCCTGAAGGAACCACACAGCACTGTTCTCATCCATGAAACACACTCCGCTTTAGAGCAAGAGTCATGCTCTTGCTTTCTAGAGTCTCTCATACAGAGGGAAACGTGAGTGTGCTCAGCACAAAAGAACTGTGTTTCCTACACGCACGGACCATACATAGTTCAACTCTGTTTCTGAAACTGATACAAACCACAGGTCCTCTAACATCCAATGCTTTTCAGTTAAGAGCGATTCACGTGTGAGCTTCATGAACTATGTAGCTTCGTTTGAGCAGAAAAGTGACTGCGTTTACCTGAAATGAGTCTTGCTTGTAGGAAGACACAGACCCTGGCATTTAACTGCGTTTCTGAAGGGAAACACACAGCACAGTTCTCATCCATGAAACACACTCTGCTTTAGAGCAAGAAGCACGCTCTTGCTTTCTAGAGTCTCTCATACAGAGGGAAACGTGAGTGTGCTCAGCACAAAAGAAGTGTGTTTCCTACACACACGGACCATACCTAGTTCAACTCTGTTTCTGAAACTGATACAAACCACAGGTCCTCTAACATCCAATGCTTTCAGTTAAGAGCGATAAAACGTGTGAGTTTCGTGAACAATGAAGTTTCGTTTGAGCTGAAAATTAACTGCGTTTATCTGAAACGAAGTCTTGCTTGTAGAAAGACAGAGAGCCTGGCATTTAACTCCGTTTCTGAAGGGAAACACACAGCACAGTCCTCACCTATGAAACACACTCTTCTTTAGAGCAATAAGCACGCCCTTGCTTTCGAGAGTCTCTCATACAGAGGGAAACGTGAGTGTGCTCAGAACAAAAGAACTGTGTTTCCAACACACACGGACAATATCTAGTTCAACTCTGCTTCTGAATCTGATACAAACCACAGGTCCTGTAACATCCAATGCTTTTCAGTTAAGAGCGAGACACGTGTGAGCTTTGTGAACAACATAGATTCGTTTGAGCTAAAAAGTGACTGCGTTTACCTGAAATGAGTCTTGCTTGTAGGAAGACACAGACCCTGGCATTTAACTCCGTTTCTTAAGGGAAACACACAGCACAGTTCTCATCCATGAAACACACTCTGCATTAGAGCAAGAAGCACGCTCTTGCTTTCTAGAGTCTCTCATACAGAGGAAACGTGAGTGTGCTCAGCACAAAAGAACTGAGTTTCCTACACACACGGACTATATCTAGTTCAACTCTGTTTCTGAAATAGATACAAACCACAGGTCCTCTAACATCCAATGCTTTTCAGTTAAGAGCGAGAAACCTGTGAGCTTCGTGATCAATGTAGCTTCGTTTGAGCTGAAAGTGACTGCGTTTACCTGAAACGAAGTCTTGCTTGTAGGAAGACCCAGACCCTGGCATTTAACTCCGTTTCTGAAGGGAAACACACAGTACAGTTCTCATCCATGAAACACACTCTGCTTTAGAGGAAGAAGCATGCTCTTGCTTTCTAGAGTCTCTCATACAGAGGGAAACATGAGTGTGCTCAGCACAAAAAAACTGTGTTTCCTACACACACGGACCATACCTAGTTCAACTCTGTTTCTGAAACTGATACAAACCACAGGTCCTCTAACATCCAATGCTTTTCAGTTAAGAGCGAGAAACGTGTGAGCTTCGTGAACAATGTAGATTCGTATGAGCCGAAAATTAACTGCGTTTATCTGAAACGAAGTCTTGCTTGTCGGAAGACACAGAGCCGGGCATTTAACTCCGTTTCTAAAGGGAAACACACAGCACTGTTCTCATCCATGAAACACACTCTGCTTTAGAGCAAGAATCACGCTCTTGCATTCTAGAGTCTCTCATACAGAGGGAAACGTGAGTGTGCTCAGCACAAAAGAACTGTGTTTCTTACACACATGGACAATACCTAGTTAAACTCTGTTTCTGAAACTGGTACAAACCACAGGCCCTCTAACATCCAATGCTTTTCAGTTAAGAGCGAGACACATGTGAGCTTCGTGAACAATGTAGCTTTGTTTGAGCTGAAAAGTGACTGCATTTACCTTAAACGAGTCTTGCTTGTAGGAAGACACAGAGCCTGGCATTTAACTCCATTTCTGAAGGGAAACACACAGCACAGTCCTCATCCATGAAACACACTCTGCTTTAGAGCAAGAAGCACGCTCTTGCTTTCTAGATTCTCTCATACAGAGGGAAACGTGATTGTGCTCAGCACAAAAGAACTGTGTTTCCTACACGCACCGACCATATCTAGTTCAACTCTGTTTCTGAAACTGATACAAACCACAGGTCCTCTAACATCCAATGCTTTTCAGTTAAGAGCAAGAAACGTGTGAGCTTCGTGAACAACGTAGATTCGTTTGAGCTGAAAATTAACTGCTTTTATCTGAAACGAAGTCTTCCTTGTAGGAAGACACAGAGCCGGGCATTTAACTCCGTTTCTGAAGGAAACACACAGCACTGTTCTGATCCATGAAACACACTCTGCTTTAGACCAAAATCACGCTCTTGCTTTCTAGAGTCTCTTATACAGAGGGAAACGTGTGTGTGCTCAACACAAAAGAACTGTGTTTCCTACACGCACCGACCATACCTAGTTCAACTCTGTTTCTGAAACTGATACAAACCACAGGTCCTCTAACGTCCAATGCTTTTCAGTTAAGAGTGAGACACGTGTGAGCTTCGTGAACAATGTAGCTTCATTTGAGCAGAAAAGTGACTGCATTTACATGAAACGAGTCTTGCTTGTAGGAAGACACAGACCCTGGCATTTAACTCGGTTTCTGAAGGGAAACACACAGAATAGTCGTCCTCTATGATACACACTCTGCTTTAGAGCAAGAAGCACGCTCTTGCTTTCGAGAGTCTCTCATAGAGGGAAACGTGAGTGTGCTCAGAACAAAAGAACTGTGTGTCCTACACACACGGACCATATCTAGTTCAACTCTGTTTCTGAAACTGATACAAACCACAGGTCCTCTAACATCCAATGCTTTTCAGTTATGAGCGAGAAACGTGTGAGCTATGTGAACAATGTAGCTTCGTTTGAGCTGAAAAGTGATTGCGTTTTTCTGCAACGAAGTCTTGCTTGTAGGAAGACACAGACCCTGGCATTTAACACCGTTTCTGAAGGGAAACACACAGCACAGTCCTCATCCATGAAACACAATCTGCTTTAGAGCAATAAGAACGCTCTAGCTTTCTAGAGCCTCTCATAAAGAGGGAAACGTGAGTGTGCTCAGAACAAAAGAACTGTGTTTCCTAAACACACGGACCATATCTAGTTCAACTCTGTTTCTGAAACTGATACAAACCACACGTCCTCTAACATCCAATGCTTTTCAGTTAAGAGCGAGAAACGTGTGAGCTTCGTGAACAATGTAGCTTCGTTTGAGCTGAAAATTAACTGCGTTTATCTGAAACGAAGTCTTGCTTGTAGGAAGACACAGAGCCGGGCATTTAACTCTTTTTCTGAAGGAACCACACAGCACTGTTCTCATCCATGAAACACACTCTGCTTTAGAGCAAGAATCATGCTCTTGCTTTCTAGAGTCTCTCATACAGAGGGAAACGTGAGTGTGCTCAGCACAAAAGAACTGTGTTTCCTACACGCACGGACCATACATAGTTCAACTCTGTTTCTGAAACTGATACAAACCACAGGTCCTCTAACATCCAATGCTTTTCAGTTAAGAGCGATTCACGTGTGAGCTTCAAGAACTATGTAGCTTCGTTTGAGCAGAAAAGTGACTGCGTTTACATGAAATGAGTCTTGCTTGTAGGAAGACACAGACCCTGGCATTTAACTCCGTTTCTGAAGGGAAACACACAGCACAGTTCTCATCCATGAAACACACTCTGCTTTAGAGCAAGAAGCACGCTCTTGCTTTCTAGAGTCTCTCATACAGAGGGAAACGTGAGTGTGCTCAGCACAAAAGAACTGTGTTTCCTACACACACGGACCATACCTAGTTCAACTCTGTTTCTGAAAGTGATACAAACCACAGGTCCCCTACATCCAATGCTTTTCAGTTAAGAGTGAGACACGTGTGAGCTTCGTGAACAATGTAGCTTAGTTTGAGCTTAAAAGTGACTGCGTTTTTCTGAAATGAAATCTTGCTTGTAGGAAGACACAGACCCTGGCATTTAACTCCGTTTCTGAAGGGAAACACACAGCACAGTCCTCATCCATGAAACACACTCTGCATTAGAGCAAGAAGCACGCTCTTGCTTTCTAGAGTCTCTCATACAAAGGGAAACGTGAGTGTGCTCAGCACAAAAGAACTGTGTTTCCTACACACACGGACCATATCTAGTTCAACTCTGCTTCTGAAACTGATACAAACCACAGGTCCTCTAACTTCCAATGCTTTTCAGTTATGAGCGAGAAACGTGTGAGCTATGTGAACAATGTAGCTTCGTTTGAGCGGAAAAGTGACTGCGTTTT
This sequence comes from Onychomys leucogaster, assembly GCA_949786385.1. Taxonomy (NCBI): domain Eukaryota; kingdom Metazoa; phylum Chordata; class Mammalia; order Rodentia; family Cricetidae; genus Onychomys; species Onychomys leucogaster. The sequence goes on along the minus strand of OX460418.1, from coordinate 44,365,756 downwards.
TCTGCAACGAAGTCTTGCTTGTAGGAAGACACAGACCCTGGCATTTAACACCGTTTCTGAAGGGAAACACACAGCACAGTTCTCATCCATGAAACACACTCTGCTTTAGAGGAAGAAGCACGCTCTTGCTTTCTAGAGTCTCTCATACAGAGGGAAACATGAGTGTGCTCAGGACAAAAAAACTGTGTTTCCTACACACACGGACCATACCTAGTTCAACTCTGTTTCTGAAACTGATACAAACCACAGGTCCTCTAACGTCCAATGCTTTTCAGTTAAGAGTGAGACACGTGTGAGCTTCGTGAACAATGTAGCTTCATTTGATCAGAAAAGTGACTGCATTTACATGAAACGAGTCTTGCTTGTAGGAAGACACAGACCCTGGCATTTAACTCCGTTTCTGAAGGGAAACACACAGCACAGTTCTCATCCATGAAACACACACTGCTTTAGAGCAAGAAGCAGGCTCTTGCTTTCTAGAGTCTCTGATACAGAGGGAAACGTGAGTGTGCTCAGTACAAAAGAAGTGTGTTTCCTACACACACGGTCCATACCTAGTTCAACTCTGTTTCTGAAACTGATACAAACCACAGGTCCTCTACATCCAATGCTTTTCAGTTAAGAGCGAGACACGTGTGAGCTTCGTGAACAATGTAGCTTCGTTTGAGCTGAAAAGTAACTGTGTTTACCTGAAACGAGTCTTGCTTGTAGGAAGACACAGACCCTGGCATTTAACTCCATTTCTGTAGGGAAACACACAGCACAGTCCTCATCCATGAAACACCCTCTGCATTAGAGCAAGAAGCACGCTCTTGCTCTCTAGAGTCTCTCATACAGAGGGAAACGTGAGTGTGGTCAGCACAAAAGAACTGTGTTTCCTACACACACGGACCATATCTAGTTCAACTCTGCTTCTGAAACTGATACAAACCACAGGTCCTCTAACTTCCAATGCTTTTCAGTTATGAGCGAGAAACGTGTGAGCTATGTGAACAATGTAGCTTCGTTTGAGCTGAAAAGTGACTGCGTTTTTCTGCAACGAAGTCTTGCTTGTAGGAAGACACAGACCCTGGCATTTAACACCGTTTCTGAAGGGAAACACACAGCACAGTTCTCATCCATGAAACACACTCTGCTTTAGAGGAAGAAGCACGCTCTTGCTTTCTAGAGTCTCTCATACAGAGGGAAACATGAGTGTGCTCAGCACAAAAAAACTGTGTTTCCTACACACACGGACCATACATAGTTCAACTCTGTTTCTGAAACTGATACAAACCACAGGTCCTCTAACATCCAATGCTTTTCAGTTAAGAGCGAGAAACGTGTGAGCTTCGTGAAAAATGTAGATTCCTATGAGCCGAAAATTAACTGCGTTTATCTGAAACGAAGTCTTGCTTGTCGGAAGACACAGAGCCGGGCATTTAACTCCGTTTCTGAAGGGAAACACACAGCACTGTTCTCATCCATGAAACACACTCTGCTTTAGAGCAAGAATCACGCTCTTGCATTCTAGAGTCTCTCATACAGAGGGAAACGTGAGTGTACTCAGCACAAAAGAACTGTTTTTCCTACACACACGGACAATACCTAGTTCAACTCTGTTTCTGAAACTGGTACAAACCACAGGTCCTCTAACATCCAATGCTTTTCAGTTAAGAGCGAGACACATGTGAGCTTCGTGAACAATGTAGCTTTGTTTGAGCTGAAAAGTGACTGCATTTACCTTAAACGAGTCTTGCTTGTAGGAAGACACAGAGCCTGGCATTTAACTCCATTTCTGAAGGGAAACACACAGCACAGTCCTCATCCATGAAACACACTCTGCTTTAGAGCAAGAAGCATGCTCTTGCTTTCTAGAGTCTCTCATACAGAGGGAAACATGAGTGTGCTCAGCACAAAAGAACTGTGTTTCCTACACGCACCGACCATATCTAGTTCAACTCTGTTTCTGAAACTGATACAAACCACAGGTCCTCTAACATCCAATGCTTTTCAGTTAAGAGCGAGAAACGTGTGAGCTTCGTGAACAACGTAGCTTCGTTTGAGCTGAAAATTAACTGCTTTTATCTGAAACGAAGTCTTGCTTGTAGGAAGACACAGAGCCGGGCATTTAACTCCGTTTCTGAAGGAAACACACAGCACTGTTCTGATCCATGAAACACACAATGCTTTAGAGCAAGAAGCACAGTCTTGCTTTCTAGAGTCTCTGATACAGGGGGAAACGTGAGTGTGCTCAGTACAAAAGAAGTGTGTTTCCTACACACACGGTCCATACCTAGTTCAACTCTGTTTCTGAAACTGATACAAACCACAGGTCCTCTACATCCAATGCTTTTCAGTTAAGAGTGAGACACGTGTGAGCTTCGTGAACAATGTAGCTTCATTTGATCAGAAAAGTGACTGCATTTACATGAAACGAGTCTTGCTTGTAGGAAGACACAGACGCTGGCATTTAACTCCGTTTCTGAAGGGAAACACACAGCACAGTTCTCATCCATGAAACACACACTGCTTTAGAGCAAGAAGCACGCTCTTGCTTTCTAGAGTCTCTGATACAGAGGGAAACGTGAGTGTGCTCAGTACAAAAGAAGTGTGTTTCCTACACACACGGTCCATACCTAGTTCAACTCTGTTTCTGAAACTGATACAAACCACAGGTCCTCTACATCCAATGCTTTTCAGTTAAGAGCGAGACACGTGTGAGCTTCGTGAACAATGTAGCTTCGTTTGAGCTGAAAAGTAACTGTGTTTACCTGAAACGAGTCTTGCTTGTAGGAAGACACAGACCCTGGCATTTAACTCCGTTTCTGAAGGGAAACACACAGCACAGTCCTCATCCATGAAACACCCTCTGCATTAGAGCAAGAAGCACGCTCTTGCTCTCTAGAGTCTCTCATACAGAGGGAAACGTGAGTGTGGTCAGCACAAAAGAACTGTGTTTCCTACACACACGGACCATATCTAGTTCAACTCTGCTTCTGAAACTGATACAAACCACAGGTCCTCTAACTTCCAATGCTTTTCAGTTATGAGCGAGAAACGTGTGAGCTATGTGAACAATGTAGCTTCGTTTGAGCTGAAAAGTGACTGCGTTTTTCTGCAACGAAGTCTTGCTTGTAGGAAGACACAGACCCTGGCATTTAACACCGTTTCTGAAGGGAAACACACAGCACAGTTCTCATCCATGAAACACACTCTGCTTTAGAGGAAGAAGCACGCTCTTGCTTTCTAGAGTCTCTCATACAGAGGGAAACATGAGTGTGCTCAGCACAAAAAAACTGTGTTTCCTACACACACGGACCATACATAGTTCAACTCTGTTTCTGAAACTGATACAAACCACAGGTCCTCTAACATGCAATGCTTTTCAGTTAAGAGCGAGAAACGTGTGAGCTTCGTGAAAAATGTAGATTCGTATGAGCCGAAAATTAACTGCGTTTATCTGAAACGAAGTCTTGCTTGTCGGAAGACACAGACCCTGGCATTTAACTCCGTTTCTGAAGGGAAACACACAGCACTGTTCTCATCCATGAAACACACTCTGCTTTAGAGCAAGAATCACGCTCTTGCATTCTAGAGTCTCTCATACAGAGGGAAACGTGAGTGTACTCAGCACAAAAGAACTGTTTTTCCTACACACACGGACAATACCTAGTTCAACTCTGTTTCTGAAACTGGTACAAACCACAGGTCCTCTAACATCCAATGCTTTTCAGTTAAGAGCGAGACACATGTGAGCTTCGTGAACAATGTAGCTTTGTTTGAGCTGAAAAGTGACTGCATTTACCTTAAACGAGTCTTGCTTGTAGGAAGACACAGACCCTGGCATTTAACTCCATTTCTGAAGGGAAACACACAGCACAGTCCTCATCCATGAAACACACTCTGCTTTAGAGCAAGAAGCACGCTCTTGCTTTCTAGAGTCTCTCATACAGAGGGAAACGTGAGTGTGCTCAGCACAAAAGAAGTGTGTTTCCTACACACACGGACCATACCTAGTTCAACTCTGTTTCTGAAACTGATACAAACCACAGGTCCTCTAACATCCAATGCTTTCAGTTAAGAGCGATAAAACGTGTGAGTTTCGTGAACAATGAAGTTTCGTTTGAGCTGAAAATTAACTGCGTTTATCTGAAACGAAGTCTTGCTTGTAGAAAGACAGAGAGCCTGGCATTTAACTCCGTTTCTGAAGGGAAACACACAGCACAGTCCTCACCTATGAAACACACTCTTCTTTAGAGCAATAAGCACGCCCTTGCTTTCGAGAGTCTCTCATACAGAGGGAAACGTGAGTGTGCTCAGAACAAAAGAACTGTGTTTCCAACACACACGGACAATATCTAGTTCAACTCTGCTTCTGAATCTGATACAAACCACAGGTCCTGTAACATCCAATGCTTTTCAGTTAAGAGCGAGACACGTGTGAGCTTTGTGAACAACATAGATTCGTTTGAGCTAAAAAGTGACTGCGTTTACCTGAAATGAGTCTTGCTTGTAGGAAGACACAGACCCTGGCATTTAACTCCGTTTCTTAAGGGAAACACACAGCACAGTTCTCATCCATGAAACACACTCTGCATTAGAGCAAGAAGCACGCTCTTGCTTTCTAGAGTCTCTCATACAGAGGAAACGTGAGTGTGCTCAGCACAAAAGAACTGAGTTTCCTACACACACGGACTATATCTAGTTCAACTCTGTTTCTGAAATAGATACAAACCACAGGTCCTCTAACATCCAATGCTTTTCAGTTAAGAGCGAGAAACCTGTGAGCTTCGTGATCAATGTAGCTTCGTTTGAGCTGAAAGTGACTGCGTTTACCTGAAACGAAGTCTTGCTTGTAGGAAGACCCAGACCCTGGCATTTAACTCCGTTTCTGAAGGGAAACACACAGTACAGTTCTCATCCATGAAACACACTCTGCTTTAGAGGAAGAAGCATGCTCTTGCTTTCTAGAGTCTCTCATACAGAGGGAAACATGAGTGTGCTCAGCACAAAAAAACTGTGTTTCCTACACACACGGACCATACCTAGTTCAACTCTGTTTCTGAAACTGATACAAACCACAGGTCCTCTAACATCCAATGCTTTTCAGTTAAGAGCGAGAAACGTGTGAGCTTCGTGAACAATGTAGATTCGTATGAGCCGAAAATTAACTGCGTTTATCTGAAACGAAGTCTTGCTTGTCGGAAGACACAGAGCCGGGCATTTAACTCCGTTTCTAAAGGGAAACACACAGCACTGTTCTCATCCATGAAACACACTCTGCTTTAGAGCAAGAATCACGCTCTTGCATTCTAGAGTCTCTCATACAGAGGGAAACGTGAGTGTGCTCAGCACAAAAGAACTGTGTTTCTTACACACATGGACAATACCTAGTTAAACTCTGTTTCTGAAACTGGTACAAACCACAGGCCCTCTAACATCCAATGCTTTTCAGTTAAGAGCGAGACACATGTGAGCTTCGTGAACAATGTAGCTTTGTTTGAGCTGAAAAGTGACTGCATTTACCTTAAACGAGTCTTGCTTGTAGGAAGACACAGAGCCTGGCATTTAACTCCATTTCTGAAGGGAAACACACAGCACAGTCCTCATCCATGAAACACACTCTGCTTTAGAGCAAGAAGCACGCTCTTGCTTTCTAGATTCTCTCATACAGAGGGAAACGTGATTGTGCTCAGCACAAAAGAACTGTGTTTCCTACACGCACCGACCATATCTAGTTCAACTCTGTTTCTGAAACTGATACAAACCACAGGTCCTCTAACATCCAATGCTTTTCAGTTAAGAGCAAGAAACGTGTGAGCTTCGTGAACAACGTAGATTCGTTTGAGCTGAAAATTAACTGCTTTTATCTGAAACGAAGTCTTCCTTGTAGGAAGACACAGAGACGGGCATTTAACTCCGTTTCTGAAGGAAACACACAGCACTGTTCTGATCCATGAAACACACTCTGCTTTAGACCAAAATCACGCTCTTGCTTTCTAGAGTCTCTTATACAGAGGGAAACGTGTGTGTGCTCAACACAAAAGAACTGTGTTTCCTACACGCACCGACCATACCTAGTTCAACTCTGTTTCTGAAACTGATACAAACCACAGGTCCTCTAACGTCCAATGCTTTTCAGTTAAGAGTGAGACACGTGTGAGCTTCGTGAACAATGTAGCTTCATTTGAGCAGAAAAGTGACTGCATTTACATGAAACGAGTCTTGCTTGTAGGAAGACACAGACCCTGGCATTTAACTCGGTTTCTGAAGGGAAACACACAGAATAGTCGTCCTCTATGATACACACTCTGCTTTAGAGCAAGAAGCACGCTCTTGCTTTCGAGAGTCTCTCATAGAGGGAAACGTGAGTGTGCTCAGAACAAAAGAACTGTGTGTCCTACACACACGGACCATATCTAGTTCAACTCTGTTTCTGAAACTGATACAAACCACAGGTCCTCTAACATCCAATGCTTTTCAGTTATGAGCGAGAAACGTGTGAGCTATGTGAACAATGTAGCTTCGTTTGAGCTGAAAAGTGATTGCGTTTTTCTGCAACGAAGTCTTGCTTGTAGGAAGACACAGACCCTGGCATTTAACACCGTTTCTGAAGGGAAACACACAGCACAGTCCTCATCCATGAAACACAATCTGCTTTAGAGCAATAAGAACGCTCTAGCTTTCTAGAGTCTCTCATAAAGAGGGAAACGTGAGTGTGCTCAGAACAAAAGAACTGTGTTTCCTAAACACACGGACCATATCTAGTTCAACTCTGTTTCTGAAACTGATACAAACCACACGTCCTCTAACATCCAATGCTTTTCAGTTAAGAGCGAGAAACGTGTGAGCTTCGTGAACAATGTAGCTTCGTTTGAGCTGAAAATTAACTGCGTTTATCTGAAACGAAGTCTTGCTTGTAGGAAGACACAGAGCCGGGCATTTAACTCTTTTTCTGAAGGAACCACACAGCACTGTTCTCATCCATGAAACACACTCTGCTTTAGAGCAAGAATCATGCTCTTGCTTTCTAGAGTCTCTCATACAGAGGGAAACGTGATTGTGCTCAGCACAAAAGAACTGTGTTTCCTACACGCACGGACCATACATAGTTCAACTCTGTTTCTGAAACTGATACAAACCACAGGTCCTCTAACATCCAATGCTTTTCAGTTAAGAGCGATTCACGTGTGAGCTTCAAGAACTATGTAGCTTCGTTTGAGCAGAAAAGTGACTGCGTTTACATGAAATGAGTCTTGCTTGTAGGAAGACACAGACCCTGGCATTTAACTCCGTTTCTGAAGGGAAACACACAGCACAGTTCTCATCCATGAAACACACTCTGCTTTAGAGCAAGAAGCACGCTCTTGCTTTCTAGAGTCTCTCATACAGAGGGAAACGTGAGTGTGCTCAGCACAAAAGAACTGTGTTTCCTACACACACGGACCATACCTAGTTCAACTCTGTTTCTGAAAGTGATACAAACCACAGGTCCCCTACATCCAATGCTTTTCAGTTAAGAGTGAGACACGTGTGAGCTTCGTGAACAATGTAGCATAGTTTGAGCTTAAAAGTGACTGCGTTTTTCTGAAATGAAATCTTGCTTGTAGGAAGACACAGACCCTGGCATTTAACTCCGTTTCTGAAGGGAAACACACAGCACAGTCCTCATCCATGAAACACACTCTGCATTAGAGCAAGAAGCACGCTCTTGCTTTCTAGAGTCTCTCATACAGAGGGAAACGTGAGTGTGCTCAGCACAAAAGAACTGTGTTTCCTACACACACGGACCATATCTAGTTCAACTCTGTTTCTGAAACTGATACAAACCACAGGTCCTCTAACTTCCAATGCTTTTCAGTTATGAGCGAGAAACGTGTGAGCTATGTGAACAATGTAGCTTCGTTTGAGCGGAAAAGTGACTGCGTTTTTCTGCAACGAAGTCTTGCTTGTAGGAAGACACAGACCCTGGCATTTAACACCGTTTCTGAAGGGAAACACACAGCACAGTTCTCATCCATGAAACACACTCTGCTTTAGAGGAAGAAGCACGCTCTTGCTTTCTAGAGTCTCTCATACAGAGGGAAACATGAGTGTGCTCAGGACAAAAAAACTGTGTTTCCTACACACACGGACCATACCTAGTTCAACTCTGTTTCTGAAACTGATACAAACCACAGGTCCTCTAACGTCCAATGCTTTTCAGTTAAGAGTGAGACACGTGTGAGCTTCGTGAACAATGTAGCTTCATTTGATCAGAAAAGTGACTGCATTTACATGAAACGAGTCTTGCTTGTATGAAGACACAGACCCTGGCATTTAACTCCGTTTCTGAAGGGAAACACACAGCACAGTTCTCATCCATGAAACACACACTGCTTTAGAGCAAGAAGCAGGCTCTTGCTTTCTAGAGTCTCTGATACAGAGGGAAACGTGAGTGTGCTCAGTACAAAAGAAGTGTGTTTCCTACACACACGGTCCATACCTAGTTCAACTCTGTTTCTGAAACTGATACAAACCACAGGTCCTCTACATCCAATGCTTTTCAGTTAAGAGCGAGACACGTGTGAGCTTCGTGAACAATGTAGCTTCGTTTGAGCTGAAAAGTAACTGTGTTTACCTGAAACGAGTCTTGCTTGTAGGAAGACACAGACCCTGGCATTTAACTCCATTTCTGAAGGGAAACACACAGCACAGTCCTCATCCATGAAACACCCTCTGCATTAGAGCAAGAAGCACGCTCTTGCTCTCTAGAGTCTCTCATACAGAGGGAAACGTGAGTGTGGTCAGCACAAAAGAACTGTGTTTCCTACACACACGGACCATATCTAGTTCAACTCTGCTTCTGAAACTGATACAAACCACAGGTCCTCTAACTTCCAATGCTTTTCAGTTATGAGCGAGAAACGTGTGAGCTATGTGAACAATGTAGCTTCGTTTGAGCTGAAAAGTGACTGCGTTTTTCTGCAACGAAGTCTTGCTTGTAGGAAGACACAGACCCTGGCATTTAACACCGTTTCTGAAGGGAAACACACAGCACAGTTCTCATCCATGAAACACACTCTGCTTTAGAGGAAGAAGCACGCTCTTGCTTTCTAGAGTCTCTCATACAGAGGGAAACATGAGTGTGCTCAGCACAAAAAAACTGTGTTTCCTACACACACGGACCATACATAGTTCAACTCTGTTTCTGAAACTGATACAAACCACAGGTCCTCTAACATCCAATGCTTTTCAGTTAAGAGCGAGAAACGTGTGAGCTTCGTGAAAAATGTAGATTCGTATGAGCCGAAAATTAACTGCGTTTATCTGAAACGAAGTCTTGCTTGTCGGAAGACACAGAGCCGGGCATTTAACTCCGTTTCTGAAGGGAAACACACAGCACTGTTCTCATCCATGAAACACACTCTGCTTTAGAGCAAGAATCACGCTCTTGCATTCTAGAGTCTCTCATACAGAGGGAAACGTGAGTGTACTCAGCACAAAAGAACTGTTTTTCCTACACACACGGACAATACCTAGTTCAACTCTGATTCTGAAACTGGTACAAACCACAGGTCCTCTAACATCCAATGCTTTTCAGTTAAGAGCGAGACACATGTGAGCTTCGTGAACAATGTAGCTTTGTTTGAGCTGAAAAGTGACTGCATTTACCTTAAACGAGTCTTGCTTGTAGGAAGACACAGACCCTGGCATTTAACTCCATTTCTGAAGGGAAACACACAGCACAGTCCTCATCCATGAAACACACTCTGCTTTAGAGCAAGAAGCACGCTCTTGCTTTCTAGAGTCTCTCATACAGAGGGAAACATGAGTGTGCTCAGCACAAAAGAACTGTGTTTCCTACACGCACCGACCATATCTAGTTCAACTCTGTTTCTGAAACTGATACAAACCACAGGTCCTCTAACATCCAATGCTTTTCAGTTAAGAGCGAGAAACGTGTGAGCTTCGTGAACAACGTAGCTTCGTTTGAGCTGAAAATTAACTGCTTTTATCTGAAACGAAGTCTTGCTTGTAGGAAGACACAGAGCCGGGCATTTAACTCCGTTTCTGAAGGAAACACACAGCACTGTTCTGATCCATGAAACACACAATGCTTTAGAGCAAGAAGCACGGTCTTGCTTTCTAGAGTCTCTGATACAGGGGGAAACGTGAGTGTGCTCAGTACAAAAGAAGTGTGTTTCCTACACACACGGTCCATACCTAGTTCAACTCTGTTTCTGAAACTGATACAAACCACAGGTCCTCTACATCCAATGCTTTTCAGTTAAGAGCGAGAAACGTGTGAGCTTCGTGAACAATGTAGATTCGTATGAGCCGAAAATTAACTGCGTTTATCTGAAACGAAGTCTTGCTTGTCGGAAGACACAGAGCCGGGCATTTAACTCCGTTTCTGAAGGAAACACACAGCACTGTTCTGATCCATGAAACACACTCTGCTTTAGACCAAAATCACGCTCTTGCTTTCTAGAGTCTCTCATACAGAGGGAAACGTGAGTGTGCTCAACACAAAAGAACTGTGTTTCCTACACGCACCGACCATACCTAGTTCAACTCTGTTTCTGAAACTGATACAAACCACAGGTCCTCTAACGTCCAATGCTTTTCAGTTAAGAGTGAGACACGTGTGAGCTTCGTGAACAATGTAGCTTCATTTGATCAGAAAAGTGACTGCATTTACATGAAACGAGTCTTGCTTGTAGGAAGACACAGACGCTGGCATTTAACTCCGTTTCTGAAGGGAAACACACAGCACAGTTCTCATCCATGAAACACACACTGCTTTAGAGCAAGAAGCACGCTCTTGCTTTCTAGAGTCTCTGATACAGAGGGAAACGTGAGTGTGCTCAGTACAAAAGAAGTGTGTTTCCTACACACACGGTCCATACCTAGTTCAACTCTGTTTCTGAAACTGATACAAACCACAGGTCCTCTACATCCAATGCTTTTCAGTTAAGAGCGAGACACGTGTGAGCTTCGTGAACAATGTAGCTTCGTTTGAGCTGAAAAGTAACTGTGTTTACCTGAAACGAGTCTTGCTTGTAGGAAGACACAGACCCTGGCATTTAACTCCGTTTCTGAAGGGAAACACACAGCACAGTCCTCATCCATGAAACACCCTCTGCATTAGAGCAAGAAGCACGCTCTTGCTCTCTAGAGTCTCTCATACAGAGGGAAACGTGAGTGTGGTCAGCACAAAAGAACTGTGTTTCCTACACACACGGACCATATCTAGTTCAACTCTGCTTCTGAAACTGATACAAACCACAGGTCCTCTAACTTCCAATGCTTTTCAGTTATGAGCGAGAAACGTGTGAGCTATGTGAACAATGTAGCTTCGTTTGAGCTGAAAAGTGACTGCGTTTTTCTGCAACGAAGTCTTGCTTGTAGGAAGACACAGACCCTGGCATTTAACACCGTTTCTGAAGGGAAACACACAGCACAGTTCTCATCCATGAAACACACTCTGCTTTAGAGGAAGAAGCACGCTCTTGCTTTCTAGAGTCTCTCATACAGAGGGAAACATGAGTGTGCTCAGCACAAAAAAACTGTGTTTCCTACACACACGGACCATACATAGTTCAACTCTGTTTCTGAAACTGATACAAACCACAGGTCCTCTAACATCCAATGCTTTTCAGTTAAGAGCGAGAAACGTGTGAGCTTCGTGAAAAATGTAGATTCGTATGAGCCGAAAATTAACTGCGTTTATCTGAAACGAAGTCTTGCTTGTCGGAAGACACAGACCCTGGCATTTAACTCCGTTTCTGAAGGGAAACACACAGCACTGTTCTCATCCATGAAACACACTCTGCTTTAGAGCAAGAATCACGCTCTTGCATTCTAGAGTCTCTCATACAGAGGGAAACGTGAGTGTACTCAGCACAAAAGAACTGTTTTTCCTACACACACGGACAATACCTAGTTCAACTCTGTTTCTGAAACTGGTACAAACCACAGGTCCTCTAACATCCAATGCTTTTCAGTTAAGAGCGAGACACATGTGAGCTTCGTGAACAATGTAGCTTTGTTTGAGCTGAAAAGTGACTGCATTTACCTTAAACGAGTCTTGCTTGTAGGAAGACACAGACCCTGGCATTTAACTCCATTTCTGAAGGGAAACACACAGCACAGTCCTCATCCATGAAACACACTCTGCTTTAGAGCAAGAAGCACGCTCTTGCTTTCTAGAGTCTCTCATACAGAGGGAAACGTGAGTGTGCTCAGCACAAAAGGACTGTGTTTCCTACACGCACCGACCATATCTAGTTCAACTCTGTTTCTGAAACTGATACAAACCACAGGTCCTCTAACATCCAATGCTTTTCAGTTAAGAGCGAGAAACGTGTGAGCTTCGTGAACAACGTAGCTTCGTTTGAGCTGAAAATTAACTGCTTTTATCTGAAACGAAGTCTTGCTTGTAGGAAGACACAGAGCCGGGCATTTAACTCCGTTTCTGAAGGAAACACACAGCACTGTTCTGATCCATGAAACACACAATGCTTTAGAGCAAGAAGCACGGTCTTGCTTTCTAGAGTCTCTGATACAGGGGGAAACGTGAGTGTGCTCAGTACAAAAGAAGTGTGTTTCCTACACACACGGTCCATACCTAGTTCAACTCTGTTTCTGAAACTGATACAAACCACAGGTCCTCTACATCCAATGCTTTTCAGTTAAGAGCGAGACACGTGTGAGCTTCGTGAACAATGTAGCTTCGTTTGAGCTGAAAAGTAACTGTGTTTACCTGAAACGAGTCTTGCTTATAGGAAGACACAGACCCTGGCATTTAACTCCGTTTCTGAAGGGAAACACACAGCACAGTCCTCATCCATGAAACACACTCTGCATTAGAGCAAGAAGCACGCTCTTGCTTTCTAGAGTCTCTCATACAGAGGGAAACGTGACTGTGCTCAGCACAAAAGAACTGTGTTTCCTACACACACGGACCATATCTAGTTCAACTCTGCTTCTGAAACTGATACAAACCACAGGTCCTCTAACTTCCAATGCTTTTCAGTTATGAGCGAGAAACGTGTGAGCTATGTGAACAATGTAGCTTCGTTTGAGCTGAAAATTAACTGCGTTTATCTGAAACAAAGTCTTGCTTGTAGGAAGACACAGAGCCGGGCATTTAACTCCGTTTCTGAAGGAAACACACAGCACTGTTCTCATCCATGAAACACACTCTGCTTTAGACCAATTATCACGCTCTTGCTTTCTAGAGTCTCTCATACAGAGGGAAACGTGAGTGTGCTCAACAGAAAAGAACTGTGTTTCCTACACGCACCGACCATACCTAGTTCAACTCTGTTTCTGAAACTGATACAAACCACAGGTCCTCTAATGTCCAATGCTTTTCAGTTAAGAGCAAGACACGTGTGAGCTTCGTGAACAATGTAGCTTCATTTGAGCAGAAAAGTGAATGCATTTACATGAAACGAGTCTTGCTTGCAGGAAGACACAGACCCTGGCATTTAACTCCGTTTCTGAAGGGAAGCACACGGCACAGTTCTCATCCATGAAACACACTCTGCTTTAGAGCAAGAAGAACGCTCTTGCTTTCTAGAGTCTCTGATACAGAGGGAAACGTGAGTGTGCTCAGTACAAAAGAACTGTGTTTCCTACACACACGGACCATACCTAGTTCAAATCTGTTTCTGAAACTGATACAAACCACAGGTCCTCTACATCCAATGCTTTTCAGTTAAGAGCGAGACACGTGTGAGCTTCGTGAACAATGTAGCTTCGTTTGAGCTGAAAAGTAACTGTGTTTACCTGAAACGAGTCTTGCTTGTAGGAAGACACAGACCCTGGCATTTAACTCGGTTTCTGAAGGGAAACACACAGCATAGTCCTCCTCTATGATACACACTCTGCTTTAGAGCAAGAAGCACGCTCTTGCTTTCGAGAGTCTCTCATACAGAGGGAAATGTGAGTGTGCTCAGAACAAAAGAACTGTGTTTCCTACACACACGGACCATATCTAGTTCAACTCTGCTTCTGAATCTGATACAAACCACAGGTCCTCTAACATCCAATGCTTTTCAGTTAAGAGCGAGACACGTGTGAGCTTCGTGAACAATGTAGATTCGTTTGAGCTGAAAAGTGACTGTGTTTACCTGAAACATATCTTGCTTGTAGGAAGACAAAGACCCTGGCATTTAATTCCGTTTCCGAAGGGAAACACACAGCATAGTCCTCATCCATGAAACACACTCTGCATTAGAGCAAGAAGCACGCTCTTGCTTTCTAGAGTCTCTCATACAGAGGGAACCGTGAGTGTGCTCAGCACAAAAGAACTGTGTTTCCTACACGCACGGACCATCCATAGTTCAACTCTGTTTCTGAAACTGATACGAACCACAGGTCCTCTAACATCCAATGCTTATCAGTTAAGAGCGAGACACGTGTGAGATTCATGAACAATGTAGCTTCGTTTGAGCAGAAAAGTGACTGCGTTTACCTGAAATGAGTCTTGCTTGTAGGAAGACACAGACCCTGGCATTTAACTCCGTTTCTGAAGGGAAACACACAGCACAGTTCTCATCCATGAAACACACTCTGCTTTAGAGCAAGAAGCACGCTCTTGCTTTCTAGAGTCTCTCATACAGAGGGAAACGTGAGTGTGCTCAGCACAAAAGAACTGTGTTTCCTACACACACGGACCATACCTAGTTCAACTCTGTTTCTGAAAGTGATACAAACTACAGGTCCCCTACATCCAATGCTTTTCAGTTAAGAGTGAGACACGTGTGAGCTTCGTGAACAATGTAGCTTAGTTTGAGCTTAAAAGTGACTGCGTTTTTCTGAAATGAAATCTTGCTTGTAGGAAGACACAGACCCTGGCATTTAACTCCGTTTCTGAAGGGAAACACACAGCACAGTCCTCATCCATGAAACACACTCTGCATTAGAGCAAGAAGCACGCTCTTGCTTTCTAGAGTCTCTCATACAGTGGGAAACGTGAGTGTGCTCAGCACAAAAGAACTGTGTTTCCTACACACACGGACCATATCTAGTTCAACTCTGCTTCTGAAACTGATACAAACCACAGGTCCTCTAACTTCCAATGCTTTTCAGTTATGAGCGAGAAACGTGTTAGCTATGTGAACAATGTAGCTTCGTTTGAGCTGAAAAGTGACTGCGTTATTCTGCAACGAAGTCTTGCTTGTAGGAAGACACAGACCCTGGCATTTAACACCGTTTCTGAAGGGAAACACACAGCACAGTTCTCATCCATGAAACACACTCTGCTTTAGAGGAAGAAGCACGCTCTTGCTTTCTAGAGTCTCTCATACAGAGGGAAACATGAGTGTGCTCAGGACAAAAAAACTGTGTTTCCTACACACACGGACCATACCTAGTTCAACTCTGTTTCTGAAACTGATACAAACCACAGGTCCTCTAACCTCCAATGCTTTTCAGTTAAGAGCGAGAAACGTGTGAGCTTCGTGAACAATGTAGATTCGTATGAGCCGAAAATTAACTGCGTTTATCTGAAACGAAGTCTTGCTTGTCGGAAGACACAGAGCCGGGCATTTAACTCCGTTTCTGAAGGAAACACACAGCACTGTTCTGATCCATGAAACACACTCTGCTTTAGACCAAAATCACGCTCTTGCTTTCTAGAGTCTCTCATACAGAGGGAAACGTGAGTGTGCTCAACACAAAAGAACTGTGTTTCCTACACGCACCGACCATACCTAGTTCAACTCTGTTTCTGAAACTGATACAAACCACAGGTCCTCTAACGTCCAATGCTTTTCAGTTAAGAGTGAGAAACGTGTGAGCTTCGTGAACAATGTAGCTTCATTTGAGCAGAAAAGTTACTGCATTTACATGAAACGAGTCTTGCTTGTAGGAAGACACAGACCCTGGCATTTAACTCCGTTTCTGAAGGGAAACACACAGCACAGTTCTCATCCATGAAACACACACTGCTTTAGAGCAAGAAGCACGCTCTTGCTTTCTAGAGTCTCTGATACAGAGGGAAACGTGAGTGTGCTCAGTACAAAAGAAGTGTGTTTCCTACACACACGGTCCATACCTAGTTCAACTCTGTTTCTGAAACTGATACAAACCACAGGTCCTCTACATCCAATGCTTTTCAGTTAAGAGCGAGACACGTGTGAGCTTCGTGAACAATGTAGCTTCGTTTGAGCTGAAAAGTAACTGTGTTTACCTGAAAGGAGTCTTGCTTGTAGGAAGACACAGACCCTGGCATTTAACTCCGTTTCTGAAGGGAAACACACAGCACAGTCCTCATCCATGAAACACACTATGCATTAGAGCAAGAAGCACGCTCTTGCTTTCTAGAGTCTCTCATACAGAGGGAAACGTGAGTGTGCTCAGCACAAAAGAACTGTGTTTCCTACACACACGGACCATATCTAGTTCAACTCTGCTTCTGAAACTGATACAAACCACAGGTCCTCTAACTTCCAATGCTTTTCAGTTATGAGCGAGAAACGTGTGAGCTATGTGAACAATGTAGCTTCGTTTGAGCTGAAAAGTGACTGCGTTTTTCTGCAACGAAGTCTTGCTTGTAGGAAGACACAGACCCTGGCATTTAACACCGTTTCTGAAGGGAAACACACAGCACAGTTCTCATCCATGAAACACACTCTGCTTTAGAGGAAGAAGCACGCTCTTGCTTTCTAGAGTCTCTCATACAGAGGGAAACATGAGTGTGCTCAGCACAAAAAAACTGTGTTTCCTACACACACGGACCATACATAGTTCAACTCTGTTTCTGAAACTGATACAAACCACAGGTCCTCTAACATCCAATGCTTTTCAGTTAAGAGCGAGAAACGTGTGAGCTTCGTGAACAACGTAGCTTCGTTTGAGCTGAAAATTAACTGCTTTTATCTGAAACGAAGTCTTGCTTGTAGGAAGACACAGAGCCGGGCATTTAACTCCGTTTCTGAAGGAAACACACAGCACTGTTCTGATCCATGAAACACACACTGCTTTAGAGCAAGAAGCACGCTCTTGCTTTCTAGAGTCTCTGATACAGAGGGAAACGTGAGTGTGCTCAGTACAAAAGAAGTGTGTTTCCTACACACACGGTCCATACCTAGTTCAACTCTGTTTCTGAAACTGATACAAACCACAGGTCCTCTACATCCAATGCTTTTCAGTTAAGAGCGAGACACGTGTGAGCTTCGTGAACAATGTAGCTTCGTTTGAGCTGAAAAGTAACTGTGTTTACCTGAAACGAGTCTTGCTTGTAGGAAGACACAGACCCTGGCATTTAACTCCGTTTCTGAAGGGAAACACACAGCACAGTCCTCATCCATGAAACACACTCTGCATTAGAACAAGAAGCACGCTCTTGCTTTCTAGAGTCTCTCATACAGAGGGAAACGTGAGTGTGCTCAGCACAAAAGAACTGTGTTTCCTACACACACGGACCATATCTAGTTCAACTCTGCTTCTGAAACTGATACAAACCACAGGTCCTCTAACTTCCAATGCTTTTCAGTTATGAGCCAGAAACGTGTGAGCTATGTGAACAATGTAGCTTCGTTTGAGCTGAAAATTAACTGCGTTTATCTGAAACAAAGTCTTGCTTGTAGGAAGACACAGAGCCGGGCATTTAACTCCGTTTCTGAAGGAAACACACAGCACTGTTCTCATCCATGAAACACACTCTGCTTTAGACCAATTATCACGCTCTTGCTTTCTAGAGTCTCTCATACAGAGGGAAACGTGAGTGTGCTCAAGAGAAAAGAACTGTGTTTCCTACACGCACCGACCATACCTAGTTCAACTCTGTTTCTGAAACTGATACAAACCACAGGTCCTCTAACGTCCAATGCTTTTCAGTTAAGAGCGAGACACGTGTGAGCTTCGTGAACAATGTAGCTTCATTTGAGCAGAAAAGTGACTGCATTTACATGAAACGAGTCTTGCTTGCAGGAAGACACAGACCCTGGCATTTAACTCCGTTTCTGAAGGGAAGCACACGGCACAGTTCTCATCCATGAAACACACTCTGCTTTAGAGCAAGAAGAACGCTCTTGCTTTCTAGAGTCTCTGATACAGAGGGAAACGTGAGTGTGCTCAGTACAAAAGAAGTGTGTTTCCTACACACACGGACCATACCTAGTTCAAATCTGTTTCTGAAACTGATACAAACCACAGGTCCTCTACATCCAATGCTTTTCAGTTAAGAGCGAGACACGTGTGAGCTTCGTGAACAATGTAGCTTCGTTTGAGCTGAAAAGTAACTGTGTTTACCTGAAACGAGTCTTGCTTGTAGGAAGACACAGACCCTGGCATTTAACTCGGTTTCTGAAGGGAAACACACAGCATAGTCCTCCTCTATGATACACACTCTGCTTTAGAGCAAGAAGCACGCTCTTGCTTTCGAGAGTCTCTCATACAGAGGGAAATGTGAGTGTGCTCAGAACAAAAGAACTGTGTTTCCTACACACACGGACCATATCTAGTTCAACTCTGCTTCTGAAACTGATACAAACCACAGGTCCTCTAACTTCCAATGCTTTTCAGTTATGAGCGAGAAACGTGTGAGCTATGTGAACAATGTAGCTTCGTTTGAGCTGAAAAGTGACTGCGTTTTTCTGCAACGAAGTCTTGCTTGTAGGAAGACACAGACCCTGGCATTTAACACCGTTTCTGAAGGGAAACACACAGCACAGTTCTCATCCATGAAACACACTCTGCTTTAGAGGAAGAAGCACGCTCTTGCTTTCTAGAGTCTCTCATACAGAGGGAAACATGAGTGTGCTCAGCACAAAAAAACTGTGTTTCCTACACACACGGACCATCCATAGTTCAACTCTGTTTCTGAAACTGATACAAACCACAGGTCCTCTAACATCCAATGCTTTTCAGTTAAGAGCGAGAAACGTGTGAGCTTCGTGAACAACGTAGCTTCGTTTGAGCTGAAAATTAACTGCTTTTATCTGAAACGAAGTCTTGCTTGTAGGAAGACACAGAGCCGGGCATTTAACTCCGTTTCTGAAGGAAACACACAGCACTGTTCTGATCCATGAAACACACACTGCTTTAGAGCAAGAAGCACGCTCTTGCTTTCTAGAGTCTCTGATACAGAGGGAAACGTGAGTGTGCTCAGTACAAAAGAAGTGTGTTTCCTACACACACGGTCCATACCTAGTTCAACTCTGTTTCTGAAACTGATACAAACCACAGGTCCTCTACATCCAATGCTTTTCAGTTAAGAGCGAGACACGTGTGAGCTTCGTGAACAATGTAGCTTCGTTTGAGCTGAAAAGTAACTGTGTTTACCTGAAACGAGTCTTGCTTGTAGGAAGACACAGACCCTGGCATTTAACTCCGTTTCTGAAGGGAAACACACAGCACAGTCCTCATCCATGAAACACACTCTGCATTAGAACAAGAAGCACGCTCTTGCTTTCTAGAGTCTCTCATACAGAGGGAAACGTGAGTGTGCTCAGCACAAAAGAACTGTGTTTCCTACACACACGGACCATATCTAGTTCAACTCTGCTTCTGAAACTGATACAAACCACAGGTCCTCTAACTTCCAATGCTTTTCAGTTATGAGCCAGAAACGTGTGAGCTATGTGAACAATGTAGCTTCGTTTGAGCTGAAAATTAACTGCGTTTATCTGAAACAAAGTCTTGCTTGTAGGAAGACACAGAGCCGGGCATTTAACTCCGTTTCTGAAGGAAACACACAGCACTGTTCTCATCCATGAAACACACTCTGCTTTAGACCAATTATCACGCTCTTGCTTTCTAGAGTCTCTCATACAGAGGGAAACGTGAGTGTGCTCAACAGAAAAGAACTGTGTTTCCTACACGCACCGACCATACCTAGTTCAACTCTGTTTCTGAAACTGATACAAACCACAGGTCCTCTAACGTCCAATGCTTTTCAGTTAAGAGCGAGACACGTGTGAGCTTCGTGAACAATGTAGCTTCATTTGAGCAGAAAAGTGACTGCATTTACATGAAACGAGTCTTGCTTGCAGGAAGACACAGACCCTGGCATTTAACTCCGTTTCTGAAGGGAAGCACACGGCACAGTTCTCATCCATGAAACACACTCTGCTTTAGAGCAAGAAGAACGCTCTTGCTTTCTAGAGTCTCTGATACAGAGGGAAACGTGAGTGTGCTCAGTACAAAAGAAGTGTGTTTCCTACACACACGGACCATACCTAGTTCAAATCTGTTTCTGAAACTGATACAAACCACAGGTCCTCTACATCCAATGCTTTTCAGTTAAGAGCGAGACACGTGTGAGCTTCGTGAACAATGTAGCTTCGTTTGAGCTGAAAAGTAACTGTGTTTACCTGAAACGAGTCTTGCTTGTAGGAAGACACAGACCCTGGCATTTAACTCGGTTTCTGAAGGGAAACACACAGCATAGTCCTCCTCTATGATACACACTCTGCTTTAGAGCAAGAAGCACGCTCTTGCTTTCGAGAGTCTCTCATACAGAGGGAAATGTGAGTGTGCTCAGAACAAAAGAACTGTGTTTCCTACACACACGGACCATATCTAGTTCAACTCTGCTTCTGAATCTGATACAAACCACAGGTCCTCTAACATCCAATGCTTTTCAGTTAAGAGCGAGACACGTGTGAGCTTCGTGAACAATGTAGATTCGTTTGAGCTGAAAAGTGACTGTGTTTACCTGAAACATATCTTGCTTGTAGGAAGACACAGACCCTGGCATTTAATTCCGTTTCCGAAGGGAAACACACAGCACAGTCCTCATCCATGAAACACACTCTGCATTAGAGCAAGAAGCACGCTCTTGCTTTCTAGAGTCTCTCATACAGAGGGAACCGTGAGTGTGCTCAGCACAAAAGAACTGTGTTTCCTACACGCACGGACCATCCATAGTTCAACTCTGTTTCTGAAACTGATACGAACCACAGGTCCTCTAACATCCAATGCTTATCAGTTAAGAGCGAGACACGTGTGAGATTCATGAACAATGTAGCTTCGTTTGAGCAGAAAAGTGACTGCTTTTACCTGAAATGAGTCTTGCTTGTAGGAAGACACAGACCCTGGCATTTAACTCCGTTTCTGAAGGGAAACACACAGCACAGTTCTCATCCATGAAACACACCCTGCTATAGAGCAAGAAGCACGCTCTTGCTTTCGAGAGTCACTCATACAGAGGGAAACGTGGGTGTGCTCAGCACAAAAGAAGTGTGTTTCCTACACACACGGACCATACCTAGTTCAACTCTGTTTCTGAAAGTGATACAAACTACAGGTCCCCTACATCCAATGCTTTTCAGTTAAGAGTGAGACAAGTGTGAGCTTCGTGAACAATGTAGCTTCGTTTGAGCTGAAAAGTGACTGCGTTTTTCTGAAATGAAATCTTGCTTGTAGGAAGACACAGACCCTGGCATTTAACACCATTTCTGAAGGGAAACACACAGCACAGTCCTCATCCATGAAACACACTCTGCATTAGAGCAAGAAGCACGCTCTTGCTTTCTAGAGTCTCTCATACAGAGGGAAACGTGAGTGTGCTCAGCACAAAAGAACTGTGTTTCCTACACACACGGACCATGTCTACTTCAACTCTGCTTCTGAAACTGATACAAACCACAGGTCCTCTAACATCCAATGCTTTTCAGTTATGAGCGAGAAACGTGTGAGCTTCGTGAACAATGTAGCTTCGTTTGAGCTGAAAATTAACTGCGTTTATCTGAAACAAAGTCTTGCTTGTAGGAAGACACAGAGCCGGGCATTTAACTCCGTTTCTGAAGGAAACACACAGCACAGTTCTCATCCATGAAACACACACTGCTTTAGAGCAAGAAGCACGCTCTTGCTTTCTAGAGTCTCTGATACAGAGGGAAACGTGAGTGTGCTCAGTACAAAAGAAGTGTGTTTCCTACACACACGGTCCATACCTAGTTCAACTCTGTTTCTGAAACTGATACAAACCACAGGTCCTCTACATCCAATGCTTTTCAGTTAAGAGCGAGACACGTGTGAGCTTCGTGAACAATGTAGCTTCGTTTGAGCTGAAAAGTAACTGTGTTTACCTGAAACGAGTCTTGCTTGTAGGAAGACACAGACCCTGGCATTTAACTCCGTTTCTGAAGGGAAACACACAGCACAGTCCTCATCCATGAAACACACTCTGCATTAGAACAAGAAGCACGCTCTTGCTTTCTAGAGTCTCTCATACAGAGGGAAACGTGAGTGTGCTCAGCACAAAAGAACTGTGTTTCCTACACACACGGACCATATCTAGTTCAACTCTGCTTCTGAAACTGATACAAACCACAGGTCCTCTAACTTCCAATGCTTTTCAGTTATGAGCCAGAAACGTGTGAGCTATGTGAACAATGTAGCTTCGTTTGAGCTGAAAATTAACTGCGTTTATCTGAAACAAAGTCTTGCTTGTAGGAAGACACAGAGCCGGGCATTTAACTCCGTTTCTGAAGGAAACACACAGCACTGTTCTCATCCATGAAACACACTCTGCTTTAGACCAATTATCACGCTCTTGCTTTCTAGAGTCTCTCATACAGAGGGAAACGTGAGTGTGCTCAACAGAAAAGAACTGTGTTTCCTACACGCACCGACCATACCTAGTTCAACTCTGTTTCTGAAACTGATACAAACCACAGGTCCTCTAACGTCCAATGCTTTTCAGTTAAGAGCGAGACACGTGTGAGCTTCGTGAACAATGTAGCTTCATTTGAGCAGAAAAGTGACTGCATTTACATGAAACGAGTCTTGCTTGCAGGAAGACACAGACCCTGGCATTTAACTCCGTTTCTGAAGGGAAGCACACGGCACAGTTCTCATCCATGAAACACACTCTGCTTTAGAGCAAGAAGAACGCTCTTGCTTTCTAGAGTCTCTGATACAGAGGGAAACGTGAGTGTGCTCAGTACAAAAGAAGTGTGTTTCCTACACACACGGACCATACCTAGTTCAAATCTGTTTCTGAAACTGATACAAACCACAGGTCCTCTACATCCAATGCTTTTCAGTTAAGAGCGAGACACGTGTGAGCTTCGTGAACAATGTAGCTTCGTTTGAGCTGAAAAGTAACTGTGTTTACCTGAAACGAGTCTTGCTTGTAGGAAGACACAGACCCTGGCATTTAACTCGGTTTCTGAAGGGAAACACACAGCATAGTCCTCCTCTATGATACACACTCTGCTTTAGAGCAAGAAGCACGCTCTTGCTTTCGAGAGTCTCTCATACAGAGGGAAATGTGAGTGTGCTCAGAACAAAAGAACTGTGTTTCCTACACACACGGACCATATCTAGTTCAACTCTGCTTCTGAATCTGATACAAACCACAGGTCCTCTAACATCCAATGCTTTTCAGTTAAGAGCGAGACACGTGTGAGCTTCGTGAACAATGTAGATTCGTTTGAGCTGAAAAGTGACTGTGTTTACCTGAAACATATCTTGCTTGTAGGAAGACACAGACCCTGGCATTTAATTCCGTTTCCGAAGGGAAACACACAGCACAGTCCTCATCCATGAAACACACTCTGCATTAGAGCAAGAAGCACGCTCTTGCTTTCTAGAGTCTCTCATACAGAGGGAACCGTGAGTGTGCTCAGCACAAAAGAACTGTGTTTCCTACACGCACGGACCATCCATAGTTCAACTCTGTTTCTGAAACTGATACGAACCACAGGTCCTCTAACATCCAATGCTTATCAGTTAAGAGCGAGACACGTGTGAGATTCATGAACAATGTAGCTTCGTTTGAGCAGAAAAGTGACTGCGTTTACCTGAAATGAGTCTTGCTTGTAGGAAGACACAGACCCTGGCATTTAACTCCGTTTCAGAAGGGAAACACACAGCACAGTTCTCATCCATGAAACACACTCTGCTATAGAGCAAGAAGCACGCTCTTGCTTTCGAGAGTCACTCATACAGAGGGAAACGTGGGTGTGCTCAGCACAAAAGAAGTGTGTTTCCTACACACACGGACCATACCTAGTTCAACTCTGTTTCTGAAAGTGATACAAACTACAGGTCCCCTACATCCAATGCTTTTCAGTTAAGAGTGAGACACGTGTGAGCTTCGTGAACAATGTAGCTTCGTTTGAGCTGAAAAGTGACTGCGTTTTTCTGAAATGAAATCTTGCTTGTAGGAAGACACAGACCCTGGCATTTAACACCATTTCTGAAGGGAAACACACAGCACAGTCCTCATCCATGAAACACACTCTGCATTAGAGCAAGAAGCACGCTCTTGCTTTCTAGAGTCTCTCATACAGAGGGAAACGTGAGTGTGCTCAGCACAAAAGAACTGTGTTTCCTACACACACGGACCATATCTAGTTCAACTCTGCTTCTGAAACTGATACAAACCACAGGTCCTCTAACATCCAATGCTTTTCCGTTATGAGCGAGAAACGTGTGAGCTTCGTGAACAATGTAGCTTCGTTTGAGCTGAAAACTAACTGCGTTTATCTGAAACAAAGTCTTGCTTGTAGGAAGACACAGAGCCGGGCATTTAAATCCGTTTCTGAAGGAAACACACAGCACTGTTCTCATCCATGAAACACACTCTGCTTTAGACCAAGAATCACGCTCTTGCTTTCTAGAGTCTCTCATACAGAGGGAAACGTGAGTGTGCTCAACAGAAAAGAACTGTGTTTCCTACACGCACCGACCATACCTAGTTCAACTCTGTTTCTGAAACTGATACAAACCATAGGTCCTCTAACGTCCAATGCTTTTCAGTTAAGAGTGAGACACGTGTGAGCTTCGTGAACAATGTAGCTTCATTTGAGCAGAAAAGTGACTGCATTTACATGAAACGAGTCTTGCTTGTAGGAAGACACAGACCCTGGCATTTAACTCCGTTTCTGAAGGGAAACACACAGCACAGTTCTCATCCATGAAACACACACTGCTTTAGAGCAAGAAGCACGCTCTTGCTTTCTAGAGTCTCTCATACAGAGGGAAACGTGAGTGTGCTCAGTACAAAAGAAGTGTGTTTCCTACACACACGGTCCATACCTAGTTCAACTCTGTTTCTGAAACTGATACAAACCACAGGTCCTCTACATCCAATGCTTTTCAGTTAAGAGCGAGACACGTGTGAGCTTCGTGAACAATGTAGCTTCGTTTGAGCTGAAAAGTAACTGTGTTTACCTGAAACGAGTCTTGCTTGTAGGAAGACACCGACCCTGGCATTTAACTCCGTTTCTGAAGGGAAACACACAGCACAGTCCTCATCCATGAAACACACTCTGCATTAGAGCAAGAAGCACGCTCTTGCTTTCTAGAGTCTCTGATACAGAGGGAAACGTGAGTGTGCTCAGCACAAAAGAACTGTGTTTCCTACACACACGGACCATATCTAGTTCACTCTGCTTCTGAAACTGATACAAACCACAGGTCCTCTAACTTCCAATGCTTTTCAGTTATGAGCGAGAAACGTGTGAGCTATGTGAACAATGTAGCTTCGTTTGAGCTGAAAATTAACTGCGTTTATCTGAAACAAAGTCTTGCTTGTAGGAAGACACAGAGCCGGGCATTTAACTCCGTTTCTGAAGGAAACACACAGCACTGTTCTCATCCATGAAATACACTCTGCTTTAGACCAATTATCACGCTCTTGCTTTCGAGAGTCACTCATACAGAGGGAAACGTGGGTGTGCTCAGCACAAAAGAAGTGTGTTTCCTACACACACGGACCATACCTAGTTCAACTCTGTTTCTGAAAGTGATACAAACTACAGGTCCCCTACATCCAATGCTTTTCAGTTAAGAGTGAGACAAGTGTGAGCTTCGTGAACAATGTAGCTTCGTTTGAGCTGAAAAGTGACTGCGTTTTTCTGAAATGAAATCTTGCTTGTAGGAAGACACAGACCCTGGCATTTAACACAATTTCTGAAGGGAAACACACAGCACAGTCCTCATCCATGAAACACACTCTGCATTAGAGCAAGAAGCACGCTCTTGCTTTCTAGAGTCTCTCATACAGAGGGAAACGTGAGTGTGCTCAGCACAAAAGAACTGTGTTTCCTACACACACGGACCATATCTAGTTCAACTCTGCTTCTGAAACTGATACAAACCACAGGTCCTCTAACATCCAATGCTTTTCAGTTATGAGCGAGAAACGTGTGAGCTTCGTGAATAATGTAGCTTCGTTTAAGCTGAAAATTAACTGCGTTTATCTGAAACAAAGTCTTGCTTGTAGGAAGACACAGAGCCGGGCATTTAACTCCGTTTCTGAAGGAAACACACAGCACAGTTCTCATCCATGAAACACACACTGCTTTAGAGCAAGAAGCACGCTCTTGCTTTCTAGAGTCTCTCATACAGAGGGAAACGTGAGTGTGCTCAGCACAAAAGAACTGTGTTTCCTACACACACGGACCATATCTAGTTCAACTCTGCTTCTGAAACTGATACAAACCACAGGTCCTCTAACTTCCAATGCTTTTCAGTTATGAGCGAGAAACGTGTGAGCTATGTGAACAATATAGCTTCATTTGAGCTGAAAATTAACTGCGTTTATCTGAAACAAAGTCTTGCTTGTAGGAAGACAAGAGCCGGGCATTTAACTCCGTTTATGAAGGAAACACACAGCACTGTTCTAATCCATGAAACACACTCTGCTTTAGACCAATTATCACGCTCTTGCTTTCTAGAGTCTCTCATACAGAGGGAAACGTGAGTGTGCTCAACAGAAAAGAACTGTGTTTCCTACACGCACCGACCATACCTAGTTCAACTCTGTTTCTGAAACTGATACAAACCACAGGTCCTCTAACGTCCAAAGCTTTTCAGTTAAGAGCGAGACACGTGTGAGCTTCGTGAACAATGTAGCTTCATTTGAGCAGAAAAGTGACTCCATTTACATGAAACGAGTCTTGCTTGCAGGAAGACACAGACCCTGGCATTTAACTCCGTTTCTGAAGGGAAGCACACGGCACAGTTCTCATCCATGAAACACACTCTGCTTTAGAGCAAGAAGAACGCTCTTGCTTTCTAGAGTCTCTGATACAGAGGGAAACGTGAGTGTGCTCAGTACAAAAGAACTGTGTTTCCTACACACACGGACCATACCTAGTTCAAATCTGTTTCTGAAACTGATACAAACCACAGGTCCTCTACATCCAATGCTTTTCAGTTAAGAGCGAGACACGTTTGAGCTTCGTGAACAATGTAGCTTCGTTTGAGCTGAAAAGTAACTGTGTTTACGTGAAACGAGTCTTGCTTGTAGGAAGACACAGACCCTGGCATTTAACTCGGTTTCTGAAGGGAAACACACAGCATAGTCCTCCTCTATGATACACACTCTGCTTTAGAGCAAGAAGCACGCTCTTGCTTTCGAGAGTCTCTCATACAGAGGGAAATGTGAGTGTGCTCAGAACAAAAGAACTGTGTTTCCTACACGCACGGACCATCCATAGTTCAACTCTGTTTCTGAAACTGATACGAACCACAGGTCCTCTAACATCCAATGCTTATCAGTTAAGAGCGAGACACGTGTGAGATTCATGAACAATGTAGCTGCGTTTGAGCAGAAAAGTGACTGCGTTTACCTGAAATGAGTCTTGCTTGTAGGAAGACACAGACCCTGGCATTTAACTCCGTTTCAGAAGGGAAACACACAGCACAGTTCTCATCCATGAAACACACTCTGCTATAGAGCAAGAAGCACGCTCTTGCTTTCGAGAGTCACTCATACAGAGGGAAACGTGGGTGTGCTCAGCACAAAAGAAGTGTGTTTCCTACACACACGGACCATACCTAGTTCAACTCTGTTTCTGAAAGTGATACAAACTACAGGTCCCCTACATGCAATGCTTTTCAGTTAAGAGTGAGACACGTGTGAGCTTCGTGAACAATGTAGCTTCGTTTGAGCTGAAAAGTGACTGCGTTTTTCTGAAATGAAATCTTGCTTGTAGGAAGACACAGACCCTGGCATTTAACACCATTTCTGAAGGGAAACACACAGCACAGTCCTCATCCATGAAACACACTCTACATTAGAGCAAGAAGCACGCTCTTGCTTTCTAGAGTCTCTCATACAGAGGGAAACATGAGTGTGCTCAGCACAAAAGAACTGTGTTTCCTACACACACGGACCATATCTAGTTCAACTCTGCTTCTGAAACTGATACAAACCACAGGTCCTCTAACATCCAATGCTTTTCAGTTATGAGCGAGAAACGTGTGAGCTTCGTGAACAATGTAGCTTCGTTTGAGCTGAAAACTAACTGCGTTTATCTGAAACAAAGTCTTGCTTGTAGGAAGACACAGAGCCGGGCATTTAACTCCGTTTCTGAAGGAAACACACAGCACTGTTCTCATCCATGAAACACACTCTGCTTTAGACCAAGAATCACGCTCTTGCTTTCTAGAGTCTCTCATACAGAGGGAAACGTGAGTGTGCTCAACAGAAAAGAACTGTGTTTCCTACACGCACCGACCATACCTAGTTCAACTCTGTTTCTGAAACTGATACAAACCATAGGTCCTCTAACGTCCAATGCTTTTCAGTTAAGAGTGAGACACGTGTGAGCTTCGTGAACAATGTAGCTTCATTTGAGCAGAAAAGTGACTGCATTTACATGTAACGAGTCTTGCTTGTAGGAAGACACAGACCCTGGCATTTAACTCCGTTTCTGAAGGGAAACACACAGCACAGTTCTCATCCATGAAACACACACTGCTTTAGAGCAAGAAGCACGCTCTTGCTTTCTAGAGTCTCTGATACAGAGGGAAACGTGAGTGTGCTCAGTACAAAAGAAGTGTGTTTCCTACACACACGGTCCATACCTAGTTCAACTCTTCTTCTGAAACTGATACAAACCACAGGTCCTCTACATCCAATGCTTTTCAGTTAAGAGCGAGACACGTGTGAGCTTCGTGAACAATGTAGCTTCGTTTGAGCTGAAAATTAACTGCGTTTATCTGAAACAAAGTCTTGCTTGTAGGAAGACACAGAGCCGGGCATTTAACTCCGTTTCTGAAGGAAACACACAGCACTGTTCTCATCCATGAAACACACTCTGCTTTAGACCAATTATCACGCTCTTGCTTTCTAGAGTCTCTCATACAGAGGGAAACGTGAGTGTGCTCAACAGAAAAGAACTGTGTTTCCTACACGCACCGACCATACCTAGTTCAACTCTGTTTCTGAAACTGATACAAACCACAGGTCCTCTAACGTCCAATGCTTTTCAGTTAAGAGCGAGACACGTGTGAGCTTCGTGAACAATGTAGCTTCATTTGAGCAGAAAAGTGACTGCATTTACATGAAACGAGTCTTGCTTGCAGGAAGACACAGACCCTGGCATTTAACTCCGTTTCTGAAGGGAAGCACACGGCACAGTTCTCATCCATGAAACACACTCTGCTTTAGAGCAAGAAGAACGCTCTTGCTTTCTAGAGTCTCTGATACAGAGGGAAACGTGAGTGTGCTCAGTACAAAAGAAGTGTGTTTCCTACACACACGGACCATACCTAGTTCAAATCTGTTTCTGAAACTGATACAAACCACAGGTCCTCTACATCCAATGCTTTTCAGTTAAGAGCGAGACACGTGTGAGCTTCGTGAACAATGTAGCTTCGTTTGAGCTGAAAAGTAACTGTGTTTACCTGAAACGAGTCTTGCTTGTAGGAAGACACAGACCCTGGCATTTAACTCGGTTTCTGAAGGGAAACACACAGCATAGTCCTCCTCTATGATACATACTCTGCTTTAGAGCAAGAAGCACGCTCTTGCTTTCGAGAGTCTCTCATACAGAGGGAAATGTGAGTGTGCTCAGAACAAAAGAACTGTGTTTCCTACACACACGGACCATATCTAGTTCAACTCTGCTTCTGAATCTGATACAAACCACAGGTCCTCTAACATCCAATGCTTTTCAGTTAAGAGCGAGACACGTGTGAGCTTCGTGAACAATGTAGATTCGTTTGAGCTGAAAAGTGACTGTGTTTACCTGAAACATATCTTGCTTGTAGGAAGACACAGACCCTGGCATTTAATTCTGTTTCCGAAGGGAAACACACAGCACAGTCCTCATCCATGAAACACACTCTGCATTAGAGCAAGAAGCACGCTCTTGCTTTCTAGAGTCTCTCATACAGAGGGAACCGTGAGTGTGCTCAGCACAAAAGAACTGTGTTTCCTACACGCACGGACCATCCATAGTTCAACTCTGTTTCTGAAACTGATACGAACCACAGGTCCTCTAACATCCAATGCTTATCAGTTAAGAGCGAGACACGTGTGAGATTCATGAACAATGTAGCTTCGTTTGAGCAGAAAAGTGACTGCGTTTACCTGAAATGAGTCTTGCTTGTAGGAAGACACAGACCCTGGCATTTAACTCCGTTTCTGAAGGGAAACACACAGCACAGTTCTCATCCATGAAACACACCCTGCTATAGAGCAAGAAGCACGCTCTTGCTTTCGAGAGTCACTCATACAGAGGGAAACGTGGGTGTGCTCAGCACAAAAGAAGTGTGTTTCCTACACACACGGACCATACCTAGTTCAACTCTGTTTCTGAAAGTGATACAAACTACAGGTCCCCTACATCCAATGCTTTTCAGTTAAGAGTGAGACAAGTGTGAGCTTCGTGAACAATGTAGCTTCGTTTGAGCTGACAAGTGACTGCGTTTTTCTGAAATGAAGTCTTGCTTGTAGGAAGACACAGACCCTGGCATTTAACACCATTTCTGAAGGGAAACACACAGCACAGTCCTCATCCATGAAACACACTCTGCATTAGAGCAAGAAGCACGCTCTTGCTTTCTAGAGTCTCTCATACAGAGGGAAACGTGAGTGTGCTCAGCACAAAAGAACTGTGTTTCCTACACACACGGACCATATCTAGTTCAACTCTGCTTCTGAAACTGATACAAACCACAGGTCCTCTAACATCCAATGCTTTTCAGTTATGAGCGAGAAACGTGTGAGCTTCGTGAACAATGTAGCTTCGTTTGAGCTGAAAATTAACTGCGTTTATCTGAAACAAAGTCTTGCTTGTAGGAAGACACAGAGCCGGGCATTTAACTCCGTTTCTGAAGGAAACACACAGCACAGTTCTCATCCATGAAACACACACTGCTTTAGAGCAAGAAGCACGCTCTTGCTTTCTAGAGTCTCTGATACAGAGGGAAACGTGAGTGTGCTCAGTACAAAAGAAGTGTGTTTCCTACACACACGGTCCATACCTAGTTCAACTCTGTTTCTGAAACTGATACAAACCACAGGTCCTCTACATCCAATGCTTTTCAGTTAAGAGCGAGACACGTGTGAGGTTCGTGAACAATGTAGCTTCGTTTGAGCTGAAAAGTAACTGTGTTTACCTGAAACGAGTCTTGCTTGTAGGAAGACACAGACCCTGGCATTTAACTCCGTTTCTGAAGGGAAACACACAGCACAGTCCTCATCCATGAAACACACTCTGCTTTAGAGCAAGAAGCACGCTCTTGCTTTCTAGAGTCTCTCATACAGAGGGAAACGTGAGTGTGCTCATCACAAAAGAACTGTGTTTTCTACACACACGGACCATATCTAGTTCAACTCTTCTTCTGAAACTGATACAAACCACAGGTCCTCTAACTTCCAATGCTTTTCAGTTATGAGCGAGAAACGTGTGAGCTATGTGAACAATGTAGCTTCCTTTGAGCTGAAAATTAACTGCGTTTATCTGAAACAAAGTCTTGCTTGTAGGAAGACACAGAGCCGGGCATTTAACTCCGTTTCTGAAGGAAACACACAGCACTGTTCTAATCCATGAAACACACTCTGCTTTAGACCAATTATCACGCTCTTGCTTTCTAGAGTCTCTCATACAGAGGGAAACGTGAGTGTGCTCAACAGAAAAGAACTGTGTTTCCTACACGCACCGACCATACCTAGTTCAACTCTGTTTCTGAAACTGATACAAACCACAGGTCCTCTAACGTCCAATGCTTTTCAGTTAAGAGCGAGACACGTGTGAGCTTCGTGAACAATGTAGCTTCATTTGAGCAGAAAAGTGACTGCATTTACATGAAACGAGTCTTGCTTGCAGGAAGACACAGACCCTGGCATTTAACTCCGTTTCTGAAGGGAAGCACACGGCACAGTTCTCATCCATGAAACACACTCTGCTTTAGAGCAAGAAGAACGCTCTTGCTTTCTAGAGTCTCTGATACAGAGGGAAACGTGAGTGTGCTCAGTACAAAAGAACTGTGTTTCCTACACACACGGACCATACGTAGTTCAAATCTGTTTCTGAAACTGATACAAACCACAGGTCCTCTACATCCAATGCTTTTCAGTTAAGAGCGAGACACGTTTGAGCTTCGTGAACAATGTAGCTTCGTTTGAGCTGAAAAGTAACTGTGTTTACCTGAAACGAGTCTTGCTTGTAGGAAGACACAGACCCTGGCATTTAACTCGGTTTCTGAAGGGAAACACACAGCATAGTCCTCCTCTATGATACACACTCTGCTTTAGAGCAAGAAGCACGCTCTTGCTTTCGAGAGTCTCTCATACAGAGGGAAATGTGAGTGTGCTCAGAACAAAAGAACTGTGTTTCCTACACACACGGACCATATCTAGTTCAACTCTGCTTCTGAATCTGATACAAACCACAGGTCCTCTAACATCCAATGCTTATCAGTTAAGAGCGAGACACGTGTGAGATTCATGAACAATGTAGCTTCGTTTGAGCAGAAAAGTGACTGCGTTTACCTGAAATGAGTCTTGCTTGTAGGAAGACACAGACCCTGGCAATTAACTCCGTTTCAGAAGGGAAACACACAGCACAGTTCTCATCCATGAAACACACTCTGCTATAGAGCAAGAAGCACGCTCTTGCTTTCGAGAGTCACTCATACAGAGGGAAACGTGGGTGTGCTCAGCACAAAAGAAGTGTGTTTCCTACACACACGGACCATACCTAGTTCAACTCTGTTTCTGAAAGTGATACAAACTACAGGTCCCCTACATCCAATGCTTTTCAGTTAAGAGTGAGACACGTGTGAGCTTCGTGAACAATGTAGCTTCGTTTGAGCTGAAAAGTGACTGCGTTTTTCTGAAATGAAATCTTGCTTGTAGGAAGACACAGACCCTGGCATTTAACACCATTTCTGAAGGGAAACACACAGCACAGTCCTCATCCATGAAACACACTCTGCATTAGAGCAAGAAGCACGCTCTTGCTTTCTAGAGTCTCTCATACAGAGGGAAACGTGAGTGTGCTCAGCACAAAAGAACTGTGTTTCCTACACACACGGACCATATCTAGTTCAACTCTGCTTCTGAAACTGATACAAACCACAGGTCCTCTAACATCCAATGCTTTTCAGTTATGAGCGAGAAACGTGTGAGCTTCGTGAACAATGTAGCTTCGTTTGAGCTGAAAACTAACTGCGTTTATCTGAAACAAAGTCTTGCTTGTAGGAAGACACAGAGCCGGGCATTTAACTCCGTTTCTGAAGGAAACACACAGCACTGTTCTCATCCATGAAACACACTCTGCTTTAGACCAAGAATCACGCTCTTGCTTTCTAGAGTCTCTCATACAGAGGGAAACGTGAGTGTGCTCAACAGAAAAGAACTGTGTTTCCTACACGCACCGACCATACCTAGTTCAACTCTGTTTCTGAAACTGATACAAACCATAGGTCCTCTAACGTCCAATGCTTTTCAGTTAAGAGTGAGACACGTGTGAGCTTCGTGAACAATGTAGCTTCATTTGAGCAGAAAAGTGACTGCATTTACATGAAACGAGTCTTGCTTGTAGGAAGACACAGACCCTGGCATTTAACTCCGTTTCTGAAGGGAAACACACGGCACAGTTCTCATCCATGAAACACACACTGCTTTAGAGCAATAAGCACGCTCTTGCTTTCTAGAGTCTCTGATACAGAGGGAAACGTGAGTGTGCTCAGTACAAAAGAACTGTGTTTCCTACACACACGGACCATATCTAGTTCAAATCTGTTTCTGAAACTGATACAAACCACAGGTCCTCTACATCCAATGCTTTTCAGTTAAGAGCGAGACACGTGTGAGCTTCGTGAACAATGTAGCTTCGTTTGAGCTGAAAAGTAACTGTGTTTACCTGAAACGAGTCTTGCTTGTAGGAAGACACAGACCCTGGCATTTAACTCGGTTTCTGAAGGGAAACACACAGCATAGTCCTCCTCTATGATACACACTCTGCTTTAGAGCAAGAAACACGCTCTTGCTTTCGAGAGTCTCTCATACAGAGGGAAATGTGAGTGTGCTCAGAACAAAAGAACTGTGTTTCCTACACACACGGACCATATCTAGTTCAACTCTGCTTCTGAATCTGATACAAACCACAGGTCCTCTAACATCCAATGCTTTTCAGTTAAGAGCGAGACACGTGTGAGCTTCGTGAACAATGTAGATTCGTTTGAGCTGAAAAGTGACTGTGTTTACCTGAAACATATCTTGCTTGTAGGAAGACACAGACCCTGGCATTTAATTCCGTTTCCGAAGGGAAACACACAGCACAGTCCTCATCCATGAAACACATTCTGCATTAGAGCAAGAAGCACGCTCTTGCTTTCTAGAGTCTCTCATACAGAGGGAACCGTGAGTGTGCTCAGCACAAAAGAACTGTGTTTCCTACACGCACGGACCATCCATAGTTCAACTCTGTTTCTGAAACTGATACGAACCACAGGTCCTCTAACATCCAATGCTTATCAGTTAAGAGCGAGACACGTGTGAGATTCATGAACAATGTAGCTTCGTTTGAGCAGAAAAGTGACTGCGTTTACCTGAAATGAGTCTTGCTTGTAGGAAGACACAGACCCTGGCATTTAACTCCGTTTCTGAAGGGAAACACACAGCACAGTTCTCATCCATGAAACACACCCTGCTATAGAGCTAGAAGCATGCTCTTGCTTTCGAGAGTCACTCATACAGAGGGAAACGTGGGTGTGCTCAGCACAAAAGAAGTGTGTTTCCTACACACACGGACCATACCTAGTTCAACTCTGTTTCTGAAAGTGATACAAACTACAGGTCCCCTACATCCAATGCTTTTCAGTTAAGAGTGAGACAAGTGTGAGCTTCGTGAACAATGTAGCTTCGTTTGAGCTGAAAAGTGACTGCGTTTTTCTGAAATGAAATCTTGCTTGTAGGAAGACACAGACCCTGGCATTTAACACCATTTCTGAAGGGAAACACACAGCACAGTCCTCATCCATGAAACACACTCTGCATTAGAGCAAGAAGCACGCTCTTGCTTTCTAGAGTCTCTCATACAGAGGGAAACGTGAGTGTGCTCAGCACAAAAGAACTGTGTTTCCTACACACACGGACCATATCTAGTTCAACTCTGCTTCTGAAACTGATACAAACCACAGGTCCTCTAACATCCAATGCTTTTCAGTTATGAGCGAGAAACGTGTGAGCTTCGTGAACAATGTAGCTTCGTTTGAGCTGAAAATTAACTGCGTTTATCTGAAAAAAGTCTTGCTTGTAGGAAGACACAGAGCCGGGCATTTAACTCCGTTTCTGAAGGAAACACACAGCACAGTTCTCATCCATGAAACACACACTGCTTTAGAGCAAGAAGCACGCTCTTGCTTTCTAGAGTCTCTGATACAGAGGGAAACGTGAGTGTGCTCAGTACAAAAGAAGTGTGTTTCCTACACACACGGTCCATACCTAGTTCAACTCTGTTTCTGAAACTGATACAAACCACAGGTCCTCTACATCCAATGCTTTTCAGTTAAGAGCGAGACACGTGTGAGCTTCGTGAACAATGTACCTTCCTTTGAGCTGAAAAGTAACTGTGTTTACCTGAAACGAGTCTTGCTTGTAGGAAGACACAGACCCTGGCATTTAACTCCGTTTCTGAAGGGAAACACACAGCACAGTCCTCATCCATGAAACACACTCTGCTTTAGAGCAAGAAGCACGCTCTTGCTTTCTAGAGTCTCTCATACAGAGGGAACCGTGAGTGTGCTCAGGACAAAAGAACTGTGTTTCCTACACGCACGGACCAACCATAGTTCAACTCTGTTTCTGAAACTGATACGAACCACAGGTCCTCTAACATCCAATGCTTATCAGTTAAGAGTGAGACACGTGTGAGATTCATGAACAATGTAGCTTCGTTTGAGCTGAAAAGTGACTGCGTTTTTCTGAAATGAAATCTTGCTTGTAGGAAGACCCAGAGCCAGGCATTTAACTCCGTTTCTGAAGGAAACACACAGCACTGTTCTCATCCATGAAACACACTCTGCTTTAGACCAAGAATCACGCTCTTGCTTTCTAGAGTCTCTCATACAGAGGGAAACGTGAGTGTGCTCAGCACAAAAGAACTGTGTTTCCTACGCGCACGGACCATCCATAGTTCAACTCTGTTTCTGAAACTGATACAAACCACAGGTCCTCTAACATCCAATGCTTTTCAGTTAAGAGCGAGACACGTGTGAGCTTCATGAACAATGTAGCTTCGTTTGAGCAGAAAGTGACTGCGTTTACCTGAAATGAGTCTTGCTTGTAGGAAGACACAGACCCTGGCATTTAACTCCGTTTCTGAAGGGAAACACACAGCACAGTTCTCATCCATGAAACACACTCTGCTATAGAGCAAGAAGCACGCTCTTGTTTTCTAGAGTCACTCATACAGAGGGAAACGTGGGTGTGCTCAGCACAAAAGAAGTGTGTTTCCTACACACACGGACCATACCTAGTTCAACTCTGTTTCTGAAACTGATAGAAACCACAGGTCCTCTACATCCAAAGCTTTTCAGTTAAGAGCGAGACACGTGTGAGCTTCGTGAACAATGTAGCTTCGTTTGAGCTGAAAAGTGACTGTGTTTACCAGAAACAAATCTTGCTTGTAGGAAGACACAGTGCCTGGCATTTAACTCTGTTTCTGAAGGGAAACACACAGCACAGTTCTCATCCATGAAACACATTCTGCTTTAGAGCAAGAAGCACGATCTAGCTTTCTAGAGTCTCTCATAGAGGGAAACGTGAGTGTGCTCAGAACAAAAGAACTGTGTGTCCTACACACATGGACCATATCTAGTTCAACTCTGTTTCTGAAAATGATACAAACCACAGGTCCTCTAACATCCAATGCTTTTCAGTTATGAGCGAGAAACATGTGAGCTATGTGAACAATGTAGCTTCGTTTGAGCTGAAAAGTGACTGCTTTTTCTGCAACGAAGTCTTGCTTGTAGGAAGACACAGAGCCGGGCATTTAACTCTGTTTCTGAAGGAACCACACAGCACTGTTCTCATCCATGAAACACACTCTGCTTTAGAGCAAGAATCATGCTCTTGCTTTCTAGAGTCTCTCATACAGAGGGAAACGTGAGTGTGCTCAGCACAAAAGAACTGTGTTTCCTACACACACGGACCATACCTAGTTCAACTCTGTTTCTGAAACTTATACAAACCACAGGTCCTCTAACATCCAATGCTTTTCAGTTAAGAGCGATAAAACGTGTGAGTTTCGTGAACAATGAAGTTTCATTTGAGCTGAAAATTAACTGCGTTTATCTGAAACGAAGTCTTGCTTGTAGAAAGACAGAGAGCCTGGCATTTAACTCCGTTTCTGAAGGGAAACACACAGCACAGTCCTCACCTATGAAACACATTCTTCTTTAGAGCAATAAGCACGCTCTTGCTTTCGAGAGTCTCTCATACAGAGGGAAACATGAGTGTGCTCAGAACAAAAGAACTGTGTTTCCTACACACACGGACAATATCTAGTTCAACTCTGCTTCTGAATCTGATACAAACCACAGGTCTTCTAACATCCAATGCTTTTCAGTTAAGAGCGAGACACGTGTGAGCTTCGTTAACAACATAGATTCGTTTGAGCTGAAAAGTGACTGTGTTTACCTGAAACGAGTCTTGCTTGTAGGAAGACATAGACCCTGGCATTTAACTCCGTTTCTGAAGGGAAACACACAGCACAGTTCTCATCCATGAAACACACTCTGCTTTAGAGCAAGAAGCACGCTCTTGCTTTCTAGAGTCTCTCATACAGAGAGAAACGTGAGTGTGCTCAGCACAAAAGAACTGAGTTTCCTACACACACGGACCATATCTAGTTCAACTCTGTTTCTGAAAT
This sequence comes from Onychomys leucogaster, assembly GCA_949786385.1. Classification (NCBI taxonomy): domain Eukaryota; kingdom Metazoa; phylum Chordata; class Mammalia; order Rodentia; family Cricetidae; genus Onychomys; species Onychomys leucogaster. The sequence goes on along the minus strand of OX460418.1, from coordinate 44,327,702 downwards.
TGATACAAACCACAGGTCCTCTAACATCCAATGCTTTTCAGTTAAGAGCGAGAAACGTGTGAGCTTCGTGAACAATGTAGCTTCGTTTGAGCTGAAAGTGACTGCGTTTACCTGAAACGAGTCTTGCTTGTAGGAAGACCCAGACCCTGGCATTTAACTCCGTTTCTGAAGGGAAACACACAGCACAGTTCTCATCCATGAAACACACTCTGCTTTAGCGGAAGAAGCACGCTCTTGCTTTCTAGAGACTCTCATACAGAGGGAAATGTGAGTGTGCTCAGCACAAAAGAACTGTGTTTCCTACACACACGGACCATATCTAGTTCAACTCTGTTTCTGAAATTGATACAAACCACAGGTCCTCTAACATCCAATGCTTTTCAGTTAAGAGCAGGAAACGTGTGAGCTTCGTGAACAATGTAGCTTCGTATGAGCTGAAAATTAACTGCGTTTATCTGAAACGAAGTCTTGATTGTCGGAAGACACAGAGCCGGGCATTTAACTCCGTTTCTGAAGGGAAACAAACAGCACTGTTCTCATCCATGAAACACACTCTGCTTTAGAGCAAGAATCACGCTCTTGCATTCTAGATTCTCTCATACAGAGGGAAATGTGAGTGTGCTCAGCACAAAAGAAGTGTGTTTCCTACACACACGGACAATACCTAGTTCAACTCTGTTTCTGAAACTGGTACAAACCTCAGGTCCTCTAACATCCAATGCTTTTCAGTTAAGAGCGAGACACATGTGAGCTTCGTGAACAATGTAGCTTTGTTTGAGCTGAAAAGTGACTGCATTTACCTTAAACGAGTCTTTCTTGTAGGAAGACACAGACCCTGGGATTTAACTCCATTTCTGAAGGGAAACACACAGCACAGTCCTCATCCATGAAACACACTCTGCTTTAGAGCAAGAAGCACGCTCTTGCTTTCTAGAGTCTCTCATACAGAGGGAAACGTGAGTGTGCTCAGCACAAAAGAACTGTGTTTCCTACACGCACCGACCATATCTAGTTCAACTCTGTTTCTGAAACTGATACAAACCTCAGGTCCTCTAACATCCAATGCTTTTCAGTTAAGAGCGAGACACGTGTGAGCTTCGTGAACAATGTAGCTTCGTTTGAGCTGAAAAGTAACTGTGTTTACCTGAAACGAGTCTTGCTTGTAGGAAGACACAGACCCTGGCATTTAACTCGGTTTCTGAAGGGAAACACACAGCATAGTCCCCCTCTATGATACACACTCTGCTTTAGAGCAAGAAGCACGCTCTTGCTTTCGAGAGTCTCTCATACAGAGGGAAATGTGAGTGTGCTCAGAACAAAAGAACTGTGTTTCCTACACACACGGACCATATCTAGTTCAACTCTGTTTCTGAAACTGATACAAACCACAGGTCCTCTAACATCCAATGCTTTTCAGTTATGAGCGAGAAACGTGTGAGCTATGTGAACAATGTAGCTTCGTTTGAGCTGAAAAGTGACTGCGTTTTTCTGAAACGAAGTCTTGCTTGTAGGAAGACACAGACCCTGGCATTTAACACCGTTTATGAAGGGAAACACACAGCACAGTCCTCATCCATGAAACACAATCTGCTTTAGAGCAATAAGCACGCTCTAGCTTTCTAGAGTCTCTCATAAAGAGGGAAACGTGAGTGTGCTCAGAACAAAAGAACTGTGTTTCCTAAACACACGGACCATATCTAGTTCAACTCTGTTTCTGAAACTGATACAAACCACACGTCCTCTAACATCCAATGCTTTTCAGTTAAGAGCGAGACACGTTTGAGCTTCGTGAACAATGTAGCTTCGTTTGAGCTGAAAAGTAACTGTGTTTACCTGAAACGAGTCTTGCTTGTAGGAAGACACAGACCCTGGCATTTAACTCGGTTTCTGAAGGGAAACACACAGCATAGTCCTCCTCTATGATACACACTCTGCTTTAGAGCAAGAAGCACGCTCTTGCTTTCGAGAGTCTCTCATACAGAGGGAAATGTGAGTGTGCTCAGAACAAAAGAACTGTGTTTCCTACACACACGGACCATATCTAGTTCAACTCTGCTTCTGAATCTGATACAAACCACAGGTCCTCTAACATCCAATGCTTTTCATTTAAGAGTGAGACACGTGTGAGCTTCGTGAACAATGTAGCTTCGTTTGAGCTGAAAAGTGACTGCGTTTTTCTGAAATGAAATCTTCCTTGTAGGAAGACACAGACCCTGGCATTTAACACCATTTCTGAAGGGAAACACACAGCACAGTCCTCATCCATGAAACACACTCTGCATTAGAGCAAGAAGCACGCTCTTGCTTTCTAGAGTCTCTCATACAGAGGGAAACGTGAGTGTGCTCAGCACAAAAGAACTGTGTTTCCTACACACACGGACCATATCTAGTTCAACTCTGCTTCTGAAACTGATACAAACCACAGGTCCTCTAACATCCAATGCTTTTCAGTTAAGAGCGAGACACGTGTGAGCTTCATGAACAATGTAGCTTCGTTTGAGCAGAAAAGTTACTGAGTTTACCTGAAATGAGTCTTGCTTGTAGGAAGACACAGACCCTGGCATTTAACTCCGTTTCTGAAGGGAAACACACAGCACAGTTCTCATCCATGAAACACACTCTGCTATAGAGCAAGAAGCACGCTCTTGTTTTCTAGAGTCACTCATACAGAGGGAAACGTGGGTGTGCTCAGCACAAAAGAAGTGTGTTTCCTACACACACGGACCATACCTAGTTCAACTCTGTTTCTGAAAGTGATACAAACTACCGGTCCCCTACATCCAATGCTTTTCAGTTAAGAGTGAGACACGTGTGAGCTTCGTGAACAATGTAGCTTCGTTTGAGCTGAAAATTAACTGCGTTTATCTGAAACAAAGTCTTGCTTGTAGGAAGACACAGAGCCGGGCATTTAACTCCGTTTCTGAAGGAAACACACAGCACTGTTCTCATCCATGAAACACACTCTGCTTTAGACCAAGAATCACGCTCTTGCTTTCTAGAGTCTCTCATACAGAGGGAAACGTGAGTGTGCTCAACACAAAAGAACTGTGTTTCCTACACGCACCGACCATACCTAGTTCAACTCTGTTTCTGAAACTGATACAAACCACAGGTCCTCTAACGTCCAATGCTTTTCAGTTAGAGCGAGACACGTGTGAGCTTCGTGAACAATGTAGCTTCATTTGAGCAGAAAAGTGACTGCATTTACATGAAAAGAGTCTTGCTTGTAGGAAGACACAGACCCTGGTATTTAACTCCGTTTCTGAAGGGAAACACACAGCACAGTTCTCATCCATGAAACACACTCTGCTTTAGAGCAAGAAGCACGCTCTTGCTTTCTAGAGTCTCTGATACAGAGGGAAACGTGAGTGTGCTCAGTACAAAAGAACTGTGTTTCCTACACACACGGACCATACCTAGTTCAACTCTGTTTCTGAAACTGATAGAAACCACAGGTCCTCTACATCCAAAGCTTTTCAGTTAAGAGCGAGACACGTGTGAGCTTCGTGAACAATGTAGCTTCGTTTGAGCTGAATAGTAACTGTGTTTACCTGAAACGAGTCTTGCTTGTAGGAAGACCCAGACCCTGGCATTTAACTCGGTTTCTGAAGGGAAACACACAGCATAGTCCTCCTCTATGATACACAATCTGCTTTAGAGCAAGAAGCACGCTCTTGCTTTCGAGAGTCTCTCATACAGAGCGAAAGGTGAGTGAGCTCAGAACAAAAGAACTGTGTTTCCTAAACACACGGACCATATCTAGTTCAACTCTGCTTCTGAATCTGATACAAACCACAGGTCCTCTAACATCCAATGCTTTTCAGTTAAGAGCGAGACACGTGTGAGCTTCGTGAACAATGTAGATTCGTTTGAGCTGAAAAGTGACTGTGTTTACCTGAAACAAATCTTGCTTGTAGGAAGACACAGAGCCTGGCATTTAACTCCGTTTCTGAAGGGAAACACACAGCACAGTCTCATCCATGAAACACATTCTGCTTTAGAGCAAGAAGCACGCTCTAGCTTTCTAGAGTCTCTCATAGAGGGAAACGTGAGTGTGCTCAGAACAAAAGAACTGTGTGTCCTACACACACGGACCATATCTAGTTCAACTCTGTTTCTGAAAATGATACAAACCACAGGTCCTCTAACATCCAATGCTTTTCAGTTATGAGCAAGAAACATGTGAGCTATGTGAACAATGTAGCTTCGTTTGAGCTGAAAAGTGACTGCGTTTTTCTGCAACGAAGTCTTGCTTGTAGGAAGACACAGAGCCGGGCATTTAACTCTGTTTCTGAAGGAACCACACAGCACTGTTCTCATCCATGAAACACACTCTGCTTTAGAGCAAGAATCATGCTCTTGCTTTCTAGAGTCTCTCATACAGAGGGAAACGTGAGTGTGCTCAGCACAAAAGAACTGTGTTTCCTACTCGCACGGACCATACATAGTTCAACTCTGTTTCTGAAACTGATACAAACCACAGGTCCTCTAACATCCAATGCTTTTCAGTTAAGAGCGATTCACGTGTGAGCTTCATGAACTATGTAGCTTCGTTTGAGCAGAAAAGTGACTGCGTTTACCTGAAATGAGTCTTGCTTGTAGGAAGACACAGACCCTGGCATTTAACTCCGTTTCTGAAGGGAAACACACAGCACAGTTCTCATCCATGAAACACACTCTGCTTTAGAGCAAGAAGCACGCTCTTGCTTTCTAGAGTCTCTCATACAGAGGGAAACGTGAGTGTGCTCAGCACAAAAGAAGTGTGTTTCCTACACACACGGACCATACCTAGTTCAACTCTGTTTCTGAAACTTATACAAACCACAGGTCCTCTAACATCCAATGCTTTTCAGTTAAGAGCGATAAAACTTGTGAGTTTCGTGAACAATGAAGTTTCATTTGAGCTGAAAATTAACTGCGTTTATCTGAAACGAAGTCTTGCTTGTAGAAAGACAGAGAGCCTGGCATTTAACTCCGTTTCTGAAGGGAAACACACAGCACAGTCCTCACCTATGAAACACACTCTTCTTTAGAGCAATAAGCACGCTCTTGCTTTCGAGAGTCTCTCATACAGAGGGAAACGTGAGTGTGCTCAGAACAAAAGAACTGTGTTTCCTACACACACGGACAATATCTAGTTCAACTCTGCTTCTGAATCTGATACAAACCACAGGTCCTCTAACATCCAATGCTTTTCAGTTAAGAGCGAGACACGTGTGAGCTTCGTTAACAACATAGATCGTTTGAGCTGAAAAGTGACTGTGTTTACCTGAAACGAGTCTTGCTTGTAGGAAGACACAGACCCTGGCATTTAACTCCGTTTCTGAAGGGAAACACACAGCACAGTTCTCATCCATGAAACACACTCTGCCTTCGAGCAAGAAGCACGCTCTTGCTTTCTAGAGTCTCTCATACAGAGAGAAACGTGAGTGTGCTCAGCACAAAAGAACTGAGTTTCCTACACACACGGACCATATCTAGTTCAACTCTGTTTCTGAAATTGATACAAACCACAGGTCCTCTAACATCCAATGCTTTTCAGTTAAGAGCGAGAAACGTGTGAGCTTCGTGACCAATGTAGCTTCGTTTGAGCTGAAAGTGACTGCGTTTACCTGAAACGAGTCTTGCTTGTAGGAAGACCCAGACCCTGGCATTTAACTCCGTTTCTGAAGGGAAACACACAGCACAGTTCTCATCCATGAAACACACTCTGCTTTAGAGGAAGAAGCACGCTCTTGCTTTCTAGAGTCTCTCATACAGAGGGAAACATGAGTGTGCTCAGCACAAAAAAAGTGTGTTTCCTACACACACGGACCATACCTAATTCAACTCTGTTTCTGAAACTGATACAAACCACAGGTCCTCTAACATCCAATGCTTTTCAGTTAAGAGCAGGAAACGTGTGAGCTTCGTGAACAATGTAGCTTCATATGAGCTGAAAATTAACTGCGTTTATCTGAAACGAAGTCTTGATTGTCGGAAGACACAGAGCCGGGCATTTAACTCCGTTTCTGAAGGGAAACACACAGCACTGTTCTCATCCATGAAACACACTCTGCTTTAGAGCAAGAATCACGCTCTTGCATTCTAGAGTCTCTCATACAGAGGGAAACGTGAGTGTGCTCAGCACAAAAGAACTGTGTTTCCTACACACACGGACAATATCTAGTTCAACTCTGTTTCTGAAACTGGTACAAACCACAGGTCCTCTAACATCCAATGCTTTTCAGTTAAGAGCGAGACACATGTGAGCTTCGTGAACAATGTAGCTTTGTTTGAGCTGAAAAGTGACTGCATTTACCTTAAACGAGTCTTTCTTGTAGGAAGACACTGACCCTGGGATTTAACTCCATTTCTGAAGGGAAACACACAGCACAGTCCTCATCCATGAAACACACTCTGCTTTAGAGCAAGAAGCACGCTCTTGCTTTCTAGAGTCTCTCATACAGAGGGAAACGTGAGTGTGCTCAGCACAAAAGAACTGTGTTTCCTACACGCACCGACCATATCTAGTTCAACTGTGTTTCTGAAACTGATACAAACCACAGGTCCTCTAACATCCAATGCTTTTCAGTTAAGAGCGAGAAACGTGTGAGCTTCGTGAACAACGTAGCTTCGTTTGAGCTGAAAATTAACTGCTTTTATCTGAAACGAAGTCTTGCTTGTATGAAGACACAGAGCCGGGCATTTAACTCCGTTTCTGAAGGAAACACACAGCACTGTTCTCATCCATGAAACACACTCTGCTTTAGACCAAAATCATGCTCTTGCTTTCTAGAGTCTCTCATACAGAGGGAAACGTGAGTGTGCTCAACACAAAAGAACTGTGTTTCCTACACGCACCGACCATACCTAGTTCAACTCTGTTTCTGAAACTGATACAAACCACAGGTCCTCTAACGTCCAATGCTTTTCAGTTAAGAGTGAGACACGTGTGAGCTTCGTGAACAATGTAGCTTCATTTGAGCAGAAAAGTGACTGCATTTACATGAAACGAGTTTTGCTTGTAGGAAGACACAGACCCTGGCATTTAACTCCGTTTCTGAAGGGAAACACACAGCACAGTTCTCATCCATGAAACACACACTGCTTTAGAGCAAGAAGCACGCTCTTGCTTTCTAGAGTCTCTGATACAGAGGGAAACGTGAGTGTGCTCAGTACAAAAGAACTGTGTTTCCTACACACACGGACCATACCTAGTCCAACTCTGTTTCTGAAACTGATACAAACCACAGGTCCTCTACATCCAATGCTTTTCAGTTAAGAGCGAGACACGTGTGAGCTTCGTGAACAATGTAGCTTCGTTTGAGCTGAAAAGTAACTGTGTTTACCTGAAACGAGTCTTGCTTGTAGGAAGACACAGACCCTGGCATTTAACTCGGTTTCTGAAGGGAAACACACAGCATAGTCCCCCTCTATGATACACACTCTGCTTTAGAGCAAGAAGCACGCTCTTGCTTTCGAGAGTCTCTCATACAGAGGGAAATGTGAGTGTGCTCAGAACAAAAGAACTGTGTTTCCTACACACACGGACCATATCTAGTTCAACTCTGCTTCTGAATCTGATACAAACCACAGGTCCTCTAACATCCAATGCTTTTCAGTTAAGAGCGAGACACATGTGAGCTTCGTGAGCAATGTAGATTCGTTTGCGCTGAAAAGTGACTGTGTTTACCTGAAACAATTCTTGCTTGTAGGAAGACACAGAGCCTGGCATTTAACTCCGTTTCTGAAGGGAAACACACAGCACAGTTCTCATCCATGAAACACATTCTGCTTTAGACCAAGAAGCACGCTCTAGCTTTCTAGAGTCTCTCATAGAGGGAAACGTGAGTGTGCTCAGAACAAAAGAACTGTGTGTCCTACACACACGGACCATATCTAGTTCAACTCTGTTTCTGAAACTGATACAAACCACAGGTCCTCTAACATCCAATGCTTTTCAGTTATGAGCGAGAAACGTGTGAGCTATGTGAACAATGTAGCTTCGTTTGAGCTGAAAAGTGACTGCGTTTTTCTGAAACGAAGTCTTGCTTGTAGGAAGACACAGACCCTGGCATTTAACACCGTTTATGAAGGGAAACACACAGCACAGTCCTCATCCATGAAACACAATCTGCTTTAGAGCAATAAGCACGCTCTAGCTTTCTAGAGTCTCTCATAAAGAGGGAAACGTGAGTGTGCTCAGAACAAAAGAACTGTGTTTCCTAAACACACGGACCATATCTAGTTCAACTCTGTTTCTGAAACTGATACAAACCACAGGTCCTCTAACATCCAATGCTTTTCAGTTAAGAGCGAGAAACGTGTGAGCTTCGTGAACAATGTAGCTTCCTTTGAGCTGAAAATTAACTGCGTTTTTCTGCAACGAAGTCTTGCTTGTAGGAAGACACAGACCCTGGCATTTAACACCGTTTCTGAAGGGAAACACACAGCACAGTCCTCATCCATGAAACACAATCTGCTTTAGACCAATAAGCACGCTCTAGCTTTCTAGAGTCTCTCATAAAGAGGGAAACTTGAGTGTGCTCAGAACAAAAGAACTGTGTTTCCTAAACACACGGACCATATCTAGTTCAACTCTGTTTCTGAAACTGATACAAACCACACGTCCTCTAACATCCAATGCTTTTCAGTTAAGAGCGAGAAACGTGTGAGCATCGTGAACAATGTAGCTTCGTTTGAGCTGAAAATGAACTGCGTTTATCTGAAACGAAGTCTTGCTTGTAGGAAGACACAGAGCCGGGCATTTAACTCTTTTTCTGAAGGAACCACACAGCACTGTTCTCATCCATGAAACACACTCTGCTTTAGAGCAAGAATCATGCTCTTGCTTTGTAGAGTCTCTCATACAGAGGGAAACGTGAGTGTGCTCAGCACAAAAGAACTGTGTTTCCTACACGCACGGACCATACATAGTTCAACACTGTTTCTGAAACTGATACAAACCACAGGTCCTCTAATATCCAATGCTTTTCAGTTAAGAGCGATTCACGTGTGAGCTTCATGAACTATGTAGCTTCGTTTGAGCAGAAAAGTGACTGCGTTTACCTGAAATGAGTCTTGCTTGTAGGAAGACACAGACCCTGGCAATTAACTCCGTTTCTGAAGGGAAACACACAGCACAGTTCTCATCCATGAAACACACTCTGCTTTAGAGCAATAAGCACGCTCTAGCTATCTAGAGTCTCTCATAAAGAGGGAAACATGAGTGTGCTCAGAACAAAAGAAATGTGTTTCCTAAACACACGGACCATATCTAGTTCAACTCTTTTTCTGAAACTGATACAAACCACACGTCCTCTAACATCCATTGCTTTTCAGTTAAGAGCGAGAAACGTGTGAGCTTCGTGAACAATGTAGCTTCGTTTGAGCTGAAAAGTGACTGCATTTATCTGAAACGAAGTCTTGCTTGTAGAAAGACAGAGAGCCTGGCATTTAACTCCGTTTCTGAAGGGAAACACACAGCACAGTCCTCCTCTATGAAACACACTCTTCTTTAGAGCAATAAGCACGCTCTTGCTTTCGAGAGTCTCTCATACAGAGGGAAACGTGAGTGTGCTCAGAACAAAAGAACTGTGTTTCCTACACACACGGACCATATCTAGTTCAACTCTGCTTCTGAATCTGATACAAACCACAGGTCCTCTAACATCCAATGCTTTTCAGTTAAGAGCGAGACACGTGTGAGCTTCGTGAACAATGTAGATTCATTTGAGCTGAAAAGTGACTGTGTTTACCTGAAACGAGTCTTGCTTGTAGGAAGACACAGACCCTGGCATTTAACTCCGTTTCTGAAGGGAAACACAGCACAGTTCTCATCAATGAAACACACTCTGCTTTAGAGCAAGAAGCACGCTCTTGCTCTCTAGAGTCTCTCATACTGAAGGAAATGTGAGTGTGCTCAGAACAAAAGAACTGTGTTTCCTACACACACGGACCATATCTAGTTCAACTCTGCTTCTGAAACTGATACAAACCACAGGTCCTCTAACTTCCAATGCTTTTCAGTTATGAGCAAGAAACGTGTGAGCTAGGTGAACAATGTAGCTTCGTTTGAGCTGAAAAGTGACTGCGTTTTTCTGAAATGAAATCTTGCTTGTAGGAAGAAACAGACCCTGGCATTTAACACCATTTCTGAAGAGAAACACACAGCACAGTCCTCATCCATGAAACACACTCTGCATTAGAGCAAGAAGCATGCTCTTGCTTTCTAGAGTCTCTCATACAGAGGGAAACGTGAGTGTGCTCAACACAAAAGAACTGTGTTTCGTACACGCACCGACCATACCTAGTTCAACTCTGTTTCTGAAACTGATACAAACCACAGTTCCTCTAACGTCCAATGCTTTTCAGTTAAGAGCGAGACACGTGTGAGCTTCGTGAACAATGTAGATTCGTTTGAGCTGAAAAGTGACTGTGTTTACCTGAAACAAATCTTGCTTGTAGGAAGACACAGAGCCTGGCATTTAACTCCGTTTCTGAAGGGAAACACACAGCACAGTTCTCATCCATGAAACACATTCTGCTTTAGAGCAAGAAGCAAGCTCTAGCTTTCTAGAGTCTCTCATAGAGGGAAACGTGAGTGTGCTCAGAACAAAAGAACTGTGTGTCCTACACACACGGACCATATCTAGTTCAACTCTGTTTCTGAAAATGATACAAACCACAGGTCCTCTAACATCCAATGCTTTTCAGTTATGTGCGAGAAACATGTGAGCTATGTGAACAATGTAGCTTCGTTTGAGCTGAAAAGTGACTGCGTTTTTCTGCAACGAAGTCTTGCTTGTAGGAAGACACAGACCCTGGCATTTAACACCGTTTCTGAAGGGAAACACACAGCACAGTCCTCATCCATGAAACACAATCTGCTTTAGAGCAATAAGCACGCTCTAGCTTTCTAGAGTCTCTCATAAAGAGGGAAACGTGAGTGTGCTCAGAACAAAAGAACTGTGTTTCCTAAACACACGGACCATATCTAGTTCAACTCTGTTTCTGAAACTGATACAAACCACAGGTCCTCTAACATCCAATGCTTTTCAGTTAAGAGCGATTCACGTGTGAGCTTCATGAACTATGTAGCTTCGTTTGAGCAGAAAAGTGACTGCGTTTACCTGAAATGAGTCTTGCTTGTAGGAAGACACAGACCCTGGCATTTAACTCCGTTTCTGAAGGGAAACACACAGCACAGTTATCATCCATGAAACACACTCTGCTTTAGAGCAAGCAGCATGCTCTTGCTTTCTAGAGCTTCTCATACAGAGGGAAACGTGAGTGTGCTCAGCACAAAAAAAGTGTGTTTCCTACACACACAGACCATACCTAGTTCAACTCTGTTTCTGAAACTGATACAAACCACAGGTCCTCTAACATCCAATGCTTTTCAGTTAAGAGCAGGAAACGTGTGAGCTTCGTGAACAATGTAGCTTCATATGAGCTGAAAATTAACTGCGTTTATCTGAAACGAAGTCTTGATTGTCGGAAGACACAGAGCCGGGCATTTAACTCCGTTTCTGAAGGGAAACACACAGCACTGTTCTCATCCATGAAACACACTCTGCTTTAGAGCAAGAATCACGCTCTTGCATTTTAGAGTCTCTCATACAGAGGGAAACGTGAGTGTGCTCAGCACAAAAGAATTGTGTTTCCTACACACACGGACAATACCTAGTTCAACTCTGTTTCTGAAACTGGTACCAACCACAGGTCCTCTAACATCCAATGCTTTTCAGTTAAGAGCGAGACACATGTGAGCTTCGTGAACAATGTAGCTTTGTTTGAGCTGAAAAGTGACTGCATTTACCTTAAACGAGTCTTTCTTGTAGGAAGACACTGACCCTGGGATTTAACTCCATTTCTGAAGGGAAACACACAGCACAGTCCTCATCCATGAAACACACTCTGCTTTAGAGCAAGAAGCACGCTCTTGCTTTCTAGAGTCTCTCATACAGAGGGAAACGTGAGTGTGCTCAGCACAAAAGAACTGTGTTTCCTACACGCACCGACCATATCTAGTTCAACTCTGTTTCTGAAACTGATACAAACCACAGGTCCTCTAACATCCAATGCTTTTCAGTTAAGAGCGAGAAACGTGTGAGCTTCGTGAACAACGTAGCTTCGTTTGAGCTGAAAATTAACTGCTTTTATCTGAAACGAAGTCTTGCTTGTAGGAAGACACAGAGCCGGGCATTTAACTCCGTTTCTGAAGGAAACACACAGCACTGTTCTCATCCATGAAACACACTCTGCTTTAGACCAAAATCATGCTCTTGCTTTCTAGAGTCTCTCATACAGAGGGAAACGTGAGTGTGCTCAACACAAAAGAACTGTGTTTCCTACACGCACCGACCATACCTAGTTCAACTCTGTTTCTGAAACTGATACAAACCACAGGTCCTCTAACGTCCAATGCTTTTCAGTTAAGAGTGAGACACGTGTGAGCTTCGTGAACAATGTAGCTTCATTTGAGCAGAAAAGTGACTGCATTTACATGAAACGAGTTTTGCTTGTAGGAAGACACAGACCCTGGCATTTAACTCCGTTTCTGAAGGGAAACACACAGCACAGTTCTCATCCATGAAACACACACTGCTTTAGAGCAAGAAGCACGCTCTTGCTTTCTAGAGTCTCTGATACAGAGGGAAACGTGAGTGTGCTCAGGTCAAAAGAACTGTGTTTCCTACACACACGGACCATACCTAGTCCAACTCTGTTTCTGAAACTGATACAAACCACAGGTCCTCTACATCCAATGCTTTTCAGTTAAGAGCGAGACACATGTGAGCTTCGTGAACAATGTAGCTTCGTTTGAGCTGAAAAGTAACTGTGTTTACCTGAAACGAGTCTTGCTTGTAGGAAGACACAGACCCTGGCATTTAACTCGGTTTCTGAAGGGAAACACACAGCATAGTCCCCCTCTATGATACACACTCTGCTTTAGAGCAAGAAGCACGCTCTTGCTTTCGAGAGTCTCTCATACAGAGGGAAATGTGAGTGTGCTCAGAACAAAAGAACTGTGTTTCCTACACACACGGACCATATCTAGTTCAACTCTGCTTCTGAATCTGATACAAACCACAGGTCCTCTAACATCCAATGCTTTTCAGTTAAGAGCGAGACACATGTGAGCTTCGTGAACAATGTAGATTCGTTTGAGCTGAAAAGTGACTGTGTTTACCTGAAACAATTCTTGCTTGTAGGAAGACACAGAGCCTGGCATTTAACTCCGTTTCTGAAGGGAAACACACAGCACAGTTCTCATCCATGAAACACATTCTGCTTTAGACCAAGAAGCACGCTCTAGCTTTCTAGAGTCTCTCATAGAGGGAAACGTGAGTGTGCTCAGAACAAAAGAACTGTGTGTCCTACACACACGGACCATATCTAGTTCAACTCTGCTTCTGAAACTGATACAAACCACAGGTCCTCTAACATCCAATGCTTTTCAGTTATGAGCGAGAAACGTGTGAGCTATGTGAACAATGTAGCTTCGTTTGAGCTGAAAAGTGACTGCGTTTTTCTGAAACGAAGTCTTGCTTGTAGGAAGACACAGACCCTGGCATTTAACACCGTTTATGAAGGGAAACACACAGCACAGTCCTCATCCATGAAACACAATCTGCTTTAGAGCAATAAGCACGCTCTAGCTTTCTAGAGTCTCTCATAAAGAGGGAAACGTGAGTGTGCTCAGAACAAAAGAACTGTGTTTCCTAAACACACGGACCATATCTAGTTCAACTCTGTTTCTGAAACTGATACAAACCACACGTCCTCTAACATCCAATGCTTTTCAGTTAAGAGCGAGAAACGTGTGAGCTTCGTGAACAATGTAGCTTCCTTTGAGCTGAAAATTAACTGCGTTTTTCTGCAACGAAGTCTTGCTTGTAGGAAGACACAGAGCCGGGCATTTAACTCTTTTTCTGAAGGAACCACACAGCACTGTTCTCATCCATGAAACACACTCTGCTTTAGAGCAAGAATCATGCTCTTGCTTTGTAGAGTCTCTCATACAGAGGGAAACGTGAGTGTGCTCAGCACAAAAGAACTGTGTTTCCTACACGCACGGACCATACATAGTTCAACTCTGTTTCTGAAACTGATACAAACCACAGGTCCTCTAACATCCAATGCTTTTCAGTTAAGAGCGATTCACGTGTGAGCTTCATGAACTATGTAGCTTCGTTTGAGCAGAAAAGTGACTGCGTTTACCTGAAATGAGTCTTGCTTGTAGGAAGACACAGACCCTGGCAATTAACTCCGTTTCTGAAGGGAAACACACAGCACAGTTCTCATCCATGAAACACACTCTGCTTTAGAGCAATAAGCACGCTCTAGCTATCTAGAGTCTCTCATAAAGAGGGAAACATGAGTGTGCTCAGAACAAAAGAAATGTGTTTCCTAAACACACGGACCATATCTAGTTCAACTCTGTTTCTGAAACTGATACAAACCACACGTCCTCTAACATCCATTGCTTTTCAGTTAAGAGCGAGAAACGTGTGAGCTTCGTGAACAATGTAGCTTCGTTTGAGCTGAAAAGTGACTGCATTTATCTGAAACGAAGTCTTGCTTGTAGAAAGACAGAGAGCCTGGCATTTAACTCCGTTTCTGAAGGGAAACACACAGCACAGTCCTCCTCTATGAAACACACTCTTCTTTATAGCAAGAAGCACGCTCTTGCTCTCTAGAGTCTCTCATACTGAAGGAAATGTGAGTGTGCTCAGAACAAAAGAACTGTGTTTCCTACACACACGGACCATATCTAGTTCAACTCTGCTTCTGAAACTGATACAAACCACAGGTCCTCTAACTTCCAATGCTTTTCAGTTATGAGCGAGAAACGTGTGAGCTAGGTGAACAATGTAGCTTCGTTTGAGCTGAAAAGTGACTGCGTTTTTCTGAAATGAAATCTTGCTTGTAGGAAGACACAGACCCTGGCATTTAACACCATTTCTGAAGAGAAACACACAGCACAGTCCTCATCCATGAAACACACTCTGCATTAGAGCAAGAAGCACGCTCTTGCTTTCTAGAGTCTCTCATACAGAGGGAAACGTGAGTGTGCTCAACACAAAAGAACTGTGTTTCGTACACGCACCGACCATACCTAGTTCAACTCTGTTTCTGAAACTGATACAAACCACAGTTCCTCTAACGTCCAATGCTTTTCAGTTAAGAGCGAGACACGTGTGAGCTTCGTGAACAATGTAGATTCGTTTGAGCTGAAAAGTGACTGTGTTTACCTGAAACAAATCTTGCTTGTAGGAAGACACAGAGCCTGGCATTTAACTCCGTTTCTGAAGGGAAACACACAGCACAGTTCTCATCCATGAAACACATTCTGCTTTAGAGCAAGAAGCAAGCTCTAGCTTTCTAGAGTCTCTCATAGAGGGAAACGTGAGTGTGCTCAGAACAAAAGAACTGTGTGTCCTACACACACGGACCATATCTAATTCAACTCTGTTTCTGAAAATGATACAAACCACAGGTCCTCTAACATCCAATGCTTTTCAGTTATGTGCGAGAAACATGTGAGCTATGTGAACAATGTAGCTTCGTTTGAGCTGAAAAGTGACTGCGTTTTTCTGCAACGAAGTCTTGCTTGTAGGAAGACACAGACCATGGCATTTAACACCGTTTCTGAAGGGAAACACACAGCACAGTCCTCATCCATGAAACACAATCTGCTTTAGGGCAATAAGCACGCTCTAGCTTTCTAGAGTCTCTCATAAAGAGGGAAACGTGAGTGTGCTCAGAACAAAAGAACTGTGTTTCCTAAACACACGGACCATATCTATTTCAACTCTGTTTCTGAAACTGATACAAACCACAGGTCCTCTAACATCCAATGCTTTTCAGTTAAGAGCGATTCACGTGTGAGCTTCATGAACTATGTAGCTTCGTTTGAGCAGAAAAGTGACTGCGTTTACCTGAAATGAGTCTTGCTTGTAGGAAGACACAGACCCTGGCATTTAACTCCGTTTCTGAAGGGAAACACACAGCACAGTTATCATCCATGAAACACACTCTGCTTTAGAGCAAGAAGCATGCTCTTGCTTTCTAGAGTCTCTCATACAGAGCGAAACGTGAGTGTGCTCAGCCCAAAAGAAGTGTGTTTCCTACACACACGGACCATACCTAGTTCAACTCTGTTTCTGAAACTGATACAAACCACAGGTCCTCTAACATCCAATGCTTTTCAGTTAAGAGCGATAAAACGTGTGAGTTTCGTGAACAATGAAGTTTCGTTTGAGCTGAAAATTAACTGCGTTTATCTGAAAAGAAGACTTGCTTGTAGAAAGACAGAGAGCCTGGCATTTAACTCTGTTTCTGAAGGGAAACACACAGCACACTCCTCACCTATGAAACGCACTCTTCTTTAGAGCAATAAGCACGCTCTTGCTTTCGAGAGTCTCTCATACAGAGGGAAACGTGAGTGTGCTCAGAACAAAAGAAATGTGTTTCCTACACACACGGACAATATCTGGTTCAACTCTGCTTCTGAATCTGATACAAACCACAGGTCCTCTAACATCCAATGCTTTTCAGTTAAGAGCGAGACACGTGTGAGCTTCGTTAACAACATAGATTCGTTTGAGCTGAAAAGTGACTGTGTTTACCTGAAACGAGTCTTGCTTGTAGGAAGACACAGACCCTGGCATTTAACTCCGTTTCTGAAGGGAAACACACAGCACAGTTCTCATCCATGAAACACACTCTGCTTTAGAGCAAGAAGCACGCTCTTGCTTTCTAGAGTCTCTCATACAGAGAGAAACGTGAGTGTGCTCAGCACAAAAGAACTGAGTTTCCTACACACACGGACCATATCTAGTTCAACTCTGTTTCTGAAATTGATACAAACCACAGGTCCTCTAACATCCAATGCTTTTCAGTTAAGAACGAGAAACGTGTGAGCTTCGTGAACAATGTAGCTTCGTTTGAGCTGAAAGTGACTGCGTTTACCTGAAACGAGTCTTTCTTGTAGGAATACCCAGACCCTGGCATTTAACTCCGTTTCTGAAGGGAAACACACAGCACAGTTCCCATCCATGAAACACACTCTGCTTTAGAGGAAGAAGCACGCTCTTGCTTTCTAGGGTCTGTCATACAGAGGGAAACATGAGTGTGCTCAGCACAAAAAAACTGTGTTTCCTCCACACACGGACCATACCTAGTTCAACTCTGTTTCTGAAACTGATACAAACCACAGGTCCTCTAACATCCAATGCTTTTCAGTTAAGAGCGAGAAACGTGTGAGCTTCGTGAACAATGTAGCTTCATTTGAGCAGAAAAGTGACTGCATTTACATGAAACGAGTCTTGCTTGTAGGAAGACACAGACCCTGGCATTTAACTCCGTTTCTGAAGGGAAACACACAGCACAGTTCTCATCCATGAAACACACTCTGCTTTAGAGCAAGAAGCACGCTCTTGCTTTCTAGATTCTCTGATACAGAGGGAAATTGAGTGTGCTCAGTACAAAAGAACTGTGTTTCCTACACACACGGACCATACCTAGTTCAACTCTGTTTCTGAAACTGATACAAACCACAGGTCCTCTACATCCAATGCTTTTCAGTTAAGAGCGAGACACGTGTGAGCTTCGTGAACAATGCAGCTTCGTTTGAGCTGAAAAGTAACTGTGTTTACCTGAAACGAGTCTTGCTTGTAGGAAGACACAGACCCTGGCATTTAACTCGGTTTCTGAAGGGAAACACACAGCATAGTCCTCCTCTATGATACACACTCTGCTTTAGAGCAAGAAGCACGCTCTTGCTTTCAAGATTCTCTCATAGAGAGGGAAATGTGAGTGTGCTCAGATCAGAAGAACTGTGTATCCTACACACACGGACCATATCTAGTTCAACTCTGCTTCTGAATCTGATACAAACCACAGGTCCTCTAACATCCAATGCTTTTCAGTTAAGAGCGAGACACATGTGAGCTTCGTGAACAATGTAGATTCGTTTGAGCTGAAAAGTGACTGTGTTTACCTGAAACAAATCTTGCTTGTAGGAAGACACAGAGCCTGGCATTTAACTCTGTTTCTGAAGGGAAACACACAGCACAGTTCTCATCCATGAAACACATTCTGCTTTAGAGCAAGAAGCACGCTCTAGCTTTCTAGAGTCTCTCATAGAGGGAAACGTGAGTGTGCTCAGAACAAAAGAACTGTGTGTCCTACACACACGGACCATATCTAGTTCAACTCTGTTTCTGAAACTGATACAAAACACACGTCCTCTAACATCCAATGCTTTTCAGTTAAGAGCGAGAAAGGTGTGAGCTTCGTGAACAATGTAGCTTCGTTTGAGCTGAAAATTTACTGCGTTTTTCTGCAACGAAATCTTGCTTGTAGGAAGACACAGACCCTGGCATTTAACTCCGTTTCTGAAGGGAAACACACAGCACAGTTCTCATCCATGAAACACACTCTGCATTAGAGCAAGAAGCACGCTCTTGCTTTCTAGAGTCTCTCATACAGAGGGAAACGTGAGTGTGCTCAGCACAAAAGAACTGTGTTTCCTACATACACGGACCATATCTAGTTCAACTCTGCTTCTGAAACTGATACAAACCACACGTCCTCTAACTTCCAATGCTTTTCAGTTAAGAGCGAGACACGTGTGAGCTATGTGAACAATGTAGCTTCGTTTGAGCTGAAAAGTGACTGCGTTTTTCTGAAACGAAGTCTTGCTTGTAGGAAGACACAGACCCTGGCATTTAACACCGTTTATGAAGGGAAACACACAGCACAGTTCTCATCAATGAAACACACTCTGCTTTAGAGCAAGAAGCACGCTCTTGCTTTCTAGAGTCTCTCATACTGAAGGAAATGTGAGTGTGCTCAGAACAAAAGAACTGTGTTTCCTACACACACGGACCATATCTAGTTCAACTCTGCTTCTGAAACTGATAAAAACCACACGTCCTCTAACTTCCAATGCTTTTCAGTTATGAGCGAGAAACGTGTGAGCTATGTGAACAATGTAGCTTCGTTTGAGCTGAAAAGTGACTGCGTTTTTCTGAAACGAAGTCTTGCTTGTAGGAAGACACAGACCCTGGCATTTAACACCGTTTATGAAGGTAAACACACAGCACAGTCATCATCCATGAAACACACTCTGCTTTAGAGCAATAAGCACGCTCTAGCTTTCTAGAGTTTCTCATAAAGAGGGAAACTTGAGTGTGCTCATAACAAAAGAACTGTGTTTCCTAAACACACGGACCATATCTAGTTCAACTCTGTTTCTGAAACTGATACAAACCACACGTCCTCTAACATCCAATGCTTTTCAGTTAAGAGCGAGAAACGTGTGAGCTTCGTGAACAATGTAGCTTCGTTTGAGCTGAAAATTAACTGCGTTTATCTGAAACGAAGTCTTGCTTGTAGGAAGCCACAGAGCCGGGCATTTAACTCTTTTTCTGAAGGAACCACACAGCACTGTTCTCATCCATGAAACACACTCTGCTTTAGAGCAAGAATCATGCTCTTGCTTTCTAGAGTCTCTCATACAGAGGGAAACGTGAGTGTGCTCAGCACAAAAGAACTGTGTTTCCTACACGCACGGACCATACATAGTTCAACTCTGTTTCTAAAACTGATACAAACCACAGGTCCTCTAACATCCAATGCTTTTCAGTTAAGAGCGATTCACGTGTGAGCTTCATGAACTATGTAGCTTCGTTTGAGCAGAAAAGTGACTGCGTTTACCTGAAATGGGTCTTGCTTGTAGGAAGACACAGACCCTGGCATTTAACTCCGTTTCTGAAGGGAAACACACAGCACAGTTCTCATCCATGAAACACACTCTGCTTTAGAGCAAGAAGCACGCTCTTGCTTTCTAGAGTCTCTGATACAGAGAGAAACGTGAGTGTGCTCAGCACAAAAGAAGTGTGTTTCCTACACACACGGACCATACCTAGTTCAACTCTGTTTCTGAAAGTGATACAAACCACAGGTCCTCTAACATCCAATGCTTTTCAGTTAGGAGCGAGACACGTGTGAGCTTCCTGAACAATGTAGATTCATTTGAGCTGAAAAGTGACTGTGTTTACCTGAAACGAGTCTTGCTTGTAGGAAGACACAGACCCTGGCATTTAACTCCGTTTCTGAAGAGAAACACACAGCACAGTTCTCATCAATGAAACACAATCTGCTTTAGAGCAATAAGCACGCTCTAGCTATCTAGAGTCTCTCATAAAGAGGGAAACGTGAGTGTGCTCAGAACAAAAGAAATGTGTTTCCTACACACACGGACCATATCTAGTTCAACTCTGTTTCTGAAACTGATACAAACCACACGTCCTCTAACATCAAATGCTTTTCAGTTAAGAGCGAGAAACGTGTGAGCTTCGTGAACAATGTAGCTTCGTTTGAGCTGAAAAGTGACTGCATTTATCTGAAACGAAGTCTTGCTTGTAGAAAGACAGAGAGCCTGGCATTTAACTCCGTTTCTGAAGGAACCACACAGCACTGTTCTCATCCATGAAACACACTCTGCTTTAGACCAAGAATCACGCTCTTGCTTTCTAGAGTCTCTCATACAGAGGGAAACGTCAGTGTGCTCAGCACAAAAGAACTGTGTTTCCTACACGCACCGACCATACCTAGTTCAACTCTGTTTCTGAAACTGATACAAACCACAGGTCCTCTAACATCCAATGCTTTTCAGTTAAGAGAGGGACACGTCTGAGCTTCATGAACAATGTAGCTTCATTTGAGCAGATAAGTGACTGCATTTACATGAAATGAGTCTTGCTTGTAGGAATCACAGACCCTGGCATTTAACTCCATTTCTGAAGGGAAACACACAGCACAGTTCTCATCCATGAAACACACTCTGCTTTAGAGCAAGAAGCATGCTCTTGCTTTCTAGAGTCTCTCATACAGAGGGAAACGTGAGTGTGCTCAGCACAAAAGAAGTGTGTTTCCTAAACACACGGACCATATCTAGTTCAAATCTGTTTCTGAAACTGATACAAACCACAGGTCCTCTAACATCCAATGCTTTTCAGTTAAGAGCGAGAAACGTGTGAGCTTCGTGAACAATGTAGCTTCGTTTGAGCTGAAAAGTGACTGCGTTTTTCTGAAACGAAGTCTTGCTTGTAGGAAGACACAGACCCTGGCATTTAACACCGTTTCTGAAGGGAAACACACAGCACAGTCCTCATCCATGAAACACACTCTGCTTTAGAGCAATAAGCACGCTCTAGCTTTCTAGAGTCTCTCATAAAGATGGAAACGTGAGTGTGCTCAGAACAAGAGAACTGTGTTTCCTACACACACGGACCATATCTAGTTCAACTCTGCTTCTGAAACTGATACAAACCACACGTCCTCTAACATCCAATGCTTTTCAGTTAAGAGCGAGACACGTGTGAGGTTCGTGAACAATGTAGATTCATTTGAGCTTAAAAGTGACTGTGTTTACCTGAAACGAGTCTTGCTTGTAGGAAGACACAGACCCTGGCATTTAACTCCGTTTCTGAAGAGAAACACACAGCACAGTTCTCATAAATGAACCACACTCTGCTTTAGAGCAAGAAGCACGCTCTTGCTTTCTAGAGTCTCTCATACAGAGGGAAACATGAGTGTGCTCAGCACAAAAAAACTGTGTTTCCTACACACACGGACCATACCTAGTTCAACTCTGTTTCTGAAACTGATACAAACCACAGGTCCTCTAACATCCAATGCTTTTCAGTTAAGAGCGAGAAACGTGTGAGCTATGTGAACAATGTAGCTTCGTTTGAGCTGAAAAGTGACTGTGTTTACCTGAAACGAGTCTTGCTTGTAGGAAGACACAGACCCTGGCATTTAACTCCGTTTCTGAAGGGAAACACACAGCACAGTTCTCATCCATGAAACACACTCTGCTTTAGAGCAAGAAGCACGCTCTTGCTTTCTAGAGTCTCTGATACAGAGGGAAACGTGAGTGTGCTCAGCACAAAAGAAGTGTGTTTCCTACACACACGGACCATACCTAGTTCAACTCTGTTTCTGAAAGTGATACAAACTACAGGTACCCTACATCCAATGCTTTTCAGTTAAGAGTGAGACACGTGTGAGCTTCATGAACAATGTAGCTTCGTTTGAGCTTAAAAGTGACTGCGTTTTTATGAAATGAAATCTTGCTTGTAGGAAGACACAGACCCTGGCATTTAACTCCGTTTCTGAAGGGAAACACACAGCACAGTCCTCATCCATGAAACACACTCTGCATTAGAGCAAGAAGCACGCTCTTGCTTTCTAGAGTCTCTCATACAGAGGGAAACGTGAGTGTGCTCAGCACAAAAGAACTGTGTTTCCTACACACACGGACCATATCTAGTTCAACTCTGCTTCTGAATCTGATACAAACCACAGGTCCTCTAACATCCAATTCTTTTCAGTTAAGAGCGAGACACGTGTGAGCTTCCTGAACAATGTAGATTCATTTGAGCTGAAAAGTGACTGTGTTTACCTGAAACGAGTCTTGCTTGTAGGAAGACACAGACCCTGGCATTTAACTCCGTTCCTGAAGAGAAACACACAGCACAGTTCTCATCCATGAAACACACTTTGCTTTAGAGCAAGAAGCACGCTCTTGCTTTCTAGAGTCTCTCATACTGAAGGAAATGTGAGTGTGCTCAGAACAAAAGAACTGTGTTTCCTACACACACGGACCATATCTAGTTCAACTCTGTTTCTGAAACTGATACAAACCACACGTCCTCTAACATCCAATGCTTTTCAGTTAAGAGCGAGAAACGTGTGAGCTTCGTGAACAATGTAGCTTCGTTTGAGCTGAAAAGTGACTGCATTTATCTGAAACGAAGTCTTGCTTGTAGAAAGACAGAGAGCCTGGCATTTAACTCCGTTTCTGAAGGAAACACACAGCACTGTTCTCATCCATGAAACACACTCTGCTTTAGACCAAGAATCACGCTCTTGCTTTCTAGAGTCTCTCATACAGAGGGAAACGTCAGTGTGCTCAGCACAAAAGAACTGTGTTTCCTACACGCACCGACCATACCTAGTTCAACTCTGTTTCTGAAACTGATACAAACCACAGGTCCTCTAACATCCAATGCTTTTCAGTTAAGAGCGAGACACGTGTGAGCTTCGTGAACAATGTAGCTTCATTTGAGCAGATAAGTGACTGCATTTACATGAAAGGAGTCTTGCTTGTAGGAAGACACAGACCCTGGCATTTAACTCCATTTCTGAAGGGAAACACACAGCACAGTTCTCATCCATGAAACACACTCTGCTTTAGAGCAAGAAGCACGCTCTTGCTTTCTAGAGTCTCTCATACAGAGGGAAACGTGAGTGTGCTCAGCACAAAAGAAGTGTGTTTCCTAAACACACGGACCATATCTAGTTCAAATCTGTTTCTGAAACTGATACAAACCACAGGTCCTCTAACATCCAATGCTTTTCTGTTAAGAGCGAGAAACGTGTGAGCTTCGTGAACAATGTAGCTTCGTTTGAGCTGAAAAGTGACTGCGTTTTTCTGAAACGAAGTCTTGCTTGTAGGAAGACACAGACCCTGGCATTTAACACCGTTTCTGAAGGGAAACACACAGCACAGTCCTCATCCATGAAACACACTCTGCTTTAGAGCAATAAGCACGCTCTAGCTATCTAGAGTCTCTCATAAAGAGGGAAACGTGAGTGTGCTCAGAACAAAAGAAATGTGTTTCCTACACACACGGACCATATCTAGTTCAACTCTGTTTCTGAAACTGATACAAACCACACGTCCTCTAACATCCAATGCTTTTCATTTAAGAGCGAGAAACGTGTGAGCTTCGTGAACAATGTAGCTTCGTTTGAGCTGAAAAGTGACTGCATTTATCTGAAACGAAGTCTTGCTTGTAGAAAGACAGAGAGCCTGGCATTTAACTCCGTTTCTGAAGGGAAACACACAGCACAGTCCTCATCCATGAAACACACTCTTCTTTAGAGCAATAAGCACGCTCTTGCTTTCGAGAGTCTCTCATACAGAGGGAAACCTGAGTGTGCTCAGAACAAAAGAACTGTGTTTCCTACACACACGGACCATATCTAGTTCAACTCTGCTTCTGAATCTGATACAAACCACAGGTCCTCTAACATCCAATGCTTTTCAGTTAAGAGCGAGACACGTGTGAGCTTCCTGAACAATGTAGATTCATTTGAGCTGAAAAGTGACTGTGTTTACCTGAAACGAGTCTTGCTTGTAGGAAGACACAGACCCTGGCATTTAACTCCGTTTCTGAAGAGAAACACACAGCACAGTTCTCATCAATGAAACACACTCTGCTTTAGAGCAAGAAGCACGCTCTTGCTTTCTAGAGTCTCTCATACTGAAGGAAATGTGAGTGTGCTCAGAACAAAAGAACTGTGTTTCCTACACACACGGACCATATCTAGTTCAACTCTGCTTCTGAAAATGATACAAACCACACGTCCTCTAACTTCCAATGCTTTTCAGTTATGAGCGAGAAACGTGTGAGCTATGTGAACAATGTAGCTTCGTTTGAGCTGAAAAGTGACTGCGTTTTTCTGAAACGAAGTCTTGCTTGTAGGAAGACACAGACCCTGGCATTTAACACCGTTTATGAAGGTAAACACACAGCACAGTCATCATCCATGAAACACACTCTGCTTTAGAGCAATAAGCACGCTCTAGCTATCTAGAGTCTCTCATAAAGAGGGAAACGTGAGTGTGCTCAGAACAAAAGAAATGTGTTTCCTACACACACGGACCATATCTAGTTCAACTCTGTTTCTGAAACTGATACAAACCACACGTCCTCTAACATCCAATGCTTTTCAGTTAAGAGCGAGAAACGTGTGAGCTTCGTGAACAATGTAGCTTCGTTTGAGCTGAAAATTTACTGCGTTTTTCTGCAACGAAGTCTTGCTTGTAGGAAGACACAGACCCTGGCATTTAACACCGTTTCTGAAGGGAAACACACAGCACAGTCCTCATCCATGAAACACAATCTGCTTTAGAGCAATAAGCACGCTATAGCTTTCTAGAGTTTCTCATAAAGATGGAAACTTGAGTGTGCTCAGAACAAAAGAACTGTGTTTCCTAAACACACGGACCATATCTAGTTCAACTCTGTTTCTGAAACTGATACAAACCACACGTCCTCTAACATCCAATGCTTTTCAGTTAAGAGCGAGAAACGTGTGAGCTTCGTGAACAATGTAGCTTCGTTTGAGCTGAAAATTAACTGCGTTTATCTGAAACGAAGTCTTGCTTGTAGGAAGCCACAGAGCCGGGCATTTATCTCTTTTTCTGAAGGAACCACACAGCACTGTTCTCATCCATGAAACACACTCTGCTTTAGAGCAAGAATCATGCTCTTGCTTTCTAGAGTCTCTCATACAGAGGGAAACGTGAGTGTGCTCAGCACAAAAGAACTGTGTTTCCTACACGCACGGACCATACATAGTTCAACTCTGTTTCTAAAACTGATACAAACCACAGGTCCTCTAACATCCAATGCTTTTCAGTTAAGAGCGATTCACGTGTGAGCTTCATGAACTATGTAGCTTCGTTTGAGCAGAAAAGTGACTGCGTTTACCTGAAATGAGTCTTGCTTGTAGGAAGACACAGACCCTGGCATTTAACTCCATTTCTGAAGGGAAACACACAGCACAGTTCTCATCCATGAAACACACTCTGCTTTAGAGCAAGAAGCACGCTCTTGCTTTCTAGAGTCTCTGATACAGAGGGAAACGTGAGTGTGCTCAGCACAAAAGAAGTGTGTTTCCTACACACACGGACCATACCTAGTTCAACTCTGTTTCTGAAAGTGATACAAACTACAGGTACCCTACATCCAATGCTTTTCAGTTAAGAGTGAGACACGTGTGAGCTTCGTGAACAATGTAGCTTCGTTTGAGCTTAAAAGTGACTGCGTTTTTCTGAAATGAAATCTTGCTTGTAGGAAGACACAGACCCTGGCATTTAACTCCGTTTCTGAAGGGAAACACACAGCACAGTCCCCATCCATGAAACACACTCTGCATTAGAGCAAGAAGCACGCTCTTGCTTTCTAGAGTCTCTCATACAGAGGGAAACGTGAGTGTGCTCAGCACAAAAGAACTGTGTTTCCTACACACACGGACCATATCTAGTTCAACTCTGCTTCTGAATCTGATACAAACCACAGGTCCTCTAACATCCAATGCTTTTCAGTTAAGAGCGAGACACGTGTGAGCTTCCTGAACAATGTAGATTCATTTGAGCTGAAAAGTGACTGTGTTTACCTGAAACGAGTCTTGCTTGTAGGAAGACACAGACCCTGGCATTTAACTCCGTTTCTGAAGAGAAACACACAGCACAGTTCTCATCAATGAAACACACTCTGCTTTAGAGCAAGAAGCACGCTCTTGCTTTCTAGAGTGTCTCATACTGAAGGAAATGTGAGTGTGCTCAGAACAAAAGAACTGTGTTTCCTACACACACGGACCATATCTAGTTCAACTCTGTTTCTGAAACTGATACAAACCACACGTCCTCTAACATCCAATGCTTTTCAGTTAAGAGCGAGGAACGTGTGAGCTTCGTGAACAATGTAGCTTCGTTTGAGCTGAAAAGTGACTGCATTTATCTGAAACGAAGTCTTGCTTGTAGAAAGACAGAGAGCCTGGCATTTAACTCCGTTTCTGAAGGAAACACACAGCACTCTTCTCATCCATGAAACACACTCTTCTTTAGACCAAGAATCACGCTCTTGCTTTCTAGAGTCTCTCATACAGAGGGAAACGTCAGTGTGCTCAGCACAAAAGAACTGTGTTTCCTACACGCACCGACCATACCTAGTTCAACTCTGTTTCTGAAACTGATACAAACCACAGGTCCTCTAACATCCAATGCTTTTCAGTTAAGAGCGAGACACGTGTGAGCTTCGTGAACAATGTAGCTTCATTTGAGCAGATAAGTGACTGCATTTACATGAAAGGAGTCTTGCTTGTAGGAAGACACAGACCCTGGCATTTAACTCCATTTCTGAAGGGAAACACACAGCACAGTTCTCATCCATGAAACACACTCTGCTTTGGAGCAAGAAGCACGCTCTTGCTTTCTAGAGTCTCTCATACAGAGGGAAACGTGAGTGTGCTCAGCACAAAAGAGGTGTGTTTCCTAAACACACGGACCATATCTAGTTCAAATCTGTTTCTGAAACTAATACAAACCACAGGTCCTCTAACATCCAATGCTTTTCTGTTAAGAGCGAGAAACGTGTGAGCTTCGTGAACAATGTAGCTTCGTTTGAGCTGAAAAGTGACTGCGTTTTTCTGAAACGAAGTCTTGCTTGTAGGAAGACACAGACCCTGGCATTTAACACCGTTTCTGAAGGGAAACACACAGCACAGTCCTCATCCATGAAACACACTCTGCTTTAGAGCAATAAGCACGCTCTAGCTATCTAGAGTCTCTCATAAAGAGGGAAACGTGAGTGTGCTCAGAACAAAAGAAATGTGTTTCCTACACACACGGACCATATCTAGTTCAACTCTGTTTCTGAAACTGATACAAACCACACGTCCTCTAACATCCAATGCTTTTCAGTTAAGAGCGAGAAACGTGTGAGCTTCGTGAACAATGTAGCTTCGTTTGAGCTGAAAAGTGACTGCATTTATCTGAAACGAAGTCTTGCTTGTAGAAAGACAGAGAGCCTGGCATTTAACTCCGTTTCTGAAGGGAAACACACAGCACAGTCCTCATCCATGAAACACACTCTTCTTTAGAGCAATAAGCACGCTCTTGCTTTCGAGAGTCTCTCATACAGAGGGAAACCTGAGTGTGCTCAGAACAAAAGAACTGTGTTTCCTACACACACGGACCATATCTAGTTCAACTCTGCTTCTGAATCTGATACAAACCACAGGTCCTCTAACATCCAATGCTTTTCAGTTAAGAGCGAGACACGTGTGAGCTTCCTGAACAATGTAGATTCATTTGAGCTGAAAAGTGACTGTGTTTACCTGAAACGAGTCTTGCTTGTAGGAAGACACAGACCCTGGCATTTAACTCCGTTTCTGAAGAGAAACACACAGCACAGTTCTCATCAATGAAACACACTCTGCTTTAGAGCAAGAAGCACGCTCTTGCTTTCTAGAGTCTCTCATACTGAAGGAAATGTGAGTGTGCTCAGAACAAAAGAACTGTGTTTCCTACACACACGGACCATATCTAGTTCAACTCTGCTTCTGAAACTGATACAAACCACACGTCCTCTAACTTCCAATGCTTTTCAGTTATGAGCGAGAAACGTGTGAGCTATGTGAACAATGTAGCTTCGTTTGAGCTGAAAAGTGACTGCGTTTTTCTGAAACGAAGTCTTGCTTGTAGGAAGACACAGACCCTGGCATTTAACACCGTTTATGAAGGTAAACACACAGCACAGTCATCATCCATGAAACACACTCTGC
Source organism: Onychomys leucogaster (assembly GCA_949786385.1). NCBI lineage: Eukaryota > Metazoa > Chordata > Mammalia > Rodentia > Cricetidae > Onychomys > Onychomys leucogaster. The sequence goes on along the minus strand of OX460418.1, from coordinate 44,299,280 downwards.
TTTAGAGCAATAAGCACGCTCTAGCTATCTAGAGTCTCTCATAAAGAGGGAAACGTGAGTGTGCTCAGAACAAAAGAAATGTGTTTCCTACACACACGGACCATATCTAGTTCAACTCTGTTTCTGAAACTGATACAAACCACACGTCCTCTAACATCCAATGCTTTTCAGTTAAGAGCGAGAAACGTGTGAGCTTCGTGAACAATGTAGCTTCGTTTGAGCTGAAAATTTACTGCGTTTTTCTGCAACGAAGTCTTGCTTGTAGGAAGACACAGACCCTGGCATTTAACACCGTTTCTGAAGGGAAACACACAGCACAGTCCTCATCCATGAAACACAATCTGCTTTAGAGCAATAAGCACGCTATAGCTTTCTAGAGTTTCTCATAAAGAGGGAAACTTGAGTGTGCTCAGAACAAAAGAACTGTGTTTCCTAAACACACGGACCATATCTAGTTCAACTCTGTTTCTGAAACTGATACAAACCACACGTCCTCTAACATCCAATGCTTTTCAGTTAAGAGCGAGAAACGTGTGAGCTTCGTGAACAATGTAGCTTCGTTTGAGCTGAAAATTAACTGCGTTTATCTGAAACGAAGTCTTGCTTGTAGGAAGCCACAGAGCCGGGCATTTATCTCTTTTTCTGAAGGAACCACACAGCACTGTTCTCATCCATGAAACACACTCTGCTTTAGAGCAAGAATCATGCTCTTGCTTTCTAGAGTCTCTCATACAGAGGGAAACGTGAGTGTGCTCAGCACAAAAGAACTGTGTTTCCTACACGCACGGACCATACATAGTTCAACTCTGTTTCTAAAACTGATACAAACCACAGGTCCTCTAACATCCAATGCTTTTCAGTTAAGAGCGATTCACGTGTGAGCTTCATGAACTATGTAGCTTCGTTTGAGCAGAAAAGTGACTGCGTTTACCTGAAATGAGTCTTGCTTGTAGGAAGACACAGACCCTGGCATTTAACTCCATTTCTGAAGGGAAACACACAGCACAGTTCTCATCCATGAAACACACTCTGCTTTAGAGCAAGAAGCACGCTCTTGCTTTCTAGAGTCTCTGATACAGAGGGAAACGTGAGTGTGCTCAGCACAAAAGAAGTGTGTTTCCTACACACACGGACCATACCTAGTTCAACTCTGTTTCTGAAAGTGATACAAACTACAGGTACCCTACATCCAATGCTTTTCAGTTAAGAGTGAGACACGTGTGAGCTTCGTGAACAATGTAGCTTCGTTTGAGCTTAAAAGTGACTGCGTTTTTCTGAAATGAAATCTTGCTTGTAGGAAGACACAGACCCTGGCATTTAACTCCGTTTCTGAAGGGAAACACACAGCACAGTCCCCATCCATGAAACACACTCTGCTTTAGACCAAGAATCACGCTCTTGCTTTCTAGAGTCTCTCATACAGAGGGAAACGTCAGTGTGCTCAGCACAATAGAACTGTGTTTCCTACACGCACCGACCATACCTAGTTCAACTCTGTTTCTGAAACTGATACAAACCACAGGTACTCTAACATACAATGCTTTTCAGTTAAGAGCGAGACACGTGTGAGCTTCGTGAACAATGTAGCTTCATTTGAGCAGATAAGTGACTGCATTTACATGAAACGAGTCTTGCTTGTAGGAAGACACAGACCCTGGCATTTAACTCCATTTCTGAAGGGAAACACACAGCACAGTTCTCATCCATGAAACACACTCTGCTTTAGAGCAAGAAGCACGCTCTTGCTTTCTAGAGTCTCTCATACAGAGGGAAACGTGAGTGTGCTCAGCACAAAAGAAGTGTGTTTCCTAAACACACGGACCATATCTAGTTCAAATCTGTTTCTGAAACTGATACAAACCACAGGTCCTCTAACATCCAATGCTTTTCTGTTAAGAGTGAGAAACGTGTGAGCTTCGTGAACAATGTAGCTTCGTTTGAGCTGAAAATTAACTGCGTTTATCTGAAACAAATTCTTGCTTGTAGGAAGCCACAGAGCCGGGCATTTATCTCTTTTTCTGAAGGAACCACACAGCACTGTTCTCATCCATGAAACACACTCTGCTTTAGAGCAAGAAGCACGCTCTTGCTTTCTAGAGTCTCTGATACAGAGGGAAACGTGAGTGTGCTCAGCACAAAAGAAGTGTGTTTCCTACACACACGGACCATACCTAGTTCAACTCTGTTTCTGAAAGTGATACAAACTACAGGTACCCTACATCCAATGCTTTTCAGTTAAGAGTGAGACACGTGTGAGCTTCGTGAACAATGTAGCTTCGTTTGAGCTGAAAAGTGACTGCATTTATCTGAAACGAAGTCTTGCTTGTAGAAAGACAGAGAGCCTGGCATTTAACTCCTTTTTTGAAGGAAACACACAGCACTGTTCTCATCCATGAAACACACTCTGCTTTAGACCAAGAATCACGCTCTTGCTTTCTAGAGTCTCTCATACAGAGGGAAACGTCAGTGTGCTCAGCACAAAAGAACTGTGTTTCCTACACGCACCGACCATACCTAGTTCAACTCTGTTTCTGAAACTGATACAAACCACAGGTCCTCTAACATCCAATGCTTTTCAGTTAAGAGCGAGACACGTGTGAGCTTCGTGAACAATGTAGCTTCATTTGAGCAGATAAGTGACTGCATTTACATGAAACGAGTCTTGCTTGTAGGAAGACACAGACCCTGGCATTTAATTTCGTTTTTGAAGAGAAACACACAGCACAGTTCTCATCCATGAACCACACTCTGCTTTAGAGCAAGAAGCACGCTCTTGCTTTCTAGAGTCTCTCATACAGAGGGAAACATGAGTGTGCTCAGCACAAAAAAACTGTGTTTCCTACACACACGGACCATACCTAGTTCAACTCTGTTTCTGAAACTGATACAAACCACAGGACCTCTAACATCCAATGCTTTTCAGTTAAGAGCGAGAAACGTGTGAGCTATGTGAACATGGTAGCTTCGTTTGAGCTGAAAAGTGACTGCATTTTTCTGAAACGAAGTCTTGCTTGTAGAAAGACAGAGAGCCTGGCATTTATCTCCGTTTCTGAAGGGAAACACACAGCACAGTCCTCATCTATGAAACACACTCTTCTTTAGAGCAATAAGCACGCTCTTGCTTTCGAGAGTCTCTCATACAGAGGGAAACGTGAGTGTGCTCAGAACAAAAGAACTGTGTTTCCTACACACACGGACCATATCTAGTTCAACTCTGCTTCTGAATCTGATACAAACCACAGGTCCTCTAACATCCAATGCTTTTCAGTTAAGAGCGAGACACTTGTGAACTTCGTTAACAATGTAGATTCGTTTGAGCTGAAAAGTGACTGCGTTTACATGAAACGAGTCTTGCTTATAGGAAGACACAGACCCTGGCATTTAACTCAGTTTCTGAAGGGAAACACACAGCACAGTTCTCATCCTTGAAACACACTCTGCTTTAGAGCAAGAAGCACGCTCTTGCTTTCTAGAGTCTCTCATACAGAGAGAAACGTGAGTGTGCTCAGCACAAAAGAACTGTGTTTCCTACACACAGGGACCATATCTAGTTCAACTCTGTTTCTGAAATTGATACAAACCACAGGTCCTCTAACATCCAATGCTTTTCAGTTAAGAGCGAGAAACGTGTGAGCTATGTGAAAAATGTAGCTTCGTTTGAGCTGAAAGTGACTGCGTTTACCTGAAACGAGTCTTGCTTGTAGCAAGACCCAGACCCTGGCATTTAACTCCGTTTCTGAAGGGAAACACACAGCACAGTTCTCATCCATGAACCACACTCTGCTTTAGAGCAAGAAGCACGCTCTTGCTTTCTAGAGTCTCTCATACAGAGGGAAACATGAGTGTGCTCAGCACAAAAAAACTGTGTTTCCTACACACACGGACCATATCTAGTTCAACTCTGCTTCTGAATCTGATACAAACCACAGGTCCTCTAACATCCAATGCTTTTCAGTTAAGAGCGAGACACGTGTGAGCTTCCTGAACAATGTAGATTCATTTGAGCTGAAAAGTGACTGTGTTTACCTGAAACGAGTCTTGCTTGTAGGAAGACACAGACCCTGGCATTTAACTCCATTTCTGAAGAGAAACACACAGCACAGTTCTCATCAATGAAACACACTCTGCTTTAGAGCAAGAAGCACGCTCTTGCTTTCTAGAGTCTCTCATACTGAAGGAAATGTGAGTGTGCTCAGAACAAAAGAACTGTGTTTCCTACACACACGGACCATATCTAGTTCAACTCTGCTTCTGAAACTGATACAAACCACACGTCCTCTAACTTCCAATGCTTTTCAGTTATGAGCAAGAAACGTGTGAGCTATGTGAACAATGTAGCTTCGTTTGAGCTGAAAAGTGACTGCGTTTTTCTGAAACGAAGTCTTGCTTGTAGGAAGACACAGACCCTGGCATTTAACACCGTTTATGAAGGGAAACACACAGCACAGTCCTCATCCATGAAACACACTCTGCTTTAGAGCAATAAGCACGCTCTAGCTATCTAGAGTCTCTCATAAAGAGGGAAACGTGAGTGTGCTCAGAACAAAAGAACTGTGTTTCCTACACACACGGACCATATCTAGTTCAACTCTGTTTCTGAAACTGATACAAACCACACGTCCTCTAACATCCAATGCTTTTCAGTTAAGAGCGAGAAACGTGTGAGCTTCGTGAACAATGTAGCTTCGTTTGAGCTGAAAAGTGACTGCATTTATCTGAAACGAAGTCTTGCTTGTAGAAAGACAGAGAGCCTGGCATTTAACTCCGTTTCTGAAGGAAACACACAGCACTGTTCTCATCCATGAAACACACTCTGCTTTAGACCAAGAATCACGCTCTTGCTTTCTAGAGTCTCTCATACAGAGGGAAACGTCAGTGTGCTCAGCACAAAAGAACTGTGTTTCCTACACGCACCGACCATACCTAGTTCAACTCTGTTTCTGAAACTGATACAAACCACAGGTCCTCTAACATCCAATGCTTTTCAGTTAAGAGCGAGACACGTGTGAGCTTCGTGAACAATGTAGCTTCATTTGAGCAGATAAGTGACTGCATTTACATGAAACGAGTCTTGCTTGTAGGAAGACACAGACCCTGGCATTTAACTCCATTTCTGAAGGGAAACACACAGCACAGTTCTCATCCATGAAACACACTCTGCTTTAGAGCAAGAAGCACGCTCTTGCTTTCTAGAGTCTCTCATACAGAGGGAAACGTGAGTGTGCTCAGCACAAAAGAAGTGTGTTTCCTAAACTCACGGACCATATCTAGTTCAAATCTGTTTCTGAAACTGATACAAACCACAGGTCCTCTAACATCCAATGCTTTTCAGTTAAGAGCGAGAAACGTGTGAGCTTCGTGAACAATGTAGCTTCGTTTGAGCTGAAAAGTGACTGCGTTTTTCTGAAACGAAGTCTTGCTTGTAGGAAGACACAGACCCTGGCATTTAACACCGTTTCTGAAGGGAAACACACAGCACAGTCCTCATCCATGAAACACACTCTGCTTTAGAGCAATAAGCACGCTCTAGCTTTCTACAGTCTCTCATAAAGATGGAAACGTGAGTGTGCTCAGAACAAGAGAACTGTGTTTCCTACACACACGGACCATATCTAGTTCAACTCTGCTTCTGAAACTGATACAAACCACACGTCCTCTAACTTCCAATGCTTTTCAGTTATGAGCAAGAAACGTGTGAGCTATGTGAACAATGTAGCTTCGTTTGAGCTGAAAAGTGACTGCGTTTTTCTGAAACGAAGTCTTGCTTGTAGGAAGACACAGACCCTGGCATTTAACACCGTTTATGAAGGGAAACACACAGCACAGTCCTCATCCATGAAACACACTCTGCTTTAGAGCAATAAGCACGCTCTAGCTATCTAGAGTCTCTCATAAAGAGGGAAACGTGAGTGTGCTCAGAACAAAAGAACTGTGTTTCCTACACACACGGACCATATCTAGTTCAACTCTGTTTCTGAAACTGATACAAACCACACGTCCTCTAACATCCAATGCTTTTCAGTTAAGAGCGAGAAACGTGTGAGCTTCGTGAACAATGTAGCTTCGTTTGAGCTGAAAAGTGACTGCATTTATCTGAAACGAAGTCTTGCTTGTAGAAAGACAGAGAGCCTGGCATTTAACTCCGTTTCTGAAGGAAACACACAGCACTGTTCTCATCCATGAAACACACTCTGCTTTAGACCAAGAATCACGCTCTTGCTTTCTAGAGTCTCTCATACAGAGGGAAACGTCAGTGTGCTCAGCACAAAAGAACTGTGTTTCCTACACGCACCGACCATACCTAGTTCAACTCTGTTTCTGAAACTGATACAAACCACAGGTCCTCTAACATCCAATGCTTTTCAGTTAAGAGCGAGACACGTGTGAGCTTCGTGAACAATGTAGCTTCATTTGAGCAGATAAGTTACTGCATTTACATGAAACGAGTCTTGCTTGTAGGAAGACACAGACCCTGGCATTTAACTCCATTTCTGAAGGGAAACACACAGCACAGTTCTCATCCATGAAACACACTCTGCTTTAGAGCAAGAAGCACGCTCTTGCTTTCTAGAGTCTCTCATACAGAGGGAAACGTGAGTGTGCTCAGCACAAAAGAAGTGTGTTTCCTAAACTCACGGACCATATCTAGTTCAAATCTGTTTCTGAAACTGATACAAACCACAGGTCCTCTAACATCCAATGCTTTTCAGTTAAGAGCGAGAAACGTGTGAGCTTCGTGAACAATGTAGCTTCGTTTGAGCTGAAAAGTGACTGCGTTTTTCTGAAACGAAGTCTTGCTTGTAGGAAGACACAGACCCTGGCATTTAACACCGTTTCTGAAGGGAAACACACAGCACAGTCCTCATCCATGAAACACACTCTGCTTTAGAGCAATAAGCACGCTCTAGCTTTCTACAGTCTCTCATAAAGAGGGAAACGTGAGTGTGCTCAGAACAAGAGAACTGTGTTTCCTACACACACGGACCATATCTAGTTCAACTCTGCTTCTGAAACTGATACAAACCACACGTCCTCTAACATCCAATGCTTTTCAGTTAAGAGCCAGGCACGTGTGAGCTTCGTGAACAATGTAGATTCATTTGAGCTTAAAAGTGACTGTGTTTACCTGAAACGAGTCTTGCTTGTAGGAAGACAAAGACCCTGGCATTTAACTCCGTTTCTGAAGAGAAACACACAGCACAGTTCTCATCCATGAACCACACTCTGCTTTAGAGCAAGAAGCACGCTCTTGCTTTCTAGAGTCTCTCATACAGAGGGAAACATGAGTGTGCTCAGCACAAAAAAACTGTGTTTCCTACACACACGGACCATACCTAGTTCAACTCTGTTTCTGAAACTGATACAAACCACAGGACCTCTAACATCCAATGCTTTTCATTTAAGAGCGAGAAACGTGTGAGCTATGTGAACATTGTAGCTTCGTTTGAGCTGAAAAGTGACTGCATTTTTCTGAAACGAAGTCTTGCTTGTAGAAAGACAGAGAGCCTGGCATTTATCTCCGTTTCTGAAGGGAAACACACAGCACAGTCCTCATGTATGAAACACACTCTTCTTTAGAGCAATAAGCACGCTCTTGCATTCGAGAGTCTCTCATACAGAGGGAAACGTGAGTGTGCTCAGAACAAAAGAACTGTGTTTCCTACACACACGGACCATATCTAGTTCAACTCTGCTTCTGAATCTGATACAAACCACAGGTCCTCTAACATCCAATGCTTTTCAGTTAAGAGCGAGACACTTGTGAACTTCGTTAACAATGTAGATTCGTTTGAGCTGAAAAGTGACTGCGTTTACATGAAACGAGTCTTGCTTATAGGAAGACACAGACCCTGGCATTTAACTCAGTTTCTGAAGGGAAACACACAGCACAGTTCTCATCCTTGAAACACACTCTGCTTTAGAGCAAGAAGCACACTCTTGCTTTCTAGAGTCTCTCATACAGAGAGAAACGTGAGTGTGCTCAGCACAAAAGAACTGTGTTTCCTACACACAGGGACCATATCTAGTTCAACTCTGTTTCTGAAATTGATACAAACCACAGGTCCTCTAACATCCAATGCTTTTCAGTTAAGAGAGAGAAACGTGTGAGCTTCGTGAAAAATGTAGCTTCGTTTGAGCTGAAAGTGACTGCGTTTACCTGAAACGAGTCTTGCTTGTAGCAAGACCCAGACCCTGGCATTTAACTCCGTTTCTGAAGGGAAACACACAGCACAGTTCTCATCAATGAAACACACTCTGCTTTAGAGCAAGAAGCACGCTCTTGCTTTCTAGAGTCTCTCATACTGAAGGAAATGTGAGTGTGCTCAGAACAAAAGAACTGTGTTTCCTACACACACGGACCATATCTAGTTCAACTCTGCTTCTGAAACTGATACAAACCACATGTCCTCTAACTTCCAATGCTTTTCAATATTGAGCGAGAAACGTGTGAGCTATGTGAACAATGTAGCTTCGTTTGAGCTGAAAAGTGACTGCGTTTTTCTGAAACGAAGTCTTGCTTGTAGGAAGACACAGACCCTGGCATTTAACACCGTTTATGAAGGGAAACACACAGCACAGTCCTCATCCATGAAACACACTCTGCTTTAGAGCAATAAGCACGCTCTAGCTATCTAGAGTCTCTCATAAAGAGGGAAACGTGAGTGTGCTCAGAACAAAAGAACTGTGTTTCCTACACACACGGACCATATCTAGTTCAACTCTGTTTCTGAAACTGATACAAACCACACGTCCTCTAACATCCAATGCTTTTCAGTTAAGAGCGAGAAACGTGTGAGCTTCGTGAACAATGTAGCTTCGTTTGAGCTGAAAAGTGACTGCATTTATCTGAAACGAAGTCTTGCTTGTAGAAAGACAGAGAGCCTGGCATTTAACTCCGTTTCTGAAGGAAACACCCAGCACTGTTCTCATCCATGAAACACACTCTGCTTTAGACCAAGAATCACGCTCTTGCTTTCTAGAGTCTCTCATACAGAGGGAAACGTCAGTGTGCTCAGCACAAAAGAACTGTGTTTCCTACACGCACCGACCATACCTAGTTCAACTCTGTTTCTGAAACTGATACAAACCACAGGTCCTCTAACATCCAATGCTTTTCAGTTAAGAGCGATAAAACGTGTGAGTTTCGTGAACAATGAAGTTTCGTTTGAGCTGAAAATTAACTGCGTTTATCTGAAACGAAGTCTTGCTTGTAGAAAGACAGAGAGCCTGGCATTTAACTCTGTTTCTGAAGGGAAACACACAGCACAGTCCTCATCTATGAAACACACTCTTCTTTAGAGCAATAAGCACGCTCTTGCTTTCGAGAGTCTCTCATACTGAAGCAAACGTGAGTGTGCTCAGAACAAAAGAACTGTGTTTCCTACACACACGGACAATATCTAGTTCAACTCTGCTTCTGAAACTGATAAAAACCACAGGTCCTCTAACATCCAGTGCTTTTCAGGTAAGAGCGAGAATCGTGTGAGCTTCGTTAACAATGTAGATTCGTTTGAGCTGAAAAGTGACTGCGTTTACCTGAAACGAGTCTTGCTTGTAGGAAGACACAGACCCTGGCATTTAACTCCGTTTCTGAAGGGAAACACACAGCACAGTTCTCATCCATGAAACACACTCTGCTTTAGAGCAAGAATCACGCTCTTGCTTTCTAGAGTCTCTCATACAGAGGGAAACGTGAGTGTGCTCAGCACAAAAGAACTGTGTTTCCTACACGCACGGACCATACCTAGTTCAACTCTGTTTCTGAAACTGATACAAACCACAGGTCCTCTAACATCCAATGCTTTTCAGTTAAGAGTTAGACACGTGTGAGCTTCGTGAACAATGTAGCTTCGTTTGAGCAGAAAAGTGACTGCGTTTACCGGAAACGAGTCTTGCTTGTAGGAAGACACAGACCCTGGCTTTTAACTCCGTTTCTGAAGGGAAACACACAGCACAGTCCTCATCCATGAAACACACTCTGCTTTAGAGCAAGAAGTACGCTCTTGCTTTCTAGAGTCTCTCATACAGAGGGAAACGTGAGGGTGCTAAGCACAAAAGAACTGTGTTTCCTACACACACGGACCATACCTAGTTCAACTCTGTTTCTGAAACTGATACAAACCACAGGTCCTCTAACATCCAATGCTTTTCAGTTAAGAGCGATAAAACGTGTGAGTTTCGTGAACAATGAAGTTTCGTTTGAGCTGAAAATTAACTGCGTTTATCTGAAACGAAGTCTTGCTTGTAGAAAGACAGAGAGCCTGGCATTTAACTCCGTTTCTGAAGGGAAACACACAGCACAGTCCTCACCTATGAAACACAATCTGCTTTAGAGCAAGAATCACGCTCTTGCTTTCTAGAGTCTTTCATACAGAGGGAAACGTGAGTGTGCCTAGCACAAAAGAACTGTGTTTCCTGCACTCACGGACCATACCTAGTTCAACTCTGTTTCTGAAACTGATACAAACCACAGGTCCTCTAACATCCAATGCTTTTCAGTTAAGAGCGAGACACGTGTGAGCTTCGTCAACAATGTAGTTTCGTTTGAGCAGAAAAGTGACTGCGATTATCTTAAACGAGTCTTGCTTGTAGGAAGACACAGACCCTGGCATTTAACACCGTTTCTGAAGGGAAACACACAGCACAGTACTCATCCATGAAACACACTGTGCTTTACAGCAAGAAGTACGCTCTTGCTTTCTAGAGTCTCTCATACAGAGGGAAACGTGAGTGTGCTAAGCACAAAAGAACTGTGTTTCCTACACACCCAGACCATACCTAGTTCAACTCTGTTTCTGAAACTGATACAAACCACAAGTCCTCTACATCCAATGCTTTTCAGTTAAGAGCGAGACACGTGTGAGCTTCGTGAACAATGTAGCTTCATTTGAGCTGAAATTGACTGCGTTTTTCTTAAACGAAGTCTTGCTTGTAGGAAGACACAGACCCTGGCATTTAACAACATTTCTGAAGGCAAACACAAAGCACAGTCCTCATCCATGAAACATACTCTGCTGTAGAGCAATAAGCAAGCTCTAGCTTTCTAGAGTCTCTCATAAAGAGGGAAACGTGAGTGTGCTCAGAACAAAAGAACGGTGTTTCCTACACACACGGACCATATCTAGTTCAACTCTGCTTCTGAAACTGATACAAACCACACGTCCTCTAACATCCAATGCTTTTCAGTTAAGAGCGAGACACGTGTGAGCTTCGTGAACAATGTAGATTCGTTTGAGCTGAAAAGTGACTGTGTTTACCTGAAATGAGTCTTGCTTGTAGGAAGACACAGACCCTGGCATTTAACTCCGTTTCTGAAGAGAAACACACAGCACAGTTCTCATCCATGAAACACAATCTGCTTTAGAGCAAAAAGCACGCTCTTGCTTTCTAGAGTCTCTCATACAGAGGGAAATGTGATTGTGCTCAGCACAAAAGAACTGTGTTTCCTACACACACGGACCATATCTAGTTCCACTCTGTTTCTGAAACTGATACAAACCACAGGTCCTCTAACATCCAATGCTTTTCAGTTAAGAGTGAGAAAGGTGTGAGCTTCGTGAACAACGTAGCTTCGTTTGAGCTGAAAATTAACTGCGTTTATCTGAAACGAAGTCTTGCTTGTAGGAAGACACAGAGCTGGGCATTTAAGTCCATTTCTGAAGGAAACACACAGCACTGTTCTCATCCATGAAACAAACTCTGCTTATGAGCAAGAATCATGCTCTTGCTTTCGAGAGTCTCTCCTACAGAGGGAAACGAGAGTGTGCTCAACACAAAAGAACTGTGTTTCCTACACACACGGACCATACCTAGTTCAACTCTGTTTCTGAAACTGATACAAACCACAGGTCCTCTAACATCCAATGCTTTTCAGTTAAGAGCGATAAAACGTGTGAATTTCGTGAACAATGAAGTTTCGTTTGAGCTGAAAATTAACTGCGTTTATCTGAAACGAAATCTTGCTTGTCGGAAGACACAGAGCCGGGCATTTAACTCCGTTTCTGAAGGGAAACACACAGCACAGTTCTCATCCATGAAACACACTCTGCTTTAGAGCAAGAAGCACACTCTTGCTTTCTAGATTCTCTCATACAGAGGGAAACGTGAGTGTGCTCAGCACAAAAGAACTGTGTTTCCTACACACACGGACCATATCTAGTTCAACTCTGTTTCTGAAACTGATCCAAACCACAGGTCCTCTAACATCCAATGCTTTTCAGTTAAGAGCGAGACACATGTGAGCTTCGTGAACAATGTAGCTTCGTTTGAGCTGAAAAGTGACTGCTTTTATCTGAAACGAATTCTTGCTTGTAGGAAGACACAGAGCCGGGCATTTAACTCTGTTTATGAAGGTAACACACAGCACTGTTCTTATCCATGAAACACACTCTGCTTTAGAGCAAGAATCACGCTCTTGCTTTCTAGACTCTCTCATACAGAGGGAAACGTAAGTGTGCTCAGCACAAAAGAAATGTGTTTCCTACACACACGGACAATATCTAGTTCAACTCTGCTTCTGAATCTGATACAAACCACAGGTCCTCTAACATCCAATGCTTTTCAGTTAAGAGCGAGACACGTGTGAGCTTCGTTAAAAATGTAGATTCGTTTGAACTTAAAAGTGACTGCGTTTACCTGAAACGAGTTTTGCTTGTAGGAAGACACAGACCCTGGCATTTAACTCCGTTTCTGAAGGGAAACACACAGCACAGTTCTCATCCATGAAACACACTCTGCTTTAGAGCAATAGCACGCTCTAGCTTTCTAGATTCTCTCATACAGAGGGAAACGTGAGTGTGTTCAGAACAAAAGAACTGTGTTTCCTACACACACGGACCATATCTAATTCAACTCTGCTTCTGAAACTGATACAAACCACACGTCCTCTAACATCCAATGCTTTTCAGTTAAGAGCGATAAAACGTGTGAGTTTCGTGAACAATGAAGTTTCGTTTGAGCTGAAAATTAACTGCGTTTATCTGAAACGAAGTCTTGCTTGTAGAAAGACAGAGAACCTGGCATTTAACTCCGTTTCTGAAGGGAAACACACAGCACAGTCCTCACCTATGAAACACACTCTGCTTTAGAGCAATAAGCATGCTCTTGCTTTCGAGAGTCTCTCATACAGAGGGAAACGTGAGTGTGCTCAGAACAAAAGAACTTTGTTTCCTACACACACGGACCATATCTAGTTCAACTCTGCTTCTGAAACTGATACAAACCACACATCCTCTAACATCCAGTGCTTTTCAGGTAAGAGCGAGAATCGTGTGAGCTTCGTTAACAATGTAGATTCGTTTGAGCTGAAAAGTGACTGCGTTTACCTGAAACGAGTCTTGCTTGTAGGAAGACACAGACCCTGGCATTTAACTCCGTTTCTGAAGGGAAACACACAGCACAGTTCTCATCCATGAAACACACTCTGCTTTAGAGCAAGAATCACGCTCTTGCTTTCTAGAGTCTCTCATACAGAGGGAAACGTGAGTGTGCTCAGCACAAAAGAACTGTGTTTCCTACACGCACGGACCATACCTAGTTCAACTCTGTTTCTGAAACTGATACAAACCACAGGTCCTCTAACATCCAATGCTTTTCAGTTAAGAGTTAGACACGTGTGAGCTTCGTGAACAATGTAGCTTCGTTTGAGCAGAAAAGTGACTGCGTTTACCGGAAACGAGTCTTGCTTGTAGGAAGACACAGACCCTGGCTTTTAACTCCGTTTCTGAAGGGAAACACACAGCACAGTCCTCATCCATGAAACACACTCTGCTTTAGAGCAAGAAGTACGCTCTTGCTTTCTAGAGTCTCTCATACAGAGGGAAACGTGAGGGTGCTAAGCACAAAAGAACTGTGTTTCCTAATCACACGGACCATACCTAGTTCAACTCTGTTTCTGAAACTGATACAAACCACAGGTCCTCTAACATCCAATGCTTTTCAGTTAAGAGCGATAAAACGTGTGAGTTTCGTGAACAATGAAGTTTCGTTTGAGCTGAAAATTAACTGCGTTTATCTGAAACGAAGTCTTGCTTGTAGAAAGACAGAGAGCCTGGCATTTAACTCCGTTTCTGAAGGGAAACACACAGCACAGTCCTCACCTATGAAACACACTCTGCTTTAGAGCAAGAATCACGCTCTTGTTTTCTAGAGTCTTTCATACAGAGGGAAACGTGAGTGTGCCTAGCACAAAAGAACTGTGTTTCCTGCACTCACGGACCATACCTAGTTCAACTCTGTTTCTGAAACTGATACAAACCACAGGTCCTCTAACATCCAATGCTTTTCAGTTAAGAGCGAGACACGTGTGAGCTTCGTCAACAATGTAGTTTCGTTTGAGCAGAAAAGTGACTGCGTTTATCTTAAACGAGTCTTGCTTGTAGGAAGACACAGACCCTGGCATTTAACTCCGTTTCTGAAAGGAAACACACAGCACAGTTCTCATCCATGAAACACACTCTGCTTTAGAGCAATAGCACGCTCTAGCTTTCTAGATTCTCTCATACAGAGGGAAACGTGAGTGTGTTCAGAACAAAAGAACTGTGTTTCCTACACACACGGACCATATCTAATTCAACTCTGCTTCTGAAACTGATACAAACCACACGTCCTCTAACATCCAATGCTTTTCAGTTAAGAGCGATAAAACGTGTGAGTTTCGTGAACAATGAAGTTTCGTTTGAGCTGAAAATTAACTGCGTTTATCTGAAACGAAGTCTTGCTTGTAGAAAGACAGAGAACCTGGCATTTAACTCCGTTTCTGAAGGGAAACACACAGCACAGTCCTCACCTATGAAACACACTCTGCTTTAGAGCAATAAGCATGCTCTTGCTTTCGAGAGTCTCTCATACAGAGGGAAACGTGAGTGTGCTCAGAACAAAAGAACTTTGTTTCCTACACACACGGACCATATCTAGTTCAACTCTGCTTCTGAAACTGATACAAACCACACATCCTCTAACATCCAGTGCTTTTCAGGTAAGAGCGAGAATCGTGTGAGCTTCGTTAACAATGTAGATTCGTTTGAGCTGAAAAGTGACTGCGTTTACCTGAAACGAGTCTTGCTTGTAGGAAGACACAGACCCTGGCATTTAACTCCGTTTCTGAAGGGAAACACACAGCACAGTTCTCATCCATGAAACACACTCTGCTTTAGAGCAAGAATCACGCTCTTGCTTTCTAGAGTCTCTCATACAGAGGGAAACGTGAGTGTGCTCAGCACAAAAGAACTGTGTTTCCTACACGCACGGACCATACCTAGTTCAACTCTGTTTCTGAAACTGATACAAACCACAGGTCCTCTAACATCCAATGCTTTTCAGTTAAGAGTTAGACACGTGTGAGCTTCGTGAACAATGTAGCTTCGTTTGAGCAGAAAAGTGACTGCGTTTACCGGAAACGAGTCTTGCTTGTAGGAAGACACAGACCCTGGCTTTTAACTCCGTTTCTGAAGGGAAACACACAGCACAGTCCTCATCCATGAAACACACTCTGCTTTAGAGCAAGAAGTACGCTCTTGCTTTCTAGAGTCTCTCATACAGAGGGAAACGTGAGGGTGCTAAGCACAAAAGAACTGTGTTTCCTAATCACACGGACCATACCTAGTTCAACTCTGTTTCTGAAACTGATACAAACCACAGGTCCTCTAACATCCAATGCTTTTCAGTTAAGAGCGATAAAACGTGTGAGTTTCGTGAACAATGAAGTTTCGTTTGAGCTGAAAATTAACTGCGTTTATCTGAAACGAAGTCTTGCTTGTAGAAAGACAGAGAGCCTGGCATTTAACTCCGTTTCTGAAGGGAAACACACAGCACAGTCCTCACCTATGAAACACACTCTGCTTTAGAGCAAGAATCACGCTCTTGTTTTCTAGAGTCTTTCATACAGAGGGAAACGTGAGTGTGCCTAGCACAAAAGAACTGTGTTTCCTGCACTCACGGACCATACCTAGTTCAACTCTGTTTCTGAAACTGATACAAACCACAGGTCCTCTAACATCCAATGCTTTTCAGTTAAGAGCGAGACACGTGTGAGCTTCGTCAACAATGTAGTTTCGTTTGAGCAGAAAAGTGACTGCGTTTATCTTAAACGAGTCTTGCTTGTAGGAAGACACAGACCCTGGCATTTAACACCGTTTCTGAAGGGAAACACACAGCACAGTACTCATCCATGAAACACACTGTGCTTTACTAAAGAAGTACGCTCTTGCTTTCTAGAGTCTCTCATACAGAGGGAAACGTGAGTGTGCTAAGCACAAAAGAACTGTGTTTCCTACACACCCAGACCAAACCTAGTTCAACTCTGTTTCTGAAACTGATACAAACCACAAGTCCTCTACATCCAATGCTTTTCAGTTAAGAGCGAGACACGTGTGAGCTTCGTGAACAATGTAGCTTCGTTTGAGCTGAAATTGACTGCGTTTTTCTTAAACGAAGTCTTGCTTGTAGGAAGACACAGACCCTGGCATTTAACAACATTTCTGAAGGCAAACACAAAGCACAGTCCTCATCCATGAAACATACTCTGCTTTAGAGCAATAAGCACGCTCTAGCTTTCTAGAGTCTCTCATAAAGAGGGAAACGTGAGTGTGCTCAGAACAAAAGAACGGTGTTTCCTACACACACGGACCATATCTAGTTCAACTCTGCTTCTGAATCTGATACAAACCACAGGTCCTCTAACATCCAATGCTTTTCAGTTAAGAGCGAGACACGTGTGAGCTTCGTTAAAAATGTAGATTCGTTTGAACTTAAAAGTGACTGCGTTTACCTGAAACGAGTTTTGCTTGTAGGAAGACACAGACCCTGGCATTTAACTCCGTTTCTGAAGGGAAACACACAGCACAGTTCTCATCCATGAAACACACTCTGCTTTAGAGCAATAGCACGCTCTAGCTTTCTAGATTCTCTCATACAGAGGGAAACGTGAGTGTGTTCAGAACAAAAGAACTGTGTTTCCTACACACACGGACCATATCTAATTCAACTCTGCTTCTGAAACTGATACAAACCACACGTCCTCTAACATCCAATGCTTTTCAGTTAAGAGCGATAAAACGTGTGAGTTTCGTGAACAATGAAGTTTCGTTTGAGCTGAAAATTAACTGCGTTTATCTGAAACGAAGTCTTGCTTGTAGAAAGACAGAGATCCTGGCATTTAACTCCGTTTCTGAAGGGAAACACACAGCACAGTCCTCACCTATGAAACACACTCTGCTTTAGAGCAATAAGCATGCTCTTGCTTTCGAGAGTCTCTCATACAGAGGGAAACGTGAGTGTGCTCAGAACAAAAGAACTTTGTTTCCTACACACACGGACCATATCTAGTTCAACTCTGCTTCTGAAACTGATACAAACCACACATCCTCTAACATCCAGTGCTTTTCAGGTAAGAGCGAGAATCGTGTGAGCTTCGTTAACAATGTAGATTCGTTTGAGCTGAAAAGTGACTGCGTTTACCTGAAACGAGTCTTGCTTGTAGGAAGACACAGACCCTGGCATTTAACTCCGTTTCTGAAGGGAAACACACAGCACAGTTCTCATCCATGAAACACACTCTGCTTTAGAGCAAGAATCACGCTCTTGCTTTCTAGAGTCTCTCATACAGAGGGAAACGTGAGTGTGCTCAGCACAAAAGAACTGTGTTTCCTACACGCACGGACCATACCTAGTTCAACTCTGTTTCTGAAACTGATACAAACCACAGGTCCTCTAACATCCAATGCTTTTCAGTTAAGAGTTAGACACGTGTGAGCTTCGTGAACAATGTAGCTTCGTTTGAGCAGAAAAGTGACTGCGTTTACCGGAAACGAGTCTTGCTTGTAGGAAGACACAGACCCTGGCTTTTAACTCCGTTTCTGAAGGGAAACACACAGCACAGTCCTCATCCATGAAACACACTCTGCTTTAGAGCAAGAAGTACGCTCTTGCTTTCTAGAGTCTCTCATACAGAGGGAAACGTGAGGGTGCTAAGCACAAAAGAACTGTGTTTCCTAATCACACGGACCATACCTAGTTCAACTCTGTTTCTGAAACTGATACAAACCACAGGTCCTCTAACATCCAATGCTTTTCAGTTAAGAGCGATAAAACGTGTGAGTTTCGTGAACAATGAAGTTTCGTTTGAGCTGAAAATTAACTGCGTTTATCTGAAACGAAGTCTTGCTTGTAGAAAGACAGAGAGCCTGGCATTTAACTCCGTTTCTGAAGGGAAACACACAGCACAGTCCTCACCTATGAAACACACTCTGCTTTAGAGCAAGAATCACGCTCTTGTTTTCTAGAGTCTTTCATACAGAGGGAAACGTGAGTGTGCCTAGCACAAAAGAACTGTGTTTCCTGCACTCACGGACCATACCTAGTTCAACTCTGTTTCTGAAACTGATACAAACCACAGGTCCTCTAACATCCAATGCTTTTCAGTTAAGAGCGAGACACGTGTGAGCTTCGTCAACAATGTAGTTTCGTTTGAGCAGAAAAGTGACTGCGTTTATCTTAAACGAGTCTTGCTTGTAGGAAGACACAGACCCTGGCATTTAACACCGTTTCTGAAGGGAAACACACAGCACAGTACTCATCCATGAAACACACTGTGCTTTACTAAAGAAGTACGCTCTTGCTTTCTAGAGTCTCTCATACAGAGGGAAACGTGAGTGTGCTAAGCACAAAAGAACTGTGTTTCCTACACACCCAGACCATACCTAGTTCAACTCTGTTTCTGAAACTGATACAAACCACAAGTCCTCTACATCCAATGCTTTTCAGTTAAGAGCGAGACACGTGTGAGCTTCGTGAACAATGTAGCTTCGTTTGAGCTGAAATTGACTGCGTTTTTCTTAAACGAAGTCTTGCTTGTAGGAAGACACAGACCCTGGCATTTAACAACATTTCTGAAGGCAAACACAAAGCACAGTCCTCATCCATGAAACATACTCTGCTTTAGAGCAATAAGCACGCTCTAGCTTTCTAGAGTCTCTCATAAAGAGGGAAACGTGAGTGTGCTCAGAACAAAAGAACGGTGTTTCCTACACACACGGACCATATCTAGTTCAACTCTGCTTCTGAAACTGATACAAACCACACGTCCTCTAACATCCAATGCTTTTCAGTTAAGAGCGAGACACGTGTGAGCTTCGTGAACAATGTAGATTCGTTTGAGCTGAAAAGTGACTGTGTTTACCTGAAATGAGTCTTGCTTGTAGGAAGACACAGACCCTGGCATTTAACTCCGTTTCTGAAGAGAAACACACAGCACAGTTCTCATCCATGAAACACAATCTGCTTTAGAGCAAAAAGCACGCTCTTGCTTTCTAGAGTCTCTCATACAGAGGGAAATGTGATTGTGCTCAGCACAAAAGAACTGTGTTTCCTACACACACGGACCATATCTAGTTCCACTCTGTTTCTGAAACTTATACAAACCACAGGTCCTCTAACATCCAATGCTTTTCAGTTAAGAGCGAGAAAGGTGTGAGCTTCGTGAACAACGTAGCTTCGTTTGAGCTGAAAATTAACTGCGTTTATCTGAAACGAAGTCTTGCTTGTAGGAAGACACAGACCCTGGCATTTAACTCCGTTTCTGAAGGGAAACACACAGCACAGTCCTCATCCATGAAACACACTCTGCTTTAGAGCAAGAAGTACGCTCTTGCTTTCTAGAGTCTCTCATACAGAGGGAAACGTGAGGGTGCTAAGCACAAAAGAACTGTGTTTCCTACACACACGGACAGTACCTATTTCAACTCTGTTTCTGAAACTGATACAAACCACAGGTCCTCTAACATCCAATGCTTTTCAGTTAAGAGCGATAAAACGTGTGAGTTTCGTGAACAATGAAGTTTCGTTTGAGCTGAAAATTAACTGCGTTTATCTGAAACGAAGTCTTGCTTGTAGAAAGACAGAGAGCCTGGCATTTAACTCCGTTTCTGAAGGGAAACACACAGCACAGTCCTCACCTATGAAACACAATCTGCTTTAGAGCAAGAATCACGCTCTTGCTTTCTAGAGTCTTTCATACAGAGGGAAACGTGAGTGTGCCTAGCACAAAAGAACTGTGTTTCCTGCACTCACGGACCATACCTAGTTCAACTCTGTTTCTGAAACTGATACAAACCACAGGTCCTCTAACATCCAATGCTTTTCAGTTAAGAGCTAGACACGTGTGAGCTTCGTCAACAATGTAGTTTCGTTTGAGCAGAAAAGTGACTGCGTTTATCTTAAACGAGTCTTGCTTGTAGGAAGACACAGACCCTGGCATTTAACACCGTTTCTGAAGGGAAACACACAGCACAGTACTCATCCATGAAACACACTGTGCTTTACAGCAAGAAGTACGCTCTTGCTTTCTAGAGTCTCTCATACAGAGGGAAACGTGAGTGTGCTAAGCACAAAAGAACTGTGTTTCCTACACACCCAGACCATACCTAGTTCAACTCTGTTTCTGAAACTGATACAAACCACAAGTCCTCTACATCCAATGCTTTTCAGTTAAGAGCGAGACACGTGTGAGCTTCGTGAACAATGTAGCTTCGTTTGAGCTGAAATTGACTGCGTTTTTCTTAAACGAAGTCTTGCTTGTAGGAAGACACAGACCCTGGCATTTAACAACATTTCTGAAGGCAAACACAAAGCACAGTCCTCATCCATGAAACATACTCTGCTTTAGAGCAATAAGCACGCTCTAGCTTTCTAGAGTCTCTCATAAAGAGGGAAACGTGAGTGTGCTCAGAACAAAAGAACGGTGTTTCCTACACACACGGACCATATCTAGTTCAACTCTGCTTCTGAAACTGATACAAACCACACGTCCTCTAACATCCAATGCTTTTCAGTTAAGAGCGAGACACGTGTGAGCTTCGTGAACAATGTAGATTCGTTTGAGCTGAAAAGTGACTGTGTTTACCTGAAATGAGTCTTGCTTGTAGGAAGACACAGACCCTGGCATTTAACTCCGTTTCTGAAGAGAAACACACAGCACAGTTCTCATCCATGAAACACAATCTGCTTTAGAGCAAAAAGCACGCTCTTGCTTTCTAGAGTCTCTCATACAGAGGGAAATGTGATTGTGCTCAGCACAAAAGAACTGTGTTTCCTACACACACGGACCATATCTAGTTCCACTCTGTTTCTGAAACTGATACAAACCACAGGTCCTCTAACATCCAATGCTTTTCAGTTAAGAGCGAGAAAGGTGTGAGCTTCGTGAACAACTTAGCTTCGTTTGAGCTGAAAATTAACTGCGTTTATCTGAAACGAAGTCTTGCTTGTAGGAAGACACAGAGCTGGGCATTTAAGTCCATTTCTGAAGGAAACACACAGCACTGTTCTCATTCATGAAACAAACTCTGCTTATGAGCAAGAATCATGCTCTTGCTTTCGAGAGTCTCTCCTACAGAGGGAAACGAGAGTGTGCTCAACACAAAAGAACTGTGTTTCCTACACACACGGACAATATCTAGTTCAACTCTGTTTCTGAAAATGATACAAACCACAGGTCCTCTAACATCCAAGGCTTTTCATTTAAGAGCGAGAAACGTGTGAGCTTCGTGAACAATGTAGCTTCGTTTGAGCTGAAAAGTGACTATGTTTATCTGTAACGAAGTCTTGCTTGTAGGAAGACACAGACCCTGGCATTTAACACCGTTTCTGAAGGGAAACACACAGCACAGTTCTCATCTATGAAACACACTCTGCTTTAAAGCAAGAAGTACGCTCTTGCTTTCTAGAGTCTCTCATACAGAGGGAAACGTGAGTGTGCTAAGCACAAAAGAACTGTGTTTCCTACACACACGGACCATACCTAGTTCAACTCTGTTTCTGAAACTGATACAAACCACAGGTCCTCTAACATCCAAGGCTTTTCAGTTAAGAGCCAGAAACGTGTGAGCTTCATGAACAATGAAGTTTCGTTTGAGCTGAAAATTAACTGCGTTTATCTGAAACGAAGTCTTGCTTGTAGAAAGACAGAGAGCCTGGCATTTAACTCTGTTTCTGAAGGGAAACACACAGCACAGTCCTCATCTATGAAACACACTCTTCTTTAGAGCAATAAGCACGCTCTTGCTTTCGAGAGTCTCTCATACTGAGGGAAACGTGAGTGTGCTCAGAACAAAAGAACTGTGTTTCCTACACACACGGACAATATCTAGTTCAACTCTGCTTCTGAATCTGATACAAACCACAGGTCCTCTAACATCCAATGCTTTTCAGTTAAGAGCGAGAATCTTGTGAGCTTCGTTAACAATGTAGATTCGTTTGAGCTGAAAAGTGACTGCGTTTACCTGAAACGAGTCTTGCTTGTAGGAAGTCACAGACCCTGGCATTTAACTCCGTTTCTGAAGGGAAACACACAGCACAGTTCTCATCCATGAAACACACTCTGCTTTAGAGCAAGAAGCACGCTCTTGCTTTCTAGAGTCTCTCATATAGAGGGAAATGTGAGTGTGCTCAGCACAAAAGAACTGTGTTTCCTACACACACGGACCATATCTAGTTCCACTATGTTTCAGAAACTGATACAAACCACAGGTCCTCTAACATCCAATGCTTTTCAGTTAAGAGCGAGAAAGGTGTGAGCTTCGTGAACAATGTAGCTTCGTTTGAGCTGAAAATTAACTGCGTTTATCTGAAACGAAGTCTTGCTTGTAGGAAGACACAGAGCTGGGCATTTAACTCCGTTTCTGAAGGAAACACACAGCACTATTCTCATCCATGAAACACACTCTGCTTTAGAGCAAGAATCACGCTCTTGCTTTCTAGAGTCTCTCATACAGAGGGAAATGTGAGTGTGCTCAGCACAAAAGAACTGTGTTTCCTACACGCACGGACCATACCTAGTTCAACTCTGTTTCTGAAACTGAGACAAACCACAGGTCCTCTAACATCCAATGCTTTTCAGTTAAGAGTGAGACACGTGTGAGCTTCGTGAACAATGTAGCTTCGTTTGAGCAGAAAAGTGACTGCGTTTACCGGAAACGAGTCTTGCTTGTAGGAAGACACAGACCCTGGCATTTAACTCCGTTTCTGAAGGGAAACACACAGCACAGTCCTCATCCATGAAACACACTCTGCTTTAGAGCAAGTAGTACGCTCTTGCTTTCTAGAGTCTCTCATACAGAGGGAAACGTGAGTGTGCTAAGCACAAAAGAACTGTGTTTCCTAATCACACGGACCATACCTAGTTCAACTCTGTTTCTGAAACTGATACAAACCACAGGTCCTCTAACATCCAAGGCTTTTCAGTTAAGAGCAAGAAACGTGTGAGCTTCATGAACAATGAAGTTTCGTTTGAGCTGAAAATTAACTGCGTTTATCTGAAACGAAGTCTTCCTTGTAGAAAGACAGAGAGCCTGGCATTTAACTCTGTTTCTGAAGGGAAACACACAGCACAGTCCTCATCTATGAAACACACTCTTCTTTAGAGCAATAAGCACGCTCTTGCTTTCGAGAGTCTCTCATACTGAGGGAAACGTGAGTGTGCTCAGAACAAAAGAACTGTGTTTCCTACACACACGGACAATATCTAGTTCAACTCTGCTTCTGAATCTGATACAAACCACAGGTCCTCTAACATCCATTGCTTTTCAGTTAAGAGCGAGAATCGTGTGAGCTTCGTTAACAATGTAGATTCGTTTGAGCTGAAAAGTGACTGCGTTTACCTGAAACGAGTCTTGCTTGTAGGAAGTCACAGACCCTGGCATATAACTCCGTTTCTGAAGGGAAACACACAGCACAGTTCTCATCCATGAAACACACTCTGCTTTAGAGCAAGAAGCACGCTCTTGCTTTCTAGAGTCTCTCATATAGAGGGAAATGTGAGTGTGCTCAGCACAAAAGAACTGTGTTTCCTACACACACGGACCATATCTAGTTCCACTATGTTTCAGAAACTGATACAAACCACAGGTCCTCTAACATCCAATGCTTTTCAGTTAAGAGTGAGAAAGGTGTGAGCTTCGTGAACAATGTAGCTTCGTTTGAGCTGAAAATTAACTGCGTTTATCTGAAACGAAGTCTTGCTTGTAGGAAGACACAGAGCTGGGCATTTAACTCCGTTTCTGAAGGAAACACACAGCACTATTCTCATCCATGAAACACACTCTGCTTTAGAGCAAGAATCACGCTCTTGCTTTCTAGAGTCTCTCATACAGAGGGAAATGTGAGTGTGCTCAGCACAAAAGAACTGTGTTTCCTACACGCACGGACCATACCTAGTTCAACTCTGTTTCTGAAACTGATACAAACCACAGGTCCTCTAACATCCAATGCTTTTCAGTTAAGAGCGAGACACGTGTGAGCTTCGTGAACAATGTAGCTTCGTTTGAGCAGAAAAGTGACTGCGTTTACCGGAAACGAGTCTTGCTTGTAGGAAGACACAGACCCTGGCATTTAACTCCGTTTCTGAAGGGAAACACACAGCACAGTCCTCATCCATGAAACACACTCTGCTTTAGAGCAAGTAGTACGCTCTTGCTTTCTAGAGTCTCTCATACAGAGGGAAACGTGAGTGTGCTAAGCACAAAAGAACTGTGTTTCCTACACACACGGACCATACCTAGTTCAACTCTGTTTCTGAAACTGATACAAACCACAGGTCCTCTAACATCCAATGCTTTTCAGTTAAGAGCGATAAAACGTGTGAGTTTCGTGAACAATGAAGTTTCGTTTGAGCTGAAAATTAACTGCGTTTATCTGAAACGAAGTCTTGCTTGTAGAAAGACAGAGCACCTGGCATTTAACTCCGTTTCTGAACAGAAACACACAGCACAGTCCTCATCTATGAAACACACTCTGCTTTAGAGCAATAAGCACGCTCTTGCTTTCGAGAGTCTCTTATACAGAGGGAAACGTGAGTGTGCTCAGAACAAAAGAACTGTGTTTCCTACACACACGGACCATATCTAGTTCAACTCTGCTTCTGAAACTGATACAAACCACACATCCTCTAACATCCAATGCTTTTCAGTTAAGAGCGAGAAACGTGTGAGCTTCGTGAACAATGTAGCTTTGTATGAGCTGAAAATTAACTGCGTTTATCTGAAACGAAGTATTGCTTGTCGGAAGACACAGAGCCGGGCATTTAACTCCGTTTCTGAAGGGAAACACACAGCACAGTTCTCATCCATGAAACACACTCTGCTTTAGAGCAAGAAGCACACTCTTGCTTTCTAGAGTCTCTCATACAGAGGGAAACGTGAGTGTGCTCAGCACAAAAGAACTGTGTTTCCTACACACAGGGACCATATCTAGTTCAACTCTGTTTCTGAAACTGATCCAAACCACAGGTCCTCTAACATCCAATGCTTTTCAGTTAAGAGCGAGACACATGTGAGCTTCGTGAACAATGTAGCTTCGTTTGAGCTGAAAAGTGACTGCTTTTATCTGAAACGAATTCTTGCTTGTAGGAAGACACAGAGCCGGGCATTTAACTCCGTTTATGAAGGTAACACACAGCACTGTTCTTATCCATGAAACACACTCTGCTTTAGAGCAAGAATCACGCTCTTGCTTTCTAGACTCTCTCATACAGAGGGAAACGTGAGTGTGCTCAGCACAAAAGAAATGTGTTTCCTACACACACGGACAATATCTAGTTCAACTCTGCTTCTGAATCTGATACAAACCACAGGTCCTCTAACATCCAATGCTTTTCAGTTAAGAGCGAGACACGTGTGAGCTTCGTTAAAAATGTAGATTCGTTTGAACTTAAAAGTGACTGCGTTTACCTGAAACGAGTTTTGCTTGTAGGAAGACACAGACCCTGGCATTTAACTCCGTTTCTGAAGGGAAACACACAGCACAGTTCTCATCCATGAAACACACTCTGCTTTAGAGCAATAGCACGCTCTAGCTTTCTAGATTCTCTCATACAGAGGGAAACGTGAGTGTGTTCAGAACAAAAGAACTGTGTTTCCTACACACACGGACCATATCTAATTCAACTCTGCTTCTGAAACTGATACAAACCACACGTCCTCTAACATCCAATGCTTTTCAGTTAAGAGCGATAAAACGTGTGAGTTTCGTGAACAATGAAGTTTCGTTTGAGCTGAAAATTAACTGCGTTTATCTGAAACGAAGTCTTGCTTGTAGAAAGACAGAGAACCTGGCATTTAACTCCGTTTCTGAAGGGAAACACACAGCACAGTCCTCACCTATGAAACACACTCTGCTTTAGAGCAATAAGCATGCTCTTGCTTTCGAGAGTCTCTCATACAGAGGGAAACGTGAGTGTGCTAAGCACAAAAGAACTGTGTTTCCTACACACACGGACCATATCTAGTTCAACTCTGCTTCTGAAACTGATACAAACCACACATCCTCTAACATCCAATGCTTTTCAGTTAAGAGCGAGAAACGTGTGAGCTTCGTGAACAATGTAGCTTCCTATGAGCTGAAAATTAACTGCGTTTATCTGAAACGAAGTATTGCTTGTCGGAAGACACAGAGCCGGGCATTTAACTCCGTTTCTGAAGGGAAACACACAGCACAGTTCTCATCCATGAAACACACTCTGCTTTAGACCAAGAAGCACGCTCTTGCTTTCTAGAGTCTCTCATACAGAGGGAAACGTGAGTGTGCTCAGCACAAAAGAACTATGTTTCCTACACGCACCGACCATACCTAGTTTAACTCTGTTTCTGAAACTGATACAAACCACAGGTCCTCTAACATCCAATGCTTTTCAGTTAAGAGCGAGACACGTGTGAGCTTCGTGAACAATGTAGCTTCATTTGAGCAGATAAGTGACTGCATTTACATGAAACGAGTCTTGCTTGTAGGAAGACACAGACCCTGGCATTTAACTCCATTTCTGAAGGGAAACACACAGCACAGTTCTCATCCATGAAACACACTCTGCTTTAGAGCAAGAAGCACGCTCTTGCTTTCTGGAGTCTCTCATACAGAGGGAAACGTGAGTGTGCTCAGCACAAAAGAAGTGTGTTTCCTAAACACACGGACCATATCTAGTTCAACTCTGTTTCTGAAACTGATACAAACCACAGGTCCTCTAACATCCAATGCTTTTCAGTTAAGAGCGAGAAACGTGTGAGCTTCGTGAACAATGTAGCTTCGTTTGAGCTGAAAAGTGACTGTGTTTTTCTGAAACGAAGTCTTGCTTGTAGGAAGACACAGACCCTGGCATTTAACACCGTTTCTGAAGGGAAACACACAGCACAGTCCTCATCCATGAAACACACTCTGCTTTAGAGCAATAAGCACGCTCTAGCTTTCTAGAGTCTCTCATAAAGATGGAAACGTGAGTGTGCTCAGAACAAGAGAACTGTGTTTCCTACACACACGGACCATATCTAGTTCAACTCTGCTTCTGAAACTGATACAAACCACACGTCCTCTAACATCCAATGCTTTTCAGTTAAGAGCGAGACACGTGTGAGCTTCGTGAACAATGTAGATTCATTTGAGCTTAAAAGTGACTGTGTTTACCTGAAACGAGTCTTGCTTGTAGGAAGACACAGACCCTGGCATTTAACTCCGTTTCTGAAGAGAAACACACAGCACAGTTCTCATCCATGAACCACACTCTGCTTTAGAGCAAGAAGCACGTTCTTGCTTTCTAGAGTCTATCATACAGAGGGAAACATGAGTGTGTTCAGCACAAAAAAACTGTGTTTCCTACACACACGGACCATACCTAGTTCAACTCTGTTTCTGAAACTGATACAAACCACAGGTCCTCTAACATCCAATGCTTTTCAGTTAAGAGTGAGAAACGTGTGAGCTATGTGAACATTGTAGCTTCGTTTGAGCTGAAAAGTGACTGCATTTTTCTGAAACGAAGTCTTGCTTGTAGAAAGACAGAGAGCCTGGCATTTAACTCCGTTTCTGAAGGGAAACACACAGCACAGTCCTCATCTATGAAACACACTCTTCTTTAGAGCAATAAGCACGCTCTTGCTTTCGAGAGTCTCTCATACAGAGGGAAACGTGAGTGTGCTCAGAACAAAAGAACTGTGTTTCCTACACACACGGACCATATCTAGTTCAACTCTGCTTCTGAATCTGATACAAACCACAGGTCCTCTAACATCCAATGCTTTTCAGTTAAGAGCGAGACACTTGTGAACTTCATTAACAATGTAGATTCGTTTGAGCTGAAAAGTGACTGCGTTTACATGAAACGAGTCTTGCTTGTAGGAAGACACAGACCCTGGCATTTAACTCCGTTTCTGAAGGGAAACACACAGCACAGTTCTCATCCATGAAACACACTCTGCTTTAGAGCAAGAATCACGCTCTTGCTTTCTAGAGTCTCTCATACAGAGGGAAACGTGAGTGTGCTCAGCACAAAAGAACTGTGTTTCCTACACGCACGGACCATACCTAGTTCAACTCTGTTTCTGAAACTGATACAAACCACAGGTCCTCTAACATCCAATGCTTTTCAGTTAAGAGTTAGACACGTGTGAGCTTCGTGAACAATGTAGCTTCGTTTGAGCAGAAAAGTGACTGCGTTTACCGGAAACTAGTCTTGCTTGTAGGAAGACACAGACCCTGGCTTTTAACTCCGTTTCTGAAGGGAAACACACAGCACAGTCCTCATCCATGAAACACACTCTGCTTTAGAGCAAGAAGTACGCTCTTGCTTTCTAGAGTCTCTCATACAGAGGGAAACGTGAGGGTGCTAAGCACAAAAGAACTGTGTTTCCTAATCACAC
The DNA here is from genome assembly GCA_949786385.1 of Onychomys leucogaster. Taxonomy (NCBI): domain Eukaryota; kingdom Metazoa; phylum Chordata; class Mammalia; order Rodentia; family Cricetidae; genus Onychomys; species Onychomys leucogaster. Next base: position 44,270,604 of record OX460418.1, on the reverse strand, counting down.
GGACCATACCTAGTTCAACTCTGTTTCTGAAACTGATACAAACCACAGGTCCTCTAACATCCAATGCTTTTCAGTTAAGAGCGATAAAACGTGTGAGTTTCGTGAACAATGAAGTTTCGTTTGAGCTGCAAATTAACTGCGTTTATCTGAAACGAAGTCTTGCTTGTAGAAAGACAGAGAACCTGGCATTTAACTCCGTTTCTGAAGGGAAACACACAGCACAGTCCTCACCTATGAAACACACTCTGCTTTAGAGCAATAAGCATGCTCTTGCTTTCGAGAGTCTCTCATACAGAGGGAAACGTGAGTGTGCTAAGCACAAAAGAACTGTGTTTCCTACACACACGGACCATATCTAGTTCAACTCTGCTTCTGAAACTGATACAAACCACACATCCTCTAACATCCAATGCTTTTCAGTTAAGAGCGAGAAACGTGTGAGCTTCGTGAACAATGTAGCTTCCTATGAGCTGAAAATTAACTGCGTTTATCTGAAACGAAGTATTGCTTGTCGGAAGACACAGAGCCGGGCATTTAACTCCGTTTCTGAAGGGAAACACACAGCACAGTTCTCATCCATGAAACACACTCTGCTTTAGACCAAGAAGCACGCTCTTGCTTTCTAGAGTCTCTCATACAGAGGGAAACGTGAGTGTGCTCAGCACAAAAGAACTATGTTTCCTACACGCACCGACCATACCTAGTTTAACTCTGTTTCTGAAACTGATACAAACCACAGGTCCTCTAACATCCAATGCTTTTCAGTTAAGAGCGAGACACGTGTGAGCTTCGTGAACAATGTAGCTTCATTTGAGCAGATAAGTGACTGCATTTACATGAAACGAGTCTTGCTTGTAGGAAGACACAGACCCTGGCATTTAACTCCATTTCTGAAGGGAAACACACAGCACAGTTCTCATCCATGAAACACACTCTGCTTTAGAGCAAGAAGCACGCTCTTGCTTTCTGGAGTCTCTCATACAGAGGGAAACGTGAGTGTGCTCAGCACAAAAGAAGTGTGTTTCCTAAACACACGGACCATATCTAGTTCAACTCTGTTTCTGAAACTGATACAAACCACAGGTCCTCTAACATCCAATGCTTTTCAGTTAAGAGCGAGAAACGTGTGAGCTTCGTGAACAATGTAGCTTCGTTTGAGCTGAAAAGTGACTGTGTTTTTCTGAAACGAAGTCTTGCTTGTAGGAAGACACAGACCCTGGCATTTAACACCGTTTCTGAAGGGAAACACACAGCACAGTCCTCATCCATGAAACACACTCTGCTTTAGAGCAATAAGCACGCTCTAGCTTTCTAGAGTCTCTCATAAAGATGGAAACGTGAGTGTGCTCAGAACAAGAGAACTGTGTTTCCTACACACACGGACCATATCTAGTTCAACTCTGCTTCTGAAACTGATACAAACCACACGTCCTCTAACATCCAATGCTTTTCAGTTAAGAGCGAGACACGTGTGAGCTTCGTGAACAATGTAGATTCATTTGAGCTTAAAAGTGACTGTGTTTACCTGAAACGAGTCTTGCTTGTAGGAAGACACAGACCCTGGCATTTAACTCCGTTTCTGAAGAGAAACACACAGCACAGTTCTCATCCATGAACCACACTCTGCTTTAGAGCAAGAAGCACGTTCTTGCTTTCTAGAGTCTATCATACAGAGGGAAACATGAGTGTGTTCAGCACAAAAAAACTGTGTTTCCTACACACACGGACCATACCTAGTTCAACTCTGTTTCTGAAACTGATACAAACCACAGGTCCTCTAACATCCAATGCTTTTCAGTTAAGAGTGAGAAACGTGTGAGCTATGTGAACATTGTAGCTTCGTTTGAGCTGAAAAGTGACTGCATTTTTCTGAAACGAAGTCTTGCTTGTAGAAAGACAGAGAGCCTGGCATTTAACTCCGTTTCTGAAGGGAAACACACAGCACAGTCCTCATCTATGAAACACACTCTTCTTTAGAGCAATAAGCACGCTCTTGCTTTCGAGAGTCTCTCATACAGAGGGAAACGTGAGTGTGCTCAGAACAAAAGAACTGTGTTTCCTACACACACGGACCATATCTAGTTCAACTCTGCTTCTGAATCTGATACAAACCACAGGTCCTCTAACATCCAATGCTTTTCAGTTAAGAGCGAGACACTTGTGAACTTCATTAACAATGTAGATTCGTTTGAGCTGAAAAGTGACTGCGTTTACATGAAACGAGTCTTGCTTGTAGGAAGACACAGACCATGGCATTTAACTCCGTTTCTGAAGGGAAACACACAGCACAGTTCTCATCCATGAAACACACTCTGCTTTAGAGCAAGAATCACGCTCTTGCTTTCTAGAGTCTCTCATACAGAGGGAAACGTGAGTGTGCTCAGCACAAAAGAACTGTGTTTCCTACACGCACGGACCATACCTAGTTCAACTCTGTTTCTGAAACTGATACAAACCACAGGTCCTCTAACATCCAATGCTTTTCAGTTAAGAGTTAGACACGTGTGAGCTTCGTGAACAATGTAGCTTCGTTTGAGCAGAAAAGTGACTGCGTTTACCGGAAACTAGTCTTGCTTGTAGGAAGACACAGACCCTGGCTTTTAACTCCGTTTCTGAAGGGAAACACACAGCACAGTCCTCATCCATGAAACACACTCTGCTTTAGAGCAAGAAGTACGCTCTTGCTTTCTAGAGTCTCTCATACAGAGGGAAACGTGAGGGTGCTAAGCACAAAAGAACTGTGTTTCCTAATCACACGGACCATACCTAGTTCAACTCTGTTTCTGAAACTGATACAAACCACAGGTCCTCTAACATCCAATGCTTTTCAGTTAAGAGCGATAAAACGTGTGAGTTTCGTGAACAATGAAGTTTCGTTTGAGCTGAAAATTAACTGCGTTTATCTGAAACGAAGTCTTGCTTGTAGAAAGACAGAGAGCCTGGCATTTAACTCCGTTTCTGAAGGGAAACACACAGCACAGTCCTCACCTATGAAACACACTCTGCTTTAGAGCAAGAATCACGCTCTTGTTTTCTAGAGTCTTTCATACAGAGGGAAACGTGAGTGTGCCTAGCACAAAAGAACTGTGTTTCCTGCACTCACGGACCATACCTAGTTCAACTCTGTTTCTGAAACTGATACAAACCACAGGTCCTCTAACATCCAATGCTTTTCAGTTAAGAGCGAGACACGTGTGAGCTTCGTCAACAATGTAGTTTCGTTTGAGCAGAAAAGTGACTGCGTTTATCTTAAACGAGTCTTGCTTGTAGGAAGACACAGACCCTGGCATTTAACACCGTTTCTGAAGGGAAACACACAGCACAGTACTCATCCATGAAACACACTGTGCTTTACAGCAAGAAGTACGCTCTTGCTTTCTAGAGTCTCTCATACAGAGGGAAACGTGAGTGTGCTAAGCACAAAAGAACTGTGTTTCCTACACACCCAGACCATACCTAGTTCAACTCTGTTTCTGAAACTGATACAAACCACAAGTCCTCTACATCCAATGCTTTTCAGTTAAGAGCGAGACACGTGTGAGCTTCGTGAACAATGTAGCTTCGTTTGAGCTGAAATTGACTGCGTTTTTCTTAAACGAAGTCTTGCTTGTAGGAAGACACAGACCCTGGCATTTAACAACATTTCTGAAGGCAAACACAAAGCACAGTCCTCATCCATGAAACATACTCTGCTTTAGAGCAATAAGCACGCTCTAGCTTTCTAGAGTCTCTCATAAAGAGGGAAACGTGAGTGTGCTCAGAACAAAAGAACGGTGTTTCCTACACACACGGACCATATCTAGTTCAACTCTGCTTCTGAAACTGATACAAACCACACGTCCTCTAACATCCAATGCTTTTCAGTTAAGAGCAAGACACGTGTGAGCTTCGTGAACAATGTAGATTCGTTTGAGCTGAAAAGTGACTGTGTTTACCTGAAATGAGTCTTGCTTGTAGGAAGACACAGACCCTGGCATTTAACTCCGTTTCTGAAGAGAAACACACAGCACAGTTCTCATCCATGAAACACAATCTGCTTTAGAGCAAAAAGCACGCTCTTGCTTTCTAGAGTCTCTCATACAGAGGGAAATGTGATTGTGCTCAGCACAAAAGAACTGTGTTTCCTACACACACGGACCATATCTAGTTCCACTCTGTTTCTGAAACTGATACAAACCACAGGTCCTCTAACATCCAATGCTTTTCAGTTAAGAGCGAGAAAGGTGTGAGCTTCGTGAACAACATAGCTTCGTTTGAGCTGAAAATTAACTGCGTTTATCTGAAACGAAGTCTTGCTTGTAGGAAGACACAGAGCTGGGCATTTAAGTCCATTTCTGAAGGAAACACACAGCACTGTTCTCATCCATGAAACAAACTCTGCTTATGAGCAAGAATCATGCTCTTGCTTTCGAGAGACTCTCCTACAGAGGGAAACGAGAGTGTGCTCAACACAAAAGAACTGTGTTTCCTACACACACGGACAATATCTAGTTCAACTCTGTTTCTGAAAATGATACAAACCACAGGTCCTCTAACATCCAAGGCTTTTCAGTTAAGAGCGAGAAACGTGTGAGCTTCGTGAACAATGTAGTTTCGTTTGAGCTGAAAAGTGACTATGTTTATCTGTAACGAAGTCTTGCTTGTAGGAAGACACAGACCCTGGCATTTAACACCGTTTCTGAAGGGAAACACACAGCACAGTTCTCATCCATGAAACACACTCTGCTTTAGAGCAAGAATCACGCTCTTGCTTTCTAGAGTCTCTCATACAGAGGGAAACGTGAGTGTGCTCAGCACAAAAGAACTGTGTTTCCTACACGCACGGACCATACCTAGTTCAACTCTGTTTCTGAAACTGATACAAACCACAGGTCCTCTAACATCCAATGCTTTTCAGTTAAGAGTTAGACACGTGTGAGCTTCGTGAACAATGTAGCTTCGTTTGAGCAGAAAAGTGACTGCGTTTACCGGAAACGAGTCTTGCTTGTAGGAAGACACAGACCCTGGCTTTTAACTCCGTTTCTGAAGGGAAACACACAGCACAGTCCTCATCCATGAAACACACTCTGCTTTAGAGCAAGAAGTACGCTCTTGCTTTCTAGAGTCTCTCATACAGAGGGAAACGTGAGGGTGCTAAGCACAAAAGAACTGTGTTTCCTAATCACACGGACCATACCTAGTTCAACTCTGTTTCTGAAACTGATACAAACCACAGGTCCTCTAACATCCAATGCTTTTCAGTTAAGAGCGATAAAACGTGTGAGTTTCGTGAACAATGAAGTTTCGTTTGAGCTGAAAATTAACTGCGTTTATCTGAAACGAAGTCTTGCTTGTAGAAAGACAGAGAGCCTGGCATTTAACTCCGTTTCTGAAGGGAAACACACAGCACAGTCCTCACCTATGAAACACACTCTGCTTTAGAGCAAGAATCACGCTCTTGCTTTCTAGAGTCTTTCATACAGAGGGAAACGTGAGTGTGCCTAGCACAAAAGAACTGTGTTTCCTGCACTCACGGACCATACCTAGTTCAACTCTGTTTCTGAAACTGATACAAACCACAGGTCCTCTACATCCAATGCTTTTCAGTTAAGAGCGAGACACGTGTGAGCTTCGTGAACAATGTAGCTTCGTTTGAGCTGAAATTGACTGCGTTTTTCTTAAACGAAGTCTTGCTTGTAGGAAGACACAGACCCTGGCATTTAACTCCGTTTCTGAAGAGAAACACACAGCACAGTTCTCATCCATGAAACACAATCTGCTTTAGAGCAAAAAGCACGCTCTTGCTTTCTAGAGTCTCTCATACAGAGGGAAATGTGATTGTGCTCAGCACAAAAGAACTGTGTTTCCTACACACACGGACCATATCTAGTTCCACTCTGTTTCTGAAACTGATACAAACCACAGGTCCTCTAACATCCAATGCTTTTCAGTTAAGAGCGAATAAGGTGTGAGCTTCGTGAACAACGTAGCTTCGTTTGAGCTGAAAATTAACTGCGTTTATCTGAAACGAAGTCTTGCTTGTAGGAAGACACAGAGCTGGGCATTTAAGTCCATTTCTGAAGGAAACACACAGCACTGTTCTCATCCATGAAACAAACTCTGCTTATGAGCAAGAATCATGCTCTTGCTTTCGAGAGTCTCTCCTACAGAGGGAAACGAGAGTGTGCTCAACACAAAAGAACTGTGTTTCCTACACACACGGACAATATCTAGTTCAACTCTGTTTCTGAAAATGATACAAACCACAGGTCCTCTAACATCCAAGGCTTTTCAGTTAAGAGCGAGAAACGTGTGAGCTTCGTGAACAATGTAGCTTCGTTTGCTGAAAAGTGACTATGTTTATCTGTAACGAAGTCTTGCTTGTAGGAAGACACAGACCCTGGCATTTAACACCGTTTCTGAAGGGAAACACACAGCACAGTTCTCATCCATGAAACACACTCTGCTTTAAAGCAAGAAGTACGCTCTTGCTTTCTAGAGTCTCTCATACAGAGGGAAACGTGAGTGTGCTAAGCACAAAAGAACTGTGTTTCCTACACACACGGACCATACCTAGTTCAACTCTGTTTCTGAAACTGATACAAACCACAGGTCCTCTAACATCCAAGGCTTTTCAGTTAAGAGCCAGAAACGTGTGAGCTTCATGAACAATGAAGTTTCGTTTGAGCTGAAAATTAACTGCGTTTATCTGAAACGAAGTCTTGCTTGTAGAAAGACAGAGAGCCTGGCATTTAACTCTGTTTCTGAAGGGAAACACACAGCACAGTCCTCATCTATGAAACACACTCTTCTTTAGAGCAATAAGCACGCTCTTGCTTTCGAGAGTCTCTCATACTGAGGGAAACGTGAGTGTGCTCAGAACAAAAGAACTGTGTTTCCTACACACACGGACAATATCTAGTTCAACTCTGCTTCTGAATCTGATACAAACCTCAGGTCCTCTAACATCCAATGCTTTTCAGTTAAGAGCGAGAATCGTGTGAGCTTCGTTAACAATGTAGATTCGTTTGAGTTGAAAAGTGACTGCGTTTACCTGAAACGAGTCTTGCTTGTAGGAAGTCACAGACCCTGGCATTTAACTCCGTTTCTGAAGGGAAACACACAGCACAGTTCTCATCCATGAAACACACTCTGCTTTAGAGCAAGAAGCACGCTCTTGCTTTCTAGAGTCTCTCATATAGAGGGAAATGTGAGTGTGCTCAGCACAAAAGAACTGTGTTTCCTACACACACGGACCATATCTAGTTCCACTATGTTTCAGAAACTGATACAAACCACAGGTCCTCTAACATCCAATGCTTTTCAGTTAAGAGCGAGAAAGGTGTGAGCTTCGTGAACAATGTAGCTTCGTTTGAGCTGAAAATTAACTGCGTTTATCTGAAACGAAGTCTTGCTTGTAGGAAGACACAGAGCTGGGCATTTAACTCCGTTTCTGAAGGAAACACACAGCACTATTCTCATCCATGAAACACACTCTGCTTTAGAGCAAGAATCACGCTCTTGCTTTCTAGAGTCTCTCATACAGAGGGAAATGTGAGTGTGCTCAGCACAAAAGAACTGTGTTTCCTACACGCACGGACCATACCTAGTTCAACTCTGTTTCTGAAACTGATACAAACCACAGGTCCTCTAACATCCAATGCTTTTCAGTTAAGAGTGAGACACGTGTGAGCTTCGTGAACAATGTAGCTTCGTTTGAGCAGAAAAGTGACTGCGTTTACCGGAAACGAGTCTTGCTTGTAGGAAGACACAGACCCTGGCATTTAACTCCGTTTCTGAAGGGAAACACACAGCACAGTCCTCATCCATGAAACACACTCTGCTTTAGAGCAAGTAGTACGCTCTTGCTTTCTAGAGTCTCTCATACAGAGGGAAACGTGAGTGTGCTAAGCACAAAAGAACTGTGTTTCCTACACACACGGACCATACCTAGTTCAACTCTGTTTCTGAAACTGATACAAACCACAGGTCCTCTAACATCCAATGCTTTTCAGTTAAGAGCGATAAAACGTGTGAGTTTCGTGAACAATGAAGTTTCGTTTGAGCTGAAAATTAACTGCGTTTATCTGAAACGAAGTCTTGCTTGTAGAAAGACAGAGACCCTGGCATTTAACTCCGTTTCTGAACGGAAACACACAGCACAGTCCTCATCTATGAAACACACTCTGCTTTAGAGCAATAAGCACGCTCTTGCTTTCGAGAGTCTCTTATACAGAGGGAAACGTGAGTGTGCTCAGAACAAAAGAACTGTGTTTCCTACACACACGGACCATATCTAGTTCAACTCTGCTTCTGAAACTGATACAAACCACACATCCTCTAACATCCAATGCTTTTCAGTTAAGAGCGAGAAACGTGTGAGCTTCGTGAACAATGTAGCTTTGTATGAGCTGAAAATTAACTGCGTTTATCTGAAACGAAGTATTGCTTGTCGGAAGACACAGAGCAGGGCATTTAACTCCGTTTCTGAAGGGAAACACACAGCACAGTTCTCATCCATGAAACACACTCTGCTTTAGAGCAAGAAGCACACTCTTGCTTTCTAGAGTCTCTCATACAGAGGGAAACGTGAGTGTGCTCAGCACAAAAGAACTGTGTTTCCTACACACAGGGACCATATCTAGTTCAACTCTGTTTCTGAAACTGATCCAAACCACAGGTCCTCTAACATCCAATGCTTTTCAGTTAAGAGCGAGACACATGTGAGCTTCGTGAACAATGTAGCTTCGTTTGAGCTGAAAAGTGACTGCTTTTATCTGAAACGAATTCTTGCTTGTAGGAAGACACAGAGCCGGGCATTTAACTCCGTTTATGAAGGTAACACACAGCACTGTTCTTATCCATGAAACACACTCTGCTTTAGAGCAAGAATCACGCTCTTGCTTTCTAGACTCTCTCATACAGAGGGAAACGTGAGTGTGCTCAGCACAAAAGAAATGTGTTTCCTACACACACGGACAATATCTAGTTCAACTCTGCTTCTGAATCTGATACAAACCACAGGTCCTCTAACATCCAATGCTTTTCAGTTAAGAGCGAGACACGTGTGAGCTTCGTTAAAAATGTAGACTCGTTTGGACTTAAAAGTGACTGCGTTTACCTGAAACGAGTTTTGCTTGTAGGAAGACACAGACCCTGGCATTTAACTCCGTTTCTGAAGGGAAACACACAGCACAGTTCTCATCCATGAAACACACTCTGCTTTAGAGCAATAGCACGCTCTAGCTTTCTAGATTCTCTCATACAGAGGGAAACGTGAGTGTGTTCAGAACAAAAGAACTGTGTTTCCTACACACACGGACCATATCTAATTCAACTCTGCTTCTGAAACTGATACAAACCACAGGTCCTCTAACATCCAATGCTTTTCAGTTAAGAGCGATAAAACGTGTGAGTTTCGTGAACAATGAAGTTTCGTTTGAGCTGAAAATTAACTGCGTTTATCTGAAACGAAGTCTTGCTTGTAGAAAGACAGAGAACCTGGCATTTAACTCCGTTTCTGAAGGGAAACACACAGCACAGTCCTCACCTATGAAACACACTCTGCTTTAGAGCAATAAGCATGCTCTTGCTTTCGAGAGTCTCTCATACAGAGGGAAACGTGAGTGTGCTAAGCACAAAAGAACTGTGTTTCCTACACACATGGACCATATCTAGTTCAACTCTGCTTCTGAAACTGATACAAACCACACATCCTCTAACATCCAATGCTTTTCAGTTAAGAGCGAGAAACGTGTGAGCTTCGTGAACAATGTAGCTTCCTATGAGCTGAAAATTAACTGCGTTTATCTGAAACGAAGTATTGCTTGTCGGAAGACACAGAGCCGGGCATTTAACTCCGTTTCTGAAGGGAAACACACAGCACAGTTCTCATCCATGAAACACACTCTGCTTTAGACCAAGAAGCACGCTCTTGCTTTCTAGAGTCTCTCATACAGAGGGAAACGTGAGTGTGCTCAGCACAAAAGAAGTATGTTTCCTACACGCACCGACCATACCTAGTTTAACTCTGTTTCTGAAACTGATACAAACCACAGGTCCTCTAACATCCAATGCTTTTCAGTTAAGAGCGAGACACGTGTGAGCTTCGTGAACAATGTAGCTTCATTTGAGCAGATAAGTGACTGCATTTACATGAAACGAGTCTTGCTTGTAGGAAGACACAGACCCTGGCATTTAACTCCATTTCTGAAGGGAAACACACAGCACAGTTCTCATCCATGAAACACACTCTGCTTTAGAGCAAGAAGCACGCTCTTGCTTTCTGGAGTCTCTCATACAGAGGGAAACGTGAGTGTGCTCAGCACAAAAGAAGTGTGTTTCCTAAACACACGGACCATATCTAGTTCAACTCTGTTTCTGAAACTGATACAAACCACAGGTCCTCTAACATCCAATGCTTTTCAGTTAAGAGCGAGAAACGTGTGAGCTTCGTGAACAATGTAGCTTCGTTTGAGCTGAAAAGTGACTGTGTTTTTCTGAAACGAAGTCTTGCTTGTAGGAAGACACAGACCCTGGCATTTAACACCGTTTCTGAAGGGAAACACACAGCACAGTCCTCATCCATGAAACACACTCTGCTTTAGAGCAATAAGCACGCTCTAGCTTTCTAGAGTCTCTCATAAAGATGGAAACGTGAGTGTGCTCAGAACAAGAGAACTGTGTTTCCTACACACACGGACCATATCTAGTTCAACTCTGCTTCTGAAACTGATACAAACCACACGTCCTCTAACATCCAATGCTTTTCAGTTAAGAGCGAGACACGTGTGAGCTTCGTGAACAATGTAGATTCATTTGAGCTTAAAAGTGACTGTGTTTACCTGAAACGAGTCTTGCTTGTAGGAAGACACAGACCCTGGCATTTAACTCCGTTTCTGAAGAGAAACACACAGCACAGTTCTCATCCATGAACCACACTCTGCTTTAGAGCAAGAAGCACGCTCTTGCTTTCTAGAGTCTCTCATACAGAGAGAAACGTGAGTGTGCTCAGCACAAAAGAACTGTGTTTCCTACACACAGGGACCATATCTAGTTCAACTCTGTTTCTGAAATTGATACAAACCACAGGTCCTCTAACATCCAATGCTTTTCAGTTAAGAGCGAGAAACGTGTGAGCTTCGTGAAAAATGTAGCTTCGTTTGAGCTGAAAGTGACTGCGTTTACCTGAAACGAGTCTTGCTTGTAGCAAGACCCAGACCCTGGCATTTAACTCCGTTTCTGAAGGGAAACACACAGCACAGTTCTCATCCATGAACCACACTCTGCTTTAGAGCAAGAAGCACGCTCTTGCTTTCTAGAGTCTCTCATACAGAGGGAAACATGAGTGTGCTCAGCACAAAAAAACTGTGTTTCCTACACACACGGACCATACCTAGTTCAACTTTGTTTCTGAAACTGATACAAACCACAGGTCCTCTAACATCCAATGCTTTTCAGTTAAGAGCGAGAAACGTGTGAGCTTCGTGTACAATGTAGCTACATTTGAGCTGAAAATTAACTGCGTTTATCTGAAACGAAGTCTTGCTTGTCGGAAGACAGAGAGCCGGGCATTTAACTCCGTATCTGAAGGGAAGCACACAGCACTGTTCTTATCCATGAAACACACTCTGCTTTAGAGCAAGAAGCACGCTCTTGCTTTCTAGAGTCTTTCATACAGAGGGAAACGTGAGTGTGCCTAGCACCAAAGAACTGTGTTTCCTGCACTCACGGACCATACCTAGTTCAACTTTGTTTCTGAAACTGATACAAACCACAGGTCCTCTAACATCCAATGCTTTTCATTTACGAGCGAGACACGTGTGAGCTTCGTCAACAATGTAGATTCATTTGAGCTGAAAAGTGACTGTGTTTACCTGAAACGAGTCTTGCTTGTAGGAAGACACAGACCCTGGCATTTAACTCCGTTTCTGAAGAGAAACACACAGCACAGTTCTCATCCATGAAACACACTCTGCTTTAGAGCAAGAAGCACGCTCTTGCTTTCTAGAGTCTCTCATACAGAGGGAAACGTGAGTGTGCTAAGCACAAAAGAACTGTGTTTCCTACACACACGGACCATACCTAGTTCAACTCTGTTTCTGAATCTGATACAAACCACAGGTCCTCTAACATCCAAGGCTTTTCAGTTAAGAGCGAGAAACGTGTGAGCTTCATGAACAATGAAATTTCGTTTGAGCTGAAAATTAACTGCGTTTATCTGAAACGAAGTCTTGCTTGTAGAAAGACAGAGAGCCTGGCATTTAACTCTGTTTCTGAAGGGAAACACACAGCACAGTCCTCATGCATGAAACACACTCTGCTTTAGAGCAATAAGCACGCTCTAGCTTTCTAGAGTCTCTCATAAAGATGGAAACGTGAGTGTGCTCAGAACAAGAGAACTGTGTTTCCTACACACACGGACCATATCTAGTTCAACTCTGCTTCTGAAACTGATACAAACCACAGGTCCTCTAACATCCAATGCTTTTCAGTTAAGAGCGAGACACGTGTGAGCTTCGTGAACAATGTAGATTCATTTGAGCTTAAAAGTGACTGTGTTTACCTGAAACGAGTCTTACTTGTAGGAAGACACAGACCCTGGCATTTAACTCCGTTTCTGAAGAGAAACACACAGCACAGTTCTCATCCATGAACCACACTCTGCTTTAGAGCAAGAAGCACGCTCTTGCTTTCTAGAGTCTCTCATACAGAGGGAAACATGAGTGTGCTCAGCACAAAAAAACTGTGTTTCCTACACACACGGACCATACCTAGTTCAACTCTGTTTCTGAAACTGATACAAACCACAGGTCCTCTAACATCCAATGCTTTTCAGTTAAGAGTGAGAAACGTGTGAGCTATGTGAACATTGTAGCTTCGTTTGAGCTGAAAAGTGACTGCATTTTTATGAAACGAAGTCTTGCTTGTAGAAAGACAGAGAGCCTGGCATTTAACTCCGTTTCTGAAGGGAAACACACAGCACAGTCCTCATCTATGAAACACACTCTTCTTTAGAGCAATAAGCACGCTCTTGCTTTCGAGAGTCTCTCATACAGAGGGAAACGTGAGTGTGCTCAGAACAAAAGAACTGTGTTTCCTACACACACGGACCATATCTAGTTCAACTCTGCTTCTGAATCTGATACAAACCACAGGTCCTCTAACATCCAATGCTTTTCAGTTAAGAGCGAGACACTTGTGAACTTCGTTAACAATGTAGATTCGTTTGAGCTGAAAAGTGACTGCGTTTACATGAAACGAGTCTTGCTTGTAGGAAGACACAGACCCTGGCATTTAACTCAGTTTCTGAAGGGAAACACACAGCACAGTTCTCATCCATGAAACACACTCTGCTTTAGAGCAAGAAGCACGCTCTTGCTTTCTAGAGTCTCTCATACAGAGAGAAACGTGAGTGTGCTCAGCACAAAAGAACTGTGTTTCCTACACACAGGGACCATATCTAGTTCAACTCTGTTTCTGAAATTGATACAAACCACAGGTCCTCTAACATCCAATGCTTTTCAGTTAAGATCGAGAAACGTGTGAGCTTCGTGAAAAATGTAGCTTCGTTTGAGCTGAAAGTGACTGCGTTTACCTGAAACGAGTCTTGCTTGTAGCAAGACCCAGACCCTGGCATTTAACTCCGTTTCTGAAGGGAAACACACAGCACAGTTCTCATCAATGAACCACACTCTGCTTTAGAGCAAGAAGCACGCTCTTGCTTTCTAGAGTCTCTCATACAGAGGGACACGTGAGTGTGCTAAGCACAAAAGTACTGTGTTTCCTACACACACGGACCATACCTAGTTCAACTCTGTTTCTGAAACTGATACAAACCCCTGGTCCTCTAACATCCAATGCTTTTCAGTTAAGAGCGATAAAACGTGTGAGTTTCGTGAACAATGAAGTTTCGTTTGATCTGAAAATTAACTGCGTTTATCTGAAACGAAGTCTTGCTTGTAGAAAGACAGAGAACTTGGCATTTAACTCCGTTTCTGAACGGAAACACACAGCACAGTCCTCACCTATGAAACACACTCTGCTTTAGAGCAATAAGCACGCTCTTGCTTTCGAGAGTCTCTTATACAGAGGGAAACGTGAGTGTGCTCAGAACAAAAGAACTGTGTTTCCTACACACACGGACCATATCTAGTTCAACTCTGCTTCTGAAACTGATACAAACCACACATCCTCTAACATTCAATGCTTTTCAGTTAAGAGCGAGAAACGTGTGAGCTTCGTGAACAATGTAGCTTCGTATGAGCTGAAAATTAACTCCGTTTATCTGAAACGAAGTATTGCTTGTCGGAAGACACAGAGCCGGGCATTTAACTCCGTTTCTGAAGGGAAACACACAGCACAGTTCTCATCCATGAAACACACTCTGCTTTAGAGCAAGAAGCACACTCTTGCTTTCTAGAGTCTCTCATACAGAGGGAAACGTGAGTGTGCTCAGCACAAAAGAACTGTGTTTCCTACACACACGGACCATATCTAGTTCAACTCTGTTTCTGAAACTGATCCAAACCACAGGTCCTCTAACATCCAATGCTTTTCAGTTAAGAGCGAGACACATGTGAGCTTCGTGAACAATGTAGCTTCGTTTGAGCTTAAAAGTGACTGCTTTTATCTGAAACGAATTCTTGCTTGTAGGAAGACACAGAGCCGGGCATTTAACTCCGTTTATGAAGGTAACACACAGCACTGTTCTTATCCATGAAACACACTCTGCTTTAGAGCAAGAATCACGCTCTTGCTTTCTAGACTCTCTCATACAGAGGGAAACGTGAGTGTGCTGAGCACAAAAGAAATGTGTTTCCTACACACACGGACAATATCTAGTTCAACTCTGCTTCTGAATCTGATACAAACCACAGGTCCTCTAACATCCAATGCTTTTCAGTTAAGAGCGAGACACGTGTGAGCTTCGTTAAAAATGTAGATTCGTTTGAACTTAAAAGTGACTGCGTTTACCTGAAACGAGTTTTGCTTGTAGGAAGACACAGACCCTGGCATTTAACTCCGTTTCTGAAGGGAAACACACAGCACAGTTCTCATCCATGAAACACACTCTGCTTTAGAGCAATAGCACGCTCTAGCTTTCTAGATTCTCTCATACAGAGGGAAACGTGAGTGTGTTCAGAACAAAAGAACTGTGTTTCCTACACACACGGACCATATCTAATTCAACTCTGCTTCTGAAACTGATACAAACCACACGTCCTCTAACATCCAATGCTTTTCAGTTAAGAGGGATAAAACGTGTGAGTTTCGTGAACAATGAAGTTTCGTTTGAGCTGAAAATTAACTGCGTTTATCTGAAACGAAGTCTTGCTTGTAGAAAGACAGAGAACCTGGCATTTAACTCCATTTCTGAAGGGAAACACACAGCACAGTCCTCACCTATGAAACACACTCTGCTTTAGAGCAATAAGCATGCTCTTGCTTTCGAGAGTCTCTCATACAGAGGGAAACGTGAGTGTGCTCAGAACAAAAGAACTGTGTTTCCTACACACACGGACCATATCTAGTTCAACTCTGCTTCTGAAACTGATACAAACCACACATCCTCTAACATCCAATGCTTTTCAGTTAAGAGCGAGAAACGTGTGAGCTTCGTGAACAATGTAGCTTCCTATGAGCTGAAAATTAACTGCGTTTATCTGAAACGAAGTATTGCTTGTCGGAAGACACAGAGCCGGGCATTTAACTCCGTTTCTGAAGGGAAACACACAGCACAGTTCTCATCCATGAAACACACTCTGCTTTAGAGCAAGAAGCACACTCTTGCTTTCTAGAGTCTCTCATACAGAGGGAAACGTGAGTGTGCTCAGCACAAAAGAACTGTGTTTCCTACACACACGGACCATATCTAGTTCAACTCTGTTTCTGAAACTGATCCAAACCACAGGTCCTCTAACATCCAATGCTTTTCAGTTAAGAGCGAGACACATGTGAGCTTCGTGAACAATGTAGCTTCGTTTGAGCTTAAAAGTGACTGCTTTTATCTGAAACGAATTCTTGCTTGTAGGAAGACACAGAGCCGGGCATTTAACTCCGTTTATGAAGGTAACACACAGCACTGTTCTTATCCATGAAACACACTCTGCTTTAGAGCAAGAATCACGCTCTTGCTTTCTAGACTCTCTCATACAGAGGGAAACGTGAGTGTGCTGAGCACAAAAGAAATGTGTTTCCTACACACACGGACAATATCTAGTTCAACTCTGCTTCTGAATCTGATACAAACCACAGGTCCTCTAACATCCAATGCTTTTCAGTTAAGAGCGAGACACGTGTGAGCTTCGTTAAAAATGTAGATTCGTTTGAACTTAAAAGTGACTGCGTTTACCTGAAACGAGTTTTGCTTGTAGGAAGACACAGACCCTGGCATTTAACTCCGTTTCTGAAGGGAAACACACAGCACAGTTCTCATCCATGAAACACACTCTGCTTTAGAGCAATAGCACGCTCTAGCTTTCTAGATTCTCTCATACAGAGGGAAACGTGAGTGTGTTCAGAACAAAAGAACTGTGTTTCCTACACACACGGACCATATCTAATTCAACTCTGCTTCTGAAACTGATACAAACCACACGTCCTCTAACATCCAATGCTTTTCAGTTAAGAGGGATAAAACGTGTGAGTTTCGTGAACAATGAAGTTTCGTTTGAGCTGAAAATTAACTGCGTTTATCTGAAACGAAGTCTTGCTTGTAGAAAGACAGAGAACCTGGCATTTAACTCCATTTCTGAAGGGAAACACACAGCACAGTCCTCACCTATGAAACACACTCTGCTTTAGAGCAATAAGCATGCTCTTGCTTTCGAGAGTCTCTCATACAGAGGGAAACGTGAGTGTGCTCAGAACAAAAGAACTGTGTTTCCTACACACACGGACCATATCTAGTTCAACTCTGCTTCTGAAACTGATACAAACCACACATCCTCTAACATCCAATGCTTTTCAGTTAAGAGCGAGAAACGTGTGAGCTTCGTGAACAATGTAGCTTCCTATGAGCTGAAAATTAACTGCGTTTATCTGAAACGAAGTATTGCTTGTCGGAAGACACAGAGCCGGGCATTTAACTCCGTTTCTGAAGGGAAACACACAGCACAGTTCTCATCCATGAAACACACTCTGCTTTAGAGCAAGAAGCACGCTCTTGCTTTCTAGAGTCTCTGATACAGAGGGAAACGTGAGTGTGCTCAGCACAAACGAAGTGTGTTTCCTACACACACGGACCATACCTAGTTCAACTCTGTTTCTGAAAGTGATACAAACTACAGGTACCCTACAACCAATGCTTTTCAGTTAAGAGTGAGACACGTGTGAGCTTTGTGAACAATGTAGCTTCGTTTGATCTTAAAAGTGACTGCGTTTTTCTGAAACGAAGTCTTGCTTGTAGGAAGACACAGACCCTGGCATTTAACACCGTTTATGAAGGGAAACACACAGCACAGTCCTCATCCATGAAACACACTCTGCTTTAGAGCAATAAGCACGCTCTAGCTATCTAGAGTCTCTCATACAGAGGGAAACATGAGTGTGCTCAGCACAAAAGAACTGTGTTTCCTACACGCACCGACCATACCTAGTTTAACTCTGTTTCTGAAACTGATACAAACCACAGGTCCTCTAACATCCAATGCTTTTCAGTTAAGAGCGAGACACGTGTGAGCTTCGTGAACAATGTAGCTTCATTTGAGCAGATAAGTGACTGCATTTACATGAAACGAGTCTTGCTTGTAGGAAGACACAGACCCTGGCATTTAACTCCATTTCTGAAGGGAAACACACAGCACAGTTCTCATCCATGAAACGCACTCTGCTTTAGAGCAAGAAGCACGCTCTTGCTTTCTGGAGTCTCTCATACAGAGGGAAACGTGAGTGTGCTCAGCACAAAAGAAGTGTGTTTCCTAAACACACGGACCATATCTAGTTCAACTCTGTTTCTGAAACTGATACAAACCACAGGTCCTCTAACATCCAATGCTTTTCAGTTAAGAGCGAGAAACGTGTGAGCTTCGTGAACAATGTAGCTTCGTTTGAGCTGAAAAGTGACTGCGTTTTTCTGAAACGAAGTCTTGCTTGTAGGAAGACACAGACCCTGGCATTTAACTCCATTTCTGAAGGGAAACACACAGCACAGTCCTCATCCATGAAACACACTCTGCTTTAGAGCAATAAGCACGCTCTAGCTTTCTAGAGTCTCTCATAAAGATGGAAACGTGAGTGTGCTCAGAACAAGAGAACTGTGTTTCCTACACACACGGACCATATCTAGTTCAACTCTGCTTCTGAAACTGATACAAACCACACGTCCTCTAACATCCAATGCTTTTCAGTTAAGAGCGAGACACGTGTGAGCTTCGTGAACAATGTAGATTCATTTGAGCTTAAAAGTGACTGTGTTTACCTGAAACGAGTCTTGCTTGTAGGAAGACACAGACCCTGGCATTTAACTCCGTTTCTGAAGAGAAACACACAGCACAGTTCTCATCCATGAACCACACTCTGCTTTAGAGCAAGAAGCACGCTCTTGCTTTCTAGAGTCTCTCATACAGAGGGAAACATGAGTGTGCTCAGCACAAAAAAACTGTGTTTCCTACACACACGGACCATACCTAGTTCAACTCTGTTTCTGAAACTGATACAAACCACAGGTCCTCTAACATCCAATGCTTTTCAGTTAAGAGTGAGAAACGTGTGAGCTATGTGAACATTGTAGCTTCGTTTGAGCTGAAAAGTGACTGCATTTTTCTGAAACGAAGTCTTGCTTGTAGAAAGACAGAGAGCCTGGCATTTAACTCCGTTTCTGAAGGGAAACACACAGCACAGTCCTCATCTATGAAACACACTCTTCTTTAGAGCAATAAGCACGCTCTTGCTTTCGAGAGTCTCTCATACAGAGGGAAACGTGAGTGTGCTCAGAACAAAAGAACTGTGTTTCCTACACACACGGACCATATCTAGTTCAACTCTGCTTCTGAAACTGATACAAACCACACGTCCTCTAACATCCAATGCTTTTCAGTTAAGAGCGATAAAACGTGTGAGTTTCGTGAACAATGAAGTTTCGTTTGAGCTGAAAATTAACTGCGTTTATCTGAAACGAAGTCTTGCTTGTAGAAAGACAGAGAACCTGGCATTTAACTCCGTTTCTGAAGGGAAACACACAGCACAGTCCTCACCTATGAAACACACTCTGCTTTAGAGCAATAAGCATGCTCTTGCTTTCGAGAGTCTCTCATACAGAGGGAAACGTGAGTGTGCTCAGAACAAAAGAACTGTGTTTCCTACACACACGGACCATATCTAGTTCAACTCTGCTTCTGAAACTGATACAAACCACACATCCTCTAACATCCAATGCTTTTCAGTTAAGAGCGAGAAACGTGTGAGCTTCGTGAACAATGTAGCTTCCTATGAGCTGAAAATTAACTGCGTTTATCTGAAACGAAGTATTGCTTGTCGGAAGACACAGAGCCGGGCATTTAACTCCGTTTCTGAAGGGAAACACACAGCACAGTTCTCATCCATGAAACACACTCTGCTTTAGAGCAAGAAGCACGCTCTTGCTTTCTAGAGTCTCTGATACAGAGGGAAACGTGAGTGTGCTCAGCACAAACGAAGTGTGTTTCCTACACACACGGACCATACCTAGTTCAACTCTGTTTCTGAAAGTGATACAAACTACAGGTACCCTACATCCAATGCTTTTCAGTTAAGAGTGAGACACGTGTGAGCTTTGTGAACAATGTAGCTTCGTTTGAGCTTAAAAGTGACTGCGTTTTTCTGAAACGAAGTCTTGCTTGTAGGAAGACACAGACCCTGGCATTTAACACCGTTTATGAAGGGAAACACACAGCACAGTCCTCATCCATGAAACACACTCTGCTTTAGAGCAATAAGCACGCTCTAGCTATCTAGAGTCTCTCATACAGAGGGAAACGTGAGTGTGCTCAGCACAAAAGAACTGTGTTTCCTACACGCACCGACCATACCTAGTTTAACTCTGTTTCTGAAACTGATACAAACCACAGGTCCTCTAACATCCAATGCTTTTCAGTTAAGAGCGAGACACGTGTGAGCTTCGTGAACAATGTAGCTTCATTTGAGCAGATAAGTGACTGCATTTACATGAAACGAGTCTTGCTTGTAGGAAGACACAGACCCTGGCATTTAACTCCATTTCTGAAGGGAAACACACAGCACAGTTCTCATCCATGAAACACACTCTGCTTTAGAGCAAGAAGCACGCTCTTGCTTTCTGGAGTCTCTCATACAGAGGGAAACGTGAGTGTGCTCAGCACAAAAGAAGTGTGTTTCCTAAACACACGGACCATATCTAGTTCAACTCTGTTTCTGAAACTGATACAAACCACAGGTCCTCTAACATCCAATGCTTTTCAGTTAAGAGCGAGAAACGTGTGAGCTTCGTGAACAATGTAGCTTCGTTTGAGCTGAAAAGTGACTGCGTTTTTCTGAAACGAAGTCTTGCTTGTAGGAAGACACAGACCCTGGCATTTAACTCCATTTCTGAAGGGAAACACACAGCACAGTCCTCATCCATGAAACACACTCTGCTTTAGAGCAATAAGCACGCTCTAGCTTTCTAGAGTCTCTCATAAAGATGGAAACGTGAGTGTGCTCAGAACAAGAGAACTGTGTTTCCTACACACACGGACCATATCTAGTTCAACTCTGCTTCTGAAACTGATACAAACCACACGTCCTCTAACATCCAATGCTTTTCAGTTAAGAGCGAGACACGTGTGAGCTTCGTGAACAATGTAGATTCATTTGAGCTTAAAAGTGACTGTGTTTACCTGAAACGAGTCTTGCTTGTAGGAAGACACAGACCCTGGCATTTAACTCCGTTTCTGAAGAGAAACACACAGCACAGTTCTCATCCATGAACCACACTCTGCTTTAGAGCAAGAAGCACGCTCTTGCTTTCTAGAGTCTCTCATACAGAGGGAAACATGAGTGTGCTCAGCACAAAAAAAACTGTGTTTCCTACACACACGGACCATACCTAGTTCAACTCTGTTTCTGAAACTGATACAAACCACAGGTCCTCTAACATCCAATGCTTTTCAGTTAAGAGTGAGAAACGTGTGAGCTATGTGAACATTGTAGCTTCGTTTGAGCTGAAAAGTGACTGCATTTTTCTGAAACGAAGTCTTGCTTGTAGAAAGACAGAGAGCCTGGCATTTAACTCCGTTTCTGAAGGGAAACACACAGCACAGTCCTCAT
The DNA here is from genome assembly GCA_949786385.1 of Onychomys leucogaster. Lineage (NCBI taxonomy): Eukaryota > Metazoa > Chordata > Mammalia > Rodentia > Cricetidae > Onychomys > Onychomys leucogaster. The sequence continues at coordinate 44,249,361 of OX460418.1, read as the reverse complement.
CTATGAAACACACTCTTCTTTAGAGCAATAAGCACGCTCTTGCTTTCGAGAGTCTCTCATACAGAGGGAAACGTGAGTGTGCTCAGAACAAAAGAACTGTGTTTCCTACACACACGGACCATATCTAGTTCAACTCTGCTTCTGAATCTGATACAAACCACAGGTCCTCTAACATCCAATGCTTTTCAGTTAAGAGCGAGACACTTGTGAACTTCGTTAACAATGTAGATTCGTTTGAGCTGAAAAGTGACTGCGTTTACATGAAACGAGTCTTGCTTGTAGGAAGACACAGACCCTGGCATTTAACTCAGTTTCTGAAGGGAAACACACAGCACAGTTCTCATCCATGAAACACACTCTGCTTTAGAGCAAGAAGCACGCTCTTGCTTTCTAGAGTCTCTCATACAGAGAGAAACGTGAGTGTGCTCAGCACAAAAGAACTGTGTTTCCTACACACAGGGACCATATCTAGTTCAACTCTGTTTCTGAAATTGATACAAACCACAGGTCCTCTAACATCCAATGCTTTTCAGTTAAGAGCGAGAAACGTGTGAGCTTCGTGAAAAATGTAGCTTCGTTTGAGCTGAAAGTGACTGCGTTTACCTGAAACGAGTCTTGCTTGTAGCAAGACCCAGACCCTGGCATTTAACTCCGTTTCTGAAGGGAAACACACAGCACAGTTCTCATCCATGAACCACACTCTGCTTTAGAGCAAGAAGCACGCTCTTGCTTTCTAGAGTCTCTCATACAGAGGGAAACATGAGTGTGCTCAGCACAAAAAAACTGTGTTTCCTACACACACGGACCATACCTAGTTCAACTTTGTTTCTGAAACTGATACAAACCACAGGTCCTCTAACATCCAATGCTTTTCAGTTAAGAGCGAGAAACGTGTGAGCTTCGTGTACAATGTAGCTACATTTGAGCTGAAAATTAACTGCGTTTATCTGAAACGAAGTCTTGCTTGTCGGAAGACAGAGAGCCGGGCATTTAACTCCGTATCTGAAGGGAAGCACACTGCACTGTTCTTATCCATGAAAAACACTCTGCTTTAGAGCAAGAAGCACGCTCTTGCTTTCTAGAGTCTTTCATACAGAGGGAAACGTGAGTGTGCCTAGCACAAAAGAACTGTGTTTCCTGCACTCACGGACCATACCTAGTTCAACTCTGTTTCTGAAACTGATACAAACCACAGGTCCTCTACATCCAATGCTTTTCAGTTAAGAGCGAGACACGTGTGATCTTCGGTTACAATGTAGATTCCTTTGAGCTGAAAAGTGACTGTGTTTACCTGAAACGAGTCTTGCTTGTAGGAAGACACAGACCCTGGCATTTAACTCCGTTTCTGAAGAGAAACACACAGCACAGTTCTCATCCATGAAACACACTCTGCTTTAGAGCAAGAAGCACGCTCTTGCTTTCTAGAGTCTCTCATACAGAGGGAAACGTGAGTGTGCTAAGCTCAAAAGAACTGTGTTTCCTACACACACGGACCATACCTAGTTCAACTCTGTTTCTGAATCTGATACAAACCACAGGTCCTCTAACATCCAAGGCTTTTCAGTTAAGAGCGAGAAACGTGTGAGCTTCATGAACAATGAAGTTTCGTTTGAGCTGAAAATTAACAGCGTTTATCTGAAACGAAATCTTGCTTGTAGAAAGACAGAGAGCCTGGCATTTAACTCTGTTTCTGAAGGGAAACACACAGCACAGTCCTCATCCATGAAACACACTCTGCTTTAGAGCAATAAGCACGCTCTAGCTTTCTAGAGTCTCTCATAAAGATGGAAACGTGAGTGTGCTCAGAACAAGAGAACTGTGTTTCCTACACACACGGACCATATCTAGTTCAACTCTGCTTCTGAAACTGATACAAACCACAGGTCCTCTAACATCCAATGCTTTTCAGTTAAGAGCGAGACACGTGTGAGCTTCGTGAACAATGTAGATTCATTTGAGCTTAAAAGTGACTGTGTTTACCTGAAACGAGTCTTGCTTGTAGGAAGACACAGACCCTGGCATTTAACTCCGTTTCTGAAGAGAAACACACAGCACAGTTCTCATCCATGAACCACACTCTGCTTTAGAGCAAGAAGCACGCTCTTGCTTTCTAGAGTCTCTCATACAGAGGGAAACATGAGTGTGCTCAGCACAAAAAAACTGTGTTTCCTACACACACGGACCATACCTAGTTCAACTCTGTTTCTGAAACTGATACAAACCACAGGTCCTCTAACATCCAATGCTTTTCAGTTAAGAGTGAGAAACGTGTGAGCTATGTGAACATTGTAGCTTCGTTTGAGCTGAAAAGTGACTGCATTTTTCTGAAACGAAGTCTTGCTTGTAGAAAGACAGAGAGCCTGGCATTTAACTCCGTTTCTGAAGGGAAACACACAGCACAGTCCTCATCTATGAAACACACTCTTCTTTAGAGCAATAAGCACGCTCTTGCTTTCGAGAGTCTCTCATACAGAGGGAAACGTGAGTGTGCTCAGAACAAAAGAACTGTGTTTCCTACACACACGGACCATATCTCGTTCAACTCTGCTTCTGAATCTGATACAAACCACAGGTCCTCTAACATCAAATGCTTTTCAGTTAAGAGCGAGAAACGTGTGAGCTTCGTGAAAAATGTAGCTTCGTTTGAGCTGAAAGTGACTGCGTTTACCTGAAACGAGTCTTGCTTGTAGCAAGACCCAGACCCTGGCATTTAACTCCGTTTCTGAAGGGAAACACACAGCACAGTTCTCATCCATGAACCACACTCTGCTTTAGAGCAAGAAGCACGCTCTTGCTTTCTAGAGTCTCTCATACAGAGGGAAACATGAGTGTGCTCAGCACAAAAAAACTGTGTTTCCTACACACACGGACCATACCTAGTTCAACTTTGTTTCTGAAACTGATACAAACCACAGGTCCTCTAACATCCAATGCTTTTCAGTTAAGAGCGAGAAACGTGTGAGCTTCGTGTACAATGTAGCTACATTTGAGCTGAAAATTAACTGCGTTTATCTGAAACGAAGTCTTGCTTGTCGGAAGACAGAGAGCCGGGCATTTAACTCCATATCTGAAGGGAAGCACACAGCACTGTTCTTATCCATGAAACACACTCTGCTTTAGAGCAAGAAGCACGCTCTTGCTTTCTAGAGTCTTTCATACAGAGGGAAACGTGAGTGTGCCTAGCACAAAAGAACTGTGTTTCCTGCACTCACGGACCATACCTAGTTCAACTTTGTTTCTGAAACTGATACAAACCACAGGTCCTCTAACATCCAATGCTTTTCATTTACGAGCGAGACACGTGTGAGCTTCGTCAACAATGTAGCTTCGTTTGAGCAGAAAAGTGACTGCGTTTACCTTAAACGAGTCTTGCTTGTCGGAAGACACAGACCCTGGCATTTAACACCGTTTCTGAAGGGAAACACACTGCACAGTCCTCATCCATGAAACACACTGTGCTTTACAGCAAGAAGTACGCTCTTGCTTTCTAGAGTCTCTCATACAGAGGGAAACGTGAGTGTGCTAAGCACAAAAGAACTGTGTTTCCTACACACACGGAACATACCTAGTTCAATTCTGTTTCTGAAACTGATACAAACCACAGGTCCTCTACATCCAATGCTTTTCAGTTAAGAGCGAGACACGTGTGAGCTTCGGGAACAATGTAAATTCCTTTGAGCTGAAAAGTGACTGTGTTTACCTGAAACGAGTCTTGCTTGTAGGAAGACACAGACCCTGGCATTTAACTCCGTTTCTGAAGAGAAACACACAGCACAGTTCTCATCCATGAAACACACTCTGCTTTAGAGCAAGAAGCACGCTCTTGCTTTCTAGAGTCTCTCATACAGAGGGAAACGTGAGTGTGCTAAGCTCAAAAGAACTGTGTTTCCTACACACACGGACCATACCTAGTTCAACTCTGTTTCTGAATCTGATACAAACCACAGGTCCTCTAACATCCATGGCTTTTCAGTTAAGAGCGAGAAACGTGTGAGCTTCATGAACAATGAAGTTTCGTTTGAGGTGAAAATTAACTGCGTTTATCTGAAACGAAGTCTTGCTTGTAGAAAGACAGAGAGCCTGGCATTTAACTCTGTTTCTGAAGGGAAACACACAGCACAGTCCTCATCTATGAAACACACTCTTCTTCAGAGCAATAAGCACACTCTTGCTTTCGAGAGTCTCTCATACTGAGGGAAACGTGAGTGTGCTCAGAACAAAAGAACTGTGTTTCCTACACACACGGACCATATCTAGTTCAACTCTGCTTCTGAATCTGATAAAAACCACAGGTCCTCTAACATCCAGTGCTTTTCAGGTAAGAGCGAGAATCGTGTGAGCTTCGTTAACAATGTAGATTTGTTTGAGCTGAAAAGTGACTGCGTTTACCTGAAACGAGTCTTGCTTGTAGGAAGACACAGACCCTGGCATTTAACTCCGTTTCTGAAGGGAAACACACAGCACAGTTCTCATCCATGAAACACACTCTGCTTTAGAGCAAGAATCACGCTCTTGCTTTCTAGAGTCTCTCATACAGAGGGAAACGTGAGTGTGCTCAGCACAAAAGAACTGTGTTTCCTACACGCACGGACCATACCTAGTTCAACTCTGTTTGTGAAACTGATACAAACCACAGGTCCTCTAACATCCAATGCTTTTCAGTTAAGAGTTAGACACGTGTGAGCTTCGTGAACAATGTAGCTTCGTTTGAGCATAAAAGTGACTGCGTTTACCGGAAACGAGTCTTGCTTGTAGGAAGACACAGACCCTGGCATTTAACTCCGTTTCTGAAGGGAAACACACAGCACAGTCCTCATCCATGAAACACACTCTGCTTTAGAGCAAGAAGTACGCTCTTGCTTTCTAGAGTCTCTCATACAGAGGGAAACGTGAGGGTGCTAAGCACAAAAGAACTGTGTTTCCTACACACACGGACCATACCTAGTTCAACTCTGTTTCTGAAACTGATACAAACCACAGGTCCTCTAACATCCAATGCTTTTCAGTTAAGAGCGATAAAACGTGTGAGTTTCGTGAACAATGAAGTTTCGTTTGAGCTGAAAATTAACTGCGTTTATCTGAAACGAAGTCTTGCTTGTAGAAAGACAGAGAGCCTGGCATTTAACTCCGTTTCTGAAGGGAAACACACAGCACAGTCCTCACCTATGAAACACACTCTGCTTTAGAGCAATAAGCACGCTCTTGCTTTCTAGAGTCTTTCATACAGAGGGAAACGTGAGTGTGCCTAGCACAAAAGAACTGTGTTTCCTGCACTCACGGACCATACCTAGTTCAACTCTGTTTCTGAAAATGATACAAACCACAGGTACTCTAACATCCAATGCTTTTCAGTTAAGAGCGAGACACATGTGAGCTTCGTCAACAATGTAGCTTCGTTTGAGCAGAAAAGTGACTGCGTTTATCTTAAACGAGTCTTGCTTGTAGGAAGACACAGACCCTGACATTTAACACCGTTTCTGAAGGGAAACACACAGCACAGTCCTCATCCATGAAACACACTGTGCTTTACAGCAAGAAGTACGCTCTTGCTTTCTAGAGTCTCTCATACAGAGGGAAACGTGAGTGTGCTAAGCACAAAAGAACTGTGTTTCCTACACACCCAGACCATACCTAGTTCAACTCCGTTTCTGAAACTGATACAAACCACAAGTCCTCTACATCCAATGCTTTTCAGTTAAGAGCGAGACACGTGTGAGCTTCGTCAACAATGTAGCTTCGTTTGAGCAGAAAAGTGACTGCGTTTATCTTAAACGAGTCTTGCTTGTAGGAAGACACAGACCCTGGCATTTAACACCGTTTCTGAAGGGAAACACACAGCACAGTCCTCATCCATGAAACATACTGTGCTTTACAGCAAGAAGTACGCTCTTGCTTTCTAGAGTCTCTCATACAGAGGGAAACGTGAGTGTGCTAAGCACAAAAGAACTGTGTTTCCTACACACCCAGACCATACCTAGTTCAACTCTGTTTCTGAAACTGATACAAACCACAAGTCCTCTACATCCAATGCTTTTAGTTAAGAGCGAGACACGTGTGAGCTTCGTGAACAATGTAGCTTCGTTTGAGCTGAAATTGACTGCGTTTTTCTGAAACGAAGTCTTGCTTGTAGGAAGACACAGACCCTGGCATTTAACAACATTTCTGAAGGCAAACACAAAGCACAGTCCTCATCCATGAAACACACTCTGCTTTAGAGCAAGAAGCACGCTCTTGCTTTCTAGAGTCTCTCATACAGAGGGAAATGTGATTGTGCTCAGCACAAAAGAACTGTGTTTCCTACACACACGGACCATATCTAGTTCCACTCTGTTTCTGAAACTGATACAAACCACAGGTCCTCTAACATCCAATGCTTTTCAGTTAAGAGCGAGAAAGGTGTGAGCTTCTTGAACAACGTAGCTTCGTTTGAGCTGAAAATTAACTGCGTTTATCTGAAACGAAGTCTTGCTTGTAGGAAGACACAGAGCTGGGCATTTAAGTCCATTTCTGAAGGAAACACACAGCACTGTTCTCATCCATGAAACAAACTCTGCTTATGAGCAAGAATCACGCTCTTGCTTTCGAGAGTCTCTCCTACAGAGGGAAACGAGAGTGTGCTCAACACAAAAGAACTGTGTTTCCTACACACACGGACAATATCTAGTTCATCTCTGTACCTGAAAATGATACAAACCACAGGTCCTCTAACATCCAAGGCTTTTCAGTTAAGAGCGAGACACTTGTGAACTTCGTTAACAATGTAGATTCGTTTGAGCTGAAAAGTGACTGCGTTTACATGAAACGAGTCTTGCTTGTAGGAAGACACAGACCCTGGCATTTAACTCAGTTTCTGAAGGGAAACACACAGCACAGTTCTCATCCATGAAACACACTCTGCTTTAGAGCAAGAAGCATGCTCTTGCTTTCTAGAGTCTCTCATACAGAGAGAAACGTGAGTGTGCTCAGCACAAAAGAACTGTGTTTCCTACACACAGGGACCATATCTAGTTCAACTCTGTTTCTGAAATTGATACAAACCACAGGTCCTCTAACATCCAATGCTTTTCAGTTAAGAGCGAGAAACGTGTGAGCTTCGTGAAAAATGTAGCTTCGTTTGAGCTGAAAGTGACTGCGTTTACCTGAAACGAGTCTTGCTTGTAGCAAGACCCAGACCCTGGCATTTAACTCCGTTTCTGAAGGGAAACACACAGCACAGTTCTCATCCATGAACCACACTCTGCTTTAGAGCAAGAAGCACGCTCTTGCTTTCTAGAGTCTCTCATACAGAGGGAAACATGAGTGTGCTCAGCACAAAAAAACTGTGTTTCCTACACACACGGACCATACCTAGTTCAACTTTGTTTCTGAAACTGATACAAACCACAGGTCCTCTAACATCCAATGCTTTTCAGTTAAGAGCAAGAAACGTGTGAGCTTCGTGTACAATGTAGCTACATTTGAGCTGAAAATTAACTGCGTTTATCTGAAACGAAGTCTTGCTTGTCGGAAGACATAGAGCCGGGCATTTAACTCCGTATCTGAAGGGAAGCACACAGCACTGTTCTTATCCATGAAACACACTCTGCTTTAGAGCAAGAAGCACGCTCTTGCTTTCTAGAGTCTTTCATACAGAGGGAAACGTGAGTGTGCCTAGCACAAAAGAACTGTGTTTCCTGCACTCAGGGACCATACCTAGTTCAACTTTGTTTCTGAAACTGATACAAACCACAGGTCCTCTAACATCCAATGCTTTTCATTTACGAGCGAGACACGTGTGAGCTTCGTCAACAATGTAGCTTCGTTTGAGCAGAAAAGTGACTGCGTTTACCTTAAACGAGTCTTGCTTGTCGGAAGACACAGACCCTGGCATTTAACACCGTTTCTGAAGGGAAACACACTGCACAGTCCTCATCCATGAAACACACTGTGCTTTACAGCAAGAAGTACGCTCTTGCTTTCTAGAGTCTCTCATACAGAGGGAAACGTGAGTGTGCTAAGCACAAAAGAACTGTGTTTCCTACACACACGGAACATACCTAGTTCAATTCTGTTTCTGAAACTGATACAAACCACAGGTCCTCTACATCCAATGCTTTTCAGTTAAGAGCGAGACACTTGTGAGCTTCGGGAACAATGTAAATTCCTTTGAGCTGAAAAGTGACTGTGTTTACCTGAAACGAGTCTTGCTTGTAGGAAGACACAGACCCTGGCATTTAACTCCGTTTCTGAAGAGAAACACACAGCACAGTTCTCATCCATGAAACACACTCTGCTTTAGAGCAAGAAGCACGCTCTTGCTTTCTAGAGTCTCTCATACAGAGGGAAACGTGAGTGTGCTAAGCTCAAAAGAACTGTGTTTCCTACACACACGGACCATACCTAGTTCAACTCTGTTTCTGAATCTGATACAAACCACAGGTCCTCTAACATCCAAGGCTTTTCAGTTAAGAGCGAGAAACGTGTGAGCTTCATGAACAATGAAGTTTCGTTTGAGCTGAAAATTAACTGCGTTTATCTGAAACGAAGTCTTGCTTGTAGAAAGACAGAGAGCCTGGCATTTAACTCTGTTTCTGAAGGGAAACACACAGCACAGTCCTCATCTATGAAACACACTCTTCTTCAGAGCAATAAGCACACTCTTGCTTTCGAGAGTCTCTCATACTGAGGGAAACGTGAGTGTGCTCAGAACAAAAGAACTGTGTTTCCTACACACACGGACCATATCTAGTTCAACTCTGCTTCTGAATCTGATAAAAACCACAGGTCCTCTAACATCCAGTGCTTTTCAGGTAAGAGCGAGAATCGTGTGAGCTTCGTTAACAATGTAGATTTGTTTGAGCTGAAAAGTGACTGCGTTTACCTGAAACGAGTCTTGCTTGTAGGAAGACACAGACCCTGGCATTTAACTCAGTTTCTGAAGGGAAACACACAGCACAGTTCTCATCCATGAAACACACTCTGCTTTAGAGCAAGAAGCACGCTCTTGCTTTCTAGAGTCTCTCATACAGAGAGAAACGTGAGTGTGCTCAGCACAAAAGAACTGTGTTTCCTACACGCACGGACCATACCTAGTTCAACTCTGTTTCTGAAACTGATACAAACCACAGGTCCTCTAACATCCAATGCTTTTCAGTTAAGAGTTAGACACGTGTGAGCTTCGTGAACAATGTAGCTTCGTTTGAGCATAAAAGTGACTGCGTTTACCGGAAACGAGTCTTGCTTGTAGGAAGACACAGACCCTGGCATTTAACTCCGTTTCTGAAGGGAAACACACAGCACAGTCCTCATCCATGAAACACACTCTGCTTTAGAGCAAGAAGTACGCTCTTGCTTTCTAGAGTCTCTCATACAGAGGGAAACGTGAGGGTGCTAAGCACAAAAGAACTGTGTTTCCTACACACACGGACCATACCTAGTTCAACTCTGTTTCTGAAACTGATACAAACCACAGGTCCTCTAACATCCAATGCTTTTCAGTTAAGAGCGATAAAACGTGTGAGTTTCGTGAACAATGAAGTTTCGTTTGAGCTGAAAATTAACTGCGTTTATCTGAAACGAAGTCTTGCTTGTAGAAAGACAGAGAGCCTGGCATTTAACTCCGTTTCTGAAGGGAAACACACAGCACAGTCCTCACCTATGAAACACACTCTGCTTTAGAGCAAAAAGCACGCTCTTGCTTTCTAGAGTCTTTCATACAGAGGGAAACGTGAGTGTGCCTAGCACAAAAGAACTGTGTTTCCTGCACTCACGGACCATACCTAGTTCAACTCTGTTTCTGAAAATGATACAAACCACAGGTCCTCTAACATCCAATGCTTTTCAGTTAAGAGCGAGACACGTGTGAGCTTCGTCAACAATGTAGCTTCGTTTGAGCAGAAAAGTGACTGCGTTTATCTTAAACGAGTCTTGCTTGTAGGAAGACACAGACCCTGACATTTAACACCGTTTCTGAAGGGAAACACACAGCACAGTCCTCATCCATGAAACACACTGTGCTTTACAGCAAGAAGTACGCTCTTGCTTTCTAGAGTCTCTCATACAGAGGGAAACGTGAGTGTGCTAAGCACAAAAGAACTGTGTTTCCTACACACCCAGACCATACCTAGTTCAACTCCGTTTCTGAAACTGATACAAACCACAAGTCCTCTACATCCAATGCTTTTCAGTTAAGAGCGAGACACGTGTGAGCTTCGTCAACAATGTAGCTTCGTTTGAGCAGAAAAGTGACTGCGTTTATCTTAAACGAGTCTTGCTTGTAGGAAGACACAGACTTTGGCATTTAACACCGTTTCTGAAGGGAAACACACAGCACAGTCCTCATCCATGAAACACACTGTGCTTTACAGCAAGAAGTACGCTCTTGCTTTCTAGAGTCTCTCATACAGAGGGAAACGTGAGTGTGCTAAGCACAAAAGAACTGTGTTTCCTACACACCCAGACCATACCTAGTTCAACTCCGTTTCTGAAACTGATACAAACCACAAGTCCTCTACATCCAATGCTTTTAGTTAAGAGCGAGACACGTGTGAGCTTCGTGAACAATGTAGCTTCGTTTGAGCTGAAATTGACTGCGTTTTTCTGAAACGAAGTCTTGCTTGTAGGAAGACACAGACCCTGGCATTTAACAACATTTCTGAAGGCAAACACAAAGCACAGTCCTCATCCATGAAACACACTCTGCTTTAGAGCAAGAAACACGCTCTTGCTTTCTAGAGTCTCTCATACAGAGGGAAATGTGATTGTGCTCAGCACAAAAGAACTGTGTTTCCTACACACACGGACCATATCTAGTTCCACTCTGTTTCTGAAACTGATACAAACCACAGGTCCTCTAACATCCAATGCTTTTCAGTTAAGAGCGAGAAAGGTGTGAGCTTCTTGAACAACGTAGCTTCGTTTGAGCTGAAAATTAACTGCGTTTATCTGAAACGAAGTCTTGCTTGTAGGAAGACACAGAGCTGGGCATTTAAGTCCATTTCTGAAGGAAACACACAGCACTGTTCTCATCCATGAAACAAACTCTGCTTATGAGCAAGAATCACGCTCTTGCTTTCGAGAGTCTCTCCTACAGAGGGAAACGAGAGTGTGCTCAACACAAAAGAACTGTGTTTCCTACACACACGGACAATATCTAGTTCAACTCTGTACCTGAAAATGATACAAACCACAGGTCCTCTAACATCCAAGGCTTTTCATTTAAGAGCGAGAAACGTGTGAGCTTCGTGAACAATGTAGTTTCGTTTGAGCTGAAAAGTGACTATGTTTATCTGTAACGAAGTCTTGCTTGTAGGAAGACACAGACCCTGGCATTTAACTCCGTTTCTGAAGGGAAACACACAGCACAGTTCTCATCCATGAAACACACTCTGCTTTAGAGCAAGAAGCACGCTCTTGCTTTCTAGGGTCTCTCATATAGAGGGAAATGTGAGTGTGCTCAGCACAAAAGAACTGTGTTTCCTACACACACGGACCATATCTAGTTCCACTATGTTTCAGAAACTGATACAAACCACAGGTCCTCTACCATCCAATGCTTTTCAGTTAAGAGCGATAAAACGTGTGAGTTTCGTGAACAATGAAGTTTCGTTTGAGCTGAAAATTAACTGCGTTTATCTGAAACGAAGTCTTGCTTGTAGAAAGACAGAGAACCTGGCATTTAACTCCGTTTCTGAAGGGAAACACACAGCACAGTCCTCACCTATGAAACACACTCTGCTTTAGAGCAATAAGCACGCTCTTGCTTTCGAGAGTCTCTCATACAGAGGGAAACGTGAGTGTGCTCAGAACAAAAGAACTGTGTTTCCTACACACACGGACCATATCTAGTTCAACTCTGCTTCTGAAACTGATACAAACCACACATCCTCTAACATCCAATGCTTTTCAGTTAAGAGCGAGAAACGTGTGAGATTCGTGAACAATGTAGCTTCGTATGAGCTGAAAATTAACTGCGTTTATCTGAAACGAAGTATTGCTTGTCGGAAGACACAGAGCCGGGCATTTAACTCCGTTTCTGAAGCGAAACACACAGCACAGTTCTCATCCATGAAACACACTCTGCTTTAGAGCAAGAAGCACACTCTTGCTTTCTAGAGTCTCTCATACAGAGGGAAACGTGAGTGTGCTCAGCACAAAAGAACTGTGTTTCCTACACACACGGACCATATCTAGTTCAACTTTGTTTCTGAAACTGATCCAAACCACAGGTCCTCTAACATCCAATGCTTTTCAGTTAAGAGCGAGACACATGTGAGCTTCGTGAACAATGTAGCTTCGTTTGAGCTGAAAAGTGACTGCTTTTATCTGAAACGAATTCTTGCTTGTAGGAAGACACAGAGCCGGGCATTTAACTCCGTTTATGAAGGTAACACACAGCACTGTTCTTATCCATGAAACACACTCTGCTTTAGAGCAAGAATCACGCTCTTGCTTTCTAGACTCTCTCATACAGAGGGAAACGTGAGTGTGCTCAGCACAAAAGAAATGTGTTTCCTACACGCACGGACAATATCTAGTTCAACTCTGCTTCTGAATCTGATACAAACCACAGGTCCTCTAACATCCAATGCTTTTCAGTTAAGAGCGAGACACGTGTGAGCTTCGTTAAAAATGTAGATTCGTTTGAGCTTAAAAGTGACTGCGTTTACCTGAAACGAGTTTTGCTTGTAGGAAGACACAGACCCTGGCATTTAACTCCGTTTCTGAAGGGAAACACACAGCACAGTTCTCATCCATGAAACACACTCTGCTTTAGAGCAATAGCACGCTCTAGCTTTCTAGATTCTCTCATACAGAGGGAAACGTGAGTGTGTTCAGAACAAAAGAACTGTGTTTCCTACACACACGGACCATATCTAATTCAACTCTGCTTCTGAAACTGATACAAACCACACGTCCTCTAACATCCAATGCTTTTCAGTTAAGAGCGATAAAACGTGTGAGTTTCGTGAACAATTAAGTTTCGTTTGAGCTGAAAATTAACTGCGTTTATCTGAAACGAAGTCTTGCTTGTAGAAAGACAGAGAACCTGGCATTTAACTCCGTTTCTGAAGGGAAACACACAGCACAGTCCTCACCTATGAAACACACTCTGCTTTAGAGCAATAAGCATGCTCTTGCTTTCGAGAGTCTCTCATACAGAGGGAAACGTGAGTGTGCTCAGAACAAAAGAACTGTGTTTCCTACACACACGGACCATATCTAGTTCAACTCTGCTTCTGAAACTGATACAAACCACACATCCTCTAACATCCAATGCTTTTCAGTTAAGAGCGAGAAACGTGTGAGCTTCGTGAACAATGTAGCTTCGTATGAGCTGAAAATTAACTGCGTTTATCTGAAACGAAGTATTGCTTGTCGGAAGACACAGAGCCGGGCATTTAACTCCGTTTCTGAAGGGAAACACACAGCACAGTTCTCATCCATGAAACACACTCTGCTTTAGAGCAAGAAGCACACTCTTGCTTTCTAGAGTCTCTAATACAGAGGGAAACGTGAGTGTGCTCAGCACAAAAGAACTGTGTTTCCTACACACACGGACCATATCTAGTTCAACTCTGTTTCTGAAACTGATCCAAACCACAGGTCCTCTAACATCCAATGCTTTTCAGTTAAGAGCGAGACACATGTGAGCTTCGTGAACAATGTAGCTTCGTTTGAGCTGAAAAGTGACTGCTTTTATCTGAAACGAATTCTTGCTTGTAGGAAGACACAGAGCCGGGCATTTAACTCCGTTTATGAAGGTAACACACAGCACTGTTCTTATCCATGAACCACACTCTGCTTTAGAGCAAGAATCACGCTCTTGCTTTCTAGACTCTCTCATACAGAGAGAAACGTGAGTGTGCTCAGCACAAAAGAAATGTGTTTCCTACACGCACGGACAATATCTAGTTCAACTCTGCTTCTGAATCTGATACAAACCACAGGTCCTCTAACATCCAATGCTTTTCAGTTAAGAGCGAGACACGTGTGAGCTTCGTGAACAATGTAGCTTCGTTTGAGCTTAAAAGTGACTGCGTTTACCTGAAACGAGTTTTGCTTGTAGGAAGACACAAACCCTGGCATTTAACTCCGTTTCTGAAGGGAATAACACAGCACAGTTCTCATCCATGAAACACACTCTGCTTTAGAGCAATAGCACGCTCTAGCTTTCTAGATTCTCTCATACAGAGGGAAACGTGAGTGTGTTCAGAACAAAAGAACTGTGTTTCCTACACACACGGACCATATCTAATTCAACTCTGCTTCTGAAACTGATACAAACCACACGTCCTCTACCATCCAATGCTTTTCAGTTAAGACCGATAAAACGTGTGAGTTTCGTGAACAATGAAGTTTCGTTTGAGCTGAAAATTAACTGCGTTTATCTGAAACGAAGTCTTGCTTGTAGAAAGACAGAGAACCTGGCATTTAACTCCGTTTCTGAAGGGAAACACACAGCACAGTCCTCACCTATGAAACACACTCTGCTTTAGAGCAATAAGCATGCTCTTGCTTTTGAGAGTCTCTCATACAGAGGGAAACGTGAGTGTGCTCAGAACAAAAGAACTGTGTTTCCTACACACACGGACCATATCTAGTTCAACTCTGCTTCTGAAACTGATACAAACCACACATCCTCTAACATCCAATGCTTTTCAGTTAAGAGCGAGAAACGTGTGAGCTTCGTGAACAATGTAGCTTCGTATGAGCTGAAAATTAACTGCGTTTATCTGAAACGAAGTATTGCTTGTCGGAAGACACAGAGCCGGGCATTTAACTCCGTTTCTGAAGGGAAACACACAGCACAGTTCTCATCCATGAAACACACTCTGCTTTAGAGCAAGAAGCACACTCTTGCTTTCTAGAGTCTCTCATACAGAGGGAAACGTGAGTGTGCTCAGCACAAAAGAACTGTGTTTCCTACACACACGGACCATATCTAGTTCAACTCTGTTTCTGAAACTGATCCAAACCACAGGTCCACTAACATCCAATGCTTTTCAGTTAAGAGCGAGACACATGTGAGCTTCGTGAACAATGTAGCTTCGTTTGAGCTGAAAAGTGACTGCTTTTATCTGAAACGAATTCTTGCTTGTAGGAAGACACCGAGCCGGGCATTTGACTCCGTTTATGAAGGTAACACACAGCACTGTTCTTATCCATGAAACACACTCTGCTTTAGAGCAAGAATCACGCTCTTGCTTTCTACACTCTCTCATACAGAGGGAAACGTGAGTGTGCTCAGCACAAAAGAAATGTGTTTCCTACACACACGGACAATATCTAGTTCAACTCTGCTTCTGAATCTGATACAAACCACAGGTCCTCTAACATCCAATGCTTTTCAGTTAAGAGCGAGACACTTGTGAGCTTCGTTAAAAATGTAGATTCGTTTGAGCTGAAAAGTGACTGCGTTTACCTGAAACGAGTCTTGCTTGTAGGAAGACACAGACCCTGGCATTTAACTCCGTTTCTAAAGGGAAACACACAGCACAGTTCTCATCCATGAAACAAACTCTGCTTTAGAGCAATAGCACGCTCTAGCTTTCTAGATTCTCTCATACAGAGGGAAACGTGAGTGTGTTCAGAACAAAAGAACTGTGTTTCCTACACACACGGACCATATCTAGTTCAACTCTGCTTCTGAAACTGATACAAACCACACGTCCTCTAACATCCAATGCTTTTCAGTTAAGAGCGAGACACGTGTGAGCTTCATGAACAATGTAGATTCATTTGAGCTTAAAAGTGACTGTGTTTACCTGAAACGAGTCTTGCTTGTAGGAAGACACAGACCCTGGCATTTAACTCCGTTTCTGAAGAGAAACACACAGCACAGTTCTCATCCATGAACCACATTCTGCTTTAGAGCAAGAAGCACGCTCTTGCTTTCTAGAGTCTCTCATAAAGAGGGAAACATGAGTGTGCTCAGCACAAAATACTGTGTTTCCTACACACACGGACCATACCTAGTTCAACTCTGTTTCTGAAACTGATACAAACCACAGGTCCTCTAACATCCAATGCTTTTCATTTATGAGCGAGAAACATGTGAGCTATGTGAACATTGTAGCTTCGTTTGAGCTGAAAAGTGACTGCGTTTTTCTGAAACGAAGTCTTGCTTGTAGAAAGACAGAGAGCCTGGCATTTAACTCCGTTTCTGAAGGGAAACACACAGCACAGTCCTCATCTATGAAACACACTCTTCTTTAGAGCAATAAGCACGCTCTTGCTTTCGAGAGTCTCTCATACAGAGGGAAACGTGAGTGTGCTCAGAACAAAAGAAATGTGTTTCCTACACACACGGACAATATCTAGTTCAACTCTGCTTCTGAATCTGATACAAACCACAGGTCCTCTAACATCCAATGCTTTTCAGTTAAGAGCGAGAAACGTGTGAGCTTCGTGAAAAATGTAGCTTCGTTTGAGCTGAAAGTGACTGCGTTTACCTGAAACGAGTCTTGCTTGTAGCAAGACCCAGACACTGGCATTTAACTCCGTTTCTGAAGGGAAACACACAGCACAGTTCTCATCCATGAACCACACTCTGCTTTAGAGCAAGAAGCACGCTCTTGCTTTCTAGAGTCTCTCATACAGAGGGAAACATGAGTGTGTTCAGCACAAAATACTGTGTTTCCTACACACAGGGACCATACCTAGTTCAACTCTGTTTCTGAAACTGATACAAACCACAGGTCCTCTAACATCCAATGCTTTTCAGTTAAGAGCGAGAAACGTGTGAGCTTCGTGTACAATGTAGCTACATTTGAGCTGAAAATTAACTGCGTTTATCTGAAACGAAGTCTTGCTTGTCGGAAGACAGAGAGCCGGGCATTTAACTCCGTTTCTGAAGGGAAGCACACAGCACTGTTCTTATCCATGAAACACACTCTGCTTTAGAGCAAGAATCACGCTCTTGCTTTCTAGAGTCTTTCATACAGAGGGAAACGTGAGTGTGCCTAGCACAAAAGAACTGTGTTTCCTGCACTCACGGACCATACCTAGTTCAACTCTGTTTCTGAAACTGATACAAACCACAGGTCCTCTACATCCAATGCTTTTCAGTTAAGAGGGAGACACGTGTGAGCTTCGTGAACAATTAAGTTTCGTTTGAGCTGAAAATTAACTGCGTTTATCTGAAACGAAGTCTTGCTTGTAGAAAGACAGAGAGCCTGGCATTTAACTCTGTTTCTGAAGGGAAACACACAGCACAGTCCTCATCTATGAAACACACTCTTCTTTAGAGCAATAAGCACGCTCTTGCTTTCGAGAGTCTCTCATACTGAGGGAAACGTGAGTGTGCTAAGAACAAAAGAACTGTGTTTCCTACACACACGGACAATATATAGTTCAACTCTGCTTCTGAATCTGATACAAACCACAGGTCCTCTAACATCCAATGCTTTTCAGTTAAGAGCGAGACACGTGTGAGCTTCGTTAACAATGTAGATTCGTTTGAGCTGAAAAGTGACTGCGTTTACCTGAAAAGAGTCTTGCTTGTAGGAAGTCACAGACCCTGGCATTTAACTCCGTTTCTGAAGGGAAACACACAGCACAGTTCTCATCCATGAAACACACTCTGCTTTAGAGCAAGAAGCACGCTCTTGCTTTCTAGGGTCTCTCATATAGAGGGAAATGTGAGTGTACTCAGCACAAAAGAACTGTGTTTCCTACACACACGGACCATATCTAGTTCCACTATGTTTCAAAAACTGATACAAACCACAGGTCCTCTAACATCCAATGCTTTTCAGTTAAGAGCGAGAAAGGTGTGATCTTCGTGAACAATGTAGCTTCGTTTGAGCTGAAAATTATCTGCGTTTATCTGAAACGAAGTCTTGCTTGTAGGAAGACACAGAGCTGGGCATTTAAGTCCGTTTCTGAAGGAAACACACAGCACTATTCTCATCCATGAAACACACTATGCTTTAGAGCAAGAATCACGCTCTTGCTTTCAGGAGTCTCTCATACAGAGGGAAACGTGAGTGTGCTCAGCACAAAAGAACTGTGTTTCCTACACGCACGGACCATACCTAGTTCAACTCTGTTTCTGAAACTGATACAAACCACAGGTCCTCTAACATCCAATGCTTTTCAGTTAAGAGTGAGACACGTGTGAGCTTCGTTAACAATGTAGCTTCGTTTGAGCAGAAAAGTGACTGCGTTTACCGGAAACGAGTCTTGCTTGTAGGAAGACACAGACCCTGGCATTTAACTCCGTTTCTGAAGGGAAACACACAGCACAGTCCTCATCCATGAAACACACTCTGCTTTAGAGCAAGTAGTACGCTCTTGCTTTCTAGAGTCTCTCATACAGAGGGAAACGTGAGTGTGCTAAGCACAAAAGAACTGTGTTTCCTACACACACGGACCATACCTAGTTCAACTCTGTTTCTGAAACTGATACAAACCACAGGTCCTCTACCATCCAATGCTTTTCAGTTAAGAGCGATAAAACGTGTGAGTTTCGTGAACAATGAAGTTTCGTTTGAGCTGAAAATTAACTGCGTTTATCTGAAACGAAGTTTGCTTGTAGAAAGACAGAGAACCTGGCATTTAACTCCGTTTCTGAACGGAAACACACAGCACAGTCCTCACCTATGAAACACACTCTGCTTTAGAGCAATAAGCACGCTCTTGCTTTCGAGAGTCTCTCATACAGAGGGAAACGTGAGTGTGCTCAGAACAAAAGAACTGTGTTTCCTACACACACGGACCATATCTAGTTCAACTCTGCTTCTGAAACTGATACAAACCACACATCCTCTAACATCCAATGCTTTTCAGTTAAGAGCGAGAAACGTGTGAACTTCGTGAACAATGTAGCTTCCTATGAGCTGAAAATTAACTGCGTTTATCTGAAACGAAGTATTGCTTGTCGGAAGACACAGAGCCGGGCATTTAACTCCGTTTCTGAAGGGAAACACACAGCACAGTTCTCATCCATGAAACACACTCTGCTTTAGAGCAAGAAGCACACTCTTGCTTTCTAGAGTCTCTCATACAGAGGGAAACGTGAGTGTGCTCAGCACAAAAGAACTGTGTTTCCTACACACACGGACCATATCTAGTTCAACTCTGTTTCTGAAACTGATCCAAACCACAGGTCCTCTAACATCCAATGCTTTTCAGTTAAGAGCGAGACACATGTGAGCTTCGTGAACAATGTAGCTTCGTTTGAGCTGAAAAGTGACTGCTTTTATCTGAAACGAATTCTTGCTTGTAGGAAGACACAGAGCCGGGCATTTAACTCCGTTTATGAAGGTAACACACAGCACTGTTCTTATCCATGAAACACACTCTGCTTTAGAGCAAGAATCACGCTCTTGCTTTCTAGACTCTCTCATACAGAGGGAAACGTGAGTGTGCTCAGCACAAAAGAAATGTGTTTCCTACACGCACGGACAATATCTAGTTCAACTCTGCTTCTGAATATGATACAAACCACAGGTCCTCTAACATCCAATGCTTTTCAGTTAAGAGCGAGACACGTGTGAGCTTCGTTAAAAATGTAGATTCGTTTGAGCTTAAAAGTGACTGCGTTTACCTGAAACGAGTTTTGCTTGTAGGAAGACACAAACCCTGGCATTTAACTCCGTTTCTGAAGGGAAAAACACAGCACAGTTCTCATCCATGAAACACACTCTGCTTTAGAGCAATAGCACGCTCTAGCTTTCTAGATTCTCTCATACAGAGGGAAACGTGAGTGTGTTCAGAACAAAAGAACTGTGTTTCCTACACACACGGACCATATCTAATTCAACTCTGCTTCTGAAACTGATACAAACCACACGTCCTCTAACATCCAATGCTTTTCAGTTAAGAGCGATAAAACGTGTGAGTTTCGTGAACAATGAAGTTTCGTTTGAGCTGAAAATTAACTGCGTTTATCTGAAACGAAGTCTTGCTTGTAGAAAGACAGAGAACCTGGCATTTAACTCCGTTTCTGAAGGGAAACACACAGCACAGTCCTCACCTATGAAACACACTCTGCTTTAGAGCAAGAAGCACACTCTTGCTTTCTAGAGTCTCTCATACAGAGGGAAACGTGAGTGTGCTCAGCACAAAAGAACTGTGTTTCCTACACGCACGGACCATACCTAGTTCAACTCTGTTTCTGAAACTGATACAAACCACAGGTCCTCTAACATCCAATGCTTTTCAGTTAAGAGTTAGACACGTGTGAGCTTCGTGAACAATGTAGCTTCGTTTGAGCATAAAAGTGACTGCGTTTACCGGAAACGAGTCTTGCTTGTAGGAAGACACAGACCCTGGCATTTAACTCCGTTTCTGAAGGGAAACACACAGCACAGTCCTCATCCATGAAACACACTCTGCTTTAGAGCAAGAAGTACGCTCTTGCTTTCTAGAGTCTCTCATACAGAGGGAAACGTGAGGGTGCTAAGCACAAAAGAACTGTGTTTCCTACACACACGGACCATACCTAGTTCAACTCTGTTTCTGAAACTGATACAAACCACAGGTCCTCTAACATCCAATGCTTTTCAGTTAAGAGCGATAAAACGTGTGAGTTTCGTGAACAATGAAGTTTCGTTTGAGCTGAAAATTAACTGCGTTTATCTGAAACGAAGTCTTGCTTGTAGAAAGACAGAGAGCCTGGCATTTAACTCCGTTTCTGAAGGGAAACACACAGCACAGTCCTCACCTATGAAACACACTCTGCTTTAGAGCAAAAAGCACGCTCTTGCTTTCTAGAGTCTTTCATACAGAGGGAAACGTGAGTGTGCCTAGCACAAAAGAACTGTGTTTCCTGCACTCACGGACCATACCTAGTTCAACTCTGTTTCTGAAAATGATACAAACCACAGGTCCTCTAACATCCAATGCTTTTCAGTTAAGAGCGAGACACGTGTGAGCTTCGTCAACAATGTAGCTTCGTTTGAGCAGAAAAGTGACTGCGTTTATCTTAAACGAGTCTTGCTTGTAGGAAGACACAGACCCTGACATTTAACACCGTTTCTGAAGTGAAACACACAGCACAGTCCTCATCCATGAAACACACTGTGCTTTACAGCAAGAAGTACGCTCTTGCTTTCTAGAGTCTCTCATACAGAGGGAAACGTGAGTGTGCTAAGCACAAAAGAACTGTGTTTCCTACACACCCAGACCATACCTAGTTCAACTCCGTTTCTGAAACTGATACAAACCACAAGTCCTCTACATCCAATGCTTTTCAGTTAAGAGCGAGACACGTGTGAGCTTCGTCAACAATGTAGCTTCGTTTGAGCAGAAAAGTGACTGCGTTTATCTTAAACGAGTCTTGCTTGTAGGAAGACACAGACCCTGGCATTTAACACCGTTTCTGAAGGGAAACACACAGCACAGTCCTCATCCATGAAACACACTGTGCTTTACAGCAAGAAGTACGCTCTTGCTTTCTAGAGTCTCTCATACAGAGGGAAACGTGAGTGTGCTAAGCACAAAAGAACTGTGTTTCCTACACACCCAGACCATACCTAGTTCAACTCCGTTTCTGAAACTGATACAAACCACAAGTCCTCTACATCCAATGCTTTTAGTTAAGAGCGAGACACGTGTGAGCTTCGTGAACAATGTAGCTTCGTTTGAGCTGAAATTGACTGCGTTTTTCTGAAACGAAGTCTTGCTTGTAGGAAGACACAGACCCTGGCATTTAACAACATTTCTGAAGGCAAACACAAAGCACAGTCCTCATCCATGAAACACACTCTGCTTTAGAGCAAGAAGCACGCTCTTGCTTTCTAGAGTCTCTCATACAGAGGGAAATGTGATTGTGCTCAGCACAAAAGAACTGTGTTTCCTACACACACGGACCATATCTAGTTCCACTCTGTTTCTGAAACTGATACAAACCACAGGTCCTCTAACATCCAATGCTTTTCAGTTAAGAGCGAGAAAGGTGTGAGCTTCTTGAACAACGTAGCTTCGTTTGAGCTGAAAATTAACTGCGTTTATCTGAAACGAAGTCTTGCTTGTAGGAAGACACAGAGCTGGGCATTTAAGTCCATTTCTGAAGGAAACACACAGCACTGTTCTCATCCATGAAACAAACTCTGCTTATGAGCAAGAATCACGCTCTTGCTTTCGAGAGTCTCTCCTACAGAGGGAAACGAGAGTGTGCTCAACACAAAAGAACTGTGTTTCCTACACACACGGACAATATCTAGTTCAACTCTGTACCTGAAAATGATACAAACCACAGGTCCTCTAACATCCAAGGCTTTTCATTTAAGAGCGAGAAACGTGTGAGCTTCGTGAACAATGTAGTTTCGTTTGAGCTGAAAAGTGACTATGTTTATCTGTAACGAAGTCTTGCTTGTAGGAAGACACAGACCCTGGCATTTAACTCCGTTTCTGAAGGGAAACACACAGCACAGTTCTCATCCATGAAACACACTCTGCTTTAGAGCAAGAAGCACGCTCTTGCTTTCTAGGGTCTCTCATATAGAGGGAAATGTGAGTGTGCTCAGCACAAAAGAACTGTGTTTCCTACACACACGGACCATATCTAGTTCCACTATGTTTCAGAAACTGATACAAACCACAGGTCCTCTACCATCCAATGCTTTTCAGTTAAGAGCGATAAAACGTGTGAGTTTCGTGAACAATGAAGTTTCGTTTGAGCTGAAAATTAACTGCGTTTATCTGAAACGAAGTCTTGCTTGTAGAAAGACAGAGAACCTGGCATTTAACTCCGTTTCTGAAGGGAAACACACAGCACAGTCCTCACCTATGAAACACACTCTGCTTTAGAGCAATAAGCACGCTCTTGCTTTCGAGAGTCTCTCATACAGAGGGAAACGTGAGTGTGCTCAGAACAAAAGAACTGTGTTTCCTACACACACGGACCATATCTAGTTCAACTCTGCTTCTGAAACTGATACAAACCACACATCCTCTAACATCCAATGCTTTTCAGTTAAGAGCGAGAAACGTGTGAGATTCGTGAACAATGTAGCTTCGTATGAGCTGAAAATTAACTGCGTTTATCTGAAACGAAGTATTGCTTGTCGGAAGACACAGAGCCGGGCATTTAACTCCGTTTCTGAAGGGAAACACACAGCACAGTTCTCATCCATGAAACACACTCTGCTTTAGAGCAAGAAGCACACTCTTGCTTTCTAGAGTCTCTCATACAGAGGGAAACGTGAGTGTGCTCAGCACAAAAGAACTGTGTTTCCTACACACACGGACCATATCTAGTTCAACTTTGTTTCTGAAACTGATCCAAACCACAGGTCCTCTAACATCCAATGCTTTTCAGTTAAGAGCGAGACACATGTGAGCTTCGTGAACAATGTAGCTTCGTTTGAGCTGAAAAGTGACTGCTTTTATCTGAAACGAATTCTTGCTTGTAGGAAGACACAGAGCCGGGCATTTAACTCCGTTTATGAAGGTAACACACAGCACTGTTCTTATCCATGAAACACACTCTGCTTTAGAGCAAGAATCACGCTCTTGCTTTCTAGACTCTCTCATACAGAGGGAAACGTGAGTGTGCTCAGCACAAAAGAAATGTGTTTCCTACACGCACGGACAATATCTAGTTCAACTCTGCTTCTGAATCTGATACAAACCACAGGTCCTCTAACATCCAATGCTTTTCAGTTAAGAGCGAGACACGTGTGAGCTTCGTTAAAAATGTAGATTCGTTTGAGCTTAAAAGTGACTGCGTTTACCTGAAACGAGTTTTGCTTGTAGGAAGACACAGACCCTGGCATTTAACTCCGTTTCTGAAGGGAAACACACAGCACAGTTCTCATCCATGAAACACACTCTGCTTTAGAGCAATAGCACGCTCTAGCTTTCTAGATTCTCTCATACAGAGGGAAACGTGAGTGTGTTCAGAACAAAAGAACTGTGTTTCCTACACACACGGACCATATCTAATTCAACTCTGCTTCTGAAACTGATACAAACCACACGTCCTCTAACATCCAATGCTTTTCAGTTAAGAGCGATAAAACGTGTGAGTTTCGTGAACAATTAAGTTTCGTTTGAGCTGAAAATTAACTGCATTTATCTGAAACGAAGTCTTGCTTGTAGAAAGACAGAGAACCTGGCATTTAACTCCGTTTCTGAAGGGAAACACAAAGCACAGTCCTCACCTATGAAACACACTCTGCTTTAGAGCAATAAGCATGCTCTTGCTTTCGAGAGTCTCTCATACAGAGGGAAACGTGAGTGTGCTCAGAACAAAAGAACTGTGTTTCCTACACACACGGACCATATCTAGTTCAACTCTGCTTCTGAAACTGATACAAACCACACATCCTCTAACATCCAATGCTTTTCAGTTAAGAGCGAGAAACGTGTGAGCTTCGTGAACAATGTAGCTTCGTATGAGCTGAAAATTAACTGCGTTTATCTGAAACGAAGTATTGCTTGTCGGAAGACACAGAGCCGGGCATTTAACTCCGTTTCTGAAGGGAAACACACAGCACAGTTCTCATCCATGAAACACACTCTGCTTTAGAGCAAGAAGCACACTCTTGCTTTCTAGAGTCTCTCATACAGAGGGAAACGTGAGTGTGCTCAGCACAAAAGAACTGTGTTTCCTACACACACGGACCATATCTAGTTCAACTCTGTTTCTGAAACTGATCCAAACCACAGGTCCTCTAACATCCAATGCTTTTCAGTTAAGAGCGAGACACATGTGAGCTTCGTGAACAATGTAGCTTCGTTTGAGCTGAAAAGTGACTGCTTTTATCTGAAACGAATTCTTGCTTGTAGGAAGACACAGAGCCGGGCATTTAACTCCGTTTATGAAGGTAACACACAGCACTGTTCTTATCCATGAACCACACTCTGCTTTAGAGCAAGAATCACGCTCTTGCTTTCTAGACTCTCTCATACACAGAGAAACGTGAGTGTGCTCAGCACAAAAGAAATGTGTTTCCTACACGCACGGACAATATCTAGTTCAACTCTGCTTCTGAATCTGATACAAACCACAGGTCCTCTAACATCCAATGCTTTTCAGTTAAGAGCGAGACACGTGTGAGCTTCGTGAACAATGTAGCTTCGTTTGAGCTTAAAAGTGACTGCGTTTACCTGAAACGAGTTTTGCTTGTAGGAAGACACAAACCCTGGCATTTAACTCCGTTTCTGAAGGGAATAACACAGCACAGTTCTCATCCATGAAACACACTCTGCTTTAGAGCAATAGCACGCTCTAGCTTTCTAGATTCTCTCATACAGAGGGAAACGTGAGTGTGTTCAGAACAAAAGAACTGTGTTTCCTACACACACGGACCATATCTAATTCAACTCTGCTTCTGAAACTGATACAAACCACACGTCCTCTAACATCCAATGCTTTTCAGTTAAGACCGATAAAACGTGTGAGTTTCGTGAACAATTAAGTTTCGTTTGAGCTGAAAATTAACTGCGTTTATCTGAAACGAAGTCTTGCTTGTAGAAAGACAGAGAACCTGGCATTTAACTCCGTTTCTGAAGGGAAACACACAGCACAGTCCTCACCTATGAAACACACTCTGCTTTAGAGCAATAAGCATGCTCTTGCTTTTGAGAGTCTCTCATACAGAGGGAAACGTGAGTGTGCTCAGAACAAAAGAACTGTGTTTCCTACACACACGGACCATATCTAGTTCAACTCTGCTTCTGAAACTGATACAAACCACACATCCTCTAACATCCAATGCTTTTCAGTTAAGAGCGAGAAACGTGTGAGCTTCGTGAACAATGTAGCTTCTTATGAGCTGAAAATTAACTGCGTTTATCTGAAACGAAGTATTGCTTGTCGGAAGACACAGAGCCGGGCATTTAACTCCGTTTCTGAAGGGAAACAAACAGCACAGTTCTCATCCATGAAACACACTCTGCTTTAGAGCAAGAAGCACACTCTTGCTTTCTAGAGTCTCTCATACAGAGGGAAACGTGAGTGTGCTCAGCACAAAAGAACTGTGTTTCCTACACACACGGACCATATCTAGTTCAACTCTGTTTCTGAAACTGATCCAAACCACAGGTCCTCTAACATCCAATGCTTTTCAGTTAAGAGCGAGACACATGTGAGCTTCGTGAACAATGTAGCTTCGTTTGAGCTGAAAAGTGACTGCTTTTATCTGAAACGAATTCTTGCTTGTAGGAAGACACCGAGCCGGGCATTTGACTCCGTTTATGAAGGTAACACACAGCACTGTTCTTATCCATGAAACACACTCTGCTTTAGAGCAAGAATCACGCTCTTGCTTTCTACACTCTCTCATACAGAGGGAAACGTGAGTGTGCTCAGCACAAAAGAAATGTGTTTCCTACACACACGGACAATATCTAGTTCAACTCTGCTTCTGAATCTGATACAAACCACAGGTCCTCTAACATCCAATGCTTTTCAGTTAAGAGCGAGACACTTGTGAGCTTCGTTAAAAATGTAGATTCGTTTGAGCTGAAAAGTGACTGCGTTTACCTGAAACGAGTCTTGCTTGTAGGAAGACACAGACCCTGGCATTTAACTCCGTTTCTAAAGGGAAACACACAGCACAGTTCTCATCCATGAAACAAACTCTGCTTTAGAGCAATAGCACGCTCTAGCTTTCTAGATTCTCTCATACAGAGGGAAACGTGAGTGTGTTCAGAACAAAAGAACTGTGTTTCCTACACACACGGACCATATCTAGTTCAACTCTGCTTCTGAAACTGATACAAACCACACGTCCTCTAACATCCAATGCTTTTCAGTTAAGAGCGAGACACGTGTGAGCTTCATGAACAATGTAGATTCATTTGAGCTTAAAAGTGACTGTGTTTACCTGAAACGAGTCTTGCTTGTAGGAAGACACAGACCCTGGCATTTAACTCCGTTTCTGAAGAGAAACACACAGCACAGTTCTCATCCATGAACCACATTCTGCTTTAGAGCAAGAAGCACGCTCTTGCTTTCTAGAGTCTCTCATAAAGAGGGAAACATGAGTGTGCTCAGCACAAAATACTGTGTTTCCTACACACAAGGACCATACCTAGTTCAACTCTGTTTCTGAAACTGATACAAACCACAGGTCCTCTAACATCCAATGCTTTTCATTTATGAGCGAGAAACATGTGAGCTATGTGAACATTGTAGCTTCGTTTGAGCTGAAAAGTGACTGCGTTTTTCTGAAACGAAGTCTTGCTTGTAGAAAGACAGAGAGCCTGGCATTTAACTCCGTTTCTGAAGGGAAACACACAGCACAGTCCTCATCTATGAAACACACTCTTCTTTAGAGCAATAAGCACGCTCTTGCTTTCGAGAGTCTCTCATACAGAGGGAAACGTGAGTGTGCTCAGAACAAAAGAAATGTGTTTCCTACACACACGGACAATATCTAGTTCAACTCTGCTTCTGAATCTGATACAAACCACAGGTCCTCTAACATCCAATGCTTTTCAGTTAAGAGCGAGAAACGTGTGAGCTTCGTGAAAAATGTAGCTTCGTTTGAGCTGAAAGTGACTGCGTTTACCTGAAACGAGTCTTGCTTGTAGCAAGACCCAGACACTGGCATTTAACTCCGTTTCTGAAGGGAAACACACAGCACAGTTCTCATCCATGAACCACACTCTGCTTTAGAGCAAGAAGCACGCTCTTGCTTTCTAGAGTCTCTCATACAGAGGGAAACATGAGTGTGCTCAGCACAAAATACTGTGTTTCCTACACACAGGGACCATACCTAGTTCAACTCTGTTTCTGAAACTGATACAAACCACAGGTCCTCTAACATCCAATGCTTTTCAGTTAAGAGCGAGAAACGTGTGAGCTTCGTGTACAATGTAGCTACATTTGAGCTGAAAATTAACTGCGTTTATCTGAAACGAAGTCTTGCTTGTCGGAAGACAGAGAGCCGGGCATTTAACTCCGTTTCTGAAGGGAAGCACACAGCACTGTTCTTATCCATGAAACACACTCTGCTTTAGAGCAAGAATCACGCTCTTGCTTTCTAGAGTCTTTCATACAGAGGGAAACGTGAGTGTGCCTAGCACAAAAGAACTGTGTTTCCTGCACTCACGGACCATACCTAGTTCAACTCTGTTTCTGAAACTGATACAAACCACAGGTCCTCTAACATCCAATGCTTTTCAGTTAAGAGCGAGAAACGTGTGAACTTCGTGAACAATGTAGCTTCCTATGAGCTGAAAATTAACTGCGTTTATCTGAAACGAAGTATTGCTTGTCGGAAGACACAGAGCCGGGCATTTAACTCCGTTTCTGAAGGGAAACACACAGCACAGTTCTCATCCATGAAACACACTCTGCTTTAGAGCAAGAAGCACACTCTTGCTTTCTAGAGTCTCTCATACAGAGGGAAACGTGAGTGTGCTCAGCACAAAAGAACTGTGTTTCCTACACACACGGACCATATCTAGTTCAACTCTGTTTCTGAAACTGATCCAAACCACAGGTCCTCTAACATCCAATGCTTTTCAGTTAAGAGCGAGACACATGTGAGCTTCGTGAACAATGTAGCTTCGTTTGAGCTGAAAAGTGACTGCTTTTATCTGAAACGAATTCTTGCTTGTAGGAAGACACAGAGCCGGGCATTTAACTCCGTTTATGAAGGTAACACACAGCACTGTTCTTATCCATGAAACACACTCTGCTTTAGAGCAAGAATCACGCTCTTGCTTTCTAGACTCTCTCATACAGAGGGAAACGTGAGTGTGCTCAGCACAAAAGAAATGTGTTTCCTACACGCACGGACAATATCTAGTTCAACTCTGCTTCTGAATATGATACAAACCACAGGTCCTCTAACATCCAATGCTTTTCAGTTAAGAGCGAGACACGTGTGAGCTTCGTTAAAAATGTAGATTCGTTTGAGCTTAAAAGTGACTGCGTTTACCTGAAACGAGTTTTGCTTGTAGGAAGACACAAACCCTGGCATTTAACTCCGTTTCTGAAGGGAAAAACACAGCACAGTTCTCATCCATGAAACACACTCTGCTTTAGAGCAATAGCACGCTCTAGCTTTCTAGATTCTCTCATACAGAGGGAAACGTGAGTGTGTTCAGAACAAAAGAACTGTGTTTCCTACACACACGGACCATATCTAATTCAACTCTGCTTCTGAAACTGATACAAACCACACGTCCTCTAACATCCAATGCTTTTCAGTTAAGAGCGATAAAACGTGTGAGTTTCGTGAACAATTAAGTTTCGTTTGAGCTGAAAATTAACTGCGTTTATCTGAAACGAAGTCTTGCTTGTAGAAAGACAGAGAACCTGGCATTTAACTCCGTTTCTGAAGGGAAACACACAGCACAGTCCTCACCTATGAAACACACTCTGCTTTAGAGCAAGAAGCACACTCTTGCTTTCTAGAGTCTCTCATACAGAGGGAAACATGAGTGTGCTCAGCACAAAAGAACTGTGTTTCCTACACGCACGGACCATACCTAGTTCAACTCTGTTTCTGAAACTGATACAAACCACAGGTCCTCTAACATCCAATGCTTTTCAGTTAAGAGTTAGACACGTGTGAGCTTCGTGAACAATGTAGCTTCGTTTGAGCATAAAAGTGACTGCGTTTACCGGAAACGAGTCTTGCTTGTAGGAAGACACAGACCCTGGCATTTAACTCCGTTTCTGAAGGGAAACACACAGCACAGTCCTCATCCATGAAACACACTCTGCTTTAGAGCAAGAAGTACGCTCTTGCTTTCTAGAGTCTCTCATACAGAGGGAAACGTGAGGGTGCTAAGCACAAAAGAACTGTGTTTCCTACACACACGGACCATACCTAGTTCAACTCTGTTTCTGAAACTGATACAAACCACAGGTCCTCTAACATCCAATGCTTTTCAGTTAAGAGCGATAAAACGTGTGAGTTTCGTGAACAATGAAGTTTCGTTTGAGCTGAAAATTAACTGCGTTTATCTGAAACGAAGTCTTGCTTGTAGAAAGACAGAGAGCCTGGCATTTAACTCCGTTTCTGAAGGGAAACACACAGCACAGTCCTCACCTATGAAACACACTCTGCTTTAGAGCAAAAAGCACGCTCTTGCTTTCTAGAGTCTTTCATACAGAGGGAAACGTGAGTGTGCCTAGCACAAAAGAACTGTGTTTCCTGCACTCACGGACCATACCTAGTTCAACTCTGTTTCTGAAAATGATACAAACCACAGGTCCTCTAACATCCAATGCTTTTCAGTTAAGAGCGAGACACGTGTGAGCTTCGTCAACAATGTAGCTTCGTTTGAGCAGAAAAGTGACTGCGTTTATCTTAAACGAGTCTTGCTTGTAGGAAGACACAGACCCTGACATTTAACACCGTTTCTGAAGGGAAACACACAGCACAGTCCTCATCCATGAAACACACTGTGCTTTACAGCAAGAAGTACGCTCTTGCTTTCTAGAGTCTCTCATACAGAGGGAAACGTGAGTGTGCTAAGCACAAAAGAACTGTGTTTCCTACACACCCAGACCATACCTAGTTCAACTCCGTTTCTGAAACTGATACAAACCACAAGTCCTCTACATCCAATGCTTTTCAGTTAAGAGCGAGACACGTGTGAGCTTCGTCAACAATGTAGCTTCGTTTGAGCAGAAAAGTGACTGCGTTTATCTTAAACGAGTCTTGCTTGTAGGAAGACACAGACCCTGGCATTTAACACCGTTTCTGAAGGGAAACACACAGCACAGTCCTCATCCATGAAACACACTGTGCTTTACAGCAAGAAGTACGCTCTTGCTTTCTAGAGTCTCTCATACAGAGGGAAACGTGAGTGTGCTAAGCACAAAAGAACTGTGTTTCCTACACACCCAGACCATACCTAGTTCAACTCCGTTTCTGAAACTGATACAAACCACAAGTCCTCTACATCCAATGCTTTTAGTTAAGAGCGAGACACGTGTGAGCTTCGTGAACAATGTAGCTTCGTTTGAGCTGAAATTGACTGCGTTTTTCTGAAACGAAGTCTTGCTTGTAGGAAGACACAGACCCTGGCATTTAACAACATTTCTGAAGGCAAACACAAAGCACAGTCCTCATCCATGAAACACACTCTGCTTTAGAGCAAGAAGCACGCTCTTGCTTTCTAGAGTCTCTCATACAGAGGGAAATGTGATTGTGCTCAGCACAAAAGAACTGTGTTTCCTACACACACGGACCATATCTAGTTCCACTCTGTTTCTGAAACTGATACAAACCACAGGTCCTCTAACATCCAATGCTTTTCAGTTAAGAGCGAGAAAGGTGTGAGCTTCTTGAACAACGTAGCTTCGTTTGAGCTGAAAATTAACTGCGTTTATCTGAAACGAAGTCTTGCTTGTAGGAAGACACAGAGCTGGGCATTTAAGTCCATTTCTGAAGGAAACACACAGCACTGTTCTCATCCATGAAACAAACTCTGCTTATGAGCAAGAATCACGCTCTTGCTTTCGAGAGTCTCTCCTACAGAGGGAAACGAGAGTGTGCTCAACACAAAAGAACTGTGTTTCCTACACACACGGACAATATCTAGTTCAACTCTGTACCTGAAAATGATACAAACCACAGGTCCTCTAACATCCAAGGCTTTTCATTTAAGAGCGAGAAACGTGTGAGCTTCGTGAACAATGTAGTTTCGTTTGAGCTGAAAAGTGACTATGTTTATCTGTAACGAAGTCTTGCTTGTAGGAAGACACAGACCCTGGCATTTAACTCCGTTTCTGAAGGGAAACACACAGCACAGTTCTCATCCATGAAACACACTCTGCTTTAGAGCAAGAAGCACGCTCTTGCTTTCTAGGGTCTCTCATATAGAGGGAAATGTGAGTGTGCTCAGCACAAAAGAACTGTGTTTCCTACACACACGGACCATATCTAGTTCCACTATGTTTCAGAAACTGATACAAACCACAGGTCCTCTACCATCCAATGCTTTTCAGTTAAGAGCGATAAAACGTGTGAGTTTCGTGAACAATGAAGTTTCGTTTGAGCTGAAAATTAACTGCGTTTATCTGAAACGAAGTCTTGCTTGTAGAAAGACAGAGAACCTGGCATTTAACTCCGTTTCTGAAGGGAAACACACAGCACAGTCCTCACCTATGAAACACACTCTGCTTTAGAGCAATAAGCACGCTCTTGCTTTCGAGAGTCTCTCATACAGAGGGAAACGTGAGTGTGCTCAGAACAAAAGAACTGTGTTTCCTACACACACGGACCATATCTAGTTCAACTCTGCTTCTGAAACTGATACAAACCACACATCCTCTAACATCCAATGCTTTTCAGTTAAGAGCGAGAAACGTGTGAGATTCGTGAACAATGTAGCTTCGTATGAGCTGAAAATTAACTGCGTTTATCTGAAACGAAGTATTGCTTGTCGGAAGACACAGAGCCGGGCATTTAACTCCGTTTCTGAAGCGAAACACACAGCACAGTTCTCATCCATGAAACACACTCTGCTTTAGAGCAAGAAGCACACTCTTGCTTTCTAGAGTCTCTCATACAGAGGGAAACGTGAGTGTGCTCAGCACAAAAGAACTGTGTTTCCTACACACACGGACCATATCTAGTTCAACTTTGTTTCTGAAACTGATCCAAACCACAGGTCCTCTAACATCCAATGCTTTTCAGTTAAGAGCGAGACACATGTGAGCTTCGTGAACAATGTAGCTTCGTTTGAGCTGAAAAGT
Source organism: Onychomys leucogaster (assembly GCA_949786385.1). Classification (NCBI taxonomy): domain Eukaryota; kingdom Metazoa; phylum Chordata; class Mammalia; order Rodentia; family Cricetidae; genus Onychomys; species Onychomys leucogaster. The sequence goes on along the minus strand of OX460418.1, from coordinate 44,216,759 downwards.
GACTGCTTTTATCTGAAACGAATTCTTGCTTGTAGGAAGACACAGAGCCGGGCATTTAACTCCGTTTATGAAGGTAACACACAGCACTGTTCTTATCCATGAAACACACTCTGCTTTAGAGCAAGAATCACGCTCTTGCTTTCTAGACTCTCTCATACAGAGGGAAACGTGAGTGTGCTCAGCACAAAAGAAATGTGTTTCCTACACGCACGGACAATATCTAGTTCAACTCTGCTTCTGAATCTGATACAAACCACAGGTCCTCTAACATCCAATGCTTTTCAGTTAAGAGCGAGACACGTGTGAGCTTCGTTAAAAATGTAGATTCGTTTGAGCTTAAAAGTGACTGCGTTTACCTGAAACGAGTTTTGCTTGTAGGAAGACACAGACCCTGGCATTTAACTCCGTTTCTGAAGGGAAACACACAGCACAGTTCTCATCCATGAAACACACTCTGCTTTAGAGCAATAGCACGCTCTAGCTTTCTAGATTCTCTCATACAGAGGGAAACGTGAGTGTGTTCAGAACAAAAGAACTGTGTTTCCTACACACACGGACCATATCTAATTCAACTCTGCTTCTGAAACTGATACAAACCACACGTCCTCTAACATCCAATGCTTTTCAGTTAAGAGCGATAAAACGTGTGAGTTTCGTGAACAATTAAGTTTCGTTTGAGCTGAAAATTAACTGCGTTTATCTGAAACGAAGTCTTGCTTGTAGAAAGACAGAGAACCTGGCATTTAACTCCGTTTCTGAAGGGAAACACACAGCACAGTCCTCACCTATGAAACACACTCTGCTTTAGAGCAATAAGCATGCTCTTGCTTTTGAGAGTCTCTCATACAGAGGGAAACGTGAGTGTGCTCAGAACAAAAGAACTGTGTTTCCTACACACACGGACCATATCTAGTTCAACTCTGCTTCTGAAACTGATACAAACCACACATCCTCTAACATCCAATGCTTTTCAGTTAAGAGCGAGAAACGTGTGAGCTTCGTGAACAATGTAGCTTCGTATGAGCTGAAAATTAACTGCGTTTATCTGAAACGAAGTATTGCTTGTCGGAAGACACAGAGCCGGGCATTTAACTCCGTTTCTGAAGGGAAACACACAGCACAGTTCTCATCCATGAAACACACTCTGCTTTAGAGCAAGAAGCACACTCTTGCTTTCTAGAGTCTCTCATACAGAGGGAAACGTGAGTGTGCTCAGCACAAAAGAACTGTGTTTCCTACACACACGGACCATATCTAGTTCAACTCTGTTTCTGAAACTGATCCAAACCACAGGTCCTCTAACATCCAATGCTTTTCAGTTAAGAGCGAGACACATGTGAGCTTCGTGAACAATGTAGCTTCGTTTGAGCTGAAAAGTGACTGCTTTTATCTGAAACGAATTCTTGCTTGTAGGAAGACACAGAGCCGGGCATTTAACTCCGTTTATGAAGGTAACACACAGCACTGTTCTTATCCATGAACCACACTCTGCTTTAGAGCAAGAATCACGCTCTTGCTTTCTAGACTCTCTCATACAGAGAGAAACGTGAGTGTGCTCAGCACAAAAGAAATGTGTTTCCTACACGCACGGACAATATCTAGTTCAACTCTGCTTCTGAATCTGATACAAACCACAGGTCCTCTAACATCCAATGCTTTTCAGTTAAGAGCGAGACACGTGTGAGCTTCGTGAACAATGTAGCTTCGTTTGAGCTTAAAAGTGACTGCGTTTACCTGAAACGAGTTTTGCTTGTAGGAAGACACAAACCCTGGCATTTAACTCCGTTTCTGAAGGGAATAACACAGCACAGTTCTCATCCATGAAACACACTCTGCTTTAGAGCAATAGCACGCTCTAGCTTTCTAGATTCTCTCATACAGAGGGAAACGTGAGTGTGTTCAGAACAAAAGAACTGTGTTTCCTACACACACGGACCATATCTAATTCAACTCTGCTTCTGAAACTGATACAAACCACACGTCCTCTAACATCCAATGCTTTTCAGTTAAGACCGATAAAACGTGTGAGTTTCGTGAACAATTAAGTTTCGTTTGAGCTGAAAATTAACTGCGTTTATCTGAAACGAAGTCTTGCTTGTAGAAAGACAGAGAACCTGGCATTTAACTCCGTTTCTGAAGGGAAACACACAGCACAGTCCTCACCTATGAAACACACTCTGCTTTAGAGCAATAAGCATGCTCTTGCTTTTGAGAGTCTCTCATACAGAGGGAAACGTGAGTGTGCTCAGAACAAAAGAACTGTGTTTCCTACACACACGGACCATATCTAGTTCAACTCTGCTTCTGAAACTGATACAAACCACACATCCTCTAACATCCAATGCTTTTCAGTTAAGAGCGAGAAACGTGTGAGCTTCGTGAACAATGTAGCTTCGTATGAGCTGAAAATTAACTGCGTTTATCTGAAACGAAGTATTGCTTGTCGGAAGACACAGAGCCGGGCATTTAACTCCGTTTCTGAAGGGAAACACACAGCACAGTTCTCATCCATGAAACACACTCTGCTTTAGAGCAAGAAGCACACTCTTGCTTTCTAGAGTCTCTCATACAGAGGGAAACGTGAGTGTGCTCAGCACAAAAGAACTGTGTTTCCTACACACACGGACCATATCTAGTTCAACTCTGTTTCTGAAACTGATCCAAACCACAGGTCCTCTAACATCCAATGCTTTTCAGTTAAGAGCGAGACACATGTGAGCTTCGTGAACAATGTAGCTTCGTTTGAGCTGAAAAGTGACTGCTTTTATCTGAAACGAATTCTTGCTTGTAGGAAGACACCGAGCCGGGCATTTGACTCCGTTTATGAAGGTAACACACAGCACTGTTCTTATCCATGAAACACACTCTGCTTTAGAGCAAGAATCACGCTCTTGCTTTCTACACTCTCTCATACAGAGGGAAACGTGAGTGTGCTCAGCACAAAAGAAATGTGTTTCCTACACACACGGACAATATCTAGTTCAACTCTGCTTCTGAATCTGATACAAACCACAGGTCCTCTAACATCCAATGCTTTTCAGTTAAGAGCGAGACACTTGTGAGCTTCGTTAAAAATGTAGATTCGTTTGAGCTGAAAAGTGACTGCGTTTACCTGAAACGAGTCTTGCTTGTAGGAAGACACAGACCCTGGCATTTAACTCCGTTTCTAAAGGGAAACACACAGCACAGTTCTCATCCATGAAACAAACTCTGCTTTAGAGCAATAGCACGCTCTAGCTTTCTAGATTCTCTCATACAGAGGGAAACGTGAGTGTGTTCAGAACAAAAGAACTGTGTTTCCTACACACACGGACCATATCTAGTTCAACTCTGCTTCTGAAACTGATACAAACCACACGTCCTCTAACATCCAATGCTTTTCAGTTAAGAGCGAGACACGTGTGAGCTTCATGAACAATGTAGATTCATTTGAGCTTAAAAGTGACTGTGTTTACCTGAAACGAGTCTTGCTTGTAGGAAGACACAGACCCTGGCATTTAACTCCGTTTCTGAAGAGAAACACACAGCACAGTTCTCATCCATGAACCACATTCTGCTTTAGAGCAAGAAGCACGCTCTTGCTTTCTAGAGTCTCTCATAAAGAGGGAAACATGAGTGTGCTCAGCACAAAATACTGTGTTTCCTACACACACGGACCATACCTAGTTCAACTCTGTTTCTGAAACTGATACAAACCACAGGTCCTCTAACATCCAATGCTTTTCATTTATGAGCGAGAAACATGTGAGCTATGTGAACATTGTAGCTTCGTTTGAGCTGAAAAGTGACTGCGTTTTTCTGAAACGAAGTCTTGCTTGTAGAAAGACAGAGAGCCTGGCATTTAACTCCGTTTCTGAAGGGAAACACACAGCACAGTCCTCATCTATGAAACACACTCTTCTTTAGAGCAATAAGCACGCTCTTGCTTTCGAGAGTCTCTCATACAGAGGGAAACGTGAGTGTGCTCAGAACAAAAGAAATGTGTTTCCTACACACACGGACAATATCTAGTTCAACTCTGCTTCTGAATCTGATACAAACCACAGGTCCTCTAACATCCAATGCTTTTCAGTTAAGAGCGAGAAACGTGTGAGCTTCGTGAAAAATGTAGCTTCGTTTGAGCTGAAAGTGACTGCGTTTACCTGAAACGAGTCTTGCTTGTAGCAAGACCCAGACACTGGCATTTAACTCCGTTTCTGAAGGGAAACACACAGCACAGTTCTCATCCATGAACCACACTCTGCTTTAGAGCAAGAAGCACGCTCTTGCTTTCTAGAGTCTCTCATACAGAGGGAAACATGAGTGTGCTCAGCACAAAATACTGTGTTTCCTACACACAGGGACCATACCTAGTTCAACTCTGTTTCTGAAACTGATACAAACCACAGGTCCTCTAACATCCAATGCTTTTCAGTTAAGAGCGAGAAACGTGTGAGCTTCGTGTACAATGTAGCTACATTTGAGCTGAAAATTAACTGCGTTTATCTGAAACGAAGTCTTGCTTGTCGGAAGACAGAGAGCCGGGCATTTAACTCCGTTTCTGAAGGGAAGCACACAGCACTGTTCTTATCCATGAAACACACTCTGCTTTAGAGCAAGAATCACGCTCTTGCTTTCTAGAGTCTTTCATACAGAGGGAAACGTGAGTGTGCCTAGCACAAAAGAACTGTGTTTCCTGCACTCACGGACCATACCTAGTTCAACTCTGTTTCTGAAACTGATACAAACCACAGGTCCTCTACATCCAATGCTTTTCAGTTAAGAGGGAGACACGTGTGAGCTTCGTGAACAATTAAGTTTCGTTTGAGCTGAAAATTAACTGCGTTTATCTGAAACGAAGTCTTGCTTGTAGAAAGACAGAGAGCCTGGCATTTAACTCTGTTTCTGAAGGGAAACACACAGCACAGTCCTCATCTATGAAACACACTCTTCTTTAGAGCAATAAGCACGCTCTTGCTTTCGAGAGTCTCTCATACTGAGGGAAACGTGAGTGTGCTAAGAACAAAAGAACTGTGTTTCCTACACACACGGACAATATATAGTTCAACTCTGCTTCTGAATCTGATACAAACCACAGGTCCTCTAACATCCAATGCTTTTCAGTTAAGAGCGAGAAAGGTGTGATCTTCGTGAACAATGTAGCTTCGTTTGAGCTGAAAATTATCTGCGTTTATCTGAAACGAAGTCTTGCTTGTAGGAAGACACAGAGCTGGGCATTTAAGTCCGTTTCTGAAGGAAACACACAGCACTATTCTCATCCATGAAACACACTATGCTTTAGAGCAAGAATCACGCTCTTGCTTTCAGGAGTCTCTCATACAGAGGGAAACGTGAGTGTGCTCAGCACAAAAGAACTGTGTTTCCTACACGCACGGACCATACCTAGTTCAACTCTGTTTCTGAAACTGATACAAACCACAGGTCCTCTAACATCCAATGCTTTTCAGTTAAGAGTGAGACACGTGTGAGCTTCGTTAACAATGTAGCTTCGTTTGAGCAGAAAAGTGACTGCGTTTACCGGAAACGAGTCTTGCTTGTAGGAAGACACAGACCCTGGCATTTAACTCCGTTTCTGAAGGGAAACACACAGCACAGTCCTCATCCATGAAACACACTCTGCTTTAGAGCAAGTAGTACGCTCTTGCTTTCTAGAGTCTCTCATACAGAGGGAAACGTGAGTGTGCTAAGCACAAAAGAACTGTGTTTCCTACACACACGGACCATACCTAGTTCAACTCTGTTTCTGAAACTGATACAAACCACAGGTCCTCTACCATCCAATGCTTTTCAGTTAAGAGCGATAAAACGTGTGAGTTTCGTGAACAATGAAGTTTCGTTTGAGCTGAAAATTAACTGCGTTTATCTGAAACGAAGTTTGCTTGTAGAAAGACAGAGAACCTGGCATTTAACTCCGTTTCTGAACGGAAACACACAGCACAGTCCTCACCTATGAAACACACTCTGCTTTAGAGCAATAAGCACGCTCTTGCTTTCGAGAGTCTCTCATACAGAGGGAAACGTGAGTGTGCTCAGAACAAAAGAACTGTGTTTCCTACACACACGGACCATATCTAGTTCAACTCTGCTTCTGAAACTGATACAAACCACACATCCTCTAACATCCAATGCTTTTCAGTTAAGAGCGAGAAACGTGTGAACTTCGTGAACAATGTAGCTTCCTATGAGCTGAAAATTAACTGCGTTTATCTGAAACGAAGTATTGCTTGTCGGAAGACACAGAGCCGGGCATTTAACTCCGTTTCTGAAGGGAAACACACAGCACAGTTCTCATCCATGAAACACACTCTGCTTTAGAGCAAGAAGCACACTCTTGCTTTCTAGAGTCTCTCATACAGAGGGAAACGTGAGTGTGCTCAGCACAAAAGAACTGTGTTTCCTACACACACGGACCATATCTAGTTCAACTCTGTTTCTGAAACTGATCCAAACCACAGGTCCTCTAACATCCAATGCTTTTCAGTTAAGAGCGAGACACATGTGAGCTTCGTGAACAATGTAGCTTCGTTTGAGCTGAAAAGTGACTGCTTTTATCTGAAACGAATTCTTGCTTGTAGGAAGACACAGAGCCGGGCATTTAACTCCGTTTATGAAGGTAACACACAGCACTGTTCTTATCCATGAAACACACTCTGCTTTAGAGCAAGAATCACGCTCTTGCTTTCTAGACTCTCTCATACAGAGGGAAACGTGAGTGTGCTCAGCACAAAAGAAATGTGTTTCCTACACGCACGGACAATATCTAGTTCAACTCTGCTTCTGAATATGATACAAACCACAGGTCCTCTAACATCCAATGCTTTTCAGTTAAGAGCGAGACACGTGTGAGCTTCGTTAAAAATGTAGATTCGTTTGAGCTTAAAAGTGACTGCGTTTACCTGAAACGAGTTTTGCTTGTAGGAAGACACAAACCCTGGCATTTAACTCCGTTTCTGAAGGGAAAAACACAGCACAGTTCTCATCCATGAAACACACTCTGCTTTAGAGCAATAGCACGCTCTAGCTTTCTAGATTCTCTCATACAGAGGGAAACGTGAGTGTGTTCAGAACAAAAGAACTGTGTTTCCTACACACACGGACCATATCTAATTCAACTCTGCTTCTGAAACTGATACAAACCACACGTCCTCTAACATCCAATGCTTTTCAGTTAAGAGCGATAAAACGTGTGAGTTTCGTGAACAATTAAGTTTCGTTTGAGCTGAAAATTAACTGCGTTTATCTGAAACGAAGTCTTGCTTGTAGAAAGACAGAGAACCTGGCATTTAACTCCGTTTCTGAAGGGAAACACACAGCACAGTCCTCACCTATGAAACACACTCTGCTTTAGAGCAATAAGCATGCTCTTGCTTTCGAGAGTCTCTCATACAGAGGGAAACGTGAGTGTGCTCAGAACAAAAGAACTGTGTTTCCTACACACACGGACCATATCTAGTTCAACTCTGCTTCTGAAACTGATACAAACCACACATCCTCTAACATCCAATGCTTTTCAGTTAAGAGCGAGAAACGTGTGAGCTTCGTGAACAATGTAGATTCGTATGAGCTGAAAATTAACTGCGTTTATCTGAAACGAAGTATTGCTTGTCGGAAGACACAGAGCCGGGCATTTAACTCCGTTTCTGAAGGGAAACACACAGCACAGTTCTCATCCATGAAACACACTCTGCTTTAGAGCAAGAAGCACACTCTTGCTTTCTAGAGTCTCTCATACAGAGGGAAACGTGAGTGTGCTCAGCACAAAAGAACTGTGTTTCCTACACACACGGACCATATCTAGTTCAACTCTGTTTCTGAAACTGATCCAAACCACAGGTCCTCTAACATCCAATGCTTTTCAGTTAAGAGCGAGACACATGTAAGCTTCGTGAACAATGTAGCTTCGTTTGAGCTGAAAAGTGACTGCTTTTATCTGAAACGAATTCTTGCTTGTAGGAAGACACCGAGCCGGGCATTTAACTCCGTTTATGAAGGTAACACACAGCACTGTTCTTATCCATGAAACACACTCTGCTTTAGAGCAAGAATCACGCTCTTGCTTTCTACACTCTCTCATACAGAGGGAAACGTGAGTGTGCTCAGCACAAAAGAAATGTGTTTCCTACACACACGGACAATATCTAGTTCAACTCTGCTTCTGAATCTGATACAAACCACAGGTCCTCTAACATCCAATGCTTTTCAGTTAAGAGCGAGACACGTGTGAGCTTCGTTAAAAATGTAGATTCGTTTGAGCTGAAAAGTGACTGCGTTTACCTGAAACGAGTCTTGCTTGTAGGAAGACACAGACCCTGGCATTTAACTCCGTTTCTGAAGGGAAACACACAGCACAGTTCTCATCCATGAAACAAACTCTGCTTTAGAGCAATAGCACGCTCTAGCTTTCTAGATTCTCTCATACAGAGGGAAACGTGAGTGTGTTCAGAACAAAAGAACTGTGTTTCCTACACACCGACCATATCTAGTTCAACTCTGCTTCTGAAACTGATACAAACCACACGTCCTCTAACATCCAATGCTTTTCAGTTAAGAGCGAGACACGTGTGAGCTTCATGAACAATGTAGATTCATTTGAGCTTAAAAGTGACTGTGTTTACCTGAAACGAGTCTTGCTTGTAGGAAGACACAGACCCTGGCATTTAACTCCGTTTCTGAAGAGAAACACACAGCACAGTTCTCATCCATGAACCACATTCTGCTTTAGAGCAAGAAGCACGCTCTTGCTTTCTAGAGTCTCTCATACAGAGGGAAAGATGAGTGTGCTCAGCACAAAAAAACTGTGTTTCCTACACACACGGACCATACCTAGTTCAACTCTGTTTCTGAAACTGATACAAACCACAGGTCCTCTAACATCCAATGCTTTTCATTTATGAGCGAGACACGTGTGAGCTTCGTTAACAATGTAGATTCGTTTGAGCTGAAAAGTGACTGCGTTTACCTGAAAAGAGTCTTGCTTGTAGGAAGTCACAGACCCTGGCATTTAACTCCGTTTCTGAAGGGAAACACACAGCACAGTTCTCATCCATGAAACACACTCTGCTTTAGAGCAAGAAGCACGCTCTTGCTTTCTAGGGTCTCTCATATAGAGGGAAATGTGAGTGTGCTCAGCACAAAAGAACTGTGTTTCCTACACACACGGACCATATCTAGTTCCACTATGTTTCAAAAACTGATACAAACCACAGGTCCTCTAACATCCAATGCTTTTCAGTTAAGAGCGAGAAAGGTGTGAGCTTCGTGAACAATGTAGCTTCGTTTGAGCTGAAAATTAACTGTGTTTATCTGAAACGAAGTCTTGCTTGTAGGAAGACACAGAGCTGGGCATTTAAGTCCGTTTCTGAAGGAAACACACAGCACTATTCTCATCCATGAAACACACTATGCTTTAGAGCAAGAATCACGCTCTTGCTTTCAGGAGTCTCTCATACAGAGGGAAACGTGAGTGTGCTCAGCACAAAAGAACTGTGTTTCCTACACGCACGGACCATACCTAGTTCAACTCTGTTTCTGAAACTGATACAAACCACAGGTCCTCTAACATCCAATGCTTTTCAGTTAAGAGTGAGACACGTGTGAGCTTCGTTAACAATGTAGCTTCGTTTGAGCAGAAAAGTGACTGCGTTTACCGGAAACGAGTCTTGCTTGTAGGAAGACACAGACCCTGGCATTTAACTCCGTTTCTGAAGGGAAACACACAGCACAGTCCTCATCCATGAAACACACTCTGCTTTAGAGCAAGTAGTACGCTCTTGCTTTCTAGAGTCTCTCATACAGAGGGAAACGTGAGTGTGCTAAGCACAAAGAACTGTGTTTCCTACACACACGGACCATACCTAGTTCAACTCTGTTTCTGAAACTGATACAAACCACAGGTCCTCTACCATCCAATGCTTTTCAGTTAAGAGCGATAAAACGTGTGAGTTTCGTGAACAATGAAGTTTCGTTTGAGCTGAAAATTAACTGCGTTTATCTGAAACGAAGTTTGCTTGTAGAAAGACAGAGAACCTGGCATTTAACTCCGTTTCTGAACGGAAACACACAGCACAGTCCTCACCTATGAAACACACTCTGCTTTAGAGCAATAAGCACGCTCTTGCTTTCGAGAGTCTCTCATACAGAGGGAAACGTGAGTGTGCTCAGAACAAAAGAACTGTGTTTCCTACACACACGGACCATATCTAGTTCAACTCTGCTTCTGAAACTGATACAAACCACACATCCTCTAACATCCAATGCTTTTCAGTTAAGAGCGAGAAACGTGTGAACTTCGTGAACAATGTAGCTTCCTATGAGCTGAAAATTAACTGCGTTTATCTGAAACGAAGTATTGCTTGTCGGAAGACACAGAGCCAGGCATTTAACTCCGTTTCTGAAGGGAAACACACAGCACAGTTCTCATCCATGAAACACACTCTGCTTTAGAGCAAGAAGCACACTCTTGCTTTCTAGAGTCTCTCATACAGAGGGAAACGTGAGTGTGCTCAGCACAAAAGAACTGTGTTTCCTACACACACGGACCATATCTAGTTCAACTCTGTTTCTGAAACTGATCCAAACCACAGGTCCTCTAACATCCAATGCTTTTCAGTTAAGAGCGAGACACATGTGAGCTTCGTGAACAATGTAGCTTCGTTTGAGCTGAAAAGTGACTGCTTTTATCTGAAACGAATTCTTGCTTGTAGGAAGACACAGAGCCGGGCATTTAACTCCGTTTATGAAGGTAACACACAGCACTGTTCTTATCCATGAAACACACTCTGCTTTAGAGCAAGAATCACGCTCTTGCTTTCTAGACTCTCTCATACAGAGGGAAACGTGAGTGTGCTCAGCACAAAAGAAATGTGTTTCCTACACGCACGGACAATATCTAGTTCAACTCTGCTTCTGAATATGATACAAACCACAGGTCCTCTAACATCCAATGCTTTTCAGTTAAGAGCGAGACACGTGTGAGCTTCGTTAAAAATGTAGATTCGTTTGAGCTTAAAAGTGACTGCGTTTACCTGAAACGAGTTTTGCTTGTAGGAAGACACAAACCCTGGCATTTAACTCCGTTTCTGAAGGGAAAAACACAGCACAGTTCTCATCCATGAAACACACTCTGCTTTAGAGCAATAGCACGCTCTAGCTTTCTAGATTCTCTCATACAGAGGGAAACGTGAGTGTGTTCAGAACAAAAGAACTGTGTTTCCTACACACACGGACCATATCTAATTCAACTCTGCTTCTGAAACTGATACAAACCACACGTCCTCTAACATCCAATGCTTTTCAGTTAAGAGCGATAAAACGTGTGAGTTTCGTGAACAATTAAGTTTCGTTTGAGCTGAAAATTAACTGCGTTTATCTGAAACGAAGTCTTGCTTGTAGAAAGACAGAGAACCTGGCATTTAACTCCGTTTCTGAAGGGAAACACACAGCACAGTCCTCACCTATGAAACACACTCTGCTTTAGAGCAATAAGCATGCTCTTGCTTTCGAGAGTCTCTCATACAGAGGGAAACGTGAGTGTGCTCAGAACAAAAGAACTGTGTTTCCTACACACACGGACCATATCTAGTTCAACTCTGCTTCTGAAACTGATACAAACCACACATCCTCTAACATCCAATGCTTTTCAGTTAAGAGCGAGAAACGTGTGAGCTTCGTGAACAATGTAGATTCGTATGAGCTGAAAATTAACTGCGTTTATCTGAAACGAAGTATTGCTTGTCGGAAGACACAGAGCCGGGCATTTAACTCCGTTTCTGAAGGGAAACACACAGCACAGTTCTCATCCATGAAACACACTCTGCTTTAGAGCAAGAAGCACACTCTTGCTTTCTAGAGTCTCTCATACAGAGGGAAACGTGAGTGTGCTCAGCACAAAAGAACTGTGTTTCCTACACACACGGACCATATCTAGTTCAACTCTGTTTCTGAAACTGATCCAAACCACAGGTCCTCTAACATCCAATGCTTTTCAGTTAAGAGCGAGACACATGTAAGCTTCGTGAACAATGTAGCTTCGTTTGAGCTGAAAAGTGACTGCTTTTATCTGAAACGAATTCTTGCTTGTAGGAAGACACCGAGCCGGGCATTTAACTCCGTTTATGAAGGTAACACACAGCACTGTTCTTATCCATGAAACACACTCTGCTTTAGAGCAAGAATCACGCTCTTGCTTTCTACACTCTCTCATACAGAGGGAAACGTGAGTGTGCTCAGCACAAAAGAAATGTGTTTCCTACACACACGGACAATATCTAGTTCAACTCTGCTTCTGAATCTGATACAAACCACAGGTCCTCTAACATCCAATGCTTTTCAGTTAAGAGCGAGACACGTGTGAGCTTCGTTAAAAATGTAGATTCGTTTGAGCTGAAAAGTGACTGCGTTTACCTGAAACGAGTCTTGCTTGTAGGAAGACACAGACCCTGGCATTTAACTCCGTTTCTGAAGGGAAACACACAGCACAGTTCTCATCCATGAAACACACTCTGCTTTAGAGCAATAGCACGCTCTAGCTTTCTAGATTCTCTCATACAGAGGGAAACGTGAGTGTGTTCAGAACAAAAGAACTGTGTTTCCTACACACCGACCATATCTAGTTCAACTCTGCTTCTGAAACTGATACAAACCACACGTCCTCTAACATCCAATGCTTTTCAGTTAAGAGCGAGACACGTGTGAGCTTCATGAACAATGTAGATTCATTTGAGCTTAAAAGTGACTGTGTTTACCTGAAACGAGTCTTGCTTGTAGGAAGACACAGACCCTGGCATTTAACTCTGTTTCTGAAGAGAAACACACAGCACAGTTCTCATCCATGAACCACATTCTGCTTTAGAGCAAGAAGCACGCTCTTGCTTTCTAGAGTCTCTCATACAGAGGGAAAGATGAGTGTGCTCAGCACAAAAAAACTGTGTTTCCTACACACACGGACCATACCTAGTTCAACTCTGTTTCTGAAACTGATACAAACCACAGGTCCTCTAACATCCAATGCTTTTCATTTATGAGCGAGAAACGTGTGAGCTATGTGAACATTGTAGCTTCGTTTGAGCTGAAAAGTGACTGCGTTTTTCTGAAACGAAGTCTTGCTTGTAGAAAGACAGAGAGCCTGGCATTTAACTCCGTTTCTGAAGGGAAACACACAGCACAGTCCTCATCTATGAAACACACTCTTCTTTAGAGCAATAAGCACGCTCTTGCTTTCGAGAGTCTCTCATACAGAGGGAAACGTGAGTGTGCTCAGAACAAAAGAAATGTGTTTCCTACACACACGGACAATATCTAGTTCAACTCTGCTTCTGAATCTGATACAAACCACAGGTCCTCTAACATCCAATGCTTTTCAGTTAAGAGCGAGAAACGTGTGAGCTTCGTGAAAAATGTAGCTTCGTTTGAGCTGAAAGTGACTGCGTTTACCTGAAACGAGTCTTGCTTGTAGCAAGACCCAGACCCTGGCATTTAACTCCGTTTCTGAAGGGAAACACACAGCACAGTTCTCATCCATGAACCACACTCTGCTTTAGAGCAAGAAGCACGCTCTTGCTTTCTAGAGTCTCTCATACAGAGGGAAACATGAGTATGCTCAGCACAAAAAAACTGTGTTTCCTACACACAGGGACCATACCTAGTTCAACTCTGTTTCTGAAACTGATACAAACCACAGGTCCTCTAACATCCAATGCTTTTCAGTTAAGAGCGAGAAACGTGTGAGCTTCGGGTACAATGTAGCTACATTTGAGCTGAAAATTAACTGCGTTTATCTGAAACGAAGTCTTGCTTGTCGGAAGACAGAGAGCCGGGCATTTAACTCCGTTTCTGAAGGGAAGCACACAGCACTGTTCTTATCCATGAAACACACTCTGCTTTAGAGCAAGAATCACGCTCTTGCTTTCTAGAGTCTTTCATACAGAGGGAAACGTGAGTGTGCCTAGCACAAAAGAACTGTGTTTCCTGCACTCACGGACCATACCTAGTTCAACTCTGTTTCTGAAACTGATACAAACCACAGGTCCTCTACATCCAATGCTTTTCAGTTAAGAGGGAGACACGTGTGAGCTTCGTTAAAAATGTAGATTCGTTTGAGCTTAAAAGTGACTGCGTTTACCTGAAACGAGTTTTGCTTGTAGGAAGACACAAACCCTGGCATTTAACTCCGTTTCTGAAGGGAAAAACACAGCACAGTTCTCATCCATGAAACACACTCTGCTTTAGAGCAATAGCACGCTCTAGCTTTCTAGATTCTCTCATACAGAGGGAAACGTGAGTGTGTTCAGAACAAAAGAACTGTGTTTCCTACACACACGGACCATATCTAATTCAACTCTGCTTCTGAAACTGATACAAACCACACGTCCTCTAACATCCAATGCTTTTCAGTTAAGAGCGATAAAACGTGTGAGTTTCGTGAACAATTAAGTTTCGTTTGAGCTGAAAATTAACTGCGTTTATCTGAAACGAAGTCTTGCTTGTAGAAAGACAGAGCACCTGGCATTTAACTCCGTTTCTGAAGGGAAACACACAGCACAGTCCTCACCTATGAAACACACTCTGCTTTAGAGCAATAAGCATGCTCTTGCTTTCGAGAGTCTCTAATACAGAGGGAAACGTGAGTGTGCTCAGAACAAAAGAACTGTGTTTCCTACACACACGGACCATATCTAGTTCAACTCTGCTTCTGAAACTGATACAAACCACACATCCTCTAACATCCAATGCTTTTCAGTTAAGAGCGAGAAACGTGTGAGCTTCGTGAACAATGTAGCTTCGTATGAGCTAAAAATTAACTGCGTTTATCTGAAACGAAGTATTGCTTGTCGGAAGACACAGAGCCGGGCATTTAACTCCGTTTCTGAAGGGAAACACACAGCACAGTTCTCATCCATGAAACACACTCTGCTTTAGAGCAAGTAGTACGCTCTTGCTTTCTAGAGTCTCTCATACAGAGGGAAACGTGAGTGTGCTAAGCACAAAAGAACTGTGTTTCCTACACACACGGACCATACCTAGTTCAACTCTGTTTCTGAAACTGATACAAACCACAGGTCCTCTACCATCCAATGCTTTTCAGTTAAGAGCGATAAAACGTGTGAGTTTCGTGAACAATGAAGTTTCGTTTGAGCTGAAAATTAACTGCGTTTATCTGAAACGAAGTTTGCTTGTAGAAAGACAGAGAACCTGGCATTTAACTCCGTTTCTGAACGGAAACACACAGCACAGTCCTCACCTATGAAACACACTCTGCTTTAGAGCAATAAGCACGCTCTTGCTTTCGAGAGTCTCTCATACAGAGGGAAACGTGAGTGTGCTCAGAACAAAAGAACTGTGTTTCCTACACACACGGACCATATCTAGTTCAACTCTGCTTCTGAAACTGATACAAACCACACATCCTCTAACATCCAATGCTTTTCAGTTAAGAGCGAGAAACGTGTGAACTTCGTGAACAATGTAGCTTCCTATGAGCTGAAAATTAACTGCGTTTATCTGAAACGAAGTATTGCTTGTCGGAAGACACAGAGCCAGGCATTTAACTCCGTTTCTGAAGGGAAACACACAGCACAGTTCTCATCCATGAAACACACTCTGCTTTAGAGCAAGAAGCACACTCTTGCTTTCTAGAGTCTCTCATACAGAGGGAAACGTGAGTGTGCTCAGCACAAAAGAACTGTGTTTCCTACACACACGGACCATATCTAGTTCAACTCTGTTTCTGAAACTGATCCAAACCACAGGTCCTCTAACATCCAATGCTTTTCAGTTAAGAGCGAGACACATGTGAGCTTCGTGAACAATGTAGCTTCGTTTGAGCTGAAAAGTGACTGCTTTTATCTGAAACGAATTCTTGCTTGTAGGAAGACACAGAGCCGGGCATTTAACTCCGTTTATGAAGGTAACACACAGCACTGTTCTTATCCATGAAACACACTCTGCTTTAGAGCAAGAATCACGCTCTTGCTTTCTAGACTCTCTCATACAGAGGGAAACGTGAGTGTGCTCAGCACAAAAGAAATGTGTTTCCTACACGCACGGACAATATCTAGTTCAACTCTGCTTCTGAATATGATACAAACCACAGGTCCTCTAACATCCAATGCTTTTCAGTTAAGAGCGAGACACGTGTGAGCTTCGTTAAAAATGTAGATTCGTTTGAGCTTAAAAGTGACTGCGTTTACCTGAAACGAGTTTTGCTTGTAGGAAGACACAAACCCTGGCATTTAACTCCGTTTCTGAAGGGAAAAACACAGCACAGTTCTCATCCATGAAACACACTCTGCTTTAGAGCAATAGCACGCTCTAGCTTTCTAGATTCTCTCATACAGAGGGAAACGTGAGTGTGTTCAGAACAAAAGAACTGTGTTTCCTACACACACGGACCATATCTAATTCAACTCTGCTTCTGAAACTGATACAAACCACACGTCCTCTAACATCCAATGCTTTTCAGTTAAGAGCGATAAAACGTGTGAGTTTCGTGAACAATTAAGTTTCGTTTGAGCTGAAAATTAACTGCGTTTATCTGAAACGAAGTCTTGCTTGTAGAAAGACAGAGAACCTGGCATTTAACTCCGTTTCTGAAGGGAAACACACAGCACAGTCCTCACCTATGAAACACACTCTGCTTTAGAGCAATAAGCATGCTCTTGCTTTCGAGAGTCTCTCATACAGAGGGAAACGTGAGTGTGCTCAGAACAAAAGAACTGTGTTTCCTACACACACGGACCATATCTAGTTCAACTCTGCTTCTGAAACTGATACAAACCACACATCCTCTAACATCCAATGCTTTTCAGTTAAGAGCGAGAAACGTGTGAGCTTCGTGAACAATGTAGATTCGTATGAGCTGAAAATTAACTGCGTTTATCTGAAACGAAGTATTGCTTGTCGGAAGACACAGAGCCGGGCATTTAACTCCGTTTCTGAAGGGAAACACACAGCACAGTTCTCATCCATGAAACACACTCTGCTTTAGAGCAAGAAGCACACTCTTGCTTTCTAGAGTCTCTCATACAGAGGGAAACGTGAGTGTGCTCAGCACAAAAGAACTGTGTTTCCTACACACACGGACCATATCTAGTTCAACTCTGTTTCTGAAACTGATCCAAACCACAGGTCCTCTAACATCCAATGCTTTTCAGTTAAGAGCGAGACACATGTAAGCTTCGTGAACAATGTAGCTTCGTTTGAGCTGAAAAGTGACTGCTTTTATCTGAAACGAATTCTTGCTTGTAGGAAGACACCGAGCCGGGCATTTAACTCCGTTTATGAAGGTAACACACAGCACTGTTCTTATCCATGAAACACACTCTGCTTTAGAGCAAGAATCACGCTCTTGCTTTCTACACTCTCTCATACAGAGGGAAACGTGAGTGTGCTCAGCACAAAAGAAATGTGTTTCCTACACACACGGACAATATCTAGTTCAACTCTGCTTCTGAATCTGATACAAACCACAGGTCCTCTAACATCCAATGCTTTTCAGTTAAGAGCGAGACACGTGTGAGCTTCGTTAAAAATGTAGATTCGTTTGAGCTGAAAAGTGACTGCGTTTACCTGAAACGAGTCTTGCTTGTAGGAAGACACAGACCCTGGCATTTAACTCCGTTTCTGAAGGGAAACACACAGCACAGTTCTCATCCATGAAACACACTCTGCTTTAGAGCAATAGCACGCTCTAGCTTTCTAGATTCTCTCATACAGAGGGAAACGTGAGTGTGTTCAGAACAAAAGAACTGTGTTTCCTACACACCGACCATATCTAGTTCAACTCTGCTTCTGAAACTGATACAAACCACACGTCCTCTAACATCCAATGCTTTTCAGTTAAGAGCGAGACACGTGTGAGCTTCATGAACAATGTAGATTCATTTGAGCTTAAAAGTGACTGTGTTTACCTGAAACGAGTCTTGCTTGTAGGAAGACACAGACCCTGGCATTTAACTCTGTTTCTGAAGAGAAACACACAGCACAGTTCTCATCCATGAACCACATTCTGCTTTAGAGCAAGAAGCACGCTCTTGCTTTCTAGAGTCTCTCATACAGAGGGAAAGATGAGTGTGCTCAGCACAAAAAAACTGTGTTTCCTACACACACGGACCATACCTAGTTCAACTCTGTTTCTGAAACTGATACAAACCACAGGTCCTCTAACATCCAATGCTTTTCATTTATGAGCGAGAAACGTGTGAGCTATGTGAACATTGTAGCTTCGTTTGAGCTGAAAAGTGACTGCGTTTTTCTGAAACGAAGTCTTGCTTGTAGAAAGACAGAGAGCCTGGCATTTAACTCCGTTTCTGAAGGGAAACACACAGCACAGTCCTCATCTATGAAACACACTCTTCTTTAGAGCAATAAGCACGCTCTTGCTTTCGAGAGTCTCTCATACAGAGGGAAACGTGAGTGTGCTCAGAACAAAAGAAATGTGTTTCCTACACACACGGACAATATCTAGTTCAACTCTGCTTCTGAATCTGATACAAACCACAGGTCCTCTAACATCCAATGCTTTTCAGTTAAGAGCGAGAAACGTGTGAGCTTCGTGAAAAATGTAGCTTCGTTTGAGCTGAAAGTGACTGCGTTTACCTGAAACGAGTCTTGCTTGTAGCAAGACCCAGACCCTGGCATTTAACTCCGTTTCTGAAGGGAAACACACAGCACAGTTCTCATCCATGAACCACACTCTGCTTTAGAGCAAGAAGCACGCTCTTGCTTTCTAGAGTCTCTCATACAGAGGGAAACATGAGTATGCTCAGCACAAAAAAACTGTGTTTCCTACACACAGGGACCATACCTAGTTCAACTCTGTTTCTGAAACTGATACAAACCACAGGTCCTCTAACATCCAATGCTTTTCAGTTAAGAGCGAGAAACGTGTGAGCTTCGGGTACAATGTAGCTACATTTGAGCTGAAAATTAACTGCGTTTATCTGAAACGAAGTCTTGCTTGTCGGAAGACAGAGAGCCGGGCATTTAACTCCGTTTCTGAAGGGAAGCACACAGCACTGTTCTTATCCATGAAACACACTCTGCTTTAGAGCAAGAATCACGCTCTTGCTTTCTAGAGTCTTTCATACAGAGGGAAACGTGAGTGTGCCTAGCACAAAAGAACTGTGTTTCCTGCACTCACGGACCATACCTAGTTCAACTCTGTTTCTGAAACTGATACAAACCACAGGTCCTCTACATCCAATGCTTTTCAGTTAAGAGGGAGACACGTGTGAGCTTCGTTAAAAATGTAGATTCGTTTGAGCTTAAAAGTGACTGCGTTTACCTGAAACGAGTTTTGCTTGTAGGAAGACACAAACCCTGGCATTTAACTCCGTTTCTGAAGGGAAAAACACAGCACAGTTCTCATCCATGAAACACACTCTGCTTTAGAGCAATAGCACGCTCTAGCTTTCTAGATTCTCTCATACAGAGGGAAACGTGAGTGTGTTCAGAACAAAAGAACTGTGTTTCCTACACACACGGACCATATCTAATTCAACTCTGCTTCTGAAACTGATACAAACCACACGTCCTCTAACATCCAATGCTTTTCAGTTAAGAGCGATAAAACGTGTGAGTTTCGTGAACAATTAAGTTTCGTTTGAGCTGAAAATTAACTGCGTTTATCTGAAACGAAGTCTTGCTTGTAGAAAGACAGAGCACCTGGCATTTAACTCCGTTTCTGAAGGGAAACACACAGCACAGTCCTCACCTATGAAACACACTCTGCTTTAGAGCAATAAGCATGCTCTTGCTTTCGAGAGTCTCTAATACAGAGGGAAACGTGAGTGTGCTCAGAACAAAAGAACTGTGTTTCCTACACACACGGACCATATCTAGTTCAACTCTGCTTCTGAAACTGATACAAACCACACATCCTCTAACATCCAATGCTTTTCAGTTAAGAGCGAGAAACGTGTGAGCTTCGTGAACAATGTAGCTTCGTATGAGCTAAAAATTAACTGCGTTTATCTGAAACGAAGTATTGCTTGTCGGAAGACACAGAGCCGGGCATTTAACTCCGTTTCTGAAGGGAAACACACAGCACAGTTCTCATCCATGAAACACACTCTGCTTTAGAGCAAGAAGCACACTCTTGCTTTCTAGAGTCTCTCATACAGAGGGAAACGTGAGTGTGCTCAGCACAAAAGAACTGTGTTTCCTACACACACGGACCATATCTAGTTCAACTCTGTTTCTGAAACTGATCCAAACCACAGGTCCTCTAACATCCAATGCTTTTCAGTTAAGAGCGAGACACATGTGAGCTTCGTGAACAATGTAGCTTCGTTTGAGCTGAAAAGTGACTGCTTTTATCTGAAACGAATTCTTGCTTGTAGGAAGACACCGAGCCGGGCATTTAACTCCGTTTATGAAGGTAACACACAGCACTGTTCTTATCCATGAAACACACTCTGCTTTAGAGCAAGAATCACGCTTTTGCTTTCTACACTCTCTCATACAGAGGGAAACGTGAGTGTGCTCAGCACAAAAGAAATGTGTTTCCTACACACACGGACAATATCTAGTTCAACTCTGCTTCTGAATCTGATACAAACCACAGGTCCTCTAACATCCAATGCTTTTCAGTTAAGAGCGAGACACGTGTGAGCTTCGTTAAAAATGTAGATTCGTTTGAGCTGAAAAGTGACTGTGTTTACCTGAAACGAGTCTTGCTTGTAGGAAGACACAGACCCTGGCATTTAACTCCGTTTCTGAAGGGAAACACACAGCACAGTTCTCATCCATGAAACACACTCTGCTTTAGAGCAATAGCACGCTCTAGCTTTCTAGATTCTCTCATACAGAGGGAAACGTGAGTGTGTTTTGAACAAAAGAACTGTGTTTCCTACACACCGACCATATCTAGTTCAACTCTGCTTCTGAAACTGATACAAACCACACGTCCTCTAACATCCAATGCTTTTCAGTTAAGAGCGAGACACGTGTGAGCTTCATGAACAATGTAGATTCATTTGAGCTTAAAAGTGACTGTGTTTACCTGAAACGAGTCTTGCTTGTAGGAAGACACAGACCCTGGCATTTAACTCCGTTTCTGAAGAGAAACACACAGCACAGTTCTCATCCATGAACCACATTCTGCTTTAGAGCAAGAAGCACGCTCTTGCTTTCTAGAGTCTCTCATACAGAGGGAAAGATGAGTGTGCTCAGCACAAAAAAACTGTGTTTCCTACACACACGGACCATACCTAGTTCAACTCTGTTTCTGAAACTGATACAAACCACAGGTCCTCTAACATCCAATGCTTTTCAGTTAAGAGCGAGAAACGTGTGAGCTTCGTGAAAAATGTAGCTTCGTTTGAGCTGAAAGTGACTGCGTTTACCTGAAACGAGTCTTGCTTGTAGCAAGACCCAGACCCTGGCATTTAACTCCTTTCTGAAGGGAAACACACAGCACAGTTCTCATCCATGAACCACACTCTGCTTTAGAGCAAGAAGCACGCTCTTGCTTTCTAGAGTCTCTCATACAGAGGGAAACATGAGTGTGCTCAGCACAAAAAAACTGTGTTTCCTACACACAGGGACCATACCTAGTTCAACTCTGTTTCTGAAACTGATACAAACCACAGGTCCTCTAACATCCAATGCTTTTCAGTTAAGAGCGAGAAACGTGTGAGCTTCGTGTACAATGTAGCTACATTTGAGCTGAAAATTAACTGCGTTTATCTGAAACGAAGTCTTGCTTGTCGGAAGACAGAGAGCCGGGCATTTAACTCCGTTTCTGAAGGGAAGCTCACAGCACTGTTCTTATCCATGAAACACACTCTGCTTTAGAGCAAGAATCACGCTCTTGCTTTCTAGAGTCTTTCATACAGAGGGAAACGTGAGTGTGCCTAGCACAAAAGAACTGTGTTTCCTGCACTCACGGACCATACCTAGTTCAACTCTGTTTCTGAAACTGATACAAACCACAGGTCCTCTACATCCAATGCTTTTCAGTTAAGAGGGAGACACGTGTGAGCTTCGTGAACAATGTAGCTTCGTTTGAGCTGAAAGTGACTGCGTTTTTCTGAACCGAAGTCTTGCTTGTAGGAAGACACAGAGCTGGGCATTTAAGTCCGTTTCTGAAGGAAACACACAGCACTGTTCTCATCCATGAAACACACTCTGCTTTAGAGCAAGAATCACGCTCTTGCTTTCTACACTCTCTCATACAGAGGGAAACGTGAGTGTGCTCAGCACAAAAGAACTGTGTTTCCTACACGCACGGACCATACCTAGTTCAACTCTGTTTCTGAAACTGATACAAACCACAGGTCCTCTAACATCCAATGCTTTTCAGTTAAGAGCGAGACACGTGTGAGCTTCGTTAAAAATGTAGATTCGTTTGAGCTTAAAAGTGACTGCGTTTACCTGAAACGAGTTTTGCTTGTAGGAAGACACAAACCCTGGCATTTAACTCCGTTTCTGAAGGGAAAAACACAGCACAGTTCTCATCCATGAAACACACTCTGCTTTAGAGCAATAGCACGCTCTAGCTTTCTAGATTCTCTCATACAGAGGGAAACGTGAGTGTGTTCAGAACAAAAGAACTGTGTTTCCTACACACACGGACCATATCTAATTCAACTCTGCTTCTGAAACTGATACAAACCACACGTCCTCTAACATCCAATGCTTTTCAGTTAAGAGCGATAAAACGTGTGAGTTTCGTGAACAATTAAGTTTCGTTTGAGCTGAAAATTAACTGCGTTTATCTGAAACGAAGTCTTGCTTGTAGAAAGACAGAGAACCTGGCATTTAACTCCGTTTCTGAAGGGAAACACACAGCACAGTCCTCACCTATGAAACACACTCTGCTTTAGAGCAATAAGCATGCTCTTGCTTTCGAGAGTCTCTCATACAGAGGGAAACGTGAGTGTGCTCAGAACAAAAGAACTGTGTTTCCTACACACACGGACCATATCTAGTTCAACTCTGCTTCTGAAACTGATACAAACCACACATCCTCTAACATCCAATGCTTTTCAGTTAAGAGCGAGAAACGTGTGAGCTTCGTGAACAATGTAGCTTCGTATGAGCTGAAAATTAACTGCGTTTATCTGAAACGAAGTATTGCTTGTCGGAAGACACAGAGCCGGGCATTTAACTCCGTTTCTGAAGGGAAACACACAGCACAGTTCTCATCCATGAAACACACTCTGCTTTAGAGCAAGAAGCACACTCTTGCTTTCTAGAGTCTCTCATACAGAGGGAAACGTGAGTGTGCTCAGCACAAAAGAACTGTGTTTCCTACACACACGGACCATATCTAGTTCAACTCTGTTTCTGAAACTGATCCAAACCACAGGTCCTCTAACATCCAATGCTTTTCAGTTAAGAGCGAGACACATGTGAGCTTCGTGAACAATGTAGCTTCGTTTGAGCTGAAAAGTGACTGCTTTTATCTGAAACGAATTCTTGCTTGTAGGAAGACACCGAGCCGGGCATTTAACTCCGTTTATGAAGGTAACACACAGCACTGTTCTTATCCATGAAACACACTCTGCTTTAGAGCAAGAATCACGCTCTTGCTTTCTACACTCTCTCATACAGACGGAAACGTGAGTGTGCTCAGCACAAAAGAAATGTGTTTCCTACACACACGGACAATATCTAGTTCAACTCTGCTTCTGAATCTGATACAAACCACAGGTCCTCTAACATCCAATGCTTTTCAGTTAAGAGCGAGACACGTGTGAGCTTCGTTAAAAATGTAGATTCGTTTGAGCTGAAAAGTGACTGCGTTTACCTGAAACGAGTCTTGCTTGTAGGAAGACACAGACCCTGGCATTTAACTCCGTTTCTGAAGGGAAACACACAGCACAGTTCTCATCCATGAAACACACTCTGCTTTAGAGCAATAGCACGCTCTAGCTTTCTAGATTCTCTCATACAGAGGGAAACGTGAGTGTGTTCAGAACAAAAGAACTGTGTTTCCTACACACCGACCATATCTAGTTCAACTCTGCTTCTGAAACTGATACAAACCACACGTCCTCTAACATCCAATGCTTTTCAGTTAAGAGCGAGACACGTGTGAGCTTCGTTAAAAATGTAGATTCGTTTGAGCTGAAAAGTGACTGCGTTTACCTGAAACGAGTCTTGCTTGTAGGAAGACACAGACCCTGGCATTTAACTCCGTTTCTGAAGGGAAACACACAGCACAGTTCTCATCCATGAAACACACTCTGCTTTAGAGCAATAGCACGCTCTAGCTTTCTAGATTCTCTCATACAGAGGGAAACGTGAGTGTGTTCAGAACAAAAGAACTGTGTTTCCTACACACCGACCATATCTAGTTCAACTCTGCTTCTGAAACTGATACAAACCACACGTCCTCTAACATCCAATGCTTTTCAGTTAAGAGGGAGACACGTGTGAGCTTCATGAACAATGTAGATTCATTTGAGCTTAAAAGTGACTGTGTTTACCTGAAACGAGTCTTGCTTGTAGGAAGACACAGACCCTGGCATTTAACTCCGTTTCTGAAGAGAAACACACAGCACAGTTCTCATCCATGAACCACATTCTGCTTTAGAGCAAGAAGCACGCTCTTGCTTTCTAGAGTCTCTCATACAGAGGGAAAGATGAGTGTGCTCAGCACAAAAAAACTGTGTTTCCTACACACACGGACCATACCTAGTTCAACTCTGTTTCTGAAACTGATACAAACCACACATCCTCTAACATCCAATGCTTTTCAGTTAAGAGCGAGAAACGTGTGAGCTTCGTGTACAATGTAGCTACATTTGAGCTGAAAATTAACTGCGTTTATCTGAAACGAAGTCTTGCTTGTCGGAAGACAGAGAGCCGGGCATTTAACTCCGTTTCTGAAGGGAAGCACACAGCACTGTTCTTATCCATGAAACACACTCTGCTTTAGAGCAAGAATCACGCTCTTGCTTTCTAGAGTCTTTCATACAGAGGGAAACGTGAGTGTGCCTAGCACAAAAGAACTGTGTTTCCTGCACTCACGGACCATACCTAGTTCAACTCTGTTTCTGAAACTGATACAAACCACAGGTCCTCTACATCCAATGCTTTTCAGTTAAGAGGGAGACACGTGTGAGCTTCGTGAACAATGTAGCTTCGTTTGAGCTGAAAGTGACTGCGTTTTTCTGAACCGAAGTCTTGCTTGTAGGAAGACACAGAGCTGGGCATTTAAGTCCGTTTCTGAAGGAAACACACAGCACTGTTCTCATCCATGAAACACACTCTGCTTTAGAGCAAGAATCACGCTCTTGCTTTCTAGAGTCTCTCATACAGAGGGAAACGTGAGTGTGCTCAGCACAAAAGAACTGTGTTTCCTACACGCACGGACCATACCTAGTTCAACTCTGTTTCTGAAACTGATACAAACCACAGGTCCTCTAACATCCAATGCTTTTCAGTTAAGAGTGAGACACGTGTGAGCTTCGTGAACAATGTAGCTTCGTTTGAGCATAAAAGTGACTGCGTTTACCAGAAACGAGTCTTGCTTGTAGGGAGACACAGACCCTGGCATTTAACTCCGTTTCTGAAGGGAAACACACAGCACAGTCCTCATCCATGAAACACACTCTGCTTTAGAGCAAGTAGTACGCTCTTGCTTTCTAGAGTCTCTCATACAGAGGGAAACGTGAGTGTGCTAAGCACAAAAGAACTGTGTTTCCTACACACACGGACCATATCTAGTTCAACTCTGCTTCTGAAACTGATACAAACCACACGTCCTCTAACATCCAATGCTTTTCAGTTAAGAGCGATAAAACGTGTGAGTTTCGTGAACAATGAAGTTTCGTTTGAGCTGAAAATTAACTGCGTTTATCTGAAACGAAGTCTTGCTTGTAGAACGACAGAGAACCTGGCATTTAACTCCGTTTCTGAAGGGAAACACACAGCACAGTCCTCACCTATGAAACACACTCTGCTTTAGAGCAATAAGCACGCTCTTGCTTTCGAGAGTCTCTCATACAGAGGGAAACGTGAGTGTGCTCAGAACAAAAGAACTGTGTTTCCTACACACACGGACCATATCTAGTTCAACTCTGCTTCTGAAACTGATACAAACCACACATCCTCTAACATCCAATGCTTTTCAGTTAAGAGCGAGAAACGTGTGAGCTTCGTGAACAATGTAGCTTCGTATGAGCTGAAAATTAACTGCGTTTATCTGAAACGAAGTATTGCTTGTCGGAAGACACAGAGCCTGGCATTTAACTCCGTTTCTGAAGGGAAACACACAGCACAGTTCTCATCCATGAAACACACTCTGCTTTAGAGCAAGAAGCACACTCTTGCTTTCTAGAGTCTCTCATACAGAGGGAAACGTGAGTGTGCTCAGCACAAAAGAACTGTGTTTCCTACACACACGGACCATATCTAGTTCAACTCTGTTTCTGAAACTGATCCAAACCACAGGTCCTCTAACATCCAATGCTTTTCAGTTAAGAGTGAGAAACGTGTGAGCTTCGTGAAAAATGTAGCTTCGTTTGAGCTGAAAGTGACTGCGTTTACCTGAAACGAGTCTTGCTTGTAGCAAGACCCAGACCCTGGCATTTAACTCCGTTTCTGAAGGGAAACACACAGCACAGTTCTCATCCATGAACCACACTCTGCTTTAGAGCAAGAAGCACGCTCTTGCTTTTTAGAGTCTCTCATACAGAGGGAAACATGAGTGTGCTCAGCACAAAAAAACTGTGTTTCCTACACACAGGGACCATACCTAGTTCAACTCTGTTTCTGAAACTGATACAAACCACAGGTCCTCTAACATCCAATGCTTTTCAGTTAAGAGCGAGAAACGTGTGAGCTTCATGTACAATGTAGCTACATTTGAGCTGAAAATTAACTGCGTTTATCTGAAACGAAGTCTTGCTTGTCGGAAGACAGAGAGCCGGGCATTTAACTCCGTTTCTGAAGGGAAGCACACAGCACTGTTCTTATCCATGAAACACACTCTGCTTTAGAGCAAGAATCACGCTCTTGCTTTCTAGATTCTTTCATACAGAGGGAAACGTGAGTGTGCCTAGCACAAAAGAACTGTGTTTCCTGCACTCACGGACCATACCTAGTTCAACTCTGTTTCTGAAACTGATACAAACCACAGGTCCTCTACATCCAATGCTTTTCAGTTAAGAGGGAGACACGTGTGAGCTTCGTGAACAATGTAGCTTCGTTTGAGCTGAAAGTGACTGCGTTTTTCTGAACCGAAGTCTTGCTTGTAGGAAGACACAGAGCTGGGCATTTAAGTCCGTTTCTGAAGGAAACACACAGCACTGTTCTCATCCATGAAACACACTCTGCTTTAGAGCAAGAATCACGCTCTTGCTTTCTAGAGTCTCTCATACAGAGGGAAACGTGAGTGTGCTCAGCACAAAAGAACTGTGTTTCCTACACGCACGGACCATACCTAGTTCAACTCTGTTTCTGAAACTGATACAAACCACAGGTCCTCTAACATCCAATGCTTTTCAGTTAAGAGTGAGACACGTGTGAGCTTCGTGAACAATGTAGCTTCGTTTGAGCATAAAAGTGACTGCGTTTACCAGAAACGAGTCTTGCTTGTAGGAAGACACAGACCCTGGCATTTAACTCCGTTTCTGAAGGGAAACACACAGCACAGTCCTCATCCATGAAACACACTCTGCTTTAGAGCAAGTAGTACGCTCTTGCTTTCTAGAGTCTCTCATACAGAGGGAAACGTGAGTGTGCTAAGCACAAAAGAACTGTGTTTCCTACACACACGGACCATATCTAGTTCAACTCTGCTTCTGAAACTGATACAAACCACACGTCCTCTAACATCCAATGCTTTTCAGTTAAGAGCGATAAAACGTGTGAGTTTCGTGAACAATGAAGTTTCGTTTGAGCTGAAAATTAACTGCGTTTATCTGAAACGAAGTCTTGCTTGTAGAACGACAGAGAACCTGGCATTTAACTCCGTTTCTGAAGGGAAACACACAGCACAGTCCTCACCTATGAAACACACTCTGCTTTAGAGCAATAAGCACGCTCTTGCTTTCGAGAGTCTCTCATACAGAGGGAAACGTGAGTGTGCTCAGAACAAAAGAACTGTGTTTCCTACACACACGGACCATATCTAGTTCAACTCTGCTTCTGAAACTGATACAAACCACACATCCTCTAACATCCAATGCTTTTCAGTTAAGAGCGAGAAACGTGTGAGCTTCGTGAACAATGTAGCTTCGTATGAGCTGAAAATTAACTGCGTTTATCTGAAACGAAGTATTGCTTGTCGGAAGACACAGAGCCTGGCATTTAACTCCGTTTCTGAAGGGAAACACACAGCACAGTTCTCATCCATGAAACACACTCTGCTTTAGAGCAAGAAGCACACTCTTGCTTTCTAGAGTCTCTCATACAGAGGGAAACGTGAGTGTGCTCAGCACAAAAGAACTGTGTTTCCTACACACACGGACCATATCTAGTTCAACTCTGTTTCTGAAACTGATCCAAACCACAGGTCCTCTAACATCCAATGCTTTTCAGTTAAGAGCGAGAAACGTGTGAGCTTCGTGAAAAATGTAGCTTCGTTTGAGCTGAAAGTGACTGCGTTTACCTGAAACGAGTCTTGCTTGTAGCAAGACCCAGACCCTGGCATTTAACTCCGTTTCTGAAGGGAAACACACAGCACAGTTCTCATCCATGAACCACACTCTGCTTTAGAGCAAGAAGCACGCTCTTGCTTTCTAGAGTCTCTCATACAGAGGGAAACATGAGTGTGCTCAGCACAAAAAAACTGTGTTTCCTACACACAGGGACCATACCTAGTTCAACTCTGTTTCTGAAACTGATACAAACCACAGGTCCTCTAACATCCAATGCTTTTCAGTTAAGAGCGAGAAACGTGTGAGCTTCATGTACAATGTAGCTACATTTGAGCTGAAAATTAACTGCGTTTATCTGAAACGAAGTCTTGCTTGTCGGAAGACAGAGAGCCGGGCATTTAACTCCGTTTCTGAAGGGAAGCACACAGCACTGTTCTTATCCATGAAACACACTCTGCTTTAGAGCAAGAATCACGCTCTTGCTTTCTAGATTCTTTCATACAGAGGGAAACGTGAGTGTGCCTAGCACAAAAGAACTGTGTTTCCTGCACTCACGGACCATACCTAGTTCAACTCTGTTTCTGAAACTGATACAAACCACAGGTCCTCTACATCCAATGCTTTTCAGTTAAGAGGGAGACACGTGTGAGCTTCGTGAACAATGTAGCTTCGTTTGAGCTGAAAGTGACTGCGTTTTTCTGAACCGAAGTCTTGCTTGTAGGAAGACACAGAGCTGGGCATTTAAGTCCGTTTCTGAAGGAAACACACAGCACTGTTCTCATCCATGAAACACACTCTGCTTTAGAGCAAGAATCACGCTCTTGCTTTCTAGAGTCTCTCATACAGAGGGAAACGTGAGTGTGCTCAGCACAAAAGAACTGTGTTTCCTACACGCACGGACCATACCTAGTTCAACTCTGTTTCTGAAACTGATACAAACCACAGGTCCTCTAACATCCAATGCTTTTCAGTTAAGAGTGAGACACGAGTGAGCTTCGTGAACAATGTAGCTTCGTTTGAGCATAAAAGTGACTGCGTTTACCAGAAACGAGTCTTGCTTGTAGGAAGACACAGACCCTGGCATTTAACTCCGTTTCTGAAGGGAAACACACAGCACAGTCCTCATCCATGAAACACACTCTGCTTTAGAGCAAGTAGTACGCTCTTGCTTTCTAGAGTCTCTCATACAGAGGGAAACGTGAGTGTGCTAAGCACAAAAGAACTGTGTTTCCTACACACACGGACCATATCTAGTTCAACTCTGCTTCTGAAACTGATACAAACCACACGTCCTCTAACATCCAATGCTTTTCAGTTAAGAGCGATAAAACGTGTGAGTTTCGTGAACAATGAAGTTTCGTTTGAGCTGAAAATTAACTGCGTTTATCTGAAACGAAGTCTTGCTTGTAGAACGACAGAGAACCTGGCATTTAACTCCGTTTCTGAAGGGAAACACACAGCACAGTCCTCACCTATGAAACACACTCTGCTTTAGAGCAATAAGCACGCTCTTGCTTTCGAGAGTCTCTCATACAGAGGGAAACGTGAGTGTGCTCAGAACAAAAGAACTGTGTTTCCTACACACACGGACCATATCTAGTTCAACTCTGCTTCTGAAACTGATACAAACCACACATCCTCTAACATCCAATGCTTTTCAGTTAAGAGCGAGAAACGTGTGAGCTTCGTGAACAATGTAGCTTCGTATGAGCTGAAAATTAACTGCGTTTATCTGAAACGAAGTATTGCTTGTCGGAAGACACAGAGCCTGGCATTTAACTCCGTTTCTGAAGGGAAACACACAGCACAGTTCTCATCCATGAAACACACTCTGCTTTAGAGCAAGAAGCACACTCTTGCTTTCTAGAGTCTCTCATACAGAGGGAAACGTGAGTGTGCTCAGCACAAAAGAACTGTGTTTCCTACACACACGGACCATATCTAGTTCAACTCTGTTTCTGAAACTGATCCAAACCACAGGTCCTCTAACATCCAATGCTTTTCAGTTAAGAGCGAGAAACGTGTGAGCTTCGTGAAAAATGTAGCTTCGTTTGAGCTGAAAGTGACTGCGTTTACCTGAAACGAGTCTTGCTTGTAGCAAGACCCAGACCCTGGCATTTAACTCCGTTTCTGAAGGGAAACACACAGCACAGTTCTCATCCATGAACCACACTCTGCTTTAGAGCAAGAAGCACGCTCTTGCTTTCTAGAGTCTCTCATACAGAGGGAAACATGAGTGTGCTCAGCACAAAAAAACTGTGTTTCCTACACACAGGGACCATACCTAGTTCAACTCTGTTTCTGAAACTGATACAAACCACAGGTCCTCTAACATCCAATGCTTTTCAGTTAAGAGCGAGAAACGTGTGAGCTTCATGTACAATGTAGCTACATTTGAGCTGAAAATTAACTGCGTTTATCTGAAACGAAGTCTTGCTTGTCGGAAGACAGAGAGCCGGGCATTTAACTCCGTTTCTGAAGGGAAGCACACAGCACTGTTCTTATCCATGAAACACACTCTGCTTTAGAGCAAGAATCACGCTCTTGCTTTCTAGATTCTTTCATACAGAGGGAAACGTGAGTGTGCCTAGCACAAAAGAACTGTGTTTCCTGCACTCACGGACCATACCTAGTTCAACTCTGTTTCTGAAACTGATACAAACCACAGGTCCTCTACATCCAATGCTTTTCAGTTAAGAGGGAGACACGTGTGAGCTTCGTGAACAATGTAGCTTCGTTTGAGCTGAAAGTGACTGCGTTTTTCTGAACCGAAGTCTTGCTTGTAGGAAGACACAGAGCTGGGCATTTAAGTCCGTTTCTGAAGGAAACACACAGCACTGTTCTCATCCATGAAACACACTCTGCTTTAGAGCAAGAATCACGCTCTTGCTTTCTAGAGTCTCTCATACAGAGGGAAACGTGAGTGTGCTCAGCACAAAAGAACTGTGTTTCCTACACGCACGGACCATACCTAGTTCAACTCTGTTTCTGAAACTGATACAAACCACAGGTCCTCTAACATCCAATGCTTTTCAGTTAAGAGTGAGACACGAGTGAGCTTCGTGAACAATGTAGCTTCGTTTGAGCATAAAAGTGACTGCGTTTACCAGAAACGAGTCTTGCTTGTAGGAAGACACAGACCCTGGCATTTAACTCCGTTTCTGAAGGGAAACACACAGCACAGTCCTCATCCATGAAACACACTCTGCTTTAGAGCAAGTAGTACGCTCTTGCTTTCTAGAGTCTCTCATACAGAGGGAAACGTGAGTGTGCTAAGCACAAAAGAACTGTGTTTCCTACACACACGGACCATATCTAGTTCAACTCTGCTTCTGAAACTGATACAAACCACACGTCCTCTAACATCCAATGCTTTTCAGTTAAGAGCGATAAAACGTGTGAGTTTCGTGAACAATGAAGTTTCGTTTGAGCTGAAAATTAACTGCGTTTATCTGAAACGAAGTCTTGCTTGTAGAACGACAGAGAACCTGGCATTTAACTCCGTTTCTGAAGGGAAACACACAGCACAGTCCTCACCTATGAAACACACTCTGCTTTAGAGCAATAAGCACGCTCTTGCTTTCGAGAGTCTCTCATACAGAGGGAAACGTGAGTGTGCTCAGAACAAAAGAACTGTGTTTCCTACACACACGGACCATATCTAGTTCAACTCTGCTTCTGAAACTGATACAAACCACACATCCTCTAACATCCAATGCTTTTCAGTTAAGAGCGAGAAACGTGTGAGCTTCGTGAACAATGTAGCTTCGTATGAGCTGAAAATTAACTGCGTTTATCTGAAACGAAGTATTGCTTGTCGGAAGACACAGAGCCTGGCATTTAACTCCGTTTCTGAAGGGAAACACACAGCACAGTTCTCATCCATGAAACACACTCTGCTTTAGAGCAAGAAGCACACTCTTGCTTTCTAGAGTCTCTCATACAGAGGGAAACGTGAGTGTGCTCAGCACAAAAGAACTGTGTTTCCTACACACACGGACCATATCTAGTTCAACTCTGTTTCTGAAACTGATCCAAACCACAGGTCCTCTAACATCCAATGCTTTTCAGTTAAGAGCGAGAAACGTGTGAGCTTCGTGAAAAATGTAGCTTCGTTTGAGCTGAAAGTGACTGCGTTTACCTGAAACGAGTCTTGCTTGTAGCAAGACCCAGACCCTGGCATTTAACTCCGTTTCTGAAGGGAAACACACAGCACAGTTCTCATCCATGAACCACACTCTGCTTTAGAGCAAGAAGCACGCTCTTGCTTTCTAGAGTCTCTCATACAGAGGGAAACATGAGTGTGCTCAGCACAAAAAAACTGTGTTTCCTACACACAGGGACCATACCTAGTTCAACTCTGTTTCTGAAACTGATACAAACCACAGGTCCTCTAACATCCAATGCTTTTCAGTTAAGAGCGAGAAACGTGTGAGCTTCATGTACAATGTAGCTACATTTGAGCTGAAAATTAACTGCGTTTATCTGAAACGAAGTCTTGCTTGTCGGAAGACAGAGAGCCGGGCATTTAACTCCGTTTCTGAAGGGAAGCACACAGCACTGTTCTTATCCATGAAACACACTCTGCTTTAGAGCAAGAATCACGCTCTTGCTTTCTAGAGTCTTTCATACAGAGGGAAACGTGAGTGTGCCTAGCACAAAAGAACTGTGTTTCCTGCACTCACGGACCATACCTAGTTCAACTCTGTTTCTGAAACTGATACAAACCACAGGTCCTCTACATCCAATGCTTTTCAGTTAAGAGGGAGACACGTGTGAGCTTCGTGAACAATGTAGCTTCGTTTGAGCTGAAAGTGACTGCGTTTTTCTGAACCGAAGTCTTGCTTGTAGGAAGACACAGAGCTGGGCATTTAAGTCCGTTTCTGAAGGAAACACACAGCACTGTTCTCATCCATGAAACACACTCTGCTTTAGAGCAAGAATCACGCTCTTGCTTTCTAGAGTCTCTCATACAGAGGGAAACGTGAGTGTGCTCAGCACAAAAGAACTGTGTTTCCTACACGCACGGACCATACCTAGTTCAACTCTGTTTCTGAAACTGATACAAACCACAGGTCCTCTAACATCCAATGCTTTTCAGTTAAGAGTGAGACACGAGTGAGCTTCGTGAACAATGTAGCTTCGTTTGAGCATAAAAGTGACTGCGTTTACCAGAAACGAGTCTTGCTTGTAGGAAGACACAGACCCTGGCATTTAACTCCGTTTCTGAAGGGAAACACACAGCACAGTCCTCATCCATGAAACACACTCTGCTTTAGAGCAAGTAGTACGCTCTTGCTTTCTAGAGTCTCTCATACAGAGGGAAACGTGAGTGTGCTAAGCACAAAAGAACTGTGTTTCCTACACACACGGACCATATCTAGTTCAACTCTGCTTCTGAAACTGATACAAACCACACGTCCTCTAACATCCAATGCTTTTCAGTTAAGAGCGATAAAACGTGTGAGTTTCGTGAACAATGAAGTTTCGTTTGAGCTGAAAATTAACTGCGTTTATCTGAAACGAAGTCTTGCTTGTAGAACGACAGAGAACCTGGCATTTAACTCCGTTTCTGAAGGGAAACACACAGCACAGTCCTCACCTATGAAACACACTCTGCTTTAGAGCAATAAGCACGCTCTTGCTTTCGAGAGTCTCTCATACAGAGGGAAACGTGAGGGTGCTCAGAACAAAAGAACTGTGTTTCCTACACACACGGACCATATCTAGTTCAACTCTGCTTCTGAAACTGATACAAACCACACATCCTCTAACATCCAATGCTTTTCAGTTAAGAGCGAGAAACGTGTGAGCTTCGTGAACAATGTAGCTTCGTATGAGCTGAAAATTAACTGAGTTTATCTGAAACGAAGTATTGCTTGTCGGAAGACACAGAGCCTGGCATTTAACTCCGTTTCTGAAGGGAAACACACAGCACAGTTCTCATCCATGAAACACACTCTGCTTTAGAGCAAGAAGCACACTCTTGCTTTCTAGAGTCTCTCATACAGAGGGAAACGTGAGTGTGCTCAGCACAAAAGAACTGTGTTTCCTACACACACGGACCATATCTAGTTCAACTCTGTTTCTGAAACTGATCCAAACCACAGGTCCTCTAACATCCAATGCTTTTCAGTTAAGAGCGAGAAACGTGTGAGCTTCGTGAAAAATGTAGCTTCGTTTGAGCTGAAAGTGACTGCGTTTACCTGAAACGAGTCTTGCTTGTAGCAAGACCCAGACCCTGGCATTTAACTCCGTTTCTGAAGGGAAACACACAGCACAGTTCTCATCCATGAACCACACTCTGCTTTAGAGCAAGAAGCACGCTCTTGCTTTCTAGAGTCTCTCATACAGAGGGAAACATGAGTGTGCTCAGCACAAAAAAACTGTGTTTCCTACACACAGGGACCATACCTAGTTCAACTCTGTTTCTGAAACTGATACAAACCACAGGTCCTCTAACATCCAATGCTTTTCAGTTAAGAGCGAGAAACGTGTGAGCTTCATGTACAATGTAGCTACATTTGAGCTGAAAATTAACTGCGTTTATCTGAAACGAAGTCTTGCTTGTCGGAAGACAGAGAGCCGGGCATTTAACTCCGTTTCTGAAGGGAAGCACACAGCACTGTTCTTATCCATGAAACACACTCTGCTTTAGAACAAGAATCACGCTCTTGCTTTCTAGAGTCTTTCATACAGAGGGAAACGTGAGTGTGCCTAGCACAAAAGAACTGTGTTTCCTGCACTCACGGACCATACCTAGTTCAACTCTGTTTCTGAAACTGATACAAACCACAGGTCCTCTACATCCAATGCTTTTCAGTTAAGAGGGAGACACGTGTGAGCTTCGTGAACAATGTAGCTTCGTTTGAGCTGAAAGTGACTGCGTTTTTCTGAACTGAAGTCTTGCTTGTAGGAAGACACAGAGCTGGGCATTTAAGTCCGTTTCTAAAGGAAACACACAGCACTGTTCTCATCCATGAAACACACTCTGCTTTAGAGCAAGAATCACGCTCTTGCTTTCTAGAGTCTCTCATACAGAGGAAAACGTGAGTGTGCTCAGCACAAAAGAACTGTGTTTCCTACACGCACGGGCCATATCTAGTTCAACTCTGTTTCTGAAACTGATACAAACCACAGGTCCTCTAACATCCAATGCTTTTCAGTTAAGAGTGAGACACGTGTGAGCTTCGTGAACAATGTAGCTTCGTTTGAGCATAAAAGTGACTGCGTTTACCAGAAACGAGTCTTGCTTGTAGGAAGACACAGACCCTGGCATTTAACTCCGTTTCTGAAGGGAAACACACAGCACAGTCCTCATCCATGAAACACACTCTGCTTTAGAGCAAGTAGTACGCTCTTGCTTTCTAGAGTCTCTCATACAGAGGGAAACGTGAGTGTGCTAAGCACAAAAGAAATGTGTTTCCTACACACACGGGCCATATCTAGTTCAACTCTGCTTCTGAAACTGATACAAACCACACGTCCTCTAACATCCAATGCTTTTCAGTTAAGAGCGATAAAACGTGTGAGTTTCGTGAACAATGAAGTTTCGTTTGAGCTGAAAATTAACTGCGTTTATCTGAAACGAAGTCTTGCTTGTAGAACGACAGAGAACCTGGCATTTAACTCCGTTTCTGAAGGGAAACACACAGCACAGTCCTCACCTATGAAACACACTCTGCTTTAGAGCAATAAGCACGCTCTTGCTTTCGAGAGTCTCTCATACAGAGGGAAACGTGAGTGTGCTCAGAACAAAAGAACTGTGTTTCCTACACACACGGACCATATCTAGTTCAACTCTGCTTCTGAAACTGATAGAAACCACACATCCTCTAACATCCAATGCTTTTCAGTTAAGTGCGAGAAACGTATGAGCTTCGTGAACAATGTAGCTTCGTATGAGCTGAAAATTAACTGCGTTTATCTGAAACGAAGTATTGCTTGTTGGAAGACACAGAGCTGGGCATTTAACTCCGTTTCTGAAGGGAAACACACAGCACAGTTCTCATCCATGAAACACACTCTGCTTTAGAGCAAGAAGCACACTCTTGCTTTCTAGAGTCTCTCATACAGAGGGAAACGTGAGTGTGCTCAGCACAAAAGAACTGTGTTTTCTACACACACGGACCATATCTAGTTCAACTCTGTTTCTGAAACTGATCCAAACCACAGGTCCTCTAACATCCAATGCTTTTCAGTTAAGAGCGAGACACATGTGAGCTTCGTGAACAATGTAGCTTCTTTGGGCTGAAAAGTGACTGCTTTTATCTGAAACGAATTCTTGCTTGTAGGAAGACACAGAGCCGGGCATTTAACTCCGTTTATGAAGGTAACACACAGCACTGTTCTTATCCATGAAACACACTCTGCTTTAGAGCAAGAATCACGCTCTTGCTTTCTACACTCTCTCATACAGAGGGAAACGTGAGTGTGCTCAGCACAAAAGAAATGTGTTTCCTACACACACGGACAATATCTAGTTCAACTCTGCTTCTGAATCTGATACAAACCACAGGTCCTCTAACATCCAATGCTTTTCAGTTAAGAGCGAGACACGTGTGAGCTTCGTTAAAAATGTAGATTCGTTTGAGCTGAAAAGTGACTGCGTTTACCTGAAACGAGTCTTGCTTTTAGGAAGACACAGACCCTGGCATTTAACTCCGTTTCTGAAGGGAAACACACAGCACAGTTCTCATCCATGAACCACACTCTGCTTTAGAGCAAGAAGCACGCTCTTGCTTTCTAGAGTCTCTCATACAGAGGGAAACATGAGTGTGCTCAGCACAAAAAAACTGTGTTTCCTACACACAGGGACCATACCTAGTTCAACTCTGTTTCTGAAACTGATACAAACCACAGGTCCTCTAACATCCAATGCTTTTCAGTTAAGAGCGAGAAACGTGTGAGCTTTGTGTACAATGTAGCTACATTTGAGCTGAAAATTAACTGCGTTTATCTGAAACGAAGTCTTGCTTGTCGGAAGACAGAGAGCCGGGCATTTAACTCCGTTTCTGAAGGGAAGCACACAGCACTGTTCTTATCCATGAAACACACTCTGCTTTAGAGCAAGAATCACGCTCTTGCTTTCTAGAGTCTTTCATACAGAGGGAAACGTGAGTGTGCCTAGCACAAAAGAACTGTGTTTCCTGCACCCACGGACCATACCTAGTTCAACTCTGTTTCTGAAACTGATACAAACCACAGGTCCTCTACATCCAATGCTTTTCAGTTAAGAGGGAGACACGTGTGAGCTTCGTGAACAATGTAGCTTCGTTTGAGCTGAAAGTGATTGCGTTTTTCTGAACCGAAGTCTTGCTTGTAAGAAGACACAGAGCTGGGCATTTAAGTCCGTTTCTGAAGGAAACACACAGCACTGTTCTCATCCATGAAACACACTATGCTTTAGAGCAAGAATCACGCTCTTGCTTTCTAGAGTCTCTCATACAGAGGAAAATGTGAGTGTGCTCAGCACAAAAGAACTGTGTTTCCTACACGCACGGACCATACCTAGTTCAACTCTGTTTCTGAAACTGATACAAACCACAGGTCCTCTAACATCCAATGCTTTTCAGTTAAGAGTGAGACACGTGTGAGCTTCGTGAACAATGTAGCTTCGTTTGAGCAGAAAAGTGACTGCGTTTACCGGAAACGAGTCTTGCTTGTAGGAAGACACAGACCCTGGCATTTAACTCCGTTTCTGAAGGGAAACACACAGCACAGTCCTCATCCATGAAACACACTCTGCTTTAGAGCAAGTAGTACGCTCTTGCTTTCTAGAGTCTCTCATACAGAGGGAAACGTGAGTGTGCTAAGCACAAAAGAACTGTGTTTCCTACACACACGGACCATATCTAGTTCAACTCTGCTTCTGAAACTGATACAAACCACACGTCCTCTAACATCCAATGCTTTTCAGTTAAGAGCGATAAAACGTGTGAGTTTCGTGAACAATGAAGTTTCGTTTGAGCTGAAAATTAACTGCGTTTATCTGAAACGAAGTCTTGCTTGTAGAACGACAGAGAACCTGGCATTTAACTCCGTTTCTGAAGGGAAACACACAGCACAGTTCTCATCCATGAAACACACTCTGCTTTAGAGCAAGAAGCACACTCTTGCTTTCTAGAGTCTCTCATACAGAGGGAAACGTGAGTGTGCTCAGCACAAAAGAACTGTGTTTCCTACACACACGGACCATATCTAGTTCAACTCTGTTTCTGAAACTGATCCAAACCACAGGTCCTCTAACATCCAATGCTTTTCAGTTAAGAGCGAGAAACGTGTGAGCTTCGTGAAAAATGTAGCTTCGTTTGAGCTGAAAGTGACTGCGTTTACCTGAAACGAGTCTTGCTTGTAGCAAGACCCAGACCCTGGCATTTAACTCCGTTTCTGAAGGGAAACACACAGCACAGTTCTCATCCATGAACCACACTCTGCTTTAGAGCAAGAAGCACGCTCTTGCTTTCTAGAGTCTCTCATACAGAGGGAAACATGAGTGTGCTCAGCACAAAAAAACTGTGTTTCCTACACACAGGGACCATACCTAGTTCAACTCTGTTTCTGAAACTGATACAAACCACAGGTCCTCTAACATCCAATGCTTTTCAGTTAAGAGCGAGAAACGTGTGAGCTTCATGTACAATGTAGCTACATTTGAGCTGAAAATTAACTGCGTTTATCTGAAACGAAGTCTTGCTTGTCGGAAGACAGAGAGCCGGGCATTTAACTCCGTTTCTGAAGGGAAGCACACAGCACTGTTCTTATCCATGAAACACACTCTGCTTTAGAGCAAGAATCACGCTCTTGCTTTCTATAGTCTTTCATACAGAGGGAAACGTGAGTGTGCCTAGCACAAAAGAACTGTGTTTCCTGCACTCACGGACCATACCTAGTTCAACTCTGTTTCTGAAACTGATACAAACCACAGGTCCTCTACATCCAATGCTTTTCAGTTAAGAGGGAGACACGTGTGAGCTTCGTGAACAATGTAGCTTCGTTTGAGCTGAAAGTGACTGCGTTTTTCTGAACCGAAGTCTTGCTTGTAGGAAGACACAGAGCTGGGCATTTAAGTCCGTTTCTAAAGGAAACACACAGCACTGTTCTCATCCATGAAACACACTCTGCTTTAGAGCAAGAATCACGCTCTTGCTTTCTAGAGTCTCTCATACAGAGGAAAACGTGAGTGTGCTCAGCACAAAAGAACTGTGTTTCCTACACACACGGACCATACCTAGTTCAACTCTGTTTCTGAAACTGATACAAACCACAGGTCCTCTAACATCCAATGCTTTTCAGTTAAGAGCGATAAAACGTGTGAGTTTCGTGAACAATGAAGTTTCGTTTGAGCTGAAAATTAACTGCGTTTATCTGAAACGAAGTCTTGCTTGTAGAAAGACAGAGAACCTGGCATTTAACTCCGTTTCTGAAGGGAAACACACAGCACAGTCCTCACCTATGAAACACACTCTGCTTTAGAGCAATAAGCACGCTCTTGCTTTCGAGAGTCTCTCATACAGAGGGAAACGTGAGTGTGCTCAGAACAAAAGAACTGTGTTTCCTACACACACGGACCATATCTAGTTCAACTCTGCTTCTGAAACTGATAGAAACCACACATCCTCTAACATCCAATGCTTTTCAGTTAAGAGCGAGAAACGTGTGAGCTTCGTGAACAATGTAGCTTCGTATGAGCTGAAAATTAACTGCGTTTATCTGAAACGAAGTATTGCTTGTCGGAAGACACAGAGCCGGGCATTTAACTCCGTTTCTGAAGGGAAACACACAGCACAGTTCTCATCCATGAAACACACTCTGCTTTAGAGCAAGAAGCACACTCTTGCTTTCTAGAGTCTCTCATACAGAGGGAAACGTGAGTGTGCTCAGCACAAAAGAACTGTGTTTCCTACACACACGGACCATATCTAGTTCAACTCTGTTTCTGAAACTGATCCAAACCACAGGTCCTCTAACATCCAATGCTTTTCAGTTAAGAGCAAGACACATGTGAGCTTCGTGAACAATGTAGCTTCGTTTGAGCTGAAAAGTGACTGCTTTTATCTGAAACGAATTCTTGCTTGTAGGAAGACACAGAGCCGGGCATTTAACTCCGTTTCTGAAGGGAAGCACACAGCACTGTTCTTATCCATGAAACACACTCTGCTTTAGAGCAAGAATCACGCTCTTGCTTTCTAGAGTCTTTCATACAGAGGGAAACGTGAGTGTGCCTAGCACAAAAGAACTGTGTTTCCTGCACTCACGGACCATACCTAGTTCAACTCTGTTTCTGAAACTGATACAAACCACAGGTCCTCTACATCCAATGCTTTTCAGTTAAGAGGGAGACACGTGTGAGCTTCGTGAACAATGTAGCTTCGTTTGAGCTGAAAGTGACTGCGTTTTTCTGAACCGAAGTCTTGCTTGTAGGAAGACACAGACCCTGGCATTTAACTCCGTTTCTGAAGGTAAACACACAGCACAGTTCTCATCCATGAAACACACTCTTCTTTAGAGCAATAAGCACGCTCTTGCTTTCGAGAGTCTCTCATACAGAGGGAAACGTGAGTGTGCTCAGAACAAAAGAACTGTGTTTCCTACACACATGGACAATATCTAGTTCAACTCTGCTTCTGAATCTGATACAAACCACAGGTCCTCTAACATCCAATGCTTTTCAGTTAAGAGCGAGAAACATGTGAGCTTCGTGAAAAATGTAGCTTCGTTTGAACTGAAAGTGACTGCGTTTACCTGAAACGAGTCTTGCTTGTAGCAAGACCCAGACCCTGGCATTTAACTCCGTTTCTGAAGGGAAACACACAGCACAGTTCTCATCCATGAACCACACTCTGCTTTAGAGCAAGAAGCACGCTCTTGCTTTCTAGAGTCTCTCATACAGAGGGAAACATGAGTGTGCTCAGCACAAAAAAACTGTGTTTCCTACACACAGGGACCATACCTAGTTCAACTCTGTTTCTGAAACTGATACAAACCACAGGTCCTCTAACATCCAATGCTTTTCAGTTAAGAGCGAGAAACGTGTGAGCTTCGTGTACAATGCAGCTACATTTGAGCTGAAAATTAACTGCGTTTATCTGAAACGAAGTCTTGCTTGTCGGAAGACAGAGAGCCGGGCATTTAACTCCGTTTCTGAAGGGAAGCACACAGCACTGTTCTTATCCATGAAACACACTCTGCTTTAGAGCAAGAATCACGCTCTTGCTTTCTAGAGTCTTTCATACAGAGGGAAACGTGAGTGTGCCTAGCACAAAAGAACTGTGTTTCCTGCACTCACGGACCATACCTAGTTCAACTCTGTTTCTGAAACTGATACAAACCACAGGTCCTCTACATCCAATGCTTTTCAGTTAAGAGGGAGACACGTGTGAGCTTCGTGAACAATGTAGCTTCGTTTGAGCTGAAAGTGACTGCGTTTTTCTGAACCGAAGTCTTGCTTGTAAGAAGACACAGAGCTGGGCATTTAAGTCCGTTTCTGAAGGAAACACACAGCACTGTTCTCATCCATGAAACACACTCTGCTTTAGAGCAAGAATCACGCTCTTGCTTTCTAGAGTCTCTCATACAGAGGAAAACGTGAGTGTGCTCAGCACAAAAGAAATGTGTTTCCTACACGCACGGACCATACCTAGTTCAACTCTGTTTCTGAAACTGATAC
This sequence comes from Onychomys leucogaster, assembly GCA_949786385.1. NCBI lineage: Eukaryota > Metazoa > Chordata > Mammalia > Rodentia > Cricetidae > Onychomys > Onychomys leucogaster. Next base: position 44,174,537 of record OX460418.1, on the reverse strand, counting down.
AAACCACAGGTCCTCTAACATCCAATGCTTTTCAGTTAAGAGTGAGACACGTGTGAGCTTCGTAACAATGTAGCTTCGTTTGAGCAGAAAAGTGACTGCGTTTACCGGAAACGAGTCTTGCTTGTAGGAAGACACAGACCCTGGCATTTAACTCCGTTTCTGAAGGGAAACACACAGCACAGTCCTCATCCATGAAACACACTCTGCTTTAGACCAAGTAGTACGCTCTTGCTTTCTAGAGTCTCTCATACAGAGGGAAACGTGAGTGTGCTAAGCACAAAAGAACTGTGTTTCCTACACACACGGACCATACCTAGTTCAACTCTGTTTCTGAAACTGATACAAACCACAGGTCCTCTAACATCCAATGCTTTTCAGTTAAGAGCGATAAAACGTGTGAGTTTCGTGAACAATGAAGTTTCGTTTGAGCTGAAAATTAACTGCGTTTATCTGAAACGAAGTCTTGCTTGTAGAAAGACAGAGAACCTGGCATTTAACTCCGTTTCTGAAGGGAAACACACAGCACAGTCCTCACCTATGAAACACACTCTGCTTTAGAGCAATAAGCACACTCTTGCTTTCGAGAGTCTCTCATACAGAGGGAAACGTGAGTGTGCTCAGAACAAAAGAACTGTGTTTCCTACACACACGGACCATATCTAGTTCAACTCTGCTTCTGAAACTGATACAAACCACACATCCTCTAACATCCAATGCTTTTCAGTTAAGAGCGAGAAACGTGTGAGCTTCGTGAACAATGTAGCTTCGTATGAGCTGAAAATTAACTGCGTTTATCTGAAACGAAGTATTGCTTGTCGGAAGACACAGAGCCGGGCATTTAACTCCGTTTCTGAAGGGAAACACACAGCACAGTTCTCATCCATGAAACACACTCTGCTTTAGAGCAAGAAGCACACTCTTGCTTTCTAGAGTCTCTCATACAGAGGGAAACGTGAGTGTGCTCAGCACAAAAGAACTGTGTTTCCTACACACACGGACCTTATCTAGTTCAACTCTGTTTCTGAAACTGATCCAAACCACAGGTCCTCTAACATCCAATGCTTTTCAGTTAAGTGCGAGACACATGTGAGCTTCGTGAACAATGTAGCTTCGTTTGAGCTGAAAAGTGACTGCTTTTATCTGAAACGAATTCTTGCTTGTAGGAAGACACAGAGCCGGGCATTTAACTCCGTTTATGAAGGTAACACACAGCACTGTTCTTATCCATGAAACACACTCTGCTTTAGAGCAAGAATCACGCTCTTGCTTTCTAGACTCTCTCATACAGAGGGAAACGTGAGTGTGCTCAGCACAAAAGAAATGTGTTTCCTACACACACGGACAATATCTAGTTCAACTCTGCTTCTGAATCTGATACAAACCACAGGTCCTCTAACATCCAATGCTTTTCAGTTAAGAGAGAGACACGTGTGAGCTTCGTTAAAAATGTAGATTCGTTTGAGCTGAAAAATGACTGCGTTTACCTGAAACGAGTCTTGCTTGTAGGAAGACACAGACCCTGGCATTTAACTCCGTTTCTGAAGGGAAACACACAGCACAGTTCTCATCCATGAAACACACTCTGCTTTAGAGCAATAGCACGCTCTAGCTTTCTAGATTCTCTCATACAGAGGGAAACGTGAGTGTGTTCAGAACAAAAGAACTGTGTTTCCTACACACACGGACCATATCTAGTTCAACTCTGCTTCTGAAACTGATACAAACCACACGTCCTCTAACATCCAATGCTTTTCAGTTAAGAGCGAGAAACGTGTGAGCTTCGTGTACAATGTAGCTACATTTGAGCTGAAAATAAACTGCGTTTATCTGAAACGAAGTCTTGCTTGTCGGAAGACAGAGAGCCTGGCATTTAACTCCGTTTCTGAAGGGAAGCACACAGCACTGTTCTTATCCATGAAACACACTCTGCTTTAGAGCAAGAATCACGCTCTTGCTTTCTAGAGTCTTTCATACAGAGGGAAACGTCAGTGTGCCTAGCACAAAAGAACTGTGTTTCCTGCACTCACGGACCATACCTAGTTCAACTCTGTTTCTGAAACTGATACAAACCACAGGTCCTCTAACATCCAATGCTTTTCAGTTAAGAGGGAGACACGTGTGAGCTTCGTGAACAATGTAGCTTCGTTTGAGCTGAAAGTGACTGCGTTTTTCTGAACCGAAGTCTTGCTTGTAGGAAGACACAGACCCTGGCATTTAACAACATTTCTGAAGGCAAACACAAAGCACAGTCCTCATCCATGAAACACACTCTGCTTTAGAGCAAGAAGCACGCTTTTGCTTTCTAGAGTCTCTCATACAGAGGGAAACATGAGTGTGCTCAGCACAAAAGAACTGTGTTTCCTACACGCACGGACCATACCTAGTTCAACTCTGTTTCTGAAACTGATACAAACCACAGGTCCTCTAAAATCCAATGCTTTTCAGTTAAGAGCGAGACACATGTGAGCTTCGTTAACAATGTAGATTTATTTGAGCTGAAAAGTGACTGCGTTTACCTGAAACGAGTCTTGCTTGTAGGAAGACACAGACCCTGGCATTTAACAGCATTTCTGAAGGGAAACACACAGCACAGTCCTCATCCATGAAACACACTCTGCTTTAGAGCAATAAGCATGCTCTAGCTTTCTAGAGTCTCTCATAAAGAGGGAAACGTGAGTGTGCTCAGCACAAAAGAACTGAGTTTCCTACACACACGGACCATATCTAGTTCAACTCTGCTTCTGAAACTGATACAATGCCCACGTCCTCTAACATCCAATGCTTTTCAGTTAAGAGCGAGACACGTGTGACCTTCGTGAACAATGTAGCTTCGTTTGAGCTGAAAAGTGACTGTTTTTACCTGAAACGAGTCTTGCTTGTAGGAAGACACAGACCCTGGCATTTAACTCCGTTTCTGAAGGGAAACACACAGCACAGTTCTCGTCCATGAAACACACTGTGCTTTACAGCAAGAAGTACGCTCTTGCTTTCTAGAGTCTCTCATACAGAGGGAAACATGAGTGTGCTCAGCACAAAAAAATTGTGTTTCCTACACACACGGACCATATCTAGTTCAACTCTGCTTCTGAAACTGATACAAACCACACATCCTCTAACATCCAATGCTTTTCAGTTGAGAGCGAGAAACGTGTGAGCTTCGTGAACAATGTAGCTTCGTATGAGCTGAAAATTAACTGCGTTTATCTGAAACGAAGTCTTGCTTGTCGGAAGACACAGAGCCGGGCATTTAACTCCGTTTCTGAAGGCAAACACACAGCACAGTTCTCATCCATGAAACACACTCTGCTTTAGAGCAAGAAGCACACTCTTGCTTTCTAGAGTCTCTCATACAGAGGGAAACGTGAGTGTGCTCAGCACAAAAGAACTGTGTTTCCTACACACACGGACCATATCTAGTTCACTCTGCTTCTGAACCTGATACAAACCACACGTCCTCTAACATCCAATGCTTTTCAGTTAAGAGCAAGACACGTGTGAGCTTCGTGAACAATGTAGATTCATTTGAGCTTAAAAGTGACTGTGTTTATCTGAAACGAGTCTTGCTTGTAGGAAGACACAGACCCTGGCATTTAACTCCGTTTCTGAAGAGAAACACACAGCACAGTTCTCATCCATGAACCACACTCTGCTTTAGAGCAAGAAGCACGCTCTTGCTTTCTAGAGTCTCTCCTACAGAGGGAAACATGAGTGTGCTCAGCACAAAAAAACTGTGTTTCCTACACACAGGGACCATACCTAGTTCAACTCTGTTTCTGAAACTGATACAAACCACAGGTCCTCTAACATCCAATGCTTTTCAGTTAAGAGCGAGAAACGTGTGAGCTTCGTGTACAATGTAGCTACATTTGAGCTGAAAATTAACTGCGTTTATCTGAAACGAAGTCTTGCTTGTCGGAAGACAGAGAGCCGGGCATTTAACTCTGTTTCTGAAGGGAAGCACACAGCACTGTTCTTATCCATGAAACACACTCTGCTTTAGAGCAAGAATCACGCTCTTGCTTTCTAGAGTCTTTCATACAGAGGGAAACGTGAGTGTGCGTAGCACAAAAGAACTGTGTTTCCTGCACTCACAGACCATACCTAGTTCAACTCTGTTTCTGAAACTAATACAAACCACAGGACCTCTACATCCAATGCTTTTCAGTGAAGAGCGAGACACGTGTGAGCTTCGTTAACAATGTAGATTCGTTTGAGCTGAAAAGTGACTGCGTTTACCTGAAACGAGTCTTGCTTGTAGGAAGACAGAGAGCCGGGCATTTAACTCCGTTTCTGAAGGGAAGCACCCAGCACTGTTCTTATCCATGAAACACACTCTGCTTTAGAGCAAGAATCACGCTCTTGCTTTCTAGAGTCTTTCATACAGAGGGAAACGTGATTGTGCCTAGAACAAAAGAACTGTGTTTCCTGCACTCACGGACCATACCTAGTTCAACTCTGTTTCTGAAACTGATACAAACCACAGGTCCTCTAACATCCAATGCTTTTCAGTTAAGAGCGAGACACGTGTGAGCTTCGTCAACAATGTAGCTTCTTTTGAACAGAAAAGTGACTGCGTTTACCTTAAACGAGTCTTGCTTGTAGGAAGACACAGACCCTGATATTAAACACCGTTTCTGAAGGGAAACACACAGCACAGTCCTCATCCATGAAACACACTGTGCTTTACAGCAAGAAGTACGCTCTTGCTTTCTAGAGTCTCTCATACAGAGAGAAACGTGAGTGTGCTAAGCATAAAAGAACTGTGTTTCCTACACACAGACCATACCTAGTTCAACTCTGTTTCTGAAACTGATACAAACCACAGGTCCTCTACATCCAATGCTTTTCAGTTAAGAGCGAGACACGTGTGAGCTTCGTGAACAATGTAGATTCATTTGAGCTTAAAAGTGACTGTGTTTACCTGAAACGAGTCTTGCTTGTAGGAAGACACAGACCCTGGCATTTAACTCCGTTTCTGAAGAGAAACACACAGCACAGTTCTCATCCATGAACCACACTCTGCTTTAGAGCAAGAAGCATGCTCTTGCTTTCTAGAGTCTCTCATACAGAGGGAAACGTGAGTGTGCTAAGCACAAAAGAACTGTGTTTCTACACACAGGGACCATACCTAGTTCAACTCTGTTTCTGAAACTGATACAAACCACAGGTCCTCTAACATCCAATGCTTTTCAGTTAAGAGTGAGACACGTGTGAGCTTCGTGAACAATGTAGCTTCGTTTGAGCAGAAAAGTGACTGCGTTTACCGGAAACGAGTCTTGCTTGTAGGAAGACACAGACCCTGGCATTTAACTCCGTTTCTGAAGGGAAACACACAGCACAGTCCTCATCCATGAAACACACTCTGCTTTAGAGCAAGAAGTACGCTCTTGCTTTCTAGAATCTCTCATACAGAGGGAAACGTGAGTGTGCTAAGCACAAAAGAACTGTGTTTCCTACACACACGGACCATACCTAGTTCAACTCTGTTTCTGAAACTGATACAAACCACAGGTCCTCTAACATCCAATGCTTTTCAGTTAAGAGCGATAAAACGTGTGAGTTTCGTGAACAATGAAGTTTCGTTTGAGCTGAAAATTAACTGCGTTTATCTGAAACGAAGTCTTGCTTGTAGAAAGACAGAGAGCCTGGCATTTAACTCCGTTTCTGAAGGGAAACACACAGCACAGTCCTCACCTATGAAACACACTCTGCTTTAGAGCAATAAGCACGCTCTTGCTTTCGAGAGTCTCTCATACAGAGGGAAACGTGAGTGTGCTCAGAACAAAAGAACTGTGTTTCCTATACACACGGACCATATCTAGTTCAACTCTGCTTCTGAATCTGATACAAACCACAGGTCCTCTAAAATCCAATGCTTTTCAGTTAAGAGCGAGACACGTGTGAGCTTCGTTAACAATGTAGATTTGTTTGAGCTGAAAAGTGACTGCGTTTACCTGAAACGAGTCTTGCTTGTAGGAAGACACAGACCCTGGCATTTAACAGCATTTCTGAAGGGAAACACACAGCACAGTCCTCATCCATGAAACACACTCTGCTTTAGAGCAATAAGCATGCTCTAGCTTTCTAGAGTCTCTCATAAAGAGGGAAACGTGAGTGTGCTCAGCACAAAAGAACTGAGTTTCCTACACACACGGACCATATCTAGTTCAACTCTGCTTCTGAAACTGATACAATGCACACGTCCTCTAACATCCAATGCTTTTCAGTTAAGAGCGAGACACGTGTGACCTTCGTGAACAATGTAGCTTCGTTTGAGCTGAAAAGTGACTGTTTTTACCTGAAACGAGTCTTGCTTGTAGGAAGACACAGACCCTGGCATTTAACTCCGTTTCTGAAGGGAAGCACACAGCACTGTTCTTATCCATGAAACACACTCTGCTTTAGAGCAAGAATCACGCTCTTGCTTTCTAGAGTCTTTCATACAGAGGGAAACGTGAGTGTGCGTAGCACAAAAGAACTGTGTTTCCTGCACTCACGGACCATACCTAGTTCAACTCTGTTTCTGAAACTGATACAAACCACAGGTCCTCTACATCCAATGCTTTTCAGTTAAGAGCGAGACACGTGTGAGCTTCGTGAACAATGTAGCTTCGTATGAGCTGAAAATTAACTGCGTTTATCTGAAACGAAGTCTTGCTTGTCGGAAGACACAGAGCCGGGCATTTAACTCCGTTTCTGAAGGGAAACACACAGCACAGTTCTCATCCATGAAACACACTCTGCTTTAGAGCAAGAAGCACACTCTTGCTTTCTAGAGTCTCTCATACAGAGGGAAACGTGAGTGTGCTCAGCACAAAAGAACTGTGTTTCCTTCACACACACGGACCATATCTAGTTCAACTCTGTTTCAGAAACTGATACAAACCACAGGTCCTCTAAAATCCAATGCTTTTCAGTTAAGGGCGAGACACATGTGAGCTTCGTGAACAATGTAGCTTCGTTTGAGCTGAAAAGTGACTGCTTTTATCTGAAACGAATTCTTGCTTGTAGGAAGACACAGAGCCGGGCATTTAACTCCGTTTATGAAGGAAACACACAGCACTGTTCTTATCCATGAAACACACTCTGCTTTAGAGAAAGAATCACGCTCTTGCTTTCTAGACTCTCTCATACAGAGGGAAACGTGAGTGTGCTCAGCACAAAAGAACTGTGTTTCCTACACACACGGACAATATCTAGTTCAACTCTGCTTCTGAATCTGATACAAACCACAGGTCCTCTAACATCCAATGCTTTTCAGTTAAGAGCGAGACACGTGTGAGGTTCGTTAACAATGTAGGTACGTTTGAGCTGAAAAGTGACTGCGTTTACCTGAAACGAGTCTTGCTTGTAGGAAGACACAGACCCTGGCATTTAACTCCGTTTCTGAAGGGAAACACACAGCACAGTTCTCATCCATGAAACACACTCTGCTTTAGAGCAATAAGCACGCTCTGGCTTTCTAGAGTCTCTCATACAGAGGGAAACGTGAGTGTGCTCAGAACAAAAGAACTGTGTTTCCTACACACACGGACCATATCTAGTTCAACTCTGCTTCTGAAACTGATACAAACCACACGTCCTCTAACATCCAATGCTTTTCAGTTAAGAGCGAGACACGTGTGAGCTTCGTGAACAATGTAGATTCATTTGAGCTTAAAAGTGACTGTGTTTACCTGAAACGAGTCTTGCTTGTAGGAAGACACAGACCCTGGCATTTAACTCCGTTTCTGAAGAGAAACACACAGCACAGTTCTCATCCATGAACCACACTCTGCTTTAGAGCAAGAAGCACGCTCTTGCTTTCTAGAGTCTCTCCTACAGAGGGAAACATGAGTGTGCTCAGCAAAAAAAAACTGTGTTTCCTAACACACAGGGACCATACCTAGTTCAACTCTGTTTCTGAAACTGATACAAACCACAGGTCCTCTACATCCAATGCTTTTCAGTTAAGAGCGAGACACGTGTGAGCTTCGTTAACAATGTAGATTCGTTTGAGCTAAAAAGTGACTGCGTTTACCTGAAACGAGTCTTGCTTGTAGGAAGACAGAGAGCCGGGCATTTAACTCCGTTTCTGAAGGGAAGCACCCAGCACTGTTCTTATCCATGAAACACACTCTGCTTTAGAGCAAGAATCACGCTCTTGCTTTCTAGAGTCTTTCATACAGAGGGAAATGTGAGTGTGCCTAGCACAAAAGAACTGTGTTTCCTGCACTCACGGACCATACCTAGTTCAACTCTGTTTCTGAAACTGATACAAACCACAGGTCCTCTAACATCCAATGCTTTTCAGTTAAGAGCGAGACACGTGTGAGCTTCGTCAACAATGTAGCTTCTTTTGAACAGAAAAGTGACTGCGTTTACCTTAAACGAGTCTTGCTTGTAGGAAGACACAGACCCTAATATTAAACACCGTTTCTGAAGGGAAACACACAGCACAGTCCTCATCCATGAAACACACTGTGCTTTACAGCAAGAAGTACGCTCTTGCTTTCTAGAGTCTCTCATACAGAGGGAAACGTGAGTGTGCTAAGCACAAAAGAACTGTGTTTCCTACACACAGACCATACCTAGTTCAACTCTGTTTCTGAAACTCATACAAACCACAGGTCCTCTACATCCAATGCTTTTCAGTTAAGAGCGAGACACGTGTGAGCTTCGTGAACAATGTAGCTTCGTTTGAGCTGAAAGTGACTGCGTTTTTCTGAAACGAAGTCTTGCTTGTAGGAAGACACAGACCCTGGCATTTAACAACATTTCTGAAGGCAAACACAAAGCACAGTCCTCATCCATGAAACACACTCTGCTTTAGAGCAATAAGCATGCTCTAGTTTTCTAGAGTCTCTCATAAAGAGGGAAACGTGTGTGTGCACAGAACAAAAGAACTGTGTTTCCTACACACACGGACCATATCTAGTTCAACTCTGCTTCTGAAACTGATACAAACCACACGTCCTCTAACATCCAAGGCTTTTCAGTTAAGAGAGAGAAACGTGTGAGCTTCGTGAACAATGTAGTTTCATTTGAGCTGAAAAGTGACTGTGTTTATCTGTAACGAAGTCTTGCTTGTAGGAAGACACAGACCCTGGCATTTAACACCGTTTCTGAAGGGAAACACACAGCACAGTTCTCATCCATGAAACACACTCTGCTTTAGAGCAAGAAGTACGCTCTTGCTTTCTAGAGTCTCTCATACAGAGGGAAACGTGAGTGTGATAAGCACAAAAGAACTGTATTTCCTACACACACGGACCATACCTAGTTCAACTCTGTTTCTGAAACTGATACAAACCACAGGTCCTCTAACATCCAAGGCTTTTCAGTTAAGAGCCAGAAACCTGTGAGCTTCATGAACAATGAAGTTTCGTTTGAGCTGAAAATTAACTGCGTTTATCTGAAACGAAGTCTTGCTTGTAGAAAGACCGAGAGCCTGGCATTTAACTCTGTTTCTGAAGGGAAACACACAGCACAGTCCTCATCTATGAAACACACTCTTCTTTAGAGCAATAAGCACGCTCTTGCTTTCGAGAGTCTCTCATACTGAGGGAAACGTGAGTGTGCTCAGAACAAAAGAACTGTGTTTCCTACACAAACGGACAATATCTAGTTCAACTCTGCTTCTGAATCTGATACAAACCACAGGTCCTCTAACATCCAATGCTTTTCAGTTAAGAGCATGAATCGTGTGAGCTTCGTTAACAATGTAGATTCGTTTGAGCTGAAAAGTGACTGCGTTTACCTGAAACGAGTCTTGCTTGTAGGAAGACACAGACCCTGGCATTTAACTCCATTTCTGAAGGGAAACACACAGCACAGTACTCATCCATGAAACACACTCTGCTTTAGAGCAAGAAGCACGCTCTTGCTTTCTAGAGTCTCTCATACAGAGGGAAATGTGAGTGTGCTCAGCACAAAAGAACTGTGTTTCCTACACACACGGACCATATCTAGTTCCACTATGTTTCAGAAACTGATACAAACCACACGTCCTCTAACATCCAAGGCTTTTCAGTTAAGAGCGAGAAACGTGTGAGCTTCGTGAACAATGTAGCTTCGTTTGAGCTGAAAATTAACTGCGTTTATCTGAAACGAAGTCTTGCTTGTAGGAAGACACAGAGCTGGGCATTTAAGTACGTTTCTGAAGGAAACACACAGCACTGTTCTCATCCATGAAACACACTCTGCTTTAGAGCAAGAATCACGCTCTTGCTTTCTAGAGTCTCTCATACAGAGGGAAACGTGAGTGTGCTCAGCACAAAAGAACTGTGTTTCCTACACACACGGACAATATCTAGTTCAACTCTGCTTCTGAATCTGATACAAACCACAGGTCCTCTAACATCCAATGCTTTTCAGTTAAGAGCGAGACACGTGTGAGCTTCGTTAACAATGTAGATACGTTTGAGCTGAAAAGTGACTGCGTATACCTGAAACGAGTCTTGCTTGTAGGAAGACACAGACCCTGGCATTTAACTCCGTTTCTGAAGGGAAACACACAGCACAGTTCTCATCCATGAAACACACTCTGCTTTAGAGCAATAAGCACGCTCTGGCTTTCTAGAGTCTCTCATACAGAGGGAAACGTGAGTGTGCTCAGAACAAAAGAACTGTGTTTCCTACACACACGGACCATATCTAGTTCAACTCTGCTTCTGAAACTGATACAAACCACACGTCCTCTAACATCCAATGCTTTTCAGTTAAGAGCGAGACACGTGTGAGCTTCGTGAACAATGTAGATTCATTTGAGCTTAAAAGTGACTGTGTTTACCTGAAACGAGTCTTGCTTGTAGGAAGACACAGACCCTGGCATTTAACTCCGTTTCTGAAGAGAAACACACAGCACAGTTCTCATCCATGAACCACACTCTGCTTTAGAGCAAGAAGCACGCTCTTGCTTTCTAGAGTCTCTCCTACAGAGGGAAACATGAGTGTGCTCAGCACAAAAAAACTGTGTTTCCTACACACAGACCATACCTAGTTCAACTCTGTTTCTGAAACTGATACAAACCACAGGTCCTCTACATCCAATGCTTTTCAGTTAAGAGCGAGACACGTGTGAGCTTCGTGAACAATGTAGCTTCGTTTGAGCTGAAAGTGACTGCGTTTTTCTGAAACGAAGTCTTGCTTGTAGGAAGACACAGACCCTGGCATTTAACAACATTTCTGAAGGCAAACACAAAGCACAGTCCTCATCCATGAAACACACTCTGCTTTAGAGCAATAAGCACGCTCTAGTTTTCTAGAGTCTCTCATAAAGAGGGAAACGTGAGTGTGCACAGAACAAAAGAACTGTGTTTCCTACACACACGGACCATATCTAGTTCAACTCTGCTTCTGAAACTGATACAAACCACACGTCCTCTAACATCCAAGGCTTTTCAGTTAAGAGCGAGAAACGTGTGAGCTTCGTGAACAATGTAGTTTCATTTGAGCTGAAAAGTGACTGTGTTTATCTGTAACGAAGTCTTGCTTGTAGGAAGACACAGACCCTGGCATTTAACACCGTTTCTGAAGGGAAACACACAGCACAGTTCTCATCCATGAAACACACTCTGCTTTAGAGCAAGAAGTACGCTCTTGCTTTCTAGAGTCTCTCATACAGAGGGAAACGTGAGTGTGATAAGCACAAAAGAACTGTATTTCCTACACACACGGACCATACCTAGTTCAACTCTGTTTCTGAAACTGATACAAACCACAGGTCCTCTAACATCCAAGGCTTTTCAGTTAAGAGCCAGAAACGTGTGAGCTTCATGAACAATGAAGTTTCGTTTGAGCTGAAAATTAACTGCGTTTATCTGAAACGAAGTCTTGCTTGTAGAAAGACCGAGAGCCTGGCATTTAACTCTGTTTCTGAAGGGAAACACACAGCACAGTCCTCATCTATGAAACACACTCTTCTTTAGAGCAATAAGCACGCTCTTGCTTTCGAGAGTCTCTCATACTGAGGGAAACGTGAGTGTGCTCAGAACAAAAGAACTGTGTTTCCTACACACGGACAATATCTAGTTCAACTCTGCATCTGAATCTGATACAAACCACAGGTCCTCTAACATCCAATGCTTTTCAGTTAAGAGCATGAATCGTGTGAGCTTCGTTAACAATGTAGATTCGTTTGAGCTGAAAAGTGACTGCGTTTACCTGAAACGAGTCTTGCTTGTAGGAAGACACAGACCCTGGCATTTAACTCCATTTCTGAAGGGAAACACACAGCACAGTACTCATCCATGAAACACACTCTGCTTTAGAGCAAGAAGCACGCTCTTGCTTTCTAGAGTCTCTCATACAGAGGGAAATGTGAGTGTGCTCAGCACAAAAGAACTGTGTTTCCTACACACACGGACCATATCTAGTTCCACTATGTTTCAGAAACTGATACAAACCACACGTCCTCTAACATCCAAGGCTTTTCAGTTAAGAGCGAGAAACGTGTGAGCTTCGTGAACAATGTAGCTTCGTTTGAGCTGAAAATTAACTGCGTTTATCTGAAACGAAGTCTTGCTTGTAGGAAGACACAGAGCTGGGCATTTAAGTACGTTTCTGAAGGAAACACACAGCACTGTTCTCATCCATGAAACACACTCTGCTTTAGAGCAAGAATCACGCTCTTGCTTTCTAGAGTCTCTCATACAGAGGGAAACGTGAGTGTGCTCAGCACAAAAGAACTGTGTTTCCTACACGCACGGACCATACCTAGTTCAACTCTGTTTCTGAAACTGATACAAACCACAGGTCCTCTAACATCCAATGCATTTCAGTTAATATTGACACACGTGTGAGCTTCGTCAACAATGTAGCTTCATTTGAGCAGAAAATTGACTGTGTTTACCTTAAACGAGTCTTGCTTGTAGGAAGACACAGACCCTGGCATTTAACACCGTTTCTGAAGGGAAACACACAGCACAGTCCTCATCCATGAAACACACTGTGCTTTACAGCAAGAAGTACGCTCTTGCTTTCTAGAGTCTCTCATACAGAGGGAAACGTGAGTGTGCTAAGCACAAAAGAACTGTGTTTCCTACTCACACGGACCATACCTAGTTCAACTCTGTTTCTGAAACTGATACAAACCACAGGTCCTCTACATTCAATGCTTTTCAGTTAAGAGCGAGACACGTGTGAGCTTCGTGAACAATGTAGCTTTGTTTGAGCAGAAAGTGACTGCGTTTTTCTGAAACGAAGTCTTGCTTGTAGGAAGACACAGACCCTGGCATTTAACTCCGTTTCTGAAGAGAAACACACAGCACAGTTCTCATCCATGAACCACACTCTGCTTTAGAGCAAGAAGCACGCTCTTGCTTTCTAGAGTCTCTCCTACAGAGGGAAACATGAGTGTGCTCAGCACAAAAAAACTGTGTTTCCTAACACACAGGGACCATACCTAGTTCAACTCTGTTTCTGAAACTGATACAAACCACAGGTCCTCTAACATCCAATGCTTTTCAGTTAAGAGCGAGAAACGTGTGAGCTTCGTGTACAATGTAGCTACATTTGAGCTGAAAATTAACTGCGTTTATCTGAAACGAAGTCTTGCTTGTCGGAAGACAGAGAGCCGGGCATTTAACTCTGTTTCTGAAGGGAAGCACACAGCACTGTTCTTATCCATGAAACACACTCTGCTTTAGAGCAAGAATCACGCTCTTGCTTTCTAGAGTCTTTCATACAGAGGGAAACGTGAGTGTGCGTAGCACAAAAGAACTGTGTTTCCTGCACTCACGGACCATACCTAGTTCAACTCTGTTTCTGAAACTGATACAAACCACAGGTCCTCTACATCCAATGCTTTTCAGTTAAGAGCGAGACACGTGTGAGCTTCGTTAACAATGTAGATTCGTTTGAGCTGAAAAGTGACTGCGTTTACCTGAAACGAGTCTTGCTTGTAGGAAGACAGAGAGCCGGGCATATAACTCCGTTTCTGAAGGGAAGCACCCAGCACTGTTCTTATCCATGAAACACACTCTGCTTTAGAGCAAGAATCACGCTCTTGCTTTCTAGAGTCTTTCATACAGAGGGAAACGTGAGTGTGCCTAGCACAAAAGAACTGTGTTTCCTGCACTCACGGACCATACCTAGTTCAACTCTGTTTCTGAAACTGATACAAACCACAGGTCCTCTAACATCCAATGCTTTTCAGTTAAGAGCGAGACACGTGTGAGCTTCGTCAACAATGTAGCTTCTTTTGAACAGAAAAGTGACTGCGTTTACCTTAAACGAGTCTTGCTTGTAGGAAGACACAGACCCTAATATTAAACACCGTTTCTGAAGGGAAACACACAGCACAGTCCTCATCCATGAAACACACTGTGCTTTACAGCAAGAAGTACGCTCTTGCTTTCTAGAGTCTCTCATACAGAGGGAAACGTGAGTGTGCTAAGCACAAAAGAACTGTGTTTCCTACACACAGACCATACCTAGTTCAACTCTGTTTCTGAAACTGATACAAACCACAGGTCCTCTACATCCAATGCTTTTCAGTTAAGAGCGAGACACGTGTGAGCTTCGTGAACAATGTAGCTTCGTTTGAGCTGAAAGTGACTGCGTTTTTCTGAAACGAAATCTTGCTTGTAGGAAGACACAGACCCTGGCATTTAACAACATTTCTGAAGGCAAACACAAAGCACAGTCCTCATCCATGAAACACACTCTGCTTTAGAGCAATAAGCACGCTCTAGTTTTCTAGAGTCTCTCATAAAGAGGGAAACGTGAGTGTGCACAGAACAAAAGAACTGTGTTTCCTACACACACGGACCATATCTAGTTCAACTCTGCTTCTGAAACTGATACAAACCACACGTCCTCTAACATCCAAGGCTTTTCAGTTAAGAGCGAGAAACGTGTGAGCTTCGTGAACAATGTAGTTTCATTTGAGCTGAAAAGTGACTGTGTTTATCTGTAACGAAGTCTTGCTTGTAGGAAGACACAGACCCTGGCATTTAACACCGTTTCTGAAGGGAAACACACAGCACAGTTCTCATCCATGAAACACACTCTGCTTTAGAGCAAGAAGTACGCTCTTGCTTTCTAGAGTCTCTCATACAGAGGGAAACGTGAGTGTGATAAGCACAAAAGAACTGTATTTCCTACACACACGGACCATACCTAGTTCAACTCTGTTTCTGAAACTGATACAAACCACAGGTCCTCTAACATCCAAGGCTTTTCAGTTAAGAGCCAGAAACGTGTGAGCTTCATGAACAATGAAGTTTCGTTTGAGCTGAAAATTAACTGCGTTTATCTGAAACGAAGTCTTGCTTGTAGAAAGACCGAGAGCCTGGCATTTAACTCTGTTTCTGAAGGGAAACACACAGCACAGTCCTCATCTATGAAACACACTCTTCTTTAGAGCAATAAGCACGCTCTTGCTTTCGAGAGTCTCTCATACTGAGGGAAACGTGAGTGTGCTCAGAACAAAAGAACTGTGTTTCCTACACACGGACAATATCTAGTTCAACTCTGCCTCTGAATCTGATACAAACCACAGGTAATCTAACATCCAATGCTTTTCAGTTAAGAGCATGAATCGTGTGAGCTTCGTTAACAATGTAGATTCGTTTGAGCTGAAAAGTGACTGCGTTTACCTGAAACGAGTCTTGCTTGTAGGAAGACACAGACCCTGGCATTTAACTCCATTTCTGAAGGGAAACACACAGCACAGTCCTCATCCATGAAACACACTCTGCTTTAGAGCAAGAAGCACGCTCTTGCTTTCTAGAGTCTCTCATACAGAGGGAAATGTGAGTGTGCTCAGCACAAAAGAACTGTGTTTCCTACACACACGGACCATATCTAGTTCCACTATGTTTCAGAAACTGATACAAACCACACGTCCTCTAACATCCAAGGCTTTTCAGTTAAGAGCGAGAAACGTGTGAGCTTCGTGAACAATGTAGCTTCGTTTGAGCTGAAAATTAACTGCGTTTATCTGAAACGAAGTCTTGCTTGTAGGAAGACACAGAGCTGGGCATTTAAGTACGTTTCTGAAGGAAACACACAGCACTGTTCTCATCCATGAAACACACTCTGCTTTAGAGCAAGAATCACGCTCTTGCTTTCTAGAGTCTCTCATACAGAGGGAAACGTGAGTGTGCTCAGAACAAAAGAACTGTGTTTCCTACACGCACGGACCATACCTAGTTCAACTCTGTTTCTGAAACTGATACAAACCACAGGTCCTCTAACATCCAATGCATTTCAGTTAAGATTGACACACGTGTGAGCTTCGTCAACAATGTAGCTTCATTTGAGCAGAAAATTGACTGTGTTTACCTTAAACGAGTCTTGCTTGTAGGAAGACACAGACCCTGGCATTTAACACCGTTTCTGAAGGGAAACACACAGCACAGTCCTCATCCATGAAACACACTGTGCTTTACAGCAAGAAGTACGCTCTTGCTTTCTAGAGTCTCTCATACAGAGGGAAACGTGAGTGTGCTAAGCACAAAAGAACTGTGTTTCCTACACACACGGACCATACCTAGTTCAACTCTGTTTCTGAAACTGATACAAACCACAGGTCCTCTACATTCAATGCTTTTCAGTTAAGAGCGAGACACGTGTGAGCTTCGTGAACAATGTAGCTTTGTTTGAGCAGAAAGTGACTGCGTTTTTCTGAAACGAAGTCTTGCTTGTAGGAAGACACAGACCCTGGCATTTAACTCCGTTTCTGAAGGGAAACACACAGCACAGTCCTCATCCATGAAACACACTCTGCTTTAGAGCAAGTAGTACGCTCTTGCTTTCTAGAGTCTCTCATACAGAGGGAAACGTGAGTGTGCTAAGCACAAAAGAACTGTGTTTCCTACACACACGGACCATACCTAGTTCAACTCTGTTTCTGAAACTGATACAAACCACAGGTCCTCTAACATCCAATGCTTTTCAGTTAAGAGCGAGAAACATGTGAGCTTCGTGTACAATGTAGCTACATTTGAGCTGAAAATAAACTGCGTTTATCTGAAACGAAGTCTTGCTTGTCGGAAGACAGAGAGCCTGGCATTTAACTCCGTTTCTGAAGGGAAGCACACAGCACTGTTCTTATCCATGAAACACACTCTGCTTTAGAGCAAGAATCACGCTCTTGCTTTCTAGAGTCTTTCATACAGAGGGAAACGTGAGTGTGCCTAGCACAAAAGAACTGTGTTTCCTGCACTCACGGACCATACCTAGTTCAACTCTGTTTCTGAAACTGATACAAACCACAGGTCCTCTAACATCCAATGCTTTTCAGTTAAGAGGGAGACACGTGTGAGCTTCGTGAACAATGTAGCTTCGTTTGAGCTGAAAGTGACTGCGTTTTTCTGAACCGAAGTCTTGCTTGTAGGAAGACACAGACCCTGGCATTTAACAACATTTCTGAAGGCAAACACAAAGCACAGTCCTCATCCATGAAACACACTCTGCTTTAGAGCAAGAAGCACGCTTTTGCTTTCTAGAGTCTCTCATACAGAGGGAAACATGAGTGTGCTCAGCTTAAAAGAACTGTGTTTCCTACACGCACGGACCATACATAGTTCAACTCTGTTTCTGAAACTGATACAAACCACAGGTCCTCTAACATCCAATGCTTTTCAGTTAAGAGTGAGACACGTGTGAGCTTCGTGAACAATGTAGCTTCGTTTGAGCAGAAAAGTGACTGCGTTTACCGGAAACGAGTCTTGCTTGTAGGAAGACACAGACCCTGGCATTTAACTCCGTTTCTGAAGGGAAACACACAGCACAGTCCTCATCCATGAAACACACTCTGCTTTAGAGCAATAAGCACGCTCTTGCTTTCGAGAGTCTCTCATACAGAGGGAAACGTGAGTGTGCTCAGAACAAAAGAACTGTGTTTCCTATACACACAGACCATATCTAGTTCAACTCTGCTTCTGAATCTGATACAAACCACAGGTCCTCTAAAATCCAATGCTTTTCAGTTAAGAGCGAGACACGTGTGAGCTTCGTTAACAATGTAGATTTGTTTGAGCTGAAAAGTGACTGCGTTTACCTGAAACGAGTCTTGCTTGTAGGAAGACACAGACCCTGGCATTTAACACCGTTTCTGAAGGGAAACACACAGCACAGTTCTCATCCATGAAACACACTCTGCTTTAGAGCAAGAAGTACGCTCTTGCTTTCTAGAGTCTCTCATACAGAGGGAAACGTGAGTGTGATAAGCACAAAAGAACTGTATTTCCTACACACACGGACCATACCTAGTTCAACTCTGTTTCTGAAACTGATACAAACCACAGGTCCTCTAACATCCAAGGCTTTTCAGTTAAGAGCCAGAAACGTGTGAGCTTCATGAACAATGAAGTTTCGTTTGAGCTGAAAATTAACTGCGTTTATCTGAAACGAAGTCTTGCTTGTAGAAAGACCGAGAGCCTGGCATTTAACTCTGTTTCTGAAGGGAAACACACAGCACAGTCCTCATCTATGAAACACACTCTTCTTTAGAGCAATAAGCACGCTCTTGCTTTCGAGAGTCTCTCATACTGAGGGAAACGTGAGTGTGCTCAGAACAAAAGAACTGTGTTTCCTACACAAACGGACAATATCTAGTTCAACTCTGCTTCTGAATCTGATACAAACCACAGGTCCTCTAACATCCAATGCTTTTCAGTTAAGAGCATGAATCGTGTGAGCTTCGTTAACAATGTAGATTCGTTTGAGCTGAAAAGTGACTGCGATTACCTGAAACGAGTCTTGCTTGTAGGAAGACACAGACCCTGGCATTTAACTCCATTTCTGAAGGGAAACACACAGCACAGTCCTCATCCATGAAACACACTCTGCTTTAGAGCAAGAAGTACGCTCTTGCTTTCTAGAATCTCTCATACAGAGGGAAACGTGAGTGTGCTAAGCACAAAAGAACTGTGTTTCCTACACACACGGACCATACCTAGTTCAACTCTGTTTCTGAAACTGATACAAACCACAGGTCCTCTAACATTCAATGCTTTTCAGTTAAGAGCGATAAAACGTGTGAGTTTCGTGAACAATGAAGTTTCGTTTGAGCTGAAAATTAACTGCGTTTATCTGAAACGAAGTCTTGCTTGTAGAAAGACAGAGAGCCTGGCATTTAACTCCGTTTCTGAAGGGAAACACACAGCACAGTCCTCACCTATGAAACACACTCTGCTTTAGAGCAATAAGCACGCTCTTGCTTTCGAGAGTCTCTCATACAGAGGGAAACGTGAGTGTGCTCAGAACAAAAGAACTGTGTTTCCTATACACACGGACCATATCTAGTTCAACTCTGCTTCTGAATCTGATACAAACCACAGGTCCTCTAAAATCCAATGCTTTTCAGTTAAGAGCGAGACACGTGTGAGCTTCGTTAACAATGTAGATTTGTTTGAGCTGAAAAGTGACTGCGTTTACCTGAAACGAGTCTTGCTTGTAGGAAGACACAGACCCTGGCATTTAACACCGTTTCTGAAGGGAAACACACAGCACAGTTCTCATCCATGAAACACACTCTGCTTTAGAGCAAGAAGTACGCTCTTGCTTTCTAGAGTCTCTCATACAGAGGGAAACGTGAGTGTGATAAGCACAAAAGAACTGTATTTCCTACACACACGGACCATACCTAGTTCAACTCTGTTTCTGAAACTGATACAAACCACAGGTCCTCTAACATCCAAGGCTTTTCAGTTAAGAGCCAGAAACGTGTGAGCTTCATGAACAATGAAGTTTCGTTTGAGCTGAAAATTAACTGCGTTTATCTGAAACGAAGTCTTGCTTGTAGAAAGACCGAGAGCCTGGCATTTAACTCTGTTTCTGAAGGGAAACACACAGCACAGTCCTCATCTATGAAACACACTCTTCTTTAGAGCAATAAGCACGCTCTTGCTTTCGAGAGTCTCTCATACTGAGGGAAACGTGAGTGTGCTCAGAACAAAAGAACTGTGTTTCCTACACAAACGGACAATATCTAGTTCAACTCTGCTTCTGAATCTGATACAAACCACAGGTCCTCTAACATCCAATGCTTTTCAGTTAAGAGCATGAATCGTGTGAGCTTTGTTAACAATGTAGATTCGTTTGAGCTGAAAAGTGACTGCGTTTACCTGAAACGAGTCTTGCTTGTAGGAAGACACAGACCCTGGCATTTAACTCCATTTCTGAAGGGAAACACACAGCACAGTACTCATCCATGAAACACACTCTGCTTTAGAGCAAGAAGCACGCTCTTGCTTTCTAGAGTCTCTCATACAGAGGGAAATGTGAGTGTGCTCAGCACAAAAGAACTGTGTTTCCTACACACACGGACCATATCTAGTTCCACTATGTTTCAGAAACTGATACAAACCACACGTCCTCTAACATCCAAGGCTTTTCAGTTAAGAGCGAGAAACGTGTGAGCTTCGTGAACAATGTAGCTTCGTTTGAGCTGAAAATTAACTGCGTTTATCTGAAACGAAGTCTTGCTTGTAGGAAGACACAGAGCTGGGCATTTAAGTACGTTTCTGAAGGAAACACACAGCACTGTTCTCATCCATGAAACACACTCTGCTTTAGAGCAAGAATCACGCTCTTGCTTTCTAGAGTCTCTCATACAGAGGGAAACGTGAGTGTGCTCAGCACAAAAGAACTGTGTTTCCTACACGCACGGACCATACCTAGTTCAACTCTGTTTCTGAAACTGATACAAACCACAGGTCCTCTAACATCCAATGCATTTCAGTTAAGATTGACACACGTGTGAGCTTCGTCAACAATGTAGCTTCATTTGAGCAGAAAATTGACTGTGTTTACCTTAAACGAGTCTTGCTTGTAGGAAGACACAGACCCTGGCATTTAACACCGTTTCTGAAGGGAAACACACAGCACAGTCCTCATCCATGAAACACACTGTGCTTTACAGCAAGAAGTACGCTCTTGCTTTCTAGAGTCTCTCATACAGAGGGAAACGTGAGTGTGCTAAGCACAAAAGAACTGTGTTTCCTACACACACGGACCATACCTAGTTCAACTCTGTTTCTGAAACTGATACAAACCACAGGTCCTCTACATCCAATGCTTTTCAGTTAAGAGCGAGACACGTGTGAGCTTCGTGAACAATGTAGCTTTGTTTGAGCAGAAAGTGACTGCGTTTTTTTGAAACGAAGTCTTGCTTGTAGGAAGACACAGCCCCTGGCATTTAACTCCGTTTCTGAAGGGAAACACACAGCACAGTCCTCATCCATGAAACACACTCTGCTTTAGAGCAAGTAGTACGCTCTTGCTTTCTAGAGTCTCTCATACAGAGGGAAACGTGAGTGTGCTAAGCACAAAAGAACTGTGTTTCCTACACACACGGACCATACCTAGTTCAACTCTGTTTCTGAAACTGATACAAACCACAGGTCCTCTAACATCCAATGCTTTTCAGTTAAGAGCATGAATCGTGTGAGCTTTGTTAACAATGTAGATTCGTTTGAGCTGAAAAGTGACTGCGTTTACCTGAAACGAGTCTTGCTTGTAGGAAGACACAGACCCTGGCATTTAACTCCATTTCTGAAGGGAAACACACAGCACAGTACTCATCCATGAAACACACTCTGCTTTAGAGCAAGAAGCACGCTCTTGCTTTCTAGAGTCTCTCATACAGAGGGAAATGTGAGTGTGCTCAGCACAAAAGAACTGTGTTTCCTACACACACGGACCATATCTAGTTCCACTATGTTTCAGAAACTGATACAAACCACACGTCCTCTAACATCCAAGGCTTTTCAGTTAAGAGCGAGAAACGTGTGAGCTTCGTGAACAATGTAGCTTCGTTTGAGCTGAAAATTAACTGCGTTTATCTGAAACGAAGTCTTGCTTGTAGGAAGACACAGAGCTGGGCATTTAAGTACGTTTCTGAAGGAAACACACAGCACTGTTCTCATCCATGAAACACACTCTGCTTTAGAGCAAGAATCACGCTCTTGCTTTCTAGAGTCTCTCATACAGAGGGAAACGTGAGTGTGCTCAGCACAAAAGAACTGTGTTTCCTACACGCACGGACCATACCTAGTTCAACTCTGTTTCTGAAACTGATACAAACCACAGGTCCTCTAACATCCAATGCATTTCAGTTAAGATTGACACACGTGTGAGCTTCGTCAACAATGTAGCTTCATTTGAGCAGAAAATTGACTGTGTTTACCTTAAACGAGTCTTGCTTGTAGGAAGACACAGACCCTGGCATTTAACACCGTTTCTGAAGGGAAACACACAGCACAGTCCTCATCCATGAAACACACTGTGCTTTACAGCAAGAAGTACGCTCTTGCTTTCTAGAGTCTCTCATACAGAGGGAAACGTGAGTGTGCTAAGCACAAAAGAACTGTGTTTCCTACACACACGGACCATACCTAGTTCAACTCTGTTTCTGAAACTGATACAAACCACAGGTCCTCTACATCCAATGCTTTTCAGTTAAGAGCGAGACACGTGTGAGCTTCGTGAACAATGTAGCTTTGTTTGAGCAGAAAGTGACTGCGTTTTTTTGAAACGAAGTCTTGCTTGTAGGAAGACACAGCCCCTGGCATTTAACTCCGTTTCTGAAGGGAAACACACAGCACAGTCCTCATCCATGAAACACACTCTGCTTTAGAGCAAGTAGTACGCTCTTGCTTTCTAGAGTCTCTCATACAGAGGGAAACGTGAGTGTGCTAAGCACAAAAGAACTGTGTTTCCTACACACACGGACCATACCTAGTTCAACTCTGTTTCTGAAACTGATACAAACCACAGGTCCTCTAACATCCAATGCTTTTCAGTTAAGAGCGAGAAACGTGTGAGCTTCGTGTACAATGTAGCTACATTTGAGCTGAAAATAAACTGCGTTTATCTGAAACGAAGTCTTGGTTGTCGGAAGATAGAGAGCCTGGCAATTAACTCCGTTTCTGAAGGGAAGCACACAGCACTGTTCTTATCCATGAAACACACTCTGCTTTAGAGCAAGAATCACGCTCTTGCTTTCTAGAGTCTTTCATACAGAGGGAAACGTGAGTGTGCCTAGCACAAAAGAACTGTGTTTCCTGCACTCACGGACCATACCTAGTTCAACTCTGTTTCTGAAACTGATACAAACCACAGGTCCTCTAACATCCAATGCTTTTCAGTTAAGAGGGAGACACGTGTGAGCTTCGTGAACAATGTAGCTTCGTTTGAGCTGAAAGTGACTGCGTTTTTCTGAACCGAAGTCTTGCTTGTAGGAAGACACAGACCCTGGCATTTAACAACATTTCTGAAGGCAAACACAAAGCACAGTCCTCATCCATGAAACACACTCTGCTTTAGAGCAAGAAGCACGCTTTTGCTTTCTAGAGTCTCTCATACAGAGGGAAACATGAGTGTGCTCAGCTTAAAAGAACTGTGTTTCCTACACGCACGGACCATACCTAGTTCAACTCTGTTTCTGAAACTGATACAAACCACAGGTCCTCTAACATCCAATGCTTTTCAGTTAAGAGTGAGACACGTGTGAGCTTCGTGAACAATGTAGCTTCGTTTGAGCAGAAAAGTGACTGCGTTTACCGGAAATGAGTCTTGCTTGTAGGAAGACACAGACCCTGGCATTTAACTCCGTTTCTGAAGGGAAACACACAGCACAGTCCTCATCCATGAAACACACTCTGCTTTAGAGCAAGAAGTACGCTCTTGCTTTCTAGAATCTCTCATACAGAGGGAAACGTGAGTGTGCTAAGCACAAAAGAACTGTGTTTCTACACACAGGGACCATACCTAGTTCAACTCTGTTTCTGAAACTGATACAAACCACAGGTCCTCTAACATCCAATGCTTTTCAGTTAAGAGCGAGAAACGTGTGAGCTTCGTGTACAATGTAGCTACATTTGAGCTGAAAATTAACTGCGTTTATCTGAAACGAAGTCTTGCTTGTCGGAAGACAGAGAGCCGGGCATTTAACTCTGTTTCTGAAGGGAAGCACACAGCACTGTTCTTATCCATGAAACACACTCTGCTTTAGAGCAAGAATCACGCTCTTGCTTTCTAGAGTCTTTCATACAGAGGGAAACGTGAGTGTGCGTAGCACAAAAGAACTGTGTTTCCTGCACTCAAGGACCATACCTAGTTCAACTCTGTTTCTGAAACTAATACAAACCACAGGACCTCTACATCCAATGCTTTTCAGTTAAGAGCGAGACACGTGTGAGCTTCGTTAACAATGTAGATTCGTTTGAGCTGAAAAGTGACTGCGTTTACCTGAAACGAGTCTTGCTTGTAGGAAGACAGAGAGCCGGGCATTTAACTCCGTTTCTGAAGGGAAGCACCCAGCACTGTTCTTATCCATGAAACACACTCTGCTTTAGAGCAAGAATCACGCTCTTGCTTTCTAGAGTCTTTCATACAGAGGGAAACGTGAGTGTGCCTAGCACAAAAGAACTGTGTTTCCTGCACTCACGGACCATACCTAGTTCAACTCTGTTTCTGAAACTGATACAAACCACAGGTCCTCTAACATCCAATGCTTTTCAGTTAAGAGCGAGACACGTGTGAGCTTCGTCAACAATGTAGCTTCTTTTGAACAGAAAAGTGACTGCGTTTACCTTAAACGAGTCTTGCTTGTAGGAAGACACAGACCCTGATATTAAACACCGTTTCTGAAGGGAAACACACAGCACAGTCCTCATCCATGAAACACACTGTGCTTTACAGCAAGAAGTACGCTCTTGCTTTCTAGAGTCTCTCATACAGAGGGAAACGTGAGTGTGCTAAGCACAAAAGAACTGTGTTTCCTACACACAGACCATACCTAGTTCAACTCTGTTTCTGAAACTGATACAAACCACAGGTCCTCTACATCCAATGCTTTTCAGTTAAGAGCGAGACACGTGTGAGCTTCATGAACAATGTAGATTCATTTGAGCTTAAAAGTGACTGTGTTTACCTGAAACGAGTCTTGCTTGTAGGAAGACACAGACCCTGGCATTTAACTCCGTTTCTGAAGGGAAACACACAGCACAGTCCTCATCTATGAAACACACTCTTCTTTAGAGCAATAAGCACGCTCTTGCTTTCGAGAGTCTCTCATACAGAGGGAAACGTGAGTGTGCTCAGAACAAAAGAACTGTGTTTCCTACACACACGGACAATATCTAGTTCAACTCTGCTTCTGAATCTGATACAAACCACAGGTCCTCTAACATCCAATGCTTTTCAGTTAAGAGCGAGAAACGTGTGAGCTTCGTGGAAAATGTAGCTTCCTTTCAGCTGAAAGTGACTGCGTTCACCTGAAACGAGTCTTGCTTGTAGCAAGACCCAGACCCTGGCTTTTAACTCCGTTTCTGAAGGGAAACACACAGCACAGTTCTCATCCATGAACCACACTCTGCTTTAGAGCAAGAAGCACGCTCTTGCTTTCTAGAGTCTCTCATACAGAGGGAAACATGAGTGTGCTCAGCACAAAAAAACTGTGTTTCCTACACACAGGGACCATACCTAGTTCAACTCTGTTTCTGAAACTGATACAAACCAAAGGTCCTCTAACATACAATGCTTTTCAGTTAAGAGCGAGAAACGTGTGAGCTTCGTGTACAATGTAGCTACATTTGAGCTGAAAATAAACTGCGTTTATCTGAAACGAAGTCTTGCTTGTCGGAAGACAGAGAGCCTGGCATTTAACTCCGTTTCTGAAGGGAAGCACACAGCACTGTTCTTATCCATGAAACACACTCTGCTTTAGAGCAAGAATCACGCTCTTGCTTTCTAGAGTCTTTCATACAGAGGGAAACGTGAGTGTGCCTAGCACAAAAGAACTGTGTTTCCTGCACTCACGGACCATACCTAGCTCAACTCTGTTTCTGAAACTGATACAAACCACAGGTCCTCTAACATCCAATGCTTTTCAGTTAAGAGGGAGACACGTGTGAGCTTCGTGAACAATGTAGCTTCGTTTGTGCTGAAAAGTGACTGCGTTTACCTGAAACGAGTCTTGCATGTAGGAAGACGCAGACCCTGGCATTTAACAACATTTCTGAAGGCAAACACAAAGCACAGTCCTCATCCATGAAACACACTCTGCTTTAGAGCAAGAAGCACGCTTTTGCTTTCTAGAGTCTCTCATACAGAGGGAAACATGAGTGTGCTCAGCACAAAAGAATTGTGTTTCCTACACGCACGGACCATACCTAGTTCAACTCTGTTTCTGAAACTGATACAAACCACAGGTCCTCTAACATCCAATGCTTTTCAGTTAAGAGTGAGACACGTGTGAGCTTCGTGAACAATGTAGGTTCGTTTGAGCAGAAAAGTGACTGCGTTTACCGGAAACGAGTCTTGCTTGTAGGAAGACACAGACCCTGGCATTTAACTCCGTTTCTGAAGGGAAACACACAGCACAGTCCTCATCCATGAAACACACTCTGCTATAGAGCAAGAAGTACGCTCTTGCTTTCTAGAATCTCTCATACAGAGGGAAACGTGAGTGTGCTAAGCACAAAAGAACTGTGTTTCCTACACACACGGACCATACCTAGTTCAACTCTGTTTCTGAAACTGATACAAACCACAGGTCCTCTAACATCCAATGCTTTTCAGTTAAGAGCGATAAAACGTGTGAGTTTCGTTAACAATGAAGTTTCGTTTGAGCTGAAAATTAACTGCGTTTATCTGAAACGAAGTCTTGCTTGTAGAAAGACAGAGAGCCTGGCATTTAACTCTGTTTCTGAAGGGAAACACACAGCACAGTCCTCACCTATGAAACACACTCTGCTTTAGAGCAATAAGCACGCTCTTGCTTTCGAGAGTCTCTCATACAGAGGGAAACGTGAGTGTGCTCAGAACAAAAGAACTGTGTTTCCTATACACACGGACCATATCTAGTTCAACTCTGCTTCTGAATCTGATACAAACCACAGGTCCTCTAAAATCCAATGCTTTTCAGTTAAGAGCGAGACACGTGTGAGCTTCGTTAACAATGTAGATTTGTTTGAGCTGAAAAGTGACTGCGTTTACCTGAAACGAGTCTTGCTTGTAGGAAGACACAGACCCTGGCATTTAACAGCATTTCTGAAGGGAAACACACAGCACAGTCCTCATCCATGAAACACACTTTGCTTTAGAGCAA
Source organism: Onychomys leucogaster (assembly GCA_949786385.1). Classification (NCBI taxonomy): domain Eukaryota; kingdom Metazoa; phylum Chordata; class Mammalia; order Rodentia; family Cricetidae; genus Onychomys; species Onychomys leucogaster. Next base: position 44,147,491 of record OX460418.1, on the reverse strand, counting down.
TAAGCATGCTCTAGCTTTCTATTGTCTCTCATAAAGAGGGAATCGTGAGTGTGCTCAGCACAAAAGAACTGAGTTTCCTACACACACGGACCATATCTAGTTCAACTCTGCTTCTGAAACTGATACAGTGCACACGTCCTCTAACATCCAATGCTTTTCAGTTAAGAGCGAGACACGTGTGACCTTCGTGAACAATGTAGCTTCGTTTGAGCTGAAAAGTGACTGTTTTTACCTGAAACGAGTCTTGCTTGTAGGAAGACACAGACCCTGGCATTTAACTCCGTTTCTGAAGGGAAACACACAGCACAGTTCTCGTCCATGAAACACACTGTGCTTTAAAGCAAGAAGTACGCTCTTGCTTTCTAGAGTCTCTCATACAGAGGGAAACATGAGTGTGCTCAGCACAAAAAAATTGAGTTTCCTACACACACGGACCATATCTAGTTCAACTCTGCTTCTGAAACTGATACAAACCACACATCCTCTAACATCCAATGCTTTTCAGTTGAGAGCGAGAAACGTGTGAGCTTCGTGAACAATGTAGCTTCGTATGAGCTGAAAATTAACTGCGTTTATCTGAAACGAAGTCTTGCTTGTTGGAAGACACAGAGCCGGGCATTTAACTCCGTTTCTGAAGGGAAACACACAGCACAGTTCTCATCCATGAAACACACTCTGCTTTAGAGCAAGAAGCACACTCTTGCTTTCTAGAGTCTCTCATACAGAGGGAAACGTGAGTGTGCTCAGCACAAAAGAACTGTGTTTCCTACACACACGGACCATATCTAGTTCAACTCTGTTTCTGAAACTGATACAAACCACAGGTCCTCTAAAATCCAATGCTTTTCAGTTAAGGGCGAGACACATGTGAGCTTCGTGAACAATGTAGCTTCGTTTGAGCTGAAAAGTGACTGCTGTTATCTGAAACGAATTCTTGCTTGTAGGAAGACACAGAGCCGGGCATTTAACTCCGTTTATGAAGGAAACACACAGCACTGTTCTTATCCATGAAACACACTCTGCTTTAGAGCAAGAAGCACGCTCTTGCTTTCTAGAGTCTCTCCTACAGAGGGAAACATGAGTGTGCTCAGAACAAAAAAACTGTGTTTCCTACACACAGGGACCATACCTAGTTCAACTCTGTTTCTGAAACTGATACAAACCACAGGTCCTCTAACATCCAATGCTTTTCAGTTAAGAGCGAGAAACGTGTGAGCTTCGTGTACAATGTAGCTACATTTGAGCTGTTAATTAACTGCGTTTATCTGAAACGAAGTCTTGCTTTTTGGAAGACAGAGAGCCGGGCATTTAACTCTGTTTCTGAAGGGAAGCACACAGCACTGTTCTTATCCATGAAACACACTCTGCTTTAGAGCAAGAATCACGCTCTTGCTTTCTAGAGTCTTTCATACAGAGGGAAACGTGAGTGTGCGTAGCACAAAAGAACTGTGTTTCCTGCACTCACGGACCATACCTAGTTCAACTCTGTTTCTGAAACTGATACAAACCACAGGTCCTCTACATCCAATGCTTTTCAGTTAAGAGCGAGACACGTGTGAGCTTCGTTAACAATGTAGATTCGTTTGAGCTGAAATGTGACTGCGTTTACCTGAAACGAGTCTTGCTTGTAGGAAGACAGAGAGCCGGGCATTTAACTCCGTTTCTGAAGGGAAGCACCCAGCACTGTTCTTATCCATGAAACACACTCTGCTTTAGAGCAAGAATCACGCTCTTGCTTTCTAGAGACTTTCATACAGAGGGAAACGTGAGTGTGCCTAGCACAAAAGAACTGTGTTTCCTGCACTCACGGACCATACCTAGTTCAACTCTGTTTCTGAAACTGATACAAACCACAGGTCCTCTAACATCCAATGCTTTTCAGTTAAGAGCGAGACACGTGTGAGCTTCGTCAACAATGTAGCTTCTTTTGAACAGAAAAGTGACTGCGTTTACCTTAAACGAGTCTTGCTTGTAGGAAGACACAGACCCTGATATTAAACACCGTTTCTGAAGGGAAACACACAGCACAGTCCTCATCCATGAAACACACTGTGCTTTACAGCAAGAAGTACGCTCTTGCTTTCTAGAGTCTCTCATACAGAGGGAAACGTGAGTGTGCTAAGCACAAAAGAACTGTGTTTCCTACACACAGACCATACCTAGTTCAACTCTGTTTCTGAAACTGATACAAACCACAGGTCCTCTACATCCAATGCTTTTCAGTTAAGAGCGAGACACGTGTGAGCTTCGTGAACAATGTAGCTTCGTTTGAGCTGAAAGTGACTGCGTTTTTCTGAAACGAAGTCTTGCTTGTAGGAAGACACAGACCCTGGCATTTAACAACATTTCTGAAGGCAAACACAAAGCACAGTCCTCATCCATGAAACACACTCTGCTTTAGAGCAATAAGCACGCTCTAGTTTTCTAGAGTCTCTCATAAAGAGGGAAACGTGAGTGTGCACAGAACAAAAGAACTGTGTTTCCTACACACACGGACCATATCTAGTTCAACTCTGCTTCTGAAACTGATACAAACCACACGTCCTCTAACATCCAAGGCTTTTCAGTTATGAGCGAGAAACGTGTGAGCTTCGTGAACAATGTAGTTTCATTTGAGCTGAAAAGTGACTGTGTTTATCTGTAACGAAGTCTTGCTTGTAGGAAGATACAGACCCTGGCATTTAACACCGTTTCTGAAGGGAAACACACAGCACAGTTCTCATCCATGAAACACACTCTGCTTTAGAGCAAGAAGTACGCTCTTCCTTTCTAGAGTCTCTCATACAGAGGGAAACGTGAGTGTGATAAGCACAAAAGAACTGTATTTCCTACACACACGGACCATACCTAGTTCAACTCTGTTTCTGAAACTGATACAAACCACAGGTCCTCTAACATCCAAGGCTTTTCAGTTAAGAGCCAGAAACGTGTGAGCTTCATGAACAATGAAGTTTCGTTTGAGCTGAAAATTAACTGCGTTTATCTGAAACGAAGTCTTGCTTGTAGAAAGACCGAGAGCCTGGCATTTAACTCTGTTTCTGAAGGGAAACACACAGCACAGTCCTCATCTATGAAACACACTCTTCTTTAGAGCAATAAGCACGCTCTTGCTTTCGAGAGTCTCTCATACTGAGGGAAACGTGAGTGTGCTCAGAACAAAAGAACTGTGTTTCCTACACACACGGACAATATCTAGTTCAACTCTGCTTCTGAATCTGATACAAACCACAGGTCCTCTAACATCCAATGCTTTTCAGTTAAGAGCATGAATCGTGTGAGCTTCGTTAACAATGTACATTCGTTTGAGCTGAAAAGTGACTGCGTTTACCTGAAACGAGTCTTGCTTATAGGAAGACACAGACCCTGGCATTTAACTCCATTTCTGAAGGGAAACACACAGCACAGTACTCATCCATGAAACACACTCTGCTTTAGAGCAAGGAGCACGCTCTTGCTTTCTAGAGTCTCTCATACAGAGGGAAATGTGAGTGTGCTCAGCACAAAAGAACTGTCTTTCCTACACACACGGACCATATCTAGTTCCACTATGTTTCAGAAACTGATACAAACCACACGTCCTCTAACATCCAAGGCTTTTCAGTTAAGAGCGAGAAACGTGTGAGCTTCGTGAACAATGTAGCTTCGTTTGAGCTGAAAATTAACTGCGTTTATCTGAAACGAAGTCTTGCTTGTAGGAAGACACAGAGCTGGGCATTTAAGTACGTTTCTGAAGGAAACACACAGCACTGTTCTCATCCATGAAACACACTCTGCTTTAGAGCAAGAATCACGCTCTTGCTTTCTAGAGTCTCTCATACAGAGGGAAACGTGAGTGTGCTCAGCACAAAAGAACTGTGTTTCCTACACGCACGGACCATACCTAGTTCAACTCTGTTTCTGAAACTGATACAAACCACAGGTCCTCTAACATTCAATGCATTTCAGTTAAGATTGACACACGTGTGAGCTTCGTCAACAATGTAGCTTCATTTGAGCAGAAAATTGACTGTGTTTAGCTTAAACGAGTCTTGCTTGTAGGAAGACACAGACCCTGGCATTTAACACCGTTTCTGAAGGGAAACACACAGCACAGTCCTCATCCATGAAACACACTGTGCTTTACAGCAAGAAGTACGCTCTTGCTTTCTAGAGTCTCTCATACAGAGGGAAACGTGAGTGTGCTAAGCACAAAAGAACTGTGTTTCCTACACACACGGACCATACCTAGTTCAACTCTGTTTCTGAAACTGATACAAACCACAGGTCCTCTACATCCAATGCTTTTCAGTTAAGAGCGAGACACGTGGGAGCTTCGTGAACAATGTAGCTTTGTTTGAGCAGAAAGTGACTGCGTTTTTCTGAAACGAAGTCTTGCTTGTAGGAAGACACAGACCCTGGCATTTAACTCCGTTTCTGAAGGGAAACACACAGCACAGTCCTCATCCATGAAACACACTCTGCTTTAGAGCAAGTAGTACGCTCTTGCTTTCTAGAGTCTCTCATACAGAGGGAAACGTGAGTGTGCTAAGCACAAAAGAACTGTGTTTCCTACACACACGGACCATACCTAGTTCAACTCTGTTTCTGAAACTGATACAAACCACAGGTCCTCTAACATCCAATGCTTTTCAGTTAAGAGCGAGAAACGTGTGAGCTTCGTGGAAAATGTAGCTTCCTTTGAGCTGAAAGTGACTGCGTTTACCTGAAACGAGTCTTGCTTGTAGCAAGACCCAGACCCTGGCATTTAACTCCGTTTCTGAAGGGAAACACACAGCACAGTTCTCATCCATGAACCACACTCTGCTTTAGAGCAAGAAGCACGCTCTTGCTTTCTAGAGTCTCTCCTACAGAGGGAAACATGAGTGTGCTCAGCACAAAAAAACTGTGTTTCCTACACACAGGGACCATACCTAGTTCAACTCTGTTTCTGAAACTGATACACACCACAGGTCCTCTAACATCCAATGCTTTTCAGTTAAGAGCGAGAAACGTGTGAGCTTCGTGTACAATGTAGCTACATTTGAGCTGAAAATAAACAGCATTTATCTGAAACGAAGTCTTGCTTGTCGGAAGACAGAGAGCCGGGCATTTAACTCCGTTTCTGAAGGGAAGCACACAGCACTGTTCTTATCCATGAAACACACTCTGCTTTAGAGCAAGAATCACGCTCTTGCTTTCTAGAGTCTTTCATACAGAGGGAAACGTGAGTGTGCCTAGCACAAAAGAACTGTGTTTCCTGCACTCACGGACCATACCTAGTTCAACTCTGTTTCTGAAACTGATACAAACCACAGGTCCTCTAACATCCAATGCTTTTCAGTTAAGAGGGAGACACGTGTGAGCTTCGTGAACAATGTAGCTTCGTTTGAGCTGAAAGTGACTGCGTTTTTCTGAACCGAACTCTTGCTTGTAGGAAGACACAGACCCTGGCATTTAACAACATTTCTGAAGGCAAACACAAAGCACAGTCCTCATCCATGAAACACACTGTGCTTTAGAGCAAGAAGCACGCTTTTGCTTTCTAGAGTCTCTCATACAGAGGGAAACATGAGTGTGCTCACCACAAAAGAACTGTGTTTCCTAAACGCACGGACCATACCTAGTTCAACTCTGTTTCTGAAACTGATACAAACCACAGGTCCTCTAACATCCAATGCTTTTCAGTTAAGAGTGAGACACGTGTGAGCTTCGTGAACAATGTAGCTTCGTTTGAGCAGAAAAGTGACTGCGTTTACCGGAAACGAGTCTTGCTTGTAGGAAGACACAGATCCTGGCATTTAACTCCGTTTATGAAGGGAAACACACAGCACAGTCCTCATCCATGAAACACACTCTGCTTTAGAGCAAGAAGTACGCTCTTCCTTTCTAGAGTCTCTCATACAGAGGGAAACGTGAGTGTGATAAGCACAAAAGAACTGTATTTCCTACACACACGGACCATACCTAGTTCAACTCTGTTTCTGAAACTGATACAAACCACAGGTCCTCTAACATCCAAGGCTTTTCAGTTAAGAGCCAGAAACGTGTGAGCTTCATGAACAATGAAGTTTCGTTTGAGCTGAAAATTAACTGCGTTTATCTGAAACGAAGTCTTGCTTGTAGAAAGACCGAGAGCCTGGCATTTAACTCTGTTTCTGAAGGGAAACACACAGCACAGTCCTCATCTATGAAACACACTCTTCTTTAGAGCAATAAGCACGCTCTTGCTTTCGAGAGTCTCTCATACTGAGGGAAACGTGAGTGTGCTCAGAACAAAAGAACTGTGTTTCCTACACACACGGACAATATCTAGTTCAACTCTGCTTCTGAATCTGATACAAACCACAGGTCCTCTAACATCCAATGCTTTTCAGTTAAGAGCATGAATCGTGTGAGCTTCGTTAACAATGTAGATTCGTTTGAGCTGAAAAGTGACTGCGTTTACCTGAAACGAGTCTTGCTTGTAGGAAGACACAGACCCTGGCATTTAACTCCATTTCTGAAGGGAAACACACAGCACAGTACTCATCCATGAAACACACTCTGCTTTAGAGCAAGAAGCACGCTCTTGCTTTCTAGAGTCTCTCATACAGAGGGAAATGTGAGTGTGCTCAGCACAAAAGAACTGTGTTTCCTACACACACGGACCATATCTAGTTCCACTATGTTTCAGAAACTGATACAAACCACACGTCCTCTAACATCCAAGGCTTTTCAGTTAAGAGCGAGAAACGTGTGAGCTTCGTGAACAATGTAGTTTCTTTTGAGCTGAAAATTAACTGCGTTTATCTGAAACGAAGTCTTGCTTGTAGGAAGACACAGAGCTGGGCATTTAAGTACGTTTCTGAAGGAAACACACAGCACTGTTCTCATCCATGAAACACACTCTGCTTTAGAGCAAGAATCACGCTCTTGCTTTCTAGAGTCTCTCATACAGAGGGAAACGTGAGTGTGCTCAGCACAAAAGAACTGTGTTTCCTACACGCACGGACCATACCTAGTTCAACTCTGTTTCTGAAACTGATACAAACCACAGGTCCTCTAACATCCAATGCATTTCAGTTAAGATTGACACACGTGTGAGCTTCGTCAACAATGTAGCTTCATTTGAGCAGAAAATTGACTGTGTTTACCTTAAACGAGTCTTGCTTGTAGGAAGACACAGACCCTGGCATTTAACACCGTTTCTGAAGGGAAACACACAGCACAGTCCTCATCCATGAAACACACTGTGCTTTACAGCAAGAAGTACGCTCTTGCTTTCTAGAGTCTCTCATACAGAGGGAAACGTGAGTGTGCTAAGCACAAAAGAACTGTGTTTCCTGCACTCACGGACCATACCTAGTTCAACTCTGTTTCTGAAACTGATACAAACCACAGGTCCTCTAACATCCAATGCTTTTCAGTTAAGAGCGAGACACGTGTGAGCTTCGTCAACAATGTAGCTTCTTTTGAACAGAAAAGTGACTGCTTTTACCTTAAACGAGTCTTGCTTGTAGGAAGACACAGACCCTGATATTAAACACCGTTTCTGAAGGGAAACACACAGCACAGTCCTCATCCATGAAACACACTGTGCTTTACAGCAAGAAGTACGCTCTTGCTTTCTAGAGTCTCTCATACAGAGGGAAACGTGAGTGTGCTAAGCACAAAAGAACTGTGTTTCCTACACACAGACCATACCTAGTTCAACTCTGTTTCTGAAACTGATACAAACCACAGGTCCTCTACATCCAATGCTTTTCAGTTAAGAGCGAGAAACGTGTGAGCTTCGTGGAAAATGTAGCTTCCTTTGAGCTGAAAGTGACTGCGTTTACCTGAAACGAGTCTTGCTTGTAGCAAGACCCAGACCCTGGCATTTAACTCCGTTTCTGAAGGGAAACACACAGCACAGTTCTCATCCATGAACCACACTCTGCTTTAGAGCAAGAAGCACGCTCTTGCTTTCTAGAGTCTCTCATACAGAGGGAAACATGAGTGTGCTCAGCACAAAAAAACTGTGTTTCCTACACACAGGGACCATACCTAGTTCAACTCTGTTTCTGAAACTGATACACACCACAGGTCCTCTAACATCCAATGCTTTTCAGTTAAGAGCGAGAAACGTGTGAGCTTCGTGTACAATGTAGCTACATTTGAGCTGAAAATAAACAGCATTTATCTGAAACGAAGTCTTGCTTGTCGGAAGACAGAGAGCCGGGCATTTAACTCCGTTTCTGAAGGGAAGCACACAGCACTGTTCTTATCCATGAAACACACTCTGCTTTAGAGCAAGAATCACGCTCTTGCTTTCTAGAGTCTTTCATACAGAGGGAAACGTGAGTGTGCCTAGCACAAAAGAACTGTGTTTCCTGCACTCACGGACCATACCTAGTTCAACTCTGTTTCTGAAACTGATACAAACCACAGGTCCTCTAACATCCAATGCTTTTCAGTTAAGAGGGAGACACGTGTGAGCTTCGTGAACAATGTAGCTTCGTTTGAGCTGAAAGTGACTGCGTTTTTCTGAACCGAACTCTTGCTTGTAGGAAGACACAGACCCTGGCATTTAACAACATTTCTGAAGGCAAACACAAAGCACAGTCCTCATCCATGAAACACACTGTGCTTTAGAGCAAGAAGCACGCTTTTGCTTTCTAGAGTCTCTCATACAGAGGGAAACATGAGTGTGCTCACCACAAAAGAACTGTGTTTCCTAAACGCACGGACCATACCTAGTTCAACTCTGTTTCTGAAACTGATACAAACCACAGGTCCTCTAACATCCAATGCTTTTCAGTTAAGAGTGAGACACGTGTGAGCTTCGTGAACAATGTAGCTTCGTTTGAGCAGAAAAGTGACTGCGTTTACCGGAAACGTGTCTTGCTTGTAGGAAGACACAGACCCTGGCATTTAACTCCGTTTATGAAGGGAAACACACAGCACAGTCCTCACCTATGAAACACACTCTGCTTTAGAGCAATAAGCATGCTCTTGCTTTCGAGAGTCTCTCATACAGAGGGAAACGTGAGTGTGCTCAGAACAAAAGAACTGTGTTTCCTATACACACGGACCATATCTAGTTCAACTCTGCTTCTGAATCTGATACAAACCACAGGTCCTCTAAAATCCAAAGCTTTTCAGTTAAGAGCGAAACACGTGTGAGCTTCGTTAACAATGTAGATTTGTTTGAGCTGAAAAGTGACTGCGTTTACCTGAAACGAGTCTTGCTTGTAGGAAGACACAGACCCTGGCATTTAACAGCATTTCTGAAGGGAAACACACAGCACAGTCCTCATCCATGAAACACACTCTGCTTTAGAGCAATAAGCATGCTCTAGCTTTCTAGAGTCTCTCATAAAGAGGGAAACGTGAGTGTGCTCAGCACAAAAGAACTGAGTTTCCTACACAAACGGACCATATCTAGTTCAACTCTGCTTCTGAAACTGATACAATGCACACGTCCTCTAACATCCAATGCTTTTCAGTTAAGAGCGAGACACGTGTGACCTTCGTGAACAATGTAGCTTCGTTTGAGCTGAAAAGTGACTGTTTTTACCTGAAACGAGTCTTGCTTGTAGGAAGACACAGACCCTGGCATTTAACTCCGTTTCTGAAGGGAAACACACAGCACAGTTCTCGTCCATGAAACACACTGTGCTTTACAGCAAGAAGTACGCTCTTGCTTTCTAGAGTCTCTCATACAGAGGGAAACATGAGTGTGCTCAGCACAAAAAAATTGTGTTTCCTACACACACGGACCATATCTAGTTCAACTCTGCTTCTGAAACTGATACAAACCACACATCCTCTAACATCCAATGCTTTTCAGTTGAGAGCGAGAAACGTGTGAGCTTCGTGAACAATGTAGCTTCGTATGAGCTGAAAATTAACTGCGTTTATCTGAAACGAAGTCTTGCTTGTCGGAAGACACAGAGCCGGGCATTTAACTCCGTTTCTGAAGGGAAACACACAGCACAGTTCTCATCCATGAAACACACTCTGCTTTAGAGCAAGAAGCACGCTCTTGCTTTCTAGAGTCTCTCATACAGAGGGAAACATGAGTGTGCTCAGCACAAAAAAACTGTGTTTCCTACACACAGGGACCATACCTAGTTCAACTCTGTTTCTGAAACTGATACAAACCACAGGACATCTAACATCCAATGCTTTTCAGTTAAGAGCGAGACACGTGTGAGCTTCGTTAACAATGTAGATACGTTTGAGCTGAAAAGTGACTGCGTTTACCTGAAACGAGTCTTGCTTGTAGGAAGACACAGACCCTGGCATTTAACTCCGTTTCTGAAGGGAAACACACAGCACAGTTCTCATCCATGAAACACACTCTGCTTTAGAGCAATAAGCACGCTCTGGCTTTCTAGAGTCTCTCATACAGAGGGAAACGTGAGTGTGCTAAGCACAAAAGAACTGTGTTTCCTGCACTCACGGACCATACCTAGTTCAACTCTGTTTCTGAAACTGATACAAACCACAGGTCCTCTAACATCCAATGCTTTTCAGTTAAGAGCGAGACACGTGTGAGCTTCGTCAACAATGTAGCTTCTTTTGAACAGAAAAGTGACTGCGTTTACCTTAAACGAGTCTTGCTTGTAGGAAGACACAGACCCTGATATTAAACACCGTTTCTGAAGGGAAACACACAGCACAGTCCTCATCCATGAAACACACTGTGCTTTACAGCAAGAAGTACGCTCTTGCTTTCTAGAGTCTCTCATACAGAGGGAAACGTGAGTGTGCTAAGCACAAAAGAACTGTGTTTCCTACACACAGACCATACCTAGTTCAACTCTGTTTCTGAAACTGATACAAACCACAGGTCCTCTACATCCAATGCTTTTCAGTTAAGAGCGAGACACGTGTGAGCTTCGTGAACAATGTAGATTCATTTGAGCTTAAAAGTGACTGTGTTTACCTGAAACGAGTCTTGCTTGTAGGAAGACACAGACCCTGGCATTTAACTCCGTTTCTGAAGGGAAACACACAGCACAGTCCTCATCCATGAAACACACTCTGCTTTAGAGCAAGTAGTACGCTCTTGCTTTCTAGAGTCTCTCATACAGAGGGAAACGTGAGTGTGCTAAGCACAAAAGAACTGTGTTTCCTACACACACGGACCATACCTAGTTCAACTCTGTTTCTGAAACTGATACAAACCACAGGTCCTCTAACATCCAATGCTTTTCAGTTAAGAGCGAGAAACGTGTGAGCTTCGTGGAAAATGTAGCTTCCTTTGAGCTGAAAGTGACTGCGTTTACCTGAAACGAGTCTTGCTTGTAGCAAGACCCAGACCCTGGCATTTAACTCCGTTTCTGAAGGGAAACACACAGCACAGTTCTCATCCATGAACCACACTCTGCTTTAGAGCAAGAAGCACGCTCTTGCTTTCTAGAGTCTCTCATACAGAGGGAAACATGAGTGTGCTCAGCACAAAAAAACTGTGTTTCCTACACACAGGGACCATACCTAGTTCAACTCTGTTTCTGAAACTGATACACACCACAGGTCCTCTAACATCCAATGCTTTTCAGTTAAGAGCGAGAAACGTGTGAGCTTCGTGTACAATGTAGCTACATTTGAGCTGAAAATAAACAGCATTTATCTGAAACGAAGTCTTGCTTGTCGGAAGACAGAGAGCCGGGCATTTAACTCCGTTTCTGAAGGGAAGCACACAGCACTGTTCTTATCCATGAAACACACTCTGCTTTAGAGCAAGAATCACGCTCTTGCTTTCTAGAGTCTTTCATACAGAGGGAAACGTGAGTGTGCCTAGCACAAAAGAACTGTGTTTCCTGCACTCACGGACCATACCTAGTTCAACTCTGTTTCTGAAACTGATACAAACCACAGGTCCTCTAACATCCAATGCTTTTCAGTTAAGAGGGAGACACGTGTGAGCTTCGTGAACAATGTAGCTTCGTTTGAGCTGAAAGTGACTGCGTTTTTCTGAACCGAACTCTTGCTTGTAGGAAGACACAGACCCTGGCATTTAACAACATTTCTGAAGGCAAACACAAAGCACAGTCCTCATCCATGAAACACACTGTGCTTTAGAGCAAGAAGCACGCTTTTGCTTTCTAGAGTCTCTCATACAGAGGGAAACATGAGTGTGCTCACCACAAAAGAACTGTGTTTCCTAAACGCACGGACCATACCTAGTTCAACTCTGTTTCTGAAACTGATACAAACCACAGGTCCTCTAACATCAAATGCTTTTCAGTTAAGAGTGAGACACGTGTGAGCTTCGTGAACAATGTAGCTTCGTTTGAGCAGAAAAGTGACTGCGTTTACCGGAAACGAGTCTTGCTTGTAGGAAGACACAGACCCTGGCATTTAACTCCGTTTATGAAGGGAAACACACAGCACAGTCCTCATCCATGAAACACACTATGCTTTAGAGCAAGAAGTACGCTCTTGCTTTCTAGAATCTCTCATACAGAGGGAAACGTGAGTGTGCTAAGCACAAAAGAACTGTGTTTCCTACACACACGGACCATACCTAGTTCAACTCTGTTTCTGAAACTGATACAAACCACAGGTCCTCTAACATCCAATGCTTTTCAGTTAAGAGCGATAAAACGTGTGAGTTTCGTGAACAATGAAGTTTCGTTTGAGCTGAAAATTAACTGCGTTTATCTGAAACGAAGTCTTGCTTGTAGAAAGACAGAGAGCCTGGCATTTAACTCCGTTTCTGAAGGGAAACACACAGCACAGTCCTCACCTATGAAACACACTCTGCTTTAGAGCAATAAGCATGCTCTTGCTTTCGAGAGTCTCTCATACAGAGGGAAACGTGAGTGTGCTCAGAACAAAAGAACTGTGTTTCCTATACACACGGACCATATCTAGTTCAACTCTGCTTCTGAATCTGATACAAACCACAGGTCCTCTAAAATCCAAAGCTTTTCAGTTAAGAGCGAGACACGTGTGAGCTTCGTTAACAATGTAGATTTGTTTGAGCTGAAAAGTGACTGCGTTTACCTGAAACGAGTCTTGCTTGTAGGAAGACACAGACCCTGGCATTTAACAGCATTTCTGAAGGGAAACACACAGCACAGTCCTCATCCATGAAACACACTCTGCTTTAGAGCAATAAGCATGCTCTAGCTTTCTAGAGTCTCTCATAAAGAGGGAAACGTGAGTGTGCTCAGCACAAAAGAACTGAGTTTCCTACACAAACGGACCATGTCTAGTTCAACTCTGCTTCTGAAACTGATACAATGCACACGTCCTCTAACATCCAATGCTTTTCAGTTAAGAGCGAGACACGTGTGACCTTCGTGAACAATGTAGCTTCGTTTGAGCTGAAAAGTGACTGTTTTTACCTGAAACGAGTCTTGCTTGTAGGAAGACACAGACCCTGGCATTTAACTCCGTTTCTGAAGGGAAACACACAGCACAGTTCTCGTCCATGAAACACACTGTGCTTTACAGCAAGAAGTACGCTCTTGCTTTCTAGAGTCTCTCATACAGAGGGAAACATGAGTGTGCTCAGCACAAAAAAATTGTGTTTCCTACACACACGGACCATATCTAGTTCAACTCTGCTTCTGAAACTGATACAAACCACACATCCTCTAACATCCAATGCTTTTCAGTTGAGAGCGAGAAACGTGTGAGCTTCGTGAACAATGTAGCTTCGTATGAGCTGAAAATTAACTGCGTTTATCTGAAACGAAGTCTTGCTTGTCGGAAGACACAGAGCCGGGCATTTAACTCCGTTTCTGAAGGGAAACACACAGCACAGTTCTCATCCATGAAACACACTCTGCTTTAGAGCAAGAAGCACGCTCTTGCTTTCTAGAGTCTCTCATACAGAGGGAAACATGAGTGTGCTCAGCACAAAAAAACTGTGTTTCCTACACACAGGGACCATACCCAGTTCAACTCTGTTTCTGAAACTGATACAAACCACAGGACATCTAACATCCAATGCTTTTCAGTTAAGAGCGAGACACGTGTGAGCTTCGTTAACAATGTAGATACGTTTGAGCTGAAAAGTGACTGCGTTTACCTGAAACGAGTCTTGCTTGTAGGAAGACACAGACCCTGGCATTTAACTCCGTTTCTGAAGGGAAACACACAGCACAGTTCTCATCCATGAAACACACTCTGCTTTAGAGCAATAAGCACGCTCTGGCTTTCTAGAGTCTCTCATACAGAGGGAAACGTGAGTGTGCTCAGAACAAAAGAACTGTGTTTCCTACACACACGGACCATATCTAGTTCAACTCTGCTTCTGAAACTGATACAAACCACACGTCCTCTAACATCCAATGCTTTTCAGTTAAGAGCGAGACACGTGTGAGCTTCGTGAACAATGTAGATTCATTTGAGCTTAAAAGTGACTGTGTTTACCTGAAACGAGTCTTGCTTGTAGGATTACACAGACCCTGGCATTTAACTCCGTTTCTGAAGAGAAACACACAGCACAGTTCTCATCCATGAACCACACTCTGCTTTAGAGCAAGAAGCACGCTATTGCTTTCTAGAGTCTCTCCTACAGAGGGAAACATGAGTGTGCTCAGCACAAAAAAACTGTGTTTCCTACACACAGGGACCATACCTAGTTCAACTCTGTTTCTGAAACTGATACAAACCACAGGTCCTCTAACATCCAAGGCTTTTCAGTTAAGAGCCAGAAACGTGTGAGCTTCATGAACAATGAAGTTTCGTTTGAGCTGAAAATTAACTGCGTTTATCTGAAACGAAGTCTTGCTTGTAGAAAGACCGAGAGCCTGGCATTTAACTCTGTTTCTGAAGGGAAACACACAGCACAGTCCTCATCCATGAAACACACTCTGCTTTAGAGCAATAAGCATGCTCTAGCTTTCTAGAGTCTCTCATAAAGAGGGAAACGTGAGTGTGCTCAGCACAAAAGAACTGAGTTTCCTACACACACGGACCATATCTAGTTCAACTCTGCTTCTGAAACTGATACAATGCACAAGTCCTCTAACATCCAATGCTTTTCAGTTAAGAGCGAGACACGTGTGACCTTCGTGAACAATGTAGCTTCGTTTGAGCTGAAAAGTGACTGTTTTTACCTGAAACGAGTCTTGCTTGTAGGAAGACACAGACCCTGGCATTTAACTCCGTTTCTGAAGGGAAACACACAGCACAGTTCTCGTCCATGAAACACACTGTGCTTTACAGCAAGAAGTACGCTCTTGCTTTCTAGAGTCTCTCATACAGAGGGAAACATGAGTGTGCTCAGCACAAAAAAATTGTGTTTCCTACACACACGGACCATATCTAGTTCAACTCTGCTTCTGAAACTGATACAAACCACACATCCTCTAACATCCAATGCTTTTCAGTTGAGAGCGAGAAACGTGTGAGCTTCGTGAACAATGTAGCTTCATATGAGCTGAAAATTAACTGCGTTTATCTGAAACGAAGTCTTGCTTGTCGGAAGACACAGAGCCGGGCATTTAACTCCGTTTCTGAAGGGAAACACACAGCACAGTTCTCATCCATGAAACACACTCTGCTTTAGAGCAAGAAGCACGCTCTTGCTTTCTAGAGTCTCTCATACAGAGGGAAACATGAGTGTGCTCAGCACAAAAAAACTGTGTTTCCTACACACAGGGACCATACCTAGTTCAACTCTGTTTCTGAAACTGATACAAACCACAGGACCTCTAACATCCAATGCTTTTCAGTTAAGAGCGAGACACGTGTGAGCTTCGTTAACAATGTAGATATGTTTGAGCTGAAAAGTGACTGCGTTTACCTGAAACGAGTCTTGCTTGTAGGAAGACACAGACCCTGGCATTTAACTCCGTTTCTGAAGGGAAACACACAGCACAGTTCTCATCCATGAAACACACTCTGCTTTAGAGCAATAAGCACGCTCTGGCTTTCTAGAGTCTCTCATACAGAGGGAAACGTGAGTGTGCTCAGAACAAAAGAACTGTGTTTCCTACACACACGGACCATATCTAGTTCAACTCTGCTTCTGAAACTGATACAAACCACACGTCCTCTAACATCCAATGCTTTTCAGTTAAGAGCGAGACACGTGTGAGCTTCGTGAACAATGTAGATTCATTTGAGCTTAAAAGTGACTGTGTTTACCTGAAACGAGTCTTGCTTGTAGGAAGACACAGACCCTGGCATTTAACTCCGTTTCTGAAGAGAAACACACAGCACAGTTCTCATCCATGAACCACACTCTGCTTTAGAGCAAGAAGCACGCTATTGCTTTCTAGAGTCTCTCCTACAGAGGGAAACATGAGTGTGCTCAGCACAAAAAAACTGTGTTTCCTACACACAGGGACCATACCTAGTTCAACTCTGTTTCTGAAACTGATACAAACCACAGGACATCTAACATCCAATGTTTTTCAGTTAAGAGCGAGTAACGTGTGAGCTTCGTGTACAATGTAGCTACATTTGAGCTGAAAATTAACTGCGTTTATCTGAAACGAAGTCTTGCTTGTCGGAAGACAGAGAGCCGGCATTTAACTCTGTTTCTGAAGGGAAGCACACAGCACTGTTCTTATCCATGAAACACACTCTGCTTTAGAGCAAGAATCATGCTCTTGCTTTCTAGAGTCTTTCATACAGAGGGAAACGTGAGAGTGCGTAGCACAAAAGAACTGTGTTTCCTGCACTCACGGACCATACCTAGTTCAACTCTGTTTCTGAAACTGATACAAACCACAGGTCCTCTACATCCAATGCTTTTCAGTTAAGAGGGAGACACGTGTGAGCTTCGTGAACAATGTAGCTTCGTTTGAGCTGAAAGTGACTGCGTTTTTCTGAACTGAAGTCTTGCTTGTAGGAAGACACAGACCCTGGCATTTAACAACATTTCTGAAGGCAAACACAAAGCACAGTCCTCATCCATGAAACACACTGTGCTTTAGAGCAATAAGCACGCTCTAGCTTTCTAGGGTCTCTCATAAAGAGGGAAACGTGAGTGTGCTCAGAACAAAAGAACTGTGTTTCTTACACACACGGACCATATCTAGATCAACTCTGCTTATGAAACTGATACAAACCACACGTCCTCTAACATCCAATGCTTTTCAGTTAAGAGCGAGACACGTGTGAGCTTCGTGAACAATGTAGATTCCTTTGAGCTGAAAAGTGACTGTGTTTACCTGAAACGAGTCTTGCTTGTAGGAAGACACAGACCCTGGCATTTAACTCCGTTTCTGAAGAGAAACACAAAGCACAGTTCTCATCCATGAAACACACTCTGCTTTATAGCAAGAAGCACGCTTTTGCTTTCTAGAGTCTCTCATCCAGAGGGAAACATGAGTGTGCTCAGCACAAAAGAACTGTGTTTCCTACACGCACGGACCATACCTAGTTCAACTCTGTTTCTGAAACTGATACAAACCACAGGTCCTCTAACATCCAATGCTTTTCAGTTAAGAGTGTGACACGTGTGAGCTTCGTGAACAATGTAGCTTCGTTTGAGCAGAAAAGGGACTGCGTTTACCGGAAAAGAGTTTTGCTTGTAGGAAGACACAGACCCTTGCATTTAACTCCGTTTCTGAAGGGAAACACACAGCACAGTCCTCATCCATGAAACACACTCTGCTTTAGAGCAAGAAGTACGCTCTTGCTTTCTAGAATCTGTCATACAGAGGGAAACGTGAGTGTGCTAAGCACAAAAGAACTGTGTTTCCTACACACACGGACCATACCTAGTTCAACTCTGTTTCTGAAACTGATACAAACCACAGGTCCTCTAACATCCAATGCTTTTCAGTTAAGAGCGATAAAACGTGTGAGTTTCGTGAACAATGAAGTTTCGTTTGAGCTGAAAATTAACTGCGTTTATCTGAAACGAAGTCTTGCTTGTAGAAAGACAGAGAGCCTGGCATTTAACTCCGTTTCTGAAGGGAAACACACAGCACAGTTCTCATCCATGAAACACACTCTGCTTTAGAGCAAGAAGCACACTCTTGCTTTCTAGAGTCTCTCATACAGAGGGAAACGTGAGTGTGCTCAGCACAAAAGAACTGTGTTTCCTACACACACGGACAGTATCTAGTTCAACTCTGCTTCTGAATCTGATACAAACCACAGGTCCTCTAACATCCAATGCTTTTCAGTTAAGAGCGAGACACGTGTGAGCTTCGTTAACAATGTAGATTCGTTTGAGCTGAAAAGTGACTGCGTTTACCTGAAACGAGTCTTGCTTGTAGGAAGACACAGACCCTGGCACTTAACTCCGTTTCTGAAGGGAAACACACAGCACAGTTCTCATCCATGAAACACACTCTGCTTTAGAGCAATAAGCACGCTCTTGCTTTCGAGAGTCTCTCATACAGAGGGAAACGTGAGTGTGCTCAGAACAAAAGAACTGTGTTTCCTACACACACGGACCATATCTAGTTCAACTCTGCTTCTGAAACTGATACAAACCACACGTCCTCTAACATCCAATGCTTTTCGGTTAAGAGCAAGACACGTGTGAGCTTCGTGAACAATGTAGATTCATTTGAGCTTAAAAGTGACTGTGTTTACCTGAAACGAGTCTTGCTTGTAGGAAGACACAGACCCTGGCATTTAACTCCGTTTCTGAAGAGAAACACACAGCACAGTTCTCATCCATGAACCACACTCTGCTTTAGAGCAAGAAGCATGCTCTTGCTTTCTAGAGTCTCTCATACAGAGGGAAACATGAGTGTGCTCTGCACAAAAAAACTGTGTTTCCTACACACGGACCATACCTAGTTCAACTCTATTCTGAAACTGATACAAACCACAGGTCCTCTAACATCCAATGCTTTTCATTCATGAGCGAGAAACGTGTGAGCTATGTGAACATTGTAGCTTCGTTTGAGCTGAAAAGTGACTGCGTTTTTCTGAAACGAAGTCTTGCTTGTAGAAAGACACAGACCCTGGCATTTAACTCCGTTTCTGAAGGGAAACATACAGCACAGTCCTCATCCATGAAACACACTGTGCTTTACAGCAAGAAGTACGCTCTTGCTTTCTAGATTCTCTCATACAGAGGGAAACGTGAGTGTGCTCAGAACAAAAGAACTGTGTTTCCTACACACACGGACAATATCTAGTTCAACTCTGCTTCTGAATCTGATACAAACCACAGGTCCTCTAACATCCAATGCTTTTCAGTTAAGAGCATGAATCGTGTGAGCTTCGTTAACAATGTAGATTCGTTTGAGCTGAAAAGTGACTGCGTTTACCTGAAATGAGTCTTGCTTGTAGGAAGACACAGACCCTGGCATTTAACTCCGTTTCTGAAGGGAAACACACAGCACAGTACTCATCCATGAAACACACTCTGCTTTAGAGCAAGAAGCACGCTCTTGCTTTCTAGAGTCTCTCATACAGAGGGAAATGTGAGTGTGCTCAGCACAAAAGAACTGTGTTTCCTACACACACGGACCATATCTAGTTCCACTATGTTTCAGAAACTGATACAAACCACACGTCCTCTAACATCCAAGGCTTTTCAGTTAAGAGCGAGAAACGTGTGAGCTTCGTGAACAATGTAGCTTCGTTTAAGCTGAAAATTAACTGCGTTTATCTGAAACGAAGTCTTGCTTGTAGGAAGACACAGAGCTGGGCATTTAAGTCCGTTTCTGAAGGAAACACACAGCACTGTTCTTATCCATGAAACACACTCTGCTTTAGAGCAAGAAGCACGCTCTTGCTTTCTAGAGTCTCTCCTACAGAGGGAAACATGAGTGTGCTCAGAACAAAAAAACTGTGTTTCCTACACACAGGGACCATACCTAGTTCAACTCTGTTTCTGAAACTGATACAAACCACAGGTCCTCTAACATCCAATGCTTTTTAGTTAAGAGCGAGAAACGTGTGAGCTTCGTGTACAATGTAGCTACATTTGAGCTGAAAATTAACTGCGTTTATCTGAAACGAAGTCTTGCTTTTTGGAAGACAGAGAGCCGGGCATTTAACTCTGTTTCTGAAGGGAAGCACACAGCACTGTTCTTATCCATGAAACACACTCTGCTTTAGAGCAAGAATCACGCTCTTGCTTTCTAGAGTCTTTCATACAGAGGGAAACGTGAGTGTGCGTAGCACAAAAGAACTGTGTTTCCTGCACTCACGGACCATACCTAGTTCAACTCTGTTTCTGAAACTGATACAAACCACAGGTCCTCTACATCCAATGCTTTTCAGTTAAGAGCGAGACACGTGTGAGCTTCGTTAACAATGTAGATTCGTTTGAGCTGAAAGTGACTGCGTTTTTCTGAAACGAAGTCTTGCTTGTAGGAAGACACAGACCCTGGCATTTAACAACATTTCTGAAGGCAAACACAAAGCACAGTCCTCATCCATGAAACACACTCTGCTTTAGAGCAATAAGCACGCTCTAGTTTTCTAGAGTCTCTCATAAAGAGGGAAACGTGAGTGTGCACAGAACAAAAGAACTGTGTTTCCTACACACACGGACCATATCTAGTTCAACTCTGCTTCTGAAACTGATACAAACCACACGTCCTCTAACATCCAAGGCTTTTCAGTTATGAGCGAGAAACGTGTGAGCTTCGTGAACAATGTAGTTTCATTTGAGCTGAAAAGTGACTGTGTTTATCTGTAACGAAGTCTTGCTTGTAGGAAGATACAGACCCTGGCATTTAACACCGTTTCTGAAGGGAAACACACAGCACAGTTCTCATCCATGAAACACACTCTGCTTTAGAGCAAGAAGTACGCTCTTCCTTTCTAGAGTCTCTCATACAGAGGGAAACGTGAGTGTGATAAGCACAAAAGAACTGTATTTCCTACACACACGGACCATACCTAGTTCAACTCTGTTTCTGAAACTGATACAAACCACAGGTCCTCTAACATCCAAGGCTTTTCAGTTAAGAGCCAGAAACGTGTGAGCTTCATGAACAATGAAGTTTCGTTTGAGCTGAAAATTAACTGCGTTTATCTGAAACGAAGTCTTGCTTGTAGAAAGACCGAGAGCCTGGCATTTAACTCTGTTTCTGAAGGGAAACACACAGCACAGTCCTCATCTATGAAACACACTCTTCTTTAGAGCAATAAGCACGCTCTTGCTTTCGAGAGTCTCTCATACTGAGGGAAACGTGAGTGTGCTCAGAACAAAAGAACTGTGTTTCCTACACACACGGACAATATCTAGTTCAACTCTGCTTCTGAATCTGATACAAACCACAGGTCCTCTAACATCCAATGCTTTTCAGTTAAGAGCATGAATCGTGTGAGCTTCGTTAACAATGTACATTCGTTTGAGCTGAAAAGTGACTGCGTTTACCTGAAACGAGTCTTGCTTATAGGAAGACACAGACCCTGGCATTTAACTCCATTTCTGAAGGGAAACACACAGCACAGTACTCATCCATGAAACACACTCTGCTTTAGAGCAAGGAGCACGCTCTTGCTTTCTAGAGTCTCTCATACAGAGGGAAATGTGAGTGTGCTCAGCACAAAAGAACTGTCTTTCCTACACACACGGACCATATCTAGTTCCACTATGTTTCAGAAACTGATACAAACCACACGTCCTCTAACATCCAAGGCTTTTCAGTTAAGAGCGAGAAACGTGTGAGCTTCGTGAACAATGTAGCTTCGTTTGAGCTGAAAATTAACTGCGTTTATCTGAAACGAAGTCTTGCTTGTAGGAAGACACAGAGCTGGGCATTTAAGTACGTTTCTGAAGGAAACACACAGCACTGTTCTCATCCATGAAACACACTCTGCTTTAGAGCAAGAATCACGCTCTTGCTTTCTAGAGTCTCTCATACAGAGGGAAACGTGAGTGTGCTCAGCACAAAAGAACTGTGTTTCCTACACGCACGGACCATACCTAGTTCAACTCTGTTTCTGAAACTGATACAAACCACAGGTCCTCTAACATTCAATGCATTTCAGTTAAGATTGACACACGTGTGAGCTTCGTCAACAATGTAGCTTCATTTGAGCAGAAAATTGACTGTGTTTAGCTTAAACGAGTCTTGCTTGTAGGAAGACACAGACCCTGGCATTTAACACCGTTTCTGAAGGGAAACACACAGCACAGTCCTCATCCATGAAACACACTGTGCTTTACAGCAAGAAGTACGCTCTTGCTTTCTAGAGTCTCTCATACAGAGGGAAACGTGAGTGTGCTAAGCACAAAAGAACTGTGTTTCCTACACACACGGACCATACCTAGTTCAACTCTGTTTCTGAAACTGATACAAACCACAGGTCCTCTACATCCAATGCTTTTCAGTTAAGAGCGAGACACGTGGGAGCTTCGTGAACAATGTAGCTTTGTTTGAGCAGAAAGTGACTGCGTTTTTCTGAAACGAAGTCTTGCTTGTAGGAAGACACAGACCCTGGCATTTAACTCCGTTTCTGAAGGGAAACACACAGCACAGTCCTCATCCATGAAACACACTCTGCTTTAGAGCAAGTAGTACGCTCTTGCTTTCTAGAGTCTCTCATACAGAGGGAAACGTGAGTGTGCTAAGCACAAAAGAACTGTGTTTCCTACACACACGGACCATACCTAGTTCAACTCTGTTTCTGAAACTGATACAAACCACAGGTCCTCTAACATCCAATGCTTTTCAGTTAAGAGCGAGAAACGTGTGAGCTTCGTGGAAAATGTAGCTTCCTTTGAGCTGAAAGTGACTGCGTTTACCTGAAACGAGTCTTGCTTGTAGCAAGACCCAGACCCTGGCATTTAACTCCGTTTCTGAAGGGAAACACACAGCACAGTTCTCATCCATGAACCACACTCTGCTTTAGAGCAAGAAGCACGCTCTTGCTTTCTAGAGTCTCTCATACAGAGGGAAACATGAGTGTGCTCAGCACAAAAAAACTGTTTTTCCTACACACAGGGACCATACCTAGTTCAACTCTGTTTCTGAAACTGATACACACCACAGGTCCTCTAACATCCAATGCTTTTCAGTTAAGAGCGAGAAACGTGTGAGCTTCGTGTACAATGTAGCTACATTTGAGCTGAAAATAAACAGCATTTATCTGAAACGAAGTCTTGCTTGTCGGAAGACAGAGAGCCGGGCATTTAACTCCGTTTCTGAAGGGAAGCACACAGCACTGTTCTTATCCATGAAACACACTCTGCTTTAGAGCAAGAATCACGCTCTTGCTTTCTAGAGTCTTTCATACAGAGGGAAACGTGAGTGTGCCTAGCACAAAAGAACTGTGTTTCCTGCACTCACGGACCATACCTAGTTCAACTCTGTTTCTGAAACTGATACAAACCACAGGTCCTCTAACATCCAATGCTTTTCAGTTAAGAGGGAGACACGTGTGAGCTTCGTGAACAATGTAGCTTCGTTTGAGCTGAAAGTGACTGCGTTTTTCTGAACCGAACTCTTGCTTGTAGGAAGACACAGACCCTGGCATTTAACAACATTTCTGAAGGCAAACACAAAGCACAGTCCTCATCCATGAAACACACTGTGCTTTAGAGCAAGAAGCACGCTTTTGCTTTCTAGAGTCTCTCATACAGAGGGAAACATGAGTGTGCTCAGCACAAAAGAACTGTGTTTCCTAAACGCACGGACCATACCTAGTTCAACTCTGTTTCTGAAACTGATACAAACCACAGGTCCTCTAACATCCAATGCTTTTCAGTTAAGAGTGAGACACGTGTGAGCTTCGTGAACAATGTAGCTTCGTTTGAGCAGAAAAGTGACTGCGTTTACCGGAAACGAGTCTTGCTTGTAGGAAGACACAGATCCTGGCATTTAACTCCGTTTATGAAGGGAAACACACAGCACAGTCCTCATCCATGAAACACACTCTGCTTTAGAGCAAGAAGTACGCTCTTCCTTTCTAGAGTCTCTCATACAGAGGGAAACGTGAGTGTGATAAGCACAAAAGAACTGTATTTCCTACACACACGGACAATATCTAGTTCAACTCTGCTTCTGAATCTGATACAAACCACAGGTCCTCTAACATCCAATGCTTTTCAGTTAAGAGCATGAATCGTGTGAGCTTCGTTAACAATGTAGATTCGTTTGAGCTGAAAAGTGACTGCGTTTACCTGAAACGAGTCTTGCTTGTAGGAAGACACAGACCCTGGCATTTAACTCCATTTCTGAAGGGAAACACACAGCACAGTACTCATCCATGAAACACACTCTGCTTTAGAGCAAGAAGCACGCTCTTGCTTTCTAGAGTCTCTCATACAGAGGGAAATGTGAGTGTGCTCAGCACAAAAGAACTGTGTTTCCTACACACACGGACCATATCTAGTTCCACTATGTTTCAGAAACTGATACAAACCACACGTCCTCTAACATCCAAGGCTTTTCAGTTAAGAGCGAGAAACGTGTGAGCTTCGTGAACAATGTAGTTTCTTTTGAGCTGAAAATTAACTGCGTTTATCTGAAACGAAGTCTTGCTTGTAGGAAGACACAGAGCTGGGCATTTAAGTACGTTTCTGAAGGAAACACACAGCACTGTTCTCATCCATGAAACACACTCTGCTTTAGAGCAAGAATAACGCTCTTGCTTTCTAGAGTCTCTCATACAGAGGGAAACGTGAGTGTGCTCAGCACAAAAGAACTGTGTTTCCTACACGCACGGACCATACCTAGTTCAACTCTGTTTCTGAAACTGATACAAACCACAGGTCCTCTAACATCCAATGCATTTCAGTTAAGATTGACACACGTGTGAGCTTCGTCAACAATGTAGCTTCATTTGAGCAGAAAATTGACTGTGTTTACCTTAAACGAGTCTTGCTTGTAGGAAGACACAGACCCTGGCATTTAACACCGTTTCTGAAGGGAAACACACAGCACAGTCCTCATCCATGAAACACACTGTGCTTTACAGCAAGAAGTACGCTCTTGCTTTCTAGAGTCTCTCATACAGAGGGAAACGTGAGTGTGCTAAGCACAAAAGAACTGTGTTTCCTGCACTCACGGACCATACCTAGTTCAACTCTGTTTCTGAAACTGATACAAACCACAGGTCCTCTAACATCCAATGCTTTTCAGTTAAGAGCGAGACACGTGTGAGCTTCGTCAACAATGTAGCTTCTTTTGAACAGAAAAGTGACTGCGTTTACCTTAAACGAGTCTTGCTTGTAGGAAGACACAGACCCTGATATTAAACACCGTTTCTGAAGGGAAACACACAGCACAGTCCTCATCCATGAAACACACTGTGCTTTACAGCAAGAAGTACGCTCTTGCTTTCTAGAGTCTCTCATACAGAGGGAAACGTGAGTGTGCTAAGCACAAAAGAACTGTGTTTCCTACACACAGACCATACCTAGTTCAACTCTGTTTCTGAAACTGATACAAACCACAGGTCCTCTACATCCAATGCTTTTCAGTTAAGAGCGAGACACGTGTGAGCTTCGTGAACAATGTAGATTCATTTGAGCTTAAAAGTGACTGTGTTTACCTGAAACGAGTCTTGCTTGTAGGAAGACACAGACCCTGGCATTTAACTCCGTTTCTGAAGGGAAACACACAGCACAGTCCTCATCCATGAAACACACTCTGCTTTAGAGCAAGTAGTACGCTCTTGCTTTCTAGAGTCTCTCATACAGAGGGAAACGTGAGTGTGCTAAGCACAAAAGAACTGTGTTTCCTACACACACGGACCATACCTAGTTCAACTCTGTTTCTGAAACTGATACAAATCACAGGTCCTCTAACATCCAATGCTTTTCAGTTAAGAGCGAGAAACGTGTGAGCTTCGTGGAAAATGTAGCTTCCTTTGAGCTGAAAGTGACTGCGTTTACCTGAAACGAGTCTTGCTTGTAGCAAGACCCAGACCCTGGCATTTAACTCCGTTTCTGAAGGGAAACACACAGCACAGTTCTCATCCATGAACCACACTCTGCTTTAGAGCAAGAAGCACGCTCTTGCTTTCTAGAGTCTCTCATACAGAGGGAAACATGAGTGTGCTCAGCACAAAAAAACTGTGTTTCCTACACACAGGGACCATACCTAGTTCAACTCTGTTTCTGAAACTGATACACACCACAGGTCCTCTAACATCCAATGCTTTTCAGTTAAGAGCGAGAAACGTGTGAGCTTCGTGTACAATGTAGCTACATTTGAGCTGAAAATAAACAGCATTTATCTGAAACGAAGTCTTGCTTGTCGGAAGACAGAGAGCCGGGCATTTAACTCCGTTTCTGAAGGGAAGCACACAGCACTGTTCTTATCCATGAAACACACTCTGCTTTAGAGCAAGAATCACGCTCTTGCTTTCTAGAGTCTTTCATACAGAGGGAAACGTGAGTGTGCCTAGCACAAAAGAACTGTGTTTCCTGCACTCACGGACCATACCTAGTTCAACTCTGTTTCTGAAACTGATACAAACCACAGGTCCTCTAACATCCAATGCTTTTCAGTTAAGAGGGAGACACGTGTGAGCTTCGTGAACAATGTAGCTTCGTTTGAGCTGAAAGTGACTGCGTTTTTCTGAACCGAACTCTTGCTTGTAGGAAGACACAGACCCTGGCATTTAACAACATTTCTGAAGGCAAACACAAAGCACAGTCCTCATCCATGAAACACACTGTGCTTTAGAGCAAGAAGCACGCTTTTGCTTTCTAGAGTCTCTCATACAGAGGGAAACATGAGTGTGCTCACCACAAAAGAACTGTGTTTCCTAAACGCACGGACCATACCTAGTTCAACTCTGTTTCTGAAACTGATACAAACCACAGGTCCTCTAACATCCAATGCTTTTCAGTTAAGAGTGAGACACGTGTGAGCTTCGTGAACAATGTAGCTTCGTTTGAGCAGAAAAGTGACTGCGTTTACCGGAAACGAGTCTTGCTTGTAGGAAGACACAGACCCTGGCATTTAACTCCGTTTATGAAGGGAAACACACAGCACAGTCCTCATCCATGAAACACACTATGCTTTAGAGCAAGAAGTACGCTCTTGCTTTCTAGAATCTCTCATACAGAGGGAAACGTGAGTGTGCTAAGCACAAAAGAACTGTGTTTCCTACACACACGGACCATACCTAGTTCAACTCTGTTTCTGAAACTGATACAAACCACAGGTCCTCTAACATCCAATGCTTTTCAGTTAAGAGCGATAAAACGTGTGAGTTTCGTGAACAATGAAGTTTCGTTTGAGCTGAAAATTAACTGCGTTTATCTGAAACGAAGTCTTGCTTGTAGAAAGACAGAGAGCCTGGCATTTAACTCCGTTTCTGAAGGGAAACACACAGCACAGTCCTCACCTATGAAACACACTCTGCTTTAGAGCAATAAGCATGCTCTTGCTTTCGAGAGTCTCTCATACAGAGGGAAACGTGAGTGTGCTCAGAACAAAAGAACTGTGTTTCCTATACACACGGACCATATCTAGTTCAACTCTGCTTCTGAATCTGATACAAACCACAGGTCCTCTAAAATCCAAAGCTTTTCAGTTAAGAGCGAGACACGTGTGAGCTTCGTTAACAATGTAGATTTGTTTGAGCTGAAAAGTGACTGCGTTTACCTGAAACGAGTCTTGCTTGTAGGAAGACACAGACCCTGGCATTTAACAGCATTTCTGAAGGGAAACACACAGCACAGTCCTCATCCATGAAACACACTCTGCTTTAGAGCAATAAGCATGCTCTAGCTTTCTAGAGTCTCTCATAAAGAGGGAAACGTGAGTGTGCTCAGCACAAAAGATCTGAGTTTCCTACACAAACGGACCATATCTAGTTCAACTCTGCTTCTGAAACTGATACAATGCACACGTCCTCTAACATCCAATGCTTTTCAGTTAAGAGCGAGACACGTGTGACCTTCGTGAACAATGTAGCTTCGTTTGAGCTGAAAAGTGACTGTTTTTACCTGAAACGAGTCTTGCTTGTAGGAAGACACAGACCCTGGCATTTAACTCCGTTTCTGAAGGGAAACACACAGCACAGTTCTCATCCATGAAACACACTGTGCTTTACAGCAAGAAGTACGCTCTTGCTTTCTAGAGTCTCTCATACAGAGGGAAACATGAGTGTGCTCAGCACAAAAAAATTGTGTTTCCTACACACACGGACCATATCTAGTTCAACTCTGCTTCTGAAACTGATACAAACCACACATCCTCTAACATCCAATGCTTTTCAGTTGAGAGCGAGAAACGTGTGAGCTTCGTGAACAATGTAGCTTCGTATGAGCTGAAAATTAACTGCGTTTATCTGAAACGAAGTCTTGCTTGTCGGAAGACACAGAGCCGGGCATTTAACTCCGTTTCTGAAGGGAAACACACAGCACAGTTCTCATCCATGAAACACACTCTGCTTTAGAGCAAGAAGCACGCTCTTGCTTTCTAGAGTCTCTCATACAGAGGGAAACATGAGTGTGCTCAGCACAAAAAAACTGTGTTTCCTACACACAGGGACCATACCTAGTTCAACTCTGTTTCTGAAACTGATACAAACCACAGGACATCTAACATCCAATGCTTTTCAGTTTAGAGCGAGACACGTGTGAGCTTCGTTAACAATGTAGATACGTTTGAGCTGAAAAGTGACTGCGTTTACCTGAAACGAGTCTTGCTTGTAGGAAGACACAGACCCTGGCATTTAACTCCGTTTCTGAAGGGAAACACACAGCACAGTTCTCATCCATGAAACACACTCTGCTTTAGAGCAATAAGCACGCTCTGGCTTTCTAGAGTCTCTCATACAGAGGGAAACGTGAGTGTGCTCAGAACAAAAGAACTGTGTTTCCTACACACACGGACCATATCTAGTTCAACTCTGCTTCTGAAACTGATACAAACCACACGTCCTCTAACATCCAATGCTTTTCAGTTAAGAGCGAGACACGTGTGAGCTTCGTGAACAATGTAGATTCATTTGAGCTTAAAAGTGACTGTGTTTACCTGAAACGAGTCTTGCTTGTAGGATTACACAGACCCTGGCATTTAACTCCGTTTCTGAAGAGAAACACACAGCACAGTTCTCATCCATGAACCACACTCTGCTTTAGAGCAAGAAGCACGCTATTGCTTTCTAGAGTCTCTCCTACAGAGGGAAACATGAGTGTGCTCAGCACAAAAAAACTGTGTTTCCTACACACAGGGACCATACCTAGTTCAACTCTGTTTCTGAAACTGATACAAACCACAGGTCCTCTAACATCCAAGGCTTTTCAGTTAAGAGCCAGAAACGTGTGAGCTTCATGAACAATGAAGTTTCGTTTGAGCTGAAAATTAACTGCGTTTATCTGAAACGAAGTCTTGCTTGTAGAAAGACCGAGAGCCTGGCATTTAACTCTGTTTCTGAAGGGAAACACACAGCACAGTCCTCATCCATGAAACACACTCTGCTTTAGAGCAATAAGCATGCTCTAGCTTTCTAGAGTCTCTCATAAAGAGGGAAACGTGAGTGTGCTCAGCACAAAAGAACTGAGTTTCCTACACACACGGACCATATCTAGTTCAACTCTGCTTCTGAAACTGATACAATGCACACGTCCTCTAACATCCAATGCTTTTCAGTTAAGAGCGAGACACGTGTGACCTTCGTGAACAATGTAGCTTCGTTTGAGCTGAAAAGTGACTGTTTTTACCTGAAACGAGTCTTGCTTGTAGGAAGACACAGACCCTGGCATTTAACTCCGTTTCTGAAGGGAAACACACAGCACAGTTCTCGTCCATGAAACACACTGTGCTTTACAGCAAGAAGTACGCTCTTGCTTTCTAGAGTCTCTCATACAGAGGGAAACATGAGTGTGCTCAGCACAAAAAAATTGTGTTTCCTACACACACGGACCATATCTAGTTCAACTCTGCTTCTGAAACTGATACAAACCACACATCCTCTAACATCCAATGCTTTTCAGTTGAGAGCGAGAAACGTGTGAGCTTCGTGAACAATGTAGCTTCGTATGAGCTGAAAATTAACTGCGTTTATCTGAAACGAAGTCTTGCTTGTCGGAAGACACAGAGCCGGGCATTTAACTCCGTTTCTGAAGGGAAACACACAGCACAGTTCTCATCCATGAAACACACTCTGCTTTAGAGCAAGAAGCACGCTCTTGCTTTCTAGAGTCTCTCATACAGAGGGAAACATGAGTGTGCTCAGCACAAAAAAACTGTGTTTCCTACACACAGGGACCATACCTAGTTCAACTCTGTTTCTGAAACTGATACAAACCACAGGACCTCTAACATCCAATGCTTTTCAGTTAAGAGCGAGACACGTGTGAGCTTCGTTAACAATGTAGATATGTTTGAGCTGAAAAGTGACTGCGTTTACCTGAAACGAGTCTTGCTTGTAGGAAGACACAGACCCTGGCATTTAACTCCGTTTCTGAAGGGAAACACACAGCACAGTTCTCATCCATGAAACACACTCTGCTTTAGAGCAATAAGCACGCTCTGGCTTTCTAGAGTCTCTCATACAGAGGGAAACGTGAGTGTGCTCAGAACAAAAGAACTGTGTTTCCTACACACACGGACCATATCTAGTTCAACTCTGCTTCTGAAACTGATACAAACCACACGTCCTCTAACATCCAATGCTTTTCAGTTAAGAGCGAGACACGTGTGAGCTTCGTGAACAATGTAGATTCATTTGAGCTTAAAAGTGACTGTGTTTACCTGAAACGAGTCTTGCTTGTAGGAAGACACAGACCCTGGCATTTAACTCCGTTTCTGAAGAGAAACACACAGCACAGTTCTCATCCATGAACCACACTCTGCTTTAGAGCAAGAAGCACGCTATTGCTTTCTAGAGTCTCTCCTACAGAGGGAAACATGAGTGTGCTCAGCACAAAAAAACTGTGTTTCCTACACTCAGGGACCATACCTAGTTCAACTCTGTTTCTGAAACTGATACAAACCACAGGTCCTCTAACATCCAATGTTTTTCAGTTAAGAGCGAGTAACGTGTGAGCTTCGTGTACAATGTAGCTACATTTGAGCTGAAAATTAACTGCGTTTATCTGAAACGAAGTCTTGCTTGTCGGAAGACAGAGAGCCGGCATTTAACTCTGTTTCTGAAGGGAAGCACACAGCACTGTTCTTATCCATGAAACACACTCTGCTTTAGAGCAAGAATCACGCTCTTGCTTTCTAGAGTCTTTCATACAGAGGGAAACGTGAGAGTGCGTAGCACAAAAGAACTGTGTTTCCTGCACTCACGGACCATACCTAGTTCAACTCTGTTTCTGAAACTGATACAAACCACAGGTCCTCTACATCCAATGCTTTTCAGTTAAGAGGGAGACACGTGTGAGCTTCGTGAACAATGTAGCTTCGTTTGAGCTGAAAGTGACTGCGTTTTTCTGAACTGAAGTCTTGCTTGTAGGAAGACACAGACCCTGGCATTTAACAACATTTCTGAAGGCAAACACAAAGCACAGTCCTCATCCATGAAACACACTGTGCTTTAGAGCAATAAGCACGCTCTAGCTTTCTAGGGTCTCTCATAAAGAGGGAAACGTGAGTGTGCTCAGAACAAAAGAACTGTGTTTCTTACACACACGGACCATATCTAGATCAACTCTGCTTATGAAACTGATACAAACCACACGTCCTCTAACATCCAATGCTTTTCAGTTAAGAGCGAGACACGTGTGAGCTTCGTGAACAATGTAGATTCCTTTGAGCTGAAAAGTGACTGTGTTTACCTGAAACGAGTCTTGCTTGTAGGAAGACACAGACCCTGGCATTTAACTCCGTTTCTGAAGAGAAACACAAAGCACAGTTCTCATCCATGAAACACACTCTGCTTTATAGCAAGAAGCACGCTTTTGCTTTCTAGAGTCTCTCATCCAGAGGGAAACATGAGTGTGCTCAGCACAAAAGAACTGTGTTTCCTACACGCACGGACCATACCTAGTTCAACTCTGTTTCTGAAACTGATACAAACCACAGGTCCTCTAACATCCAATGCTTTTCAGTTAAGAGTGTGACACGTGTGAGCTTCGTGAACAATGTAGCTTCGTTTGAGCAGAAAAGGGACTGCGTTTACCGGAAAAGAGTTTTGCTTGTAGGAAGACACAGACCCTTGCATTTAACTCCGTTTCTGAAGGGAAACACACAGCACAGTCCTCATCCATGAAACACACTCTGCTTTAGAGCAAGAAGTACGCTCTTGCTTTCTAGAATCTGTCATACAGAGGGAAACGTGAGTGTGCTAAGCACAAAAGAACTGTGTTTCCTACACACACGGACCATACCTAGTTCAACTCTGTTTCTGAAACTGATACAAACCACAGGTCCTCTAACATCCAATGCTTTTCAGTTAAGAGCGATAAAACGTGTGAGTTTCGTGAACAATGAAGTTTCGTTTGAGCTGAAAATTAACTGCGTTTATCTGAAACGAAGTCTTGCTTGTAGAAAGACAGAGAGCCTGGCATTTAACTCCGTTTCTGAAGGGAAACACACAGCACAGTTCTCATCCATGAAACACACTCTGCTTTAGAGCAAGAAGCACACTCTTGCTTTCTAGAGTCTCTCATACAGAGGGAAACGTGAGTGTGCTCAGCACAAAAGAACTGTGTTTCCTACACACACGGACAGTATCTAGTTCAACTCTGCTTCTGAATCTGATACAAACCACAGGTCCTCTAACATCCAATGCTTTTCAGTTAAGAGCGAGACACGTGTGAGCTTCGTTAACAATGTAGATTCGTTTGAGCTGAAAAGTGACTGCGTTTACCTGAAACGATTCTTGCTTGTAGGAAGACACAGACCCTGGCACTTAACTCCGTTTCTGAAGGGAAACACACAGCACAGTTCTCATCCATGAAACACACTCTGCTTTAGAGCAATAAGCACGCTCTTGCTTTCGAGAGTCTCTCATACAGAGGGAAACGTGAGTGTGCTCAGAACAAAAGAACTGTGTTTCCTACACACACGGACCATATCTAGTTCAACTCTGCTTCTGAAACTGATACAAACCACACGTCCTCTAACATCCAATGCTTTTCGGTTAAGAGCAAGACACGTGTGAGCTTCGTGAACAATGTAGATTCATTTGAGCTTAAAAGTGACTGTGTTTACCTGAAACGAGTCTTGCTTGTAGGAAGACACAGACCCTGGCATTTAACTCCGTTTCTGAAGAGAAACACACAGCACAGTTCTCATCCATGAACCACACTCTGCTTTAGAGCAAGAAGCATGCTCTTGCTTTCTAGAGTCTCTCATACAGAGGGAAACATGAGTGTGCTCTGCACAAAAAAACTGTGTTTCCTACACACGGACCATACCTAGTTCAACTCTATTCTGAAACTGATACAAACCACAGGTCCTCTAACATCCAATGCTTTTCATTTATGAGCGAGAAACGTGTGAGCTATGTGAACATTGTAGCTTCGTTTGAGCTGAAAAGTGACTGCGTTTTTCTGAAACGAAGTCTTGCTTGTAGAAAGACACAGACCCTGGCATTTAACTCCGTTTCTGAAGGGAAACATACAGCACAGTCCTCATCCATGAAACACACTGTGCTTTACAGCAAGAAGTACGCTCTTGCTTTCTAGATTCTCTCATACAGAGGGAAACGTGAGTGTGCTCAGAACAAAAGAACTGTGTTTCCTACACACACGGACAATATCTAGTTCAACTCTGCTTCTGAATCTGATACAAACCACAGGTCCTCTAACATCCAATGCTTTTCAGTTAAGAGCATGAATCGTGTGAGCTTCGTTAACAATGTAGATTCGTTTGAGCTGAAAAGTGACTGCGTTTACCTGAAATGAGTCTTGCTTGTAGGAAGACACAGACCCTGGCATTTAACTCCGTTTCTGAAGGGAAACACACAGCACAGTACTCATCCATGAAACACACTCTGCTTTAGAGCAAGAAGCACGCTCTTGCTTTCTAGAGTCTCTCATACAGAGGGAAATGTGAGTGTGCTCAGCACAAAAGAACTGTGTTTCCTACACACACGGACCATATCTAGTTCCACTATGTTTCAGAAACTGATACAAACCACACGTCCTCTAACATCCAAGGCTTTTCAGTTAAGAGCGAGAAACGTGTGAGCTTCGTGAACAATGTAGCTTCGTTTAAGCTGAAAATTAACTGCGTTTATCTGAAACGAAGTCTTGCTTGTAGGAAGACACAGAGCTGGGCATTTAAGTCCGTTTCTGAAGGAAACACACAGCACTGTTCTCATCCATGAAACACACTCTGCTTTAGAGCAAGAATCACGCTCTTGCTTTCTAGAGTCTCTCATACAGAGGGAAACGTGAGTGTGCTCAGCACAAAAGAACTGTGTTTCCTACACGCACGGACCATACCTAGTTCAACTCTGTTTCTGAAACTGATACAAACCACAGGTCCTCTAACATCCAATGCTTTTCAGTTAAGATTGACACACGTGTGAGCTTCGTCAACAATGTAGCTTCATTTGAGCAGAAAATTGACTGTGTTTACCTTAAAGGAGTCTTGCTTGTAGGAAGACACAGACCCTGGCATTTAACACCGTTTCTGAAGGGAAACACACAGCACAGTCCTCATCCATGAAACACACTGTGCTTTACAGCAAGAAGTACGCTCTTGCTTTCTAGAGTCTCTCATACAGAGGGAAACGTGAGTGTGCTAAGCACAAAAGAACTGTGTTTCCTACACACACGGACCATACCTAGTTCAACTCTGTTTCTGAAACTGATACAAACCACAGGTCCTCTACATCCAAAGCTTTTCAGTTAAGAGCGAGACACGTGTGAGCTTCGTGAACAATGTAGCTTCGTTTGAGCAGAAAGTGACTGCGTTTTTCTGAAACGAAATCTTGCTTGTAGGAAGACACAGACCCTGGCATTTAACAACTTTTCTGAAGGCAAACACAAAGCACAGTCCTCATCCATGAAACACACTCTGCTTTAGAGCAATAAGCACGCTCTAGCTTTCTAGAGTCTCTCATAAAGAGGGAAACGTGAGTGTGCTCAGAACAAAAGAACTGTGTTTCCTACACACACGGACTATATCTAGTTCAACTCTGCTTCTGAAACTGATACAAACCACACGTTCTCTAACATCCAATGCTTTTCAGTTAAGAGCGAGACACGTGTGAGCTTCGTGAACAATGTAGATTTGTTTGAGCTGAAAAGTGACTGCGTTTACCTGAAACGAGTCTTGCTTGTAGGAAGACACAGACCCTGGCATTTAACAGCATTTCTGAAGGGAAACACACAGCACAGTCCTCATCCATGAAACACACTCTGCTTTAGAGCAATAAGCATGCTCTAGCTTTCTAGAGTCTCTCATAAAGAGGGAAACGTGAGTGTGCTCAGCACAAAAGAACTGAGTTTCCTACACAAACGGACCATATCTAGTTCAACTCTGCTTCTGAAACTGATACAATGCACACGTCCTCTAACATCCAATGCTTTTCAGTTAAGAGGGAGACACGTGTGACCTTCGTGAACAATGTAGCTTCGTTTGAGCTGAAAAGTGACTGTTTTTACCTGAAACGAGTCTTGCTTGTAGGAAGACACAGACCCTGGCATTTAACTCCGTTTCTGAAGGGAAACACACAGCACAGTTCTCGTCCATGAAACACACTGTGCTTTACAGCAAGAAGTACGCTCTTGCTTTCTAGAGTCTCTCATACAGAGGGAAACATGAGTGTGCTCAGAACAAAAAAATTGTGTTTCCTACACACACGGACCATATCTAGTTCAACTCTGCTTCTGAAACTGATACAAACCACACATCCTCTAACATCCAATGCTTTTCAGTTGAGAGCGAGAAACGTGTGAGCTTCGTGAACAATGTAGCTTCGTATGAGCTGAAAATTAACTGCGTTTATCTGAAACGAAGTCTTGCTTGTCGGAAGACACAGAGCCGGGCATTTAACTCCGTTTCTGAAGGGAAACACACAGCACAGTTCTCATCCATGAAACACACTCTGCTTTAGAGCAAGAAGCACGCTCTTGCTTTCTAGAGTCTCTCATACAGAGGGAAACATGAGTGTGCTCAGCACAAAAAAACTGTGTTTCCTACACACAGGGACCATACCTAGTTCAACTCTGTTTCTGAAACTGATACAAACCACAGGACCTCTAACATCCAATGCTTTTCAGTTAAGAGCGAGACACGAGTGAGCTTCGTTAACAATGTAGATACGTTTGAGCTGAAAAGTGACTGCGTTTACCTGAAACGAGTCTTGCTTGTAGGAAGACACAGACCCTGGCATTTAACTCCGTTTCTGAAGGGAAACACACAGCACAGTTCTCATCCATGAAACACACTCTGCTTTAGAGCAATAAGCACGCTCTGGCTTTCTAGAGTCTCTCATACAGAGGGAAACGTGAGTGTGCTCAGAACAAAAGAACTGTGTTTCCTACACACACGGACCATATCTAGTTCAACTCTGCTTCTGAAAGTGATACAAACCACAGGTCCTCTAACATCCAATGCTTTTCAGTTAAGAGCGAGACACGTGTGAGCTTCGTGAACAATGTAGATTCATTTGAGCTTAAAAGTGACTGTGTTTACCTGAAACGAGTCTTGCTTGTAGGAAGACACAGACCCTGGCATTTAACTCCGTTTCTGAAGAGAAACACACAGCACAGTTCTCATCCATGAACCACACTCTGCTTTAGAGCAAGAAGCACGCTATTGCTTTCTAGAGTCTCTCCTACAGAGGGAAACATGAGTGTGCTCAGCACAAAAAAACTGTGTTTCCTACACACAGGGACCATACCTAGTTCAACTCTGTTTCTGAAACTGATACAAACCACAGGTCCTCTAACATCCAAGGCTTTTCAGTTAAGAGCCAGAAACGTGTGAGCTTCATGAACAATGAAGTTTCGTTTGAGCTGAAAATTAACTGCGTTTATCTGAAACGAAGTCTTGCTTGTAGAAAGTCCGAGAGCCAGGTATTTAACTCTGTTTCTGAAGGGAAACACACAGCACAGTCCTCATCCATGAAACACACTCTGCTTTAGAGCAATAAGCATGCTCTAGCTTTCTAGAGTCTCTCATAAAGAGGGAAACGTGAGTGTGCTCAGCACAAAAGAACTGAGTTTCCTACACACACGGACCATATCTAGTTCAACTCTGCTTCTGAAACTGATACAATGCACACGTCCTCTAACATCCAATGCTTTTCAGTTAAGAGCGAGACACGTGTGACCTTCGTGAACAATGTAGCTTCGTTTGAGCTGAAAAGTGACTGTTTTTACCTGAAACGAGTCTTGCTTGTAGGAAGACACAGACCCTGGCATTTAACTCCGTTTCTGAAGGGAAACACACAGCACAGTTCTCGTCCATGAAACACACTGTGCTTTACAGCAAGAAGTACGCTCTTGCTTTCTAGAGTCTCTCATACAGAGGGAAACATGAGTGTGCTCAGCACAAAAAAATTGTGTTTCCTACACACACGGACCATATCTAGTTCAACTCTGTTTCTGAAACTGATACAAACCACACATCCTCTAACATCCAATGCTTTTCAGTTGAGAGCGAGAAACGTGTGAGCTTCGTGAACAATGTAGCTTCGTATGAGCTGAAAATTAACTGCGTTTATCTGAAACGAAGTCTTGCTTGTCGGAAGACACAGAGCCGGGCATTTAACTCCGTTTCTGAAGGGAAACACACAGCACAGTTCTCATCCATGAAACACACTCTGCTTTAGAGCAAGAAGCACGCTCTTGCTTTCTAGAGTCTCTCATACAGAGGGAAACATGAGTGTGCTCAGCACAAAAAAACTGTGTTTCCTACACACAGGGACCATACCTAGTTCAACTCTGTTTCTGAAACTGATACAAACCACAGGACCTCTAACATCCAATGCTTTTCAGTTAAGAGCGAGACACGTGTGAGCTTCGTTAACAATGTAGATACGTTTGAGCTGAAAAGTGACTGTGTTTACCTGAAACGAGTCTTGCTTGTAGGAAGACACAGACCCTGGCATTTAACTCCGTTTCTGAAGGGAAACACACAGCACAGTTCTCATCCATGAAACACACTCTGCTTTAGAGCAATA
Organism: Onychomys leucogaster; assembly: GCA_949786385.1. NCBI lineage: Eukaryota > Metazoa > Chordata > Mammalia > Rodentia > Cricetidae > Onychomys > Onychomys leucogaster. The sequence continues at coordinate 44,109,646 of OX460418.1, read as the reverse complement.
AGCACGCTCTGGCTTTCTAGAGTCTCTCATACAGAGGGAAACGTGAGTGTGCTCAGAACAAAAGAACTGTGTTTCCTACACACACGGACCATATCTAGTTCAACTCTGCTTCTGAAACTGATACAAACCACACATCCCCTAACATCCAATGCTTTTCAGTTAAGAGCGAGACACGTGTGAGCTTCGTGAACAATGTAGATTCATTTGAGCTTAAAAGTGACTGTGTTTACCTGAAACGAGTCTTGCTTGTAGGAAGACACAGACCCTGGCATTTAACTCCGTTTCTGAAGAGAAACACACAGCACAGTTCTCATCCATGAACCACACTCTGCTTTAGAGCAAGAAGCACGCTATTGCTTTCTAGAGTCTCTCCTACAGAGGGAAACATGAGTGTGCTCAGCACAAAAAAACTGTGTTTCCTACACACAGGGACCATACCTAGTTCAACTCTGTTTCTGAAACTGATACAAACCACAGGTCCTCTAACATCCAATGCTTTTCAGTTAAGAGCGAGAAACGTGTGAGCTTCGTGTACAATGTAGCTACATTTGAGCTGAAAATTAACTGCGTTTATCTGAAACGAAGTCTTGCTTGTCGGAAGACAGAGAGCCGGCATTTAACTCTGTTTCTGAAGGGAAGCACACAGCACTGTTCTTATCCATGAAACACACTCTGCTTTAGAGCAAGAATCACGCTCTTGCTTTCTAGAGTCTTTCATACAGAGGGAAACGTGAGAGTGCGTAGCACAAAAGAACTGTGTTTCCTGCACTCACGGACCATACCTAGTTCAACTCTGTTTCTGAAACTGATACAAACCACAGGTCCTCTACATCCAATGCTTTTCAGTTAAGAGGGAGACACGTGTGAGCTTCGTGAACAATGTAGCTTCGTTTGAGCTGAAAGTGACTGCCTTTTTCTGAACTGAAGTCTTGCTTGTAGGAAGACACAGACCCTGGCATTTAACAACATTTCTGAAGGCAAACACAAAGCACAGTCCTCATCCATGAAACACACTGTGCTTTAGAGCAATAAGCACGCTCTAGCTTTCTAGGGTCTCTCATAAAGAGGGAAACGTGAGTGTGCTCAGAACAAAAGAACTGTGTTTCTTACACACACGGACCATATCTAGATCAACTCTGCTTATGAAACTGATACAAACCACACGTCCTCTAACATCCAATGCTTTTCAGTTAAGAGCGAGACACGTGTGAGCTTCGTGAACAATGTAGATTCCTTTGAGCTGAAAAGTGACTGTGTTTACCTGAAACGAGTCTTGCTTGTAGGAAGACACAGACCCTGGCATTTAACTCCGTTTCTGAAGAGAAACACACAGCACAGTTCTCATCCATGAAACACACTCTGCTTTAGAGCAAGAAGCACGCTTTTGCTTTCTAGAGTCTCTCATACAGAGGGAAACATGAGTGTGCTCAGCACAAAAGAACTGTGTTTCCTACACGCACGGACCATACCTAGTTCAACTCTGTTTCTGAAACTGATACAAACCACAGGTCCTCTAACATCCAATGCTTTTCAGTTAAGAGTGAGACACGTGTGAGCTTCGTGAACAATGTAGCTTCGTTTGAGCAGAAAAGGGACTGCGTTTACCGGAAACGAGTTTTGCTTGTAGGAAGACACAGACCCTTGCATTTAACTCCGTTTCTGAAGGGAAACACACAGCACAGTCCTCATCCATGAAACACACTCTGCTTTAGAGCAAGAAGTACGCTCTTGCTTTCTAGAATCTGTCATACAGAGGGAAACGTGAGTGTGCTAAGCACAAAAGAACTGTGTTTCCTACACACACGGACCATACCTAGTTCAACTCTGTTTCTGAAACTGATACAAACCACAGGTCCTCTAACATCCAATGCTTTTCAGTTAAGAGCGATAAAACGTGTGAGTTTCGTGAACAATGAAGTTTCGTTTGAGCTGAAAATTAACTGCGTTTATCTGAAACGAAGTCTTGCTTGTAGAAAGACAGAGAGCCTGGCATTTAACTCCGTTTCTGAAGGGAAACACACAGCACAGTTCTCATCCATGAAACACACTCTGCTTTAGAGCAAGAAGCACACTCTTGCTTTCTAGAGTCTCTCATACAGAGGGAAACGTGAGTGTGCTCAGCACAAAAGAACTGTGTTTCCTACACACACGGACAGTATCTAGTTCAACTCTGCTTCTGAATCTGATACAAACCACAGGTCCTCTAACATCCAATGCTTTTCAGTTAAGAGCGAGACACGTGTGAGCTTCGTTAACAATGTAGATTCGTTTGAGCTGAAAAGTGACTGCGTTTACCTGAAACGAGTCTTGCTTGTAGGAAGACACAGACCCTGGCACTTAACTCCGTTTCTGAAGGGAAACACACAGCACAGTTCTCATCCATGAAACACACTCTGCTTTAGAGCAATAAGCACGCTCTTGCTTTCGAGAGTCTCTCATACCGAGGGAAACGTGAGTGTGCTCAGAACAAAAGAACTGTGTTTCCTACACACACGGACCATATCTAGTTCAACTCTGCTTCTGAAACTGATACAAACCACACGTCCTCTAACATCCAATGCTTTTCGGTTAAGAGCAAGACACGTGTGAGCTTCGTGAACAATGTAGATTCATTTGAGCTTAAAAGTGACTGTGTTTACCTGAAACGAGTCTTGCTTGTAGGAAGACACAGACCCTGGCATTTAACTCCGTTTCTGAAGAGAAACACACAGCACAGTTCTCATCCATGAACCACACTCTGCTTTAGAGCAAGAAGCATGCTCTTGCTTTCTAGAGTCTCTCATACAGAGGGAAACATGAGTGTGCTCTGCACAAAAAAACTGTGTTTCCTACACACGGACCATACCTAGTTCAACTCTATTCTGAAACTGATACAAACCACAGGTCCTCTAACATCCAATGCTTTTCATTTATGAGCGAGAAACGTGTGAGCTATGTGAACATTGTAGCTTCATTTGAGCTGAAAAGTGACTGCGTTTTTCTGAAACGAAGTCTTGCTTGTAGAAAGACACAGACCCTGGCATTTAACTCCGTTTATGAAGGGAAACATACAGCACAGTCCTCATCCATGAAACACACTGTGCTTTACAGCAAGAAGTACGCTCTTGCTTTCTAGATTCTCTCATACAGAGGGAAACGTGAGTGTGCTCAGAACAAAAGAACTGTGTTTCCTACACACACGGACAATATCTAGTTCAACTCTGCTTCTGAATCTGATACAAACCACAGGTCCTCTAACATCCAATGCTTTTCAGTTAAGAGCATGAATCGTGTGAGCTTCGTTAACAATGTAGATTCGTTTGAGCTGAAAAGTGACTGCGTTTACCTGAAATGAGTCTTGCTTGTAGGAAGACACAGACCCTGGCATTTAACTCCGTTTCTGAAGGGAAACACACAGCACAGTACTCATCCATGAAACACACTCTGCTTTAGAGCAAGAAGCACGCTCTTGCTTTCTAGAGTCTCTCATACAGAGGGAAATGTGAGTGTGCTCAGCACAAAAGAACTGTGTTTCCTACACACACGGACCATATCTAGTTCCACTATGTTTCAGAAACTGATACAAACCACACGTCCTCTAACATCCAAGGCTTTTCAGTTAAGAGCGAGAAACGTGTGAGCTTCGTGAACAATGTAGCTTCGTTTAAGCTGAAAATTAACTGCGTTTATCTGAAACGAAGTCTTGCTTGTAGGAAGACACAGAGCTGGGCATTTAAGTCCGTTTCTGAAGGAAACACACAGCACTGTTCTCATCCATGAAACACACTCTGCTTTAGAGCAAGAATCACGCTCTTGCTTTCTAGAGTCTCTCATACAGAGGGAAACGTGAGTGTGCTCAGCACAAAAGAACTGTGTTTCCTACACACACGGACCATACCTAGTTCAACTCTGTTTCTGAAACTGATACAAACCACAGGTCCTCTACATCCAAAGCTTTTCAGTTAAGAGCGAGACACGTGTGAGCTTCGTGAACAATGTAGCTTCTTTTGAGCAGAAAGTGACTGCGTTTTTCTGAAACGAAGTCTTGCTTGTAGGAAGACACAGACCCTGGCATTTAACAACATTTCTGAAGGCAAACACAAAGCACAGTCCTCATCCATGAAACACACTCTGCTTTAGAGCAATAAGCACGCTCTAGCTTTCTAGAGTCTCTCATAAAGAGGGAAACGTGAGTGTGCTCAGAACAAAAGAACTGTGTTTCCTACACACACGGACTATATCTAGTTCAACTCTGCTTCTGAAACTGATACAAACCACACGTTCTCTAACATCCAATGCTTTTCAGTTAAGAGCGAGACACGTGTGAGCTTCGTGAACAATGTAGATTCCTTTGAGCTGAAAAGTGACTGTGTTTACCTGAAACGAGTCTTGCTTGTAGGAAGACACAGACCCTGGCATTTAACTCCGTTTCTGAAGAGACACACACAGCACAGTTCTCATCCATGAAACACACTCTGCTTTAGAGCAAGAAGCACGCTCTTGCTTTCTAGAGTCTCTCATACAGAGGGAAATGTGATTGTGCTCAGCACAAAAGAACTGTGTTTCCTACACACACGGACCATATTTAGTTCCACTCTGTTTCTGAAACTGATACAAACCACAGGTCCTCTAACATCCAATGCATTTCAGTTAAGAGCGAGAAAGGTGTGAGCTTTGTGAACAATGTAGCTTCGTTTGAGCTGAAAATTAACTGCGTTTATCTGAAACGAAGTCTTCCTTGTAGGAAGACACAGAGCTGGGCATTTAAGTCCATTTCTGAAGGAAACACACAGCACTGTTCTCATCCATGAAACAACTCTGCTTTAGAGCGAGAATCACGCTCTTGCTTTCTAGAGTCTCTCATACAGAGGGAAACGTGAGTGTGCTCAACACAAAAGAACTGTGTTTCCTACACGCACGGACCATACCTTGCTCAACTCTGTTTCTGAAACTGATACAAACCACAGGTCCTCTAACATCCAATGCTTTTCATTTAAGAGCGAGACACATGTGAGCTTCGTGAACAATGTAGCTTCGTTTGAGCAGAGAAGTGACTGCGTTTACCTGAAACGAGTCTTGCTTGTAGGAAGACACAGACGCTGGCATTTAACTCCGTTTCTGAAGGGAAACACACAGCACAGTACTCATCCATGAAACACACTCTGCTTTAGAGCAAGAAGCACGCTCTTGCTTTCTAGAGTCTCTCATACAGAGGGAAACGTGAGTGTGCTCAGAACAAAAGAACTGTGTTTCCTACACACACGGACAATATCTAGTTCAACTCTGCTTCTGAATCTGATACAAACCACAGGTCCTCTAACATCCAATGCTTTTTAGTTAAGAGCATGAATCCTGTGAGCTTCTTTAACAATGTAGATTCGTTTGAGCTGAAAAGTGACTGCGTTTACCTGAAACGAGTCTTGCTTGTAGGAAGACACAGACCCTGGCATTTAACTCCGTTTCTGAAGGGAAACACACAGCACAGTACTCATCCATGAAACACACTCTGCTTTAGAGCAAGAAGCACGCTCTTGCTTTCTAGAGTCTCTCATACAGAGGGAAATGTGAGTGTGCTCAGCACAAAAGAACTGTGTTTCCTACACACACGGACCATATCTAGTTCAACTCTGCTTCTGAAACTGATACAAACCACACGTCCTCTAACATCCAATGCTTTTCGGTTAAGAGCAAGACACGTGTGAGCTTCGTGAACAATGTAGATTCATTTGAGCTTAAAAGTGACTGTGTTTACCTGAAACGAGTCTTGCTTGTAGGAAGACACAGACCCTGGCATTTAACTCCGTTTCTGAAGAGAAACACACAGCACAGTTCTCATCCATGAACCACACTCTGCTTTAGAGCAAGAAGCATGCTCTTGCTTTCTAGAGTCTCTCATACAGAGGGAAACATGAGTGTGCTCTGCACAAAAAAACTGTGTTTCCTACACACGGACCATACCTAGTTCAACTCTATTCTGAAACTGATACAAACCACAGGTCCTCTAACATCCAATGCTTTTCATTTATGAGCGAGAAACGTGTGAGCTATGTGAACATTGTAGCTTCGTTTGAGCTGAAAAGTGACTGCGTTTTTCTGAAACGAAGTCTTGCTTGTAGAAAGACACAGACCCTGGCATTTAACTCCGTTTCTGAAGGGAAACATACAGCACAGTCCTCATCCATGAAACACACTGTGCTTTACAGCAAGAAGTACGCTCTTGCTTTCTAGATTCTCTCATACAGAGGGAAACGTGAGTGTGCTCAGAACAAAAGAACTGTGTTTCCTACACACACGGACAATATCTAGTTCAACTCTGCTTCTGAATCTGATACAAACCACAGGTCCTCTAACATCCAATGCTTTTCAGTTAAGAGCATGAATCGTGTGAGCTTCGTTAACAATGTAGATTCGTTTGAGCTGAAAAGTGACTGCGTTTACCTGAAATGAGTCTTGCTTGTAGGAAGACACAGACCCTGGCATTTAACTCCGTTTCTGAAGGGAAACACACAGCACAGTACTCATCCATGAAACACACTCTGCTTTAGAGCAAGAAGCACGCTCTTGCTTTCTAGAGTCTCTCATACAGAGGGAAATGTGAGTGTGCTCAGCACAAAAGAACTGTGTTTCCTACACACACGGACCATATCTAGTTCCACTATGTTTCAGAAACTGATACAAACCACACGTCCTCTAACATCCAAGGCTTTTCAGTTAAGAGCGAGAAACGTGTGAGCTTCGTGAACAATGTAGCTTCGTTTAAGCTGAAAATTAACTGCGTTTATCTGAAACGAAGTCTTGCTTGTAGGAAGACACAGAGCTGGGCATTTAAGTCCGTTTCTGAAGGAAACACACAGCACTGTTCTCATCCATGAAACACACTCTGCTTTAGAGCAAGAATCACGCTCTTGCTTTCTAGAGTCTCTCATACAGAGGGAAACGTGAGTGTGCTCAGCACAAAAGAACTGTGTTTCCTACACGCACGGACCATACCTAGTTCAACTCTGTTTCTGAAACTGATACAAACCACAGGTCCTCTAACATCCAATGCTTTTCAGTTAAGATTGACACACGTGTGAGCTTCGTCAACAATGTAGCTTCATTTGAGCAGAAAATTGACTGTGTTTACCTTAAAGGAGTCTTGCTTGTAGGAAGACACAGACCCTGGCATTTAACACCGTTTCTGAAGGGAAACACACAGCACAGTCCTCATCCATGAAACACACTGTGCTTTACAGCAAGAAGTACGCTCTTGCTTTCTAGAGTCTCTCATACAGAGGGAAACGTGAGTGTGCTAAGCACAAAAGAACTGTGTTTCCTACACACACGGACCATACCTAGTTCAACTCTGTTTCTGAAACTGATACAAACCACAGGTCCTCTACATCCAAAGCTTTTCAGTTAAGAGCGAGACACGTGTGAGCTTCGTGAACAATGTAGCTTCGTTTGAGCAGAAAGTGACTGCGTTTTTCTGAAACGAAGTCTTGCTTGTAGGAAGACACAGACCCTGGCATTTAACAACATTTCTGAAGGCAAACACAAAGCACAGTCCTCATCCATGAAACACACTCTGCTTTAGAGCAATAAGCATGCTCTAGCTTTCTAGAGTCTCTCATAAAGAGGGAAACGTGAGTGTGCTCAGAACAAAAGAACTGTGTTTCCTACACACACGGACTATATCTAGTTCAACTCTGCTTCTGAAACTGATACAAACCACACGTTCTCTAACATCCAATGCTTTTCAGTTAAGAGCGAGACACGTGTGAGCTTCGTGAACAATGTAGATTCCTTTGAGCTGAAAAGTGACTGTGTTTACCTGAAACGAGTCTTGCTTGTAGGAAGACACAGACCCTGGCATTTAACTCCGTTTCTGAAGAGACACACACAGCACAGTTCTCATCCATGAAACACACTCTGCTTTAGAGCAAGAAGCACGCTCTTGCTTTCTAGAGTCTCTCATACAGAGGGAAATGTGATTGTGCTCAGCACAAAAGAACTGTGTTTCCTACACACACGGACCATATTTAGTTCCACTCTGTTTCTGAAACTGATACAAACCACAGGTCCTCTAACATCCAATGCATTTCAGTTAAGAGCGAGAAAGGTGTGAGCTTTGTGAACAATGTAGCTTCGTTTGAGCTGAAAATTAACTGCGTTTATCTGAAACGAAGTCTTCCTTGTAGGAAGACACAGAGCTGGGCATTTAAGTCCATTTCTGAAGGAAACACACAGCACTGTTCTCATCCATGAAACAACTCTGCTTTAGAGCGAGAATCACGCTCTTGCTTTCTAGAGTCTCTCATACAGAGGGAAACTTGAGTGTGCTCAACACAAAAGAACTGTGTTTCCTACACGCACGGACCATACCTTGTTCAACTCTGTTTCTGAAACTGATACAAACCACAGGTCCTCTAACATCCAATGCTTTTCATTTAAGAGCGAGACACATGTGAGCTTCGTGAACAATGTAGCTTCGTTTGAGCAGAGAAGTGACTGCGTTTACCTGAAACGAGTCTTGCTTGTAGGAAGACACAGACCCTGGCATTTAACTCCGTTTCTGAAGGGAAACACACAGCACAGTACTCATCCATGAAACACACTCTGCTTTAGAGCAAGAAGCACGCTCTTGCTTTCTAGAGTCTCTCATACAGAGGGAAACGTGAGTGTGCTCAGAACAAAAGAACTGTGTTTCCTACACACACGGACAATATCTAGTTCAACTCTGCTTCTGAATCTGATACAAACCACAGGTCCTCTAACATCCAATGCTTTTTAGTTAAGAGCATGAATCGTGTGAGCTTCTTTAACAATGTAGATTCGTTTGAGCTGAAAAGTGACTGCGTTTACCTGAAACGAGTCTTGCTTGTAGGAAGACACAGACCCTGGCATTTAACTCCGTTTCTGAAGGGAAACACACAGCACAGTACTCATCCATGAAACACACTCTGCTTTAGAGCAAGAAGCACGCTCTTGCTTTCTAGAGTCTCTCATACAGAGGGAAATGTGAGTGTGCTCAGCACAAAAGAACTGTGTTTCCTACACACACGGACCATATCTAGTTCCACTATGTTTCAGAAACTGATACAAACCACACGTCCTCTAACATCCAAGGCTTTTCAGTTAAGAGCGAGAAACGTGTGAGCTTCGTGAACAATGTAGCTTCGTTTAAGCTGAAAATTAACTGCGTTTATCTGAAACGAAGTCTTGCTTGTAGGAAGACACAGAGCTGGGCATTTAAGTCCGTTTCTGAAGGAAACACACAGCACTGTTCTCATCCATGAAACACACTCTGCTTTAGAGCAAGAATCACGCTCTTGCTTTCTAGAGTCTCTCATACAGAGGGAAACGTGAGTGTGCTCAGCACAAAAGAACTGTGTTTCCTACACGCACGGACCATACCTAGTTCAACTCTGTTTCTGAAACTGATACAAACCACAGGTCCTCTAACATCCAATGCTTTTCAGTTAAGATTGACACACGTGTGAGCTTCGTCAACAATGTAGCTTCATTTGAGCAGAAAATTGACTGTGTTTACCTTAAAGGAGTCTTGCTTGTAGGAAGACACAGACCCTGGCATTTAACACCGTTTCTGAAGGGAAACACACAGCACAGTCCTCATCCATGAAACACACTGTGCTTTACAGCAAGAAGTACGCTCTTGCTTTCTAGAGTCTCTCATACAGAGGGAAACGTGAGTGTGCTAAGCACAAAAGAACTGTGTTTCCTACACACACGGACCATACCTAGTTCAACTCTGTTTCTGAAACTGATACAAACCACAGGTCCTCTACATCCAATGCTTTTCAGTTAAGAGCGAGACACGTGTGAGCTTCGTGAACAATGTAGATTCCTTTGAGCTGAAAAGTGACTGTGTTTACCTGAAACGAGTCTTGCTTGTAGGAAGACACAGACCCTGGCATTTAACTCCGTTTCTGAAGAGAAACACACAGCACAGTTCTCATCCATGAACCACACTCTGCTTTAGAGCAAGAAGCACGCTCTTGCTTTCTAGAGTCTCTCATACAGAGGGAAATGTGATTGTGCTCAGCACAAAAGAACTGTGTTTCCTACACACACGGACCATATTTAGTTCCACTCTGTTTCTGAAACTGATACAAACCACAGGTCCTCTAACATCCAATGCATTTCAGTTAAGAGCGAGAAAGGTGTGAGCTTTGTGAACAATGTAGCTTCGTTTGAGCTGAAAATTAACTGCGTTTATCTGAAACGAAGTCTTCCTTGTAGGAAGACACAGAGCTGGGCATTTAAGTCCATTTCTGAAGGAAACACACAGCACTGTTCTCATCCATGAAACAACTCTGCTTTAGAGCGAGAATCACGCTCTTGCTTTCTAGAGTCTCTCATATAGAGGGAAACGTGAGTGTGCTCAACACAAAAGAACTGTGTTTCCTACACGCACGGACCATACCTTGTTCAACTCTGTTTCTGAAACTGATACAAACCACAGGTCCTCTAACATCCAATGCTTTTCAGTTAAGAGCGAGACACATGTGAGCTTCGTGAACAATGTAGCTTCGTTTGAGCAGAGAAGTGACTGCGTTTACCTGAAACGAGTCTTGCTTGTAGGAAGACACAGACCATGGCCTTTAACTCCGTTTCTGAAGGGAAACACACAGCACAGTACTCATCCATGAAACACACTCTGCTTTAGAGCAAGAAGTACGCTCTTGCTTTCCAGTGTCTCTCATACAGAGGGAAATGTGAGTGTGCTCAACACAAAAGAACTGTGTTTCCTACACACACGGACCATATCTAGTTCCACTATGTTTCAGAAACTGATACAAACCACAGGTCCTCTAACATCCAATGCTTTTCAGTTAAGAGCGAGAAAGGTGTGAGCTTCGTGAACAATGTAGCTTCGTTTGAGCTGAAAATTAACTGCGTTTATCTGAAACGAAGTCTTGCTTGTAGGAAGACACAGAGCTGGGCATTTAAGTCCATTTCTGAAGGAAACACATAGCACTGTTCTCATCCATGAAACAACTCTGCTTTAGAGCGAGAACCACGCTCTTGCTTTCTAGAGTCTCTCATACAGAGGGAAACGTGAGTGTGCTAAGCACAAAAGAACTGTGTTTCCTACACGCACGGACCATACCTTGTTCAACTCTGTTTCTGAAACTGATACAAACCACAGGTCCTCTAACATCCAAGGCTTTTCAGTTAAGAGCCAGAAAGGTGTGAGCTTCATGAACAATGAAGTTTCGTTTGAGCTGAAAATTAACTGCGTTTTTCTGAATCGAAGTCTTGCTTGTAGAAAGACAGAGAGCCTGGCATTTAACTCTGTTTCTGAAGGGAAACACACAGCACAGTCCTCATCTATGAAACACACTCTTCTTTAGAGCAATAAGCACGCTCTTGCTTTCGAGAGTCTCTCATACTGAGGGAAACGTGAGTGTGCTCAGAACAAAAGAACTGTGTTTCCTACACACACGGACAATATCTAGTTCAACTCTACTTCTGAATCTGATACAAACCACAGGTCCTCTAACATCCAATGCTTTTCAGTTAAGAGCGAGAATCGTGTGAGCTTCGTTAACAATGTAGATTCGTTTGAGCTTCAAAGTGACTGCGTTTACCTGAAACGAGTCTTGCTTGTAGGAAGACACAGACCCTGGCATTTAACTCCATTTCTGAAGGGAAACACACAGCACAGTTCTCATCCATGAAACACACTCTGCTTTAGAGCAAGAAGCACGCTCTTGCTTTCTAGAGTCTCTCATACAGAGGGAAATGTGATTGTGCTCAGCACAAAAGAACTGTGTTTCCTACACACACGGACCATATTTAGTTCCACTCTGTTTCTGAAACTGATACAAACCACAGGTCCTCTAACATCCAATGCATTTCAGTTAAGAGCGAGAAAGGTGTGAGCTTTGTGAACAATGTAGCTTCGTTTGAGCTGAAATTACCTGCCTTTATCTGAAACGAAGTCTTCCTTGTAGGAAGACACAGAGCTGGGCATGTAAGTCCATTTCTGAAGGAAACACACAGCACTGTTCTCATCCATGAAACAACTCTGCTTTAGAGCGAGAATCACGCTCTTGCTTTCTAGAGTCTCTCATACAGAGGGAAACGTGAGTGTGCTCAACACAAAAGAACTGTGTTTCCTACACGCACGGACCATACCTTGTTCAACTCTGTTTCTGAAACTGATACAAACCACAGGTCCTCTAACATCCAATGCTTTTCATTTAAGAGCGAGACACATGTGAGCTTCGTGAACAATGTAGCTTCGTTTGAGCAGAGAAGTGACTGCGTTTACCTGAAACGAGTCTTGCTTGTAGGAAGACACAGACCCTGGCATTTAACTCCTTTTCTGAAGGGAAACACACAGCACAGTTCTCATCCATGAAACACCCTGTTTAGAGCCAGAAGCACGCTCTTGCTTTCGAGAGTCTCTCATACAGAGAGAAACGTGAGTGTGCTCAGCACAAAAGAACTGTGTTTCCTACACACACGGACAATATCTAGTTCAACTCTGTTTCTGAAAATGATACAAACCACAGGTCCTCTAACATCCAATGCTTTTCAGTTAAGAGCGAGAAACGTGTGAGCTTCGTGAACAATGTAGTTTCGTTTGAGCTAAAAGTGACTGTATTTATCTGTAACGAAATCTTGCTTGTAGGAAGACACAGAGCCTGGCATTTAACACCGTTTCTGAAGGGAAACACACAGCACAGTTCTCATCCATGAAACACACTCTGCTTTAGAGCAAGAAGTACGCTCTTGCTTTCTAGAGTCTCTCATACAGAGGGAAACGTGAGTGTGCTCAGCACAAAAGAACTGTGTTTCCTACACACACGGACCATACCTAGTTCAACTCTGTTTCTGAAACTGATACAAACCACAGGTCCTCTAACATCCAATGCTTTTCAGTTAAGATTGAGACATGTGTGAGCTTCGTGAACAATGTAGCTTCCTTTGAGCAGAAAAGTGACTGCGTTTACCGGAAACGAGTCTTGCTTGTAGGAAGACACAGACCCTGGCATTTAACTCCATTTCTGAAGGGAAACACACAGCACAGTGCTCATCCATGAAACACACTCTGCTTTAGAGCAAGAAGTACGCTCTTGCTTTCTAGAGTCTCTCATACAGAGGGAAACGTGAGTGTGCTAAGCACAAAAGAACTGTGTTTCCTACACACACGGACCATACCTAGTTCAACTCTGTTTCTGAAACTGATACAAACCACAGGTCCTCTAACATCCAATGCTTTTCAGTTAAGAGCGATAAAACGTGTGAGTTTCGTGAACAATGAAGTTTTGTTTGAGCTGAAAATTAACTGCGTTTATCTGAAACGAAGTCTTGCTTGTAGAAAGACAGAGAGCCTGGCATTTAACTCCGTTTCTGAAGGGAAACACACAGCACAGTCCTCACCTATGAAACACACTCTGCTTTAGAGCAATAAGCATGCTCTAGCTTTCTAGAGTCTCTCATACAGAGGGAAACGTGAGTGTGCTCAGAACAAAAGAACTGTGTTTCCTAAACACACAGACCATATCTAGTTCAACTCTGCTTCTGAAACTGATACAAACCACACGTCCTCTAACATCCAATGTTTTTCAGTTAAGAGCGAGACACGTGTGAGCTTCGTGAACAATGTAGATTCGTTTGAGCTTAAAAGTGACTGTGTTTACCTGAAACGAGTCTTGCTTGTAGGAAGACAAAGACCCTGGCATTTAACTCCGTTTCTGAAGAGAAACACACAGCACAGTTCTCATCCATTAACCACACTCTGCTTTAGAGCAAGAAGCACGCTCTTGCTTTCTAGAGTCTCTCATACAGAGGGAAATGTGAGTGTGCTCAGCACAAAAGAACTGTGTTTCCTACACACACGGACCATATCTAGTTCCACTATGTTTCTGAAACTGATACAAACCACAGGTCCTCTAACATCCAATGCTTTTCAGTTAAGAGCGAGAAAGGTGTGAGCTTCGTGAACAATGTAGCATCGTTTGAGCTGAAAATTAACTGCGTTTATCTGAAACGAAGTCTTGCTTGTAGGAAGACACAGACCCTGGCATTTAACACCGTTTCTGAAGGGAAACACACAGCACAGTTCTCATCCATGAAACACACTCTCCTTTAGAGCAAGAATCACGCTCTTGCTTTCTAGAGTCTCTCATAAAGAGGGAAACGTGAGTGTGCTCAGAACAAAAGAACTGTGTTTCCTACACACACGGACCATATCTAGTTCAACTCTGCTTCTGAAACTGATACAAACCACACATCGTCTAACATCCAATGCTTTTCAGTTAAGAGCGAGACACGTGTGACCTTCGTGAACAATGTAGATTCGTTTGAGCTGAAAAGTGACTGTGTTTACCTGAAACGAGTCTTGCTTGTAGGAAGACACAGACCCTGGCATTTAACTCCGTTTCCGAAGAGAAACACACAGCGCAATTCTCATCCATGAAACACACTCTGCTTTAGAGCAAGAAGCACGCTCTTGCTTTCTAGAGTCTCTCATACAGAGGGAAACGTGAGTGTGCTCAGCACAAAAGAACTGTGTTTCCTACACACACGGACCATATCTAGTTCAACTCTGTTTCTGAAACTGATACAAACCACAGGTCCTCTAACATCCAATGCTTTTCAGTTAAGAGCGAGAAACGTGTGAGCTTCGTGAACAATGTAGCTTCGTTTGAGCTGAAAATTAACTGCTTTTATCTGAAACGAATTCTTGCTTGTAGGAAGACACAGAGCCAGGCATTTAACTCCGTTTCTGAAGGAAACACACAGCACTGTTCTTATCCATGAAACACACTCTGCTTTAGAGCAAGAATCACGCTCTTGCTTTCTAGAGTCTCTCATACAGAGGGAAACGTGAGTGTGCTCAGCACAAAAGAACTGTGTTTCCTACACGCACGGACCATACCTAGTTCAACTCTGTTTCTGAAACTGATACAAACCACAGGTCCTCTAACATCCAAGGCTTTTCAATTAAGAGCGAGAAACGTGTGAGCTTCATGAACAATGAAGTTTCGTTTGAGCTGAAAATTAACTGCGTTTATCTGAAACGAAGTCTTGCTTGTAGAAAGACAGAGAGCCTAGCATTTAACTCCGTTTCTGAAGGGAAACACACGGCACAGTCCTCATCTATGAAACACACTCTTCTTTAGAGCAATAAGCACGCTCTTGCTTTCGAGAGTCTCTCATACAGAGGGAAATGTGAGTGTGCTCAGAACAAAAGAACTGTGTTTCCTACACACACGGACAATATCTCGTTCAACTCTGCTTCTGAATCTGATACAAACCACAGGTCCTCTAACATCCAATGCTTTTCAGGTAAGAGCGAGAAACATGTGAGCTTCGTTAACAATGTAGATTCGTTTGAGCTGAAAAGTGACTGCGTTTACCTGAAACGAGTCTTGCTTGTAGGAAGACACAGACCCTGGCATTTAACTCCGTTTCTGAAGAGAAACACACAGCACAGTTCTCATCCATGAAACACACTCTGCTTTAGAGCAAGAAGCACGCTCTTGCTTTCTAGACTCTCTCATACAGAGGGAAACGTGAGTGTGCTCAGCACAAAAGAACTGTGTTTCCTACACGCACGGACCATACATAGTTCAACTCTGTTTCTGAAACTGATACAAACCACAGGTCCTCTAACATCCAATGCTTTTCAGTTAAGAGCTAGACACGTGTGAGCTTCGTGAACAATGTAGCTTAGTTTGAGAAGAAAAGTAACTGCGTTTACCTGAAACGAGTCTTGCTTGTAGGAAGACACAGACCGTGGCATTTAACTCCATTTCTGAAGGGAAACACACAGCACAGTTCTCATATATGAAACACCCTGCTTTAGAGCAAGAAGCACGCTCTTGCTTTCTAGAGTCTCTCATACAGAGGGAAACGTGAGTGTGCTCAGCACAAAAGAACTGTGTTTCCTACACACACGGACAATATCTAGTTCAACTCTATTTCTGAAACTGATACAAACCATAGGTCCTCTAACATCCAATGCTTTTCAGTTAAGAGCGAGAAACGTGTGAGCTTCGTGAACAATGTAGCTTCGTTTGAGCTGAAAATTGACTGCGTTTATCTGAAACGAAGTCTTGCTTGTAGGAAGACACAGAGCCAGGCATTTAACTCCGTTTCTGAAGGGAAACACACGGCACATTTATCATCCATGAAACACACTCTGCTTTAGAGCAAGAAGCACGCTCTTGCTTTCTAGAGTCTCTAATACAGAGGGAAACATGACTGTGCTCAGAAAAAAAGAACTGTGTTTCCTACACACAAGGACCATATCCAGTTCAACTCTGTTTCTGAAACTGATACAAACCCCAGGCCCTCTAACATCCAATGCTTTTCAGTTAAGAGCAAGAAACCTGTGAGCTTCGTGAACAATGTAGCTTCGTTTGAGCTAAAAATTGACTGCGTTAATCTGAAACAAATTCTTGCTTGTAGGAAGACACAGAGCCTGGCATTTAACTCCGTTTTTGAAGGGAAACACAAACCACAGTTCTCATCCACGAAAGACACTCTGCTTTAGAGCAAGAAGCAAACGCTTGATTTCTAGAGTCTAATACACAGGGAAACTTGAGTGTGCTCAGAACAAAAGAACTGTGTTTCATAACACACACGGACCATATCTAGTTCAACTCTGTTTCTGAAACTTATAGAAACCACAGGTCCTCTAACATCCAATGCTTTTCAGTTAAGAGTGAGAAACATGTGAGCTTCATGAACAATGTAGCTTCGTTTGAGCTGAAAAGTGACTGCGTTTATCTGAAACGAAGTCTTGCTTGCAGGGAGACACAGACCCTGCCATTTAACACCGTTTCTGAAGGGAAACACACAGCACATTTTTCATCCATTAAACACACTCTGCTTTAGAGCAAGAAGCATGCTCTTGCTTTCTAAACTCTCTAATACAGAGGGAAACGTGAGTGTGCTCAGAACAAAAGAACTGTGTTTCCTACACACAAGGACCATATCTAGTTCTACTCTGTTTCTGAAACTGATACAAACAACAGGTCCTGTAACGTCCAATGCTTTTCAGTTAAGAGCGAGAAATGTGTGAGCTTTGTGAACAATGTAGCTTCGTTTGAGCTCAAAAGTGACTGCGTTTATCTGAAAAGAAGTCTTGCTTGTAGGAAGACACAGAGCCAGGTATTTAACTCCGTTTCTGAAGGGAAACACACGTCACATTTCTCATCCATGAAACACACTCTGCTTTAGAGCAAGAAGCACGCTCTTGCGTTCTAGCCTCTCTAATACAGATGGAAACGTGAGTGTGCTCAGAACAAAAGAACTGTGTTTCCTACACACACGGACCATATCTAGTTCAACTCTGTTTCTGAAACTGATACAAACCATAGGTCCTCTAACATCCAATGCTTTTCAGTTAAGAGCGAGAAACGTGTGAGCTTCGTGAACAATGTAGCTTCGTTTGCGCTCAAAAGTGACTGCGTTTATCTGAAAAGAAGTCTTGCTTGTAGGAAGACACAGAGCCAGGCATTTAACTCAGTTTCTGAAAGGGAAACACACGGCACATTTCTCATCCATGAAACACACTCTGCTTTGGAACAAACAGTACGCTCTCTCTTTCTATAGTCTCTAATACAGAGGGAAACGTGATTGTGCTCAAAACAAAAGAACTGTGTTTCCTACACACAAGGACTATATCTAGTTCAACTCTGTTTCTGAAACTGATACAAACAACAGGTAATCTAACATCCAATGCTTTTCAGTTAAGAGGGAGAAAAATGTGAGCTTCGTGAACAATGTAGCTTCGTTTGACCTCAATAATGGCTGTGTTTACCTGAAACGAAGTCTTGCTTGTAGGAAGACACAGAGCCAGGCATTTAACTCCGGAAGACACAGAGCCAGGCTTTTAACTCTGTTTGTGAAGGGAAACACACGGCACATATCTCATCCATGAAACACACTCTGCTTTGGAGCAAACAGCATGCTCTCTCTTTCTATAGTCTCTACTACAGAGGGAAACGTGATTGTGCTCAGAACAAAGAACTGTGTTTCCTACACACAAGGACCATATCCAGTTCAACTCTGTTTCTGTAACTGATACAAACCCCAGGTCCTCTAACATCCAATGATTTTCAGTTAAGAGCGAGAAACGTGTGAGCTTCGTTAACAATGTAGGTTCATTTGAGCTGAAAAGTGACTGCGTTTACCTGAAACGAAGTCTTGCTTATAGGAAGACACAGGCCCTGTGATTTAACACCTTTTCTGAAGGGAAACACAGCACATTCCTCATCCATGAAACATAATCTGCTTTAGAGCAATAAGCATGCTCTTGCTTTCTAGACTCTCTAATACAGAAGGAAACGTGAGTGTGCTCAGCACAAAGAACTGTGTTTCCTACACACACGGACCATATCTAGTTCAACTCTGTTTCTGAAACTGATACAAACCACAGGTCCTCTAACATCCAATGCTTTTCAGTTAAGAGCGAGAAACGTGTGAGCTTCGTGAACAATGTAGCTTCTTTTGAGCTGAAAAGTGACTGCGTTTATCTGAAACGAAGTCTTGCTTGTAGGAAGACACAGACCCTGGCATTTAACTCCGTTTCTGAAGAGAAACACACAGCACAGTTCTCATCCATGAAACACACTCTGCTTTAGAGCAAGAAGCACGCTCTTGCTTTCTAGAGTCTCTCATACAGAGGGAAACGTGAGTGTGCTCAGCACAAAAGAACTGTGTTTCCTACACACACGGACAATATCTAGTTCAACTCTGTTTCTGAAAATGATACAAACCACAGGTCCTCTAACATCCAATGCTTTTCAGTTAAGAGCTAGACACGTGTGAGCTTTGTGAACAATGTAGCTTCGTTTGAGCAGAAAAGTAAACTGCGTTTACCTGAAACGAGTCTTGCTTGTAGGAAGACACAGACCCTGGCATTTAACTCCGTTTCTGAAGGGAAACACACAGCACAGTTCTCATATATGAAACACCCTGCTTTAGAGCAAGAAGCACGCTCTTGCTTTCTAGAGTCTCTCATACAGAGGGAAACGTGAGTGTGCTCAGCACAAAAGGACTGTGTTTCCTACACACACGTACAATATCTAGTTCAACTCTGTTTCTGAAAATGATACAAACCACAGGTCCTCTAACATCCAAGCCTTTTCAGTTAAGAGCGAGAAACGTGTGAGCTTCGTGAACAATGTAGTTTCCTTTGAGCTGAAAAGTGACTCTGTTTATCTGTAACAAAGTCTTGCTTGTAGGATGACACAGACCCTGGCATTTAACACCGTTTCTGAAGGGAAACACACAGCACAGTTCTTATCCATGAAACACACTCTCCTTTAGAGCAAGTAGCACGCTCTTGCTTTCTAGAGTCTCTCATAAAGAGGGAAACGTGAGTGTGCTCAGAACAAAAGAACTGTGTTTCCTACACACACGGACCATATCTAGTTCAACTCTGCTTCTGAAACTGATACAAACCACAGGTCCTCTAACATCCAATGCTTTTCAGGTAAGAGCGAGAAACGTGTGAGCTTCGTTAACAATGTAGATTCGTTTGAGCTGAAAAGTGACTGCGTTTACCTGAAATGAGTCTTGCTTGTAGGAAGACACAGACCCTGGCATTTAACTCCCTTTCTGAAGGGAAACACACAGCACAGTCCTCATCTATGAAACACACTCTTCTTTAGAGCAATAAGCACGCTCTTGCTTTCGAGAGTCTCTCATACAGAGGGAAACGTGAGTGTGCTCAGAACAAAAGAACTGTGTTTCCTACACACACGGACAATATCTAGTTCAACTCTGCTTCTGAATCTGATACAAACCACAGGTCCTCTAACATCCAATGCTTTTCAGGTAAGAGCGAGAAACGTGTGAGCTTCGTTAACAATGTAGATTCGTTTGAGCTGAAAAGTGACTGCGTTTACCTGAAATGAGTCTTGCTTGTAGGAAGACACAGACCCTGGCATTTAACTCCGTTTCTGAAGGGAAACACACAGCACAGTTCTCATCCATGAAACACACTCTGCTTTAGAGCAATAAGCACGCTCTAGCATTCTAGAGTCTCTCATAAAGAGGGAAACGTGAGGGTGCTCAGAACAAAAGAATTGTGTTTCCTACACACACGGACCATATCTAGTTCAACTCTGCTTCTGAAACTGATACAATCCATACGTCCTCTAACATCAAATGCTTTTCAGTTAAGAGCGAGACACGTGTGAGCTTCGTGAACAATGTAGATTCGTTTGTGCTGAAAAGTGACTGTGTTTACCTAAAACGAGTCTTGCTTGTAGGAAGACACAGACCCTGGCATTTAACTCCGTTTCTGAAGGGAAACACACAGCACAGTTCTCATATATGAAACACCCTGCTTTAGAGCAAGAAGCACGCTCTTGCTTTCTAGAGTCTCTCATACAGAGGGAAACGTGAGTGTGCTCAACACAAAAGAACTGTGTTTCCTACACACACGGACAATATCTAGTTCAACTCTGTTTCTGAAAATGATACAAACCACAGGTCCTCTAACATCCAAGGCTTTTTAGTTAACAGCGAGAAACGTGTGAGCTTCGTGAACAATGTAGTTTCCTTTGAGCTGAAAAGTGACTCTGTTTATCTGTAACGAAGTCTTGCTTGTAGGAAGACACAGACCCTGGCATTTAACTCCGTTTCTGAAGGGAAACACACAGCACAGTTCTCATCCATGAAACACACTCTGCTTTAGAGCAATAAGCACGCTCTTGCATTCTAGAGTCTCTCATAAAGAGGGAAACGTGAGTGTGCTCAGAACAAAAGAACTGTGTTTCCTACACACACGGACCATATCTAGTTCAACTCTGCTTCTGAAACTGATACACACCACACATCCTCTAACATCCAATGCTTTTCAGGTAAGAGCGAGACACGTGTGACCTTCGTGAACTATGTAGATTCGTTTGAGCTGAAAAGTGACTGTGTTTACCTGAAACGAGTCTTGCTTGTAGGAAGACAGAGACCCTGGCATTTAACTCCGTTTCTGAAGAGAAACACACAGCACAGTTCTCATCCATGAAACACACTCTGCTTTAGAGCAAGAAGCACGCTCTTGCTTTCTAGAGTCTCTCATACAGAGGGAAACGTGAGTGTGCTCAGCACAAAAGAACTGTGTTTCCTACACACACGGACAATATCTAGTTCAACTCTGTTTCTGAAAATGATACAAACCACAGGTCCTCTAACATCCAATGCTTTTCAGTTAAGAGCTAGACACGTGTGAGCTTTGTGAACAATGTAGCTTCGTTTGAGCAGAAAAGTAAACTGCGTTTACCTGAAACGAGTCTTGCTTGTAGGAAGACACAGACCCTGGCATTTAACTCAGTTTCTGAAGGGAAACACACAGCACAGTTCTCATATATGAAACACCCTGCTTTAGAGCAAGAAGCACGCTCTTGCTTTCTAGAGTCTCTCATACAGAGGGAAACGTGAGTGTGCTCAGCACAAAAGAACTGTGTTTCCTACACACACGGACAATATCTAGTTCAATTCTGTTTCTGAAAATGATACAAACCACAGGTCCTCTAACATCCAAGCCTTTTCAGTTAAGAGCGAGAAACGTGTGAGTTTCGTGAACAATGTAGTTTCCTTTGAGCTGAAAAGTGACTCTGTTTATCTGTAACAAAGTCTTGCTTGTAGGATGACACAGACCCTGGCATTTAACACCGTTTCTGAAGGGAAACACACAGCACAGTCCTCATCCATGAAACACACTCTCCTTTAGAGCAAGAAGCACGCTCTTGCTTTCTAGAGTCTCTCATAAAGAGGGAAACGTGAGTGTGCTCAGAACAAAAGAACTGTGTTTCCTACACACACGGACCATATCTAGTTCAACTCTGCTTCTGAAACTGATACAAACCACACATCGTCTAACATCCAATGCTTTTCAGTTAAGAGCGAGACACGTGTGAGCTTCATGAACAATGAAGTTTCCTTTGAGCTGAAAATTAACTGCGTTTATCTGAAACGAAGTCTTGCTTGTAGAAAGACAGAGAGCCTAGCATTTAACTCCCTTTCTGAAGGGAAACACACAGCACAGTCCTCATCTATGAAACACACTCTTCTTTAGAGCAATAAGCACGCTCTTGCTTTCGAGAGTCTCTCATACAGAGGGAAACGTGAGTGTGCTCAGAACAAAAGAACTGTGTTTCCTACACACACGGACAATATCTAGTTCAACTCTGCTTCTGAATCTGATACAAACCACAGGTCCTCTAACATCCAATGCTTTTCAGGTAAGAGCGAGAAACGTGTGAGCTTCGTTAACAATGTAGATTCGTTTGAGCTGAAAAGTGACTGCGTTTACCTGAAACGAGTCTTGCTTGTGGCAAGACACAGAGCCTGGCATTTAACTCCGTTTCTGAAGGGAAACACACAGCACAGTTCTCATCCATGAAACACACTCTGCTTTAGAGCAATAAGCACGCTCTAGCATTCTAGAGTCTCTCATACAGAGGGAAACGTGAGTGTGCTCAGCACAAAAGAACTGTGTTTCCTACACACACGGACAATATCTAGTTCAACTCTGTTTCTGAAAATGATACAAACCACAGGTCCTCTAACATCCAATGCTTTTCAGTTAAGAGCTAGACACGTGTGAGCTTTGTGAACAATGTAGCTTCGTTTGAGCAGAAAAGTAAACTGCGTTTACCTGAAACGAGTCTTGCTTGTAGGAAGACACAGACCCTGGCATTTAACTCAGTTTCTGAAGGGAAACACACAGCACAGTTCTCATATATGAAACACCCTGCTTTAGAGCAAGAAGCACGCTCTTGCTTTCTAGAGTCTCTCATACAGAGGGAAACGTGAGTGTGCTCAGCACAAAAGAACTGTGTTTCCTACACACACGGACAATATCTAGTTCAATTCTGTTTCTGAAAATGATACAAACCACAGGTCCTCTAACATCCAAGCCTTTTCAGTTAAGAGCGAGAAACGTGTGAGTTTCGTGAACAATGTAGTTTCCTTTGAGCTGAAAAGTGACTCTGTTTATCTGTAACAAAGTCTTGCTTGTAGGATGACACAGACCGTGGCATTTAACACCGTTTCTGAAGGGAAACACACAGCACAGTCCTCATCCATGAAACACACTCTCCTTTAGAGCAAGAAGCACGCTCTTGCTTTCTAGAGTCTCTCATAAAGAGGGAAACGTGAGTGTGCTCAGAACAAAAGAACTGTGTTTCCTACACACACGGACCATATCTAGTTCAACTCTGCTTCTGAAACTGATACAAACCACACATCGTCTAACATCCAATGCTTTTCAGTTAAGAGCGAGACACGTGTGAGCTTCATGAACAATGAAGTTTCGTTTGAGCTGAAAATTAACTGCGTTTATCTGAAACGAAGTCTTGCTTGTAGAAAGACAGAGAGCCTAGCATTTAACTCCCTTTCTGAAGGGAAACACACAGCACAGTCCTCATCTATGAAACACACTCTTCTTTAGAGCAATAAGCACGCTCTTGCTTTCGAGAGTCTCTCATACAGAGGGAAACGTGAGTGTGCTCAGAACAAAAGAACTGTGTTTCCTACACACACGGACAATATCTAGTTCAACTCTGCTTCTGAATCTAATACAAACCACAGATCCTCTAACATCCAATGCTTTTCAGGTAAGAGCGAGAAACGTGTGAGCTTCGTTAACAATGTAGATTCGTTTGAGCTTAAAAGTGACTGCATTTACCTGAAACGAGTCTTGCTTGTAGGAAGACACAGACCCTGGCATTTAACTCCGTTTCTGAAGGGAAACACACAGCACAGTTCTCATCCATGAAACACACTCTGCTTTAGAGCAATAAGCACGCTCTAGCATTCTAGAGTCTCTCATAAAGAGGGAAACGTGAGTGTGCTCAGAACAAAAGAACTGTGTTTCCTACACACACGGACCATATCTAGTTCAACTCTGCTTCTGAAACTGATACAATCCATACGTCCTCTAACATCAAATGCTTTTCAGTTAAGAGCGAGACACGTGTGAGCTTCGTGAACAATGTAGATTCGTTTGAGCTGAAAAGTGACTGTGTTTACCTGAAACGAGTCTTGCTTGTAGGAAGACACAGACCCTGGCATTTAACTCCGTTTCTGAAGGGAAACACACAGCACAGTTCTATTTTATGAAACACACTGCTTTAGAGCAAGAAGCACGCTCTTGCTTTCTAGAGTCTCTCATACAGAGGGAAACGTGAGTGTGCTCAACACAAAAGAACTGTGTTTCCTACACACACGGACAATATCTAGTTCAACTCTGTTTCTGAAAATGATACAAACCACAGGTCCTCTAACATCCAAGGCTTTTCAGTTAACAGCGAGAAACGTGTGAGCTTCGTGAACAATGTAGTTTCCTTTGAGCTGAAAAGTGACTCTGTTTATCTGTAACGAAGTCTTGCTTGTAGGATGACACAGACCCTGGCATTTAACACCGTTTCTGAAGGGAAACACACAGCACAGTCCTCATCCATGAAACACACTCTGCTTTAGAGCAAGAAGTAGGCTCTTGCTTTCTAGAGTCTCTCATACAGAAGGAAAAGTGAGTGTGCTCAGAACAAAAGAACTGTGTTTCCTACACACACGGACAATATCTAGTTCAACTCTGCTTCTGAATCTGATACAAACCACAGGTCCTCTAAATCCAATGCTTTTCAGTTAAGAGCGAGACACGTGTGAGCTTCGTTAACAATGTAGATTCGTTTGAGCTGAAAAGTGACTGCGTTTACGTGAAACGAGTCTTGCTTGTAGGAAGACACAGACCCTGGCAATTAACTCCGTTTCTGAAGGGAAACACACAGCACAGTTCTCATCCATGAAACACACTCTGCTTTAGAGCAAGAAGCACGCTCTTGCTTTCTCGAGTCTCTCATACAGAGGGAAACGTGAGTGTGCTCAGCACAAAAGAACTGTGTTTCCTACACACACGGACCATACCTAGTTCAACTCTGTTTCTGAAACTGATACAAACCACAGGTCCTCTAACATCCAAGGCTTTTCAGTTAAGAGCGAGAAACGTGTGAGCTTCATGAACAATGAAGTTTCGTTTGAGCTGAAAATTAACTGCGTTTATCTGAAACGAAGTCTTGCTTGTAGAAAGACAGAGAGCCTAGCATTTATCTCCGTTTCTGAAGGGAAACACACAGCACAGTCCTCATCTATGAAACACACTCTTCTTTAGAGCAATAAGCACGCTCTTGTTTTCGAGAGTCTCTCATACAGAGGGAAACGTGAGTGTGCTCAGAACAAAAGAACTGTGTTTCCTACACACACGGACAATATCTAGTTCAACTCTGCTTCTGAATCTGATACAAACCACAGGTCCTCTAACATCCAATGCTTTTCAGGTAAGAGCGAGAAACGTGTGAGCTTCGTTAACAATGTAGATTCGTTTGAGCTGAAAAGTGACTGCGTTTACCTGAAACGAGTCTTGCTTGTAGGAAGACACAGACCCTGGCATTTAACTCCGTTTCTGAAGGGAAACACACAGCACAGTTCTCATCCATGAAACACACTCTGCTTTAGAGCAATAAGCACGCTCTAGCATTCTAGAGTCTCTCATAAAGAGGGAAACGTGAGTGTGCTCAGAACAAAAGAACTGTGTTTCCTACACACACGGACCATATCTAGTTCAACTCTGCTTCTCAAACTGATACACACCACATATCCTCTAACATCCAATGCTTTTCAGGTAAGAGCGAGACACGTGTGACCTTCGTGAACTATGTAGATTCGTTTGAGCTGAAAAGTGACTGTGTTTACCTGAAACGAGTCTTGCTTGTAGGAAGACACAGACCCTGGCATTTAACTCCGTTTCTGAAGAGAAACACACAGCACAGTTCTCATCCATGAAACACACTCTGCTTTAGAGCAAGAAGCACGCTCTTGCTTTCTAGAGTCTCTCCTACAGAGGGAAACGTGAGTGTGCTCAGCACAAAAGAACTGTGTTTCCTACACACACGGACAATATCTAGTTCAACTCTGTTTCTGAAAATGATACAAACCACAGGTCCTCTAACATCCAATGCTTTTCAGTTAAGAGCTAGACACGTGTGAGCTTTGTGAACAATGTAGCTTCGTTTGAGCAGAAAAGTAAACTGCGTTTACCTGAAACGAGTCTTGCTTGTAGGAAGACACAGACCCTGGCATTTAACTCCGTTTCTGAAGGGAAACACACAGCACAGTTCTCATATATGAAACACCCTGCTTTAGAGCAAGAAGCACGCTCTTGCTTTCTAGAGTCTCTCATACAGAGGGAAACGTGAGTGTGCTCAGCACAAAAGAACTGTGTTTCCTACACACACGGACAATATCTAGTTCAATTCTGTTTCTGAAAATGATACAAACCACAGGTCCTCTAACATCCAAGCCTTTTCAGTTAAGAGCGAGAAACGTGTGAGTTTCGTGAACAATGTAGTTTCCTTTGAGCTGAAAAGTGACTGCGTTTATCTGTAACAAAGTCTTGCTTGTAGGATGACACAGACCCTGGCATTTAACACCGTTTCTGAAGGGAAACACACAGCACAGTCCTCATCCATGAAACACACTCTCCTTTAGAGCAAGAAGCACGCTCTTGCTTTCTAGAGTCTCTCATAAAGAGGGAAACGTGAGTGTGCTCAGAACAAAAGAACTGTGTTTCCTACACACACGGACCATATCTAGTTCAACTCTGCTTCTGAAACTGATACAAACCACACATCGTCTAACATCCAATGCTTTTCAGTTAAGAGCGAGACACGTGTGAGCTTCATGAACAATGAAGTTTCGATTGAGCTGAAAATTAACTGCGTTTATCTGAAACGAAGTCTTGCTTGTAGAAAGACAGAGAGCCTAGCATTTAACTCCATTTCTGAAGGGAAACACACAGCACAGTCCTCATCTATGAAACACACTCTTCTTTAGAGCAATAAGCACGCTCTTGCTTTCGAGAGTCTCTCATACAGAGGGAAACGTGAGTGTGCTCAGAACAAAAGAACTGTGTTTCCTACACACACGGACAATATCTAGTTCAACTCTGCTTCTGAATCTGATACAAACCACAGGACCTCTAACATCCAATGCTTTTCAGGTAAGAGCGAGAAACGTGTGAGCTTCGTTAACAATGTAGATTCGTTTGAGCTGAAAAGTGACTGCGTTTACCTGAAACGAGTCTTGCTTGTAGGAAGACACAGACCCTGGCATTTAACTCCGTTTCTGAAGGGAAACACACAGCACAGTTCTCATCCATGAAACACACTCTGCTTTAGAGCAATAAGCACGCTCTAGCATTCTAGAGTCTCTCATAAAGAGGGAAACGTGAGTGTGCTCAGAACAAAAGAACTGTGTTTCCTACACACACGGACCATGTCTAGTTCAACTCTGCTTCTGAAACTGATACAATCCATACGTCCTCTAACATCAAATGCTTTTCAGTTAAGAGCGAGACACGTGTGAGCTTCGTGAACAATGTAGATTCGTTTGAGCTGAAAAGTGACTGTGTTTACCTGAAACGAGTCTTGCTTGTAGGAAGACACAGACCCTGGCATTTAACTCCGTTTCTGAAGGGAAACACACAGCACAGTTCTCATATATGAAACACCCTGCTTTAGAGCAAGAAGCACGCTCTTGCTTTCTAGAGTCTCTCATAGAGAGGGAAACGTGAGTGTGCTCAGCACAAAAGAACTGTGTTTCCTACACACACGGACAATATCTAGTTCAACTCTGTTTCTGAAAATGATACAAACCACAGGTCCTCTAACATCCAAGGCTTTTAGGTTAACAGCGAGAAACGTGTGAGCTTCGTTAACAATGTAGATTCGTTTGAGCTGAAAAGTGACTGCGTTTACGTGAAACGAGTCTTGCTTGTAGGAAGACACAGACCCTGGCATTTAACTCCGTTTCTGAAGGGAAACACACAGCACAGTTCTCATCCATGAAACACACTCTGCTTTAGAGCAAGAAGCACGCTCTTGCTTTCTAGAGTCTCTCATACAGAGGGAAACGTGAGTGTGCTCAGCACAAAAGAACTGTGTTTCCTACACACACGGACCATATCTAGTTCAACTCTGTTTCTGAAACTGATACAAATTTCAGGTCCTCTAACATCCAATGCTTTTCAGTTAAGAGCGAGAAACGTGTGAGCTTCGTGAACAATGTAGCTTCGTTTGAGCTGAAAATTAACTGCTTTTATCTGAAATGAATTCTTGCTTGAAGGAAGACACAGAGCCGGGCATTTAACTCCGTTTCTGAAGGAAACACACAGCACTGTTCTTATCCATGAAACACACTCTGCTTTAGAGCAAGAATCACGCTCTTGCTTTCTAGACTCTCTCATACAGAGGGAAACGTGAGTGTGCTCAGCACAAAAGAACTGTGTTTCTTACACGCAAGGACCATACATAGTTCAACTCTGTTTCTGAAACTGATACAAACCACAGGTCCTCTAACATCCAATGCTTTTCAGTTAAGAGCTAGACACGTGTGAGCTTCGTGAACAATGTAGCTTCGTTTGAGCAGAAAAGTAACTGCGTTTACCTGAAACGAGTCTTGCTTGTAGGAAGACACAGACCGTGGCATTTAACTCCATTTCTGAAGGGAAACACCCAGCACAGTTCTCATATATGAAACACCCTGCTTTAGAGCAAGAAGCACGCTCTTGCTTTCTAGAGTCTCTCATACAGAGGGAAACGTGAGTGTGCTCAGCACAAAAGAACTGTGTTTCCTACACACACGGACAATATCTAGTTCAACTCTCTTTCTGAAACTGATACAAACCATAGGTCCTCTAACATCCAATGCTTTTCAGTTAAGAGCGAGAAACGTGTGAGCTTCGTGAACAATGTAGCTTCGTTTGAGCTGAAAATTAACTGCTTTTATCTGAAACGAGTCTTGCTTGTAGGAAGACACAGACCCTGGCATTTAACTCCGATTCTGAAGAGAAACACACAGCACAGTTCTCATCCATGAAACACACTCTGCTCTAGAGCAAGAAGCACACCCTTGCTTTCTAGAGTCTCTCATAGAGAGGGAAATGTGAGTGTGCTCAGCACAAAAGAACTGTGTTTCCTACACACACGGACCATATCTAGTTCAAGTATGTTTCTGAAACTGATACAAACCACAGGTCCTCCAACATCCAATGCTTTTCAGTGAAGAGCGAGAAATGTGTGAGCTTCGTAAACAACTTAGATCGTTTGAGCTGAAAAGTGACTGCGTTTACCTGAAACGAGTCTTGCTTGTAGGAAGACACAGACCCTGGCATTTAACAGCATTTCTGAAGGGAATCACACAGCACAGTCCTCATCCATGAAACACACTCTGCTTTAGAGCAATAAGCATGCTCTAGCTTTCTAGAGTCTCTCATACAGAGGGAAACGTGAGTGTGCTCAGAACAAAAGAACTGTGTTTCCTAAACACACAGACCATATCTAGTTCAACTCTGCTTCTGAAACTGATACAAACCACACGTCCTCTAAAATCCAATGTTTTTCAGTTAAGAGCGAGACACGTGTGAGCTTCGTGAACAATGTAGATTCATTTGAGCTTAAAAGTGACTGTGTTTACCTGAAACGAGTCTTGCTTGTAGGCAGACAAAGACCCTGGCATTTAACTCCGTTTCTGAAGGGAAACACACAGCACAGTTCTCATCCATGAAACACACTCTCCTTTAGAGCAAGAAGCACGCTCTTGCTTTCTAGAGTCTCTCATGAAGAGGGAAACGTGAGTGTGCTCAGAACAAAAGAACTGTGTTTCCTACACACACGGACCATATCTAGTTCAACTCTGTTTCTGAAACTGATACAAACCACAGGTCCTCTAACATCCAATGCTTTTCAGTTAAGAGCGAGACACGTGTGACCTTCGTGAACAATGTAGATTCGTTTGAGCTGAAAAGTGACTTTGTTTACCTGAAACGAGTCTTGCTTGTAGGAAGACACAGACCCTGGCATTTAACTCCGTTTCTGAAGAGAAACACACAGCACAATTCTCATCCATGAAACACACTCTGCTTTAGAGCAAGAAGCACGCTCTTGCTTTCTAGAGTCTCTCATACAGAGGGAAACGTGAGTGTGCTCAGCACAAAAGAACTGTGTTTCCTACACACACGGACCATATCTAGTTCAACTCTGTTTCTGAAACTGATACAAACCACAGGTCCTCTAACATCCAATGCCTTTCAGTTATGAGCGAGAAACGTGTGAGCTTCGTAAACAATGTAGCTTCTTTTGAGCTGAAAAGTGACTGAGTTTATCTGAAACGAAGTCTTGATTGTAGGAAGACACAGAGCCAGGCTTTTAACTCTGTTTGTGAAGGGAAACACAGGGCACATATCTCATCCATGAAACACACTCTGCTTAGGAGCAAACAGCATGCTCTCTCTTTCTATAGTCTCTAATACAGAGGGAAACGTGATTGTGCTCAGAACAAAAGAACTGTGTTTCCTACACACAAGGACCATATCCAGTTCAACTCTGTTTCTGTAACTGATACAAACCCCAGGTCCTCTAACATCCAATGCTTTTCAGTTAAGAGCAAGAAACGTGTGAGCTTCATGAACAATGTAGCTTCGTTTGAGCTAAAAATTGACTTCGTTTATCTGAATCGAAGTCTTGCTTGTAGGAAGACACAGTTCCAGGCATTTAACTCCGTTTCTGAAGGGAAACACAGGGCACATTTCTCGTCCATGAAACACACTCTGCTTTAGAGCAAGAAGCACGCTCTTGCATTCTAGACTCTCTAATACAGAGGGAAACGTGAGTTTGCTCAGAACAAAGAACTGTGTTTCCTACACACACGGACCATATCTAGTTCAATTCTGTTTCTGAAACTGATACAAACCACAGGTCCTCTAACATCCAATGCTTTTTAGGTAAGAGTGAGAAACGTGTGAGCTTCGTGAACAATGTAGGTTCATTTGAGCTGAAAAGTGACTGCGTTTACCTGAAAGGAAGTCTTGCTTGTAGGAAGACACAGGCCCTGTCATTTAACACCTTTTCTGAAGGGAAACACAGCACATTCCTCATCCATGAAACATACTCTGCTTTAGATCAATAAGCATGCTCTTGCTTTCTAGACTCTCTAATACAGAAGGAAACGTGAGTGTGCTCAGAACAAAAGAACTGTGTTCCCTACACACACGGACCATATCTAGTTCAACTCTGTTTCTGAAACTGATACAAACCCCAGGTCCTCTAACATCCAATGCTTTTCAATTAAGAGCAAGAAACGTGTGAGCTTCGTGAACAATGTAGCTTCGTTTGAGCTAAAAATTGACTGCGTTTATCTGAAACAAAGTCTTGCTTGTAGGAAGACACAGAGCCAGGCATTTAACTCCGTTTCTGAATGGAAACACAAACCACAGTTCTCATCCACATAACACACTCTGCTTTAGAGCAAGAAGCAAACGCTTGATTTCTAGAGTCTAATACACAGGGAAACGTGAGTGTGCTCAGAACAAAAGAACTGTGTTTCCTACACGCACGGACCATACATAGTTCAACTCTGTTTCTGAAACTGATACAAACCACAGGTCCTCTAACATCCAATGCTTTTCAGTTAAGATTGAGACACGTGTGAGCTTCGTGAACAATGTAGCTTCGTTTGAGCAGAAAAGTGACTGCGTTTACCGGAAACGAGTCTTGCTTGTAGGAAGACACAGACCCTGGCATTTAACTCCATTTCTGAAGGGAAACACACAGCACAGTCCTCATCCATGAAACACACTCTGCTTTAGAGCAAGAA
Organism: Onychomys leucogaster; assembly: GCA_949786385.1. Lineage (NCBI taxonomy): Eukaryota > Metazoa > Chordata > Mammalia > Rodentia > Cricetidae > Onychomys > Onychomys leucogaster. Next base: position 44,077,981 of record OX460418.1, on the reverse strand, counting down.
GTACGCTCTTGCTTTCTAGAGTCTCTCATACAGAGGGAAACGTGAGTATGCTCAGCACAAAAGAACTGTGTTTCCTACACACACGGACCATATCTAGTTCAACTCTGTTTCTGAAACTGATACAAACCACAGGTCCTCTAACATCCAATGCTTTTCAGTTAAGAGCGAGAAACGTGTGAGCTTCGTGAACAATGTAGCTTCGTTTGAGCTGAAAAATTACTGCTTTTATCTGAAACGAATTCTTGCTTGTAGGAAGACACAGAGCCGGGCATTTAACTCCGTTTCTGAAGGAAACACACAGCACTGTTCTTATCCATGAAACACACTCTCCTTTAGAGCAAGAAGCACGCTCTTGCTTTCTAGAGTCTCTCATGAAGAGGGAAACGTGAGTGTGCTCAGAACAAAAGAACTGTGTTTCCTACACACACGGACCATATCTAGTTCAACTCTGTTTCTGAAACTGATACAAACCACAGGTCCTCTAACATCCAATGCTTTTCAGTTAAGAGCGAGACACGTGTGACCTTCGTGAACAATGTAGATTCGTTTGAGCTGAAAAGTGACTTTGTTTACCTGAAACGAGTCTTGCTTGTAGGAAGACACAGACCCTGGCATTTAACTCCGTTTCTGAAGAGAAACACACAGCACAATTCTCATCCATGAAACACACTCTGCTTTAGAGCAAGAAGCACGCTCTTGCTTTCTAGAGTCTCTCATACAGAGGGAAACGTGAGTGTGCTCAGCACAAAAGAACTGTGTTTCCTACACACACGGACCATATCTAGTTCAACTCTGTTTCTGAAACTGATACAAACCACAGGTCCTCTAACATCCAATGCCTTTCAGTTATGAGCGAGAAACGTGTGAGCTTCGTAAACAATGTAGCTTCTTTTGAGCTGAAAAGTGACTGAGTTTATCTGAAACGAAGTCTTGATTGTAGGAAGACACAGAGCCAGGCTTTTAACTCTGTTTGTGAAGGGAAACACAGGGCACATATCTCATCCATGAAACACACTCTGCTTAGGAGCAAACAGCATGCTCTCTCTTTCTATAGTCTCTAATACAGAGGGAAACGTGATTGTGCTCAGAACAAAAGAACTGTGTTTCCTACACACAAGGACCATATCCAGTTCAACTCTGTTTCTGTAACTGATACAAACCCCAGGTCCTCTAACATCCAATGCTTTTCAGTTAAGAGCAAGAAACGTGTGAGCTTCATGAACAATGTAGCTTCGTTTGAGCTAAAAATTGACTTCGTTTATCTGAATCGAAGTCTTGCTTGTAGGAAGACACAGTTCCAGGCATTTAACTCCGTTTCTGAAGGGAAACACAGGGCACATTTCTCGTCCATGAAACACACTCTGCTTTAGAGCAAGAAGCACGCTCTTGCATTCTAGACTCTCTAATACAGAGGGAAACGTGAGTTTGCTCAGAACAAAGAACTGTGTTTCCTACACACACGGACCATATCTAGTTCAATTCTGTTTCTGAAACTGATACAAACCACAGGTCCTCTAACATCCAATGCTTTTTAGGTAAGAGTGAGAAACGTGTGAGCTTCGTGAACAATGTAGGTTCATTTGAGCTGAAAAGTGACTGCGTTTACCTGAAAGGAAGTCTTGCTTGTAGGAAGACACAGGCCCTGTCATTTAACACCTTTTCTGAAGGGAAACACAGCACATTCCTCATCCATGAAACATACTCTGCTTTAGATCAATAAGCATGCTCTTGCTTTCTAGACTCTCTAATACAGAAGGAAACGTGAGTGTGCTCAGAACAAAAGAACTGTGTTCCCTACACACACGGACCATATCTAGTTCAACTCTGTTTCTGAAACTGATACAAACCCCAGGTCCTCTAACATCCAATGCTTTTCAATTAAGAGCAAGAAACGTGTGAGCTTCGTGAACAATGTAGCTTCGTTTGAGCTAAAAATTGACTGCGTTTATCTGAAACAAAGTCTTGCTTGTAGGAAGACACAGAGCCAGGCATTTAACTCCGTTTCTGAATGGAAACACAAACCACAGTTCTCATCCACATAACACACTCTGCTTTAGAGCAAGAAGCAAACGCTTGATTTCTAGAGTCTAATACACAGGGAAACGTGAGTGTGCTCAGAACAAAAGAACTGTGTTTCCTACACGCACGGACCATACATAGTTCAACTCTGTTTCTGAAACTGATACAAACCACAGGTCCTCTAACATCCAATGCTTTTCAGTTAAGATTGAGACACGTGTGAGCTTCGTGAACAATGTAGCTTCGTTTGAGCAGAAAAGTGACTGCGTTTACCGGAAACGAGTCTTGCTTGTAGGAAGACACAGACCCTGGCATTTAACTCCATTTCTGAAGGGAAACACACAGCACAGTCCTCATCCATGAAACACACTCTGCTTTAGAGCAAGAAGTACGCTCTTGCTTTCTAGAGTCTCTCATACAGAGGGAAACGTGAGTATGCTCAGCACAAAAGAACTGTGTTTCCTACACACACGGACCATATCTAGTTCAACTCTGTTTCTGAAACTGATACAAACCACAGTTCCTCTAACATCCAATGCTTTTCAGTTAAGAGCGAGAAACGTGTGAGCTTCGTGAACAATGTAGCTTCGTTTGAGCTGAAAAATTACTGCTTTTATCTGAAACGAATTCTTGCTTGTAGGAAGACACAGAGCCGGGCATTTAACTCCGTTTCTGAAGGAAACACACAGCACTGTTCTTATCCATGAAACACACTCTGCTTTAGAGCAAGAATCACGCTCTTGCTTTCTAGAGTCTCCCATAAAGAGGGAAACGTGTGTGTGCTCAGAACAAAAGAACTGTGTTTCCTACACACACGGACCATATCTAGTTCAACTCTGCTTCTGAAACTGATACACACCACACATCCTCTAACATCCAATGCTTTTCAGTTAAGAGCGAGACACGTGTGACCTTCGTGAACTATGTAGATTCGTTTGAGCTGAAAAGTGACTTTGTTTACCTGAAACGAGTCTTGCTTGTAGGAAGACACAGACCCTGGCATTTAACTCCGTTTCTGAATAGAAACACACAGCACAGTTCTCATCCATGAAACACACTCTGCTTTAGAGCAAGAAGCACGCTCTTGCTTTCCAGAGTCTCTCATACAGAGGGAAACGTGAGTGTGCTCAGCACAAAAGAACTGTGTTTCCTACACACACGGACAATATCTAGTTCAACTCTGTTCCTGAAAATGATACAAACCACAGGTCCTCTAACATCCAATGCTTTTCAGTTAAGAGCTAGACACATATGAGCTTTGTGAACAATGTAGCTTCGTTTGAGCAGAAAAGTAAACTGCGTTTACCTGAAACGAGTCTTGCTTGTAGGAAGACACAGACCCTGGCATTTAACTCCGTTTCTGAAGGGAAACACACAGCACAGTTCTCATATATGAAACACCCTGCTTTAGAGCAAGAAGCACGCTCTTGCTTTCTAGAGTCTCTCATACAGAGGGAAACGTGAGTGTGCTCAGCACAAAAGAACTGTGTTTCCTACACACACGGACCATACCTAGTTCAACTCTGTTTCTGAAACTGATACAAACCACAGGTCCTCTAACATCCAATGCTTTTCAGTTAAGAGCGATAAAACGTGTGAGTTTCGTGAACAATGAAGTTTTGTTTGAGCTGAAAATTAACTGCGTTTATCTGAAACGAAGTCTTGCTTGTAGAAAGACAGAGAGCCTGGCATTTAACTCCGTTTCTGAAGGGAAACACACAGCACAGTCCTCAACTATGAAACACACTCTGCTTTAGAGCAATAAGCACGCTCTTGCCTTCGAGAGTCTCTCATACAGAGGGAAACGTGAGTGTGCTCAGAAGAAAAGAACTGTGTTTCCTACACACACGGACCATATCTAGTTCAACTCTGCTTCTGAATCTGATACAAACCACAGGTCCTCTAACATCCAATGCTTTTCAGTTAAGAGCGAGACACATGTGAGCTTCGTTAACAACTTAGATTCGTTTGAGCTGAAAAGTGACTGCGTTTACCTGAAACGAGTCTTGCTTGTAGGAAGACACAGACGCTGGCATTTAACACCGTTTCTGAAGGGAAACACACAGCACAGTTCTCATCCATGAAACACACTCTCCTTTAGAGCAAGAAGCACGCTCTTGCTTTCTAGAGTCTCTCATGAAGAGGGAAACGTGAGTGTGCTCAGAACAAAAGAACTGTGTTTCCTACACACACGGACCATATCTAGTTCAACTCTGCTTCTGAAACTGATACAAACCACACATCGTCTAACATCCAATGCTTTTCAGTTAAGAGCGAGACACGTGTGACCTTCGTGAACAATGTAGATTCGTTTGAGCTGAAAAGTGACTGTGTTTACCTGAAACGAGTCTTGCTTGTAGGAAGACACAGACCCTGGCATTTAACTCCGTTTCTGAAGAGAAACACACAGCACAATTCTCATCCATGAAACACACTCTGCTTTAGAGCAAGAAGCACGCTCTTGCTTTCTAGAGTCTCTCATACAGAGGGAAACGTGAGTGTGCTCAGCACAAAAGAACTGTGTTTCCTACACACACGGACCATATCTAGTTCAACTCTGTTTCTGAAACTGATACAAACCACAGGTCCTCTAACATCCAATGCTTTTCAGTTAAGAGCGAGAAACGTGTGAGCTTCGTGAACAATGTAGCTTCGTTTGAGCTGAAAATTAACTGCTTTTATCTGAAACGAATTCTTGCTTGTAGGAAGACACAGAGCCGGGCATTTAACTCCGTTTCTGAAGGAAACACACAGCACTGTTCTTATCCATGAAACACACTCTGCTTTAGAGCAAGAATCACGCTCTTGCTTTCTAGAGTCTCTCATAAAGAGGGAAACGTGAGTGTGCTCAGAACAAAAGAACTGTGTTTCCTACACACACGGACCATATCTAGTTCAACTCTGCTTCTGAAACTGATACACACCACACATCCTCTAACATCCAATGCTTTTCAGTTAAGAGCGAGACACGTGTGACCTTCGTGAACTATGTAGATTCCTTTGAGCTGAAAAGTGACTTTGTTTACCTGAAACGAGTCTTGCTTGTAGGAAGACACAGACCCTGGCATTTAACTCCGTTTCTGAAGAGAAACACACAGCACAGTTCTCATCCATGAAACACACTCTGCTTTAGAGCAAGAAGCACGCTCTTGCTTTCTAGAGTCTCTCATACAGAGGGAAACGTGAGTGTGCTCAGCACAAAAGAACTGTGTTTCCTACACACACGGACAATATCTAGTTCAACTCTGTTTCTGAAAATGATACAAACCACAGGTCCTCTAACATCCAATGCTTTTCAGTTAAGAGCTAGACACGTGTGAGCTTTGTGAACAATGTAGCTTCGTTTGAGCAGAAAAGTAAACTGCGTTTACCTGAAACGAGTCTTGCTTGTAGGAAGACACAGACCCTGGCATTTAACTCCGTTTCTGAAGGGAAACACACAGCACAGTTCTCATATATGAAACACCCTGCTTTAGAGCAAGAAGCACGCTCTTGCTTTCTAGAGTCTCTCATACAGAGGGAAACGTGAGTGTGCTCAGCACAAAAGAACTGTGTTTCCTACACACACGGACAATATCTAGTTCAACTCTGTTTCTGAAAATGATACAAACCACAGGTCCTCTAACATCCAAGCCTTTTCAGTTAAGAGCGAGAAACGTGTGAGCTTCGTGAACAATGTAGTTTCCTTTGAGCTGAAAAGTGACTCTGTTTATCTGTAACAAAGTCTTGCTTGTAGGATGACACAGACCCTGGCATTTAACACCGTTTCTGAAGGAAAACACACAGCACAGTCCTCATCCATGAATCACACTCTCCTTTAGAGCAAGAAGCACGCTCTTGCTTTCTAGAGTCTCTCATAAAGAGGGAAACGTGAGTGTGCTCAGAACAAAAGAACTGTGTTTCCTACACACACGGACCATATCTAGTTCAACTCTGCTTCTGAAACTGATACAAACCACACATTGTCTAACATCCAATGCTTTTCAGTTAAGAGCGAGACACGTGTAAGCTTCATGAACAATGAAGTTTCGTTTGAGCTGAAAATTAACTGCGTTTATCTGAAACGAAGTCTTGCTTGTAGAAAGACAGAGAGCCTAGCATTTAACTCCGTTTCTGAAGGGAAACACACAGCACAGTCCTCATCTATGAAACACACTCTTCTTTAGAGCAATAAGCACGCTCTTGCTTTCGAGAGTCTCTCATACAGAGGGAAACGTGAGTGTGCTCAGAACAAAAGAACTGTGTTTCCTACACACACGGACAATATCTAGTTCAACTCTGCTTCTGAATCTGATACAAACCACAGGTCCTCTAACATCCTATGCTTTTCAGGTAAGAGCGAGAAACGTGTGAGCTTCGTTAACAATGTAGATTCGTTTGAGCTGAAAAGTGACTGCGTTTACCTGAAACGAGTCTTGCTTGTAGGAAGACACAGACCCTGGCATTTAACTCCGTTTCTGAAGGGAAACACACAGCACAGTTCTCATCCATGAAACACACTCTGCTTTAGAGCAATAAGCACGCTCTAGCATTCTAGAGTCTCTCATAAAGATGGAAACGTGAGTGTGCTCAGAACAAAAGAACTGTGTTTCCTACACACACGGACCATATCGAGTTCAACTCTGTTTCTGAAACTGATACAATCCATACGTCCTCTAACATCAAATGCTTTTCAGTTAAGAGCGAGACACGTGTGAGCTTCGTGAACAATGTAGATTCGTTTGAGCTGAAAAGTGACTGTGTTTACCTGAAACGAGTCTTGCTTGTAGGAAGACACAGATCCTGGCATTTAACTCCGTTTCTGAAGGGAAACACACAGCACAGTTCTCATATATGAAACACCCTGCTTTAGAGCAAGAAGCACGCTCTTGCTTTCTAGAGTCTCTCATACAGAGGGAAACGTGAGTGTGCTCAGCACAAAAGAACTGTGTTTCCTACACACACGGACAATATCTAGTTCAACTCTGTTCTGAAAATGATACAAACCACAGGTCCTCTAACATCCAAGGCTTTTCAGTTAACAGCGAGAAACGTGTGAGCTTCGTGAACAATGTAGTTTCCTTTGAGCTGAAAAGTGACTCTGTTTATCTGTAACGAAGTCTTGCTTGTAGGATGACACAGACCCTGGCATTTAACACCGTTTCTGAAGGGAAACACACAGCACAGTCCTCATCCATGAAACACACTCTGCTTTAGAGCAAGAAGTAGGCTCTTGCTTTCTAGAGTCTCTCATACAGAGGGAAAAGTGAGTGTGCTAAGCACAAAAGAACTGTGCTTCCTACACACACGGACAATATCTAGTTCAACTCTGCTTCTGAATCTGATACAAACCACAGGTCCTCTAACATCCAATGCTTTTCAGTTAAGAGCGAGACACGTGTGAGCTTCGTTAACAATGTAGATTCCTTTGAGCTGAAAAGTGACTGCGTTTACGTGAAACGAGTCTTGCTTGTAGGAAGACACAGACCCTGGCATTTAACTCCGTTTCTGAAGGGAAACGCACAGCACAGTTCTCATCCATGAAACACACTCTGCTTTAGAGCAAGAAGCACGCTCTTGCTTTCTAGAGTCTCTCATACAGAGGGAAACGTGAGTGTGCTCAGCACAAAAGAACTGTGTTTCCTACACGCACGGACCATACATAGTTCAACTCTGTTTCTGAATCTGATACAAACCACAGGTCCTCTAACATCCAATGCTTTTCAGTTAAGAGCTAGACACGTGTGAGCTTCGTGAACAATGTAGCTTCGTTTGAGCAGAAAAGTAACTGGGTTTATCTGAAATGAGTCTTGCTTGTAGGAAGACACAGACCCTGGCATTTAACTCCATTTCTGAAGGGAAACACACAGCACAGTTCTCATATATGAAACACCCTGCTTTAGAGCAAGAAGCACGCTCTTGCTTTCTAGAGTCTCTCATACAGAGGGAAACGTGAGTGTGCTCAGCACAAAAGAACTGTGTTTCCTACACACACGGACAATATCTAGTTCAACTCTGTTTCTGAAACTGATACAAACCATAGGTCCTCTAACATCCAATGTTTTTCAGTTAAGAGCGAGAAACGTGTGAGCTTCCTGAACAATGTAGCTTAGTTTGAGCTGAAAATTAACTGCTTTTATCTGAAACGTGTCTTGCTTGTAGGAAGACACAGACCCTGGCATTTAACTCCGTTTCTGAAGAGAAACACACGGCACATTTATCATCCATGAAACACACTCTGCTTTAGAGCAAGAAGCACGCTCTTGCGTTCTAGCCTCTCTAATAAAGATGGAAACGTGAGTGTGCTCAGAACAAAAGAACTGTGTTTCCTACACACACGGACCATATCTAGTTCAACTCTGTTTCTGAAACTGATACAAACCACAGGTCCTCTAACATCCAATGCTTTTCAGTTAAGAGCGAGAAACGTGTGAGCTTCGTGAACAATGTAGTTTCGTTTGCGCTCAAAAGTGACTGCGTTTATCTGAAAAGAAGTCTTGCTTGTAGGAAGACACAGAGCCAGGCATTTAACTCAGTTTCTGAAAGGGAAACACACGGCACATTTCTCATCCATGAAACACACTCTGCTTTGGAACAAACAGTACGCTCTCTCTTTCTATAGTCTCTAATACAGAGGGAAACGTGATTGTGCTCAAAACAAAAGAACTGTGTTTCCTACACACACGGACCATATCTAGTTCAACTCTGTTTCTGAAACTGATAGAAACCACAGGTCCTCTAACATCCAATGCTTTTCAGTTAAGAGCGAGAAACGTGTGAGCTTCGTTAACAATGTAGGTTCATTTGAGCTGAAAAGTGACTGCGTTTACCTGAAACGAAGTCTTGCTTGTAGGAAGTCACAGGCCCTGTGATTTAACACCTTTTCTGAAGGGAAACACACAGCACATTTCTCATCCATGAAACACACTCTGCTTTAGAGCAAGAAGCACGCTCTTGCTTTCTAGACTCTCTAATACAGAGGGAAACGTGAGTGTGCTCAGAACAAAAGAACTGTGTTTCCTACACACAAGGACCATATCTAGTTCTACTCTGTTTCTGAAACTGATACAAACAACAGGTCCTGTAACATCCAATGCTTTTCAGTTAAGAGCGAGAAATGTGTGAGCTTTGTGAACAATGTAGCTTCGTTTGAGCTCAAAAGTGACTGCGTTTATCTGAAAAGAAGTCTTGCTTGTAGGAAGACACAGAGCCAGGCATTTAACTCCATTTCTGAAGGGAAACACACGGCACATTTCTCATCCATGAAACACACTATGCTTTAGAGCAAGAAGCACGCTCCTGCGTTCTAGCCTATCTAATACAGTGGGAAACGTGAGTGTGCTCAGAACAAAAGAACTGAGTTTCCTACACACACGGACCATATCTAGTTCAACTCTGTTTCTGAAACTGATACAAACCCCAGGTCCTCTAACATCCAATGCTTTTCAGTTAAGAATGAGAAACGTGTGAGCTTCGTGAACAATGTAGCTTCGTTTGCGCTCAAAAGTGACTGCGTTTATCTGAAAAGAAGTCTTGCTTGTAGGAAGACACAGAGCCAGGCATTTAACTCAGTTTCTGAAAGGGAAACACACAGGGCACATTTCTCATCCATGAAACACACTATGATTTAGCGCAAACAGCACACTCTTTCTTTCTAGAGTCTCTAATATAGAGGGAAACGTGAGTGTGCTCAGAACAAAAGAACTGTGTTTCCTACACACAAGGACTATATCTAGTTCAACTCTGTTTCTGAAACTGATACAAACAACAGGTCCTCTAAAATCCAATGCTTTTTAGTTAAGAGGGAGAAACATGTGAGCTTCGTGAACAATGTAGGTTCATTTGAGCTGAAAAGTGACTGCGTTTACCTGAAACGAAGTCTTGCTTGTAGGAAGACACAAGCCCTGTCATTTAACACCTTTTCTGAAGGGAAACACACAGCACAGTTCTCGTCCATGAAACACACTGTGCTTTACAGCAAGAAGTACGCTCTTGCTTTCTAGAGTCTCTCATACAGAGGGAAACATGAGTGTGCTCAGCACAAAAAAACTGTGTTTCCTACACACACGGACCATATCTAGTTCAACTCTGTTTCTGAAACTGATACAAACCACAGGTCCTCTAACATCCAATGCTTTTCAGTTAAGAGCGAGAAACGTGTGAGCTTCGTGAACAATGTAGGTTCATTTGAGCTGAAAAGTGACTGTGTTTACCTGAAACGAAGTCTTGCTTGTAGGAAGACACAGGCCCTGTCATTTAACACCTTTTCTGAAGGGAAACACAGCACATTCCTCATCCATGAAACATACTCTGCTTTAGATCAATAAGCATGCTCTTGCTTTCTAGACTCTCTAATACAGAAGGAAATGTGAGTGTGCTCAGTACAAAAGAACTGTGTTCCCTACACACACGGACCATATCTAGTTCAACTCTGTTTCTGAAACTGATACAAACCCCAGGTCCTCTAACATCCAATGCTTTTCAATTAAGAGCAAGAAACGTGTGAGCTTCGTGAACAATGTAGCTTCGTTTGAGCTAAAAATTGACTGCGTTTATCTGAAACAAAGTCTTGCTTGTAGGAAGACACAGAGCCAGGCATTTAACTCCGTTTCTGAATGGAAACACAAACCACAGTTCTCATCCACGTAACACACTCTGCTTTAGAGCAAGAAGCAAACGCTTGATTTCTAGAGTCTAATACACAGGGAAATGTGATTTTGCTCAGAACAAAAGAACTGTGTTTCCTACACACACGGACCATATCTAGTTCAACTCGGTTTCTGAAACTGATAGAAACCACAGGTCCTCTAACATCCAATGCTTTTCAGATAAGAGTGAGAAACATGTGAGCTTCATGAACAATGTAGCTTCGTTTGAGCTGAAAAGTGACTGTGTTTATCTGAAACGAAGTCTTGCTTGCAGGGAGACACACACCCTGCCATTTAACACCGTTTCTGAAGGGAAACACACAGCACATTTCTCATCCATGAAACACACTCTGCTTTAGAGCAAGAAGCACGCTCTTGCTTTCTAGACTCTCTAATACAGAGGGAAACGTGAGTGTGCTCAGAACAAAAGAACTGTGTTTCCTACACACAAGGACCATATCTAGTTCTACTCTGTTTCTGAAACTGATACAAACAACAGGTCCTGTAACATCCAATGCTTTTCAGTTAAGAGCGAGAAATGTGTGAGCTTTGTGAACAATGTAGCTTCGTTTGAGCTCAAAAGTGACTGCGTTTATCTGAAAAGAAGTCTTGCTTGTAGGAAGACACAGAGCCAGGCATTTAACTCCATTTCTGAAGGGAAACACACGGCACATTTCTCATCCATGAAACACACTATGCTTTAGAGCAAGAAGCACGCTCCTGCGTTCTAGCCTATCTAATACAGTGGGAAACGTGAGTGTGCTCAGAACAAAAGAACTGAGTTTCCTACACACACGGACCATATCTAGTTCAACTCTGTTTCTGAAACTGATACAAACCCCAGGTCCTCTAACATCCAATGCTTTTCAGTTAAGAATGAGAAACGTGTGAGCTTCGTGAACAATGTAGCTTCGTTTGCGCTCAAAAGTGACTGCGTTTATCTGAAAAGAAGTCTTGCTTGTAGGAAGACACAGAGCCAGGCATTTAACTCAGTTTCTGAAAGGGAAACACACAGGGCACATTTCTCATCCATGAAACACACTATGATTTAGCGCAAACAGCACACTCTTTCTTTCTAGAGTCTCTAATATAGAGGGAAACGTGAGTGTGCTCAGAACAAAAGAACTGTGTTTCCCACACACAAGGACCATATCTAGTTCTACTCTGTTTCTGAAACTGATACAAACAACAGGTCCTGTAACATCCAATGCTTTTCAGTTAAGAGCGAGAAATGTGTGAGCTTTGTGAACAATGTAGCTTCGTTTGAGCTCAAAAGTGACTGCTTTTATCTGAAAAGAAATCTTGCTTGTTGGAAGACACAGCGCCTGGCATTTAACTCCGATTGTGAAGGGAAACACAGGGCACATATCTCATGCATGAAACACACTCTGCTTTAGCGCAAACAGCATGCTCTTTCTTTCTAGAGTCTCTAATATAGAGGGAAACGTGAGTGTGCTCAGATTAAAAGAACTGTGTTTCCTACACACAAGGACCATATCCAGTTCAACTATGTTTCTGAAACTGATACAAACCCCAGAACCTCTAACATGCAATGCTTTTCAGTTAAGAGCGAGAAACGTGTGAGCTTCGTGAACAATGTAGCTTGGTTTGAGCTCAATAATGGCTGTGTTTATCTGAAACGAAGTCCTGCTTGTAGGAAGACACAGTGCCAGGCATTTAACTCCGTTTCTGAAGGGAAACACACGGCACATTTCTCATCCATGAAACACACTCTGCTTTAGAGCAAGAAGCATGTTCTTGCTTTCTAGACTCTCTAATACAGAGGGAAACGTGAGTGTGCTCAGAACAAAAGAACTGTGTTTCCTACACACATGGACCATATCTAGTTCAACTCTGTTTCTGAAACTGATACAAAAAACAGGTCCTCTAACATCCAATGCTTTTCAGTTAAGAGCGAGAAATGTGTGAGCTTCGTGAACAATGTAGCTTCGTTTGATCTCAAAAGTGACTGCGTTTATCTGAAACGAAGTCTTGCTTGTAGGAAGACACAGGCCCTGTCATTTAACACCTTTTCTGATGGGAAACAAAGCACATTCCTCATCCATGAAACATACTCTGCTTTAGAGCAATAACCATGCTCTTGCTTTCTAGAGTCTCTAATAGAGAAGGAAACGTGAGTGTGCTCAGAATAAAAGAACTGTGTTTCCTACACACACGGACCATATCTAGTTCAACTCTGTTTCTGAAACTGATACAAACCACTGGTCCTCTAACATCCAATGCTTTTCAGTTAAGAGCGAGAAACGTGTGAGTTCGTGAACAATGTAGCTTCGTTTGAGCTGAAAAGTGACTTCTTTTATCTGAAACGAAGTCTTGCTTGTAGGAAGACACCGAACCAGGCATTTAACTCCATTTCTGAAGGGAAACACACGGCATATTTCTCATCCATGAAACACACTCTGCTTTAGAGCAAGAAGCACGCTCTTGCATTCTAGAATCTCTAATATACCGGGAAACGTGAGTGTGCTCAGAACAAAAGAACTGTGTTTCCTACACACACGGACCATATCTAGTTCAACACTGTTTCTGAAACTGATACAAACCACAGGTCCTCTAACATCCAATGCTTTTCAGTTAAGAGTGAGAAACATGTGAGCTTCGTGAACAATGTAGGTTCATTTGAGCTGAAAATTGACTGCGTTTACATGAAACGAAGTCTTGCTTGTAGGAAGACACAGGCCCTGTCATTTAACACCTTTTCTGAAGGGAAACACAGCATATTCCTCATCCATGAAACATACTCTGCTTTAGAGCAATAAGCATGCTCTTGCTTTCTAGACTCTCTAATACAGAAGGAAACGTTAGTGTGCTCAGAACAAAAGAACTGTGTTTCCTACACACACGGACCATATCTAGTTCAAGTCTGTTTCTGAAACTGATACAAACCACAGGTCCTCTAACATCCAATGCTTTTCAGTTAAGAGCGAGAAACGTGTGAGCTTCGTGAACAATGTTGCTCCTTTTGAGCTGAAAACTGACTGCGTTTATCTGAAACGAAGTCTTGCTTGTAGGAAGACACAGATCCTGGCTTTTCACTCTGTTTCTGAAAGGGAAACACACGGCACATTTCTCATCCATGAAACACACTATGCTTTAGAGCAAGAAGCATGCTCTTGCGTTCTAGCCTCTCTAATACAGAGGGAAACGTGAGTGTGCTCAGAACAAAAGAACTGTGTTTCCTACACACACGGACCATATCTAGTTCAACACTGTTTCTGAAACTGATACAAACCACAGGTCCTCTAACATCCAATGCTTTTCAGTTAAGAGTGAGAAACATGTGAGCTTCGTGAACAATGTAGGTTCATTTGAGCTGAAAATTGACTGCGTTTACATGAAACGAAGTCTTGCTTGTAGGAAGACACAGGCCCTGTCATTTAACACCTTTTCTGAAGGGAAACACAGCATATTCCTCATCCATGAAACATACTCTGCTTTAGAGCAATAAGCATGCTCTTGCTTTCTAGACTCTCTAATACAGAAGGAAACGTTAGTGTGCTCAGAACAAAAGAACTGTGTTTCCTACACACACGGACCATATCTAGTTCAAGTCTGTTTCTGAAACTGATACAAACCACAGGTCCTCTAACATCCAATGCTTTTCAGTTAAGAGCGAGAAACGTGTGAGCTTCGTGAACAATGTTGCTCCTTTTGAGCTGAAAACTGACTGCGTTTATCTGAAACGAAGTCTTGCTTGTAGGAAGACACAGATCCTGGCTTTTCACTCTGTTTCTGAAATGGAAACACACGGCACATTTCTCATCCATGAAACACACTATGCTTTAGAGCAAGAAGCATGCTCTTGCGTTCTAGCCTCTCTAATACAGAGGGAAACGTCAGTGTGCTCAGAACAAAAGAACTGTGTTTCCTACACACACGGACCATATCTACTTCAACTCTGTTTCTGAAACTGATAAAAACCACAGGTCCTCTAACATCCAATGCTTTTCAGTTAAGAGCGAGAAACGTGTGAGCTTCGTGAACAATGTAGGTTCATTTGAGCTGAAAAGTGACTGCATTCACCTGAAACGAAGTCTTGCTTGTAGGAAGACACAGGCCCTGTCATTTAACACCTTTTCTGATGGGAAACACAGCACATTCCTCATCCATGAAACATACTCTGCTTTAGAGCAATAAGCATGCACTTGCTTTCTAGACTCTCTAATACAGAAGGAAACGTGACTGTGCTCAGAATAAATGAACTGTGTTTCCTACACACACGGACCATGTCTAGTTCAACTCTGTTTCTGAAACTGATACAAACCACAGGTCCTCTAACATCCAATGCTTTTCAGTTAAGAGCAAGAAACGTGTGAGCTTCGTGAACAATGTAGCTTCGTTTGAGCTGAAAACTGACTGCTTTTATCTGAAACGAAGTCTTGCTTGTAGGAAGACACAGAGCCAGGCATTTAACTCCATTTCTGAAGGGAAACACACGGCACATTTCTCATCCATGAAACACACTCTGCTTTAGAGCAAGAAGCACGCTCTTGCATTCTAGACTCTCTAATACACAGGGAAACGTGAGTGTGCTCAGAACAAAAGAACTGTGTTTCCTACACACAGGGACCATATCTAGTTCAACTCTGTGTCTGAAACTGATACAAACCATGGATCCTATAACATCCAATGCTTTTCAGTTAAGAGCGAGAAACGTGTGAGCTTCGTGAACAATGTAGCTTCGTTTGAGCTGAAAAGTGACTAATTTTATCTGAAACGAAGTCTTGCTTGTAGGAAGACACAGAGCCTGGCATTTAACTCCGTTTGTGAAGGGAAACACAGGGCACATATCTCATCCATGAAACACACTCTGCTTTAGCGCAAACAGCATGCTCTTTCTTTCTAGAGTCTCTAATATAGAGGGAAACGTGAGTGTGCTCAGAACAAAAGAACTGTGTTTCCTACACACAAGGACTATATCTAGTTCAACTATGTTTCTGAAACAGATACAAACAACAGGTCCTCTAATATCCAATGCTTTTCAGTTAAGAGGGAGAAACATGTGAGCTTCGTGAACAATGTAGCTTTGTTTGAGCTCAATAATGGCTGTGTTTATCTGAAACGAAGTCTTGCTTGTAGGAAGACACAGAGCCAGGCATTTAACTTCGGAAGACACAGAGCCAGGTATTTAACTCCGTTTCTGAAGGGAAACACACGGCACATTTCTCATCCATGAAACACACTCTGCTTTAGAACAAGAAGCATGCTCTTGCTTTCTAGACTCTCTAATACAGAGGGAAACGTGAGTGTGCTCAGAACAAAAGAACTGTGTTTCCTACACACACGGACCATATCTAGTTCAACTCTGTTTCTGAAACTGATACAAACCACAGGCCCTCTAACATCCAATGCTTTTCAGATAATAGCAATAAACGTGTGAGCTTCCTCAACAATGTAGCTTCCATTGAGCTGAAAAATGACTGCTTTTATCTGAAACGAAGTCTTGCTTGTAGGAAGACACAGTGCCAGGCATTTAACTCTGTTTCTGAAGGGAAACACACGGCACATTTCTCATCCATGAAACACACTCTGCTTTAGAGCAAGAAGCATGCTCTTGCTTACTAGACTCTCTAATACAGAGAGAAACGTGAGTGTGCTCAGAACAAAAGAACTGTGTTTCCTACACACGGACCATATCTAGTTCAACTCTGTTTCTGAAACTGATACAAACCACAGGTCCTCTAACATCCAATGCTTTTCAGTTAAGAGTGAGAAACGTGTGAGCTTCATGAACAATGTAGCTTCGTTTGAGCTGAAAAGTGACTGTGTTTATCTGAAACGAAGTCTTGCTTGCAGGGAGACACAGACACTGCCATTTAACACCGTTTCTGAAGGGAAACACACAGCACATTTCTCATCCATGAAACACACTCTGCTTTAGAGCAAGAAGCACGCTCTTGCTTTCCAGACTCTCTAATACAGAGGGAAACGTGAGTGTGCTCAGAACAAAAGAACTGTGTTTCCTACACACAAGGACCATATCTTGTTCTACTCTGTTTCTGAAACTGATACAAACAAAAGGTCCTGTAAAATCCAATGCTTTTCAGTTAAGAGCAAGAAACGTGTGAGCTTCGTCAACAATGTAGCTTCGTTTGTGCTCAAAAGTGACTGCGTTTATCTGAAAAGATGTCTTGCTTGTAGGAAGACACAGAGCCAGGCATTTAACTCAGTTTCTGAAAGGGAAACACACGGCACATTTCTTCCATGAAACACACTATGCTTTAGACCAAGAAGCACGCTCTTGCTTTCTAGACTCTCTAATACAGAAGGAAACGTGAGTGTGCTCAGAATAAATGAACTGTGTTTCCTACACACACGGACCCTATCTAGTTCAACTCTGTTTCTGAAACTGATACAAACCACAGGTCCTCTAACATCCAATGCTTTTCAGTTAAGAGCGAGAAACGTGTGAGCTTCGTCAACAATGTAGGTTCATTTGAGCTGAAAAGTGACTGCATTCACCTGAAACGAAGTCTTGCTTGTAGGAAGACACAGGCCCTGTCATTTAACACCTTTTCTGATGGGAAACACAGCACATTCCTCATCCATGAAACATACTCTGCTTTAGAGCAATAAGCATGCACTTGCTTTCTAGACTCTCTAATACAGAAGGAAAGGTGAGTGTGCTCAGAATAAATGAACTGTGTTTCCTACACACACGGACTATGTCTAGTTCAACTCTGTTTCTGAAACTGATACAAACCACAGGTCCTCTAACATCCAATGCTTTTCAGTTAAGAGCGAGAAACGTGTGAGCTTCGTGAACAATGTAGCTTCGTTTGAGCTGAAAAATGACTGCTTTTATCTGAAATGAAGTCTTGCTTGTAGGAAGACACAGAGCCTGGCATTTAACTCTGTTTGTGAAGGGAAACACACGGCACATATCTCATCCATGAAACACATTCTGCTTTGGAGCAAACAGCACGCTCTCTCTTTCTATAGTCTCTAATACAGAGGGAAACGTGATTGTTCTCAGAACAAAAGAACTGTGTTTCCTACACACAAGGACAATATCCAGTTGAACTGTGTGCCTGTAACTGATACAAACCCCAGGTCCTCTAACATCCAATGCTTTTCAGTTAAGAGCAAGAAACGTGTGAGCTTCGTGAACAATGTAGCTTCGTTTGAGCTGAAAACTGACTGCTTTTATCTGAAACGAAGTCTTGCTTGTAGGAAGACACAGAGCCAGGCATTTAACTCCATTTCTGAAGGGAAACACACGGCACATTTCTCATCCATGAAACACACTCTGCTTTAGAGCAAGAAGCACGCTCTTGCGTTCTAGACGCTCTAATACACAGGGAAACGTGAGTGTGCTCAGAACAAAAGAACTGTGTTTCCTACACACAGGGACCATATCTAGTTCAACTCTGTGTCTGAAACTGATACAAACCATGGATCCTATAACATCCAATGCTTTTCAGTTAAGAGCGAGAAACGTGTGAGCTTCGTGAACAATGTAGCTTCTTTTGAGCTGAAAAGTGACTACTTTTATCTGAAACGAAGTCTTGCTTGTAGGAAGATACAGAGCCTGGCATTTAACTCCGTTTGTGAAGGGAAACACAGGGCACATATCTCATCCATGAAACACACTCTGCTTTAGTGCAAACAGCATGCTCTTTCTTTCTAGAGTCTCTAATATAGAGGGAAACGTGAGTGTGCTCAGAACAAAAGAACTGTGTTTCCTACACACAAGGATTATATCTAGTTCAACTATGTTTCTGAAACTGATACAAACAACAGGTCCTCTAACATCCAATGCTTTTCAGTTAAGAGGGAGAAACATGTGAGCTTCGTGAACAATGTAGCTTTTTTTAGAGCTCAATAATGGCTGTGTTTATCTGAAACGAAGTCGTGCTTGTAGGAAGACACAGAGCCAGGCATTTAACTGCGGAAGACACAGAGCCAGGTATTTAACTCCGTTTCTGAAGGGAAACACACGGCACATTTCTCATCCATGAAACACACTCTGCTTTAGAACAAGAAGCATGCTCTTGCTTTCTAGACTCTCTAATACAGAGGGAAACGTGAGTGTGCTCAGAACAAAAGAACTGTGTTTCCTACACACACGGACCATATCTAGTTCAACTCTGTTTCTGAAACTGATACAACCCACAGGCCCTCTAACATCCAATGCTTTTCAGATAATAGCAATAAACGTGTGAGCTTCATCAACAATGTAGCTTCCATTGAGCTGAAAAATGACTGCTTTTATCTGAAACGAAGTCTTGCTTGTAGGAAGACACAGTGCCAGGCATTTAACTCTGTTTCTGAAGGGAAACACACGGCACATTTCTCATCCATGAAACACACTCTGCTTTAAAGCAAGAAGCATGCTCTTGCTTACTAGACTCTCTAATACAGAGGGAAACGTGAGTGTGCTCAGAACAAAAGAACTGTGTTTCCTACACACGGACCATATCTAGTTCAACTCTGTTTCTGAAACTGATACAAACCACAGGTCCTCTAACATCCAATGCTTTTCAGTTAAGAGTGAGAAACGTGTGAGCTTCATGAACAATGTAGCTTCGTTTGAGCTGAAAAGTGACTGTGTTTATCTGAAACGAAGTCTTGCTTGCAGGGAGACACAGACCCTGCCATTTAACACCGTTTCTGAAGGGAAACACACAGCACATTTCTCATCCATGAAACACACTCTGCTTTAGAGCAAGAAGCACGCTCTTGCTTTCCAGACTCTCTAATACAGAGGGAAACGTGAGTGTGCTCAGAACAAAAGAACTGTGTTTCCTACACACAAGGACCATATCTAGTTCTACTCTGTTTCTGAAACTGATACAAACAAAAGGTCCTGTAACATCCAATGCTTTTCAGTTAAGAGCAAGAAACGTGTGAGCTTTGTCAACAATGTAGCTTCGTTTGTGCTCAAAAGTGACTTCGTTTATCTGAAAAGAAGTCTTGCTTATAGGAAGACACAGAGCCAGGCATTTAACTCAGTTTCTGAAAGGGAAACACACGGCACATTTCTCATCCATGAAACACACTATGCTTTAGAGCAAGAAGCACGCTCTTTCTTTCTAGACTCTCTAATACAGAAGGAAACGTGAGTGTGCTCAGAATAAATGAACTGTGTTTCCTACACACACGGACCCTATCTAGTTCAACTCTGTTTCTGAAACTGATACAAACCACAGGTCCTCTAACATCCAATGCTTTTCAGTTAAGAGCGAGAAACGTGTGAGCTTCGTCAACAATGTAGCTTCCATTGAGCTGAAAAATGACTGCTTTTATCTGACACGAAGTCTTGCTTGCAGGGAGACACAGACCCTGCCATTTAACACCGTTTCTGAAGTGAAACACACAGCACATTTCTCATCCATGAAACACACTCTGCTTTAGAGCAAGAAGCATGCTCTTGCTTTCTAGACTCTCTAATACACAGGGAAACGTGAGTGTGCTCAGAACAAAAGAACTGTGTTTCCTACACACTCGGACCATATCCAGTTCAACTCTGTTTCTGAAACTGATACAAACCACAGGTCCTCTAACATCCAATGCTTTTCAGTTAAGAGCAAGAAACGTGTGAGCTTCTTGAACAATGTAGCTTCCTTTGAGCTAAAAATTGACTGCGTTTATCTGAAACAAAGTCTTGCTTGTAGGAAGACACAGAGCCAGGCATTTAAATCCGTTTCTGAAGGGAAACACACACCACAGTTCTCATCCACGAAACACACTCTGCTTTAGAGCAAGAAGCAAACTCTTGATTTCTAGAGTCTAATACACAGGGAAACATGAGTGTGCTCAGAACAAAAGAACTGTGTTTCCTACACACACGGACCATATCTAGTTCAACTCTGTTTCTGAAATTGATACAAACCACAGGTCCTCTAACATCCAATGCTTTTCAGTTAAGAGTGAGAAACGTGTGAGCTTCGTGAACAATATACCTTCGTTTGAGCTGAAAAGTGACTGTGTTTATCTGAAACGAAGTCTGGCTTCCAGGAAGACACAGACCCTGCCATTTAACACCATTTCTGAAGGGAAACACACAGCACATTTCTCATCCATGAAACACACTCTGCTTTAGAGCAAGAAGCACGCTCTTGCTTTCTAGACTCTCTAATACAGAGGGAAACGTGAGTGTGCTCAGAACAAGAGAACTGTGTTTCCTACACACAAGGACCATATCTACTTCTACTCTGTTTCTGAAACTGATACAAACAACAGGTCCTCTAACATCCAATGCTTTTCAGTTAAGAGCGAGAAATGTGTGAGCTTTGTGAACAATGTAGCTTCGTTTGAGCTCAAAAGTGACTGCGTTTATCTGAAACGAAGTCTTGCTTGTAGGAAGACACAGAGCCAGGCATTTAACTCCGTTTCTGAGGGGAAACACACGGCACATTTCTCATCCATGAAACACACTCTGCTTTAGAGCAAGAAGCACGCTCTTGCTTTCCAGACTCTCTAATACAGAGGGAAACGTGAGTGTGCTCAGAACAAAAGAACTGTGTTTCCTACACACACGGACCATATCTAGTTCAACTCTGTTTCTGAAACTGATACAATACACAGGCCCTCTAACATCCAATGCTTTTCTGTTAAGGGCGAGAAACGTGTGAGCTTCGTGAACAATGTTGGTTCATTTGAGCTGAAAAGTGACTGCATTTACCTGAAACGAAGTCTTGCTTGTAGGAAGACACAGGCCCTGTCATTTAACACCTTTTCTGAAGGGAAACACAGCAAATTCCTCATCCATGAAATATACTCTTCTTTAGAGCAATAAGCATGCTCTTGCTTTCTAGACTCTCTAATACAGAAGGAAACGGGAGTGTGCTCAGAACAAAAGAACTGTGTTTCCTACACACACGGACCATATCTAGTTCAACTCTGTTTCTGAAACTGATACAAACCACAGGTCCTCTAACATCCAATGATTTTCAGTTAAGAGCGAGATACGTGTGAGCTTCGTGAACAATGTAGCTTTGTTTGAGCTGAAAAGTGACTGTGTTTATCTGAAACGAAGTCTGGCTTGCAGGAAGACACAGACCCTGCCATTTAACACCATTTCTGAAGGGAAACACACAGCACATTTCTCATCCATGAAACACACTCTGCTTTAGAGCAAGAAGCACGCTCTTGCTTTCTAGACTCTCTAATACAGAGGGAAACGTGAGTGTGCTCAGAACAAAAGAACTGTGTTTCCTACACACTAGGACCATATCTAGTTCTACTCTGTTTCTGAAACTGATACAAACAACAGGTCCTGTAACATCCAATGCTTTTCAGTTAAGAGCGAGAAACGTGTGAGCTTCATGAACAATGTAGCTTCGTTTGAGCTCAAAAGTGACTGCGTTTATCTGAAACGATGTCTTGCTTGTAGGAAGACACAGAGCCAGGCATTTAACTCCGTTTCTGAAGGGAAACACATGGCAACTTTCTCATCCATGAAACACACTATGCTTTAGAGCAAGAAGCACGCTTTTGCGTTCTAGACTCTCTAATACAGAAGGAAACGTGAGTGTTCTCAGAACAAAAGAACTGTGTTTCCTACACACAAGGACCATATCCAGTTCAACTCTGTTTCTGAAACTGATACAAACCACTGGTCCTCTAACATCCAATGCTTTTCAGTTAAGAGCAAGAAACGTGTGACCTTCGTGAACAATGTAGCTTCCTTTGAGCTAAAAATTGACTGCGTTTATCTGAAACAAAGTCTTGCTTATGGGAAGACACAGAGCCAGGCATTTAACTCCGTTTCTGAAGGGAAACACACACCACAGTTCTCATCCACGAAACACACTCTGCTTTAGAGCAAGAAGCAAACTCTTGATTTCTAGAGTCTAATACACAGGGAAACATGAGTGTGCTCAGAACAAAAGAACTGTGTTTCCTACACACACGGACCATATCTTGCTCAACTCTGTTTCTGAAACTGATACAAACCACAGGTCCTCTAACATCCAATGCTTTTCAGTTAAGAGCGAGAACCGTGTGAGCTTCGTGAACCATGTAGCTTCCTTTGAGCTGAAAATTAACTGCATTTACCTGAAACGAAGTCTTGCTTGTAGGAAGACACAGGCCCTGTCATTTAACACCTTTTCTGATGGGAAACACAGCACATTCCTCATCCATGAAACACACTCTGCTTTAGCGCAAACCGCACGCTCTTTCTTTCTAGAGTCTCTAATATAGAGGGAAACGTGAGTGTGCTCAGATCAAAAGAACTGTGTTTCCTACACACAAGGACCATATCTAGTTCTACTCTGTTTCTGAAACTGATACAAACAACAGGTCCTCTAACATCCAATGCTTTTCAGTTAAGAGCGAGAAACGTGTGAGCTTCGTGAACAATGTAGCTTCATTTGAGCTCAAAAATGGCTGTGTTTATCTGAACCAAGTCTTGCTTGTAGGAAGACACAGAGCCAGGCATTTAACTCCGTTTCTGAACGGAAACAAACGGCACATTTCTCATCCATGAAACACACTCTGCTTTAGAGCAAGAAGCACGCTCTTGCTTTCTAGAGTCTGTCATAATGAGGAAAAGGTGAGTATGCTCAGAACAAAAGAACTGTGTTTCCTACACACAAGGACCATATCTAGTTCTACTCTGTTTCTGAAACTGATACAAACAACAGGTCCTCTAACATCCAATGCTTTTCAGTTAAGAGCAAGAAATGTGTGAGCTTCGTGAACAATGTAGTTTCGTTTGAGCGCAAAAGTGACTGCGTTTATCTGAAACGAAGTCTTGCTAGTAGGAAGACACAGAGCAAGGCATTTAACTCCGTTTCTGAAGCGAAACACAGCACATTCCTGATCCATGAAACATACTCTTCTTTAGAGCAATAAGCATGCTCTTGGTTTCTAGACTCTGATACAGAAGGAAACGTGAGTGTGCTCAGATCAAAAGAAATGTGTTTCCTACACACACGGACCATATCTAGTTCAACTCTGCTTCTGAAACAGACACAAACCACAGGTCCTCTAACATCCAATGCTTTTCAGTTAAGAGCGAGAAACGTGTGAGCTTCATGAACAATGTAGCTTCGTTTGAGCTGTAAAGTGACTGCGTTTACGTGAAACGAAGTCTCGCTTGTAGGAAGACACAGAGCCTGGCATCTAACTTCCTTTCTGAAGGGAAACACACAGCACAGTTCTCATCCATGAAACACACTCTGCTTTACATAAAGAAGCACGCTCTTGCTTTCTAGACTCTCTAATACAGAGGGAAACATGAGTGTGCTAAGAACAAAAGAACTGTGTTTCCTACACACAAGGACCATATCTAGTTCAACTCTGTTTCTGAAATTGATACAAACCACAGGTCCTCTTACATCCAATGCTTTTCAGTTAAGAGGGAGAAACGTGTGAGCTTTGTGAACAATGTAGCTTTGTTTGAGCTGAAAGTGACTGTTTTTATCTTAAACGAAGTCTTGCTTGTAGGAAGACACAGAGCCAGGCATTTAACTCCGTTTCTGAAGGGAAACACACGGCACATTCCTCATCCATGAAACACACTCTGCTTTAGAGCAAGAAGCACGCTCTTGCTTTCTAGAGTCTCTAATACACAGGGAAACGTGAGTGTGCTCAGAACAAAAGGACTGTGTTCCCTACACATACGGACCATATCTAGTTAAACTCTGCTTCTGAAACTGATACAAACCACAGGACCTCTAACATCCAATGCTTTTCAGTTAAGAGCGAGAAACGTGTGAGCTTCATGAACAATGTAGCTTCTTTTGAGCTGTAAAGTGACTGCGTTTATCTGAAACGAAGTCTTGCTTGTAGGAAGACACAGAAACTGCCATTGAACACCGTTTCTGAAGGGAAATACACAGCACTGTTCTCATCCATGAAACACACTCTGCTTTAGAGCAAGAAGCACGCTCCTGCTTTCTAGACTCTCTAATACAGAGGGAAACGTGAGTGTGCTCAGAACAAAAGAACTGTTTTTCCTACACACACGGACCATATCTAGTTCAACTCTGCTTCTGAAACAGACACAAACAACAGGTCCTCCAACATCCAATGCTTTTCAGTTAAGAGCGAGAAATGTGTGAGCTTCGTGAACAATGTAGCTTTCTTTTCAGCTCAAAAGTGACTGCGTTTATCTGAAACGAAGTCTAGCTTGTAGGAAGACACAGAGCCAGGCATTTAACTCCATTTCTGAAGGGAAACACACACCACCGTTCTCATCCATGAAACACACTCTGCTTTAGAGCAAGAAGCACGCTCTTGCTTTCTACTGTCTCTAATACACAGGGAAACATGAGTGTGCTCAGAACAAAAGGACTGTGTTCCCTATACATACGGACCATATCTAGTTAAACTCTGTTTCTGAAACTGATACAAACCACAGGTCCTCTAACATGCAATGCTTTTCAGTTAAGAGCAAGAAACGTGTGAGCTTCGTGAACAATGTAGCTTCCTTTGAGCTAAAAATTGACTGCGTTTATCTGAAACAAATTCTTGCTTGTAGGAAGACACAGAGCCAGGCATTTAACTCCGTTTCTGAAGGGAAACACACACCACAGTTCTCATCCACGAAACACACTCTGCTTTAGAGCAAGAAGCAAACTCTTGATTTCTAGAGTCTAATACACAGGGAAACATGAGTGTGCTCAGAACAAAAGAACTGTGTTTCCTACACACACGGACCATATCTAGCTCAACTCTGTTTCTGAAACTGATACAAACCACAGGTCCTCTAACATCCAATGCTTTTCAGTTAAGAGCGAGAAACGTGTGAGCTTCGTGAACAATGTAACTTCCTTTGAGCTGAAAATTAACTGCATTTACCTGAAACGAAGTCTTGCTTGTAGGAAGACACAGGCCCTGTCATTTAACACCTTTTCTGATGGGAAACACAGCACATTCCTCATCCATGAAACATACTCTGCTTTAGAGCAATAAGCATGCTCTTGCTTACTAGACTCTCTAATACAGAAGGAAACGTGAGTGTGCTCAGAATAAAAGAACTGTGTTTCCTACACACACAGACCATATCTAGTTCAACTCTGTTTCTGAAACTGATACAAACCACAGGTCCTCTAACATCCAATGCTTTTCACTTAAGAGCGAGAAACGTGTGAGCTTCGTGAACAATGTAGCTTCATTTGAGCTGAAAAGTGACTGCTTTTATCTGAAACGAAGTCTTGCTTGTAGGAAGACACAGAGCCTGGCATTTAACTCCGTTTGTGAAGGGAAACACAGGGCACATATCTCATCCATGAAACACACTCTGCTTTAGCGCAAACCGCACGCTCTTTCTTTCTTGAGTCTCTAATATAGAGGGAAACGTGAGTGTGCTCAGATCAAAAGAACTGTGTTTCCTACACACAAGGACCATATCTAGTTCTACTCTGTTTCTGAAACTGATACAAACAACAGGTCCTCTAACATCCAATGCTTTTCAGTTAAGAGCGAGAAACGTGTGAGCTTCATGAACAATGTAGCTTCTTTTGAGCTGTAAAGTGACTGCGTTTATCTGAAACGAAGTCTTGCTTGTAGGAAGACACAGAACCTGCCATTGAACACCGTTTCTGAAGGGAAATACACAGCACTGTTCTCATCCATGAAACACACTCTGCTTTAGAGCAAGAAGCACGCATTTGCTTTGTAGAATCTCTAATAGAGAGGGAAAAGGGAGTGTGCCCTGAATAAAAGAACTGTGTATCCTACACACACGGACCATATCTAGTTCAACTCTGCTTCTGAAACTGACACAAACCACAGGTCCTCTAACATCCAATGGTTTTCAGTTAAGAGAGAGAATCGTGTGAGCTTCATGAACAATGTAGCTTCGTTTAAGCTGTAAAGTGACTGCGTTTACGTGAAAGGAAGTTTCGCTTGTAGGAAGACACAGAGCCTGGCATTTAACTCCCTTTCTGAAGGGAAACACACAGCACAGTTCTCATCCATGAAACACACTCTGATTTACATAAAGAAGCACGCTCTTGCTTTCTAGTCTCTCTAATACAGGGGGAAACATGAGTGTGCTCAGAACAAAAGAACAGTTTTTCCTACATACAAGACAATATCTAGTTCAACTCTGCTTCTGAAACTGATACAAACCACAGGTCCTCTAACATCCAATGCTTTTCAGTTAAGATCGGGAAACCTGTGAGCTTCCTGAACAATGTTGCTTCTTTTGAGCTGAAAAGTGACTGTGTTCATGTGAAACGAAGTCTTGCTTGTAGGAAGACACAGAGCCTGGCTTTTAACTCTGTTTGTGAAGGGAAACACACGGCACATATCTCATCCATGAAACACACTCTGCTTTAGAGCAAACAGCACACTCTCTCTTTCTATAGTCTCCAATACAGAGGGAAACGTGATTGTGCTCAGAACAAAAGAACTGTGTTTCCTACACACAAGGACCATATCCAGTTCAACTCTGTTTCTGAAACTGATACAAAGCCCAGGTCCTCTAACATCCAATGCTTTTCAGTTAAGAGCAAGAAACGTGGGAGCTTCGTGAACAATGTATCTTCGTTTGAGCTAAAAATTGACTGCGTTTATCTGAAACAAAGTCTTGCTTGTAGGAAGACACAGAGCCAGGCATTTAACTCCGTTTCTGAAGGGAAACACACACCACCGTTCTCATCCACGAAACACACTCTGCTTTAGAGCAAGAAGCAAACCTTGATTTCTAGAGTATAATACACAGGGAAACGTGAGTGTGTTCAGAACAGAAGAACTGTGTTTCCTACACACATGGACCATATCTAGTTCAACTCTGTTTGTGAAACTGATACAAACCACAGGTCCTCTAACATCCAATGCTTTTCAGTTAAGAGCGAGAAACTTGTGAGCTTCGTGAACAATGTAGCTTCGTTTGAGCTGAAAAGTGACTGTGTTTATCTGAAACGAAGTCTTGCTTGTAGGAAGACACAGAAACTGCCATTGAACACCGTTTCTGAAAGGAAATACACAGCACTGTTCTCATCCATGAAACACACTCTGCTTTAGAGCAAGAAGCACGCATTTGCTTTGTAGAGTATCTAATACGGAGGGAAACGTGAGTGTGCTCAGAACAAAAGTACTGTGTTTCCTACACACACGGACCATATCTAGTTCAACTCTGCTTCTGAAACTGATACAAACCACAGGACCTCTAACATCCAATGCTTTTCAGTTAAGAGCGAGAAACGTGTGAGCTTCATGAACAATGTAGCTTCTTTTGAGCTGTAAAGTGACTGCGTTTATCTGAAACGAAGTCTTGCTTGTAGGAAGACACAGAAACTGCCATTGAACACCGTTTCTGAAGGGAAATACACAGCACTGTTCTCATCCATGAAACACACTCTGCTTTAGAGCAAGAAGCACGCTCCTGCTTTCTAGACTCTCTAATACAGAGGGAAACGTGAGTGTGCTCAGAACAAAAGAACTGTTTTTCCTACACACACGGACCATATCTAGTTCAACTCTGCTTCTGAAACAGACACAAACAACAGGTCCTCCAACATCCAATGCTTTTCAGTTAAGAGCGAGAAATGTGTGAGCTTCGTGAACAATGTAGCTTTCTTTTCAGCTCAAAAGTGACTGCGTTTATCTGAAACGAAGTCTAGCTTGTAGGAAGACACAGAGCCAGGCATTTAACTCCATTTCTGAAGGGAAACACACACCACCGTTCTCATCCATGAAACACACTCTGCTTTAGAGCAAGAAGCACGCTCTTGCTTTCTACTGTCTCTAATACACAGGGAAACATGAGTGTGCTCAGAACAAAAGGACTGTGTTCCCTATACATACGGACCATATCTAGTTAAACTCTGTTTCTGAAACTGATACAAACCACAGGTCCTCTAACATGCAATGCTTTTCAGTTAAGAGCAAGAAACGTGTGAGCTTCGTGAACAATGTAGCTTCCTTTGAGCTAAAAATTGACTGCGTTTATCTGAAACAAATTCTTGCTTGTAGGAAGACACAGAGCCAGGCATTTAACTCCGTTTCTGAAGGGAAACACACACCACAGTTCTCATCCACGAAACACACTCTGCTTTAGAGCAAGAAGCAAACTCTTGATTTCTAGAGTCTAATACACAGGGAAACATGAGTGTGCTCAGAACAAAAGAACTGTGTTTCCTACACACACGGACCATATCTAGCTCAACTCTGTTTCTGAAACTGATACAAACCACAGGTCCTCTAACATCCAATGCTTTTCAGTTAAGAGCGAGAAACGTGTGAGCTTCGTGAACAATGTAACTTCCTTTGAGCTGAAAATTAACTGCATTTACCTGAAACGAAGTCTTGCTTGTAGGAAGACACAGGCCCTGTCATTTAACACCTTTTCTGATGGGAAACACAGCACATTCCTCATCCATGAAACATACTCTGCTTTAGAGCAATAAGCATGCTCTTGCTTACTAGACTCTCTAATACAGAAGGAAACGTGAGTGTGCTCAGAATAAAAGAACTGTGTTTCCTACACACACAGACCATATCTAGTTCAACTCTGTTTCTGAAACTGATACAAACCACAGGTCCTCTAACATCCAATGCTTTTCACTTAAGAGCGAGAAACGTGTGAGCTTCGTGAACAATGTAGCTTCATTTGAGCTGAAAAGTGACTGCTTTTATCTGAAACGAAGTCTTGCTTGTAGGAAGACACAGAGCCTGGCATTTAACTCCGTTTGTGAAGGGAAACACAGGGCACATATCTCATCCATGAAACACACTCTGCTTTAGCGCAAACCGCACGCTCTTTCTTTCTTGAGTCTCTAATATAGAGGGAAACGTGAGTGTGCTCAGATCAAAAGAACTGTGTTTCCTACACACAAGGACCATATCTAGTTCTACTCTGTTTCTGAAACTGATACAAACAACAGGTCCTCTAACATCCAATGCTTTTCAGTTAAGAGCGAGAAACGTGTGAGCTTCGTGAACAATGTAGCTTCATTTGAGCTCAAAAATGGCTGTGTTTATCTGAACCAAGTCTTGCTTGTAGGAAGACACAGAGCCAGGCGTTTAACTCCGTTTCTGAACGGAAACAAACGGCACATTTCTCATCCATGAAACACACTCTGCTTTAGAGCAAGAAGCACAGTCTTGCTTTCTAGAGTCTCTCATAATGAGGAAAAGGTGAGTGTGCTCAGAACAAAAGAACTGTGTTTCCTACACACAAGGACCATATCTAGTTCTACTCTGTTTCTGAAACTGATACAAACAACAGGTCCTGTAACATCCAATGATTTTCAGTAAGAGCGAGAAATGTGTGAGCTTCGTGAACAATGTAGTTTCGTTTGAGCTCAAAAGTGACTGCGTTTATCTGAAACGAAGTCTTGCTAGTAGGAAGACACAGAGCAAGGCATTTAACTCCGTTTCTGAAGCGAAACACAGCACATTCCTGATCCATGAAACATACTCTTCTTTAGAGCAATAAGCATGCTCTTGGTTTCTAGACTCTGATACAGAAGGAAACGTGAGTGTGCTCAGATCAAAAGAAATGTGTTTCCTACACACACGGACCATATCTAGTTCAACTCTGCTTCAGAAACAGACACAAACCACAGGTCCTCTAACATCCAATGCTTTTCAGTTAAGAGCGAGAAACGTGTGAGCTTCATGAACAATGTAGCTTCGTTTGAGCTGTAAAGTGACTGCGTTTACGTGAAACGAAGTCTCGCTTGTAGGAAGACACAGAGCCTGGCATCTAACTTCCTTTCTGAAGGGAAACACACAGCACAGTTCTCATCCATGAAACACACTCTGCTTTACATAAAGAAGCACGCTCTTGCTTTCTAGACTCTCTAATACAGAGGGAAACATGAGTGTGCTAAGAACAAAAGAACTGTGTTTCCTACACACAAGGACCATATCTAGTTCAACTCTGTTTCTGAAATTGATACAAACCACAGGTCCTCTTACATCCAATGCTTTTCAGTTAAGAGCGAGAAACGTGTGAGCTTTGTGAACAATGTAGCTTTGTTTGAGCTGAAAGTGACTGTTTTTATCTTAAACGAAGTCTTGCTTGTAGGAAGACACAGAGCCAGGCATTTAACTCCGTTTCTGAAGGGAAACACACGGCACATTCCTCATCCATGAAACACACTCTGCTTTAGAGCAAGAAGCACGCTCTTGCTTTCTAGAGTCTCTAATACACAGGGAAACGTGAGTGTGCTCAGAACAAAAGGACTGTGTTCCCTACACATACGGACCATATCTAGTTAAACTCTGCTTCTGAAACTGATACAAACCACAGGACCTCTAACATCCAATGCTTTTCAGTTAAGAGCGAGAAACGTGTGAGCTTCATGAACAATGTAGCTTCTTTTGAGCTGTAAAGTGACTGCGTTTATCTGAAACGAAGTCTTGCTTGTAGGAAGACACAGAAACTGCCATTGAACACCGTTTCTGAAGGGAAATACACAGCACTGTTCTCATCCATGAAACACACTCTGCTTATAGCAAGAAGCACGCATTTGCTTTGTAGAATCTCTAATACAGAGGGAAACGTGAGTGTGCTCAGAACAAAAGAACTGTTTTTCCTACACACACGGACCATATCTAGTTCAACTCTGCTTCTGAAACAGACACAAACAACAGGTCCTCCAACATCCAATGCTTTTCAGTTAAGAGCGAGAAATGTGTGAGCTTCGTGAACAATGTAGCTTTCTTTTCAGCTCAAAAGTGACTGCGTTTATCTGAAACGAAGTCTAGCTTGTAGGAAGACACAGAGCCAGGCATTTAACTCCATTTCTGAAGGGAAACACACACCACCGTTCTCATCCATGAAACACACTCTGCTTTAGAGCAAGAAGCACGCTCTTGCTTTCTACTGTCTCTAATACACAGGGAAACATGAGTGTGCTCAGAACAAAAGGACTGTGTTCCCTATACATACGGACCATATCTAGTTAAACTCTGTTTCTGAAACTGATACAAACCACAGGTCCTCTAACATGCAATGCTTTTCAGTTAAGAGCAAGAAACGTGTGAGCTTCGTGAACAATGTAGCTTCCTTTGAGCTAAAAATTGACTGCGTTTATCTGAAACAAATTCTTGCTTGTAGGAAGACACAGAGCCAGGCATTTAACTCCGTTTCTGAAGGGAAACACACACCACAGTTCTCATCCACGAAACACACTCTGCTTTAGAGCAAGAAGCAAACTCTTGATTTCTAGAGTCTAATACACAGGGAAACATGAGTGTGCTCAGAACAAAAGAACTGTGTTTCCTACACACACGGACCATATCTAGCTCAACTCTGTTTCTGAAACTGATACAAACCACAGGTCCTCTAACATCCAATGCTTTTCAGTTAAGATCGGGAAACCTGTGAGCTTCCTGAACAATGTTGCTTCTTTTGAGCTGAAAAGTGACTGCGTTTATCTGAAACGAAGTCTTGCTTGTAGGAAGACACAGAGCCTGGCTTTTAACTCTGTTTGTGAAGGGAAACACATGGCACATATCTCATCCATGAAACACACTCTGCTTTAGAGCAAACAGCACGCTCTCTCTTGCTATAGTCTCCAATACAGAGGGAAACGTGATTGTGCTCAGAACAAAAGAACTGTGTTTCCTACACACAAGGACCATATCCAGTTCAACTCTGTTTTTGAAACTGATACAAACCCCAGGTCCTCTAACATCCAATGCTTTTCAGTTAAGAGCAAGAAACGTGTGAGCTTCGTGAACAATGTATCTTCGTTTGAGCTAAAAATTGACTGCATTTATCTGAAACAAAGTCTTGCTTGTAGGAAGACACAGAGCCAGGCATTTAACTCCATTTCTGAAGGGAAACACACAGCACATTTCTCATCCATGAAACACACTCTGCTTTAGAGCATGAAGCACGCTCTTGGTTTCTAGTGTCTCTAATACACAGTGAAACATGAGTGTGCTCAGAACAAAAGGACTGTGTTCCCTACACATACGGACCATATCTAGTTAAACTCTGCTTCTGAAACTGATACAAACCACAGGTCCTCTAACATCCAATGCTTTTCAGTTAAGAGCGAGAAACGTGTGAGCTTCCTGAACAATGTTGCTTCTTTTGAGCTGAAAAGTGACTGCGTTTATCTGAAACGAAGTCTTGCTTGTAGGAAGACACAGAGCCTGGCTTTTAACTCTGTTTGTGAAGGGAAACACATGGCACATATCTCATCCATGAAACACACTCTGCTTTAGAGCAAACAGCACGCTCTCTCTTGCTATAGTCTCCAATACAGAGGGAAACGTGATTGTGCTCAGAACAAAAGAACTGTGTTTCCTACACACAAGGACCATATCCAGTTCAACTCTGTTTTTGAAACTGATACAAACCCCAGGTCCTCTAACATCCAATGCTTTTCAGTTAAGAGCAAGAAACGTGTGAGCTTCGTGAACAATGTATCTTCGTTTGAGCTAAAAATTGACTGCATTTATCTGAAACAAAGTCTTGCTTGTAGGAAGACACAGAGCCAGGCATTTAACTCCATTTCTGAAGGGAAACACACAGCACATTTCTCATCCATGAAACACACTCTGCTTTAGAGCATGAAGCACGCTCTTGGTTTCTAGTGTCTCTAATACACAGTGAAACATGAGTGTGCTCAGAACAAAAGGACTGTGTTCCCTACACATACGGACCATATCTAGTTAAACTCTGCTTCTGAAACTGATACAAACCACAGGTCCTCTAACATCCAATGCTTTTCAGTTAAGAGCGAGAAACGTGTGAGCTTCATGAACAATGTAGCTTCTTTTGAGCTGTAAAGTGACTGCGTTTATCTGAAACGAAGTCTTGCTTGTAGGAAGACACAGAACCTGCCATTGAACACCGTTTCTGAAGGGAAATACACAGCACTGTTCTCATCCATGAAACACACTCTGCTTTAGAGCAAGAAGCACGCATTTGCTTTGTAGAATCTCTAATACAGAGGGAAACGTGAGTGTGCTCTGAATAAAAGAACTGTGTTTCCTACACACACGGACGATATCTAGTTCAACTCTGCTTCTGAAACTGATACAAACCACAGGTCCTCTAACATCCAATGCTTTTCAGTTAAGAGCAAGAAACGTGTGAGCTTCGTGAACAATGTATCTTCGTTTGAGCTAAAAATTGACTGCGTTTATCTGAAACAAAGTCTTGCTTGTAGGAAGACACAGAGCCAGGCATTTAACTGCGTTTCTGAAGGGAAACACACACCACCGTTCTCATCCATGAAACACACTCTGCTTTAGAGCAAGAAGCACGCTCTTGCTTTCTAGTGTCTCTAATACACAGGGAAACATGAGTGTGCTCAGAACAAAAGGACTGTGTTCCCTACACATACGGACCATATCTAGTTAAACTCTGCTTCTGAAACTGATACAAACCACAGGTCCTCTAACATCCAATGCTTTTCAGTTAAGAGCAAGAAACGTGTGAGCTTCATGAACAATGTAGCTTCTTTTGAGCTGTAAAGTGACTGCGTTTATCTGAAACGAAGTCTTGCTTGTAGGAAGACACAGAACCTGCCATTGAACACCGTTTCTGAAGGGAAATACACAGCACTGTTCTCATCCATGAAACACACTCTGCTTTAGAGCAAGAAGCACGCATTTGCTTTGTAGAATCTCTAATAGAGAGGGAAAAGGGAGTGTGCCCTGAATAAAAGAACTGTGTATCCTACACACACGGACCATATCTAGTTCAACTCTGCTTCTGAAACTGACACAAACCACAGGTCCTCTAACATCCAATGGTTTTCAGTTAAGAGAGAGAATCGTGTGAGCTTCATGAACAATGTAGCTTCGTTTAAGCTGTAAAGTGACTGCGTTTACGTGAAAGGAAGTTTCGCTTGTAGGAAGACACAGAGCCTGGCATTTAACTCCCTTTCTGAAGGGAAACACACAGCACAGTTCTCATCCATGAAACACACTCTGATTTACATAAAGAAGCACGCTCTTGCTTTCTAGTCTCTCTAATACAGGGGGAAACATGAGTGTGCTCAGAACAAAAGAACAGTTTTTCCTACATACAAGACAATATCTAGTTCAACTCTGCTTCTGAAACTGATACAAACCACAGGTCCTCTAACATCCAATGCTTTTCAGTTAAGATCGGGAAACCTGTGAGCTTCCTGAACAATGTTGCTTCTTTTGAGCTGAAAAGTGACTGTGTTCATGTGAAACGAAGTCTTGCTTGTAGGAAGACACAGAGCCTGGCTTTTAACTCTGTTTGTGAAGGGAAACACACGGCACATATCTCATCCATGAAACACACTCTGCTTTAGAGCAAACAGCACACTCTCTCTTTCTATAGTCTCCAATACAGAGGGAAACGTGATTGTGCTCAGAACAAAAGAACTGTGTTTCCTACACACAAGGACCATATCCAGTTCAACTCTGTTTCTGAAACTGATACAAAGCCCAGGTCCTCTAACATCCAATGCTTTTCAGTTAAGAGCAAGAAACGTGGGAGCTTCGTGAACAATGTATCTTCGTTTGAGCTAAAAATTGACTGCGTTTATCTGAAACAAAGTCTTGCTTGTAGGAAGACACAGAGCCAGGCATTTAACTCCGTTTCTGAAGGGAAACACACACCACCGTTCTCATCCACGAAACACACTCTGCTTTAGAGCAAGAAGCAAACCTTGATTTCTAGAGTATAATACACAGGGAAACGTGAGTGTGTTCAGAACAGAAGAACTGTGTTTCCTACACACATGGACCATATCTAGTTCAACTCTGTTTGTGAAACTGATACAAACCACAGGTCCTCTAACATCCAATGCTTTTCAGTTAAGAGCGAGAAACTTGTGAGCTTCGTGAACAATGTAGCTTCGTTTGAGCTGAAAAGTGACTGTGTTTATCTGAAACGAAGTCTTGCTTGTAGGAAGACACAGAAACTGCCATTGAACACCGTTTCTGAAAGGAAATACACAGCACTGTTCTCATCCATGAAACACACTCTGCTTTAGAGCAAGAAGCACGCATTTGCTTTGTAGAGTATCTAATACGGAGGGAAACGTGAGTGTGCTCAGAACAAAAGTACTGTGTTTCCTACACACACGGACCATATCTAGTTCAACTCTGCTTCTGAAACTGACACAAACCACAGGTCCTTTAACATCCAATGGTTTTCAGTTAAGAGCGAGAAACGTGTGAGCTTCATGAACAATGTAGCTTCGTTTAAGCTGTAAAGTGACTGCGTTTACGTGAAACGAAGTTTCGCTTGTAGGAAGACACAGAGCCTGGCATTTAACTCCCTTTCTGAAGGGAAACACAGGGCACATATCTCATCCATGAAACACACTCTGCTTTAGCGCAAACCGCACGCTCTTTCTTTCTAGAGTCTCTAATATAGAGGGAAAGGTGAGTGTGCTCAGATCAAAAGAATTGTGTTTCCTACACACAAGGACCATATCTAGTTCTACTCTGATTCTGAAACTGATACAAACAACAGGTCCTCTAACATCCAATCCTTTTCAGTTAAGAGCGAGAAACGTGTGAGCTTCGTGAACAATGTAGCTTCATTTGAGCTCAAAAATGGCTGTGTTTATCTGAACCAAGTCTTGCTTGTAGGAAGACACAGAGCCAGGCATTTAACTCCGTCTCTGAATGGAAACAAACGGCACATTTCTCATCCATGAAACACACTCTGCTTTAGAGCAAGAAGCACGCTCTTGCTTTCTAGAGTCTCTCATAATGAGGAAAAGGTGAGTGTGCTCAGAACAAAAGAACTGTGTTTCCTACACACAAGGACCATATCTAGTTCTACTCTGTTTCTGAAACTGATACAAACAACAGGTCCTCTAACATCCAATGCTTTTCAGTAAGAGCGAGAAATGTGTGAGCTTCATGAACAATGTAGCTTCTTTTGAGCACAAAATTGACTGCGTTTATCTGAAACGAAGTCTTGCTTGTAGGAAGACACAGAGCCAGGCATTTAACTCCGTTTCTGAAGGGAAACACACGGCACATTTCTTATCCATGAAACACACTCTGCTTTAGAGCAAGAAGCACGCTCTTGCTTTCTAGACTCTCTAATACAGAGGGAAACGTGAGTGTGCTCAGAACAAAAGAACTGTGTTTCCTACACACTAGGACCATATCTAGTTCTACTCTGTTTCTGAAACTGATACAAACAACAGGTCTTCTAACATCCAATGCTTTTCAGTTAAGAGCAAGAAATGTGTGAGCTTCGTGAACAATGTAGTTTCGTTTGAGCTCAAAAGTGACTGCGTTTATCTGAAACGAAGTCTTGCTTGTAGGAAGACACAGAGCCAGGCATTTAACTCCGTTTCTGATGCGAAACACAGCACATTCCTCATCCATGAAACATACTCTTCTTTAGAGCAATAAGCATGCTCTTGCTTTCTAGACTCTAATACAGAAGGAAACGTGAGTGTGCTCAGATCAAAAGAAATGTGTTTCCTACACACACGGACCATATCTAGTTCAACTCTGCTTCTGAAACAGACACAAACCACAGGTCCTCTAACATCCAATGCTTTTCAGTTAAGAGCGAGAAACGTGTGAGCTTCATGAACAATGTAGCTTCGTTTGAGCTGTAAAGTGACTGCGTTTACGTGAAACGAAGTCTCGCTTGTAGGAAGACACAGAGCCTGGCATCTAACTTCCTTTCTGAAGGGAAACACACAGCACAGTTCTCATCCATGAAACACACTATGCTTTAGAGCAAGCAGCACGCATTTTCTTTGTAGAATCTCTAATAGAGAGGGAAAAGGGAGTGTGCCCTGAATAAAAGAACTGTGTATCCTACACACACGGACCATATCTAGTTCAACTCTGCTTCTGAAACTGACACAAACCACAGGTCCTTTAACATCCAATGGTATTCAGTTAAGAGCGAGAATCGTGTGAGCTTCATGAACAATGTAGCTTCGTTTAAGCTGTAAAGTGACTGCGTTTACGTGAAACGAAGTTTCGCTTGTAGGAAGACACAGAGCCTGGCATTTAACTCCCTTTCTGAAGGGAAACACACAGCACAGTTCTCATCCATGAAACACACTCTGCTTTACATAAAGAAGCACGCTCTTGCTTTCTAGACTCTCTAATACAGAGGGAAACATGAGTGTGCTCAGAACAAAAGAACTGTGTTTCCTAAACACAAGGACCATATCTAGTTCAACTCTGCTTCTGAAACTGATACAAACCACAGGTCCTCTAACATCCAATGCTTTTCAGTTAAGATCGGGAAACCTGTGAGCTTCCTGAACAATGTTGCTTTTTTTGAGCTGAAAAGTGACTGCGTTTATCTGAAACGAAGTCTTGCTTGTAGGAAGACACAGAGCCTGGCTTTTAACTCTGTTTGTGAAGGGAAACACATGGCACATATCTCAT
Organism: Onychomys leucogaster; assembly: GCA_949786385.1. Classification (NCBI taxonomy): domain Eukaryota; kingdom Metazoa; phylum Chordata; class Mammalia; order Rodentia; family Cricetidae; genus Onychomys; species Onychomys leucogaster. Next base: position 44,040,083 of record OX460418.1, on the reverse strand, counting down.
CCATGAAACACACTCTGCTTTAGAGCAAACAGCACGCTCTCTCTTGCTATAGTCTCCAATACAGAGGGAAACGTGATTGTGCTCAGAACAAAAGAACTGTGTTTCCTACACACAAGGACCATATCCAGTTCAACTCTGTTTTTGAAACTGATACAAACCCCAGGTCCTCTAACATCCAATGCTTTTCAGTTAAGAGCAAGAAACGTGTGAGCTTCGTGAACAATGTATCTTCGTTTGAGCTAAAAATTGACTGCATTTATCTGAAACAAAGTCTTGCTTGTAGGAAGACACAGAGCCAGGCATTTAACTCCATTTCTGAAGGGAAACACACAGCACATTTCTCATCCATGAAACACACTCTGCTTTAGAGCATGAAGCACGCTCTTGGTTTCTAGTGTCTCTAATACACAGGGAAACATGAGTGTGCTCAGAACAAAAGGACTGTGTTCCCTACACATACGGACCATATCTAGTTAAACTCTGCTTCTGAAACTGATACAAACCACAGGTCCTCTAACATCCAATGCTTTTCAGTTAAGAGCGAGAAACGTGTGAGCTTCATGAACAATGTAGCTTCTTTTGAGCTGTAAAGTGACTGCGTTTATCTGAAACGAAGTCTTGCTTGTAGGAAGACACAGAACCTGCCATTGAACACCGTTTCTGAAGGGAAATACACAGCACTGTTCTCATCCATGAAACACACTCTGCTTTAGAGCAAGAAGCACGCATTTGCTTTGTAGAATCTCTAATACAGCGGGAAACGTGAGTGTGCTCTGAATAAAAGAACTGTGTTTCCTACACACACGGACGATATCTAGTTCAACTCTGCTTCTGAAACTGATACAAACCACAGGTCCTCTAACATCCAATGCTTTTCAGTTAAGAGCAAGAAACGTGTGAGCTTCGTGAACAATGTATCTTCGTTTGAGCTAAAAATTGACTGCGTTTATCTGAAACAAAGTCTTGCTTGTAGGAAGACACAGAGCCAGGCATTTAACTGCGTTTCTGAAGGGAAACACACACCACCGTTCTCATCCATGAAACACACTCTGCTTTAGAGCAAGAAGCACGCTCTTGCTTTCTAGTGTCTCTAATACACAGGGAAACATGAGTGTGCTCAGAACAAAAGGACTGTGTTCCCTACACATACGGACCATATCTAGTTAAACTCTGCTTCTGAAACTGATACAAACCACAGGTCCTCTAACATCCAATGCTTTTCAGTTAAGAGCGAGAAACATGTGAGCTTCATGAACAATGTAGCTTCTTTTGAGCTGTAAAGTGACTGCGTTTATCTGAAACGAAGTCTTGCTTGTAGGAAGACACAGAACCTGCCATTGAACACCTTTTCTGAAGGGAAATACACAGCACTGTTCTCATCCATGAAACACACTCTGCTTTAGAGCAAGAAGCACGCATTTGCTTTGTAGAATCTCTAATAGAGAGGGAAAAGGGAGTGTGCCCTGAATAAAAGAACTGTGTATCCTACACACACGGACCATATCTAGTTCAACTCTGCTTCTGAAACTGACACAAACCACAGGTCCTTTAACATCCAATGGTTTTCAGTTAAGAGAGAGAATCGTGTGAGCTTCATGAACAATGTAGCTTCGTTTAAGCTGTAAAGTGAGTGCGTTTACGTGAAAGGAAGTTTCGCTTGTAGGAAGACACAGAGCCTGGCATTTAACTCCCTTTCTGAAGGGAAACACACAGCACAGTTCTCATCCATGAAACACACTCTGATTTACATAAAGAAGCACGCTCTTGCTTTCTAGTCTCTCTAATACAGGGGGAAACATGAGTGTGCTCAGAACAAAAGTACTGTGTTTCCTACACACACGGACCATATCTAGTTCAACTCTGCTTCTGAAACTGACACAAACCACAGGTCCTTTAACATCCAATGGTTTTCAGTTAAGAGCGAGAAACGTGTGAGCTTCATGAACAATGTAGCTTCGTTTAAGCTGTAAAGTGACTGCGTTTACGTGAAACGAAGTTTCGCTTGTAGGAAGACACAGAGCCTGGCATTTAACTCCCTTTCTGAAGGGAAACACAGGGCACATATCTCATCCATGAAACACACTCTGCTTTAGCGCAAACCGCACGCTCTTTCTTTCTAGAGTCTCTAATATAGAGGGAAAGGTGAGTGTGCTCAGATCAAAAGAATTGTGTTTCCTACACACAAGGATCATATCTAGTTCTACTCTGATTCTGAAACTGATACAAACAACAGGTCCTCTAACATCCAATCCTTTTCAGTTAAGAGCGAGAAACGTGTGAGCTTCGTGAACAATGTAGCTTCATTTGAGCTCAAAAATGGCTGTGTTTATCTGAACCAAGTCTTGCTTGTAGGAAGACACAGAGCCAGGCATTTAACTCCGTCTCTGAATGGAAACAAACGGCACATTTCTCATCCATGAAACACACTCTGCTTTAGAGCAAGAAGCACGCTCTTGCTTTCTAGAGTCTCTCATAATGAGGAAAAGGTGAGTGTGCTCAGAACAAAAGAACTGTGTTTCCTACACACAAGGACCATATCTAGTTCTACTCTGTTTCTGAAACTGATACAAACAACAGGTCCTCTAACATCCAATGCTTTTCAGTAAGAGCGAGAAATGTGTGAGCTTCATGAACAATGTAGCTTCGTTTGAGCACAAAATTGACTGCGTTTATCTGAAACGAAGTCTTGCTTGTAGGAAGACACAGAGCCAGGCATTTAACTCCGTTTCTGAAGGGAAACACACGGCACATTTCTTATCCATGAAACACACTCTGCTTTAGAGCAAGAAGCACGCTCTTGCTTTCTAGACTCTCTAATACAGAGGGAAACGTGAGTGTGCTCAGAACAAAAGAACTGTGTTTCCTACACACTAGGACCATATCTAGTTCTACTCTGTTTCTGAAACTGATACAAACAACAGGTCCTCTAACATCCAATGCTTTTCAGTTAAGAGCAAGAAATGTGTGAGCTTCGTGAACAATGTAGTTTCGTTTGAGCTCAAAAGTGACTGCGTTTATCTGAAACGAAGTCTTGCTTGTAGGAAGACACAGTGCCAGGCATTTAACTCCGTTTCTGATGCGAAACACAGCACATTCCTCATCCATGAAACATACTCTTCTTTAGAGCAATAAGCATGCTCTTGCTTTCTAGACTCTAATACAGAAGGAAACGTGAGTGTGCTCAGATCAAAAGAAATGTGTTTCCTACACACACGGACCATATCTAGTTCAACTCTGCTTCTGAAACAGACACAAACCACAGGTCCTCTAACATCCAATGCTTTTCAGTTAAGAGCGAGAAACGTGTGAGCTTCATGAACAATGTAGCTTCGTTTGAGCTGTAAAGTGACTGCGTTTACGTGAAACGAAGTCTCGCTTGTAGGAAGACACAGAGCCTGGCATCTAACTTCCTTTCTGAAGGGAAACACACAGCACAGTTCTCATCCATGAAACACACTCTGCTTTACATAAAGAAGCACGCTCTTGCTTTCTAGACTCTCTAATACAGAGGGAAACATGAGTGTGCTAAGAACAAAAGAACTGTGTTTCCTACACACAAGGACCATATCTAGTTCAACTCTGTTTCTGAAATTGATACAAACCACAGGTCCTCTTACATCCAATGCTTTTCAGTTAAGAGCGAGAAACGTGTGAGCTTTGTGAACAATGTAGCTTTGTTTGAGCTGAAAGTGACTGCTTTTATCTTAAACGAAGTCTTGCTTGTAGGAAGACACAGAGCCAGGCATTTAACTCCGTTTCTGAAGGGAAACACACGGCACATTCCTCATCCATGAAACACACTCTGCTTTAGAGCAAGAAGCACGCTCTTGCTTTCTAGAGTCTCTAATACACAGGGAAACGTGAGTGTGCTCAGAACAAAAGAACTGTGTTTCCTACACACAAGGACCATATCTAGTTCTACTCTGTTTCTGAAACTGATACAAACAACGGGTCCTCCAACATCCAATGCTTTTCAGTTAAGAGCGAGAAATGTGTGAGCTTCGTGAACAATTTAGCTTTCTTTTCAGCTCAAAAGTGACTGCGTTCATGTGAAACGAAGTCTTGCTTGTAACGAAGACACAGAGCCTGGCTTTTAACTCTGTTTGTGAAGGGAAACACACGGCACATATCTCATCCATGAAACACACTCTGCTTTAGAGCAAACAGCACACTCTCTCTTTCTATAGTCTCCAATACAGAGGGAAACGTGATTGTGCTCAGAACAAAAGAACTGTGTTCCCTACACATACGGACCATATCTAGTTAAACTCTGCTTCTGAAACTGATACAAACCACAGGTCCTCTAACATCCAATGTTTTTCAGTTAAGAGCGAGAAACGTGTGAGCTTCATGAACAATGTAGCTTCTTTTGAGCTGTAAAGTGACTGCGTTTATCTGAAACGAAGTCTTGCTTGTAGGAAGACACAGAACCTGCCATTGAACACCGTTTCTGAAGGGAAATACACAGCACTGTTCTCATCCATGAAACACATCTGCTTTAGAGCAAGAAGCACGCATTTGCTTTGTAGAATCTCTAATACAGAGGGAAACGGGAGTGTGCTCTGAATAAAAGAACTGTGTTTCCTACACACACGGACCATATCTAGTTCAACTCTGCTTCTGAAACTGACACAAACCACAGGTCCTTTAACATCCAATGGTTTTCAGTTAAGAGAGAGAAACGTGTGAGCTTCATGAACAATGTAGCTTCGTTTAAGCTGTGAAGTGACTGCGTTTACGTGAAACAAAGTTTCGCTTGTAGGAAGACACAGAGCCTGGCATTTAACTCCCTTTCTGAAGGGAAACACACAGCACAGTTCTCATCCATGAAACACACTCTGATTTACATAAAGAAGCACGCTCTTGCTTTCTAGTCTCTCTAATACAGAGGGAAACATGAGTGTGCTCAGAAAAAAAGAACAGTTTTTCCTACACACAAGGACCATATCTAGTTCAACTCTGCTTCTGAAACTGATACAAACCACAGGTCCTCTAACATCCAATGCTTTTCAGTTAAGATCGGGAAACCTGTGAGCTTCCTGAACAATGTTGCTTCTTTTGAGCTGAAAAGTGACTGCGTTCATCTGAAACGAAGTCTTGCTTGTAGGAAGACACAGAGCCTGGCTTTTAACTCTGTTTGTGAAGGGAAACACACGGCACATATCTCATCCATGAAACACACTCTGCTTTAGAGCAAACAGCACACTCTCTCTTTCTATAGTCTCCAATACAGAGGGAAACGTGATTGTGCTCAGAACAAAAGAACTGTGTTTCCTACACACAAGGACCATATCCAGTTCAACTCTGTTTCTGAAACTGATACAAACCCCAGGTCCTCTAACATCCAATGCTTTTCAGTTAAGAGCAAGAAATGTGGGAGCTTCGTGAACAATGTATCTTCGTTTGAGCTAAAAATTGACAGCGTTTATCTGAAACAAAGTCTTGCTTGTAGGAAGACACAGAGCCAGGCATTTAACTCCGTTTCTGAAGGGAAACACACACCACCGTTCTCATCCACGAAACACACTCTGCTTTAGAGCAAGAAGCAAACTCTTGATTTCTAGAGTCTAATACACAGGGAAACGTGAGTGTGCTCAGAACAGAAGAACTGTGTTTCCTACACACATGGACTATATCTAGTTTAACTCTGTTTGTGAAACTGATACAAACCACAGGTCCTCTAACATCCAATGCTTTTCAGTTAAGAGCGAGAAACGTGTGAGCTTCGTGAACAATGTAGCTTCGTTTGACCTGAAAAGTGACTGTGTTTATCTGAAACGAAGTCTTGCTTGCAGGGAGACACAGACCCTGCCATTTCACACCGTTTCTGAAGGGAAACACACAGCACAGTCCTCATCCATGAAACACACTCTGCTTTAGAGCGAGAAAGACGCTCTTGCGTTCTAGAATCTCTAATACAGAGGGAAACGTGAGTGTGCTCAGAACAAAAGAACTGTGTTTCCTACACACAAGGACCATATCTAGTTCAACTCTGTTTCTGAAACTGATACAAACAACAGGTCCTGTAACATCCAATGCTTTTCAGTTAAGAGCGAGAAACGTGTGAGCTTCATGAACAATGTAGCTTTGTTTGAGCTCAAAAGTGAGTGCGTTCATCTGAAACGAAGTCTTGCTTGTAGGAAGACACAGAGCCAGGCATTTAACTCCGTTTCTGAAGGGAAACACACAGCAAATTTGTCATCCATGAAACACACTATGCTTTAGAGCAAGAAGCACGCTCTTGCGTTGTCGACTCTCTAATACAGAGGGAAACGTGAGTGTTCTCAGAACAAAAGAACTGTGTTTCCTACACACAAGGACCATATCTAGTTAAACTCTGCTTCTGAAACTGATACAAACCACAGGTCCTCTAACATCCAATGCTTTTCAGTTAAGAGCGAGAAACGTGTGAGCTTCATGAACAATGTAGCTTCTTTTGAGCTGTAAAGTGACTGCGTTTATCTGAAATGAAGTCTTGCTTGTAGGAAGACACAGAACCTGTCATTGAACACCGTTTCTGAAGGGAAATACACAGCACTGTTCTCATCCATGAAACACACTCTGCTTTAGAGCAAGAAGCAAACTCTTGATTTCTAGAGTCTAATACACAGGGAAACATGAGTGTGCTCAGAAGAAAAGAACTGTGTTTCCTACACACACGGACCATATCTAGCTCAACTCTGTTTCTGAAACTGATACAAACCACAGGTCCTCTAACATCCAATGCTTTTCAGTTAAGAGCGAGAAACGTGTGAGCTTCGTGAACAATGTAGCTTCCTTTGAGCTGAAAAGTGACTGCATTTACCTGAAACGAAGTCTTGCTTGTAGGAAGACACAGGCCCTGTCATTTAACACCTTTTCTGATGGGAAACACAGCACATTCCTCATCCATGAAACATACTCTGCTTTAGAGCAATAAGCATGCTCTTGCTTACTAGTCTCTCTAATACAGAAGGAAACGTGAGTGTGCTCAGAATAAAGAACTGTGTTTCCTGCACACACAGACCATTTCTAGTTCAACTCTGTTTCTGAAACTGATACAAACCACAGGTGCTCTAACATCCAATGCTTTTCACTTAAGAGCGAGAAACGTGTGAGCTTCGTGAACAATGTAGCTTCGTTTGAGCTCAAAAGTGACTGTGTTTATCTGAACCAAGTCTTGCTTGTAGGAAGACACAGAGCCAGGCATTTAACTCCGTCTCTGAATGGAAACAAACGGCACATTTCTCATCCATGAAACACACTCTGCTTTAGAGCAAGAAGCACGCTCTTGCTTTCTAGAGTCTCTCATAATGAGGAAAAGGTGAGTGTGCTCAGAACAAAAGAACTGTGTTTCCTACACACAAGGACCATATCTAGTTCTACTCTGTTTCTGAAACTGATACAAACAACAGGTCCTCTAACATCCAATGCTTTTCAGTAAGAGCGAGAAATGTGTGAGCTTCATGAACAATGTAGCTTCGTTTGAGCACAAAATTGACTGCGTTTATCTGAAACGAAGTCTTGCTTGTAGGAAGACACAGAGCCAGGCATTTAACTCCGTTTCTGAAGGGAAACACACGGCACATTTCTTATCCATGAAACACACTCTGCTTTAGAGCAAGAAGCACGCTCTTGCTTTCTAGACTCTCTAATACAGAGGGAAACGTGAGTGTGCTCAGAACAAAAGAACTGTGTTTCCTACACACTAGGACCATATCTAGTTCTACTCTGTTTCTGAAACTGATACAAACAACAGGTCCTCTAACATCCAATGCTTTTCAGTTAAGAGCAAGAAATGTGTGAGCTTCGTGAACAATGTAGTTTCGTTTGAGCTCAAAAGTGACTGCGTTTATCTGAAACGAAGTCTTGCTTGTAGGTAGACACAGAGCCAGGCATTTAACTCCGTTTCTGAAGCGAAACACAGCACATTCCTCATCCATGAAACATACTCTTCTTTAGAGCAATAAGCATGCTCTTGCTTTCTAGACTCTAATACAGAAGGAAACGTGAGTGTGCTCAGATCAAAAGAAATGTGTTTCCTACACACACGGACCATATCTAGTTCAACTCTGCTTCTGAAACAGACACAAACCACAGGTCCTCTAACATCCAATGCTTTTCAGTTAAGAGCGAGAAACGTGTGAGCTTCATGAACAATGTAGCTTCGTTTGAGCTGTAAAGTGACTGCGTTTACGTGAAACGAAGTCTCGCTTGTAGGAAGACACAGAGCCTGGCATCTAACTTCCTTTCTGAAGGGAAACACACAGCACAGTTCTGATCCATGAAACACACTCTGCTTTACATAAAGAAGCACGCTCTTGCTTTCTAGACTCTCTAATACAGAGGGAAACATGAGTGTGCTAAGAACAAAAGAACTGTGTTTCCTACACACAAGGACCATATCTAGTTCAACTCTGTTTCTGAAATTGATACAAACCACAGGTCCTCTTACATCCAATGCTTTTCAGTTAAGAGCGAGAAACGTGTGAGCTTTGTGAACAATGTAGCTTTGTTTGAGCTGAAAGTGACTGCTTTTATCTTAAACGAAGTCTTGCTTGTAGGAAGACACAGAGCCAGGCATTTAACTCCGTTTCTGAAGGGAAACACACAGCACATTCCTCATCCATTAAACACACTCTGCTTTAGAGCAAGAAGCACGCTCTTGCTTTCTAGAGTCTCTAATACACAGGGAAACGTGAGTGTGCTCAGAACAAAAGAACTGTGTTTCCTACACACAAGGACCATATCTAGTTCTACTCTGTTTCTGAAACTGATACAAACAACGGGTCCTCCAACATCCAATGCTTTTCAGTTAAGAGCGAGAAATGTGTGATCTTCGTGAACAATTTAGCTTTCTTTTCAGCTCAAAAGTGACTGCGTTCATGTGAAACGAAGTCTTGCTTGTAATGAAGACACAGAGCCTGGCTTTTAACTCTGTTTGTGAAGGGAAACACACGGCACATATCTCATCCATGAAACACACTCTGCTTTAGAGCAAACAGCACACTCTCTCTTTCTATAGTCTCCAATACAGAGGGAAACGTGATTGTGCTCAGAACAAAAGAACTGTGTTCCCTACACATACGGACCATATCTAGTTAAACTCTGCTTCTGAAACTGATACAAACCACAGGTCCTCTAACATCCAATGTTTTTCAGTTAAGAGCGAGAAACGTGTGAGCTTCATGAACAATGTAGCTTCTTTTGAGCTGTAAAGTGACTGCGTTTATCTGAAACGAAGTCTTGCTTGTAGGAAGACACAGAACCTGCCATTGAACACCGTTTCTGAAGGGAAATACACAGCACTGTTCTCATCCATGAAACACATCTGCTTTAGAGCAAGAAGCACGCATTTGCTTTGTAGAATCTCTAATACAGAGGGAAACGGGAGTGTGCTCTGAATAAAAGAACTGTGTTTCCTACACACACGGACCATATCTAGTTCAACTCTGCTTCTGAAACTGACACAAACCACAGGTCCTTTAACATCCAATGGTTTTCAGTTAAGAGAGAGAAACGTGTGAGCTTCATGAACAATGTAGCTTCGTTTAAGCTGTAAAGTGACTGCGTTTACGTGAAACAAAGTTTCGCTTGTAGGAAGACACAGAGCCTGGCATTTAACTCCCTTTCTGAAGGGAAACACACAGCACAGTTCTCATCCATGAAACACACTCTGATTTACATAAAGAAGCACGCTCTTGCTTTCTAGTCTCTCTAATACAGAGGGAAACATGAGTGTGCTCAGAAAAAAAGAGCAGTTTTTCCTACACACAAGGACCATATCTAGTTCAACTCTGCTTCTGAAACTGATACAAACCACAGGTCCTCTAACATCCAATGCTTTTCAGTTAAGATCGGGAAACCTGTGAGCTTCCTGAACAATGTTGCTTCTTTTGAGCTGAAAAGTGACTGCGTTCATCTGAAACGAAGTCTTGCTTGTAGGAAGACACAGAGCCTGGCTTTTAACTCTGTTTGTGAAGGGAAACACACGGCACATATCTCATCCATGAAACACACTCTGCTTTAGAGCAAACAGCACACTCTCTCTTTCTATAGTCTCCAATACAGAGGGAAACGTGATTGTGCTCAGAACAAAAGAACTGTGTTTCCTACACACAAGGACCATATCCAGTTCAACTCTGTTTCTGAAACTGATACAAACCCCAGGTCCTCTAACATCCAATGCTTTTCAGTTAAGAGCAAGAAATGTGGGAGCTTCGTGAACAATGTATCTTCGTTTGAGCTAAAAATTGACAGCGTTTATCTGAAACAAAGTCTTGCTTGTAGGAAGACACAGAGCCAGGCATTTAACTCCGTTTCTGAAGGGAAACACACACCACCGTTCTCATCCACGAAACACACTCTGCTTTAGAGCAAGAAGCAAACTCTTGATTTCTAGAGTCTAATACACAGGGAAACGTGAGTGTGCTCAGAACAGAAGAACTGTGTTTCCTACACACATGGATTATATCTAGTTTAACTCTGTTTGTGAAACTGATACAAACCACAGGTCCTCTAACATCCAATGCTTTTCAGTTAAGAGCGAAAAACGTGTGAGCTTCGTGAACAATGTAGCTTCGTTTGAGCTGAAAAGTGACTGTGTTTATCTGAAATGAAGTCTTGCTTGCAGGGAGACACAGACCCTGCCATTTCACACCGTTTCTGAAGGGAAACACACAGCACAGTCCTCATCCATGAAACACACTCTGCTTTAGAGCGAGAAAGACGCTCTTGCGTTCTAGAATCTCTAATACAGAGGGAAACGTGAGTGTGCTCAGAACAAAAGAACTGTGTTTCCTACACACAAGGACCATATCTAGTTCAACTCTGTTTCTGAAACTGATACAAACAACAGGTCCTGTAACATCCAATGCTTTTCAGTTAAGAGCGAGAAACGTGTGAGCTTCATGAACAATGTAGCTTTGTTTGAGCTCAAAAGTGACTGCCTTCATCTGAAACGAAGTCTTGCTTGTAGGAAGACACAGAGCCAGGCATTTAACTCCGTTTCTGAAGGGAAACAAACAGCAAATTTGTCATCCATGAAACACACTATGCTTTAGAGCAAGAAGCACGCTCTTGCGTTGTCGACTCTCTAATACAGAGGGAAATTGAGTGTTCTCAGAACAAAAGAACTGTGTTTCCTACACACAAGGACCATATCTAGTTAAACTCTGCTTCTGAAACTGATACAAACCACAGGTCCTCTAACATCCAATGCTTTTCAGTTAAGAGCGAGAAACGTGTGAGCTTCATGAACAATGTAGCTTCTTTTGAGCTGTAAAGTGACTGCGTTTATCTGAAATGAAGTCTTGCTTGTAGGAAGACACAGAACCTGTCATTGAACACCGTTTCTGAAGGGAAATACACAGCACTGTTCTCATCCATGAAACACACTCTGCTTTAGAGCAAGAAGCAAACTCTTGATTTCTAGAGTCTAATACACAGGGAAACATGAGTGTGCTCAGAAGAAAAGAACTGTGTTTCCTACACACACGGACCATATCTAGCTCAACTCTGTTTCTGAAACTGATACAAACCACAGGTCCTCTAACATCCAATGCTTTTCAGTTAAGAGCGAGAAACGTGTGAGCTTCGTGAACAATGTAGCTTCCTTTGAGCTGAAAAGTGACTGCATTTACCTGAAACGAAGTCTTGCTTGTAGGAAGACACAGGCCCTGTCATTTAACACCTTTTCTGATGGGAAACACAGCACATTCCTCATCCATGAAACATACTCTGCTTTAGAGCAATAAGCATGCTCTTGCTTACTAGTCTCTCTAATACAGAAGGAAACGTGAGTGTGCTCAGAATAAAGAACTGTGTTTCCTGCACACACAGACCATTTCTAGTTCAACTCTGTTTCTGAAACTGATACAAACCACAGGTGCTCTAACATCCAATGCTTTTCAGTTAAGAGCGAGAAACGTGTGAGCTTCGTGAACAATGTAGCTTCGTTTGAGCTCAAAAGTGACTGTGTTTATCTGAACCAAGTCTTGCTTGTAGGAAGACACAGAGCCAGGCATTTAACTCCGTCTCTGAATGGAAACAAACGGCACATTTCTCATCCATGAAACACACTCTGCTTTAGAGCAAGAAGCACGCTCTTGCTTTCTAGAGTCTCTCATAATGAGGAAAAGGTGAGTGTGCTCAGAACAAAGGAACTGTGTTTCCTACACACAAGGACCATATCTAGTTATACTCTGTTTCTGAAACTGATACAAACAACAGGTCCTCTAACATCCAATGCTTTTCAGTAAGAGCGAGAAACGTGTGAGCTTCATGAACAATGTAGCTTTCTTTTCAGCTCAAAAGTGACTGCGTTCATGTGAAACGAAGTCTTGCTTGTAATGAAGACACAGAGCCTGGCTTTTAACTCTGTTTGTGAAGGGAAACACACGGCACATATCTCATCCATGAAACACACTCTGCTTTAGAGCAAACAGCACACTCTCTCTTTCTATAGTCTCCAATACAGAGGGAAACGTGATTGTGCTCAGAACAAAAGAACTGTGTTCCCTACACATACGGACCATATCTAGTTAAACTCTGCTTCTGAAACTGATACAAACCACAGGTCCTCTAACATCCAATGCTTTTCAGTTAAGAGCGAGAAACGTGTGAGCTTCATGTACAATGTAGCTTCTTTTGAGCTGTAAAGTGACTGCATTTATCTGAAACGAAGTCTTGCTTGTAGGAAGACACAGAACCTGCCATTGAACACCGTTTCTGAAGGGAAATACACAGCACTGTTCTCATCCATGAAACACACTCTGCTTTAGAGCAAGAAGCACGCATTTGCTTTGTAGAATCTCTAATACAGAGGGAAACGGGAGTGTGCTCTGAATAAAAGAACTGTGTTTCCTACACACACGGACCATATCTAGTTCAACTCTGCTTCTGAAACTGACACAAACCACAGGTCCTTTAACATCCAATGGTTTTCAGTTAAGAGAGAGAAACGTGTGAGCTTCATGAACAATGTAGCTTCGTTTAAGCTGTAAAGTGACTGCGTTTACGTGAAACAAAGTTTCGCTTGTAGGAAGACACAGAGCCTGGCATTTAACTCCCTTTCTGAAGGGAAACACACAGCACAGTTCTCATCCATGAAACACACTCTGATTTACATAAAGAAGCACGCTCTTGCTTTCTAGTCTCTCTAATACAGAGGGAAACATGAGTGTGCTCAGAAAAAAAGAGCAGTTTTTCCTACACACAAGGACCATATCTAGTTCAACTCTGCTTCTGAAACTGATACAAACCACAGGTCCTCTAACATCCAATGCTTTTCAGTTAAGATCGGGAAACCTGTGAGCTTCCTGAACAATGTTGCTTCTTTTGAGCTGAAAAGTGACTGCGTTCATCTGAAACGAAGTCTTGCTTGTAGGAAGACACAGAGCCTGGCTTTTAACTCTGTTTGTGAAGGGAAACACACGGCACATATCTCATCCATGAAACACACTCTGCTTTAGAGCAAACAGCACACTCTCTCTTTCTATAGTCTCCAATACAGAGGGAAACGTGATTGTGCTCAGAACAAAAGAACTGTGTTTCCTACACACAAGGACCATATCCAGTTCAACTCTGTTTCTGAAACTGATACAAACCCCAGGTCCTCTAACATCCAATGCTTTTCAGTTAAGAGCAAGAAATGTGGGAGCTTCGTGAACAATGTATCTTCGTTTGAGCTAAAAATTGACAGCGTTTATCTGAAACAAAGTCTTGCTTGTAGGAAGACACAGAGCCAGGCATTTAACTCCGTTTCTGAAGGGAAACACACACCACCGTTCTCATCCACGAAACACACTCTGCTTTAGAGCAAGAAGCAAACTCTTGATTTCTAGAGTCTAATACACAGGGAAACGTGAGTGTGCTCAGAGCAGAAGAACTGTGTTTCCTACACACATGGATTATATCTAGTTTAACTCTGTTTGTGAAACTGATACAAACCACAGGTCCTCTAACATCCAATGCTTTTCAGTTAAGAGCGAAAAACGTGTGAGCTTCGTGAACAATGTAGCTTCGTTTGAGCTGAAAAGTGACTGTGTTTATCTGAAATGAAGTCTTGCTTGCAGGGAGACACAGACCCTGCCATTTCACACCGTTTCTGAAGGGAAACACACAGCACAGTCCTCATCCATGAAACACACTCTGCTTTAGAGCGAGAAAGACGCTCTTGCGTTCTAGAATCTCTAATACAGAGGGAAACGTGAGTGTGCTCAGAACAAAAGAACTGTGTTTCCTACACACAAGGACCATATCTAGTTCAACTCTGTTTCTGAAACTGATACAAACAACAGGTCCTGTAACATCCAATGCTTTTCAGTTAAGAGCGAGAAACGTGTGAGCTTCATGAACAATGTAGCTTTGTTTGAGCTCAAAAGTGACTGCCTTCATCTGAAACGAAGTCTTGCTTGTAGGAAGACACAGAGCCAGGCATTTAACTCCGTTTCTGAAGGGAAACAAACAGCAAATTTGTCATCCATGAAACACACTATGCTTTAGAGCAAGAAGCACGCTCTTGCGTTGTCGACTCTCTAATACAGAGGGAAATTGAGTGTTCTCAGAACAAAAGAACTGTGTTTCCTACACACAAGGACCATATCTAGTTAAACTCTGCTTCTGAAACTGATACAAACCACAGGTCCTCTAACATCCAATGCTTTTCAGTTAAGAGCGAGAAACGTGTGAGCTTCATGAACAATGTAGCTTCTTTTGAGCTGTAAAGTGACTGCGTTTATCTGAAATGAAGTCTTGCTTGTAGGAAGACACAGAACCTGTCATTGAACACCGTTTCTGAAGGGAAATACACAGCACTGTTCTCATCCATGAAACACACTCTGCTTTAGAGCAAGAAGCAAACTCTTGATTTCTAGAGTCTAATACACAGGGAAACATGAGTGTGCTCAGAAGAAAAGAACTGTGTTTCCTACACACACGGACCATATCTAGCTCAACTCTGTTTCTGAAACTGATACAAACCACAGGTCCTCTAACATCCAATGCTTTTCAGTTAAGAGCGAGAAACGTGTGAGCTTCGTGAACAATGTAGCTTCCTTTGAGCTGAAAAGTGACTGCATTTACCTGAAACGAAGTCTTGCTTGTAGGAAGACACAGGCCCTGTCATTTAACACCTTTTCTGATGGGAAACACAGCACATTCCTCATCCATGAAACATACTCTGCTTTAGAGCAATAAGCATGCTCTTGCTTACTAGTCTCTCTAATACAGAAGGAAACGTGAGTGTGCTCAGAATAAAGAACTGTGTTTCCTGCACACACAGACCATTTCTAGTTCAACTCTGTTTCTGAAACTGATACAAACCACAGGTGCTCTAACATCCAATGCTTTTCAGTTAAGAGCGAGAAACGTGTGAGCTTCGTGAACAATGTAGCTTCGTTTGAGCTCAAAAGTGACTGTGTTTATCTGAACCAAGTCTTGCTTGTAGGAAGACACAGAGCCAGGCATTTAACTCCGTCTCTGAATGGAAACAAACGGCACATTTCTCATCCATGAAACACACTCTGCTTTAGAGCAAGAAGCACGCTCTTGCTTTCTAGAGTCTCTCATAATGAGGAAAAGGTGAGTGTGCTCAGAACAAAAGAACTGTGTTTCCTACACACAAGGACCATATCTAGTTCTACTCTGTTTCTGAAACTGATACAAACAACAGGTCCTCTAACATCCAATGCTTTTCAGTAAGAGCGAGAAATGTGTGAGCTTCATGAACAATGTAGTTTCGTTTGAGCTATAAAGTGACTGCGTTTACGTGAAACGAAGTCTCGCTTGTAGGAAGACACAGAGCCTGGCATCTAACTTCCTTTCTGAAGTGAAACACACAGCACAGTTATCATCCATGAAACACACTCTGCTTTACATAAAGAAGCACGCTCTTGCTTTCTAGACTCTCTAATACAGAGGGAAACATGAGTGTGCTAAGAACAAAAGAACTGTGTTTCCTACATACAAGGACCATATCTAGTTCAACTCTGTTTCTGAAACTGATACAAACCACAGGTCCTCTTACATTCAATGCTTTTCAGTTAAGAGAGAGAAACGTGTGAGCTTCATGAACAATGTAGCTTCCTTTAAGCTGTAAAGTGACTGCGTTTACATGAAACGAAGTCTCACTTGTAGGAAGACACAGAGCCTGGCATTTAACTCCCTTTATGAACGGAAACACACGGCAAATTTCTCATCCATGAAACACACTCTGCTTTAGAGCAAGAAGCACGCTCTCTCTTTTTATAGTCTCCAATACAGAGGAAAAGGTGAGTGTGCTCAGAACAAAAGAACTGTGTTTCCTACACACACGGACCATATCTAGCTCAACTCTGTTTCTGAAACTGATACATACCACAGGTCCTGTAACATCCAATGCTTTTCAGTTAAGAGCGAGAAACGTGTGAGCTTCGTGAACAATGTAGCTTCCTTTGAGCTGAAAAGTGACTGCATTTACCTGAAACGAAGTCTTGCTTGTAGGAAGACACAGGCCCTGTCATTTAACACCTTTTCTGATGGGAAACACAGCACATTCCTCATCCATGAAACATACTCTGATTTAGAGCAATAAGCATGCTCTTGCTTACTAGACTCTCTAATACAGAAGGAAACGTGAGTGTGCTCAGAATAAAAGAACTGTGTTTCCTACACACACAGACCATATCTAGTTCAACTCTGTTTCTGAAACTGATACAAACCACAGGTCCTCTAACATCCAATGCTTTTCACTTAAGAGCTAGAAACGTGTGAGCTTCGTGAACAATGTAGCTTCGTTTGAGCTGAAAAGTGACTGCTTTTATCTGAAACGAAGTCTTGCTTGTAGGAAGACACAGAGCCTGGCATTTAACCCCGTTTGTGAAGGGAAACACAGGGCACATATCTCATCCATGAAACACACTCTGCTTTAGAGCAAACAGCACGCTCTCTCTTTCTATAGTCTCCAATACAGAGGGAAACGTGATTGTGCTCAGAACAAAAGAACTGTGTTTCCTACACACAAGGACCATATCCAGTTCAACTCTGTTTCTGAAACTGATACAAACCCCAGGTCCTCTAACATCCAATGCTTTTCAGTTAAGAGCAAGAAACGTGTGAGCTTCTTGAACAATGTATCTTCGTTTGCGCTAAAAATTGACTGCGTTTATCTGAAACAATGTCTTGCTTGTAGGAAGACACAGAGCCAGGCATTTAACTCCGTTTCTGAAGGGAAACACACACCACCGATCTCATCCACGAAACACACTCTGCTTTAGAGCAAGAAGCAAACTCTTGATTTCTAGAGTCTAATACACAGGGAAACGTGAGTGTGCTCAGAACAGAAGAACCGTGTTCCCTACACACATGGACCATATCTAGTTCAACTCTGTTTGTGAAACTGATACAAACCACAGGTCCTCTAACATCCAATGCTTTTCAGTTAAGAGCGAGAAACATGTGAGCTTCGTGAACAATGTAGCTTCGTTTGAGCTGAAAAGTGACTGCGTTTATCTGAAACGAAGTCTTGCTTGTAGGAAGACACAGAGCCAGGCATTTAACACCATTTCTGAAGGGAAACACACAGCAAATTTCTCATCCATGAAACACACTATGCTTTAGAGCAAGAAGCACGCTCTTGCGTTCTAGACTCTCTAATACAGAGGGAAACGTGAGTGTTCTCAGACCAAAAGAACTGTGTTTCCTACACACAAGGACCAATTCCAGTTCAACTCTGTTTCTGAAACTGATACAAACCACAGGTCCTCTAACATCCAATGCTTTTCACTTAAGAGCTAGAAACGTGTGAGCTTCGTGAACAATGTAGCTTCGTTTGAGCTGAAAAGTGACTGCTTTTATCTGAATCGAAGACTTGCTTGTAGGAAGACACAGAGCATGGCATTTAACTCCGTTTGTGAATGGAAACACAGGGCACATATCTCATCCATGAAACACACTCTGCTTTAGCGCAAACCGCACGCTCTTTCTTTCTAGAGTCTCTAATATAGAGGGAAACGTCAGTGTGCTCAGATCAAAAGAACTGTGTTTCCTACACACAAGGACCATATCCAGTTCAACTCTGTTTCTGAAACTGATACAAACCCCAGGTCCTCTAACATCCAATGCTTTTCAGTTAAGAGCGAGAAACGTGTGAGCTTCGTGAACAATGTAGCTTCGTTTGGGCTGAAAAGTGACTGCTTTTACTTGAAACGAAGTCTTGCTTGTAGGAAGACACAGGTCCTGGCATTTAACCCCGTTTGTGAAGGGAAACACAGGGCACATATCTCATCCATGAAACACACTCTGCTTTAGAGCAACAGTACGCTCTCTCTTTCTATAGTCTCCAATACAGAGGGAAACGTGTTTGTGCTCAGAACAAAAGAACTGTGTTTCCTACACACAAGGACCATATCCAGTTCAACTCTGTTTTTGAACTGATACAAACCCCAGGTCCTCTAACATCCAATGCTTTTCAGTTAAGAGAAAGAAACGTGTGAGCTTCGTGAACAATGTATCTTCGTTTGAGCTAAAAATTGACTGCATTTATCTGAAACAAAGTCTTGCTTGTAGGAAGACACAGAGCCAGGCATTTAACTCCGTTTCTGAAGGGAAACACACAGCACATTTCTCATCCATGAAACACACTCTGCTTTAGAGCATGAAGCACGCTCTTGGTTTCTAGTGTCTCTAATACACAGGGAAACATGAGTGTGCTCAGAACAAAAGGACTGTGTTCCCTACACATACGGACCATATCTAGTTAAACTCTGCTTCTGAAACTGATACAAAACACAGGTCCTCTAACATCCAATGCTTTTCAGTTAAGAGCGAGAAACGTGTGAGCTTCATGAACAATGTAGCTTCTTTTGAGCTGTAAAGTGACTGCGTTTATCTGAAACGAAGTCTTGCTTGTAGGAAGACACAGAAACTGCCATTGAACACCGTTTCTGAAGGGAAATACACAGCACTGTTCTCATCCATGAAACACACTCTGCTTTAGAGCAAGAAGCACGCATTTGCTTTGTAGAATCTCTAATACAGAGGGAAACGTGAGTGTGCTCTGAATAAAAGAACTGTGTTTCCTACACACACGGACCATATCTAGTTCAACTCTGCTTCTGAAACTGATACAAACCACAGGTCCTCTAACATCCAATGCTTTTCAGTTAAGAGCAAGAAACGTGTGAGCTTCGTGAACAATGTATCTTTGTTTGAGCTAAAAATTGACTGCGTTTATCTGAAACAAAGTCTTGCTTGTAGGAAAACACAGAGCCAGGCATTTAACTCCGTTGCTGAAGGGAAACACACACCACCGTTCTCATCCATGAAACACACTCTGCTTTAGAGCAAGAAGCACGCTCTTGCTTTCTAGTGTCTCTAATACACAGGGAAACATGAGTGTGCTCAGAACAAAAGGACTGTGTTCCCTACACATACGGACCATATCTAGTTAAACTCTGCTTCTGAAACTGATACAAACCACAGGTCCTCTAACATCCAATGCTTTTCAGTTAAGAGCGAGAAACGTGTGAGCTTCATGAACAATGTAGCTTCTTTTGAGCTGTAAAGTGACTGCGTTTATCTGAAACGAAGTCTTGCTTGTAGGAAGACACAGAACCTGCCATTGAACACCGTTTCTGAAGGGAAATACACAGCACTGTTCTCATCCATGAAACACACTCTGCTTTACATAAAGAAGCACGCTCTTGCTTTCTAGTCTCTCTAATACAGGGGGAAACATGAGTGTGCTCAGAACAAAAGAACAGTTTTTCCTACACACAAGACCATATCTAGTTCAACTCTGCTTCTGAAACTGATACAAACCACAGGTCCTCTAACATCCAATGCTTTTCAGTTAAGATCGGGAAACCTGTGAGCTTCCTGAACAATGTTGCTTCTTTTGAGCTGAAAAGTGACTGCGTTCATCTGAAACGAAGTCTTGCTTGTAGGAAGACACAGAGCCTGGCTTTTAACTCTGTTTGTGAAGGGAAACACACGGCACATATCTCATCCATGAAACACACTCTGCTTTAGAGCAAACAGCACACTCTCTCTTTCTATAGTCTCCAATACAGAGGGAAACATGATTGTGCTCAAAACAAAAGAACTGTGTTTCTTACACACAAGGACCATATCCAGTTCAACTCTGTTTCTGAAACTGATACAAACCCCAGGTCCTCTAACATCCAATGCTTTTCAGTTAAGAGCAAGAAACGTGGGAGCTTCGTGAACAATGTTTCTTCTTTTGAGCTAAAAATTGACTGCATTTATCTGAAACAAAGTCTTGCTTGTAGGAAGACACAGAGCCAGGCATTTAACTCCGTTTCTGAAGGGAAACACACACCACCGTTCTCATCCACGAAACACACTCTGCTTTAGAGCAAGAAGCAAACTCTTGATTTCTAGAGTCTAATACACAGGGAAACGTGAGTGTGCTCAGAACAGAAGAACTGAGTTTCCTACACACATGGACCATATCTAGTTCAACTCTGTTTGTGAAACTGATACAAACCACAGGTCCTCTAACATCCAATGCTTTTCAGTTAAGAGCGAGAAACGTGTGAGCTTCGTGAACAATGTAGCTTCGTTTGAGCTGAAAAGTGACTGTGTTTATCTGAAACGAAGTCTTGCTTGTAGGAAGACACAGAAACTGCCATTGAACACCGTTTCTGAAAGGAAATACACAGCACTGTTCTCATCCATGAAACACACTCTGCTTTAGAGCAAGAAGCACGCATTTGCTTTGTAGAGTCTCTAATACAGAGGGAAATGTGAGTGTGCTCTGAATAAAAGGACTGTGTTTCCTACACACACGGACCATATCTAGTTCAACTCTGCTTCTGAAACTGACACAAACCACAGGTCCTTTAACATCCAATGGTTTTCAGTTAAGAGCGAGAAACGTGTGAGCTTCATGAACAATGTAGCTTCGTTTAAGCTGTAAAGTGAATGCGTTTACGTGAAACGAAGTTTCGCTTGTAGGAAGACACAGAGCCTGGCATTTAACTCCCTTTCTGAAGGGAAACACAGGGCACATATCTCATCCATGAAACACACTCTGCTTTAGCGCAAACCGCACGCTCTTTCTTTCTAGAGTCTCTAATATAGAGGGAAACGTGAGTGTGCTCAGATCAAAAGAACTGTGTTTCCTACACACAAGGACCATATCTAGTTCTACTCTGATTCTGAAACTGATACAAACAACAGGTCCTCTAACATCCAATGCTTTTCAGTTAAGAGCGAGAAACGTGTGAGCTTCGTGAACAATGTAGCTTCATTTGAGCTCAAAAATGGCTGTGTTTATCTGAACCAAGTCTTGCTTGTAGGAAGACACAGAGCCAGGCATTTAACTCCGTTTCTGAACAGAAACAAACGGCACATTTCTCATCCATGAAACACACTCTGCTTTAGAGCAAGAAGCATGCTCTTGCTTTCTAGAGTCTCTCATAATGAGGAAAAGGTGAGTGTGCTCAGAACAAAAGAACTGTGTTTCTTACACACAAGGACCATATCTAGTTCTACTCTGTTTCTGAAACTGATACAAACAACAGGTCCTCTAACATCCAATTCTTTTCAGTAAGAGTGAGAAATGTGTGAGCTTCGTGAACAATGTAGCTTCGTTTGAGCTGAAAAGTGACTGTGTTTATCTGAAACAAAGTCTTGCTTGTAGGAAGACACAGAGCCAGGCATTTAACTCCGTTTCTGAAGGGAAACACACACCACCGATCTCATCCATGAAACACACTCTGCTTTAGAGCAAGAAGCAAACTCTTGATTTCTAGAGTCTAATACACAGGGAAACGTGAGTGTGCTCAGAACAGAAGAACCGTGTTCCCTACACACATGGACCATATCTAGTTCAACTCTGTTTGTGAAACTGATACAAACCACAGGTCCTCTAACATCCAATGCTTTTCAGTTAAGAGCGAGAAACATGTGAGCTTCGTGAACAATGTAGCTTCGTTTGAGCTGAAAAGTGACTGCGTTTATCTGAAACGAAGTCTTGCTTGTAGGAAGACACAGAGCCAGGCATTTAACTCCATTTCTGAAGGGAAACACACAGCAAATTTGTCATCCATGAAACACACTATGCTTTAGAGCAAGAAGCACGCTCTTGCGTTCTAGACTCTCTAATACAGAGGGAAACTTGAGTGTTCTCAGACCAAAAGAACTGTGTTTCCTACACACAAGAACCAATTCCAGTTCAACTCTGTTTCTGAAACTGATACAAACCACAGGTCCTCTAACATCCAATGCTTTTCACTTAAGAGCTAGAAACGTGTGAGCTTCGTGAACAATGTAGCTTCGTTTGAGCTGAAAAGTGACTGCTTTTATCTGAATCGAAGACTTGCTTGTAGGAAGACACAGAGCATGGCATTTAACTCCGTTTGTGAATGGAAACACAGGGCACATATCTCATCCATGAAACACACTCTGCTTTAGCGCAAACCGCACGCTCTTTCTTTCTAGAGTCTCTAATATAGAGGGAAACGTCAGTGTGCTCAGATCAAAAGAACTGTGTTTCTACACACAAGGACCATATCCAGTTCAACTCTGTTTCTGAAACTGATACAAACCCCAGGTCCTCTAACATCCAATGCTTTTCAGTTAAGAGCGAGAAACGTGTGAGCTTCATGAACAATGTAGCTTCTTTTGAGCTGTAAAGTGACTGCGTTTATCTGAAACGAAGTCTTGCTTGTAGGAAGACACAGAAACTGCCATTGAACACCGTTTCTGAAGGGAAATACACAGCACTGTTCTCATCCATGAAACACACTCTGCTTTAGAGCAAGAAGCACGCATTTGCTTTGTAGAATCTCTAATACAGAGGGAAACGTGAGTGTGCTCTGAATAAAAGAACTGTGTTTCCTACACACACGGACCATATCTAGTTCAACTCTGCTTCTGAAACTGATACAAACCACAGGTCCTCTAACATCCAATGCTTTTCAGTTAAGAGCAAGAAACGTGTGAGCTTCGTGAACAATGTATCTTTGTTTGAGCTAAAAATTGACTGCGTTTATCTGAAACAAAGTCTTGCTTGTAGGAAAACACAGAGCCAGGCATTTAACTCCGTTGCTGAAGGGAAACACACACCACCGTTCTCATCCATGAAACACACTCTGCTTTAGAGCAAGAAGCACGCTCTTGCTTTCTAGTGTCTCTAATACACAGGGAAACATGAGAGTGCTCAGAACAAAAGGACTGTGTTCCCTACACATACGGACCATATCTAGTTAAACTCTGCTTCTGAAACTGATACAAACCACAGGTCCTCTAACATCCAATGCTTTTCAGTTAAGAGCGAGAAACGTGTGAGCTTCATGAACAATGTAGCTTCTTTTGAGCTGTAAAGTGACTGCGTTTATCTGAAACGAAGTCTTGCTTGTAGGAAGACACAGAACCTGCCATTGAACACCGTTTCTGAAGGGAAATACACAGCACTGTTCTCATCCATGAAACACACTCTGCTTTACATAAAGAAGCACGCTCTTGCTTTCTAGTCTCTCTAATACAGGGGGAAACATGAGTGTGCTCAGAACAAAAGAACAGTTTTTCCTACACACAAGACCATATCTAGTTCAACTCTGCTTCTGAAACTGATACAAACCACAGGTCCTCTAACATCCAATGCTTTTCAGTTAAGATCGGGAAACCTGTGAGCTTCCTGAACAATGTTGCTTCTTTTGAGCTGAAAAGTGACTGCGTTCATCTGAAACGAAGTCTTGCTTGTAGGAAGACACAGAGCCTGGCTTTTAACTCTGTTTGTGAAGGGAAACACACGGCACATATCTCATCCATGAAACACACTCTGCTTTAGAGCAAACAGCACACTCTCTCTTTCTATAGTCTCCAATACAGAGGGAAACATGATTGTGCTCAGAACAAAAGAACTGTGTTTCTTACACACAAGGACCATATCCAGTTCAACTCTGTTTCTGAAACTGATACAAACCCCAGGTCCTCTAACATCCAATGCTTTTCAGTTAAGAGCAAGAAACGTGGGAGCTTCGTGAACAATGTTTCTTCGTTTGAGCTAAAAATTGACTGCATTTATCTGAAACAAAGTCTTGCTTGTAGGAAGACACAGAGCCAGGCATTTAACTCCGTTTCTGAAGGGAAACACACACCACCGTTCTCATCCACGAAACACACTCTGCTTTAGAGCAAGAAGCAAACTCTTGATTTCTAGAGTCTAATACACAGGGAAACGTGAGTGTGCTCAGAACAGAAGAACTGAGTTTCCTACACACATGGACCATATCTAGTTCAACTCTGTTTGTGAAACTGATACAAACCACAGGTCCTCTAACATCCAATGCTTTTCAGTTAAGAGCGAGAAACGTGTGAGCTTCGTGAACAATGTAGCTTCGTTTGAGCTGAAAAGTGACTGTGTTTATCTGAAACGAAGTCTTGCTTGTAGGAAGACACAGAAACTGCCATTGAACACCGTTTCTGAAAGGAAATACACAGCACTGTTCTCATCCATGAAACACACTCTGCTTTAGAGCAAGAAGCACGCATTTGCTTTGTAGAGTCTCTAATACAGAGGGAAATGTGAGTGTGCTCTGAATAAAAGGACTGTGTTTCCTACACACACGGACCATATCTAGTTCAACTCTGCTTCTGAAACTGACACAAACCACAGGTCCTTTAACATCCAATGGTTTTCAGTTAAGAGCGAGAAACGTGTGAGCTTCATGAACAATGTAGCTTCGTTTAAGCTGTAAAGTGAATGCGTTTACGTGAAACGAAGTTTCGCTTGTAGGAAGACACAGAGCCTGGCATTTAACTCCCTTTCTGAAGGGAAACACAGGGCACATATCTCATCCATGAAACACACTCTGCTTTAGCGCAAACCGCACGCTCTTTCTTTCTAGAGTCTCTAATATAGAGGGAAACGTGAGTGTGCTCAGATCAAAAGAACTGTGTTTCCTACACACAAGGACCATATCTAGTTCTACTCTGATTCTGAAACTGATACAAACAACAGGTCCTCTAACATCCAATGCTTTTCAGTTAAGAGCGAGAAACGTGTGAGCTTCGTGAACAATGTAGCTTCATTTGAGCTCAAAAATGGCTGTGTTTATCTGAACCAAGTCTTGCTTGTAGGAAGACACAGAGCCAGGCATTTAACTCCGTTTCTGAACAGAAACAAACGGCACATTTCTCATCCATGAAACAAACTCTGCTTTAGAGCAAGAAGCATGCTCTTGCTTTCTAGAGTCTCTCATAATGAGGAAAAGGTGAGTGTGCTCAGAACAAAAGAACTGTGTTTCTTACACACAAGGACCATATCTAGTTCTACTCTGTTTCTGAAACTGATACAAACAACAGGTCCTCTAACATCCAATTCTTTTCAGTAAGAGTGAGAAATGTGTGAGCTTCGTGAACAATGTAGCTTCGTTTGAGCTGAAAAGTGACTGTGTTTATCTGAAACAAAGTCTTGCTTGTAGGAAGACACAGAGCCAGGCATTTAACTCCGTTTCTGAAGGGAAACACACACCACCGATCTCATCCACGAAACACACTCTGCTTTAGAGCAAGAAGCAAACTCTTGATTTCTAGAGTCTAATACACAGGGAAACGTGAGTGTGCTCAGAACAGAAGAACCGTGTTCCCTACACACATGGACCATATCTAGTTCAACTCTGTTTGTGAAACTGATACAAACCACAGGTCCTCTAACATCCAATGCTTTTCAGTTAAGAGCGAGAAACATGTGAGCTTGGTGAACAATGTAGCTTCGTTTGAGCTGAAAAGTGACTGCGTTTATCTGAAACGAAGTCTTGCTTGTAGGAAGACAGAGAGCCAGGCATTTAACTCCATTTCTGAAGGGAAACACACAGCAAATTTGTCATCCATGAAACACACTATGCTTTAGAGCAAGAAGCACGCTCTTGCGTTCTAGACTCTCTAATACAGAGGGAAACGTGAGTGTTCTCAGACCAAAAGAACTGTGTTTCCTACACACAAGAACCAATTCCAGTTCAACTCTGTTTCTGAAACTGATACAAACCCCAGGTCCTCTAACATCCAATGCTTTTCAGTTAAGAGCGAGAAACGTGTGAGCTTCGTGAACAATGTAGCTTCGTTTGGGCTGAAAAGTGACTGCTTTTATCTGAAACGAAGTCTTGCTTGTAGGAAGACACAGAGCCTGGCATTTAACCCCGTTTGTGAAGGGAAACACAGGGCACATATCTCATCCATGAAACACACTCTGCTTTAGAGCAACAGTACGCTCTCTCTTTCTATAGTCTCCAATACAGAGGGAAACGTGTTTGTGCTCAGAACAAAAGAACTGTGTTTCCTACACACAAGGACCATATCCAGTTCAACTCTGTTTTTGAACTGATACAAACCCCAGGTCCTCTAACATCCAATGCTTTTCAGTTAAGAGAAAGAAACGTGTGAGCTTCGTGAACAATGTATCTTCGTTTGAGCTAAAAATTGACTGCATTTATCTGAAACAAAGTCTTGCTTGTAGGAAGACACAGAGCCAGGCATTTAACTCCGTTTCTGAAGGGAAACACACAGCACATTTCTCATCCATGAAACACACTCTGCTTTAGAGCATGAAGCACGCTCTTGGTTTCTAGTGTCTCTAATACACAGGGAAACATGAGTGTGCTCAGAAAAAAAGGACTGTGTTCCCTACACATACGGACCATATCTAGTTAAACTCTGCTTCTGAAACTGATACAAAACACAGGTCCTCTAACATCCAATGCTTTTCAGTTAAGAGCGAGAAACGTGTGAGCTTCATGAACAATGTAGCTTCTTTTGAGCTGTAAAGTGACTGCGTTTATCTGAAACGAAGTCTTGCTTGTAGGAAGACACAGAACCTGCCATTGAACACCGTTTCTGAAGGGAAATACACAGCACTGTTCTCATCCATGAAACACACTCTGCTTTAGAGCAAGAAGCACGCATTTGCTTTGTAGAATCTCTAATACAGAGGGAAACGTGAGTGTGCTCTGAATAAAAGAACTGTGTTTCCTACACACACGGACCATATCTAGTTCAACTCTGCTTCTGAAACTGATACAAACCACAGGTCCTCTAACATCCAATGCTTTTCAGTTAAGAGCAAGAAACGTGTGAGCTTCGTGAACAATGTATCTTCGTTTGAGCTAAAAATTGACTGCGTTTATCTGAAACAAAGTCTTGCTTGTAGGAAAACACAGAGCCAGGCATTTAACTCCGTTGCTGAAGGGAAACACACACCACCGTTCTCATCCATGAAACACACTCTGCTTTAGAGCAAGAAGCACGCTCTTGCTTTCTAGTGTCTCTAATACACAGGGAAACATGAGTGTGCTCAGAACAAAAGGACTGTGTTCCCTACACATACGGACCATATCTAGTTAAACTCTGCTTCTGAAACTGATACAAACCACAGGTCCTCTAACATCCAATGCTTTTCAGTTAAGAGCGAGAAACGTGTGAGCTTCATGAACAATGTAGCTTCTTTTGAGCTGTAAAGTGACTGCGTTTATCTGAAACGAAGTCTTGCTTGTAGGAAGACACAGAACCTGCCATTGAACACCGTTTCTGAAGGGAAATACACAGCACTGTTCTCATCCATGAAACACACTCTGCTTTAGAGCAAGAAGCACGCATTTGCTTTGTAGAATCTCTAATACAGAGGGAAACGGGAGTGTGCCCTGAATAAAAGAACTGTGTATCCTACACACACGGACCATATCTAGTTCAACTCTGCTTCTGAAACTGACACAAACCACAGGTCCTTTAACATCCAATGGTTTTCAGTTAAGAGAGAGAATCGTGTGAGCTTCATGAACAATGTAGCTTCGTTTAAGCTGTAAAGTGACTGCGTTTACGTGAAACGAAGTTTCACTTGTAGGAAGACACAGAGCCTGGCATTTAACTCCCTTTCTGAAGGGAAACACACAGCACAGTTCTCATCCATGAAACACACTCTGCTTTACATAAAGAAGCACGCTCTTGCTTTCTAGTCTCTCTAATACAGGGGGAAACATGAGTGTGCTCAGAACAAAAGAACAGTTTTTCCTACACACAAGACCATATGTAGTTCAACTCTGCTTCTGAAACTGATACAAACCACAGGTCCTCTAACATCCAATGCTTTTCAGTTAAGATCGGGAAACCTGTGAGCTTCCTGAACAATGTTGCTTCTTTTGAGCTGAAAAGTGACTGCGTTCATCTGAAACGAAGTCTTGCTTGTAGGAAGACACAGAGCCTGGCTTTTAACTCTGTTTGTGAAGGGAAACACACGGCACATATCTCATCCATGAAACACACTCTGCTTTAGAGCAAACAGCACACTCTCTCTTTCTATAGTCTCCAATACAGAGGGAAACATGATTGTGCTCAGAACAAAAGAACTGTGTTTCCTACACACAAGGACCATATCCAGTTCAACTCTGTTTCTGAAACTGATACAAACCCCAGGTCCTCTAACATCCAATGCTTTTCAGTTAAGAGCAAGAAACGTGGGAGCTTCGTGAACAATGTTTCTTCGTTTGAGCTAAAAATTGACTGCATTTATCTGAAACAAAGTCTTGCTTGTAGGAAGACACAGAGCCAGGCATTTAACTCCGTTTCTGAAGGGAAACACACACCACCGTTCTCATCCACGAAACACACTCTGCTTTAGAGCAAGAAGCAAACTCTTGATTTCTAGAGTCTAATACACAGGGAAACGTGAGTGTGCTCAGAACAGAAGAACTGTGTTTCCTACACACATGGACCATATCTAGTTCAACTCTGTTTGTGAAACTGATACAAACCACAGGTCCTCTAACATCCAATGCTTTTCAGTTAAGAGCGAGAAACGTGTGAGCTTTGTGAACAGTGTAGCTTCGTTTGAGCTGAAAGGTGACTGTGTTTATCAGAAACGAAGTCTTGCTTGTAGGAAGACACAGAAACTGCCATTGAACACCGTTTCTGAAAGGAAATACACAGCACTGTTCTCATCCATGAAACACACTCTGCTTTAGAGCAAGAAGCACGCATTTGCTTTGTAGAGTCTCTAATACAGAGGGAAATGTGAGTGTGCTCTGAATAAAAGGACTGTGTTTCCTACACACACGGACCATATCTAGTTCAACTCTGCTTCTGAAACTGACACAAACCACAGGTCCTTTAACATCCAATGGTTTTCAGTTAAGAGCGAGAAACGTGTGAGCTTCATGAACAATGTAGCTTCGTTTAAGCTGTAAAGTGAATGCGTTTACGTGAAACGAAGTTTCGCTTGTAGGAAGACACAGAGCCTGGCATTTAACTCCCTTTCTGAAGGGAAACACAGGGCACATATCTCATCCATGAAACACACTCTGCTTTAGCGCAAACCGCACGCTCTTTCTTTCTAGAGTCTCTAATATAGAGGGAAACGTGAGTGTGCTCAGATCAAAAGAACTGTGTTTCCTATACACAAGGACCATATCTAGTTCTACTCTGATTCTGAAACTGATACAAACAACAGGTCCTCTAACATCCAATGCTTTTCAGTTAAGAGCGAGAAACGTGTGAGCTTCGTGAACAATGTAGCTTCATTTGAGCTCAAAAATGGCTGTGTTTATCTGAACCAAGTCTTGCTTGTAGGAAGACACAGAGCCAGGCATTTAACTCCGTTTCTGAACAGAAACAAACGGCACATTTCTCATCCATGAAACACACTCTGCTTTAGAGCAAGAAGCATGCTCTTGCTTTCTAGAGTCTCTCATAATGAGGAAAAGGTGAGTGTGCTCAGAACAAAAGAACTGTGTTTCTTACACACAAGGACCATATCTAGTTCTACTCTGTTTCTGAAACTGATACAAACAACAGGTCCTCTAACATCCAATTCTTTTCAATAAGAGTGAGAAATGTGTGAGCTTCATGAACAATGTAGCTTCGTTTGAGCACAAAATTGACTGCGTTTATCTGAAACGAAGTCTTGCTTGTAGGAAGACACAGAGCCAGGCATTTAACTCTGTTTCTGAAGCGAAACACAGCACATTCCTCATCCATGAAACATACTCTTCTTTAGAGCAATAAGCATGCTCTTGCTTTCTAGACTCTAATACAGAAGGAAACGTGAGTGTGCTCAGATCAAAAGAAATGTGTTTCCTACACACACGGACCATATCTAGTTCAACTCTGCTTCTGAAACAGACACACACCACAGGTCTTCTAACATCCAATGCTTTTCAGTTAAGAGCAAGAAACGTGTGAGCTTCATGAACCATGTAGCTTCGTTTGAGCTGTAAAGTGACTGCGTTTACGTGAAACGAAGTCTTGCTTGTAGGAAGACACAGAGCCTGGCATCTAACTTCCTTTCTGAAGGGAAACACACAGCACAGTTCTCATCCATGAAACACACTCTGCTTTACATAAAGAAGCACGCTCTGGCTTTCTAGACTCTCTAATACAGAGGGAAACATGAGTGTGCTAAGAACAAAAGAACTGTGTTTCCTACACACAAGGACCATATCTAGTTCAACTCTGTTTCTGAAATTGATACACACCACAGGTCCTCTTACATCCAATGCTTTTCAGTTAAGAGCGAGAAACGTGTGAGCTTTGTGAACAATGTAGCTTTGTTTGAGCTGAAAGTGACTGCTTTTATCTTAAACGAAGTCTTGCTTGTAGGAAGACACAGAGCCAGGCATTTAACTCCGTTTCTGAAGGGAAACACACGGCACATTCCTCATCCATGAAACACACTCTGCTTTAGAGCAAGAAGCACGCTCTTGCTTTCTAGAGTCTCTAATACACAGGGAAACGTGAGTGTGCTCAGAACAAAAGAACTGTGTTTCCTACACACAAGGACCATATCTAGTTCTACTCTGTTTCTGAAACTGATACAAACAACAGGTCCTCCAACATCCAATGCTTTTCAGTTAAGAGCGAGAAAAGTGTGAGCTTCGGGAACAATGTAGCTTTCTTTTCAGCTCAAAAGTGACTGCGTTTATCTGAAACGAAGTTTCGCTTGTAGGAAGACACAGATCCTGGCATTTAACTCCGTTTCTGAAGGGAAACACACACCACAGTTCTCATCCACGAAACACACTCTGCTTTAGAGCAAGAAGCAAACTCTTGATTTCTAGAGTCTAATACACAGGGAAACAAGAGTGTGCTCAGAAGAAAAGAACTGTGTTTCCTACACACACGGACCATATCTAGCTCAACTCTGTTTCTGAAACTGATACAAACCACAGGTCCTCTAACATCCAATGCTTTTCAGTTAAGAGCGAGAAACGTGTGAGCTTCGTGAACAATGTAGCTTCCTTTGAGCTGAAAAGTGACTGCATTTACCTGAAACGAAGTCTTGCTTGTAGGAAGACACAGGCCCTGTCATTTAACACCTTTTCTGATGGGAAACAAAGCACATTCCTCATCCATGAAACATACTCTGCTTTAGAGCAATAAGCATGCTCTTGCTTACTAGACTCTCTAATACAGAAGGAAACGTGAGTGTGCTCAGAATAAAGAACTGTGTTTCCTGCACACACAGACCATTTCTAGTTCAACTCTGTTTCTGAAACTGATACAAACCACAGGTGCTCTAACATCCAATGCTTTTCACTTAAGAGCGACAAACATGAGCTTCGTGAACAATGTAGCTTCGTTTGAGCTGAAAAGTGACTGCTTTTATCTGAAACGAAGTCTTGCTTGTAGGAAGACACAGAGCCTGGCATTTAACTCCGTTTGTGAAGGGAAACACAGGGCACATATCTCATCCATGAAACACACTCTGCTTTAGCGCAAACCGCACGCTCTTTCTTTCTAGAGTCTCTAATATAGAGGGAAACGTGAGTGTGCTCTGATTAAAAGAACTGTGTTTCCTACACACAAGGACCATATCTAGTTCTACTCTGTTTCTGAAACTGATACAAACAACAGGTCCTCTATCATCCAATTCTTTTCAGTTAAGAGCGAGAAACGTGTGAGCTTCGTGAACAATGTAGCTTCGTTTGAGCTCAAAAGTGACTGCGTTTATCTGAAACGAAGTCTTGCTTGTAGGAAGACACAGAGCCAGGCATTTAACTCCGTTTCTGAAGGGAAACACACGGCACATTTCTTATCCATGAAACACACTCTGCTTTAGAGCAAGAAGCACGCTCTTGCTTTCTAGACTCTCTAATACAGAGGGAAACGTGAGTGTGCTCAGAACAAAAGAACTGTGTTTCCTACACACAAGGACCATATCGAGTTCTACTCTGTTTCTGAAACTGATACAAACAACAGGTCCTCTAACATCCAATGCTTTTCAGTTAAGAGCGAGAAATGTGTGAGCTTCGTGAACAATGTAGCTTCGTTTGAGGTCAAAAGTGACTGCGTTTATCTGAAGCGAAGTCTTGCTTGTAGGAAGACACAGAGCCAGGCATTTAACTCCGTTTCTGAAGGGAAACACAGCACATTCCTCATCCATGAAACATACTCTTCTTTAGAGCAATAAGCATGCTCTTGCTTTCTCGACTCTCTAATACAGAAGGAAACGTGAGTGTGCTCAGATCAAAAGAAATGTGTTTCCTACACACACGGACCAAATCTAGTTCAACTCAGCTTCTGAAACAGACACAAACCACAGGTCCTCTAACATACAATGCTTTTCAGGTAAGAGCGAGAAACGTGTGAGCTTCATGAACAATATAGTTTCGTTTGAGCTGTAAAGTGACTGCGTTTACGTGAAACGAAGTCTCGCTTGTAGGAAGACACAGAGCCTGGCATCTAACTTCCTTTCTGAAGGGAAACACACAGCACAGTTATCATCCATGAAACACACTCTGCTTTACATAAAGAAGCACGCTCTTGCTTTCTAGACTCTCTAATACAGAGGGAAACATGAGTGTGCTAAGAACAAAAGAACTGTGTTTCCTACACACAAGGACCATATCTAGTTCAACTCTGTTTCTGAAACTGATACAAACCACAGGTCCTCTTACATCCAATGCTTTTCAGTTAAGAGCGAGAAACGTGTGAGCTTCATGAACAATGTAGCTTCCTTTAAGCTGTAAAGTGACTGCGTTTACGTGAAACGAACTCTCACTTGTAGGAAGACACAGAGCCTGGCATTTAACTCCCTTTATGAACGGAAACACACAGCAAATTTCTCATCCATGAAACACACTCTGCTTTAGAGCAAGAAGCACGTTCTTTCTTTTTATAGTCTCCAATACAGAGGAAAAGGTGAGTGTGCTCAGAACAAAAGAACTGTGTTTCCTACACACAAGGACCATATCTATTTCTACTCTGTTTCTGAAACTGATACAAACAACAGGTCCTCCAACATCCAATGCTTTTCAGTTAAGAGCGAGAAATGTGTGAGCTTCGTGAACAATGTAGCTTCCTTTGAGCTCAAAAGTGACTGCGTTTATCTGAAAAGAAGTCTAGCTTGTAGGAAGACACAGAGCCAGGCAATTAACTCCGTTTCCTAAGGGAAACACACGGCACATTTCTCATCCATGAAACACACTCTGCTTTAGAGAAAGAAGCACGCTCTTGCTTACTAGACCCTCTAATACAGAAGGAAACGTGAATGTGCTCAGAATAAAAGAACTGTGTTTCCTACACACAGAGACCATATCTAGTTCAACTCTGTTTCTGAAACTGATACAAACCACAGGTCCTCTAACATTCAATGCTTTTCACTTAAGAACGAGAAACGTGTGAGCTTCGTGAACAATGTAGCTTCCTTTGAGCTGAAAAGTGACTGCTTTTATCTGAAACGAAGTCTTGCTTGTAGGAAGACACAGAGCCTGGCATTTAACTCCGTTTGTGAAGGGAAACACAGGGCACATATCTCATCCATGAAACACACTCTGCTTTGGAGCAAACAGCATGCTCTCTCTTTCTATAGTCTCCAATACAGAGGGAAACGTGATTGTGCTCAGAACAAAAGAACAGTGTTTCCTAAACACAAGGACCATATCCAGTTCAACTCTGTTTCTGAAACTGATACAAACCACAGGTCCTCTAACATCCAATGCTTTTCAGTTAAGAGCAAGAAACGTGTGACCTTCGTGAACAATGTAGCTTCCTTTGAGCTAAAAATTGACTGCGTTTATCTGAAACAAAGTCTTGCTTGTAGGAAGACACAGAGCCAGGCATTTAACTCCGTTTCTGAAAGGAAACACACACCACCGTTCTCATCCACGAAACACACTCTGCTTAGAGCAAGAAGCAAACTCTTGATTTCTAGAGTCTAATACACAGGGAAACGTGAGTGTGCTCAGAACAAAAGAACTGTGTTTCCTACACACACGGACCATATCTAGCTCAACTCTGTTTCTGAAACTGATACAAACCACAGGTCCTGTAACATCCAAAAAAACTGACACAAACCACAGGTCCTGTAACATCCAATGCTTTTCAGTTAAGAGCGAGAAACGTGTGAGCTTCGTGAACAATGTAGCTTCCTTTGAGCTGAAAAGTGACTGCATTTACCTGAAACGAAGTCATGCTTGTAGGAAGACACAGGCCATGTCATTTAACACCTTTTCTGATGGGAAACACAGCACATTCCTCATCCATGAAACATACTCTGATTTAGAGCAATAAGCATGCTCTTGCTTACTAGACTCTCTAATACAGAAGGAAACGTGAGTGTGCTCAGAATAAAAGAACTGTGTTTCCTACACACACAGACCATATCTAGTTCAACTCTGTTTCTGAAACTGATACAAACCACAGGTCCTCTAAAATCCAATGCTTTTCACTTAAGAGCTAGAAACGTGTGAGCTTCGTGAACAATGTAGCTTCGTTTGAGCTGAAAAGTGACTGCTTTTATCTGAATCGAAGTCTTGCTTGTAGAAAGACACAGAGCCTGGCATTTAACTCCGTTTGTGAATGGAAACACAGGGCACATATCTCATCCATGAAACACACTCTGCTTTAGCGCAAACCGCACGCTCTTTCTTTCTAGAGTCTCTAATATAGAGGGAAACGTGAGTGTGCTCAGATCAAAAGAACTGTGTTTCCTACACACAAGGACCATATCCAGTTCAACTCTGTTTCTGAAACTGATACAAACCCCAGGTCCTCTAACATCCAATGCTTTTCAGTTAAGAGCGAGAAACGTGTGAGCTTTGTGAACAATGTAGCTTTGTTTGAGCTGAAAAGTGACTGCTTTTATCTGAAACGAAGTCTTGCTTGTAGGAAGACACAGAGCCTGGCATTTAACCCCTTTGGGAAGGGAAACACAGGGCACATATCTCATCCATGAAACACACTCTGCTTTAGAGCAAACAGCACGCTCTCTCTTTCTATAGTCTCCAATACAGAGGGAAACATGATTGTGCTCAGAACAAAAGAACTGTGTTTCCTACACACAAGGACCATATCCAGTTCAACTCTGTTTCTGAAACTGATACAAACCCCAGGTCCTCTAACATCCAATGCTTTTCAGTTAAGAGCAAGAAACGTGTGAGCTTCTTGAACAATGTATCTTCGTTTGCGCTAAAATTGACTGCGTTTATATGAAACAAAGTCTTGCTTGTAGGAAGACACAGAGCCAGGCATTTAACTCCGTTTCTGAAGGGAAACACACACCACCGTTCTCATCCACGAAACACACTCTGCTTTAGAGCAAGAAGCAAACTCTTGATTTCTAGAGTCTAATACACAGGGAAACGTGAGTGTGCTCAGAACAGAAGAACCGTGTTCCCTACACACATGGACCATATCTAGTTCAACTCTGTTTGTGAAACTGATACAAACCACAGGTCCTCTAACATCCAATGCTTTTCAGTTAAGAGCGAGAATCGTTTGAGCTTCGTTAACAATGTAGCTTCGTTTGAGCTGAAAAGTGACTGTGTTTTTCTGAAACGAAGTCTTGCTTGCAGGGAGACACAGACCCTGCCATTTAACACCGTTTCTGAAGGGAAACACACAGCACAGTCCTCATCCATGAAACACACTCTGCTTTAGAGCGAGAAAGACGCTCGTGCTTTCTAGACTCTCTAATACAGACGGAAACGTGAGTGTGCTCAGAACAAAAGAACTGTGTTTCCTACTCATAAGGACCATATCTAGTTCTACTCTGTTTCTGAAACTGATACAAACAACAGGTCCTGTAACACCCAATGCTTTTCAGTTAAGAGCGAGAAACGTGTGAGCTTCATGAACAATGTAGCTTCCTTTGAGCTGAAAAGTGACTGCGTTTATCTGAAACGAAGTCTTGCTTGTAGGAAGACACAGAGCCAGGCATTTAACTCCATTTCTGAAGGGAAACACACAGCAAATTTCTCATCCATTAAACACACTATGCTTTAGAGCAAGAAGCACGATCTTGCGTTCTAGACTCTCTAATACAGAGGGAAACGTGAGTGTTCTCAGACCAAAAGAACTGTGTTTCCTACACACAAGGACCAATTCCAGTTCAACTCTGTTTCTGAAACTGATACAAACCACAGGTCCTCTAACATCCAATGCTTTTCACTTAAGAGCTAGAAACGTGTGAGCTTCGTGAACAATGTAGCTTCGTTTGAGCTGAAAAGTGACTGCTTTTATCTGAATCGAAGACTTGCTTGTAGGAAGACACAGAGCATGGCATTTAACTCCGTTTGTGAATGGAAACACAGGGCACATATCTCTTCCATGAAACACACTCTGCTTTAGCGCAAACCGCACGCTCTTTCTTTCTAGAGTCTCTAATATAGAGGGAAACGTGAGTGTGCTCAGATCAAAAGAACTGTGTTTCCTACACACAAGGACCATATCCAGTTCAACTCTGTTTCTGAAACTGATACAAACCCCAGGTCCTCTAACATCCAATGCTTTTCAGTTAAGAGCGAGAAACGTGTGAGCTTCGTGAACAATGTAGCTTCGTTTGAGCTGAAAAGTGACTGCTTTAATCTGAAACGAAGTCTTGCTTGTAGGAAGACACAGAGCCAGGCATTTAACTCCGTTTCTGAAGGGAAACACACACCACCGTTCTCATCCACGAAATACACTCTGCTTTAGAGCAAGAAGCAAACTCTTGATTTCTAGAGTCTAATACACAGGGAAACGTGAGTGTGCTCAGAACAGAAGAACCGTGTTCCCTACACACATGGACCATATCTAGTTCAACTCTGTTTGTGAAACTGATACAAACCACAGGTCCTCTAACATCCAATGCTTTTCAGTTAAGAGCGAGAAACATGTGAGCTTCGTGAACAATGTAGCTTCGTTTGAGCTGAAAAGTGACTGTGTTTTTCTGAAACGAAGTCTTGCTTGCAGGGAGACACAGACCCTGCCATTTAACACCGTTTCTGAAGGGAAACACACAGCACAGTCCTCATCCATGAAACACACTCTGCTTTAGAGCGAGAAAGACGCTCTTGCTTTCTAGACTCTCTAATACAGACAGAAACGTGAGTGTGCTCAGAACAAAAGAACTGTGTTTCCTACACACAAGGACCATATCTAGTTCTACTCTGTTTCTGAAACTGATACAAACAACAGGTCCTGTAACACCCAATGCTTTTCAGTTAAGAGCGAGAAACGTGTGAGCTTCATGAACAATGTAGCTTCCTTTGAGCTGAAAAGTGACTGCATTTACCTGAAACGAAGTCTTGCTTGTAGGAAGACACAGGCCCTGTCATTTAACACCTTTTCTGATGGGAAACACAGCACATTCCTCATCCATGAAACATACTCTGCTTTAGAGCAATAAGCATGCTCTTGCTTACTAGACTCTCTAATACAGAAGGAAACGTGAGTGTGCTCAGAATAAAAGAACTGTGTTTCCTACACACACAGACCATATCTAGTTCAACTCTGTTTCTGAAACTGATACAAACCACAGGTCCTCTAACATCCAATGCTTTTCACTTAAGAGCTAGAAACGTGTGAGCTTCGTGAACAATGTAGCTTCGTTTGAGCTGAAAAGTGACTGCTTTTATCTGAATCGAAGTCTTGCTTGTAGGAAGACACAGAGCCTGGCATTTAACTCCGTTTGTGAATGGAAACACAGGGCACATATCTCATCCATGAAACACACTCTGCTTTAGCGCAAACCGCACGCTCTTTCTTTCTAGAGTCTCTAATATAGAGGGAAACGTGAGTGTGCTCAGATCAAAAGAACTGTGTTTCCTACACACAAGGACCATATCCAGTTCAACTCTGTTTCTGAAACTGATACAAACCCCAGGTCCTCTAACATCCAATGCTTTTCAGTTAAGAGCGAGAAACGTGTGAGCTTTGTGAACAATGTAGCTTTGTTTGAGCTGAAAAGTGACTGCTTTTATCTGAAACGAAGTCTTGCTTGTAGGAAGACACAGAGCCTGGCATTTAACCCCTTTGGGAAGGGAAACACAGGGCACATATCTCATCCATGAAACACACTCTGCTTTAGAGCAAACAGCACGCTCTCTCTTTCTATAGTCTCCAATACAGAGGGAAACATGATTGTGCTCAGAACAAAAGAACTGTGTTTCCTACACACAAGGACCATATCCAGTTCAACTCTGTTTCTGAAACTGATACAAACCCCAGGTCCTCTAACATCCAATGCTTTTCAGTTAAGAGCAAGAAACGTGTGAGCTTCTTGAACAATGTATCTTCGTTTGCGCTAAAATTGACTGCGTTTATATGAAACAAAGTCTTGCTTGTAGGAAGACACAGAGCCAGGCATTTAACTCCGTTTCTGAAGGGAAACACACACCACCGTTCTCATCCACGAAACACACTCTGCTTTAGAGCAAGAAGCAAACTCTTGATTTCTAGAGTCTAATACACAGGGAAACGTGAGTGTGCTCAGAACAGAAGAACCGTGTTCCCTACACACATGGACCATATCTAGTTCAACTCTGTTTGTGAAACTGATACAAACCACAGGTCCTCTAACATCCAATGCTTTTCAGTTAAGAGCGAGAATCGTTTGAGCTTCGTGAACAATGTAGCTTCGTTTGAGCTGAAAAGTGACTGCTTTTATCTGAATCGAAGACTTGCTTGTAGGAAGACACAGAGCATGGCATTTAACTCCGTTTGTGAATGGAAACACAGGGCACATATCTCTTCCATGAAACACACTCTGCTTTAGCGCAAACCGCACGCTCTTTCTTTCTAGAGTCTCTAATATAGAGGGAAACGTGAGTGTGCTCAGATCAAAAGAACTGTGTTTCCTACACACAAGGACCATATCCAGTTCAACTCTGTTTCTGAAACTGATACAAACCCCAGGTCCTCTAACATCCAATGCTTTTCAGTTAAGAGCGAGAAACGTGTGAGCTTCGTGAACAATGTAGCTTCGTTTGAGCTGAAAAGTGACTGCTTTAATCTGAAACGAAGTCTTGCTTGTAGGAAGACACAGAGCCAGGCATTTAACTCCGTTTCTGAAGGGAAACACACACCACCGTTCTCATCCACGAAATACACTCTGCTTTAGAGCAAGAAGCAAACTCTTGATTTCTAGAGTCTAATACACAGGGAAACGTGAGTGTGCTCAGAACAGAAGAACCGTGTTCCCTACACACATGGACCATATCTAGTTCAACTCTGTTTGTGAAACTGATACAAACCACAGGTCCTCTAACATCCAATGCTTTTCAGTTAAGAGCGAGAAACATGTGAGCTTCGTGAACAATGTAGCTTCGTTTGAGCTGAAAAGTGACTGTGTTTTTCTGAAACGAAGTCTTGCTTGCAGGGAGACACAGACCCTGCCATTTAACACCGTTTCTGAAGGGAAACACACAGCACAGTCCTCATCCATGAAACACACTCTGCTTTAGAGCGAGAAAGACGCTCTTGCTTTCTAGACTCTCTAATACAGACAGAAACGTGAGTGTGCTCAGAACAAAAGAACTGTGTTTCCTACACACAAGGACCATATCTAGTTCTACTCTGTTTCTGAAACTGATACAAACAACAGGTCCTGTAACACCCAATGCTTTTCAGTTAAGAGCGAGAAACGTGTGAGCTTCATGAACAATGTAGCTTCCTTTGAGCTGAAAAGTGACTGCATTTACCTGAAACGAAGTCTTGCTTGTAGGAAGACACAGGCCCTGTCATTTAACACCTTTTCTGATGGGAAACACAGCACATTCCTCATCCATGAAACATACTCTGCTTTAGAGCAATAAGCATGCTCTTGCTTACTAGACTCTCTAATACAGAAGGAAACGTGAGTGTGCTCAGAATAAAAGAACTGTGTTTCCTACACACACAGACCATATCTAGTTCAACTCTGTTTCTGAAACTGATACAAACCACAGGTCCTCTAACATCCAATGCTTTTCACTTAAGAGCTAGAAACGTGTGAGCTTCGTGAACAATGTAGCTTCGTTTGAGCTGAAAAGTGACTGCTTTTATCTGAATCGAAGTCTTGCTTGTAGGAAGACACAGAGCCTGGCATTTAACTCCGTTTGTGAATGGAAACACAGGGCACATATCTCATCCATGAAACACACTCTGCTTTAGCGCAAACCGCACGCTCTTTCTTTCTAGAGTCTCTAATATAGAGGGAAACGTGAGTGTGCTCAGATCAAAAGAACTGTGTTTCCTACACACAAGGACCATATCCAGTTCAACTCTGTTTCTGAAACTGATACAAACCCCAGGTCCTCTAACATCCAATGCTTTTCAGTTAAGAGCGAGAAACGTGTGAGCTTTGTGAACAATGTAGCTTTGTTTGAGCTGAAAAGTGACTGCTTTTATCTGAAACGAAGTCTTGCTTGTAGGAAGACACAGAGCCTGGCATTTAACCCCTTTGGGAAGGGAAACACAGGGCACATATCTCATCCATGAAACACACTCTGCTTTAGAGCAAACAGCACGCTCTCTCTTTCTATAGTCTCCAATACAGAGGGAAACATGATTGTGCTCAGAACAAAAGAACTGTGTTTCCTACACACAAGGACCATATCCAGTTCAACTCTGTTTCTGAAACTGATACAAACCCCAGGTCCTCTAACATCCAATGCTTTTCAGTTAAGAGCAAGAAACGTGTGAGCTTCTTGAACAATGTATCTTCGTTTGCGCTAAAA
Organism: Onychomys leucogaster; assembly: GCA_949786385.1. Lineage (NCBI taxonomy): Eukaryota > Metazoa > Chordata > Mammalia > Rodentia > Cricetidae > Onychomys > Onychomys leucogaster. The sequence continues at coordinate 43,999,191 of OX460418.1, read as the reverse complement.
TTGACTGCGTTTATATGAAACAAAGTCTTGCTTGTAGGAAGACACAGAGCCAGGCATTTAACTCCGTTTCTGAAGGGAAACACACACCACCGTTCTCATCCACGAAACACACTCTGCTTTAGAGCAAGAAGCAAACTCTTGATTTCTAGAGTCTAATACACAGGGAAACGTGAGTGTGCTCAGAACAGAAGAACCGTGTTCCCTACACACATGGACCATATCTAGTTCAACTCTGTTTGTGAAACTGATACAAACCACAGGTCCTCTAACATCCAATGCTTTTCAGTTAAGAGCGAGAATCGTTTGAGCTTCGTTAACAATGTAGCTTCGTTTGAGCTGAAAAGTGACTGTGTTTTTCTGAAACGAAGTCTTGCTTGCAGGGAGACACAGACCCTGCCATTTAACACCGTTTCTGAAGGGAAACACACAGCACAGTCCTCATCCATGAAACACACTCTGCTTTAGAGCGAGAAAGACGCTCGTGCTTTCTAGACTCTCTAATACAGACGGAAACGTGAGTGTGCTCAGAACAAAAGAACTGTGTTTCCTACTCATAAGGACCATATCTAGTTCTACTCTGTTTCTGAAACTGATACAAACAACAGGTCCTGTAACACCCAATGCTTTTCAGTTAAGAGCGAGAAACGTGTGAGCTTCATGAACAATGTAGCTTCCTTTGAGCTGAAAAGTGACTGCGTTTATCTGAAACGAAGTCTTGCTTGTAGGAAGACACAGAGCCAGGCATTTAACTCCATTTCTGAAGGGAAACACACAGCAAATTTCTCATCCATTAAACACACTATGCTTTAGAGCAAGAAGCACGATCTTGCGTTCTAGACTCTCTAATACAGAGGGAAACGTGAGTGTTCTCAGACCAAAAGAACTGTGTTTCCTACACACAAGGACCAATTCCAGTTCAACTCTGTTTCTGAAACTGATACAAACCACAGGTCCTCTAACATCCAATGCTTTTCACTTAAGAGCTAGAAACGTGTGAGCTTCGTGAACAATGTAGCTTCGTTTGAGCTGAAAAGTGACTGCTTTTATCTGAATCGAAGACTTGCTTGTAGGAAGACACAGAGCATGGCATTTAACTCCGTTTGTGAATGGAAACACAGGGCACATATCTCTTCCATGAAACACACTCTGCTTTAGCGCAAACCGCACGCTCTTTCTTTCTAGAGTCTATAATATAGAGGGAAACGTGAGTGTGCTCAGATCAAAAGAACTGTGTTTCCTACACACAAGGACCATATCCAGTTCAACTCTGTTTCTGAAACTGATACAAACCCCAGGTCCTCTAACATCCAATGCTTTTCAGTTAAGAGCGAGAAACGTGTGAGCTTCGTGAACAATGTAGCTTCGTTTGAGCTGAAAAGTGACTGCTTTAATCTGAAACGAAGTCTTGCTTGTAGGAAGACACAGAGCCAGGCATTTAACTCCGTTTCTGAAGGGAAACACACACCACCGTTCTCATCCACGAAATACACTCTGCTTTAGAGCAAGAAGCAAACTCTTGATTTCTAGAGTCTAATACACAGGGAAACGTGAGTGTGCTCAGAACAGAAGAACCGTGTTCCCTACACACATGGACCATATCTAGTTCAACTCTGTTTGTGAAACTGATACAAACCACAGGTCCTCTAACATCCAATGCTTTTCAGTTAAGAGCGAGAAACATGTGAGCTTCGTGAACAATGTAGCTTCGTTTGAGCTGAAAAGTGACTGTGTTTTTCTGAAACGAAGTCTTGCTTGCAGGGAGACACAGACCCTGCCATTTAACACCGTTTCTGAAGGGAAACACACAGCACAGTCCTCATCCATGAAACACACTCTGCTTTAGAGCGAGAAAGACGCTCTTGCTTTCTAGACTCTCTAATACAGACAGAAACGTGAGTGTGCTCAGAACAAAAGAACTGTGTTTCCTACACACAAGGACCATATCTAGTTCTACTCTGTTTCTGAAACTGATACAAACAACAGGTCCTGTAACACCCAATGCTTTTCAGTTAAGAGCGAGAAACGTGTGAGCTTCATGAACAATGTAGCTTCCTTTGAGCTGAAAAGTGACTGCATTTACCTGAAACGAAGTCTTGCTTGTAGGAAGACACAGGCCCTGTCATTTAACACCTTTTCTGATGGGAAACACAGCACATTCCTCATCCATGAAACATACTCTGCTTTAGAGCAATAAGCATGCTCTTGCTTACTAGACTCTCTAATACAGAAGGAAACGTGTGTGTGCTCAGAATAAAGAACTGTGTTTCCTGCACACACAGACCATTTCTAGTTCAACTCTGTTTCTGAAACTGATACAAACCACAGGTGCTCTAACATCCAATGCTTTTCACTTAAGAGCGACAAACATGAGCTTCGTGAACAATGTAGCTTCATTTGAGCTGAAAAGTGACTGCTTTTATCTGAAACGAAGTCTTGCTTGTAGGAAGACACAGAGCCTGGCATTTAACTCCGTTTGTGAAGGGAAACACAGGGCACATATCTCATTCATGAAACACACTCTGCTTTAGCGCAAACCGCACGCTCTTTCTTTCTAGAGTCTCTAATATAGAGGGAAACGTGAGTGTGCTCAGATCAAAAGAACTGTGTTTCCTACACACAAGGACCATATCTTGTTCTACTCTGTTTCTGAAACTGATGCAAACAACAGGTCCTCTAACATCCAATTCTTTTCAGTTAAGAGCGAGAAACGTGTGAGCTTCGTGAACAATGTAGCTTCTTTTGAGCTCAAAAGTGACTGCGTTTATCTGAAACGAAGTCTTGCTTGTAGGAAGACACAGAAACTGCCATTGAACACCGTTTCTGAAGGGAAATACACAGCACTGTTCTCATCCATGAAACACACTCTGCTTTAGAGCAAGAAGCACGCATTTGCTTTGTAGAATCTCTAATACAGAGGGAAACGTGAGTGTGCTCTGAATAAAAGAACTGTGTTTCCTACACACACGGACCATATCTAGTTCAACTCTGCTTCTGAAACTGATACAAACCACAGGTCCTCTAACATCCAATGCTTTTCAGTTAAGAGCAAGAAACGTGTGAGCTTCGTGAACAATGTATCTTCGTTTGAGCTAAAAATTGACTGCGTTTATCTGAAACAAAATCTTGCTTGTAGGAAAACACAGAGCCAGGCATTTAACTCCGTTGCTGAAGGGAAACACACACCACCGTTCTCATCCATGAAACACACTCTGCTTTAGAGCAAGAAGCACGCTCTTGCTTTCTAGTGTCTCTAATACACAGGGAAACATGAGTGTGCTCAGAACAAAAGGACTGTGTTCCCTACACATACGGACCATATCTAGTTAAACTCTGCTTCTGAAACTGATACAAACCACAGGTCCTCTAACATCCAATGCTTTTCAGTTAAGAGCGAGAAACGTGTGAGCTTCATGAACAATGTAGCTTCTTTTGAGCTGTAAAGTGACTGCGTTTATCTGAAACGAAGTCTTGCTTGTAGGAAGACACAGAACCTGCCATTGAACACCGTTTCTGAAGGGAAATACACAGCACTGTTCTCATCCATGAAACACACTCTGCTTTAGAGCAAGAAGCACGCATTTGCTTTGTAGAATCTCTAATACAGAGGGAAAAGGGAGTGTGCCCTGAATAAAAGAACTGTGTATCCTACACACACGGACCATATCTAGTTCAACTCTGCTTCTGAAACTGACACAAACCACAGGTCCTTTAACATCCAATGGTTTTCAGTTAAGAGAGAGAATCGTGTGAGCTTCATGAACAATGTAGCTTCGTTTAAGCTGTAAAGTGACTGCGTTTACGTGAAACGAAGTTTCGCTTGTAGGAAGACACAGAGCCTGGCATTTAACTCCCTTTCTGAAGGGAAACACACAGCACAGTTCTCATCCATGAAACACACTCTGCTTTACATAAAGAAGCACGCTCTTGCTTTCTAGTCTCTCTAATACAGGGGGAAACATGAGTGTGCTCAGAACAAAAGAACAGTTTTTCCTACACACAAGACCATATCTAGTTCAACTCTGCTTCTGAAACTGATACAAACCACAGGTCCTCTAACATCCAATGCTTTTCAGTTAAGATCGGGAAACCTGTGAGCTTCCTGAACAATGTTGCTTCTTTTGAGCTGAAAAGTGACTGCGTTCATCTGAAACGAAGTCTTGCTTGTAGGAAGACACAGAGCCTGGCTTTTAACTCTGTTTGTGAAGGGAAACACACGGCACATATCTCATCCATGAAACACACTCTGCTTTAGAGCAAACAGCACACTCTCTCTTTCTATAGTCTCCAATACAGAGGGAAACATGATTGTGCTCAGAACAAAAGAACTGTGTTTCCTACACACAAGGACCATATCCAGTTCAACTCTGTTTCTGAAACTGATACAAACCCCAGGTCCTCTAACATCCAATGCTTTTCAGTTAAGAGCAAGAAACGTGGGAGCTTCGTGAACAATGTTTCTTCGTTTGAGCTAAAAATTGACTGCATTTATCTGAAACAAAGTCTTGCTTGTAGGAAGACACAGAGCCAGGCATTTAACTCCGTTTCTGAAGGGAAACACACACCACCGTTCTCATCCACGAAACACACTCTGCTTTAGAGCAAGAAGCAAACTCTTGATTTCTAGAGTCTAATACACAGGGAAACGTGAGTGTGCTCAGAACAGAAGAACTGTGTTTCCTACACACATGGACCATATCTAGTTCAACTCTGTTTGTGAAACTGATACAAACCACAGGTCCTCTAACATCCAATGCTTTTCAGTTAAGAGCGAGAAACGTGTGAGCTTCGTGAACAATGTAGCTTCGTTTGAGCTGAAAAGTGACTGTGTTTATCTGAAACGAAGTCTTGCTTGTAGGAAGACACAGAAACTGCCATTGAACACCGTTTCTGAAAGGAAATACACAGCACTGTTCTCATCCATGAAACACACTCTGCTTTAGAGCAAGAAGCACGCATTTGCTTTGTAGAGTCTCTAATACAGAGGGAAATGTGAGTGTGCTCTGAATAAAAGGACTGTGTTTCCTACACACACGGACCATATCTAGTTCAACTCTGCTTCTGAAACTGACACAAACCACAGGTCCTTTAACATCCAATGGTTTTCAGTTAAGAGCGAGAAACGTGTGAGCTTCATGAACAATGTAGCTTCGTTTAAGCTGTAAAGTGAATGCGTTTACGTGAAACGAAGTTTCGCTTGTAGGAAGACACAGAGCCTGGCATTTAACTCCCTTTCTGAAGGGAAACACAGGGCACATATCTCATCCATGAAACACACTCTGCTTTAGCGCAAACCGCACGCTCTTTCTTTCTAGAGTCTCTAATATAGAGGGAAACGTGAGTGTGCTCAGATCAAAAGAACTGTGTTTCCTACACACAAGGACCATATCTAGTTCTACTCTGATTCTGAAACTGATACAAACAACAGGTCCTCTAACATCCAATGCTTTTCAGTTAAGAGCGAGAAACGTGTGAGCTTCGTGAACAATGTAGCTTCATTTGAGCTCAAAAATGGCTGTGTTTATCTGAACCAAGTCTTGCTTGTAGGAAGACACAGAGCCAGGCATTTAACTCCGTTTCTGAACAGAAACAAACGGCACATTTCTCATCCATGAAACACACTCTGCTTTAGAGCAAGAAGCATGCTCTTGCTTTCTAGAGTCTCTCATAATGAGGAAAAGGTGAGTGTGCTCAGAACAAAAGAACTGTGTTTCTTACACACAAGGACCATATCTAGTTCTACTCTGTTTCTGAAACTGATACAAACAACAGGTCCTCTAACATCCAATTCTTTTCAGTAAGAGTGAGAAATGTGTGAGCTTCATGAACAATGTAGCTTCGTTTGAGCACAAAATTGACTGCGTTTATCTGAAACAAAGTCTTGCTTGTAGGAAGACACAGAGCCAGGCATTTAACTCCGTTTCTGAAGGGAAACACACGGCACATTTCTTATCCATGAAACACACTCTGCTTTATAGCAAGAAGCACGCTCTTGCTTTCTAGACTCTCTAATACAGAGGGAAACGTGAGTGTGCTCAGAACAAAAGAACTGTGTTTCCTACACACTAGGACCATATCTAGTTCTACTCTGTTTCTGAAACTGATACAAACAACAGGTCCTCTACCATCCAATGCTTTTCAGTTAAGAGCAAGAAATGTGTGAGCTTCGTGAACAATGTAGTTTCGTTTGAGCTCAAAAGTGACTGCGTTTATCTGAAACGAAGTCTTGCTTGTAGGAAGACACAGAGCCAGGCATTTAACTCTGTTTGTGAAGCGAAACACAGCACATTCCTCATCCATGAAACATACTCTTCTTTAGAGCAATAAGCATGCTCTTGCTTTCTAGACTCTAATACAGAAGGAAACGTGAGTGTGCTCAGATCAAAAGAAATGTGTTTCCTACACACACGGACCATATCTAGTTCAACTCTGCTTCTGAAACAGACACAAACCACAGGTCTTATAACATCCAATGCTTTTCAGTTAAGAGCAAGAAACGTGTGAGCTTCATGAACCATGTAGCTTCCTTTGAGCTGTAAAGTGACTGCGTTTACGTGAAACGAAGTCTTGCTTGTAGGAAGACACAGAGCCTGGCATCTAACTTCCTTTCTGAAGGGAAACACACAGCACAGTTCTCATCCATGAAACACACTCTGCTTTACATAAAGAAGCACGCTCTTGCTTTCTAGACTCTCTAATACAGAGGGAAACATGAGTGTGCTAAGAACAAAAGAACTGTGTTTCCTACACACAAGGACCATATCTAGTTCAACTCTGTTTCTGAAATTGATACACACCACAGGTCCTCTTACATCCAATGCTTTTCAGTTAAGAGCGAGAAACGTGTGAGCTTTGTGAACAATGTAGCTTTGTTTGAGCTGAAAGTGACTGCTTTTATCTTAAACGAAGTCTTGCTTGTATGAAGACACAGAGCCAGGCATTTAACTCCGTTTCTGAAGGGAAACACACGGCACATTCCTCATCCATGAAACACACTATGCTTTAGAGCAAGAAGCATGCTCTTGCTTTCTAGAGTCTCTAATACACAGGGAAACGTGAGTGTGCTCAGAACAAAAGAACTGTGTTTCCTACACACAAGGACCATATCTAGTTCTACTCTGTTTCTGAAACTGATACAAACAACAGGTCCTCCAACATCCAATGCTTTTCAGTTAAGAGCGAGAATTGTGTGAGCTTCGTGAACAATGTAGCTTTCTTTTCAGCTCAAAGGTGACTGCGTTTATCTGAAACGAAGTCTAGCTTGTAGGAAGACACAGAGCCAGGCATTTAACTCCATTTCTGAAGGGAAACACACACCACCGTTCTCATCCATGAAACACACTCTGCTTTAGAGCAAGAAGCACGCTCTTGCTTTCTACTGTCTCTAATACACAGGGAAACATGAGTGTGCTCAGAACAAAAGGACTGTGTTCCCTACACATACGGACCATATCTAGTTAAACTCTGCTTCTGAAACTGATACAAACCACAGGTCCTCTAACATCCAATGCTTTTCAGTTAAGAGCGAGAAACGTGTGAGCTTCATGAACAATGTAGCTTCTTTTGAGCTGTAAAGTGACTGCGTTTATCTGAAACGAAGTCTTGCTTGTAGGAAGACACAGAACCGGCCATTGAACACCGTTTCTGAAGGGAAATACACAGCACTGTTCTCATCCATGAAACACACTCTGCTTTAGAGCAAGAAGCACGCATTTGCTTTGTAGAATCTCTAATACAGAGGGAAACGGGAGTGTGCTCTGAATAAAAGAACTGTGTTTCCTACACACACGGACCATATCTAGTTCAACTCTGCTTCTGAAACTGACACAAACCACAGGTCCTTTAACATCCAATGGTTTTCAGTTAAGAGAGAGAAACGTGTGAGCTTCATGAACAATGTAGCTTCGTTTAAGCTGTAAAGTGACTGCGTTTACGTGAAACGAAGTTTCGCTTGTAGGAAGACACAGAGCCTGGCATTTAACTCCCTTTCTGAAGGGAAACACAGGGCACATATCTCATCCATGAAACACACTCTGCTTTAGCGCAAACCGCACGCTCTTTCTTTCTAGAGTCTCTAATATAGAGGGAAACGTGAGTGTGCTCAGATCAAAAGAACTGTGTTTCCTACACACAAGGACCATATCTAGTTCTACTCTGATTCTGAAACTGATACAAACAACAGGTCCTCTAACATCCAATGCTTTTCAGTTAAGAGCGAGAAACGTGTGAGCTTCGTGAACAATGTAGCTTCATTTGAGCTCAAAAATGGCTGTGTTTATCTGAACCAAGTCTTGCTTGTAGGAAGACACAGAGCCAGGCATTTAACTCCGTTTCTGAACAGAAACAAACGGCACATTTCTCATCCATGAAACACACTCTGCTTTAGAGCAAGAAGCATGCTCTTGCTTTCTAGAGTCTCTCATAATGAGGAAAAGGTGAGTGTGCTCAGAACAAAAGAACTGTGTTTCTTACACACAAGGACCATATCTAGTTCTACTCTGTTTCTGAAACTGATACAAACAACAGGTCCTCTAACATCCAATTCTTTTCAGTAAGAGTGATAAATGTGTGAGCTTCATGAACAATGTAGCTTCGTTTGAGCACAAAATTGACTGCGTTTATCTGAAACGAAGTCTTGCTTGTAGGAAGACACAGAGCCAGGCATTTAACTCCGTTTCTGAAGGGAAACACACGGCACATTTCTTATCCATCAAACACACTCTGCTTTATAGCAAGAAGCACGCTCTTGCTTTCTAGACTCTCTAATACAGAGGGAAACGTGAGTGTGCTCAGAACAAAAGAACTGTGTTTCCTACACACTAGGACCATATCTAGTTCTACTCTGTTTCTGAAACTGATACAAACAACAGGTCCTCTACCATCCAATGCTTTTCAGTTAAGAGCAAGAAATGTGTGAGCTTCGTGAACAATGTAGTTTCGTTTGAGCTCAAAGTGACTGCGTTTATCTGAAACGAAGTCTTGCTTGTAGGAAGACACAGAGCCAGGCATTTAACTCTGTTTCTGAAGCGAAACACAGCACATTCCTCATCCATGAAACATACTCTTCTTTAGAGCAATAAGCATGCTCTTGCTTTCTAGACTCTAATACAGAAGGAAACGTGAGTGTGCTCAGATCAAAAGAAATGTGTTTCCTACACACACGGACCATATCTAGTTCAACTCTGCTTCTGAAACAGACACAAACCACAGGTCTTCTAACATCCAATGCTTTTCAGTTAAGAGCAAGAAACGTGTGAGCTTCATGAACCATGTAGCTTCGTTTGAGCTGTAAAGTGACTGCGTTTACGTGAAACGAAGTCTTGCTTGTAGGAAGACACAGAGCCTGGCATCTAACTTCCTTTCTGAAGGGAAACACACAGCACAGTTCTCATCCATGAAACACACTCTGCTTTACATAAAGAAGCACGCTCTTGCTTTCTAGACTCTCTAATACAGAGGGAAACATGAGTGTGCTAAGAACAAAAGAACTGTGTTTCCTACACACAAGGACCATATCTAGTTCAACTCTGTTTCTGAAATTGATACACACCACAGGTCCTCTTACATCCAATGCTTTTCAGTTAAGAGTGAGAAACGTGTGAGCTTTGTGAACAATGTAGCTTTGTTTGAGCTGAAAGTGACTGCTTTTATCTTAAACGAAGTCTTGCTTGTAGGAAGACACAGAGCCAGGCATTTAACTCCGTTTCTGAAGGGAAACACACGGCACATTCCTCATCCATGAAACACACTCTGCTTTAGAGCAAGAAGCACGCTCTTGCTTTCTAGAGTCTCTAATACACAGGGAAACGTGAGTGTGCTCAGAACAAAAGAACTGTGTTTCCTACACACAAGGACCATATCTAGTTCTACTCTGTTTCTGAAACTGATACAAACAACAGGTCCTCCAACATCCAATGCTTTTCAGTTAAGAGCGAGAATTGTGTGAGCTTCGTGAACAATGTAGCTTTCTTTTCAGCTCAAAAGTGACTGCGTTTATCTGAAACGAAGTCTAGCTTGTAGGAAGACACAGAGCCAGGCATTTAACTCCATTTCTGAAGGGAAACACACACCACCGTTCTCATCCATGAAACACACTCTGCTTTAGAGCAAGAAGCACGCTCTTGCTTTCTACTGTCTCTAATACACAGGGAAACATGAGTGTGCTCAGAACAAAAGGACTGTGTTCCCTACACATACGGACCATATCTAGTTAAACTCTGCTTCTGAAACTGATACAAACCACAGGTCCTCTAACATCCAATGCTTTTCAGTTAAGAGCGAGAAACGTGTGAGCTTCATGAACAATGTAGGTTCTTTTGAGCTGTAAAGTGACTGCGTTTATCTGAAACGAAGTCTTGCTTGTAGGAAGACACAGAACCGGCCATTGAACACCGTTTCTGAAGGGAAATACACAGCACTGTTCTCATCCATGAAACACACTCTGCTTTAGAGCAAGAAGCACGCATTTGCTTTGTAGAATCTCTAATACAGAGGGAAACGGGAGTGTGCTCTGAATAAAAGAACTGTGTTTCCTACACACACGGACTATATCTAGTTCAACTCTGCTTCTGAAACTGACACAAACCACAGGTCCTTTAACATCCAATGGTTTTCAGTTAAGAGAGAGAAACGTGTGAGCTTCATGAACAATGTAGCTTCTAGAAGCTGTAAAGTGACTGCGTTTACGTGAAACGTAAAACGTAAAAGTTTCTCTTGTAGGAAGACACAGAGCCTGGCATTTAACTCCCTTTCTGAAGGGAAACACACAGCACAGTTCTCATCCATGAAACACACTCTGCTTTACATAAAGAAGCACGCTCTTGCTTTCTAGTCTCTCTAATACAGAGGGAAACATGAGTGTGTTCAGAAAAAAAGAACAGTTTTTCCTACACACAAGGACCATATCTAGTTCAACTCTGCTTCTGAAACTGATACAAACCACAGGTCCTCTAACATCCAATGCTTTTCAGTTAAGATCGGGAAACCTGTGAGCTTCCTGAACAATGTTGCTTCTTTTGTGCTGAAAAGTGACTGCGTTCATCTGAAACGAAGTCTTGCTTGTAGGAAGACACAGAGCCTGGCTTTTAACTCTGTTTGTGAAGGGAAACACATGGCACATATCTCATCCATGAAACACACTCTGCTTTAGAGCAAACAGCACACTCTCTCTTTCTATAGTCTCCAATACAGAGGGAAACGTGATTGTGCTCAGAACAAAAGATCTGTGTTTCCTACACACAAGGACCATATCCAGTTCAACTCTGTTTCTGAAACTGATACAAACCCCAGGTCCTCTAACATCCAATGCTTTTCAGTTAAGAGCAAGAAATGTGGGAGCTTCGTGAACAATGTATCTTCGTTTGAGCTAAAAATTGACTGCGTTTATCTGAAACAAAGTCTTGCTTGTAGGAAGACACAGAGCCAGGCATTTAACTCCGTTTCTGAAGGGAAACACACACCACCGTTCTCATCCTCGAAACACACTCTGCTTTAGAGCAAGAAGCAAACTCTTGATTTCTAGAGTCTAATACACAGGGAAACGTGAGTGTGCTCAGAACAGAAGAACTGTGTTTCCTACACACATGGACTATATCTAGTTTAACTCAGTTTGTGAAACTGATACAAACCACAGGTCCTCTAACATCCAATGCTTTTCAGTTAAGAGCGAAAAACGTGTGAGCTTCGTGAACAATGTAGCTTCGTTTGAGCTGAAAAGTGACTGTGTTTATCTGAAACGAAGTCTTGCTTGCAGGGAGACACAGACCCTGCCATTTCACACTGTTTCTGAAGGGAAACACACAGCACAGTCCTCATCCATGAAACACACTCTGCTTTAGAGCGAGAAAGACGCTCTTGCGTTCTAGAATCTCTAATACAGAGGGAAACGTGAGTGTGCTCAGAACAAAAGAACTGTGTTTCCTACACACAGGGACCATATCTAGTTCAACTCTGTTTCTGAAACTGATACAAACAACAGGTCCTGTAACATCCAATGCTTTTCAGTTAAGAGCGAGAAACGTGTGAGCTTCATGAACAATGTAGCTTTGTTTGAGCTCAAAAGTGACTGCGTTCATCTGAAACGAAGTCTTGCTTGTAGGAAGACACAGAGCCAGGCATTTAACTCCGTTTCAGAAGGGAAACACACAGCAAATTTGTCATCCATGAAACACACTATGCTTTAGAGCAAGAAGCACGCTCTTGCGTTGTCGACTCTCTAATACAGAGGGAAACGTGAGTGTTCTCAGAACAAAAGAACTGTGTTTCCTACACACAAGGATCATATCTAGTTAAACTCTGCTTCTGAAACTGATACAAACCACAGGTCCTCTAACATCCAATGCTTTTCAGTTAAGAGCGAGAAACGTGTGAGCTTCATGAACAATGTAGCTTCTTTTGAGCTGTAAAGTGACTGCGTTTATCTAAAATGAAGTCTTGCTTGTAGGAAGACACAGAACCTGTCATTGAACACCGTTTCTGAAGGGAAATACACAGCACTGTTCTCATCCATGAAACACACTCTGCTTTAGAGCAAGAAGCACGCATTTGCTTTGTAGAATCTCTAATACAGAGGGAAACGTGAGTGTGCTCTGAATAAAAGAACTGTGTTTCCTACACACACGGACTATATCTAGTTCAACTCTGCTTCTGAAACTGACACAAACCACAGGTCCTTTAACGTCCAATGGTTTTCAGTTAAGAGAGAGAAATGTGTGAGCTTCATGAACAATGTAGCTTCGTTTAGGCTGTAAAGTGACTGCGTTTATGTGAAACGAAGTTTCGCTTGTAGGAAGACACAGATCCTGGCATTTAACTCCGTTTCTGAAGGGAAACACACACCACAGTTCTCATCCACGAAACACACTCTGCTTTAGAGCAAGAAGCAAACTCTTGATTTCTAGAGTCTAATACACAGGGAAACAAGAGTGTGCTCAGAAGAAAAGAACTGTGTTTCCTACACACACGGACCATATCTAGCTCAACTCTGTTTCTGAAACTGATACAAACCACAGGTCCTCTAACATCCAATGCTTTTCAGTTAAGAGCGAGAAACGTGTGAGCTTCGTGAACAATGTAGCTTCCTTTGAGCTGAAAAGTGACTGCATTTACCTGAAACGAAGTCTTGCTTGTAGGAAGACACAGGCCCTGTCATTTAACACCTTTTCTGATGGGAAACAAAGCACATTCCTCATCCATGAAACATACTCTGCTTTAGAGCAATAAGCATGCTCTTGCTTACTAGACTCTCTAATACAGAAGGAAACGTGAGTGTGCTCAGAATAAAGAACTGTGTTTCCTGCACACACAGACCATTTCTAGTTCAACTCTGTTTCTGAAACTGATACAAACCACAGGTGCTCTAACATCCAATGCTTTTAACTTAAGAGGGACAAACATGAGCTTCGTGAACAATGTAGCTTCGTTTGAGCTGAAAAGTGACTGCTTTTATCTGAAACGAAGTCTTGCTTGTAGGAAGACACAGAGCCTGGCATTTAACTCCGTTTGTGAAGGGAAACACAGGGCACATATCTCATCCATGAAACACACTCTGCTTTAGCGCAAACCGCACGCTCTTTCTTTCTAGAGTCTCTAATATAGAGGGAAACGTGAGTGTGCTCAGATCAAAAGAACTGTGTTTCCTACACACAAGGACCATATCTAGTTCTACTCTGTTTCTGAAACTGATACAAACAACAGGTCCTCTATCATCCAATTCTTTTCAGTTAAGAGCGAGAAACGTGTGAGCTTCGTGAACAATGTAGCTTCGTTTGAGCTCAAAAGTGACTGCGTTTATCTGAAACGAAGTCTTGCTTGTAGGAAGACACAGAGCCAGGCATTTAACTCCGTTTCTGAAGGGAAACACACGGCACATTTCTTATCCATGAAACACACTCTGCTTTAGAGCAAGAAGCACGCTCTTGCTTTCTAGACTCTCTAATACAGAGGGAAACGTGAGTGTGCTCAGAACAAAAGAACTGTGTTTCCTACACACAAGGACCATATCGAGTTCTACTCTGTTTCTGAAACTGATACAAACAACAGGTCCTCTAACATCCAATGCTTTTCAGTTAAGAGCGAGAAATGTGTGAGCTTCGTGAACAATGTAGCTTCATTTGAGGTCAAAAGTGACTGCGTTTATCTGAAGCGAAGTCTTGCTTGTAGGAAGACACAGAGCCAGGCATTTAACTCCGTTTCTGAAGGGAAACACAGCACATTCCTCATCCATGAAACATACTCTTCTTTAGAGCAATAAGCATGCTCTTGCTTTCTCGACTCTCTAATACAGAAGGAAACGTGAGTGTGCTCAGATCAAAAGAAATGTGTTTCCTACACACACGGACCATATCTAGTTCAACTCAGCTTCTGAAACAGACACAAACCACAGGTCCTCTAACATACAATGCTTTTCAGTTAAGAGCGAGAAACGTGTGAGCTTCATGAACAATGTAGTTTCGTTTGAGCTGTAAAGTGACTGCGTTTACGTGAAACGAAGTCTCGCTTGTAGGAAGACACAGAGCCTGGCATCTAACTTCCTTTCTGAAGGGAAACACACAGCACAGTTATCATCCATGAAACACACTCTGCTTTACATAAAGAAGCACGCTCTTGCTTTCTAGACTCTCTAATACAGAGGGAAACATGAGTGTGCTAAGAACAAAAGAACTGTGTTTCCTACACACAAGGACCATATCTAGTTCAACTCTGTTTCTGAAACTGATACAAACCACAGGTCCTCTTACATCCAATGCTTTTCAGTTAAGAGCGAGAAACGTGTGAGCTTCATGAACAATGTAGCTTCCTTTAAGCTGTAAAGTGACTGCGTTTACGTGAAACGAACTCTCACTTGTAGGAAGACACAGAGCCTGGCATTTAACTCCCTTTATGAACGGAAACACACGGCAAATTTCTCATCCATGAAACACACTCTGCTTTAGAGCAAGAAGCACGTTCTCTCTTTTTATAGTCTCCAATACAGAGGAAAAGGTGAGTGTGCTCAGAACAAAAGAACTGTGTTTCCTACACACAAGGACCATATCTATTTCTACTCTGTTTCTGAAACTGATACAAACAACAGGTCCTCCAACATCCAATGCTTTTCAGTTAAGAGCGAGAAATGTGTGAGCTTCGTGAACAATGTAGCTTCGTTTGAGCTCAAAAGTGACTGCGTTTATCTGAAAAGAAGTCTAGCTTGTAGGAAGACACAGAGCCAGGCAATTAACTCCGTTTCCTAAGGGAAACACACGGCACATTTCTTATCCATGAAACACACTCTGCTTTAGAGCAAGAAGCACGCTCTTGCTTTCTAGACTCTCTAATAAAGAGGGAAACGTGAGTGTGCTCAGAACAAAAGAACTGTGTTTCCTACACACAAGGACCATATCTAGTTCTACTCTGTTTCTGATACTGATACAAACCACAGGTCCTCTAACATCCAATGCTTTTCAGTTAAGAGCGAGAAATGTGTGAGCTTCATGAACTATGTAGCTTCGTTTGAGCTCAAAAGTGACTGCGTTTATCTGAAACGAAGTCTTGCTTGTAGGAAGACACAGAGCCAGGCATTTAACTCCGTTTCTGAGGGGAAACACACGGCACATTTCTCATCCATGAAACACACTCTGCTTTAGAGAAAGAAGCACGCTCTTGCTTACTAGACCCTCTAATACAGAAGGAAACGTGAGTGTGCTCAGAATAAAAGAACTGTGTTTCCAACACACAGAGACCATATCTAGTTCAACTCTGTTTCTGAAACTGATACAAACCACAGGTCCTCTAACATTCAATGCTTTTCACTTAAGAACGAGAAACGTGTGAGCTTCGTGAACAATGTAGCTTCGTTTGAGCTGAAAAGTGACTGCTTTTATCTGAAACGAAGTCTTGCTTGTAGGAAGACACAGAGCCTGGCATTTAACTCCGTTTGTGAAGGGAAACACAGGGCACATATCTCATCCATGAAACACACTCTGCTTTAGAGCAAACAGCATGCTCTCTCTTTCTATAGTCTCCAATACAGAGGGAAACGTGATTGTGCTCAGAACAAAAGAACTGTGTTTCCTAAACACAAGGACCATATCCAGTTCAACTCTGTTTCTGAAACTGATACAAACCACAGGTCCTCTAACATCCAATGCTTTTCAGTTAAGAGCAAGAAACGTGTGACCTTCGTGAACAATGTAGCTTCCTTTGAGCTAAAAATTGACTGCGTTTATCTGAAACAAAGTCTTGCTTGTAGGAAGACACAGAGCCAGGCATTTAACTCCGTTTCTGAAAGGAAACACACACCACCGTTCTCATCCACGAAACACACTCTGCTTAGAGCAAGAAGCAAACTCTTGATTTCTAGAGTCTAATACACAGGGAAACGTGAGTGTGCTCAGAACAAAAGAACTGTGTTTCCTACACACACGGACCATATCTAGCTCAACTCTGTTTCTGAAACTGATACAAACCACAGGTCCTGTAACATCCAAAAAAAATGATACAAACCACAGGTCCTGTAACATCCAATGCTTTTCAGTTAAGAGCGAGAAACGTGTGAGCTTCGTGAACAATGTAGCTTCCTTTGAGCTGAAAAGTGACTGCATTTACCTGAAACGAAGTCATGCTTGTAGGAAGACACAGGCCCTGTCATTTAACACCTTTTCTGATGGGAAACACAGCACATTCCTCATCCATGAAACATACTCTGATTTAGAGCAATAAGCATGCTCTTGCATACTAGACTCTCTAATACAGAAGGAAACGTGAGTGTGCTCAGAATAAAAGAACTGTGTTTCCTACACACACAGACCATATCTAGTTCAACTCTGTTTCTGAAACTGATACAAACCCCAGGTCCTCTAACATCCAATGCTTTTCACTTAAGAGCTAGAAACGTGTGAGCTTCGTGAACAATGTAGCTTCGTTTGAGCTGAAAAGTGACTGCTTTTATCTGAATCGAAGTCTTGCTTGTAGGAAGACACAGAGCCTGGCATTTAACTCCGTTTGTGAATGGAAACACAGGGCACATATCTCATCCATGAAACACACTCTGCTTTAGCGCAAACCGCACGCTCTTTCTTTCTAGAGTCTCTAATATAGAGGGAAACGTGAGTGTGCTCAGATCAAAAGAACTGTGTTTCCTACACACAAGGACCATATCCAGTTCAACTCTGTTTCTGAAACTGATACAAACCCCAGGTCCTCTAAAATCCAATGCTTTTCAGTTAAGAGCGAGAAACGTGTGAGCTTTGTGAACAATGTAGCTTTGTTTGAGCTGAAAAGTGACTGCTTTTATCTGAAACGAAGTCTTGCTTGTAGGAAGACACAGAGCCTGGCATTTAACCCCTTTGGGAAGGGAAACACAGGGCACATATCTCATCCATGAAACACACTCTGCTTTAGAGCAAACAGCACGCTCTCTCTTTCTATAGTCTCCAATACAGAGGGAAACATGATTGTGCTCAGAACAAAAGAACTGTGTTTCCTACACACAAGGACCATATCCAGTTCAACTCTGTTTCTGAAACTGATACAAACCTCAGGTCCTCTAACATCCAATGCTTTTCAGTTAAGAGCAAGAAACGTGTGAGCTTCTTGAACAATGTATCTTCGTTTGCGCTAAAATTGACTGCGTTTATCTGAAACAAAGTCTTGCTTGTAGGAAGACACAGAGCCAGGCATTTAACTCCGTTTCTGAAGGGAAACACACACCACCGTTCTCATCCACGAAACACACTCTGCTTTAGAGCAAGAAGCAAACTCTTGATTTCTAAAGTCTAATACACAGGGAAACGTGAGTGTGCTAGGACAGAAGAACCGTGTTCCCTACACACATGGACCATATCTAGTTCAACTCTGTTTGTGAAACTGATACAAACCACAGGTCCTCTAACATCCAATGCTTTTCAGTTAAGAGCGAGAATCGTGTGAGCTTCGTTATCAATGTAGCTTCGTTTGAGCTGAAAAGTGACTGTGTTTTTCTGAAACGAAGTCTTGCTTGCAGGGAGACACAGACCCTGCCATTTAACACCGTTTCTGAAGGGAAACACACAGCACAGTCCTCATCCATGAAACACACTCTGCCTTAGAGCGAGAAAGACGCTCTTGCTTTCTAGACTCTCTAATACAGACGGAAACGTGAGTGTGCTCAGAACAAAAGAACTGTGTTTCCTACTCATAAGGACCATATCTAGTTCTACTCTGTTTCTGAAACTGATACAAACAACAGGTCCTGTAACACCCAATGCTTTTCAGTTAAGAGCGAGAAACGTGTGAGCTTCATGAACAATGTAGCTTCCTTTGAGCTGAAAAGTGACTGCGTTTATCTGAAACGAAGTCTTGCTTGTAGGAAGACACAGAGCCAGGCATTTAACTCCATTTCTGAAGGGAAACACACAGCAAATTTCTCATCCATTAAACACACTATGCTTTAGAGCAAGAAGCACGCTCTTGCGTTCTAGACTCTCTAATACAGAGGGTAACGTGAGTGTTCTCAGACCAAAAGAACTGTGTTTCCTACACACAAGGACCAATTCCAGTTCAACTCTGTTTCTGAAACTGATACAAACCACAGGTCCTCTAACATCCAATGCTTTTCACTTAAGAGCTAGAAACGTGTGAGCTTCGTGAACAATGTAGCTTCGTTTGAGCTGAAAAGTGACTGCTTTTATCTGAATCGAAGACTTGCTTGTAGGAAGACACAGAGCATGGCATTTAACTCCGTTTGTGAATGGAAACACAGGGCACATATCTCATCCATGAAACACACTCTGCTTTAGCGCAAACCGCACGCTCTTTCTTTCTAGAGTCTCTAATATAGAGGGAAACGTGAGTGTGCTCAGATCAAAAGAACTGTGTTTCCTACACACAAGGACCATATCCAGTTCAACTCTGTTTCTGAAACTGATACAAACCCCAGGTCCTCTAACATCCAATGCTTTTCAGTTAAGAGCGAGAAACGTGTGAGCTTCGTGAACAATGTAGCTTCGTTTGAGCTGAAAAGTGACTGCTTTAATCTGAAACGAAGTCTTGCTTGTAGGAAGACACAGAGCCAGGCATTTAACTCCGTTTCTGAAGGGAAACACACACCACCGTTCTCATCCACGAAACACACTCTGCTTTAGAGCAAGAAGCAAACTCTTGATTTCTAGAGTCTAATACACAGGGAAACGTGAGTGTGCTCAGAACAGAAGAACCGTGTTCCCTACACACATGGACCATATCTAGTTCAACTCTGTTTGTGAAACTGATACAAACCACAGGTCCTCTAACATCCAATGCTTTTCAGTTAAGAGCTAGAAACATGTGAGCTTCGTGAACAATGTAGCTTCGTTTGAGCTGAAAAGTGACTGTGTTTTTTTGAAACGAAGTCTTGCTTGCAGGGAGACACAGACCCTGCCATTTAACACCGTTTCTGAAGGGAAACACACAGCACAGTCCTCATCCATGAAACACACTCTGCTTTAGAGCGAGAAAGACGCTCTTGCTTTCTAGACTCTCTAATACAGACAGAAACGTGAGTGTGCTCAGAACAAAAGAACTGTGTTTCCTACACACAAGGACCATATCTAGTTCTACTCTGTTTCTGAAACTGATACAAACAACAGGTCCTGTAACACCCAATGCTTTTCAGTTAAGAGCGAGAAACGTGTGAGCTTCATGAACAATGTAGCTTCCTTTGAGCTGAAAAGTGACTGCATTTACCTGAAACGAAGTCATGCTTGTAGGAAGACACAGGCCCTGTCATTTAACACCTTTTCTGATGGGAAACACAGCACATTCCTCATCCATGAAACATACTCTGCTTTAGAGCAATAAGCATGCTCTTGCTTACTAGACTCTCTAATACAGAAGGAAACGTGTGTGTGCTCAGAATAAAGATCTGTGTTTCCTGCACACACAGACCATTTCTAGTTCAACTCTGTTTCTGAAACTGATACAAACCACAGGTGCTCTAACATCCAATGCTTTTCACTTAAGAGCGACAAACATGAGCTTCGTGAACAATGTAGCTTCATTTGAGCTGAAAAGTGACTGCTTTTATCTGAAACGAAGTCTTGCTTGTAGGAAGACACAGAGCCTGGCATTTAACTCCGTTTGTGAAGGGAAACACAGGGCACATATCTCATCCATGAAACACACTCTGCTTTAGCGCAAACCGCACGCTCTTTCTTTCTAGAGTCTCTAATATAGAGGGAAACGTGAGTGTGCTCAGATCAAAAGAACTGTGTTTCCTACACACAAGGACCATATCTAGTTCTACTCTGTTTCTGAAACTGATGCAAACAACAGGTCCTCTAACATCCAATTCTTTTCAGTTAAGAGCGAGAAACGTGTGAGCTTCGTGAACAATGTAGCTTCGTTTGAGCTCAAAAGTGACTGCGTTTATCTGAAACGAAGTCTTGCTTGTAGGAAGACACAGAGCCAGGCATTTAACTCCGTTTCTGAAGAGAAACACACGGCACATTTCTTATCCATGAAACACACTCTGCTTTAGAGCAAGAAGCACGCTCTTGCTTTCTAGACTCTCTAATACAGAGGGAAACGTGAGTGTGCTCAGAACAAAAGAACTGTGTTTCCTACACACAAGGACCATGTCGAGTTCTACTCTGTTTCTGAAACTGATAAAAACAACAGGTCCTCTAACATCCAATGCTTTTCAGTTAAGAGCGAGAAATGTGTGAGCTTCGTGAACAATGTAGCTTCGTTTGAGGTCAAAAGTGACTGCGTTTATCTGAAGCGAAGTCTTGCTTGTAGGAAGACACAGAGCCAGGCATTTAACTCCGTTTCTGAAGGGAAACACAGCACATTCCTCATCCATGAAACATACTCTTCTTTAGAGCAATAAGCATGCTCTTGCTTTCTCGACTCTCTAATACAGAAGGAAACGTGAGTGTGCTCAGATCAAAAGAAATGTGTTTCCTACACACACGGACCATATCTAGTTCAACTCAGCTTCTGAAACAGACACAAACCACAGGTCCTCTAACATACAATGCTTTTCAGTTAAGAGCGAGAAACGTGTGAGCTTCATGAACAATGCAGTTTCGTTTGAGCTGTAAAGTGACTGCGTTTACGTGAAACAAAGTCTCGCTTGTAGGAAGACACAGAGCCTGGCATCTAACTTCCTTTCTGAAGGGAAACACACAGCACAGTTATCATCCATGAAACACACTCTGCTTTACATAAAGAAGCACGCTCTTGCTTTCTAGACTCTCTAATACAGAGGGAAACATTAGTGTGCTAAGGACAAAAGAACTGTGTTTCCTACACACAAGGACCATATCTAGTTCAACTCTGTTTCTGAAACTGATACAAACCACAGGTCCTCTTACATCCAATGCTTTTCAGTTAAGAGCGAGAAACGTGTGAGCTTCATGAACAATGTAGCTTCCTTTAAGCTGTAAAGTGACTGCGTTTACGTGAAACGAACTCTCACTTGTAGGAGGACACAGAGCCTGGCATTTAACTCCCTTTATGAACGGAAACACATGGCAAATTTCTCATCCATGAAACACACTCTGCTTTAGAGCAAGAAGCACGCTCTCTCTTTTATAGTCTCCAATACAGAGGAAAAGGTGAGTGTGCTCAGAACAAAAGAACTGTGTTTCCTACACACAAGGACCATATCTATTTCTACTCTGTTTCTGAAACTGATACAAACAACAGGTCCTCCAACATCCAATGCTTTTCAGTTAAGAGCGAGAAATGTTTGAGCTTCGTGAACAATGTAGCTTCGTTTGAGCTCAAAAGTGACTGCGTTTATCTGAAAAGAAGTCTAGCTTGTAGGAAGACACAGAGCCAGGCAATTAACTCCGTTTCCAAAGGGAAACACACGGCACATTTCTTATCCATGAAACACACTCTGCTTTAGAGCAAGAAGCACGCTCTTGCTTTCTAGACTCTCTAATAAAGAGGGAAACGTGAGTGTGCTCAGAACAAAAGAACTGTGTTTCCTACACACAAGGACCATATGTAGTTCTACTCTGTTTCTGAAACTGATACAAACAACAGGTCCTCTAACATCCAATGCTTTTCAGTTAAGAGCGAGAAATGTGTGAGCTTCGTGAACTATGTAGCTTCGTTTGAACTCAAAAGTGACTGCGTTTATCTGAAACGAAGTCTTGCTTGTAGGAAGACACAGAGCCAGGCATTTAACTCCGTTTCTGAGGGGAAACACAAGGCACATTTCTCATCCATGAAACACACTCTGCTTTAGAGAAAGAAGCACGCTCTTGCTTACTAGACCCTCTAATACAGAAGGAAACGTGAGTGTACTCAGAATAAAAGAACTGTGTTTCCTACACACACAGACCATATCTAGCTCAACTCTGTTTCTGAAACTGATACAAACCACAGGTCCTCTAACATCCAATGCTTTTCAGTTAAGAGCGAGAAACGTGTGAGCTTCGTGAACAATGTAGCTTCCTTTGAGCTGAAAAGTGACTGCATTTACCTGAAACGAAGTCTTGCTTGTAGGAAGACACAGGCCCTGTCATTTAACACCTTTTCTGATGGGAAACACAGCACATTCCTCATCCATGAAACATACTCTGATTTAGAGCAATAAGCATGCTCTTGCTTACTAGACTCTCTAATACAGAAGGAAACGTGAGTGTGCTCAGAATAAAAGAACTGTGTTTCCTACACACACAGACCATATCTAGTTCAACTCTGTTTCTGAAACTGATACAAACCACAGGTCCTCTATCATCCAATGCTTTTCACTTAAGAGCTAGAAACGTGTGAGCTTCATGAACAATGTAGCTTCCTTTGAGCTGAAAAGTGACTGCGTTTATCTGAAACGAAGTCTTGCTTGTAGGAAGACACAGAGCCAGGCATTTAACTCCATTTCTGAAGGGAAACACACAGCAAATTTCTCATCCATGAAACACACTATGCTTTAGAGCAAGAAGCACGCTCTTGCGTTCTAGACTCTCTAATACAGAGGGAAACGTGAGTGTTCTCAGACCAAAAGAACTGTGTTTCCTACACACAAGGACCAATTCCAGTTCAACTCTGTTTCTGAAACTGATACAAACCACAGGTCCTCTAACATCCAATGCTTTTCACTTAAGAGCTAGAAACGTGTGAGCTTCGTGAACAATGTAGCTTCGTTTGAGCTGAAAAGTGACTGCTTTTATCTGAATCGAAGACTTGCTTGTAGGAAGACACAGAGCATGGCATTTAACTCCGTTTGTGAATGGAAACACAGGGCACATATCTCATCCATGAAACACACTCTGCTTTAGCGCAAACCGCACGATCTTTCTTTCTAGAGTCTCTAATATAGAGGGAAACGTGAGTGTGCTCAGATCAAAAGAACTGTGTTTCCTACACACAAGGACCATATCCAGTTCAACTCTGTTTCTGAAACTGATACAAACCCCAGGTCCTCTAACATCCAATGCTTTTCAGTTAAGAGTGCGAAACGTGTGAGCTTCGTGAACAATGTAGCTTCGTTTGAGCTGAAAAGTGACTGCTTTTATCTGAAACGAAGTCTTGCTTGTAGGAAGACACAGAGCCTGGCATTTAACCCCGTTTGTGAAGGGAAACACAGGGCACATATCTCATCCATGAAACACACTCTGCTTTAGAGCAAACAGCACGCTCTCTCTTTCTATAGTCTCCAATACAGAGGGAAACGTGATTGTGCTCAGAACAAAAGAACTGTGTTTCCTACACACAAGGACCATATCCAGTTCGACTCTGTTTCTGAAAGTGATACAAACCCCAGGTCCTCTAACATCCAATGCTTTTCAGTTAAGAGCAAGAAACGTGTGAGCTTCTTGAACAATGTATCTTCGTTTGCGCTAAAAATTGACTGCGTTTATCTGAAACAAAGTCTTGCTTGTAGGAAGACACAGAGCCAGGCATTTAACTCCGTTTCTGAAGGGAAACACACACCACCGTTCTCATCCACGAAACACACTCTGCTTTAGAGCAAGAAGCAAACTCTTGATTTCTAGAGTCTAATACACAGGGAAACGTGAGTGTGCTCAGAACAGAAGAACCGTGTTCCCTACACACATGGACCATATCTAGTTCAACTCTGTTTGTGAAACTGATACAAACCACAGGTCCTCTAACATCCAATGCTTTTCAGTTAAGAGCGAGAAACATGTGAGCTTCGTGAACAATGTAGCTTCGTTTGAGCTGAAAAGTGACTGTGTTTTTCTGAAACGAAGTCTTGCTTGCAGGGAGACAAAGACCCTGCCTGTAACACCGTTTCTGAAGGGAAACACACATCACAGTCCTCATCCATGAAACACACTCTGCGTTAGAGCGAGAAAGACGCTCTTGCTTTCTAGACTCTCTAATACAGACGGAAACGTGAGTGTGCTCAGAACAAAAGAACTGTGTTTCCTACTCACAAGGACCATATCTAGTTCTACTCTGTTTCTGAAACTGATACAAACAACAGGTCCTGTAACACCCAATTCTTTTCAGTTAAGAGCGAGAAACGTGTGAGCTTCGTGAACAATGTAGCTTCGTTTGAGCTCAAAAGTGACTGCGTTTATCTGAAACGAAGTCTTGCTTGTAGGAAGACACAGAGCCAGGCATTTAACTCCGTTTCTGAAGAGAAACACACGGCACATTTCTTATCCATGAAACACACTCTGCTTTAGAGCAAGAAGCACGCTCTTGCTTTCTAGACTCTCTAATACAGAGGGAAACGTGAGTGTGCTCAGAACAAAAGAACTGTGTTTCCTACACACAAGGACCATGTCGAGTTCTACTCTGTTTCTGAAACTGATAAAAACAACAGGTCCTCTAACATCCAATGCTTTTCAGTTAAGAGCGAGAAATGTGTGAGCTTCGTGAACAATGTAGCTTCGTTTGAGGTCAAAAGTGACTGCGTTTATCTGAAGCGAAGTCTTGCTTGTAGGAAGACACAGAGCCAGGCATTTAACTCCGTTTCTGAAGGGAAACACAGCACATTCCTCATCCATGAAACATACTCTTCTTTAGAGCAATAAGCATGCTCTTGCTTTCTCGACTCTCTAATACAGAAGGAAACGTGAGTGTGCTCAGATCAAAAGAAATGTGTTTCCTACACACACGGACCATATCTAGTTCAACTCAGCTTCTGAAACAGACACAAACCACAGGTCCTCTAACATACAATGCTTTTCAGTTAAGAGCGAGAAACGTGTGAGCTTCATGAACAATGCAGTTTCGTTTGAGCTGTAAAGTGACTGCGTTTACGTGAAACAAAGTCTCGCTTGTAGGAAGACACAGAGCCTGGCATCTAACTTCCTTTCTGAAGGGAAACACACAGCACAGTTATCATCCATGAAACACACTCTGCTTTACATAAAGAAGCACGCTCTTGCTTTCTAGACTCTCTAATACAGAGGGAAACATTAGTGTGCTAAGGACAAAAGAACTGTGTTTCCTACACACAAGGACCATATCTAGTTCAACTCTGTTTCTGAAACTGATACAAACCACAGGTCCTCTTACATCCAATGCTTTTCAGTTAAGAGCGAGAAACGTGTGAGCTTCATGAACAATGTAGCTTCCTTTAAGCTGTAAAGTGACTGCGTTTACGTGAAACGAACTCTCACTTGTAGGAGGACACAGAGCCTGGCATTTAACTCCCTTTATGAACGGAAACACATGGCAAATTTCTCATCCATGAAACACACTCTGCTTTAGAGCAAGAAGCACGCTCTCTCTTTTATAGTCTCCAATACAGAGGAAAAGGTGAGTGTGCTCAGAACAAAAGAACTGTGTTTCCTACACACAAGGACCATATCTATTTCTACTCTGTTTCTGAAACTGATACAAACAACAGGTCCTCCAACATCCAATGCTTTTCAGTTAAGAGCGAGAAATGTTTGAGCTTCGTGAACAATGTAGCTTCGTTTGAGCTCAAAAGTGACTGCGTTTATCTGAAAAGAAGTCTAGCTTGTAGGAAGACACAGAGCCAGGCAATTAACTCCGTTTCCAAAGGGAAACACACGGCACATTTCTTATCCATGAAACACACTCTGCTTTAGAGCAAGAAGCACGCTCTTGCTTTCTAGACTCTCTAATAAAGAGGGAAACGTGAGTGTGCTCAGAACAAAAGAACTGTGTTTCCTACACACAAGGACCATATGTAGTTCTACTCTGTTTCTGAAACTGATACAAACAACAGGTCCTCTAACATCCAATGCTTTTCAGTTAAGAGCGAGAAATGTGTGAGCTTCGTGAACTATGTAGCTTCGTTTGAACTCAAAAGTGACTGCGTTTATCTGAAACGAAGTCTTGCTTGTAGGAAGACACAGAGCCAGGCATTTAACTCCGTTTCTGAGGGGAAACACAAGGCACATTTCTCATCCATGAAACACACTCTGCTTTAGAGAAAGAAGCACGCTCTTGCTTACTAGACCCTCTAATACAGAAGGAAACGTGAGTGTACTCAGAATAAAAGAACTGTGTTTCCTACACACACAGACCATATCTAGCTCAACTCTGTTTCTGAAACTGATACAAACCACAGGTCCTCTAACATCCAATGCTTTTCAGTTAAGAGCGAGAAACGTGTGAGCTTCGTGAACAATGTAGCTTCCTTTGAGCTGAAAAGTGACTGCATTTACCTGAAACGAAGTCTTGCTTGTAGGAAGACACAGGCCCTGTCATTTAACACCTTTTCTGATGGGAAACACAGCACATTCCTCATCCATGAAACATACTCTGATTTAGAGCAATAAGCATGCTCTTGCTTACTAGACTCTCTAATACAGAAGGAAACGTGAGTGTGCTCAGAATAAAAGAACTGTGTTTCCTACACACACAGACCATATCTAGTTCAACTCTGTTTCTGAAACTGATACAAACCACAGGTCCTCTATCATCCAATGCTTTTCACTTAAGAGCTAGAAACGTGTGAGCTTCATGAACAATGTAGCTTCCTTTGAGCTGAAAAGTGACTGCGTTTATCTGAAACGAAGTCTTGCTTGTAGGAAGACACAGAGCCAGGCATTTAACTCCATTTCTGAAGGGAAACACACAGCAAATTTCTCATCCATGAAACACACTATGCTTTAGAGCAAGAAGCACGCTCTTGCGTTCTAGACTCTCTAATACAGAGGGAAACGTGAGTGTTCTCAGACCAAAAGAACTGTGTTTCCTACACACAAGGACCAATTCCAGTTCAACTCTGTTTCTGAAACTGATACAAACCACAGGTCCTCTAACATCCAATGCTTTTCACTTAAGAGCTAGAAACGTGTGAGCTTCGTGAACAATGTAGCTTCGTTTGAGCTGAAAAGTGACTGCTTTTATCTGAATCGAAGACTTGCTTGTAGGAAGACACAGAGCATGGCATTTAACTCCGTTTGTGAATGGAAACACAGGGCACATATCTCATCCATGAAACACACTCTGCTTTAGCGCAAACCGCACGATCTTTCTTTCTAGAGTCTCTAATATAGAGGGAAACGTGAGTGTGCTCAGATCAAAAGAACTGTGTTTCCTACACACAAGGACCATATCCAGTTCAACTCTGTTTCTGAAACTGATACAAACCCCAGGTCCTCTAACATCCAATGCTTTTCAGTTAAGAGTGCGAAACGTGTGAGCTTCGTGAACAATGTAGCTTCGTTTGAGCTGAAAAGTGACTGCTTTTATCTGAAACGAAGTCTTGCTTGTAGGAAGACACAGAGCCTGGCATTTAACCCCGTTTGTGAAGGGAAACACAGGGCACATATCTCATCCATGAAACACACTCTGCTTTAGAGCAAACAGCACGCTCTCTCTTTCTATAGTCTCCAATACAGAGGGAAACGTGATTGTGCTCAGAAAAAAAAGAACTGTGTTTCCTACACACAAGGACCATATCCAGTTCGACTCTGTTTCTGAAAGTGATACAAACCCCAGGTCCTCTAACATCCAATGCTTTTCAGTTAAGAGCAAGAAACGTGTGAGCTTCTTGAACAATGTATCTTCGTTTGCGCTAAAAATTGACTGCGTTTATCTGAAACAAAGTCTTGCTTGTAGGAAGACACAGAGCCAGGCATTTAACTCCGTTTCTGAAGGGAAACACACACCACCGTTCTCATCCACGAAACACACTCTGCTTTAGAGCAAGAAGCAAACTCTTGATTTCTAGAGTCTAATACACAGGGAAACGTGAGTGTGCTCAGAACAGAAGAACCGTGTTCCCTACACACATGGACCATATCTAGTTCAACTCTGTTTGTGAAACTGATACAAACCACAGGTCCTCTAACATCCAATGCTTTTCAGTTAAGAGCGAGAAACATGTGAGCTTCGTGAACAATGTAGCTTCGTTTGAGCTGAAAAGTGACTGTGTTTTTCTGAAACGAAGTCTTGCTTGCAGGGAGACAAAGACCCTGCCTGTAACACCGTTTCTGAAGGGAAACACACATCACAGTCCTCATCCATGAAACACACTCTGCGTTAGAGCGAGAAAGACGCTCTTGCTTTCTAGACTCTCTAATACAGACGGAAACGTGAGTGTGCTCAGAACAAAAGAACTGTGTTTCCTACTCACAAGGACCATATCTAGTTCTACTCTGTTTCTGAAACTGATACAAACAACAGGTCCTGTAACACCCAATGCTTTTCAGTTAAGAGCGAGAAACGTGTGAGCTTCATGAACAATGTAGCTTCGTTTGAGCTGAAAAGTGACTGCGTTTATCTGAAACGAAGTCTTGCTTGTAGGAAGACACAGAGCCAAGCATTTAACTCCATTTCTGAAGGGAAACACACAGCAAATTTCTCATCCATGAAACACACTATGCTTTAGAGCAAGAAGCACGCTCTTGCGTTCTAGACTCTCTAATACAGAGGGAAACGTGAGTGTTCTCAGACCAAAAGAACTGTGTTTCCTACACACAAGGACCAATTCCAGTTCAACTCTGTTTCTGAAACTGATACAAACCACAGGTCCTCTAACATCCAATGCTTTTCACTTAAGAGCTACAAACGTGTGAGCTTCGTGAACAATGTAGCTTCGTTTGAGCTGAAAAGTGACTGCTTTTATCTGAATCGAAGACTTGCTTGTAGGAAGACACAGAGCATGGCATTTAACTCCGTTTGTGAATGGAAACACAGGGCACATATCTCATCCATGAAACACACTCTGCTTTAGCGCAAACCGCACGCACTTTCTTTCTAGAGTCTCTAATATAGAGGGAAACGTGAGTCTGCTCAGATCAAAAGAACTGTGTTTCCTACACACAAGGACCATATCCAGTTCAACTCTGTTTCTGAAACTGATACAAACCCCAGGTCCTCTAACATCCAATGCTTTTCAGTTAAGAGCGAGAAACGTGTGAGCTTCGTGAACAATGTAGCTTCGTTTGAGCTGAAAAGTGACTGCTTTTATCTGAAACGAAGTCTTGCTTGTAGGAAGACACAGAGCCTGGCATTTAACCCCGTTTGTGAAGGGAAACACAGGGCACATATCTCATCCATGAAACACATTCTGCTTTAGAGCAAACAGCACGCTCTCTCTTTCTATTGTCTCCAATACAGAGGGAAACGTGATTGTGCTCAGAACAAAAGAACTGTGTTTCCTACACACAAGGACCATATCCAGTTCAACTCTGTTTCTGAAACTGATACAAACCCCAGGTCCTCTAACATCCAATGCTTTTCAGTTAAGAGCGAGATACGTGTGAGCTTCGTGAACAATGTAGCTTCCTTTGAGCTGAAAAGTGACTGCATTTACCTGAAACGAAGTCTTGCTTGTAGGAAGACACAGGCCCTGTCATTTAACACCTTTTCTGATGGGAAACACAGCACATTCCTCATCCATGAAACATACTCTGATTTAGAGCAATAAGCATGCTCTTGCTTACTAGACTCTCTAATACAGAAGGAAACGTGAGTGTGCTCAGAATAAAAGAACTGTGTTTCCTACACACACAGACCATATCTAGTTCAACTCTGTTTCTGAAACTGATACAAACCTCAGGTCCTCTATCATCCAATGCTTTTCACTTAAGAGCTAGAAACGTGTGAGCTTCATGAACAATGTAGCTTCCTTTGAGCTGAAAAGTGACTGCGTTTATCTGAAACGAAGTCTTGCTTGTAGGAAGACACAGAGCCAGGCATTTAACTCCATTTCTGAAGGGAAACACACAGCAAATTTCTCATCCATGAAACACACTATGCTTTAGAGCAAGAAGCACGCTCTTGCGTTCTAGACTCTCTAATACAGAGGGAAACGTGAGTGTTCTCAGACCAAAAGAACTGTGTTTCCTACACACAAGGACCAATTCCAGTTCAACTCTGTTTCTGAAACTGATACAAACCACAGGTCCTCTAACATCCAATGCTTTTCACTTAAGAGCTAGAAACGTGTGAGCTTCGTGAACAATGTATCTTCGTTTGCGCTAAAAATTGACTGCGTTTATCTGAAACAAAGTCTTGCTTGTAGGAAGACACAGAGCCAGGCATTTAACTCCGTTTCTGAAGGGAAACACACACCACCGTTCTCATCCACGAAACACACTCTGCTTTAGAGCAAGAAGCAAACTCTTGATTTCTAGAGTCTAATACACAGGGAAACGTGGGTGTGCTCAGAACAGAAGAACCGTGTTCCCTACACACATGGACCATATCTAGTTCAACTCTGTTTGTGAAACTGATACAAACCACAGGTCCTCTAACATCCAATGCTTTTCAGTTAAGAGCGAGAAACATGTGAGCTTCATGAACAATGTAGCTTCGTTTGAGCTGAAAAGTGACTGTGTTTTTCTGAAACGAAGTCTTGCTTGCAGGGAGACACAGACCCTGCCATTTAACACCGTTTCTGAAGGGAAAAACACAGCACAGTCCTCATCCATGAAACACACTCTGCTTTAGAGCGAGAAAGACGCTCTTGCTTTCTAGACTCTCTAATACAGACGGAAACGTGAGTGTGCTCAGAACAAAAGAACTGTGTTTCCTACACACAAGGACCATATCTAGTTCTACTCTGTTTCTGAAACTGATACAAACAACAGGTCCTGTAACACCCAATGCTTTTCAGTTAAGAGCGAGAAACGTGTGAGCTTCATGAACAATGTAGCTTCCTTTGAGCTGAAAAGTGACTGCGTTTATCTGAAACGAAGTCTTGCTTGTAGGAAGACACAGAGCCAGGCATTTAACTCCATTTCTGAAGGGAAACACACAGCAAATTTCTCATCCATGAAACACACTATGCTTTAGAGCAAGAAGCACACTCTTGCGTTCTAGACTCTCTAATACAGAGGGAAACGTGAGTGTTCTCAGACCAAAAGAACTGTGTTTCCTACACACAAGGACCAATTCCAGTTCAACTCTGTTTCTGAAACTGATACAAACCACAGGTCCTCTAACATCCAATGCTTTTCACTTAAGAGCTACAAACGTGTGAGCTTCGTGAACAATGTAGCTTCGTTTGAGCTGAAAAGTGACTGCTTTTATCTGAATCGAAGTCTTGCTTGTAGGAAGACACAGAGCCTGGCATTTAACTCCGATTATGAATGGAAACACAGGGCACATATCTCATCCATGAAACACACTCTGCTTTAGCGCAAACCGCACGCTCTTTCTTTCTAGAGTCTCTAATATAGAGGGAAACGTGAGTGTGCTCAGATCAAAAGAACTGTGTTTCCTACACACAAGGACCATATCCAGTTCAACTCTGTTTCTGAAACTGATACAAACCCCAGGTCCTCTAACATCCAATGCTTTTCAGTTAAGAGCGAGAAACGTGTGAGCTTCGTGAACAATGTAGCTTCGTTTGAGCTGAAAAGTGACTGCTTTTATCTGAAACTAAGTCTTGCTTGTAGGAAGACACAGAGCCTGGCATTTAACCCCGTTTGTGAAGGGAAACACAGGGCACATATCTCATCCATGAAACACACTCTGCTTTAGAGCAAACAGCACGCTCTCTGTTTCTATAGTCTCCAATACTGAGGGAAACATGATTGTGCTCAGAACAAAAGAACTGTGTTTCCTACACACAAGGACCATATCCAGTTCAACTCTGTTTCTGAAACTGATACAAACCCCAGGTCCTCTAACATCCAATGCTTTTCAGTTAAGAGCAAGAAACGTGTGAGCTTCTTGAACAATGTATCTTCGTTTGCGCTAAAAATTGACTGCGTTTATCTGAAACAAAGTCTTGCTTGTAGGAAGACACAGAGCCAGGCATTTAACTCCGTTTCTGAAGGGAAACACACACCACTATTCTCATCCACGAAACACACTCTGCTTTAGAGCAAGAAGCAAACTCTTGATTTCTAGAGTCTAATACACAGGGAAACGTGAGTGTGCTCAGAACAGAAGAACCGTTTTTCCTACACACATGGACCATATCTAGTTCAACTCTGTTTGTGAAACTGATACAAACCACAGGTCCTCTAACATCCAATGCTTTTCAGTTAAGAGCGAGAAACATGTGAGCTTCGTGAACAATGTAGCTTCGTTTCAGCTGAAAAGTGACTGTGTTTTTCTGAAACGAAGTCTTGCTTGCAGGGAGACACAGACCCTGCCATTTAACACCGTTTCTGAAGGGAAACACACAGCACAGTCCTCATCCATGAAACACACTCTGCTTTAGAGCGAGAAAGACGCTCTTGCTTTCTAGACTCTCTAATACAGACGGAAACGTGAGTGTGCTCAGAACAAAAGAACTGTGTTTCCTACACACAAGGACCATATCTAGTTCTACTCTGTTTCTGAAACTGATACAAACAACAGGTCCTCTAACATCCAATGCTTTTCAGTTAAGAGCGAGAAACCTGTGAGCTTCGTGAACAATGTAGCTTCCTTTGAGCTGAAAAGTGACTGCACTTACCTGAAACGAAGTCTTGCTTGTAGGAAGACACAGGCCCTGTCATTTAAGACCTTTTCTGATGGGAAACACAGCACATTCCTCATCCATGAAACATACTCTGATTTAGAGCAATAAGCATGCTCTTGCTTACTAGACTCTCTAATACAGAAGGAAACGTGAGTGTGCTCAGAATAAAAGAACTGTGTTTCCAACACACACAGACCGTATCTAGTTCAACTCTGTTTCTGAAACTGATACAAACCACAGGTCCTCTAACATCCAATGCTTTTCAGTTAAGATCGGGAAACCTGTGAGCTTCCTGAACAATGTTGCTTCTTTTGAGCGGAAAAGTGACTGCGTTTATCTGAAACGACGTCTTGCTTGTAGGAAGACACAGAGCCAGGCATTTAACTCCGTTTCTGAACGGAAACACACGGCACATTTCTCATCCATGAAACACACTCTGCTTTAGAGCAAGAAGCATGCTCTCTCTTTTTATAGTCTCCAATACAGAGGAAAAGTTGAGTGTGCTCATAACAAAAGAACTGTGTTTCCTACACACAAGGACCATATCTATTTCTACTCTGTTTCTGAAACTGATACAAACAACAGGTCCTCCAACATCCAATGCTTTTCAGTTAAGAGCGAGAAATGTGTGAGCTTCGTGAACAATGTAGCTTCGTTTGAGTGAAAAGTGACTGCGTTTATCTGAAACGAAGTCTAGCTTGTAGGAAGACACAGAGCCAGGCATTTAACTCCGTTTCTGAAGGGAAACACAGGGCACATTTCTTATCCATGAAACACACTCTGCTTTAGAGCAAGAAGCACACTCTTGCTTTCTAGACTCTCTAATACAGAGGGAAACGTGAGTGTGCTCAGAACAAAAGAACTGTGTTTCCTACACACAAGGACCATATCTAGTTCTACTCTGTTTCTGAAACTGATACAAACAACAGGTCCTCTAACATCCAATGCTTTTCAGTTAAGAGCGAGAAATGTGTGAGCTTCGTGAACTATGTACCTTCGTTTGAGCTCAAAAGTGACTGCGTTTATCTGAAACGAAGTCTTGCTTGTAGGAAGACACAGAGCCAGGCATTTAACTCTGTTTCTGAGGGGAAACACACGGCACATTTCTCATCCATGAAACACACTCTGCTTTAGAGCAAGAAGCACGCTCATGCTTTCTAGACTCTCTAATACAGAGGGAAACGTGAGTGTGCTCAGAACAAAAGAACTGTGTTTCCTACACACACGGACCATATCTAGTTCAACTCTGTTTGTGAAACTGATACAAACCACAGGTCCTCTAACATCCAATGCTTTTCAGTTAAGAGCAAGAAACGTGTGAGCTTCGTGAACATTGTAGCTTCGTTTGAGCTGAAAAGTGACTGTGTTTATCTGAAACGAAGTCTTGCTTGCAGGGAGACACAGACCCTGCCATTTAACACCGTTTCTGAAGGGAAACACACAGCACAGTCCTCATCCATGAAACACACTCTGCTTTACAGCGAGAAAGACGCTCTTGCTTTCTAGACTCTCTAATACAGAGGGAAACGTGAGTGTGCTCAGAACAAAAGAACTGTGTTTCCTACAAACAAGGACCATATCTAGTTCTACTCTGTTTCTGAAACTCATACAAACAACAGGTCCTGTAACATCCAATGCTTTTCAGTTAAGAGAGAGAAACGTGTGAGCTTCATGAACAACGTAGCTTCGTTTGAGCTCAAAAGTGACAGCGTTTATCTGAAACGAAGTCTTGCATGTAGGAAGACACAGAGCCAGGCATTTAACTCCATTTCTGAAGGGAAACACACAGCAAATTTCTCATCCATGAAACACACTATGCTTTAGAGCAAGAAGCACGCTCTTGCGTTCTAGACTCTCTAATACGGAGGGAAACGTGAGTGTTCTCAGAACAAAAGAACTGTGTTTCCTACACACAAGGACCAATTCCAGTTCAACTCTGTTTCTGAAACTGATACAAACCACAGGTCCTCTAACATCCAATGCTTTTCAGTTAAGAGCAAGAAAGGTGTGAGCTTCGTGAACAATGTAGCATCCTTTGAGTTAAAAATTGACTGCGTTTATCTGAAACAAAGTCTTGCTTGTAGGAAGACACAGAGCCTGGCATCTAACTTCCTTTCTGAAGGGAAACACACAGCACAGTTCTCATCCATGAAACACACTCTGCTTTAGAGCAATAAGCATGCTCTTGCTTACCAGACTCACTAATACAGAAGGAAACGTGAGTGTGCTCAGAATAAAAGAACTGTGTTTCCTACACACACAGACCATATCTAGTTCAACTCTGTTTCTGAAACTGATACAAACCATAGGTCCTCTAACATCCAATGCTTTTCTCTTAAGAGCGAGAAACGTGTGAGCTTCGTGAACAATGTAGCTTCGTTTGAGCTGAAAAGTGACTGCTTTTATCTGAATCGAAGTCTTGCTTTTAGGAAGACACAGAGCCTGGCATTTAACTCCGTTTGTGAAGGGAAACACAGGGCACATATCTCATCCACGAAACACACTCTGCTTTAGAGCAAGAAGCAAACTCTTGATTTCTAGAGTCTAATACACAGGGAAACGTGAGTGTGCTCAGAACAGAAGAACTGTGTTTCCTACACATATGGACCATATCTAGTTCAACTCTGTTTGTGAAACTGATACAAACCACAGGTCCTCTAACATCCAATGCTTTTCAGTTAAGAGCGAGAAACGTGTGAGCTTCGTGAACAATGTAGCTTCCTTTGAGCTGAAAAGTGACTGCACTTACCTGAAACAAAGTCTTACTTGTAGGAAGAAACAGGCCCTGTCATTTAACACCTTTTCTGATGGGAAACACAGCACATTCCTCATCCATGAAACATACTCTGATTTAGAGCAATAAGCATGCTCTTGCTTACTAGACTCTCTAATACAGAAGGAAACATGAGTGTGCTCAGAATAAAAGAACTGTGTTTCCTACACACACGGACCATATCTAGTTCAACTCTGTTTCTGAAACTGATACAAACCACAGGTCCTCTAACATCCAATGCTTTTCACTTAAGAGCGAGAAACGTGTGAGCTTCGTGAACAATGTAGCTTCGTTTGAGCTGAAAAGTGACTGCTTTTATCTGAAACGAAGTCTTGCTTGTAGGAAGACACAGAGCCTGGCATTTAACTCCGTTTGTGAAGGGAAACACAGGGCACATATCTCATCCATGAAACACACTCTGCTTTAGAGCAAACAGCACGCTCTCTCTTTCTATAGTCTCCAATACAGAGGGAAACGTGATTGTGCTCAGAACAAAAGAACTGTGTTTCCTACACACAAGGATCATATCCAGTTCAACTTTGATTCTGAAACTGATACCAACCCCAGGTCCTCTAACATCCAATGCTTTTCAGTTAAGAGCAAGAAACGTGTGAGCTTCGTGAACAATGTATCTTCGTTTGAGCTAAAAATTGACTGCGTTTATCTGAAACAAAGTCTTGCTTGTAGGAAGACACAGAGCCAGGCATTTAACTCCGTTTCTGAAGGGAAACACACACCACCGTGCTCATCCACGAAACACACTCTGCTTTAGAGCAAGAAGCAAACTCTTGATTTCTAGAGTCTAATACACAGGGAAACGTGAGTGTGCTCAGAACAGAAGAACTGTGTTTCCTACACACATGGACCATATCTAGTTCAACTCTGTTTGTGAAACTGATACAAACCACAGGTCCTCTAACATCCAATGCTTTTCAGTTAAGAGCGAGAAACGTGTGAGCTTCGTGAACAATGTAGCTTCGTTTGAGCTGAAAAGTGACTGTGTTTATCTGAAACGAAGTCTTGCTTGCAGGGAGACACAGACCCTGCCATTTAACACCGTTTCTGAAGGGAAACACACAGCACAGTCCTCATCCATGAAACACACTGCTTTAGAGCGAGAAAGACGCTCTTGCTTTCTAGACTCTCTAATACAGAGGGAAACGTGAGTGTTCTCAGAACAAAAGAACTGTGTTTCCTACACACAAGGACCAATTCCAGTTCAACTCTGTTTCTGAAACTGATACAAACCACAGGTCCTCTAACATCCAATGCTTTTCAGTTAAGAGCAAGAAACATGTGAGCTTCGTGAACAATTTAGCATCGTTTGAGTTAAAAATTGTCTGCGTTTATCTGAAACAAAGTCTTGCTTGTAGGAAGACACAGAGCCAGGCATTTAACTCCGTTTCTGAAGGGAAACAGACACCACAGTTCTCATCCACGAAACACACTCTGCTTTAGAGCAAGAAGCAAACTCTTGATTTCTAGAGTCTAATACACAGGGAAACATGAGTGTGCTCAGAACAAAAGAACTGTGTTTCCTACACACACGGACCATATCTAGCTCAACTCTGTTTCTGAAACTGATACAAACCACAGGTCCTCTAACATCCAATGCTTTTCAGTTAAGAGCGAGAAACGTGTGAGCTTCGTG
Source organism: Onychomys leucogaster (assembly GCA_949786385.1). Classification (NCBI taxonomy): domain Eukaryota; kingdom Metazoa; phylum Chordata; class Mammalia; order Rodentia; family Cricetidae; genus Onychomys; species Onychomys leucogaster. The sequence continues at coordinate 43,962,000 of OX460418.1, read as the reverse complement.
AACAATGTAGCTTCCTTTGAGCTGAAAAGTGACTGCACTTACCTGAAACGAAGTCTTGCTTGTAGGAAGACACAGGCCCTGTCATTTAACACCTTTTCTGATGGGAAACACAGCACATTCCTCATCCATGAAACATACTCTGATTTAGAGCAATAAGCATGCTCTTGCTTACTAGACTCTCTAATACAGAAGGAAACATGAGTGTGCTCAGAATAAAAGAACTGTGTTTCCTACACACACAGACCATATCTAGTTCAACTCTGTTTCTGAAACTGATACAAACCACAGGTCCTCTAACATCCAATGCTTTTCACTTAAGAGCGAGAAACGTGTGAGCTTCGTGAACAATGTAGCTTCGTTTGAGCTGAAAAGTGACTGTTTTATCTGAAAGGAAGTCTTGCTTGTAGGAAGACACTGAGCCTGGCATTTAACTCCGTTTGTGAAGGGAAACTCAGGGCACATATCTCATCCATGAAACACACTCTGCTTTAGCGCAAACCGCACGCTCTTTCTTTCTAGAGTCTCTAATATAGAGGGAAACGTGAGTGTGCTCAGACCAAAAGAACTGTGTTTCCTACACACAAGGACCATATCTAGTTCTACTCTGTTTCTGAAACTGATACAAAGCACAGGTCCTCTAACATCCAATGCTTTTCAGTTAAGAGCAAGAAAGGTGTGAGCTTCGTGAACAATGTATCTTCGTTTGAGCTAAATATTGACTGCGTTTATCTGAAACAAAGTCTTGCTTGTAGGAAGACACAGAGCCAGGCATTTAACTCCGTTTCTGAAGGGAAAGACACACCACCGTTCTCATCCACGAAACACACTCTGCTTTAGAGCAAGAAGCAAACTCTTGATTTCTAGAGTCTAATACACAGGGAAACGTGAGTGTGCTCAGAACAGAAGAACTGTGTTTCCTACACACATGGACCATATCTAGTTCAACTCTGTTTGTGAAACTGATACAAACCACAGGTCCTCTAACATCCAATGCTTTTCAGTTAAGAGCGAGAAACGTGTGAGCTTCGTGAACAATGTAGCTTCCTTTGAGCTGAAAAGTGACTGCACTTACCTGAAATGAAGTCTTGCTTGTAGGAAGACACAGGCCCTGTCATTTAACACCTTTTGTGATGGGAAACACAGCACATTCCTCATCCATGAAACATACTCTGCTTTAGAGCAATAAGCATGCTCTTGCTTACTAGACTCTCTAATACAGAAGGAAACGTGAGTGTTCTCAGAATGAAAGAACTGTGTTTCCTACACACACAGACCATATCTAGTTCAACTCTGTTTCTGAAACTGATACAAACCACAGGTCCTCTAACATCCAATGCTTTTCACTTAAGAGCGAGAAACGTGTGAGCTTCGTGAACAATGTAGCTTCGTTTGAGCTGAAAAGTGACTGCTTTTATCTGAAACGAAGTCTTGCATGTCGGAAGACACAGAGCCGGGCATTTAACTCCGTTTGTGAAGGGAAACACAGGGCACATATCTCATCCATGAAACACACTCTGCTTTAGAGCAAACAGCACGCTCTCTCTTTCTATAGTCTCCAATACAGAGGGAAACGTGATTGTGCTCAGAACAAAAGAACTGTGTTTCCTACACACAAGGATCATATCCAGTTCAACTTTGATTCTGAAACTGATACCAACCCCAGGTCCTCTAACATCCAATGCTTTTCAGTTAAGAGCAAGAAACGTGTGAGCTTCGTGAACAATGTATCTTCGTTTGAGCTAAAAATTGACTGCGTTTATCTGAAACAAAGTCTTGCTTGTAGGAAGACACAGAGCCAGGCATTTAACTCCGTTTCTGAAGGGAAACACACACCACCGTGCTCATCCACGAAACACACTCTGCTTTAGAGCAAGAAGCAAACTCTTGATTTCTAGAGTCTAATACACAGGGAAACGTGAGTGTGCTCAGAACAGAAGAACTGTGTTTCCTACACACATGGACCATATCTAGTTCAACTCTGTTTGTGAAACTGATACAAACCACAGGTCCTCTAACATCCAATGCTTTTCAGTTAAGAGCGAGAAACGTGTGAGCTTCGTGAACAATGTAGCTTCGTTTGAGCTGAAAAGTGACTGTGTTTATCTGAAACGAAGTCTTGCTTGCAGGGAGACACAGACCCTGCCATTTAACACCGTTTCTGAAGGGAAACACACAGCACAGTCCTCATCCATGAAACACACTGCTTTAGAGCGAGAAAGACGCTCTTGCTTTCTAGACTCTCTAATACAGAGGGAAACGTGAGTGTTCTCAGAACAAAAGAACTGTGTTTCCTACACACAAGGACCAATTCCAGTTCAACTCTGTTTCTGAAACTGATACAAACCACAGGTCCTCTAACATCCAATGCTTTTCAGTTAAGAGCAAGAAACATGTGAGCTTCGTGAACAATTTAGCATCGTTTGAGTTAAAAATTGACTGCGTTTATCTGAAACAAAGTCTTGCTTGTAGGAAGACACAGAGCCAGGCATTTAACTCCGTTTCTGAAGGGAAACAGACACCACAGTTCTCATCCACGAAACACACTCTGCTTTAGAGCAAGAAGCAAACTCTTGATTTCTAGAGTCTAATACACAGGGAAACATGAGTGTGCTCAGAACAAAAGAACTGTGTTTCCTACACACACGGACCATATCTAGCTCAACTCTGTTTCTGAAACTGATACAAACCACAGGTCCTCTAACATCCAATGCTTTTCAGTTAAGAGCGAGAAACGTGTGAGCTTCGTGAACAATGTAGCTTCCTTTGAGCTGAAAAGTGACTGCACTTACCTGAAACGAAGTCTTGCTTGTAGGAAGACACAGGCCCTGTCATTTAACACCTTTTCTGATGGGAAACACAGCACATTCCTCATCCATGAAACATACTCTGATTTAGAGCAATAAGCATGCTCTTGCTTACTAGACTCTCTAATACAGAAGGAAACATGAGTGTGCTCAGAATAAAAGAACTGTGTTTCCTACACACACAGACCATATCTAGTTCAACTCTGTTTCTGAAACTGATACAAACCACAGGTCCTCTAACATCCAATGCTTTTCACTTAAGAGCGAGAAACGTGTGAGCTTCGTGAACAATGTAGCTTCGTTTGAGCTGAAAAGTGACTGCTTTTATCTGAAAGGAAGTCTTGCTTGTAGGAAGACACAGAGCCTGGCATTTAACTCCGTTTGTGAAGGGAAACTCAGGGCACATATCTCATCCATGAAACACACTCTGCTTTAGCGCAAACCGCACGCTCTTTCTTTCTAGAGTCTCTAATATAGAGGGAAACGTGAGTGTGCTCAGACCAAAAGAACTGTGTTTCCTACACACAAGGACCATATCTAGTTCTACTCTGTTTCTGAAACTGATACAAAGCACAGGTCCTCTAACATCCAATGCTTTTCAGTTAAGAGCAAGAAAGGTGTGAGCTTCGTGAACAATGTATCTTCGTTTGAGCTAAATATTGACTGCGTTTATCTGAAACAAAGTCTTGCTTGTAGGAAGACACAGAGCCAGGCATTTAACTCCGTTTCTGAAGGGAAAGACACACCACCGTTCTCATCCACGAAACACACTCTGCTTTAGAGCAAGAAGCAAACTCTTGATTTCTAGAGTCTAATACACAGGGAAACGTGAGTGTGCTCAGAACAGAAGAACTGTGTTTCCTACACACATGGACCATATCTAGTTCAACTCTGTTTGTGAAACTGATACAAACCACAGGTCCTCTAACATCCAATGCTTTTCAGTTAAGAGCGAGAAACGTGTGAGCTTCGTGAACAATGTAGCTTCCTTTGAGCTGAAAAGTGACTGCACTTACCTGAAACGAAGTCTTGCTTGTAGGAAGACACAGGCCCTGTCATTTAACACCTTTTGTGATGGGAAACACAGCACATTCCTCATCCATGAAACATACTCTGCTTTAGAGCAATAAGCATGCTCTTGCTTACTAGACTCTCTAATACAGAAGGAAACGTGAGTGTTCTCAGAATGAAAGAACTGTGTTTCCTACACACACAGACCATATCTAGTTCAACTCTGATTCTGAAACTGATACAAACCACAGGTCCTCTAACATCCAATGCTTTTCACTTAAGAGCGAGAAACGTGTGAGCTTCGTGAACAATGTAGCTTCGTTTGAGCTGAAAAGTGACTGCTTTTATCTGAAACGAAGTCTTGCATGTCGGAAGACACAGAGCCTGGCATTTAACTCCGTTTGTGAAGGGAAACACAGGGCACATATCTCATCCATGAAACACACTCTGCTTTAGAGCAAACAGCACGCTCTCTCTTTCTATAGTCTCCAATACAGAGGGAAACGTGATTGTGCTCAGAACAAAAGAACTGTGTTTCCTACACACAAGGATCATATCCAGTTCAACTTTGATTCTGAAACTGATACCAACCCCAGGTCCTCTAACATCCAATGCTTTTCAGTTAAGAGCAAGAAACGTGTGAGCTTCGTGAACAATGTATCTTCGTTTGAGCTAAAAATTGACTGCGTTTATCTGAAACAAAGTCTTGCTTGTAGGAAGACACAGAGCCAGGCATTTAACTCCGTTTCTGAAGGGAAACACACACCACCGTGCTCATCCACGAAACACACTCTGCTTTAGAGCAAGAAGCAAACTCTTGATTTCTAGAGTCTAATACACAGGGAAACGTGAGTGTGCTCAGAACAGAAGAACTGTGTTTCCTACACACATGGACCATATCTAGTTCAACTCTGTTTGTGAAACTGATACAAACCACAGGTCCTCTAACATCCAATGCTTTTCAGTTAAGAGCGAGAAACGTGTGAGCTTCGTGAACAATGTAGCTTCGTTTGAGCTGAAAAGTGACTGTGTTTATCTGAAACGAAGTCTTGCTTGCAGGGAGACACAGACCCTGCCATTTAACACCGTTTCTGAAGGGAAACACACAGCACAGTCCTCATCCATGAAACACACTGCTTTAGAGCGAGAAAGACGCTCTTGCTTTCTAGACTCTCTAATACAGAGGGAAACGTGAGTGTTCTCAGAACAAAAGAACTGTGTTTCCTACACACAAGGACCAATTCCAGTTCAACTCTGTTTCTGAAACTGATACAAACCACAGGTCCTCTAACATCCAATGCTTTTCAGTTAAGAGCAAGAAACATGTGAGCTTCGTGAACAATTTAGCATCGTTTGAGTTAAAAATTGACTGCGTTTATCTGAAACAAAGTCTTGCTTGTAGGAAGACACAGAGCCAGGCATTTAACTCCGTTTCTGAAGGGAAACAGACACCACAGTTCTCATCCACGAAACACACTCTGCTTTAGAGCAAGAAGCAAACTCTTGATTTCTAGAGTCTAATACACAGGGAAACATGAGTGTGCTCAGAACAAAAGAACTGTGTTTCCTACACACACGGACCATATCTAGCTCAACTCTGTTTCTGAAACTGATACAAACCACAGGTCCTCTAACATCCAATGCTTTTCAGTTAAGAGCGAGAAACGTGTGAGCTTCGTGAACAATGTAGCTTCCTTTGAGCTGAAAAGTGACTGCACTTACCTGAAACGAAGTCTTGCTTGTAGGAAGACACAGGCCCTGTCATTTAACACCTTTTCTGATGGGAAACACAGCACATTCCTCATCCATGAAACATACTCTGATTTAGAGCAATAAGCATGCTCTTGCTTACTAGACTCTCTAATACAGAAGGAAACATGAGTGTGCTCAGAATAAAAGAACTGTGTTTCCTACACACACAGACCATATCTAGTTCAACTCTGTTTCTGAAACTGATACAAACCACAGGTCCTCTAACATCCAATGCTTTTCACTTAAGAGCGAGAAACGTGTGAGCTTCGTGAACAATGTAGCTTCGTTTGAGCTGAAAAGTGACTGCTTTTATCTGAAAGGAAGTCTTGCTTGTAGGAAGACACAGAGCCTGGCATTTAACTCCGTTTGTGAAGGGAAACTCAGGGCACATATCTCATCCATGAAACACACTCTGCTTTAGCGCAAACCGCACGCTCTTTCTTTCTAGAGTCTCTAATATAGAGGGAAACGTGAGTGTGCTCAGACCAAAAGAACTGTGTTTCCTACACACAAGGACCATATCTAGTTCTACTCTGTTTCTGAAACTGATACAAAGCACAGGTCCTCTAACATCCAATGCTTTTCAGTTAAGAGCAAGAAAGGTGTGAGCTTCGTGAACAATGTATCTTCGTTTGAGCTAAATATTGACTGCGTTTATCTGAAACAAAGTCTTGCTTGTAGGAAGACACAGAGCCAGGCATTTAACTCCGTTTCTGAAGGGAAAGACACACCACCGTTCTCATCCACGAAACACACTCTGCTTTAGAGCAAGAAGCAAACTCTTGATTTCTAGAGTCTAATACACAGGGAAACGTGAGTGTGCTCAGAACAGAAGAACTGTGTTTCCTACACACATGGACCATATCTAGTTCAACTCTGTTTGTGAAACTGATACAAACCACAGGTCCTCTAACATCCAATGCTTTTCAGTTAAGAGCGAGAAACGTGTGAGCTTCGTGAACAATGTAGCTTCCTTTGAGCTGAAAAGTGACTGCACTTACCTGAAACGAAGTCTTGCTTGTAGGAAGACACAGGCCCTGTCATTTAACACCTTTTGTGATGGGAAACACAGCACATTCCTCATCCATGAAACATACTCTGCTTTAGAGCAATAAGCATGCTCTTGCTTACTAGACTCTCTAATACAGAAGGAAACGTGAGTGTGCTCAGAACAAAAGAACTGTGTTTCCTACACACACGGACCATATCTAGTTCAACTCTGTTTGTGAAACTGATACAAACCACAGGTCCTCTAACATCCAATGCTTTTCAGTTAAGAGCAAGAAACGTGTGAGCTTCGTGAACATTGTAGCTTCGTTTGAGCTGAAAAGTGACTGTGTTTATCTGAAACGAAGTCTTGCTTGCAGGGAGACACAGACCCTGCCATTTAACACCGTTTCTGAAGGGAAACACACAGCACAGTCCTCATCCATGAAACACACTCTGCTTTACAGCGAGAAAGACGCTCTTGCTTTCTAGACTCTCTAATACAGAGGGAAACGTGAGTGTGCTCAGAACAAAAGAACTGTGTTTCCTACAAACAAGGACCATATCTAGTTCTACTCTGTTTCTGAAACTGATACAAACAACAGGTCCTGTAACATCCAATGCTTTTCAGTTAAGAGAGAGAAACGTGTGAGCTTCATGAACAACGTAGCTTCGTTTGAGCTCAAAAGTGACAGCGTTTATCTGAAACGAAGTCTTGCATGTAGGAAGACACAGAGCCAGGCATTTAACTCCATTTCTGAAGGGAAACACACAGCAAATTTCTCATCCATGAAACACACTATGCTTTAGAGCAAGAAGCACGCTCTTGCGTTCTAGACTCTCTAATACGGAGGGAAACGTGAGTGTTCTCAGAACAAAAGAACTGTGTTTCCTACACACAAGGACCAATTCCAGTTCAACTCTGTTTCTGAAACTGATACAAACCACAGGTCCTCTAACATCCAATGCTTTTCAGTTAAGAGCAAGAAAGGTGTGAGCTTCGTGAACAATGTAGCATCCTTTGAGTTAAAAATTGACTGCGTTTATCTGAAACAAAGTCTTGCTTGTAGGAAGACACAGAGCCTGGCATCTAACTTCCTTTCTGAAGGGAAACACACAGCACAGTTCTCATCCATGAAACACACTCTGCTTTAGAGCAATAAGCATGCTCTTGCTTACCAGACTCACTAATACAGAAGGAAACGTGAGTGTGCTCAGAATAAAAGAACTGTGTTTCCTACACACACAGACCATATCTAGTTCAACTCTGTTTCTGAAACTGATACAAACCATAGGTCCTCTAACATCCAATGCTTTTCTCTTAAGAGCGAGAAACGTGTGAGCTTCGTGAACAATGTAGCTTCGTTTGAGCTGAAAAGTGACTGCTTTTATCTGAATCGAAGTCTTGCTTTTAGGAAGACACAGAGCCTGGCATTTAACTCCGTTTGTGAAGGGAAACACAGGGCACATATCTCATCCACGAAACACACTCTGCTTTAGAGCAAGAAGCAAACTCTTGATTTCTAGAGTCTAATACACAGGGAAACGTGAGTGTGCTCAGAACAGAAGAACTGTGTTTCCTACACATATGGACCATATCTAGTTCAACTCTGTTTATGAAACTGATACAAACCACAGGTCCTCTAACATCCAATGCTTTTCAGTTAAGAGCGAGAAACGTGTGAGCTTCGTGAACAATGTAGCTTCCTTTGAGCTGAAAAGTGACTGCACTTACCTGAAACAAAGTCTTACTTGTAGGAAGAAACAGGCCCTGTCATTTAACACCTTTTCTGATGGGAAACACAGCACATTCCTCATCCATGAAACATACTCTGATTTAGAGCAATAAGCATGCTCTTGCTTACTAGACTCTCTAATACAGAAGGAAACATGAGTGTGCTCAGAATAAAAGAACTGTGTTTCCTACACACACGGACCATATCTAGTTCAACTCTGTTTCTGAAACTGATACAAACCACAGGTCCTCTAACATCCAATGCTTTTCACTTAAGAGCGAGAAACGTGTGAGCTTCGTGAACAATGTAGCTTCGTTTGAGCTGAAAAGTGACTGCTTTTATCTGAAACGAAGTCTTGCTTGTAGGAAGACACAGAGCCTGGCATTTAACTCCGTTTGTGAAGGGAAACACAGGGCACATATCTCATCCATGAAACACACTCTGCTTTAGAGCAAACAGCACGCTCTCTCTTTCTATAGTCTCCAATACAGAGGGAAACGTGATTGTGCTCAGAACAAAAGAACTGTGTTTCCTACACACAAGGATCATATCCAGTTCAACTTTGATTCTGAAACTGATACCAACCCCAGGTCCTCTAACATCCAATGCTTTTCAGTTAAGAGCAAGAAACGTGTGAGCTTCGTGAACAATGTATCTTCGTTTGAGCTAAAAATTGACTGCGTTTATCTGAAACAAAGTCTTGCTTGTAGGAAGACACAGAGCCAGGCATTTAACTCCGTTTCTGAAGGGAAACACACACCACCGTGCTCATCCACGAAACACACTCTGCTTTAGAGCAAGAAGCAAACTCTTGATTTCTAGAGTCTAATACACAGGGAAACGTGAGTGTGCTCAGAACAGAAGAACTGTGTTTCCTACACACATGGACCATATCTAGTTCAACTCTGTTTGTGAAACTGATACAAACCACAGGTCCTCTAACATCCAATGCTTTTCAGTTAAGAGCGAGAAACGTGTGAGCTTCGTGAACAATGTAGCTTCGTTTCAGCTGAAAAGTGACTGTGTTTATCTGAAACGAAGTCTTGCTTGCAGGGAGACACAGACCCTGCCATTTAACACCGTTTCTGAAGGGAAACACACAGCACAGTCCTCATCCATGAAACACACTGCTTTAGAGCGAGAAAGACGCTCTTGCTTTCTAGACTCTCTAATACAGAGGGAAACGTGAGTGTTCTCAGAACAAAAGAACTGTGTTTCCTACACACAAGGACCAATTCCAGTTCAACTCTGTTTCTGAAACTGATACAAACCACAGGTCCTCTAACATCCAATGCTTTTCAGTTAAGAGCAAGAAACATGTGAGCTTCGTGAACAATTTAGCATCGTTTGAGTTAAAAATTGACTGCGTTTATCTGAAACAAAGTCTTGCTTGTAGGAAGACACAGAGCCAGGCATTTAACTCCGTTTCTGAAGGGAAACAGACACCACAGTTCTCATCCACGAAACACACTCTGCTTTAGAGCAAGAAGCAAACTCTTGATTTCTAGAGTCTAATACACAGGGAAACATGAGTGTGCTCAGAACAAAAGAACTGTGTTTCCTACACACACGGACCATATCTAGCTCAACTCTGTTTCTGAAACTGATACAAACCACAGGTCCTCTAACATCCAATGCTTTTCAGTTAAGAGCGAGAAACGTGTGAGCTTCGTGAACAATGTAGCTTCGTTTGAGCTGAAAAGTGACTGTTTTATCTGAAAGGAAGTCTTGCTTGTAGGAAGACACAGAGCCTGGCATTTAACTCCGTTTGTGAAGGGAAACTCAGGGCACATATCTCATCCATGAAACACACTCTGCTTTAGCGCAAACCGCACGCTCTTTCTTTCTAGAGTCTCTAATATAGAGGGAAACGTGAGTGTGCTCAGACCAAAAGAACTGTGTTTCCTACACACAAGGACCATATCTAGTTCTACTCTGTTTCTGAAACTGATACAAAGCACAGGTCCTCTAACATCCAATGCTTTTCAGTTAAGAGCAAGAAAGGTGTGAGCTTCGTGAACAATGTATCTTCGTTTGAGCTAAATATTGACTGCGTTTATCTGAAACAAAGTCTTGCTTGTAGGAAGACACAGAGCCAGGCATTTAACTCCGTTTCTGAAGGGAAAGACACACCACCGTTCTCATCCACGAAACACACTCTGCTTTAGAGCAAGAAGCAAACTCTTGATTTCTAGAGTCTAATACACAGGGAAACGTGAGTGTGCTCAGAACAGAAGAACTGTGTTTCCTACACACATGGACCATATCTAGTTCAACTCTGTTTGTGAAACTGATACAAACCACAGGTCCTCTAACATCCAATGCTTTTCAGTTAAGAGCGAGAAACGTGTGAGCTTCGTGAACAATGTAGCTTCCTTTGAGCTGAAAAGTGACTGCACTTACCTGAAATGAAGTCTTGCTTGTAGGAAGACACAGGCCCTGTCATTTTACACCTTTTGTGATGGGAAACACAGCACATTCCTCATCCATGAAACATACTCTGCTTTAGAGCAATAAGCATGCTCTTGCTTACTAGACTCTCTAATACAGAAGGAAACGTGAGTGTTCTCAGAATGAAAGAACTGTGTTTCCTACACACACAGACCATATCTAGTTCAACTCTGTTTCTGAAACTGATACAAACCACAGGTCCTCTAACATCCAATGCTTTTCACTTAAGAGCGAGAAACGTGTGAGCTTCGTGAACAATGTAGCTTCGTTTGAGCTGAAAAGTGACTGCTTTTATCTGAAACGAAGTCTTGCATGTCGGAAGACACAGAGCCTGGCATTTAACTCCGTTTGTGAAGGGAAACACAGGGCACATATCTCATCCATGAAACACACTCTGCTTTAGAGCAAACAGCACGCTCTCTCTTTCTATAGTCTCCAATACAGAGGGAAACGTGATTGTGCTCAGAACAAAAGAACTGTGTTTCCTACACACAAGGATCATATCCAGTTCAACTTTGATTCTGAAACTGATACCAACCCCAGGTCCTCTAACATCCAATGCTTTTCAGTTAAGAGCAAGAAACGTGTGAGCTTCGTGAACAATGTATCTTCGTTTGAGCTAAAAATTGACTGCGTTTATCTGAAACAAAGTCTTGCTTGTAGGAAGACACAGAGCCAGGCATTTAACTCCGTTTCTGAAGGGAAACACACACCACCGTGCTCATCCACGAAACACACTCTGCTTTAGAGCAAGAAGCAAACTCTTGATTTCTAGAGTCTAATACACAGGGAAACGTGAGTGTGCTCAGAACAGAAGAACTGTGTTTCCTACACACATGGACCATATCTAGTTCAACTCTGTTTGTGAAACTGATACAAACCACAGGTCCTCTAACATCCAATGCTTTTCAGTTAAGAGCGAGAAACGTGTGAGCTTCGTGAACAATGTAGCTTCGTTTGAGCTGAAAAGTGACTGTGTTTATCTGAAACGAAGTCTTGCTTGCAGGGAGACACAGACCCTGCCATTTAACACCGTTTCTGAAGGGAAACACACAGCACAGTCCTCATCCATGAAACACACTGCTTTAGAGCGAGAAAGACGCTCTTGCTTTCTAGACTCTCTAATACAGAGGGAAACGTGAGTGTTCTCAGAACAAAAGAACTGTGTTTCCTACACACAAGGACCAATTCCAGTTCAACTCTGTTTCTGAAACTGATACAAACCACAGGTCCTCTAACATCCAATGCTTTTCAGTTAAGAGCAAGAAACATGTGAGCTTCGTGAACAATTTAGCATCGTTTGAGTTAAAAATTGACTGCGTTTATCTGAAACAAAGTCTTGCTTGTAGGAAGACACAGAGCCAGGCATTTAACTCCGTTTCTGAAGGGAAACAGACACCACAGTTCTCATCCACGAAACACACTCTGCTTTAGAGCAAGAAGCAAACTCTTGATTTCTAGAGTCTAATACACAGGGAAACATGAGTGTGCTCAGAACAAAAGAACTGTGTTTCCTACACACACGGACCATATCTAGCTCAACTCTGTTTCTGAAACTGATACAAACCACAGGTCCACTAACATACAATGCTTTTCAGTTAAGAGCGAGAAACGTGTGAGCTTCGTGAACAATGTAGCTTCCTTTGAGCTGAAAAGTGACTGCACTTACCTGAAACGAAGTCTTGCTTGTAGGAAGACACAGGCCCTGTCATTTAACACCTTTTCTGATGGGAAACACAGCACATTCCTCATCCATGAAACATACTCTGATTTAGAGCAATAAGCATGCTCTTGCTTACTAGACTCTCTAATACAGAAGGAAACATGAGTGTGCTCAGAATAAAAGAACTGTGTTTCCTACACACACAGACCATATCTAGTTCAACTCTGTTTCTGAAACTGATACAAACCACAGGTCCTCTAACATCCAATGCTTTTCACTTAAGAGCGAGAAACGTGTGAGCTTCGTGAACAATGTAGCTTCGTTTGAGCTGAAAAGTGACTGCTTTTATCTGAAAGGAAGTCTTGCTTGTAGGAAGACACAGAGCCTGGCATTTAACTCCGTTTGTGAAGGGAAACTCAGGGCACATATCTCATCCATGAAACACACTCTGCTTTAGCGCAAACCGCACGCTCTTTCTTTCTAGAGTCTCTAATATAGAGGGAAACGTGAGTGTGCTCAGACCAAAAGAACTGTGTTTCCTACACACAAGGACCATATCTAGTTCTACTCTGTTTCTGAAACTGATACAAAGCACAGGTCCTCTAACATCCAATGCTTTTCAGTTAAGAGCAAGAAAGGTGTGAGCTTCGTGAACAATGTATCTTCGTTTGAGCTAAATATTGACTGCGTTTATCTGAAACAAAGTCTTGCTTGTAGGAAGACACAGAGCCAGGCATTTAACTCCGTTTCTGAAGGGAAAGACACACCACCGTTCTCATCCACGAAACACACTCTGCTTTAGAGCAAGAAGCAAACTCTTGATTTCTAGAGTCTAATACACAGGGAAACGTGAGTGTGCTCAGAACAGAAGAACTGTGTTTCCTACACACATGGACCATATCTAGTTCAACTCTGTTTGTGAAACTGATACAAACCACAGGTCCTCTAACATCCAATGCTTTTCAGTTAAGAGCGAGAAACGTGTGAGCTTCGTGAACAATGTAGCTTCCTTTGAGCTGAAAAGTGACTGCACTTACCTGAAACGAAGTCTTGCTTGTAGGAAGACACAGGCCCTGTCATTTAACACCTTTTGTGATGGGAAACACAGCACATTCCTCATCCATGAAACATACTCTGCTTTAGAGCAATAAGCATGCTCTTGCTTACTAGACTCTCTAATACAGAAGGAAACGTGAGTGTTCTCAGAATGAAAGAACTGTGTTTCCTACACACACAGACCATATCTAGTTCAACTCTGATTCTGAAACTGATACAAACCACAGGTCCTCTAACATCCAATGCTTTTCACTTAAGAGCGAGAAACGTGTGAGCTTCGTGAACAATGTAGCTTCGTTTGAGCTGAAAAGTGACTGCTTTTATCTGAAACGAAGTCTTGCATGTCGGAAGACACAGAGCCTGGCATTTAACTCCGTTTGTGAAGGGAAACACAGGGCACATATCTCATCCATGAAACACACTCTGCTTTAGAGCAAACAGCACGCTCTCTCTTTCTATAGTCTCCAATACAGAGGGAAACGTGATTGTGCTCAGAACAAAAGAACTGTGTTTCCTACACACAAGGATCATATCCAGTTCAACTTTGATTCTGAAACTGATACCAACCCCAGGTCCTCTAACATCCAATGCTTTTCAGTTAAGAGCAAGAAACGTGTGAGCTTCGTGAACAATGTATCTTCGTTTGAGCTAAAAATTGACTGCGTTTATCTGAAACAAAGTCTTGCTTGTAGGAAGACACAGAGCCAGGCATTTAACTCCGTTTCTGAAGGGAAACACACACCACCGTGCTCATCCACGAAACACACTCTGCTTTAGAGCAAGAAGCAAACTCTTGATTTCTAGAGTCTAATACACAGGGAAACGTGAGTGTGCTCAGAACAGAAGAACTGTGTTTCCTACACACATGGACCATATCTAGTTCAACTCTGTTTGTGAAACTGATACAAACCACAGGTCCTCTAACATCCAATGCTTTTCAGTTAAGAGCGAGAAACGTGTGAGCTTCGTGAACAATGTAGCTTCGTTTGAGCTGAAAAGTGACTGTGTTTATCTGAAACGAAGTCTTGCTTGCAGGGAGACACAGACCCTGCCATTTAACACCGTTTCTGAAGGGAAACACACAGCACAGTCCTCATCCATGAAACACACTGCTTTAGAGCGAGAAAGACGCTCTTGCTTTCTAGACTCTCTAATACAGAGGGAAACGTGAGTGTTCTCAGAACAAAAGAACTGTGTTTCCTACACACAAGGACCAATTCCAGTTCAACTCTGTTTCTGAAACTGATACAAACCACAGGTCCTCTAACATCCAATGCTTTTCAGTTAAGAGCAAGAAACATGTGAGCTTCGTGAACAATTTAGCATCGTTTGAGTTAAAAATTGACTGCGTTTATCTGAAACAAAGTCTTGCTTGTAGGAAGACACAGAGCCAGGCATTTAACTCCGTTTCTGAAGGGAAACAGACACCACAGTTCTCATCCACGAAACACACTCTGCTTTAGAGCAAGAAGCAAACTCTTGATTTCTAGAGTCTAATACACAGGGAAACATGAGTGTGCTCAGAACAAAAGAACTGTGTTTCCTACACACACGGACCATATCTAGCTCAACTCTGTTTCTGAAACTGATACAAACCACAGGTCCTCTAACATCCAATGCTTTTCAGTTAAGAGCGAGAAACGTGTGAGCTTCGTGAACAATGTAGCTTCCTTTGAGCTGAAAAGTGACTGCACTTACCTGAAACGAAGTCTTGCTTGTAGGAAGACACAGGCCCTGTCATTTAACACCTTTTCTGATGGGAAACACAGCACATTCCTCATCCATGAAACATACTCTGATTTAGAGCAATAAGCATGCTCTTGCTTACTAGACTCTCTAATACAGAAGGAAACATGAGTGTGCTCAGAATAATAGAACTGTGTTTCCTACACATACAGACCATATCTAGTTCAACTCTGTTTCTGAAACTGATACAAACCACAGGTCCTCTAACATCCAATGCTTTTCACTTAAGAGCGAGAAACGTGTGAGCTTCGTGAACAATGTAGCTTCGTTTGAGCTGAAAAGTGACTGCTTTTATCTGAAAGGAAGTCTTGCTTGTAGGAAGACACAGAGCCTGGCATTTAACTCCGTTTGTGAAGGGAAACTCAGGGCACATATCTCATCCATGAAACACACTCTGCTTTAGCGCAAACCGCACACTCTTTCTTTCTAGAGTCTCTAATATAGAGGGAAACGTGAGTGTGCTCAGACCAAAAGAACTGTGTTTCCTACACACAAGGACCATAGCTAGTTCTACTCTGTTTCTGAAACTGATACAAACCACAGGTCCTCTAACATCCAATGCTTTTCAGTTAAGAGCAAGAAAGGTGTGAGCTTCGTGAACAATGTATCTTCGTTTGAGCTAAATATTGACTGCGTTTATCTGAAACAAAGTCTTGCTTGTAGGAAGACACAGAGCCAGGCATTTAACTCCGTTTCTGAAGGGAAACACAGCACATTCCTCATCCATGAAACATACTCTTCTTTAGAGCAATAAGCATGCTCTTGCTTTCTAGACTCTCTAATACATAAGGAAACGTGAGTGTGCTCAGAACAAAAGAACTGTGTTTCCTACACACAAGGACCATATCTAGTTCTACTCTGTTTCTGAAACTGATACAAACAACAGGTCCTCCAACATCCAATGATTTTCAGTTAAGAGCGAGAAATGTGTGAGCTTCGTGAACAATGTAGCTTCGTTTGAGCTGAAAAGTGACTGCTTTTATCTTAAACGAAGTCTTGCTTGTAGGAAGACACAGAGCCAGGCATTTAACTCTGTTTCTGAAGGGAAACACACAGCACAGTTCTCATCCATGAAACACACTCTGCTTTAGAGCAAGAAGCACGCTCTTGCTTTCTAGAGTCTCTAATACACAGGGAAACATGAGTGTGCTCAGAACAAAAGGACTGTGTTCCCTACACACAACGACCATATCTAGTCCAACTCTGCTTCTGAAACTGATACAAAACACAGGTCCTCTAACATCCAATGCTTTTCAGTTAAGAGCGAGAAACGTGTGAGCTTCTTGAACAATGTAGCTTCTTTTAGCTGTAAAGTGACTGTGTTTATCTGAAACGAAGTCTTGCTTGTAGGAAGACACAGGCCCTGTCATTTAACACCTTTTATGATGGGAAACACAGCACATTCCTCATCCATGAAACATACTCTGATTTAGAGCAATAAGCATGCTCGTGATTACTAGACTCTCTAATACAGAAGGAAACCTGAGTGTGCTCAGAATAAAAGAATTGTGTTTCCTACACACACAGACCATATCTAGTTCAACTCTGTTTCTGAAACTGATACAAACCACAGGTCCTCTACCATCCAATGCTTTTCACTTAAGAGCGAGAAACGTGTGAGCTTGGTGAACAATGTAGCTTCGTTTGAGCTAAAAAGTGACTGCTTTTATCTGAATCGAAGTCTTGCTTGTAGGAAGACACAGAGCCTGGCATTTAACTCCGTTTGTGAAGGGAAACACAGGGCACATATCTCATCAATGGAACACACTCTGCTTTAGCGCAAACCGCACGCTCTTTCTTTCTAGAGTCTCTAATATAGAGGGAAACGTGAGTGTGCTCAGATCAAAAGAACTGTGTTTCCTACACACAAGGACCATATCTAGTTCTACTCTGTTTCTGAAACTGATACAAACAACAGGTCCTCTAACATCCAATGCTTTTCAGTTAAGAGCGAGAAATGTTTGAGCTTCATGAACAATGTAGCTTCGTTTGAGCTCAAAAGTGACTGCGTTTATCTGAAACGAAGTCTTGCTTGTAGGAAGACACAGAGCCAGGCATTTAACTCCGTTTCTGAAGGGAAACACACGGCACATTTCTTATCCATGAAACACACTCTGCTTTAGAGCAAGAAGCACGCTCTTGCTTTCTAGACTCTCTAATACAGAGGGAAACGTGAGTGTGCTCAGAACAAAAGAACTGTGTTTCCTACACACAAGGACCATATCTAGTTCTACTCTGTTTCTGAAACTGATACAAACAACAGGTCCTCTAACATCCAATGCTTTTCAGGTAAGAGCGAGAAATGTGTGAGCTTCGTGAACAATGTAGCTTCGTTTGAGCTCAAAAGTGACTGGGTTCATCTGAAACGAAGTCTTGCTTGTAGGAAGACACAGAGCCAGGCATTTAACTCCGTTTCTGAAGGGAAACACAGCACATTCCTCATCCATGAAACATACTCTTCTTTAGAGCAATAAGCATGCTCTTGCTTTCTAGACTCTCTAATACAGAAGGAAACGTGAGTGTGCTCAGAACAAAAGAACTGTGTTTCCTACACACAAGGACCTTATCTAGTTCAACTCTGCTTCTGAAACTGATACAAACCACAGGTCCTCTAACATCCAATGCTTTTCACCTAAGATTGGGAAACCTGTGAGCTTCCTGAACGATGTTTCTTCTTTTGAGCTGAAAAGTGACTGCGTTTATCTGAAATGAAGTCTTGCTTGTAGGAAGACACAGAGCCAGGCATTTAACTCCGTTTCTGAACGGAAACACACGGCACATTTCTCATCCATGAAACACACTCTGCTTTAGAGCAAGAAGCACGCTCTCTCTTTCTATAGTCTCCAATACAGAGGAAAAGGTGAGTGTGCTCAGAACAAAAGAACTGTGTTTCCTACACACAAGGACCATATCTAGTTCTACTCTGTTTCTGAAACTGATACAAACAACAGGTCCTCCAAAATCCAATGATTTTCAGTTAAGAGCGAGAAATGTGTGAGCTTCGTGAACAATGTAGCTTCGTTTGAGCTCAAAAGTGACTGCGTTTATCTGAAACGAAGTCTAGCTTGTAGGAAGACACAGAGCAGGGCATTTAACTCCGATTCTGAAGGGAAACACACGGCACATTTCTTATCCATGAAACACACTCTGCTTTAGAGCAAGAAGCACGCTCTTGCTTTCTAGACTCTCTAATACAGAGGGAAACGTGAGTGTGCTCAGAATAAAAGAACTGTGTTTCCCACACACAAGGACCATATCTAGTTCTACTCTGTTTCTGAAACTGATTCAAATAACAGGTCGTTTAACATCCAATGCTTTTCAGTTAAGAGCAAGAAACGTGTGAGCTTTGTGAACAATGTAGCTTCGTTTGAGCTGAAAAGTGACTGCTTTTATCTTAAACGAAGTCTTGCTTGTAGGAAGACACAGAGCCAGGCATTTAACTCCGTTTCTGAAGGGAAACACACAGCACAGTTCTCATCCATGAAACACACTCTGCTTTAGAGCAAGAAGCACGCTCTTGCTTTCTAGAGTCTCTAATACACAGGGAAACATGAGTGTGCTCAGAACAAAAGGATTGTGTTCCCTACACACAAGGACCATATCTAGTCCAACTCTGCTTCTGAAACTGATACAAACCACAGGTCCTCTAACATCCAATGCTTTTCAGTTAAGAGCGAGAAACGTGTGAGCTTCTTGAACAATGTAGCTTCTTTTAGCTGTAAAGTGACTGTGTTTATCTGAAACGAAGTCTTGCTTGTAGGAAGACACAGAGCCAGGCATTTAACTCCATTTCTGAACGGAAACACACGGCACATTTCTCATCCATGAAACACACTCTGCTTTAGAGCAAGAAGCACGCTCTCTCTTTCTATAGTCTCCAATACAGAGGAAAAGGTGAGTGTGCTCAGAACAAAAGAACTGTGTTTCCTACACACAAGGACCATATCTAGTTCTACTCTGTTTCTGAAACTGATACAAACAACAGGTCCTCCAACATCCAATGATTTTCAGTTAAGAGCGAGAAATGTGTGAGCTTCGTGAACAATGTAGCTTCGTTTGAGCTGAAAAGTGACTGCTTTTATCTTAAACGAAGTCTTGCTTGTAGGAAGACACAGAGCCAGGCATTTAACTCCGTTTCTGAAGGGAAACACACAGCACAGTTCTCATCCATGAAACACACTCTGCTTTAGAGCAAGAAGCACGCTCTTGCTTTCTAGAGTCTCTAATACACAGGGAAACATGAGTGTGCTCAGAACAAAAGGACTGTGTTCCCTACACACAAGGACCATATCTAGTCCAACTCTGCTTCTGAAACTGATACAAACCACAGGTCCTCTAACATCCAATGCTTTTCAGTTAAGAGCGAGAAACGTGTGAGCTTCTTGAACAATGTAGCTTCTTTTAGCTATAAAGTGACTGTGTTTATCTGAAACGAAGTCTTGCTTGTAGGAAGACACAGGCCCTGTCATTTAACACCTTTTCTGATGGGAAACACAGCACATTCCTCATCCATGAAACATACTCTGATTTAGAGCAATAAGCATGCTCGTGATTACTAGACTCTCTAATACAGAAGGAAACGTGAGTGTGCTCAGAATAAAAGAACTGTGTTTCCTACACACACAGACCATATCTAGTTCAACTCTGTTTCTGAAACTGATACAAACCACAGGTCCTCTACCATCCAATGCTTTTCACTTAAGAGCGAGAAACGTGTGAGCTTGGTGAACAATGTAGCTTCGTTTGAGCTAAAAAGTGACTGCTTTTATCTGAATCGAAGTCTTGCTTGTAGGAAGACACAGAGCCTGGCATTTAACTCCGTTTGTGAAGGGAAACACAGGGCACATATCTCATCCATGAAACACACTCTGCTTTAGCGCAAAGCGCATGCACTTTCTGTCTAGAGTCTCTAATATAGAGGGAAACGTGAGTGTGCTCAGATCAAAAGAACTGTGTTTCCTACACACAAGGACCATATCTAGTTCTACTCTGTTTCTGAAACTGATACAAACAACAGGTCCTCTAACATCCAATGCTTTTCAGTTAAGAGCGAGAAATGTGTGAGCTTCATGAACAATGTAGCTTCGTTTGAGCTCAAAAGTGACTGCGTTTATCTGAAACGAAGTCTTGCTTGTAGGAAGACACAGAGCCAGGCATTTAACTCCGTTTCTGAAGGGATACACACGGCACATTTCTTATCCATGAAACACACTCTGCTTTAGAGCAAGAAGCACGCTCTTGCTTTCTAGACTCTCTAATACAGAGGGAAACGTGAGTGTGCTCAGAACAAAAGAACTGTGTTTCCTACACACAAGGACCATATCTAGTTCTACTCTGTTTCTGAAACTGATACAAACAACAGGTCCTCTAACATCCAATGCTTTTCAGTTAAGAGCGAGAAATGTGTGAGCTTCGTGAACAATGTAGCTTCGTTTGAGCTCAAAAGTGACTGGGTTTATCTGAAACTAAGTCTTGCTTGTAGGAAGACACAGAGCCAGGCATTTAACTCCGTTTCTGAAGGGAAACACAGCACATTCCTCATCCATGAAACATACTCTTCTTTAGAGCAATAAGCATGCTCTTGCTTTCTAGACTCTCTAATACAGAAGGAAATGTGAGTGTGCTCAGAACAAAAGAACTGTGTTTCCTACACACAAGGACCTTATCTAGTTCAACTCTGCTTCTGAAACTGATACAAACCACAGGTCCTCTAACATCCAATGCTTTTCAGCTAAGATTGGGAAACCTGTGAGCTTCCTGAACGATGTTTCTTCTTTTGAGCTGAAAAGTGACTGCGTTTATCTGAAACGAAGTCTTGCTTGTAGGAAGACACAGAGCCAGGCATTTAACCCCGTTTCTGAACGGAAACACACGGCACATTTCTCATCCATGAAACACACTCTGCTTTAGAGCAAGAAGCACGCTCTCTCTTTCTATAGTCTCCAATACAGAGGAAAAGGTGAGTGTGCTCAGAAAAAAGGACTGTGTTCCCTACACACAAGGACCATATCTAGTCCAACTCTGCTTCTGAAACTGATACAAACCACAGGTCCTCTAACATCCAATGCTTTTCAGTTAAGAGCGAGAAACGTGTGAGCTTCTTGAACAATGTAGCTTCTTTTAGCTGTAAAGTGACTGTGTTTATCTGAAACGAAGTCTTGCTTGTAGGAAGACACAGAGCCAGGCATTTAACTCCATTTCTGAAGGGAAACACAGCACATTCGTCATCCATGAAACATACTCTTCTTTAGAGCAATAAGCATGCTCTTTTTTTCTAGACTCTCTAATACAGAAGGAAACGTGAGTGTGCTCAGAACAAAAGAACTGTGTTTCCTACACACACGGACCATATCTAGTTCAACTCTGCTTCTGAAACAGACACAATCCACAGGTCCTCTAACATCCAATGCTTTTCAGTTAAGAGCGAGAAACGTGTGAGCTTCATGAACAATGTAGCTTCGTTTGAGCTGTAAAGTGACTGCGTTTACGTGAAACGAAGTCTCGCTTGTAGGAAGACACAGAGCCTGGCATCTAACTTCCTTTCTGAAGGGAAACACACAGCACAGTTCTCATCCATGAAACACACTGTGCTTTACATAAAAAAGCATGCTCTTGCTTTCAAGACTCTCTAATACAGAGGGAAACATGAGTGTGCTAAGAAAAAAAGAACTATGTTTCCTACACACAAGGACCATATCTAGTTCAACTCTGTTTCTGAAACTGATACAAACCACAGGTCCTCTTACATGCAATGCTTTTCAGTTAAGAGCAAGAAACGTGTGAGCTTTGTGAACAATGTAGCTTCGTTTGAGCTAAAAAGTGACTGCTTTTATCTTAAACGAAGTCTTGCTTGTAGGAAGACACAGAGCCAGGCATTTAACTCCGTTTCTGAACGGAAACACACAGCACAGTTCTCATCCATGAAACACACTCTGCTTTAGAGCAAGAAGCACGCTCTTGCTTTCTAGAGTCTCTAATACACAGGGAAACATGAGTGTGCTCAGAACAAAAGGACTGTGTTCCCTACACACACGGACCATATCTAGTTCAACTCTGCTTCTGAAACTATACAAACCACAGGTCCACTAACATCCAATGCTTTTCAGTTAAGAGCGAGAAACAAGTGAGCTTCTTGAACAATGTAGCTTCTTTTGAGCTGTAAAGAGACTGTGTTTATCTGAAACGAAGTCTTGCTTGTAGGAAGACAGAGAACCTGCAATTGAACACCGTTTCTGAAGGGAAATACACAGCACAGTTCTCATCCATGAAACACACTAAGCTTTAGAGCAAGAAGCACACATTTGCTTTGTAGAATCTCTAATACAGAGGGAAACGTGAGTGTGCTCTCAATAAAAGAACTGTGTTTCCTCCACACAAGGACCATATCTAGTTCAACTCTGCTTCTGAAACTGGTACAAACCACAGGTCCTTTAACATCCAATGCTTTTCAGTTAAGAGCGAGAAACGTGTGAGCTTCATGAACAAAGTAGCATCATTTAAGCTGTAAAGTGACTGCATTTACGTGAAATGAAGTCTCGATTGTAGGAAGACACAGAGCCTGGCATTTAACTCCCTTTCTGAAGGGAAACACACAGCACAGTTCTCATCCACGAAACACACTCTGCTTTACATAAAGAAGCACGCTCTTGCTTTCTAGACTCTCTAATACAGAGGGACACATGAGTGTGCTCAGAACAAAAGAACTGTGTTTCCTCCACACAAGGACCATATCTAGTTCAACTCTGCTTCTGAAACTGATACAAACCACAGGTCCTCTAACATCCAATGCTTTTCAGTTAAGATCGGGAAACCTGTGAGCTTCCTGAACAATGTTGCTTCTTTTGAGCTGAAAAGTGACTGCGTTTATCTGAAACGAAGTCTTGCTTGTAGGAAGACACAGAGCCAGGCATTTAACTCCGTTTCTGAATGGAAACACACGGCACATTTCTCATCCATGAAACACACTCTGCTTTAGAGCAAGAAGCACGCTCTTGCTTTCTAGAGTCTCTCATAAAGAGGAAAAGGTGAGTGTGCTCAGAACAAAAGAACTGTGTTTCCTACACACAAGGACCATATCTAGTTCTACTCTGTTTCTGAAACTAATACAAACAACAGGTTCTCTAACATCCAATGCTTTTCAGTTAAGAGCGAGAAATGTGTGAGCTTCGTGAACAATGTAGCTTCCTTTGAGCTGAAAAGTGACTGCGTTTATCTGAAACGAAGTCTTGCTTGTAGGAAGACACAGATCCAGGCATTTAACACCGTTTCTGAAGAAAAACACACGGCACATTTCTTATCCATGAAACACACTCTGCTTTAGAGCAAGAAGCACGCTCTTGCTTTCTAGCCTCTCTAATACAGAGGGAAACGTGAGTGTGCTCAGAACAAAAGAATGGTGTTTCCTACACACAAGGACCATATCTAGTTCTACTCTGTTTCTGAAACTGATACAAACAGCAGGTCCTCTAACATCCAATGCTTTTCAGTTAAGAGTGAGAAATGTGTGAGCTTCGTGAACAATGTAGCTTCGTTTGAGCTCAAAAGTGACTGCGTTTATCTGAAATGAAGTCTTGCTTGTAGGAAGACACAGAGCCAGGCATTTAACTCCGTTTCTGAAGGGAAACACACGGCACATTTCTCATCCATGAAACACACTCTGCTTTAGAGCAAGAAGCACGTTCTTGGTTTCTAGACTCTCTAATACAGAGGGAAACGTGAGTGTGCTCAGAACAAAAGAACTGTGTTTCCTACACACACGGACCATATCTAGTTCAACTCTGTTTCTGAAACTGATACTATACACAGGTCCTCTAACATCCAATGCTTTTCAGTTAAGATCGGGAAACCTGTGAGCTTCCTGAACAATGTTGCTTCTTTTGAGCTGAAAAGTGACTGCGTTTATCTGAAACGAAGTCTTGCTTGTAGGAAGACACAGAGCCAGGCATTTAACTCCGTTTCTGAATGGAAACACACGGCACATTTCTCATCCATGAAACACACTCTGCTTTATAGCAAGAAGCATGCTCTTGCTTTCTAGAGTCTCTAATATATAGGGAAACGTGAGTGTGCTCAGATCAAAAGAACTGCGTTTCCGACACACAAGGACCATGTCTAGTTCTACTCTGTTTCTGAAACTGATACAAACAACAGGTCCTCTAACATCCAATGCTTTTCAGTTAAGAGCGAGAAACGTGTGAACTTCGTGAACAATGTAGCTTCGTTTGAGCTCAAAAATGGCTGTGTTTATCTGAACGAAGTCTTGCTTGTAGGAAGACACAGAGCCAGGCATTTAACTCCGTTTCTGAACAGAAACACACGGCA
This sequence comes from Onychomys leucogaster, assembly GCA_949786385.1. Taxonomy (NCBI): domain Eukaryota; kingdom Metazoa; phylum Chordata; class Mammalia; order Rodentia; family Cricetidae; genus Onychomys; species Onychomys leucogaster. The sequence continues at coordinate 43,937,473 of OX460418.1, read as the reverse complement.
CATTTCTCATCCATGAAACACACTCTGCTTTAGAGCAAGAAGCACGCTCTCTCTTTCTATAGTCTCCAATACAGAGGAAAAGGTGAGTGTGCTCAGAACAAAAGAACTGTGTTTCCTACACACAAGGACCATATCTAGTTCTACTCTGTTTCTGAAACTGATACAAACAACAGGTCCTCCAACATCCAATGCTTTTCAGTTAAGAGCGAGAAACGTGTGAACTTCGTGAACAAAGTAGCTTCGTTTGAGCTCAAAAATGGCTGTGTTTATCTGAACGAAGTCTTGCTTGTAGGAAGACACAGAGCCAGGCATTAAACTCCGTTTCTGAACGGAAACACACGGCACATTTCTCATCCATGAAACACACTCTGCTTTAGAGCAAGAAGCACGCTCTTGCTTTCTAGAGTGTCTCATAAAGAGGAAAAGGTGAGTGTGCTCAGAACAAAAGAACTGTGTTTCCTACACACAAGGACCATATCTAGTTCTACTCTGTTTCTGAAAATGATACAAACATACAAACAGCAGGTCCTCTAACATCCAATGCTTTTCAGTTAAGAGCGAGAAATGTGTGAGCTTCTTGAACAATGTAGCTTCGTTTGAGGTCAAAGGTGACTGTGTTTATCTGAAAGGAAGTCTTGCTTGTAGGAAGACACAGAGCCAGGCATTTAACTCCGTTTCTGAAGGGAAACACACGGCACATTTCTCATCCATGAAACACACTCTGCTTTAGAGCAAGAAGCACGTTCTTGGTTTCTAGACTCTCTAATACAAAGGGAAACGTGAGTGTGCTCAGAACAAAAGAACTGTGTTTCCTACACACAAGGACCATATCTAGTTCAACTCTGTTTCTGAAACTGACACAAACCACAGGTCCTTTAACATCCAATGCTTTTCAATTAAGAGCGAGAAACGTGTGAGCTTCGTGAACAATGTAGCTTCGTTTGAGCTCAAAAGTGACTGCGTTTATCTGAAATGAAGTCTTGCTTGTAGGAAGACACAGAGCCAGGCATTTAACTCCGTTTCTGAAGGGAAACACACGGCACATTTCTCATCCATGAAACACACTCTGCTCTAGAGCAAGAAGCACGACCTTGGTTTCTAGACTCTCTAATACAGAGGGAAACGTGAGTGTGCTCAGAACAAAAGAACTGTGTTTCCTACACACACGGAACATATCTAGTTCATCTCTGTTTCTGAAACTGATACTATACACAGGTCCTCTAACATCCAATGCTTTTCTGTTAAGAGCGAGAAACGTGTGAGCGTCGTAAACAATGTTGGTTCATTTGAGCTGAAAAGTGAGTGCATTTACCTGAAACGAAGTCTTGCTTGTAGGAAGACACAGGTCCTGTCATTTAACACCTTTTCTGAAGGGAAACTCAGCACATTCCTCATCCATGAAACATACTCTTATTTAGAGCAATAAGCATGCTCTTGCTTTCTAGACTCTCTAATACAGAAGGAAACGTGAGTGTGCTCAGAACAAAAGAACTGTGTTTCCTACACACACGGACCATATCTAGTTCAACTGTGCTTCTGAAACAGACACAAACCACAGGTCCTCTAACATCCAATGCTTTTCAGTTAAGAGCGAGAAACGTGTGAGCTTTGTGAACAATGTAGCTTCGTTTGAGCTGAAAAGTGACTGCGTTTATCTTAAACGAAGTCTTGCTTGTAGGAAGACACAGAGCCACGCATTTAACTCCGTTTCTGAAGGGAAACACACAGCACAGTTCTCATCCATGAAACACACTCTGCTTTACATAAAGAAGCACGCTTTTGCTTTCTAGAATCTCTAATACAGAGGGAAACATGAGTGTGCTCAGAACAAAAGAACTGTGTTTCCTACACACAAGGACCATATCTAGTACAACTCTGTTTCTGAAACTGATACAAACCACAGGTCCTCTAACATCCAATGCTTTTCAGTTAAGAGCGAGAAACGTGTGAGCTTCGTGAACAATTTAGCTTCGATTGAGCTGAAAAGTGACTGCGTTTACGTGAAACGAACTCTGGCTTGTACAAAGACACAGAGACTGGCATTTAACTCCCTTTCTGAAGGGAAACACACAGCACAGTTCTCATCCATGAAACACACTGTACTTTAGAGCAAGAAGAACGCTCTTGCTTTCTAGACTCTCTAATACAGAGGGAAACGTGAGTGTGCTCAGAACAAAAGAACTGTGTTTCCTACACACACGGACCATATCTAGTTCAACTCTGTTTTTGAAACTGATACAAACCACAGGTCCTCTAAAATGCAATGCTTTTCAGTTAAGAGCGAGAAACGTGTGAGCTTCGTGAACAATGTAGGTTCATTTGAGCTGAAAAGTGACTTCATTTACCTGAAACGATGTCTTGCTTGTAGGAAGACACAGGCCCTGTCATTTAACACCTTTTCTGGTGGGAAACACAGCACATTCCTCATCCATGAAACATACTCTGCTTTAGAGCAATAAGCATGCTCTTGCTTACTAGACTCTCTAATACAGAAGGAAACGTGAGTGTGCTCAGAATAAAAGAACTGTGTTTCCTACAAACACAGACCATATCTAGTTCAACTCTGTTTCTGAAACTGATACAAACCACAGGTCCTCCAACATCCAATGCTTTTCACTTAAGAGCGAGAAACCTGTGAGCTTTGTGAACAATGTAGCTTCGTTTGAGCTGAAAAGTGACTGCGTTTATCAGAAACGAAGTCTTGCTTGTAGGAAGACACAGAGCCAGGCATTTAACTCCGTTTCTGAATGGAAACACACGGCACATTTCTCATCCATGAAACACACTCTGCTTTAGAGCAAGAAGCACGCTCTTGCTTTCTAGAGTCTCTCATAAAGAGGAAAAGGTGAGTGTGCTCAGAACAAAAGAACTGTGTTTCCTACACACAAGGACCATATCTAGTTCTACTCTGTTTCTGAAACTAATACAAACAACAGGTTCTCTAACATCCAATGCTTTTCATTTAAGAGCGAGAAATGTGTGAGCTTCGTGAACAATGTAGCTTCCTTTGAGCTGAAAAGTGACTGCGTTTATCTGAAACGAAGTCTTGCTTGTAGGAAGACACAGATCCAGGCATTTAACACCGTTTCTGAAGAAAAACACACGGCACATTTCTTATCCATGAAACACACTCTGCTTTAGAGCAAGAAGCACGCTCTTGCTTTCTAGCCTCTCTAATACAGAGGGAAACGTGAGTGTGCTCAGAACAAAAGAATGGTGTTTCCTACACACAAGGACCATATCTAGTTCTACTCTGTTTCTGAAACTGATACAAACAGCAGGTCCTCTAACATCCAATGCTTTTCAGTTAAGAGTGAGAAATATGTGAGCTTCGTGAACAATGTAGCTTCGTTTGAGCTCAAAAGTGACTGCGTTTATCTGAAATGAAGTCTTGCTTGTAGGAAGACACAGAGCCAGGCATTTAACTCCGTTTCGGAAGGGAAACACACGGCACATTTCTCATCCATGAAACACACTCTGCTTTAGAGCAAGAAGCACGTTCTTGGTTTCTAGACTCTCTAATACAGAGGGAAACGTGAGTGTGCTCAGAACAAAAGAACTGTGTTTCCTACACACACGGACCATATCTAGTTCAACTCTGTTTCTGAAACTGATACTATACACAGGTCCTCTAACATCCAATGCTTTTCAGTTAAGATCGGGAAACCTGTGAGCTTCCTGAACAATGTTGCTTCTTTTGAGCTGAAAAGTGACTGCGTTTATCTGAAACGAAGTCTTGCATGTAGGAAGACACAGAGCCAGGCATTTAACTCCGTTTCTGAATGGAAACACACGGCACATTTCTCATCCATGAAACACACTCTGCTTTATAGCAAGAAGCACGCTCTTGCTTTCTAGAGTCTCTAATATATAGGGAAACGTGAGTGTGCTCAGATCAAAAGAACTGCGTTTCCGACACACAAGGACCATGTCTAGTTCTACTCTGTTTCTGAAACTGATACAAACAACAGGTCCTCTAACATCCAATGCTTTTCAGTTAAGAGCGAGAAACGTGTGAACTACGTGAACAATGTAGCTTCGTTTGAGCTCAAAAATGGCTGTGTTTATCTGAACGAAGTCTTGCTTGTAGGAAGACACAGAGCCAGGCATTTAACTCCGTTTCTGAACGGAAACACACGGCACAGTTCTCATCCATGAAACACACTGTGCTTTAGAGCAAGAAGAACGCTCTTGCTTTCTAGACTCTCTAATACAGAGGGAAACGTGAGTGTGCTCAGAACAAAAGAACTGTGTTTCCTACACACACGGACCATATCTAGTTCAACTCTGTTTTTGAAACTGATACAAACCACAGGTCCTCTAAAATGCAATGCTTTTCAGTTAAGAGCGAGAAACGTGTGAGCTTCGTGAACAATGTAGGTTCATTTGAGCTGAAAAGTGACTTCATTTACCTGAAACGAAGTCTTGCTTGTAGGAAGACACAGGCCCTGTCATTTAACACCTTTTCTGATGGGAAACACAGCACATTCCTCATCCATGAAACATACTCTGCTTTAGAGAAATAAGCATGCTCTTGCTTACTAGACTCTCTAATACAGAAGGAAACGTGAGTGTGCTCAGAATAAAAGAACTGTGTTTCCTACAAACACAGACCATATCTAGTTCAACTCTGTTTCTGAAACTGATACAAACCACAGGTCCTCCAACATCCAATGCTTTTCACTTAAGAGCGAGAAACCTGTGAGCTTTGTGAACAATGTAGCTTCGTTTGAGCTGAAAAGTGACTGCTTTTATCTGAAACGAAGTCTTGCTTGTAGGAAGACACAGAGCCTGGCATTTAACTCCGTTTGTGAAGGGAAACACAGGGCACATATCTCATCCATGAAACACACTCTGCTTTAGAGCAAGAAGCACGCTCTTGCTTTCTAGAGTCTCTAATACACAGGGAAACATGAGTGTGCTCAGAACAAAAGGACTGTGTTCCCTACACACACGGAGCATATCTAGTTCTGAAACTGATACAAACCCCAGGTCCTCTAACATCCAATGCTTTTCAGTAAAGAGCGAGAAACATGTGAGCTTTGTGAACAATGTAGCTTCGTTTGAGCTGAACAGTGACTGCATTTATCTGAAAAGATGTCTTGCTTGTAGGAAGACACAGAGCCGGGCATTTAACTCCGTTTCTGAAGGGAAACACACAGCACAGTTCTCATCCATGAAACACACTCTGCTTTAGAGCAAGAAGCACGCTCCTGCTTTCATGAGTCTCTCATACAGAGGGAAACATGAGTGTGCTCAGAACAAAAGAACTGTGTTCCCTACACACACAGATCATATCTAGTTCAACTCTGCTTCTGAAAATGATACAAACCACAGGTCCTCTAACATCCAATGCTTTTCACTTAAGAGCGAGAAAGTGTGAGCTTCATGAACAATGTAGCTTATTTTGAGCTGTAAGGTGACTGTGTTTATCTGAATCGAAGTCTTGCTTGTAGGAAGACACAGAGCCTGCCATTTAACTCCGTTTCTGAAGGGAAACACACAGCACAGTTCTCATCCATGAAACACACTCTGCTTTACATAAAGAAGCACACTCTTGCTTTATAGAGTCTCTAATACAGAGGGAAACATGAGTGTGCTCAGAACAAAAGAACTGTGTTTCCTACACACACGGACCATATCTAGTTCAACTCTGCTTCTGAAACAGACACAAACCACAGGTCCTCTAACATCCAATGCTTTTCAGTTAAGAGCGAGAAACGTGTGAGCTTCATGAACAATGTAGCTACTTTTGAGCTGTAATGTGACTGTGTTTACGTGAAACGAAGTCTCGCTTGTAGGAAGACACAGAGCCTGGCATTTAACTTCCTTTCTGAAGGGAAACACACAGCACAGTTCTCATCCATGAAACACACTCTGCTTTACATAAAGAAGCACGCTCTTGCTTTCTAGACTCTCTAATACAGAGGGAAACATGAGTGTGCTCAGAACAAAAGAACTGTGTTTCCTACACACAAGGATCATATCTAGTTCAACTCTGTTTCTGAAACTGATACAAACCACAGGTCCTCTAAAATCCAATGCTTTTCACTTAAGAGCGAGAAACGTGTGAGCTTCGTGAACAATGTAGGTTCATTTGAGCTGAAAAGTGACTTCATTTACCTGAAACGAAGTCTTGCTTGTAGGAAGACACAGGCCCTTTCATTTAACACCATTTCTGATGGGAAAGACAGCACATTCCTCATCCATGAAACATACTCTGCTTTAGAGCAAGAAGCACGCTCTTGCTTTCTAGAGTCTCTAATACACAGGGAAACATGAGTGTGCTCAGAACAAAAGGACTGTGTTCCCTACACACACGGACCATATCTAGTTCAACTCTGCTTCTGAAACTGATACAAACCACAGGTCCTCTAACATCCAATGCTTTTCAGTTAAGCGCGAGAAACGTGTGAGCTACATGAAAAATGTAGCTTCTTTTGAGCTGTAAAGTGACTGCGTTTATCTGAAACGAAGTCTTGCTTGTAGGAAGACACAGAGCCTGGCATTTAACTCCGTTTCTGTAGGGAAAAACACACAGCACAGTTCTCTTCCATGAAACACACTCTGCTTTAGAGCAAGAAGCACGCTCTTGCTTTCTAGAGTCTCTAATACACAGGGAAACATGAGTGTGCTCAGAACAAAAGGACTGTGTTCCCTACACACATGGACCATATCTAGTTCAACTCTGCTTCTGAAACAGACACAAACCACAGGTCCTCTAACATCCAATGCTTTTCAGTTAAGAGCGAGAAACCTGTGAGCTTTGTGAACAATGTAGCTTCTTTTGAGCTGTAAAGTGACTGCGTTTACGTGAAACGAAGTCTCGCATGTAGGAAGACACAGAGCCTGGCATTTAACTTCCTTTCTGAAAGGAAACACACAGCACAGTTCTCATCCATGAAACACACTCTGCTTTACATAAAGAAGCACGCTCTTGCTTTCTAGACTCTCTAATACAGAAGGAAACATGAGTGTGCTCAGAACAAAAGAACTGTGTTTCCTACACACAAGGACCATATCTAGTTCAACTCTGTTTCTGAAACTGATACAAACCACAGGTCCTCTTACATCCAATGCTTTTCAGTTAAGAGCGAGAAACGTGTGAGCTTTGTGAGCAATGTAGCTCCGTTTGAGCTGAAAAGTGACTGCGTTTATCTGAAAAGAAGTCTTGCTTGAAGGAAGACACAGAGCCAGGCATTTAACTCAGATTCTGAAGGGAAACACACGGCACATTTCTCATCCATGAAACACACTCTGATTTAGAGCAAGAAGCACACTCTTGCTTTCTAGACTCTCTAATACAGAGGGAAACGTGAGTGTGCTCAGAACAAAAGAACTGTGTTTCCTACACACACGGACCATATCTAGTTCAACTCTGTTTTTGAAACTGATACAAACCACAGGTCCTCTAAAATGCAATGCTTTTCAGTTAAGAGCGAGAAACGTGTGAGCTTCGTGAACAATGTAGGTTCATTTGAGCTGAAAAGTGACTTCATTTACCTGAAACGAAGTCTTGCTTGTAGGAAGACACAGGCCCTGTCATTTAACACCTTTTCTGATGGGAAACACAGCACATTCCTCATCCATGAAACATACTCTGCTTTAGAGAAATAAGCATGCTCTTGCTTACTAGACTCTCTAATACAGAAGGAAACGTGAGTGTGCTCAGAATAAAAGAACTGTGTTTCCTACAAACACAGACCATATCTAGTTCAACTCTGTTTCTGAAACTGATACAAACCACAGGTCCTCCAACATCCAATGCTTTTCACTTAAGAGCGAGAAACCTGTGAGCTTTGTGAACAATGTAGCTTCGTTTGAGCTGAAAAGTGACTGCTTTTATCTGAAACGAAGTCTTGCTTGTAGGAAGACACAGAGCCTGGCATTTAACTCCGTTTGTGAAGGGAAACACAGGGCACATATCTCATCCATGAAACACACTCTGCTTTAGAGCAAGAAGCACGCTCTTGCTTTCTAGAGTCTCTAATACACAGGGAAACATGAGTGTGCTCAGAACAAAAGGACTGTGTTCCCTACACACACGGAGCATATCTAGTTCTGAAACTGATACAAACCCCAGGTCCTCTAACATCCAATGCTTTTCAGTAAAGAGCGAGAAACATGTGAGCTTTGTGAACAATGTAGCTTCGTTTGAGCTGAACAGTGACTGCATTTATCTGAAAAGATGTCTTGCTTGTAGGAAGACACAGAGCCGGGCATTTAACTCCGTTTCTGAAGGGAAACACACAGCACAGTTCTCATCCATGAAACACACTCTGCTTTAGAGCAAGAAGCACGCTCCTGCTTTCATGAGTCTCTCATACAGAGGGAAACATGAGTGTGCTCAGAACAAAAGAACTGTGTTCCCTACACACACAGATCATATCTAGTTCAACTCTGCTTCTGAAAATGATACAAACCACAGGTCCTCTAACATCCAATGCTTTTCACTTAAGAGCGAGAAAGTGTGAGCTTCATGAACAATGTAGCTTATTTTGAGCTGTAAGGTGACTGTGTTTATCTGAATCGAAGTCTTGCTTGTAGGAAGACACAGAGCCTGCCATTTAACTCCGTTTCTGAAGGGAAACACACAGCACAGTTCTCATCCATGAAACACACTCTGCTTTACATAAAGAAGCACACTCTTGCTTTATAGAGTCTCTAATACAGAGGGAAACATGAGTGTGCTCAGAACAAAAGAACTGTGTTTCCTACACACACGGACCATATCTAGTTCAACTCTGCTTCTGAAACAGACACAAACCACAGGTCCTCTAACATCCAATGCTTTTCAGTTAAGAGCGAGAAACGTGTGAGCTTCATGAACAATGTAGCTACTTTTGAGCTGTAATGTGACTGTGTTTACGTGAAACGAAGTCTCGCTTGTAGGAAGACACAGAGCCTGGCATTTAACTTCCTTTCTGAAGGGAAACACACAGCACAGTTCTCATCCATGAAACACACTCTGCTTTACATAAAGAAGCACGCTCTTGCTTTCTAGACTCTCTAATACAGAGGGAAACATGAGTGTGCTCAGAACAAAAGAACTGTGTTTCCTACACACAAGGATCATATCTAGTTCAACTCTGTTTCTGAAACTGATACAAACCACAGGTCCTCTAAAATCCAATGCTTTTCACTTAAGAGCGAGAAACGTGTGAGCTTCGTGAACAATGTAGGTTCATTTGAGCTGAAAAGTGACTTCATTTACCTGAAACGAAGTCTTGCTTGTAGGAAGACACAGGCCCTTTCATTTAACACCATTTCTGATGGGAAAGACAGCACATTCCTCATCCATGAAACATACTCTGCTTTAGAGCAAGAAGCACGCTCTTGCTTTCTAGAGTCTCTAATACACAGGGAAACATGAGTGTGCTCAGAACAAAAGGACTGTGTTCCCTACACACACGGACCATATCTAGTTCAACTCTGCTTCTGAAACTGATACAAACCACAGGTCCTCTAACATCCAATGCTTTTCAGTTAAGCGCGAGAAACGTGTGAGCTACATGAAAAATGTAGCTTCTTTTGAGCTGTAAAGTGACTGCGTTTATCTGAAACGAAGTCTTGCTTGTAGGAAGACACAGAGCCTGGCATTTAACTCCGTTTCTGTAGGGAAAAACACACAGCACAGTTCTCTTCCATGAAACACACTCTGCTTTAGAGCAAGAAGCACGCTCTTGCTTTCTAGAGTCTCTAATACACAGGGAAACATGAGTGTGCTCAGAACAAAAGGACTGTGTTCCCTACACACATGGACCATATCTAGTTCAACTCTGCTTCTGAAACAGACACAAACCACAGGTCCTCTAACATCCAATGCTTTTCAGTTAAGAGCGAGAAACCTGTGAGCTTTGTGAACAATGTAGCTTCTTTTGAGCTGTAAAGTGACTGCGTTTACGTGAAACGAAGTCTCGCATGTAGGAAGACACAGAGCCTGGCATTTAACTTCCTTTCTGAAAGGAAACACACAGCACAGTTCTCATCCATGAAACACACTCTGCTTTACATAAAGAAGCACGCTCTTGCTTTCTAGACTCTCTAATACAGAAGGAAACATGAGTGTGCTCAGAACAAAAGAACTGTGTTTCCTACACACAAGGACCATATCTAGTTCAACTCTGTTTCTGAAACTGATACAAACCACAGGTCCTCTTACATCCAATGCTTTTCAGTTAAGAGCGAGAAACGTGTGAGCTTTGTGAGCAATGTAGCTCCGTTTGAGCTGAAAAGTGACTGCGTTTATCTGAAAAGAAGTCTTGCTTGAAGGAAGACACAGAGCCAGGCATTTAACTCAGATTCTGAAGGGAAACACACGGCACATTTCTCATCCATGAAACACACTCTGATTTAGAGCAAGAAGCACACTCTTGCTTTCTAGACTCTCTAATACAGAGGGAAACGTGAGTGTGCTCAGAACAAAAGAACTGTGTTTCCTACACACACGGACCATATCTAGTTCAACTCTGTTTTTGAAACTGATACAAACCACAGGTCCCCTAAAAACCAATGCTTTTCACTTAAGAGCGAGAAACGGGTGAGCTTCGTGAAAAATGTAGGTTCATTTGAGCTGAAAAGTGACTTCATTTACCTGAAACGAAGTCTTGCTTGTAGGAAGACACAGGCCCTGTCATTTAACACCTTTTCTGATGGGAAACACAGCACATTCCTCATCCATGAAACATACTCTGCTTTAGAGCAATAAGCATGCTCTTGCTTACTAGACTCTCTAATACAGAAGGAAACGTGAGTGTGCTCAGAATAAAAGAACTGTGTTTCCTACAAACACAGACCATATCTAGTTCAACTCTGTTTCTGAAACTGATACAAACCACAGGTCCTCTAACATCCAATGCTTTTCACTTAAGAGCGAGAAACCTGTGAGCTTTGTGAAAAATGTAGCTTCGTTTGAGCTGAAAAGTGACTGCTTTTATCTGAAACGAAGTCTTGCTTGTAGGAAGACACAGAGCCTGGCATTTAACTCCGTTTGTGAAGGGAAACACAGGGCACATATCTCATCCATGAAACACACTCTGCTTTAGAGCAAGAAGCACGCTCTTGCTTTCTAGCGTCTCTAATACACAGGGAAACATGAGTGTGCTCAGAACAAAAGGACTGTGTTCCCTACACACACGGAGCATATCTAGTTCAACTCTGCTTTTGAAACTGATACAAACCACAGGTCCTCTAACATCCAATGCTTTTCAGTTAAGAGCGAGAAACGTGTGAGCTTCGTGAACAATTTAGCTTCGATTGAGCTGAAAAGTGACTGCGTTTACGTGAAACGAAGTCTCGCTTATAGGAAGACACAGAGCCTGGCATTTAACTCCCTTTCTGAAGGGAAACACACAGCACAGTTCTCATCCATGAAACACACTCTGCTTTCAATAAAGAAGCAAACTCTTGCTTTATAGAGTCTCTAATACAGAGGGAAACATGAGTGTGCTCAGAACAAAAGAACTGTGTTTCCTACTCACAAGGACCATATCTAGTTCTGTAACTGATACAAACCCCAGGTCCTCTAACATGCAATGCTTTCCAGTAAAGAGCGAGAAACATGTGAGCTTTGTGAACAATGTAGCTTCGTTTGAGCTGAACAGTGACCTCATTTATCTGAAACGATGTCTTGCTTGTAGGAAGACACAGAGCCGGGCATTTAACTCCGTTTCTGAAGGGAAACACACAGCACAGTTCTCATCCATGAAACACACTCTGCTTTAGAGCAAGAAGCACGCTCCTGCTTTCATGAGTCTCTCATACAGAGGGAAACATGAGTGTGCTCAGAACAAAAGAACTGTGTTCCCTACACACACGGACCATATCTAGTTCCACTCTGCTTCTGAAACTGATACAAACCACATGTCCTCTAACATCCAATGCTTTTCACTTAAGAGCGAGAAAGTGTGAGCTTCATGAACAATGTAGCTTTTTTTGAGCTGTAAGGTGACTGCGTTTATCTGAATTGAAGTCTTGCTTGTAGGAAGACACAGAGCCTGGCATTTAACTCCGTTTCTGAAGGGAAACACACAGCACAGTTCTCATCCATGAAACACACTCTGCTTTACATAAAGAAGCACACTCTTGCTTTATAGAGTCTCTAATACAGAGGGAAACATGAGTGTGCTCAGAACAAAAGAACTGTGTTTCCTACACACACGGACCATATCTAGTTCAACTCTGCTTCTGAAACAGACACAAACCACAGGTCCTCTAACATCCAATGCTTTTCAGTTAAGAGCGAGAAACGTGTGAGCTTCATGAACAATGTGGCTTCTTTTGAGCTGTAAAGTGACTGTGTTTACGTGAAACGAAGTCTCGCATGTAGGAAGACACAGAGCCTGGCATTTAACTTCCTTTCTGAAGGGAAACACACAGCACAGTTCTCATCCATGAAACACACTCTGCTTTACATAAAGAAGCATGCTCTTGCTTTCTAGACTCTCTAATACAGAGGGAAACGTGAGTGTGCTCAGAACAAAAGAACTGTGTTTCCTACACACACGGACCATATCTAGTTCAACTTTGTTTTTGAAACTGATACAAACCACAGGTCCTCTAAAATCCAATGCTTTTCACTTAAGAGCGAGAAACGTGTGAGCTTCGTGAACAATGTAGGTTCATTTGAGCTGAAAAGTGACTTCATTTACCTGAAACGAAGTCTTGCTTGTAGGAAGACACAGGCCCTTTCATTTAACACCTTTTCTGATGGGAAACACAGCACATTCCTCATCCATGAAACATACTCTGCTTTAGAGCAATAAGCATGCTCTTGCTTACTAGACTCTCTAATACAGAAGGAAACGTGAGTGTGCTCAGAATAAAAGAACTGTGTTTCCTACATACACAGACCATATCTAGTTCAACTCTGTTTCTGAAACTGATACAAACCACAGGTCCTCTTACATCCAATGCTTTTCACTTAAGAGCGAGAAACCTGTGAGCTTTGTGAACAATGTAGCTTCGTTTGAGCTGAAAAGTGACTGCTTTTATCTGAAACGAAGTCTTGCTTGTAGGAAGACACAGAGCCTGGCATTTAACTCCGTTTGTGAAGGGAAACACATGGCACATATCTCATCTATGAAACACACTCTGCTTTAGAGCAAGAAGCACGCTCTTGCTTTCTAGATTCTCTAATACACAGGGAAACATGAGTGTGCTCAGAACAAAAGGACTGTGTTCCCTACACACACGGACCATATCTAGTTCAACTCTGCTTCTGAAACTGATACAAACCACAGGTCCTCTAACATCCAATGCTTTTCAGTTAAGAGCGAGAAACGTGTGAGCTTCATGAAAAATGTAGCTTCTTTTGAGCTGTAAAGTGACTGCGTTTATCTGAAACGAAGTCTTGCTTGTAGGAAGACACAGAGCCTGGCATTTAACTCCGTTTCTGAAGGGAAACACACAGCACAGTTCTCTTCCATGAAACACACTCTGCTTTACATAAAGAAGCACGCTCTTGCTTTATAGATTCTCTCATACAGAGGGAAACGTGAGTGTGCTCAGAACAAAGAACTGTGTTTCCTACACACATGGACCATATCTAGTTCAACTCTGCTTCTGAAACGACACAAACCACAGGTCCTCTAACATCCAATGCTTTTCAGTTAAGAGCGAGAAACGTGTGAGCTTCGTGAACAATTTAGCTTCAATTGAGCTGAAAAGTGACTGCGTTTACGTGAAACGAAGTCTCACTTATAGGAAGACACAGAGCTTGGCATTTAACTCCGTTTGTGAAGGGAAACACACAGCAAAGTTCTCATCCATGAAACACACTCTGCTTTCGATAAAGAAGCACGCTCTTGCTTTCTAGACTCTCTAATACAGAGGGAAACATGAGTGTGCTCAGAACAAAAGAACTGTGTTTCCTACACACAAGGACCATATCTAGCTCAACTCTGCTTCTGAAACTGATACAAACACCAGGTCCTCTAACATCCAATGCTTTTCCGTAAAGAGCGAGAAAGTGTGAGCTTCATGAACAATGTAACTTATTTTGAGCTGTAAAGTGACTGCATTTATCAGAAACGAAGTCTTGCTTGTAGGAAGACACAGAGCCTGGCATTTAACTCCGTTTCTGAAGGGAAACACACAGCACAGTTCTCATCCATGAAACACACTCTGCTTTACATAAGGAAGCACGCTCTTGCTTTATAGAGTCTCTCATACAGAGGGAAACGTGAGTGTGCTCAGAACAAAAGAACTGTGTTTCCTACACACACGGACCATATCTAGTTCAACTCTGCTTCTGAAACAGACACAAACCACAGGTCCTCTAACATCCAATGCTTTTCAGTTAAGAGCGAGAAACGTGTGAGCTTCATGAACAATGTAGCTTCTTTTGAGCTGTGAAGTGACTGTGTTTACGTGAAACGAAGTCTCGCTTGTAGGAAGACACAGAGCCTGGCATTTAACTTCCTTTCTGAAGGGAAACACACAGCACAGTTCTCATCCATGAAACACACTCTGCTTTACATAAAGAAGCACGCTCTTGCTTTCTAGACTCTCTAATACAGAGGGAAACATGAGTGTGCTCAGAACAGAAGAACTGTGTTTCCTACACACAAGGATCATATCTAGTTCAACTCTGTTTCTGAAACTGATACAAACCACAGGTCCTCTTACATCCAATGCTTTTCAGTTAAGAGCGAGAAACTTGTGAGCTTCGTGAACAATGTAGGTTCATTTGAGCTGAAAAGTGACTTCATTTACCTGAAACGAAGCTTGCTTGTAGGAAGACACAGGCCCTGTCATTTAACACCTTTTCTGATGGGAAACACAGCACATTCCTCATCCATGAAACATACTCTGCTTTAGAGCAATAAGCATGCTCTTGCTTACTAGACTCTCTAATACAGAAGGAAACGTGAGTGTGCTCAGAATAAAAGAACTGTGTTTCCTACAAACACAGACCATATCTACTTCAACTCTGTTTCTGAAACTGATACAAACCACAGGTCCTCTAACATCCAATGCTTTTCACTTAAGAGCGAGAAACCTGTGAGCTTTGTGAACAATGTAGCTTCGTTTGAGCTGAAAAGTGACTGCTTTTATCTGAAACGAAGTCTTGCTTGTAGGAAGACACAGAGCCTGGCATTTAACTCCGTTTGTGAAGGGAAACACAGGGCACATATCTCATCCATGAAACACACTCTGCTTTAGAGCAAGAAGCACGCTCTTGCTTTCTAGAGTCTCTAATACACAGGGAAACATGAGTGTGCTCAGAACAAAAGGACTGTGTTCCCTACACAAACGGAGCATATCTAGTTCAACTCTGCTTCTGAAACTGATAAAAACCACAGGTCCTCTAACATCCAATGCTTTTCAGTTAAGAGCGAGAAACGTGTGAGCTTCGTGAACAATTTAGCTTCGATTGAGCTGAAAAGTGACTGCATTTACGTGAAACGAAGTCTCGCTTATAGGAAGACACAGAGCCTGGCATTTAACTCCCTTTCTGAAGGGAAACACACAGCACAGTTCTCATCCATGAAACACACTCTGCTTTCGATAAAGAAGCATGCTCTTGCTTTCTAGACTCTCTAATACAGAGGGAAACATGAGTGTGCTCAGAACAAAAGAACTGTGTTTCCTACACACAAGGACCATATCTAGTTCAACTCTGCTTCTGAAACTGATACAAACCGCAGGTCCTCTAACATCCAATGCTTTTCAGTAAAGAGCGAGAAACGTGTGAGCTTTGTGAACAATGTAACTTCGTTTGAGCTGAACAGTGACTGCATTTATCTGAAACGATGTCTTGCTTGTAGGAAGACACAGAGCCGGGCATTTAACTCCGTTTCTGAAGGGAAACACACAGCACAGTTCTCATCCATGAAACACACTCTGCTTTAGAGCAAGAAGCACGCTCCTGCTTTCATGAGTCTCTCATACAGAGGGAAACATGAGTGTGCTCAGAACAAAAGGACTGTGTTCCCTACACACACGGACCATATCTAGTTCAACTCTGCTTCTGAAACTGATACAAACCACAGGTCCTCTAACATCCAATGCTTTTCAGTTAAGAGCGAGAAACGTGTGAGCTTCGTGAACAATTTAGCTTCGATTGAGCTGAAAAGTGACTGCGATTACCTGAAACGACGTCTTGCTTGTAGGAAGACACAGAACCTGACATTTAACTCCCTTTCTGAAGGGAAACACACAGCACAGTTCTCATCCATGAAACACACTCTGCTTTCGATAAAGAAGCACGCTCTTGCTTTCTAGACTCTCTAATACAGAGGGAAACATGAGTGTGCTCAGAACAAAGAACTGTGTTTCCTACACACACGGACCATATCTAGTTCAACATGCTTCTGAAACAGACACAAACCACAGGTCCTCTAACATCCAATGCTTTTCAGTTAAGAGCGAGAAACGTGTGAGCTTCATGAACAATGTTGCTTCGTTTAAGCTGTAAAGTGACTGCGTTTACGTGAAAAGAAGTCTCGCTTGAAGGAAGACACAGAGCCTGGCATCTAACTTCCTTTCTGAAGGGAAACACACAGCACAGTTCTTATCCATGAAACAGACTCTGCTTCACATAAAGAAGCACGCGCTTGCTTTCTAGACTCTCTAATACAGAAGGAAACGTGAGTGTGCTCAGAACAAAAGAACTGTGTTTCCTACACACACGGACCATATCTAGTTCAACTCTGCTTCTGAAACAGACACAAACCACAGGTCCTCTAACATCCAATGCTTTTCAGTTAAGAGCGAGAAACGTGTGAGCTTCATGAACAATGTAGCTTCGTTTGAGCTGTAAAGTGACTGCATTTACGTGAAACGAAGTCTCGCTTGAAAGAAGACACAGAGCCTGGCATCTAACTTCCTTTCTGAAGGGAAACACACAGCACAGTTCTCATCCATGAAACACACTCTGCTTTAGAGCAAGAAGCACGCTCTTGCTTTCTAGACTCTCTAATACAGAGAGAAACCTGAGTGTGCTCAGAAAAAAAGAACTGTGTTTCCTACACACACGGACCATATCTAGTTCAACTCTGTTTTTGAAACTGATACAAACCACAGGTCCTCTAAAATCCAATGCTTTTCAGTTAAGAGCAAGAAACGAGTGAGCTTCGTGAACAATGTAGGTTCATTTGAGCTGAAAAGTGACTTCATTTACCGGAAACGAAGTCTGGCTTGTAGGAAGACACAGGCCCTGTCATTTAACACCTTTTCTGATGGGAAACACAGCACATTCCTCATCCATGAAACATACTCTGCTTTAGAGCAATAAGCATGCTCTTGCTTACTAGACTCTCTAATACAGAAGGAAACGTGAGTGTGCTCTGAATAAAAGAACTGTGTTTCCTACACACAAGGACCATATCTAGTTCTACTCTGTTTCTGAAACTGATACAAACAACAGGTTCTCTAACGTCCAATGCTTTTCAGTTAAGAGCGAGAAATGTGTGAGCTTCGTGAACAATGTAGCTTCGTTTGAGCTCAAAAGTGGCTGCGTTTATCTGAAACGAAGTCTTGCTTGTAGGAAGACACAGAGCCAGGCATTTAACTCCATTTCTGAAGGGAAACACACGGCACATTTCTCATCCATGAAACACACTTTGCTTTAGAGCAAGAAGCACGTTCTTGGTTTGTAGACTCTCTAATACAGAGGGAAACGTGAGTGTGCTCAGAACATAAGAACTGTGTTTCCTACACACACGGACCATATCTAGTTCAACTCTGTTTCTGAAACTGATACAATACACAGGTCCTCTAACATCCAATGCTTTTCTGTTAAGAGCGAGAAACGTGTGAGCTTTGTGAACAATGTAGCTTCGTTTGAGCTGAAAAGTGACTGCGTTTATCTTAAACGAAGTCTTGCTTGTAGGAAGACACAGAGCCAGGCATTTAACTCCGTTTCTGAAGGGAAACACACAGCACAGTTCTCATCCATGAAACACACTCTGCTTTAGAGCAAGAAGCACGCTCTTGCTTTATAGAGTCTCTCATACAGAGGGAAACGTGAGTGTGCTCAGAACAAAAGAACTGTGTTTGCTACACACACGGACCATATCTAGTTCAACTCTGCTTCTGAAACAGACACAAACCACAGGTCCTCTAACATCCAATGCTTTTCAGTTAAGAGCGAGAAACTTGTGAGCTTCATTAACAATGTAGCTTCGTTTGAGCTGAAAAGTGACTGCGTTTATCTGAAAAGAAGTCTTGCTTGTAGGAAGACACAGAGCCAGGCATTTAACTCCGTTTCTGAACGGAAATACACGGCACATTTCTCATCCATGAAACACACTCTGCTTTAGAGCAAGAAGCACGCCCTTGCTTTCTAGAGTCTCTCATAAAGAGGAAAAGGTGAGTGTGCTCAGAAAAAAAGAACTGTGTTTCCTACACACAAGGACCATATCTAGTTCTGCTATGTTTCTGAAACTGATATAAACAACAGGTTCTCTAAATCCAATGCTTTTCAGTTAAGAGCGAGAAACGTGTGAGCTTAGTGAACAATGTTGGTTCATTTGAGCTGAAAAGTGACTGCATTTACCTGAAACGAAGTATGCTTGTAGGAAGACACAGGCCCTGTCATTTAACACATTTTCCGAAGGGAAACTCAGCACATTCCTCATCCATGAAACATACTCTTCTTTAGAGCAATAAGCATGCTCTTGCTTTCTAGACTCTCTAATACAGAAGGAAACGTGAGTGTGCTCAGAACAAAAGAACTGTGTTTCCTACACACACGGACCATATCTAGTTCAACTCTGCTTCTGAAACAGACACAAACCACAGGTCCTCTAACATCCAATGCTTTTCTGTTAAGAGCGAGAAACGTGTGAGCTTCATGAACAATGTAGCTTCGTTTGAGCTGTAAAGTGACTGCGTTTACGTGAAACGAAGTCTCGCTTGTAGGAAGACACAGAGCCTGGCATTTAACTTCCTTTCTGAAGGGAAACACACAGCACAGTTCTCATCCATGAAACACACTCTGCTTTACATAAAGAAGCACGCTCTTGCTGTCTAGACTCTCTAATACAGAGGGAAACATGAGTGTGCTCAGAACAAAAGAACTGTGTTTCCTACACACAAGGACCATATCTAGTTCAACTCTGTTTCTGAAACTGATACAAACCACAGGTCCTCTTACATCCAATGCTTTTCAGTTAAGAGCGAGAAACGTGTGAGCTTTGTGAACAATGTAGCTCCGTTTGAGCTGAAAAGTGACTGCGTTTATCTTAAACGAATTCTTGCTTGTAGGAAGACACAGAGCCAGGCATTTAACTCCGTTTCTGAACGGAAAAACACGGCACATTTCTCATCCATGAAACACAATCTGCTTTAGAGCAAGAAGCACGCTCTCTCTTTCTATAGTCTCCAATACAGAGGAAAAGGTGAGTGTGCTCAGAACAAAAGAACTGTGTTTCCTACACCCAAGGACCATATCTAGTTCTACTCTGTTTCTGAAACTGATACAAACAACAGGTTCTCTAACGTCCAATGCTTTTCAGTTAAGAGCGAGAAATGTGTGAGCTTCGTGAACAATGTAGCTTCGTTTGAGCTGAAAAGTGACTGCGTTTATCTGAAACGAAGTCTTGCTTGTAGGAAGACACAGAGCCAGGCATTTAACACCGTTTCTGAAGGGAAACACACGGCATATTTCTTATCCATGAAACACACTCTGCTTTAGAGCAAGAAGCACGCTCTTGCTTTCTAGCATCTCTAACACAGAGGGAAACGTGAGTGTGCAGAGAACAAAAGAACTGTGTTTCCTACACCCAAGGACCATATCTAGTTCTACTCTGTTTCTGAAACTGATACAAACAACAGGTCCTCCAACATCCAATGCTTTTCAGTTAAGAGCGAGAAATGTGTGAGCTTCGTGAACAATGTAGCTTCGTTTGAGCTCAAAAGTGACTGCGTTTATCTGAAACGAAGTCTAGCTTGTAGGAATACACAGAGCCAGGCATTTAACTCCGTTTCTGAAGGGAAACACACGGCACATTTCTTATCCATGAAACATACTCTTCTTTAGAGCAATAAGCATGCTCTTGCTTTCTAGACTCTCTAATACAGAAGGAAACGTGAGTGTGCTCAGAACAAAAGAACTGTGTTTCCTACACACACGGACCATATCTAGTTCAACTCTGCTTTTGAAACAGACACAAACCACAGGTCCTCTAACATCCAATGCTTTTCAGTTAAGAGCGAGAAACGTGTGACCTTCATGAACAATGTAGCTTCGTTTGAGCTGTAAAGTGACTGCGTTTACGTGAAACGAAGTCTCGCTTGAAAGAAGACACAGAGCCTGGCATCTAACTTCCTTTCTGAAGGGAAACACACAGCACAGTTCTCATCCATGAAACACACTCTGCTTTAGAGCAAGAAGCACGATCTTCTTTTCTAGACTCTCTAATACAGAGAGAAACCTGAGTGTGCTCAGAAAAAAAGAACTGTGTTTCCTACACACACGGACCATATCTAGTTCAACTCTGTTTTTGTAACTGATACAAACCACAGGTCCTCTAAAATCCAATGCTTTTCAGTTAAGAGCAAGAAACGAGTGAGCTTCTTGAACAATGCAGGTTCATTTGAGCTGAAAAGTGACTTCATTTACCGGAAACGAAGTCTGGCTTGTAGGAAGACACAGGCCCTGTCATTTAACACCTTTTCTGATGGGAAACACAGCACATTCCTCATCCATGAAACATACTCTGCTTTAGAGCAATAAGCATGCTCTTTCTTACTAGAATCTCTAAAACAGAAGGAAACGTGATTGTGCTCAGAATAAAAGAACTGTGTTTCCTACACACACAGACCATATCTAGTTCAACTCTGTTTCTGAAACTGATACAAACCACAGGTCCTCTAACATCCAATGCTTTTCACTTAAGAGCGAGAAACGTGTGAGCTTCATGAACAATGTAGCTTCGTTTGAGCTGAAAAGTGACTGCTTTTATCTGAAACGAAGTCTTGCTTATAGGAAAACACAGAGCCTGGCATTTAACTCCGTTTGTGAAGGGAAACACAGGGCACATATCGCATCCATGAAACACACTCTGCTTTAGCGCAAACAGCACGCTCTTTCATTCTAGAGTCTCTAATATAGAGGGAAACGTGAGTGTGCTCAGATCAAAAGAACTGTGTTTCCTACACACAAGGACCATATCTAGTTCTACTCTGTTTTGAAACTGATACAAACAACAGGTCCTCTAACATCCAATGCTTTTCAGTTAAGAGCGAGAAATGTGTGAGCTTTGTGAACAATGTAGCTTCGTTTGAGCTCAAACGTGACTGCGTTTATCTGAAAGAAGTCTTGCATGTAGGAAGACACAGAGCCAGGCATTTAACTCCGTTTCTGAAGGGAAACACAAGGCACATTTCTTATCCATGAAACACACTCTGCTTTAGAGCAAGAAGCACACTCTTGCTTTCTAGACTCTCTAATACAGAGGGAAACGTGAGTGTGCTCAGAACAAAAGAACTGTGTTTCCTACACACACGGACCATATCTAGTTCAACTCTGTTTCTGAAACTGATACAATACACAGGTCCTCTAACATCCAATGCTTTTCTGTTAAGAGCGAGAAACGTGTGAGCTTCGTGAACAATGTTGGTTCATTTGAGCTGAAAAGTGACTGCATTTACCTGAAACGAAGTCTTGCTTGTAGGAAGACACAGGCCCTGTCATTTAACACCTTTTCTGAAGGGAAACTCAGCACATTCCTCATCCATGAAACATACTCTTCTTTAGAGCAATAAGCATGCTCTTGCTTTCTAGACTCTCTAATACAGAAGGAAACGTGAGTGTGCTCAGAACAAAAGAACTGTGTTTCCTACACACACGGACCATATCTAGTTCAACTCTCCTTCTGAAACAGACACAAACCACAGGTCCTCTAACATCCAATGCTTTTCAGTTAAGAGCGAGAAACGTGTGAGCTTCATGAACAATGTAGCTTCGTTTGAGCTGTAAAGTGACTGTGTTTACGTGAAACGAAGTCTCGCTTGAAAGAAGACACAGAGCCTGGCATCTAACTTCCTTTCTGAAGGGAAACACACAGCACAGTTCTCATCCATGAAACACACTCTGCTTTAGAGCAAGAAGCACGCTCTTGCTTTCTAGACTCTCTAATACAGAGGGAAACGTGAGTGTGCTCAGAAAAAAAGAACTGTGTTTCCTACACACACGGACCATATCTAGTTCAACTCTGTTTTTGAAACTGATACAAACCACAGGTCCTCTAAAATCCAATGCTTTTCAGTTAAGAGCAAGAAACGAGTGAGCTTCGTGAACAATGTAGGTTCATTTGAGCTGAAAAGTGACTTCATTTACCGGAAACGAAGTCTGGCTTGTAGGAAGACACAGGCCCTGTCATTTAACACCTTTTCTGATGGGAAACACAGCACATTCCTCATCCATGAAACATACTCTGCTTTAGAGCAATAAGCATGCTCTTTCTTACTAGACTCTCTAAAACAGAAGGAAACGTGATTGTGCTCAGAATAAAAGAACTGTGTTTCCTACACACACAGACCATATCTAGTTCAACTCTGTTTCTGAAACTGATACAAACCACAGGTCCTCTAACATCCAATGCTTTTAACTTAAGAGCGAGAAACGTGTGAGCTTCGTGAACAATGTAGCTTCGTTTGAGCTGAAAAGTGACTGCTTTTATCTGAAACGAAGTCTTGCTTATAAGAAAACACAGAGCCTGGCATTTAACTCCGTTTGTGAAGGGAAACACAGGGCACATATCGCATCCATGAAACACACTCTGCTTTAGCGCAAACAGCACGCTCTTGCTTTCTAGACTCTCTAATACAGAGGGAAACCTGAGTGTGCTCAGAACAAAAGAACTGTGTTTCCTACACACACGGACCATATCTAGTTCAACTCTGTTTCTGAAACTGATACAATACACAGGTCCTCTAACATCCAATGCTTTTCTGTTAAGAGCGAGAAACATGTGAGCTTCGTGAACAATGTTGGTTCATTTGAGCTGAAAAGTGACTGCATTTACCTGAAACGAAGTCTTGCTTGTAGGAAGACACAGGCCCTGTCATTTATCACCTTTTCTGAAGGGAAATTCAGCACATTCTTCATCCATGAAACATACTCTTCTTTAGAGCAATAAGCATGCTCTTGCTTTCTAGACTCTCTAATACAGAAGGAAACGTGAGTGTGCTCAGAACAAAAGAACTGTGTTTCCTACACACACGGACCATATCTAGTTCAACTCTGCTTCTGAAACAGACACAAACCACAGGTCCTCTAACATCCAATGCTTTTCAGTTAAGAGCGAGAAACGTGTGAGCTTCATGAACAATGTAGCTTCGTTTGAGCTGTAAAGTGACTGCTTTTACGTGAAACGAAGTCTCGCTTGAAAGAAGACACAGAGCCTGGCATCTAACTTCCTTTCTGAAGGGAAACACACAGCACAGTTCTCATCCATGAAACACACTCTGCTTTAGAGCAAGAAGCACGCTCTTGCTTTCTAGACTCTCTAATACAGAGGGAAACGTGAGTGTGCTCAGAAAAAAAGAACTGTGTTTCCTACACACACGGACCATATCTAGTTTAACTCTGTTTTTGAAACTGATACAAACCACAGGTCCTCTAAAATCCAATGCTTTTCAGTTAAGAGCAAGAAACGAGTGAGCTTCGGGAACAATGTAGGTTCATTTGAGCTGAAAAGTGACTTTATTTACCGGAAACGAAGTCTGGCTTGTAGGAAAACACAGGCCCTGTCATTTAACACCTTTTCTGATGGGAAACACAGCACATTCCTCATCCATGAAACATACTCTGCTTTAGAGCAATAAGCATGCTCTTTCTTACTAGACTCTCTAAAACAGAAGGAAACGTGATTGTGCTCAGAATAAAAGAACTGTGTTTCCTACACACACAGACCATATCTAGTTCAACTCTGTTTCTGAAACTGATACAAACCACAGGTCCTCTAACATCCAATGCTTTTCACTTAAGAGCGAGAAACGTGTGAGCTTCGTGAACAATGTAGCTTCGTTTGAGCTGAAAAGTGACTGCTTTTATTTGAAACGAAGTCTTGCTTATAGGAAGACACAGAGCCTGGCATTTAACTCCGTTTGTGAAGGGAAACACAGGGCACATATCGCATCCATGAAACACACTCTGCTTTAGCGCAAACAGCACGCTCTTTCATTCTAGAGTCTCTAATATACAGGGAAACGTGAGTGTGCTCAGATCAAAAGAACTGTGTTTCCTACACACAAGGACCATATCTAGTTCTACTATGTTTTGAAACTGATACAAACAACAGGTCCTCTAACATCCAATGCTTTTCAGTTAAGAGCGAGAAATGTGTGAGCTTTGTGAACAATGTAGCTTCGTTTGAGCTCAAAAGTGACTGCGTTTATCTGAAACGAAGTCTTGCTTGTAGGAAGACACAGAGCCAGGCATTTAACTCCGTTTCTGAAGGGAAACACAAGGCACATTTCTTATCCATGAAACACACTCTGCTTTAGAGCAAGAAGCACACTCTTGCTTTCTAGACTCTCTAATACAGAGGGAAACGTGAGTGTGCTCAGAACAAAAGAACTGTGTTTCCTACACACACGGACCATATCTAGTTCAACTCTGTTTCTGAAACTGATACAATACACAGGTCCTCTAACATCCAATGCTTTTCTCTTAAGAGCGAGAAACGTGTGAGCTTCGTGAACAATGTTGGTTCATTTGAGCTGAAAAGTGACTGCATTTACCTGAAACGAAGTCTTGCTTGTAGGAAGACACAGGCCCTGTCATTTAACACCTTTTCTGAAGGGAAACTCAGCACATTCCTCATCCATGAAACATACTCTTCTTTAGAGCAATAAGCATGCTCTTGCTTTCTAGACTCTCTAATACAGAAGGAAACGTGAGTGTGCTCAGAACAAAAGAACTGTGTTTCCTACACACACGGACCATATCTAGTTCAACTCTCCTTCTGAAACAGACACAAACCACAGGTCCTCTAACATCCAATGCTTTTCAGTTAAGAGCGAGAAACGTGTGAGCTTCATGAACAATGTAGCTTCGTTTGAGCTGTAAAGTGACTGTGTTTACGTGAAACGAAGTCTCGCTTGAAAGAAGACACAGAGCCTGGCATCTAACTTCCTTTCTGAAGGGAAACACACAGCACAGTTCTCATCCATGAAACACACTCTGCTTTAGAGCAAGAAGCACGCTCTTGCTTTCTAGACTCTCTAATACAGAGGGAAACGTGAGTGTGCTCAGAAAAAAAGAACTGTGTTTCCTACACACACGGACCATATCTAGTTCAACTCTGTTTTTGAAACTGATACAAACCACAGGTCCTCTAAAATCCAATGCTTTTCAGTTAAGAGCAAGAAACGAGTGAGCTTCGTGAACAATGTAGGTTCATTTGAGCTGAAAAGTGACTTCATTTACCGGAAACGAAGTCTGGCTTGTAGGAAGACACAGGCCCTGTCATTTAACACCTTTTCTGATGGGAAACACAGCACATTCCTCATCCATGAAACATACTCTGCTTTAGAGCAATAAGCATGCTCTTTCTTACTAGACTCTCTAAAACAGAAGGAAACGTGATTGTGCTCAGAATAAAAGAACTGTGTTTCCTACACACACAGACCATATCTAGTTCAACTCTGTTTCTGAAACTGATACAAACCACAGGTCCTCTAACATCCAATGCTTTTAACTTAAGAGCGAGAAACGTGTGAGCTTCGTGAACAATGTAGCTTCGTTTGAGCTGAAAAGTGACTGCTTTTATCTGAAACGAAGTCTTGCTTATAGGAAAACACAGAGCCTGACATTTAACTCCGTTTGTGAAGGGAAACACAGGGCACATATCGCATCCATGAAACACACTCTGCTTTAGCGCAAACAGCACGCTCTTGCTTTCTAGACTCTCTAATACAGAGGGAAACCTGAGTGTGCTCAGAACAAAAGAACTGTGTTTCCTACACACACGGACCATATCTAGTTCAACTCTGTTTCTGAAACTGATACAATACACAGGTCCTCTAACATCCAATGCTTTTCTGTTAAGAGCGAGAAACATGTGAGCTTCGTGAACAATGTTGGTTCATTTGAGCTGAAAAGTGACTGCATTTACCTGAAACGAAGTCTTGCTTGTAGGAAGACACAGGCCCTGTCATTTAACACCTTTTCTGAAGGGAAACTCAGCACATTCCTCATCCATGAAACATACTCTTCTTTAGAGCAATAAGCATGCTCTTGCTTTCTAGACTCTCTAATACAGAAGGAAACGTGAGTGTGCTCAGAACAAAAGAACTGTGTTTCCTACACACACGGACCATATCTAGTTCAACTCTGCTTCTGAAACAGACACAAACCACAGGTCCTCTAACATCCAATGCTTTTCAGTTAAGAGCGAGAAACGTGTGAGCTTCATGAACAATGTAGCTTCGTTTGAGCTGTAAAGTGACTGCTTTTACGTGAAACGAAGTCTCGCTTGAAAGAAGACACAGAGCCTGGCATCTAACTTCCTTTCTGAAGGGAAACACACAGCACAGTTCTCATCCATGAAACACACTCTGCTTTAGAGCAAGAAGCACGCTCTTGCTTTCTAGACTCTCTAATACAGAGGGAAACGTGAGTGTGCTCAGAAAAAAAGAACTGTGTTTCCTACACACACGGACCATATCTAGTTTAACTCTGTTTTTGAAACTGATACAAACCACAGGTCCTCTAAAATCCAATGCTTTTCAGTTAAGAGCAAGAAACGAGTGAGCTTCGTGAACAATGTAGGTTCATTTGAGCTGAAAAGTGACTTCATTTACCGGAAACGAAGTCTGGCTTGTAGGAAAACACAGGCCCTGTCATTTAACACCTTTTCTGATGGGAAACACAGCACATTCCTCATCCATGAAACATACTCTGCTTTAGAGCAATAAGCATGCTCTTTCTTACTAGACTCTCTAAAACAGAAGGAAACGTGATTGTGCTCAGAATAAAAGAACTGTGTTTCCTACACACACAGACCATATCTAGTTCAACTCTGTTTCTGAAACTGATACAAACCACAGGTCCTCTAACATCCAATGCTTTTCACTTAAGAGCGAGAAACGTGTGAGCTTCGTGAACAATGTAGCTTCGTTTGAGCTGAAAAGTGACTGCTTTTATTTGAAACGAAGTCTTGCTTATAGGAAGACACAGAGCCTGGCATTTAACTCCGTTTGTGAAGGGAAACACAGGGCACATATCGCATCCATGAAACACACTCTGCTTTAGCGCAAACAGCACGCTCTTTCATTCTAGAGTCTCTAATATACAGGGAAACGTGAGTGTGCTCAGATCAAAAGAACTGTGTTTCCTACACACAAGGACCATATCTAGTTCTACTATGTTTTGAAACTGATACAAACAACAGGTCCTCTAACATCCAATGCTTTTCAGTTAAGAGCGAGAAATGTGTGAGCTTTGTGAACAATGTAGCTTCGTTTGAGCTCAAAAGTGACTGCGTTTATCTGAAACGAAGTCTTGCTTGTAGGAAGACACAGAGCCAGGCATTTAACTCCGTTTCTGAAGGGAAAACACGGCACATTTCTTATCCATGAAACACACTCTGCTTTAGAGCAAGAAGCACGCTCTTGCTTTCTAGCCTCTCTAATACAGAGGGAAACGTGAGTGTGCTCAGAACAAAAGAACTGTGTTTCCTACACCCAAGGACCATATCTAGTTCTACTCTGTTTCTGAAACTGATACAAACAACAGGTCCTCCAACATCCAATGCTTTTCAGTTAAGAGCGAGAAACGTGTGAGCTTAGTGAACAATGTTGGTTCATTTGAGCTGAAAAGTGACTGCATTTACCTGAAACGAAGTATGCTTGTAGGAAGACACAGGCCCTGTCATTTAACACCTTTTCCAAAGGGAAACTCAGCACATTCCTCATCCATGAAACATACTCTTCTTTAGAGCTTTAAGCATGCTCTTGCTTTCTAGACTCTCTAATACAGAAGGAAACGTGAGTGTGCTCAGAACAAAAGAACTGTGTTTCCTACACACACGGACCATATCTAGTTCAACTCTGCTTCTGAAACAGACACAAACCACAGGTCCTCTAACATCCAATGCTTTTCAGTTAAGAGCGAGAAACGTGTGAGCTTCATGAACAATGTAGCTTCGTTTGAGCTGAAAAGTGACTGCGTTTATCTGAAACGAAGTCTTGCTTGTAGGAAGACACAGAGCCAGGCATTTAACACCGTTTCTGAAGGGAAACACACGGCATATTTCTTATCCATGAAACACACTCTGCTTTAGAGCAAGAAGCACGCTCTTGCTTTCTAGCATCTCTAATACAGTGGGAAACGTGAGTGTGCAGAGAACAAAAGAACTGTGTTTCCTACACCCAAGGACCATATCTAGTTCTACTCTGTTTCTGAAACTGATACAAACAACAGGTCCTCCAACATCCAATGCTTTTCAGTTAAGAGCGAGAAATGTGTGAGCTTCTTGAACAATGTAGCTTCGTTTGAGCTCAAAAGTGACTGCGTTTATCTGAAACGAAGTCTAGCTTGTAGGAATACACAGAGCCAGGCATTTAACTCCGTTTCTGAAGGGAAACACACGGCACATTTCTTATCCATGAAACACACTCTGCTTTAGAGCAAGAAGCACGCTCTTGCTTTCTAGACTCTCTAATACAGAGGGAAACGTGAGTGTGCTCAGAACAAAAGAACTGTGTTTCCTACACACACGGACCATATCTAGTTCAACTCTGTTTCTGAAACTGATACAATACACAGGTCCTCTAACATCCAATGCTTTTCTGTTAAGAGCGAGAAACGTGTGAGCTTCGTGAACAATGTTGGTTCATTTGAGCTGAAAAGTGACTGCATTTACCTGAAACGAAGTCTTGCTTGTAGGAAGACACAGGCCCTGTCATTTAACACCTTTTCTGAAGGGAAACTCAGCACATTCCTCATCCATGAAACATACTCTTCTTTAGAGCAATAAGCATGCTCTTGCTTTCTAGACTCTCTAATACAGAAGGAAACGTGAGTGTGCTCAGAACAAAAGAACTGTGTTTCCTACACACACGGACCATATCTAGTTCAACTCTGCTTCTGAAACAGACACAAACCACAGGTCCTCTAACATCCAATGCTTTTCAGTTAAGAGCGAGAAACGTGTGAGCTTCATGAACAATGTAGCTTCGTTTGAGCTGTAAAGTGACTGCATTTACGTGAAACGAAGTCTCGCTTGAAAGAAGACACAGAGCCTGGCATCTAACTTCCTTTCTGAAGGGAAACACACAGCACAGTTCTCATCCATGAAACACACTCTGCTTTAGAGCAAGAAGCACGCTCTTGCTTTCTAGACTCTCTAATACAGAGAGAAACCTGAGTGTGCTCAGAAAAAAAGAACTGTGTTTCCTACACACACGGACCATATCTAGTTCAACTCTGTTTTTGAAACTGATACAAACCACAGGTCCTCTAAAATCCAATGCTTTTCAGTTAAGAGCAAGAAACGAGTGAGCTTCGTGAACAATGTAGGTTCATTTGAGCTGAAAAGTGACTTCATTTACCGGAAACGAAGTCTGGCTTGTAGGAAGACACAGGCCCTGTCATTTAACACCTTTTCTGATGGGAAACACAGCACATTCCTCATCCATGAAACATACTCTGCTTTAGAGCAATAAGCATGCTCTTGCTTACTAGACTCTCTAATACAGAAGGAAACGTGAGTGTGCTCTGAATAAAAGAACTGTGTTTCCTACACACAAGGACCATATCTAGTTCTACTCTGTTTCTGAAACTGATACAAACAACAAGTTCTCTAACGTCCAATGCTTTTCAGTTAAGAGCGAGAAATGTGTGAGCTTCGTGAACAATGTAGCTTCGTTTGAGCTCAAAAGTGGCTGCGTTTATCTGAAACGAAGTCTTGCTTGTAGGAAGACACAGAGCCAGGCATTTAACTCCATTTCTGAAGGGAAACACACGGCACATTTCTCTTCCATGAAACACACTTTGCTTTAGAGCAAGAAGCACGTTCTTGGTTTGTAGACTCTCTAATACAGAGGGAAACGTGAGTGTGCTCAGAACATAAGAACTGTGTTTCCTACACACACGGACCATATCTAGTTCAACTCTGTTTCTGAAACTGATACAATACACAGGTCCTCTAACATCCAATGCTTTTCTGTTAAGAGCGAGAAACCTGTGAGCTTTGTGAACAATGTAGCTTCCTTTGAGCTGAAAAGTGACTGCGTTTATCTTAAACGAAGTCTTGCTTGTAGGAAGACACAGAGCCAGGCATTTAACTCCGTTTCTGAAGGGAAACACACAGCACAGTTCTCATCCATGAAACACACTCTGCTTTAGAGCAAGAAGCACGCTCTTGCTTTATAGAGTCTCTCATACAGAGGGAAACGTGAGTGTGCTCAGAACAAAAGAACTGTGTTTGCTACACACACGGACCATATCTAGTTCAAGTCTGCTTCTGAAACAGACACAAACCACAGGTCCTCTAACATCCAATGCTTTTCAGTTAAGAGCGAGAAACTTGTGAGCTTCATTAACAATGTAGCTTCGTTTGAGCTGAAAAGTGACTGCGTTTATCTGAAAAGAAGTCTTGCTTGTAGGAAGACACAGAGCCAGGCATTTAACTCCGTTTCTGAACGGAAATACACGGCACATTTCTCATCCATGAAACACACTCTGCTTTAGAGCAAGAAGCACGCTCTTGCTTTCTAGAGTCTCTCATAAAGAGGAAAAGGTGAGTGTGCTCAGAAAAAAAGAACTGTGTTTCCTACACACAAGGACCATATCTAGTTCTACTATGTTTCTGAAACTGATACAAACAACAGGTTCTCTAAATCCAATGCTTTTCAGTTAAGAGCGAGAAACGTGTGAGCTTAGTGAACAATGTTGGTTCATTTGAGCTGAAAAGTGACTGCATTTACCTGAAACGAAGTATGCTTGTAGGAAGACACAGGCCCTGTCATTTAACACATTTTCCGAAGAGAAACTCAGCACATTCCTCATCCATGAAACATACTCTTCTTTAGAGCAATAAGCATGCTCTTGCTTTCTAGACTCTCTAATACAGAAGGAAACGTGAGTGTGCTCAGAACAAAAGAACTGTGTTTCCTAAACACACGGACCATATCTAGTTCAACTCTGCTTCTGAAACAGACACAAACCACAGGTCCTCTAATATCCAATGCTTTTCTGTTAAGAGCGAGAAACGTGTGAGCTTCATGAACAATGTAGCTTCGTTTGAGCTGTAAAGTGACTGCGTTTACGTGAAACGAAGTCTCGCTTGTAGGAAGACACAGAGCCTGGCATTTAACTTCCTTTCTGAAGGGAAACACACAGCACAGTTCTCATCCATGAAACACACTCTGCTTTACATAAAGAAGCACGCTCTTGCTGTCTAGACTCTCTAATACAGAGGGAAACATGAGTGTGCTCAGAACAAAAGAACTGTGTTTCCTACACACAAGGACCATATCTAGTTCAACTCTGTTTCTGAAACTGATACAAACCACAGGTCCTCTTACATCCAATGCTTTTCAGTTAAGAGCGAGAAACGTGTGAGCTTTGTGAACAATGTAGCTCCGTTTGAGCTGAAAAGTGACTGCCTTTATCTTAAACGAATTCTTGCTTGTAGGAAGACACAGAGCCAGGCATTTAACTCCGTTTCTGAACAGAAAAACACGGCACATTTCTCATCCATGAAACACAATCTGCTTTAGAGCAAGAAGCACGCTCTCTCTTTCTATAGTCTCCAATACAGAGGAAAAGGTGAGTGTGCTCAGAACAAAAGAACTGTGTTTCCTACACCCAAGGACCATATCTAGTTCTACTCTGTTTCTGAAACTGATACAAACAACAGGTTCTCTAACGTCCAATGCTTTTCAGTTAAGAGCGAGAAATGTGTGAGCTTCGTGAACAATGTAGCTTCGTTTGAGCTGAAAAGTGACTGCGTTTATCTGAAACGAAGTCTTGCTTGTAGGAAGACACAGAGCCAGGCATTTAACTCCGTTTCTGAAGGGAAACACACGGCATATTTCTTATCCATGAAAAACACTCTGCTTTAGAGCAAGAAGCACGCTCTTGCTTTCTAGCATCTCTAACACAGAGGGAAACGTGAGTGTGCAGAGAACAAAAGAACTGTGTTTCCTACACCCAAGGACCATATCTAGTTCTATTCTGTTTCTGAAACTGATACAAACAACAGGTCCTCCAACATCCTATGCTTTTCAGTTAAGAGCGAGAAATGTGTGAGCTTCGTGAACAATGTAGCTTCGTTTGAGCTCAAAATGACTGCGTTTATCTGAAACGAAGTCTAGCTTGTAGGAATACACAGAGCCAGGCATTTAACTCCGTTTCTGAAGGGAAACACACGGCACATTTCTTATCCATGAAACACACTCTGCTTTAGAGCAAGAAGCACGCTCTTGCTTTCTAGACTCTCTAATACAGAGGTAAACGTGAGTGTGCTCAGAACAAAAGAACTGTGTTTCCTACACACACGGACCATATCTAGTTCAACTCTGTTTCTGAAACTGATACAATACACAGGTCCTCTAACATCCAATGCTTTTCTGTTAAGAGCGAGAAACGTGTGAGCTTCGTGAACAATGTTGGTTCATTTGAGCTGAAAAGTGACTGCATTTACCTGAAACGAAGTCTTGCTTGTAGGAAGACACAGGCCCTGTCATTTAACACCTTTTCTGAAGGGAAACTCAGCACATTCCTCATCCATGAAACATACTCTTCTTTAGAGCAATAAGCATGCTCTTGCTTTCTAGACTCTCTAATACAGAAGGAAACGTGAGTGTGCTCAGAACAAAAGAACTGTGTTTCCTACACACACGGACCATATCTAGTTCAACTCTGCTTCTGAAACAGACACAAACCACAGGTCCTCTAACATCCAATGCTTTTCAGTTAAGAGCGAGAAACGTGTGAGCTTCATGAACAATGTAGCTTCTTTGAGCTGTAAAGTGACTGCGTTTACGTGAAACGAAGTCTCGCTTGAAAGAAGACACAGAGCCTGGCCTCTAACTTCCTTTCTGAAGGGAAACACACAGCACAGTTCTCATCCATGAAACACACTCTGCTTTAGAGCAAGAAGCACGATCTTGCTTTCTAGACTCTCTAATACAGAGAGAAACCTGAGTGTGCTCAGAAAAAAAGAACTGTGTTTCCTACACACACGGACCATATCTAGTTCAACTCTGTTTTTGAAACTGATACAAACCACAGGTCCTCTAAAATCCAATGCTTTTCAGTTAAGAGCAAGAAACGAGTGAGCTTCGTGAACAATGCAGGTTCATTTGAGCTGAAAAGTGACTTCATTTACCGGAAAAGAAGTCTGGCTTGTAGGAAGACACAGGCCCTGTCATTTAACACCTTTTCTGATGGGAAACACAGCACATTCCTCATCCATGAAACATACTCTGCTTTAGAGCAATAAGCATGCTCTTTCTTACTAGAATCTCTAAAACAGAAGGAAACGTGATTGTGCTCAGAATAAAAGAACTGTGTTTCCTACACACACAGACCATATCAGGTTCAACTCTGATTCTGAAACTGATACAAACCACAGGTCCTCTAACATCCAATGCTTTTCACTTAAGAGCGAGAAACGTGTGAGCTTCGTGAACAATGTAGCTTCATTTGAGCTGAAAAGTGACTGCTTTTATCTGAAACGAAGTCTTGCTTATAGGAAAACACAGAGCCTGGCATTTAACTCCGTTTGTGAAGGGAAACACAGGGCACATATCGCATCCATGAAACACACTCTGCTTTAGCGCAAACAGCACGCTCTTTCATTCTAGAGTCTCTAATATAGAGGGAAACGTGAGTGTGCTCAGATCAAAAGAACTGTGTTTCCTACACACAAGGACCATATCTAGTTCTACTCTGTTTTGAAACTGATACAAACAACAGGTCCTCCAACATCCAATGCTTTTCAGTTAAGAGCGAGAAATGTGTGAGCTTTGTGAACAATGTAGCTTTGTTTGAGCTCAAAAGTGACTGCGTTTATCTGAAAGAAGTCTTGCATGTAGGAAGACACAGAGCCAGGCATTTAACTCCGTTTCTGAAGGGAAACACAAGGCACATTTCTTATCCATGAAACACACTCTGCTTTAGAGCAAGAAGCACGCTCTTGCTTTCTAGACTCTCTAATACTGAGGGAAACGTGAGTGTGCTCAGAACAAAAGAACTGTGTTTCCTACACACACGGACCATATCTAGTTCAACTCTGTTTCTGAAACTGATACAATACACAGGTCCTCTAACATCCAATGCTTTTCTGTTAAGAGCGAGAAACGTGTGAGCTTCGTGAACAATGTTGGTTCATTTGAGCTGAAAAGTGACTGCATTTACCTGAAACGAAGTCTTGCTTGTAGGAAGACACAGGCCCTGTCATTTAACACCTTTTCTGAAGGGAAACTCAGCACATTCCTCATCCATGAAACATACTCTTCTTTAGAGCAATAAGCATGCTCTTGCTTTCTAGACTCTCTAATACAGAAGGAAACGTGAGTGTGCTCAGAACAAAAGAACTGTGTTTCCTACACACACGGACCATATCTAGTTCAACTCTGCTTCTGAAACAGACACAAACCACAGGTCCTCTAACATCCAATGCTTTTCAGTTAAGAGCGAGAAACGTGTGAGCTTCATGAACAATGTAGCTTCGTTTGAGCTGTAAAGTGACTGTGTTTACGTGAAACGAAGTCTCGCTTGAAAGAAGACACAGAGCCTGGCATCTAACTTCCTTTCTGAAGGGAAACACACAGCACAGTTCTCATCCATGAAACACACTCTGCTTTAGAGCAAGAAGCACGCTCTTGCTTTCTAGACTCTCTAATACAGAGGGAAACGTGAGTGTGCTCAGAAAAAAAGAACTGTGTTTCCTACACACACGGACCATATCTAGTTCAACTCTGTTTTTGAAACTGATACAAACCACAGGTCCTCTAAAATCCAATGCTTTTCAGTTAAGAGCAAGAAACGAGTGAGCTTCGTGAACAATGTAGGTTCATTTGAGCTGAAAAGTGACTTCATTTACCGGAAACGAAGTCTGGCTTGTAGGAAGACACAGGCCCTGTCATTTAACACCTTTTCTGATGGGAAACACAGCACATTCCTCATCCATGAAACATACTCTGCTTTAGAGCAATAAGCATGCTCTTTCTTACTAGACTCTCTAAAACAGAAGGAAACGTGATTGTGCTCAGAATAAAAGAACTGTGTTTCCTACACACACAGACCATATCTAGTTCAACTCTGTTTCTGAAACTGATACAAACCACAGGTCCTCTAACATCCAATGCTTTTAACTTAAGAGCGAGAAACGTGTGAGCTTCGTGAACAATGTAGCTTCGTTTGAGCTGAAAAGTGACTGCTTTTATCTGAAACGAAGTCTTGCTTATAGGAAAACACAGAGCCTGGCATTTAACTCCGTTTGTGAAGGGAAACACAGGGCACATATCGCATCCATGAAACACACTCTGCTTTAGCGCAAACAGCACGCTCTTGCTTTCTAGACTCTCTAATACAGAGGGAAACGTGAGTGTGCTCAGAACAAAAGAACTGTGTTTCCTACACACACGGACCATATCTAGTTCAACTCTGTTTCTGAAACTGATACAATACACAGGTCCTCTAACATCCAATGCTTTTCTGTTAAGAGCGAGAAACGTGTGAGCTTCGTGAACAATGTTGGTTCATTTGAGCTGAAAAGTGACTGCATTTACCTGAAACGAAGTCTTGCTTGTAGGAAGACACAGGCCCTGTCATTTAACACCTTTTCTGAAGGGAAACTCAGCACATTCCTCATCCATGAAACATACTCTTCTTTAGAGCAATAAGCATGCTCTTGCTTTCTAGACTCTCTAATACAGAAGGAAACGTGAGTGTGCTCAGAACAAAAGAACTGTGTTTCCTACACACACGGACCATATCTAGTTCAACTCTGCTTCTGAAACAGACACAAACAACAGGTCCTCTAACATCCAATGCTTTTCAGTTAAGAGCGAGAAACGTGTGAGCTTCATGAACAATGTAGCTTCGTTTGAGCTGTAAAGTGACTGCTTTTACGTGAAACGAAGTCTCGCTTGAAAGAAGACACAGAGCCTGGCATCTAACTTCCTTTCTGAAGGGAAACACACAGCACAGTTCTCATCCATGAAACACACTCTGCTTTAGAGCAAGAAGCACGCTCTTGCTTTCTAGACTCTCTAATACAGAGGGAAACGTGAGTGTGCTCAGAAAAAAAGAACTGTGTTTCCTACACACACGGACCATATCTAGTTCAACTCTGTTTTTGAAACTGATACAAACCACAGGTCCTCTAACATCCAATGCTTTTCACTTAAGAGCGAGAAACGTGTGAGCTTCGTGAACAATGTAGCTTCGTTTGAGCTGAAAAGTGACTGCTTTTATTTGAAACGAAGTCTTGCTTATAGGAAGACACAGAGCCTGGCATTTAACTCCGTTTGTGAAGGGAAACACAGGGCACATATCGCATCCATGAAACACACTCTGCTTTAGCGCAAACAGCACGCTCTTTCATTCTAGAGTCTCTAATATACAGGGAAACGTGAGTGTGCTCAGATCAAAAGAACTGTGTTTCCTACACACAAGGACCATATCTAGTTCTACTATGTTTTGAATCTGATACAAACAACAGGTCCTCTAACATCCAATGCTTTTCAGTTAAGAGCGAGAAATGTGTGAGCTTTGTGAACAATGTAGCTTCGTTTGAGCTCAAAAGTGACTGCGTTTATCTGAAACGAAGTCTTGCTTGTAGGAAGACACAGAGCCAGGCATTTAACTCCGTTTCTGAAGGGAAAACACGGCACATTTCTTATCCATGAAACACACTCTGCTTTAGAGCAAGAAGCACGCTCTTGCTTTCTAGCCTCTCTAATACAGAGGGAAACGTGAGTGTGCTCAGAACAAAAGAACTGTGTTTCCTACACCCAAGGACCATATCTAGTTCTACTCTGTTTCTGAAACTGATACAAACAACAGGTCCTCCAACATCCAATGCTTTTCAGTTAAGAGCGAGAAACGTGTGAGCTTAGTGAACAATGTTGGTTCATTTGAGCTGAAAAGTGACTGCATTTACCTGAAACGAAGTATGCTTGTAGGAAGACACAGGCCCTGTCATTTAACACCTTTTCCAAAGGGAAACTCAGCACATTCCTCATCCATGAAACATACTCTTCTTTAGAGCTTTAAGCATGCTCTTGCTTTCTAGACTCTCTAATACAGAAGGAAACGTGAGTGTGCTCAGAACAAAAGAACTGTGTTTCCTACACACACGGACCATATCTAGTTCAACTCTGCTTCTGAAACAGACACAAACCACAGGTCCTCTAACATCCAATGCTTTTCAGTTAAGAGCGAGAAACGTGTGAGCTTCATGAACAATGTAGCTTCGTTTGAGCTGAAAAGTGACTGCGTTTATCTGAAACGAAGTCTTGCTTGTAGGAAGACACAGAGCCAGGCATTTAACACCGTTTCTGAAGGGAAACACACGGCATATTTCTTATCCATGAAACACACTCTGCTTTAGAGCAAGAAGCACGCTCTTGCTTTCTAGACTCTCTAATACACAGGGAAACGTGAGTGTGCTCAGAACAAAAGAACTGTGTTTCCTACACACACGGACCATATCTAGTTCAACTCTGTTTCTGAAACTGATACAATACACAGGTCCTCTAACATCCAATGCTTTTCTGTTAAGAGCGAGAAACGTGTGAGCTTCGTGAACAATGTTGGTTCATTTGAGCTGAAAAGTGACTGCATTTACCTGAAACGAAGTCTTGCTTGTAGGAAGACACAGGCCCTGTCATTTAACACCTTTTCTGAAGGGAAACTCAGCACATTCCTCATCCATGAAACATACTCTTCTTTAGAGCAATAAGCATGCTCTTGCTTTCTAGACTCTCTAATACAGAAGGAAACGTGAGTGTGCTCAGAACAAAAGAACTGTGTTTCCTACACACACGGACCATATCTAGTTCAACTCTCCTTCTGAAACAGACACAAACCACAGGTCCTCTAACATCCAATGCTTTTCAGTTAAGAGCGAGAAACGTGTGAGCTTCATGAACAATGTAGCTTCGTTTGAGCTGTAAAGTGACTGTGTTTACGTGAAACGTAGTCTCGCTTGAAAGAAGACACAGAGCCTGGCATCTAACTTCCTTTCTGAAGGGAAACACACAGCACAGTTCTCATCCATGAAACACACTCTGCTTTAGAGCAAGAAGAACGCTCTTGCTTTCTAGACTCTCTAATACAGAGGGAAACGTGAGTGTGCTCAGAAAAAAAGAACTGTGTTTCCTACACACACGGACCATATCTAGTTCAACTCTGTTTTTGAAACTGATACAAACCACAGGTCCTCTAAAATCCAATGCTTTTCAGTTAAGAGCAAGAAACGAGTGAGCTTCGTGAACAATGTAGGTTCATTTGAGCTGAAAAGTGACTTCATTTACCGGAAACGAAGTCTGGCTTGTAGGAAGACACAGGCCCTGTCATTTAACACCTTTTCTGATGGGAAACACAGCACATTCCTCATCCATGAAACATACTCTGCTTTAGAGCAATAAGCATGCTCTTTCTTACTAGACTCTCTAAAACAGAAGGAAACGTGATTGTGCTCAGAATAAAAGAACTGTGTTTCCTACACACACAGACCATATCTAGTTCAACTCTGTTTCTGAAACTGATACAAACCACAGGTCCTCTAACATCCAATGCTTTTAACTTAAGAGCGAGAAACGTGTGAGCTTCGTGAACAATGTAGCTTCGTTTGAGCTGAAAAGTGACTGCTTTTATCTGAAACGAAGTCTTGCTTATAGGAAAACACAGAGCCTGGCATTTAACTCCGTTTGTGAAGGGAAACACAGGGCACATATCGCATCCATGAAACACACTCTGCTTTAGCGCAAACAGCACGCTCTTGCTTTCTAGACTCTCTAATACAGAGGGAAACCTGAGTGTGCTCAGAACAAAAGAACTGTGTTTCCTACACACACGGACCATATCTAGTTCAACTCTGTTTCTGAAACTGATACAATACACAGGTCCTCTAACATCCAATGCTTTTCTGTTAAGAGCGAGAAACATGTGAGCTTCGTGAACAATGTTGGTTCATTTGAGCTGAAAAGTGACTGCATTTACCTGAAACGAAGTCTTGCTTGTAGGAAGACACAGGCCCTGTCATTTAACACCTTTTCTGAAGGGAAACTCAGCACATTCCTCATCCATGAAACATACTCTTCTTTAGAGCAATAAGCATGCTCTTGCTTTCTAGACTCTCTAATACAGAAGGAAACGTGAGTGTGCTCAGAACAAAAGAACTGTGTTTCCTACACACACGGACCATATCTAGTTCAACTCTGCTTCTGAAACAGACACAAACCACAGGTCCTCTAACATCCAATGCTTTTCAGTTAAGAGCGAGAAACGTGTGAGCTTCATGAACAATGTAGCTTCGTTTGAGCTGTAAAGTGACTGCTTTTACGTGAAACGAAGTCTCGCTTGAAAGAAGACACAGAGCCTGGCATCTAACTTCCTTTCTGAAGGGAAACACACAGCACAGTTCTCATCCATGAAACACACTCTGCTTTAGAGCAAGAAGCACGCTCTTGCTTTCTAGACTCTCTAATACAGAGGGAAACGTGAGTGTGCTCAGAAAAAAAGAACTGTGTTTCCTACACACACGGACCATATCTAGTTTAACTCTGTTTTTGAAACTGATACAAACCACAGGTCCTCTAAAATCCAATGCTTTTCAGTTAAGAGCAAGAAACGAGTGAGCTTCGTGAACAATGTAGGTTCATTTGAGCTGAAAAGTGACTTCATTTACCGGAAACGAAGTCTGGCTTGTAGGAAAACACAGGCCCTGTCATTTAACACCTTTTCTGATGGGAAACACAGCACATTCCTCATCCATGAAACATACTCTGCTTTAGAGCAATAAGCATGCTCTTTCTTACTAGACTCTCTAAAACAGAAGGAAACGTGATTGTGCTCAGAATAAAAGAACTATGTTTCCTACACACACAGACCATATCTAGTTCAACTCTGTTTCTGAAACTGATACAAACCACAGGTCCTCTAACATCCAATGCTTTTCACTTAAGAGCGAGAAACGTGTGAGCTTCGTGAACAATGTAGCTTCGTTTGAGCTGAAAAGTGACTGCTTTTATTTGAAACGAAGTCTTGCTTATAGGAAGACACAGAGCCTGGCATTTAACTCCGTTTGTGAAGGGAAACACAGGGCACATATCGCATCCATGAAACACACTCTGCTTTAGCGCAAACAGCACGCTCTTTCATTCTAGAGTCTCTAATATACAGGGAAACGTGAGTGTGCTCAGATCAAAAGAACTGTGTTTCCTACACACAAGGACCATATCTAGTTCTACTATGTTTTGAAACTGATACAAACAACAGGTCCTCTAACATCCAATGCTTTTCAGTTAAGAGCGAGAAATGTGTGAGCTTTGTGAACAATGTAGCTTCGTTTGAGCTCAAAAGTGACTGCGTTTATCTGAAACGAAGTCTTGCTTGTAGGAAGACACAGAGCCAGGCATTTAACTCCGTTTCTGAAGGGAAAACACGGCACATTTCTTATCCATGAAACACACTCTGCTTTAGAGCAAGAAGCACGCTCTTGCTTTCTAGCCTCTCTAATACAGAGGGAAACGTGAGTGTGCTCAGAACAAAAGAACTGTGTTTCCTACACCCAAGGACCATATCTAGTTCTACTCTGTTTCTGAAACTGATACAAACAACAGGTCCTCCAACATCCAATGCTTTTCAGTTAAGAGCGAGAAACGTGTGAGCTTAGTGAACAATGTTGGTTCATTTGAGCTGAAAAGTGACTGCATTTACCTGAAACGAAGTATGCTTGTAGGAAGACACAGGCCCTGTCATTTAACACCTTTTCCAAAGGGAAACTCAGCACATTCCTCATCCATGAAACATACTCTTCTTTAGAGCTTTAAGCATGCTCTTGCTTTCTAGACTCTCTAATACAGAAGGAAACGTGAGTGTGCTCAGAACAAAAGAACTGTGTTTCCTACACACACGGACCATATCTAGTTCAACTCTGCTTCTGAAACAGACACAAACCACAGGTCCTCTAAATCCAATGCTTTTCAGTTAAGAGCGAGAAACGTGTGAGCTTCATGAACAATGTAGCTTCGTTTGAGCTGAAAAGTGACTGCGTTTATCTGAAACGAAGTCTTGCTTGTAGGAAGACACAGAGCCAGGCATTTAACACCGTTTCTGAAGGGAAACACACGGCATATTTCTTATCCATGAAACACACTCTGCTTTAGAGCAAGAAGCACGCTCTTGCTTTCTAGCATCTCTAATACAGAGGGAAACGTGAGTGTGCAGAGAACAAAAGAACTGTGTTTCCTACACCCAAGGACCATATCTAGTTCTACTCTGTTTCTGAAACTGATACAAACAACAGGTCCTCCAACATCCAATGCTTTTCAGTTAAGAGCGAGAAATGTGTGAGCTTCGTGAACAATGTAGCTTCGTTTGAGCTCAAAAGTGACTGCGTTTATCTGAAACGAAGTCTAGCTTGTAGGAATACACAGAGCCAGGCATTTAACTCCGTTTCTGAAGGGAAACACACGGCACATTTCTTATCCATGAAACACACTCTGCTTTAGAGCAAGAAGCACGCTCTTGCTTTCTAGACTCTCTAATACAGAGGGAAACGTGAGTGTGCTCAGAACAAAAGAACTGTGTTTCCTACACACACGGACCATATCTAGTTCAACTCTGTTTCTGAAACTGATACAATACACAGGTCCTCTAACATCCAATGCTTTTCTGTTAAGAGCGAGAAACGTGTGAGCTTCGTGAACAATGTTGGTTCATTTGAGCTGAAAAGTGACTGCATTTACCTGAAACGAAGTCTTGCTTGTAGGAAGACACAGGCCCTGTCATTTAACACCTTTTCTGAAGGGAAACTCAGCACATTCCTCATCCATGAAACATACTCTTCTTTAGAGCAATAAGCATGCTCTTGCTTTCTAGACTCTCTAATACAGAAGGAAACGTGAGTGTGCTCAGAACAAAAGAACTGTGTTTCCTACACACACGGACCATATCTAGTTCAACTCTGCTTCTGAAACAGACACAAACCACAGGTCCTCTAACATCCAATGCTTTTCAGTTAAGAGCGAGAAACGTGTGAGCTTCATGAACAATGTAGCTTCGTTTGAGCTGTAAAGTGACTGCATTTACGTGAAACGAAGTCTCGCTTGAAAGAAGACACAGAGCCTGGCATCTAACTTCCTTTCTGAAGGGAAACACACAGCACAGTTCTCATCCATGAAACACACTCTGCTTTAGAGCAAGAAGCACGCTCTTGCTTTCTAGACTCTCTAATACAGAGAGAAACCTGAGTGTGCTCAGAAAAAAAGAACTGTGTTTCCTACAAACACGGACCATATCTAGTTCAACTCTGTTTTTGAAACTGATACAAACCACAGGTCCTCTAAAATCCAATGCTTTTCAGTTAAGAGCAAGAAACGAGTGAGCTTCGTGAACAATGTAGGTTCATTTGAGCTGAAAAGTGACTTCATTTACCGGAAACGAAGTCTGGCTTGTAGGAAGACACAGGCCCTGTCATTTAACACCTTTTCTGATGGGAAACACAGCACATTCCTCATCCATGAAACATACTCTGCTTTAGAGCAATAAGCATGCTCTTGCTTACTAGACTCTCTAATACAGAAGGAAACGTGAGTGTGCTCTGAATAAAAGAACTGTGTTTCCTACACACAAGGACCATATCTAGTTCTACTCTGTTTCTGAAACTGATACAAACAACAGGTTCTCTAACGTCCAATGCTTTTCAGTTAAGAGCGAGAAATGTGTGAGCTTCGTGAACAATGTAGCTTCGTTTGAGCTCAAAAGTGGCTGCGTTTATCTGAAACGAAGTCTTGCTTGTAGGAAGACACAGAGCCAGGCATTTAACTCCATTTCTGAAGGGAAACACACGGCACATTTCTCATCCATGAAACACACTTTGCTTTAGAGCAAGAAGCACGTTCTTGGTTTGTAGACTCTCTAATACAGAGGGAAACGTGAGTGTGCTCAGAACATAAGAACTGTGTTTCCTACACACACGGACCATATCTAGTTCAACTCTGTTTCTGAAACTGATACAATACACAGGTCCTCTAACATCCAATGCTTTTCTGTTAAGAGCGAGAAACGTGTGAGCTTTGTGAACAATGTAGCTTCGTTTGAGCTGAAAAGTGACTGTGTTTATCTTAAACGAAGTCTTGCTTGTAGGAAGACACAGAGCAAGGCATTTAACTCCGTTTCTGAAGGGAAACACACAGCACAGTTCTCATCCATGAAACACACTCTGCTTTAGAGCAAGAAGCACGCTCTTGCTTTATAGAGTCTCTCATACAGAGGGAAACGTGAGTGTGCTCAGAACAAAAGAACTGTGTTTGCTACACACACGGACCATATCTAGTTCAAGTCTGCTTCTGAAACAGACACAAACCACAGGTCCTCTAACATCCAATGCTTTTCAGTTAAGAGCGAGAAACTTGTGAGCTTCATTAACAATGTAGCTTCGTTTGAGCTGAAAAGTGACTGCGTTTATCTGAAAAGAAGTCTTGCTTGTAGGAAGACACAGAGCCAGGCATTTAACTCCGTTTCTGAATGGAAATACACGGCACATTTCTCATCCATGAAACACACTCTGCTTTAGAGCAAGAAGCACGCTCTTGCTTTCTAGAGTCTCTCATAAAGAGGAAAAGGTGAGTGTGCTCAGAAAAAAAGAACTGTGTTTCCTACACACAAGGACCATATCTAGTTCTACTATGTTTCTGAAACTGATACAAACAACAGGTTCT
Source organism: Onychomys leucogaster (assembly GCA_949786385.1). Taxonomy (NCBI): domain Eukaryota; kingdom Metazoa; phylum Chordata; class Mammalia; order Rodentia; family Cricetidae; genus Onychomys; species Onychomys leucogaster. The sequence continues at coordinate 43,893,607 of OX460418.1, read as the reverse complement.
CTAAATCCAATGCTTTTCAGTTAAGAGCGAGAAACGTGTGAGCTTAGTGAACAATGTTGGTTCATTTGAGCTGAAAAGTGACTGCATTTACCTGAAACGAAGTATGCTTGTAGGAAGACACAGGCCCTGTCATTTAACACATTTTCCGAAGAGAAACTCAGCACATTCCTCATCCATGAAACATACTCTTCTTTAGAGCAATAAGCATGCTCTTGCTTTCTAGACTCTCTAATACAGAAGGAAACGTGAGTGTGCTCAGAACAAAAGAACTGTGTTTCCTACACACACGGACCATATCTAGTTCAACTCTGCTTCTGAAACAGACACAAACCACAGGTCCTCTAATATCCAATGCTTTTCTGTTAAGAGCGAGAAACGTGTGAGCTTCATGAACAATGTAGCTTCGTTTGAGCTGTAAAGTGACTGCGTTTACGTGAAACGAAGTCTCGCTTGTAGGAAGACACAGAGCCTGGCATTTAACTTCCTTTCTGAAGGGAAACACACAGCACAGTTCTCATCCATGAAACACACTCTGCTTTACATAAAGAAGCACGCTCTTGCTGTCTAGACTCTCTAATACAGAGGGAAACATGAGTGTGCTCAGAACAAAAGAACTGTGTTTCCTACACACAAGGACCATATCTAGTTCAACTCTGTTTCTGAAACTGATACAAACCACAGGTCCTCTTACATCCAATGCTTTTCAGTTAAGAGCGAGAAACGTGTGAGCTTTGTGAACAATGTAGCTCCGTTTGAGCTGAAAAGTGACTGCGTTTATCTTAAACGAATTCTTGCTTGTAGGAAGACACAGAGCCAGGCATTTAACTCCGTTTCTGAACGGAAAAACACGGCACATTTCTCATCCATGAAACACAATCTGCTTTAGAGCAAGAAGCACGCTCTCTCTTTCTATAGTCTCCAATACAGAGGAAAAGGTGAGTGTGCTCAGAACAAAAGAACTGTGTTTCCTACACCCAAGGACCATATCTAGTTCTACTCTGTTTCTGAAACTGATACAAACAACAGGTTCTCTAACGTCCAATGCTTTTCAGTTAAGAGCGAGAAATGTGTGAGCTTCGTGAACAATGTAGCTTCGTTTGAGCTGAAAAGTGACTGCGTTTATCTGAAACGAAGTCTTGCTTGTAGGAAGACACAGAGCCAGGCATTTAACACCGTTTCTGAAGGGAAACACACGGCATATTTCTTATCCATGAAAAACACTCTGCTTTAGAGCAAGAAGCACGCTCTTGCTTTCTAGCATCTCTAACACAGAGGGAAACGTGAGTGTGCAGAGAACAAAAGAACTGTGTTTCCTACACCCAAGGACCATATCTAGTTCTATTCTGTTTCTGAAACTGATACAAACAACAGGTCCTCCAACATCCAATGCTTTTCAGTTAAGAGCGAGAAATGTGTGAGCTTCGTGAACAATGTAGCTTCGTTTGAGCTCAAAAGTGACTGCGTTTATCTGAAACGAAGTCTAGCTTGTAGGAATACACAGAGCCAGGCATTTAACTCCGTTTCTGAAGGGAAACACACGGCACATTTCTTATCCATGAAACACACTCTGCTTTAGAGCAAGAAGCACGCTCTTGCTTTCTAGACTCTCTAATACTGAGGGAAACGTGAGTGTGCTCAGAACAAAAGAACTGTGTTTCCTACACACACGGACCATATCTAGTTCAACTCTGTTTCTGAAACTGATACAATACACAGGTCCTCTAACATCCAATGCTTTTCTGTTAAGAGCGAGAAACGTGTGAGCTTCGTGAACAATGTTGGTTCATTTGAGCTGAAAAGTGACTGCATTTACCTGAAACGAAGTCTTGCTTGTAGGAAGACACAGGCCCTGTCATTTAACACCTTTTCTGAAGGGAAACTCAGCACATTCCTCATCCATGAAACATACTCTTCTTTAGAGCAATAAGCATGCTCTTGCTTTCTAGACTCTCTAATACAGAAGGAAACGTGAGTGTGCTCAGAACAAAAGAACTGTGTTTCCTACACACACGGACCATATCTAGTTCAACTCTGCTTCTGAAACAGACACAAACCACAGGTCCTCTAACATCCAATGCTTTTCAGTTAAGAGCGAGAAACGTGTGAGCTTCATGAACAATGTAGCTTCGTTTGAGCTGTAAAGTGACTGTGTTTACGTGAAACGAAGTCTCGCTTGAAAGAAGACACAGAGCCTGGCATCTAACTTCCTTTCTGAAGGGAAACACACAGCACAGTTCTCATCCATGAAACACACTCTGCTTTAGAGCAAGAAGCACGCTCTTGCTTTCTAGACTCTCTAATACAGAGGGAAACGTGAGTGTGCTCAGAAAAAAAGAACTGTGTTTCCTACACACACGGACCATATCTAGTTCAACTCTGTTTTTGAAACTGATACAAACCACAGGTCCTCTAAAATCCAATGCTTTTCAGTTAAGAGCAAGAAACGAGTGAGCTTCGTGAACAATGTAGGTTCATTTGAGCTGAAAAGTGACTTCATTTACCGGAAACGAAGTCTGGCTTGTAGGAAGACACAGGCCCTGTCATTTAACACCTTTTCTGATGGGAAACACAGCACATTCCTCATCCATGAAACATACTCTGCTTTAGAGCAATAAGCATGCTCTTTCTTACTAGAATCTCTAAAACAGAAGGAAACGTGATTGTGCTCAGAATAAAAGAACTGTGTTTCCTACACACACAGACCATATCTAGTTCAACTCTGTTTCTGAAACTGATACAAACCACAGGTCCTCTAACATCCAATGCTTTTCAGTTAAGAGCGAGAAACGTGTGAGCTTTGTGAACAATGTAGCTCCGTTTGAGCTGAAAAGTGACTGCCTTTATCTTAAACGAATTCTTGCTTGTAGGAAGACACAGAGCCAGGCATTTAACTCCGTTTCTGAACGGAAAAACACGGCACATTTCTCATCCATGAAACACAATCTGCTTTAGAGCAAGAAGCACGCTCTCTCTTTCTATAGTCTCCAATACAGAGGAAAAGGTGAGTGTGCTCAGAACAAAAGAACTGTGTTTCCTACACCCAAGGACCATATCTAGTTCTACTCTGTTTCTGAAACTGATACAAACAACAGGTTCTCTAACGTCCAATGCTTTTCAGTTAAGAGCGAGAAATGTGTGAGCTTCGTGAACAATGTAGCTTCGTTTGAGCTGAAAAGTGACTGCGTTTATCTGAAACGAAGTCTTGCTTGTAGGAAGACACAGAGCCAGGCATTTAACACCGTTTCTGAAGGGAAACACACGGCATATTTCTTATCCATGAAAAACACTCTGCTTTAGAGCAAGAAGCACGCTCTTGCTTTCTAGCATCTCTAACACAGAGGGAAACGTGAGTGTGCAGAGAACAAAAGAACTGTGTTTCCTACACCCAAGGACCATATCTAGTTCTATTCTGTTTCTGAAACTGATACAAACAACAGGTCCTCCAACATCCAATGCTTTTCAGTTAAGAGCGAGAAATGTGTGAGCTTCGTGAACAATGTAGCTTCGTTTGAGCTCAAAAGTGACTGCGTTTATCTGAAACGAAGTCTAGCTTGTAGGAATACACAGAGCCAGGCATTTAACTCCGTTTCTGAAGGGAAACACACGGCACATTTCTTATCCATGAAACACACTCTGCTTTAGAGCAAGAAGCACGCTCTTGCTTTCTAGACTCTCTAATACTGAGGGAAACGTGAGTGTGCTCAGAACAAAAGAACTGTGTTTCCTACACACACGGACCATATCTAGTTCAACTCTGTTTCTGAAACTGATACAATACACAGGTCCTCTAACATCCAATGCTTTTCTGTTAAGAGCGAGAAACGTGTGAGCTTCGTGAACAATGTTGGTTCATTTGAGCTGAAAAGTGACTGCATTTACCTGAAACGAAGTCTTGCTTGTAGGAAGACACAGGACCTGTCATTTAACACCTTTTCTGAAGGGAAACTCAGCACATTCCTCATCCATGAAACATACTCTTCTTTAGAGCAATAAGCATGCTCTTGCTTTCTAGACTCTCTAATACAGAAGGAAACGTGAGTGTGCTCAGAACAAAAGAACTGTGTTTCCTACACACACGGACCATATCTAGTTCAACTCTGCTTCTGAAACAGACACAAACCACAGGTCCTCTAACATCCAATGCTTTTCAGTTAAGAGCGAGAAACGTGTGAGCTTCATGAACAATGTAGCTTCGTTTGAGCTGTAAAGTGACTGTGTTTACGTGAAACGAAGTCTCGCTTGAAAGAAGACACAGAGCCTGGCATCTAACTTCCTTTCTGAAGGGAAACACACAGCACAGTTCTCATCCATGAAACACACTCTGCTTTAGAGCAAGAAGCACGCTCTTGCTTTCTAGACTCTCTAATACAGAGGGAAACGTGAGTGTGCTCAGAAAAAAAGAACTGTGTTTCCTACACACACGGACCATATCTAGTTCAACTCTGTTTTTGAAACTGATACAAACCACAGGTCCTCTAAAATCCAATGCTTTTCAGTTAAGAGCAAGAAACGAGTGAGCTTCGTGAACAATGTAGGTTCATTTGAGCTGAAAAGTGACTTCATTTACCGGAAACGAAGTCTGGCTTGTAGGAAGACACAGGCCCTGTCATTTAACACCTTTTCTGATGGGAAACACAGCACATTCCTCATCCATGAAACATACTCTGCTTTAGAGCAATAAGCATGCTCTTTCTTACTAGAATCTCTAAAACAGAAGGAAACGTGATTGTGCTCAGAATAAAAGAACTGTGTTTCCTACACACACAGACCATATCTAGTTCAACTCTGTTTCTGAAACTGATACAAACCACAGGTCCTCTAACATCCAATGCTTTTCAGTTAAGAGCGAGAAACGTGTGAGCTTCATGAACAATGTAGCTTCGTTTGAGCTGTAAAGTGACTGCATTTACGTGAAACGAAGTCTCGCTTGAAAGAAGACACAGAGCCTGGCATCTAACTTCCTTTCTGAAGGGAAACACACAGCACAGTTCTCATCCATGAAACACACTCTGCTTTAGAGCAAGAAGCACGCTCTTGCTTTCTAGACTCTCTAATACAGAGAGAAACCTGAGTGTGCTCAGAAAAAAAGAACTGTGTTTCCTACACACACGGACCATATCTAGTTCAACTCTGTTTTTGAAACTGATACAAACCACAGGTCCTCTAAAATCCAATGCTTTTCAGTTAAGAGCAAGAAACGAGTGAGCTTCGTGAACAATGTAGGTTCATTTGAGCTGAAAAGTGACTTCATTTACCGGAAACGAAGTCTGGCTTGTAGGAAGACACAGGCCCTGTCATTTAACACCTTTTCTGATGGGAAACACAGCACATTCCTCATCCATGAAACATACTCTGCTTTAGAGCAATAAGCATGCTCTTGCTTACTAGACTCTCTAATACAGAAGGAAACGTGAGTGTGCTCTGAATAAAAGAACTGTGTTTCCTACACACAAGGACCATATCTAGTTCTACTCTGTTTCTGAAACTGATACAAACAACAGGTTCTCTAACGTCCAATGCTTTTCAGTTAAGAGCGAGAAATGTGTGAGCTTCGTGAACAATGTAGCTTCGTTTGAGCTCAAAAGTGGCTGCGTTTATCTGAAACGAAGTCTTGCTTGTAGGAAGACACAGAGCCAGGCATTTAACTCCATTTCTGAAGGGAAACACACGGCACATTTCTCATCCATGAAACACACTTTGCTTTAGAGCAAGAAGCACGTTCTTGGTTTGTAGACTCTCTAATACAGAGGGAAACGTGAGTGTGCTCAGAACATAAGAACTGTGTTTCCTACACACACGGACCATATCTAGTTCAACTCTGTTTCTGAAACTGATACAATACACAGGTCCTCTAACATCCAATGCTTTTCTGTTAAGAGCGAGAAACGTGTGAGCTTTGTGAACAATGTAGCTTCGTTTGAGCTGAAAAGTGACTGTGTTTATCTTAAACGAAGTCTTGCTTGTAGGAAGACACAGAGCAAGGCATTTAACTCCGTTTCTGAAGGGAAACACACAGCACAGTTCTCATCCATGAAACACACTCTGCTTTAGAGCAAGAAGCACGCTCTTGCTTTATAGAGTCTCTCATACAGAGGGAAACGTGAGTGTGCTCAGAACAAAAGAACTGTGTTTGCTACACACACGGACCATATCTAGTTCAAGTCTGCTTCTGAAACAGACACAAACCACAGGTCCTCTAACATCCAATGCTTTTCAGTTAAGAGCGAGAAACTTGTGAGCTTCATTAACAATGTAGCTTCGTTTGAGCTGAAAAGTGACTGCGTTTATCTGAAAAGAAGTCTTGCTTGTAGGAAGACACAGAGCCAGGCATTTAACTCCGTTTCTGAATGGAAATACACGGCACATTTCTCATCCATGAAACACACTCTGCTTTAGAGCAAGAAGCACGCTCTTGCTTTCTAGAGTCTCTCATAAAGAGGAAAAGGTGAGTGTGCTCAGAAAAAAAGAACTGTGTTTCCTACACACAAGGACCATATCTAGTTCTACTATGTTTCTGAAACTGATACAAACAACAGGTTCTCTAAATCCAATGCTTTTCAGTTAAGAGCGAGAAACGTGTGAGCTTAGTGAACAATGTTGGTTCATTTGAGCTGAAAAGTGACTGCATTTACCTGAAACGAAGTATGCTTGTAGGAAGACACAGGCCCTGTCATTTAACACATTTTCCGAAGAGAAACTCAGCACATTCCTCATCCATGAAACATACTCTTCTTTAGAGCAATAAGCATGCTCTTGCTTTCTAGACTCTCTAATACAGAAGGAAACGTGAGTGTGCTCAGAACAAAAGAACTGTGTTTCCTACACACACGGACCATATCTAGTTCAACTCTGCTTCTGAAACAGACACAAACCACAGGTCCTCTAATATCCAATGCTTTTCTGTTAAGAGCGAGAAACGTGTGAGCTTCATGAACAATGTAGCTTCGTTTGAGCTGTAAAGTGACTGCGTTTACGTGAAACGAAGTCTCGCTTGTAGGAAGACACAGAGCCTGGCATTTAACTTCCTTTCTGAAGGGAAACACACAGCACAGTTCTCATCCATGAAACACACTCTGCTTTACATAAAGAAGCACGCTCTTGCTGTCTAGACTCTCTAATACAGAGGGAAACATGAGTGTGCTCAGAACAAAAGAACTGTGTTTCCTACACACAAGGACCATATCTAGTTCAACTCTGTTTCTGAAACTGATACAAACCACAGGTCCTCTAACATCCAATGCTTTTCAGTTAAGAGCGAGAAACGTGTGAGCTTCATGAACAATGTAGCTTCGTTTGAGCTGTAAAGTGACTGTGTTTACGTGAAACGAAGTCTCGCTTGAAAGAAGACACAGAGCCTGGCATCTAACTTCCTTTCTGAAGGGAAACACACAGCACAGTTCTCATCCATGAAACACACTCTGCTTTAGAGCAAGAAGCACGCTCTTGCTTTCTAGACTCTCTAATACAGAGGGAAACGTGAGTGTGCTCAGAAAAAAAGAACTGTGTTTCCTACACACACGGACCATATCTAGTTCAACTCTGTTTTTGAAACTGATACAAACCACAGGTCCTCTAAAATCCAATGCTTTTCAGTTAAGAGCAAGAAACGAGTGAGCTTCGTGAACAATGTAGGTTCATTTGAGCTGAAAAGTGACTTCATTTACCGGAAACGAAGTCTGGCTTGTAGGAAGACACAGGCCCTGTCATTTAACACCTTTTCTGATGGGAAACACAGCACATTCCTCATCCATGAAACATACTCTGCTTTAGAGCAATAAGCATGCTCTTTCTTACTAGAATCTCTAAAACAGAAGGAAACGTGATTGTGCTCAGAATAAAAGAACTGTGTTTCCTACACACACAGACCATATCTAGTTCAACTCTGTTTCTGAAACTGATACAAACCACAGGTCCTCTAACATCCAATGCTTTTCAGTTAAGAGCGAGAAACGTGTGAGCTTTGTGAACAATGTAGCTCCGTTTGAGCTGAAAAGTGACTGCCTTTATCTTAAACGAATTCTTGCTTGTAGGAAGACACAGAGCCAGGCATTTAACTCCGTTTCTGAACGGAAAAACACGGCACATTTCTCATCCATGAAACACAATCTGCTTTAGAGCAAGAAGCACGCTCTCTCTTTCTATAGTCTCCAATACAGAGGAAAAGGTGAGTGTGCTCAGAACAAAAGAACTGTGTTTCCTACACCCAAGGACCATATCTAGTTCTACTCTGTTTCTGAAACTGATACAAACAACAGGTTCTCTAACGTCCAATGCTTTTCAGTTAAGAGCGAGAAATGTGTGAGCTTCGTGAACAATGTAGCTTCGTTTGAGCTGAAAAGTGACTGCGTTTATCTGAAACGAAGTCTTGCTTGTAGGAAGACACAGAGCCAGGCATTTAACACCGTTTCTGAAGGGAAACACACGGCATATTTCTTATCCATGAAAAACACTCTGCTTTAGAGCAAGAAGCACGCTCTTGCTTTCTAGCATCTCTAACACAGAGGGAAACGTGAGTGTGCAGAGAACAAAAGAACTGTGTTTCCTACACCCAAGGACCATATCTAGTTCTATTCTGTTTCTGAAACTGATACAAACAACAGGTCCTCCAACATCCAATGCTTTTCAGTTAAGAGCGAGAAATGTGTGAGCTTCGTGAACAATGTAGCTTCGTTTGAGCTCAAAAGTGACTGCGTTTATCTGAAACGAAGTCTAGCTTGTAGGAATACACAGAGCCAGGCATTTAACTCCGTTTCTGAAGGGAAACACACGGCACATTTCTTATCCATGAAACACACTCTGCTTTAGAGCAAGAAGCACGCTCTTGCTTTCTAGACTCTCTAATACTGAGGGAAACGTGAGTGTGCTCAGAACAAAAGAACTGTGTTTCCTACACACACGGACCATATCTAGTTCAACTCTGTTTCTGAAACTGATACAATACACAGGTCCTCTAACATCCAATGCTTTTCTGTTAAGAGCGAGAAACGTGTGAGCTTCGTGAACAATGTTGGTTCATTTGAGCTGAAAAGTGACTGCATTTACCTGAAACGAAGTCTTGCTTGTAGGAAGACACAGGACCTGTCATTTAACACCTTTTCTGAAGGGAAACTCAGCACATTCCTCATCCATGAAACATACTCTTCTTTAGAGCAATAAGCATGCTCTTGCTTTCTAGACTCTCTAATACAGAAGGAAACGTGAGTGTGCTCAGAACAAAAGAACTGTGTTTCCTACACACACGGACCATATCTAGTTCAACTCTGCTTCTGAAACAGACACAAACCACAGGTCCTCTAACATCCAATGCTTTTCAGTTAAGAGCGAGAAACGTGTGAGCTTCATGAACAATGTAGCTTCGTTTGAGCTGTAAAGTGACTGTGTTTACGTGAAACGAAGTCTCGCTTGAAAGAAGACACAGAGCCTGGCATCTAACTTCCTTTCTGAAGGGAAACACACAGCACAGTTCTCATCCATGAAACACACTCTGCTTTAGAGCAAGAAGCACGCTCTTGCTTTCTAGACTCTCTAATACAGAGGGAAACGTGAGTGTGCTCAGAAAAAAAGAACTGTGTTTCCTACACACACGGACCATATCTAGTTCAACTCTGTTTTTGAAACTGATACAAACCACAGGTCCTCTAAAATCCAATGCTTTTCAGTTAAGAGCAAGAAACGAGTGAGCTTCGTGAACAATGTAGGTTCATTTGAGCTGAAAAGTGACTTCATTTACCGGAAACGAAGTCTGGCTTGTAGGAAGACACAGGCCCTGTCATTTAACACCTTTTCTGATGGGAAACACAGCACATTCCTCATCCATGAAACATACTCTGCTTTAGAGCAATAAGCATGCTCTTTCTTACTAGAATCTCTAAAACAGAAGGAAACGTGATTGTGCTCAGAATAAAAGAACTGTGTTTCCTACACACACAGACCATATCTAGTTCAACTCTGTTTCTGAAACTGATACAAACCACAGGTCCTCTAACATCCAATGCTTTTCAGTTAAGAGCGAGAAACGTGTGAGCTTCATGAACAATGTAGCTTCGTTTGAGCTGTAAAGTGACTGCATTTACGTGAAACGAAGTCTCGCTTGAAAGAAGACACAGAGCCTGGCATCTAACTTCCTTTCTGAAGGGAAACACACAGCACAGTTCTCATCCATGAAACACACTCTGCTTTAGAGCAAGAAGCACGCTCTTGCTTTCTAGACTCTCTAATACAGAGAGAAACCTGAGTGTGCTCAGAAAAAAAGAACTGTGTTTCCTACACACACGGACCATATCTAGTTCAACTCTGTTTTTGAAACTGATACAAACCACAGGTCCTCTAAAATCCAATGCTTTTCAGTTAAGAGCAAGAAACGAGTGAGCTTCGTGAACAATGTAGGTTCATTTGAGCTGAAAAGTGACTTCATTTACCGGAAACGAAGTCTGGCTTGTAGGAAGACACAGGCCCTGTCATTTAACACCTTTTCTGATGGGAAACACAGCACATTCCTCATCCATGAAACATACTCTGCTTTAGAGCAATAAGCATGCTCTTGCTTACTAGACTCTCTAATACAGAAGGAAACGTGAGTGTGCTCTGAATAAAAGAACTGTGTTTCCTACACACAAGGACCATATCTAGTTCTACTCTGTTTCTGAAACTGATACAAACAACAGGTTCTCTAACGTCCAATGCTTTTCAGTTAAGAGCGAGAAATGTGTGAGCTTCGTGAACAATGTAGCTTCGTTTGAGCTCAAAAGTGGCTGCGTTTATCTGAAACGAAGTCTTGCTTGTAGGAAGACACAGAGCCAGGCATTTAACTCCATTTCTGAAGGGAAACACACGGCACATTTCTCATCCATGAAACACACTTTGCTTTAGAGCAAGAAGCACGTTCTTGGTTTGTAGACTCTCTAATACAGAGGGAAACGTGAGTGTGCTCAGAACATAAGAACTGTGTTTCCTACACACACGGACCATATCTAGTTCAACTCTGTTTCTGAAACTGATACAATACACAGGTCCTCTAACATCCAATGCTTTTCTGTTAAGAGCGAGAAACGTGTGAGCTTTGTGAACAATGTAGCTTCGTTTGAGCTGAAAAGTGACTGTGTTTATCTTAAACGAAGTCTTGCTTGTAGGAAGACACAGAGCAAGGCATTTAACTCCGTTTCTGAAGGGAAACACACAGCACAGTTCTCATCCATGAAACACACTCTGCTTTAGAGCAAGAAGCACGCTCTTGCTTTATAGAGTCTCTCATACAGAGGGAAACGTGAGTGTGCTCAGAACAAAAGAACTGTGTTTGCTACACACACGGACCATATCTAGTTCAAGTCTGCTTCTGAAACAGACACAAACCACAGGTCCTCTAACATCCAATGCTTTTCAGTTAAGAGCGAGAAACTTGTGAGCTTCATTAACAATGTAGCTTCGTTTGAGCTGAAAAGTGACTGCGTTTATCTGAAAAGAAGTCTTGCTTGTAGGAAGACACAGAGCCAGGCATTTAACTCCGTTTCTGAATGGAAATACACGGCACATTTCTCATCCATGAAACACACTCTGCTTTAGAGCAAGAAGCACGCTCTTGCTTTCTAGAGTCTCTCATAAAGAGGAAAAGGTGAGTGTGCTCAGAAAAAAAGAACTGTGTTTCCTACACACAAGGACCATATCTAGTTCTACTATGTTTCTGAAACTGATACAAACAACAGGTTCTCTAAATCCAATGCTTTTCAGTTAAGAGCGAGAAACGTGTGAGCTTAGTGAACAATGTTGGTTCATTTGAGCTGAAAAGTGACTGCATTTACCTGAAACGAAGTATGCTTGTAGGAAGACACAGGCCCTGTCATTTAACACATTTTCCGAAGAGAAACTCAGCACATTCCTCATCCATGAAACATACTCTTCTTTAGAGCAATAAGCATGCTCTTGCTTTCTAGACTCTCTAATACAGAAGGAAACGTGAGTGTGCTCAGAACAAAAGAACTGTGTTTCCTACACACACGGACCATATCTAGTTCAACTCTGCTTCTGAAACAGACACAAACCACAGGTCCTCTAATATCCAATGCTTTTCTGTTAAGAGCGAGAAACGTGTGAGCTTCATGAACAATGTAGCTTCGTTTGAGCTGTAAAGTGACTGCGTTTACGTGAAACGAAGTCTCGCTTGTAGGAAGACACAGAGCCTGGCATTTAACTTCCTTTCTGAAGGGAAACACACAGCACAGTTCTCATCCATGAAACACACTCTGCTTTACATAAAGAAGCACGCTCTTGCTGTCTAGACTCTCTAATACAGAGGGAAACATGAGTGTGCTCAGAACAAAAGAACTGTGTTTCCTACACACAAGGACCATATCTAGTTCAACTCTGTTTCTGAAACTGATACAAACCACAGGTCCTCTTACATCCAATGCTTTTCAGTTAAGAGCGAGAAACGTGTGAGCTTTGTGAACAATGTAGCTCCGTTTGAGCTGAAAAGTGACTGCGTTTATCTTAAACGAATTCTTGCTTGTAGGAAGACACAGAGCCAGGCATTTAACTCCGTTTCTGAACGGAAAAACATGGCACATTTCTCATCCATGAAACACAATCTGCTTTAGAGCAAGAAGCACGCTCTCTCTTTCTATAGTCTCCAATACAGAGGAAAAGGTGAGTGTGCTCAGAACAAAAGAACTGTGTTTCCTACACCCAAGGACCATATCTAGTTCTACTCTGTTTCTGAAACTGATACAAACAACAGGTTCTCTAACGTCCAATGCTTTTCAGTTAAGAGCGAGAAATGTGTGAGCTTCGTGAACAATGTAGCTTCGTTTGAGCTGAAAAGTGACTGCGTTTATCTGAAACGAAGTCTTGTTTGTAGGAAGACACAGAGCCAGGCATTTAACACCGTTTCTGAAGGGAAACACACGGCATATTTCTTATCCATGAAAAACACTCTGCTTTAGAGCAAGAAGCACGCTCTTGCTTTCTAGCATCTCTAACACAGAGGGAAACGTGAGTGTGCAGAGAACAAAAGAACTGTGTTTCCTACACCCAAGGACCATATCTAGTTCTATTCTGTTTCTGAAACTGATACAAACAACAGGTCCTCCAACATCCAATGCTTTTCAGTTAAGAGCGAGAAATGTGTGAGCTTCGTGAACAATGTAGCTTCGTTTGAGCTCAAAAGTGACTGCGTTTATCTGAAACGAAGTCTAGCTTGTAGGAATACACAGAGCCAGGCATTTAACTCCGTTTCTGAAGGGAAACACACGGCACATTTCTTATCCATGAAACACACTCTGCTTTAGAGCAAGAAGCACGCTCTTGCTTTCTAGACTCTCTAATACTGAGGGAAACGTGAGTGTGCTCAGAACAAAAGAACTGTGTTTCCTACACACACGGACCATATCTAGTTCAACTCTGTTTCTGAAACTGATACAATACACAGGTCCTCTAACATCCAATGCTTTTCTGTTAAGAGCGAGAAACGTGTGAGCTTCGTGAACAATGTTGGTTCATTTGAGCTGAAAAGTGACTGCATTTACCTGAAACGAAGTCTTGCTTGTAGGAAGACACAGGCCCTGTCATTTAACACCTTTTCTGAAGGGAAACTCAGCACATTCCTCATCCATGAAACATACTCTTCTTTAGAGCAATAAGCATGCTCTTGCTTTCTAGACTCTCTAATACAGAAGGAAACGTGAGTGTGCTCAGAACAAAAGAACTGTGTTTCCTACACACACGGACCATATCTAGTTCAACTCTGCTTCTGAAACAGACACAAACCACAGGTCCTCTAACATCCAATGCTTTTCAGTTAAGAGCGAGAAACGTGTGAGCTTCATGAACAATGTAGCTTCGTTTGAGCTGTAAAGTGACTGTGTTTACGTGAAACGAAGTCTCGCTTGAAAGAAGACACAGAGCCTGGCATCTAACTTCCTTTCTGAAGGGAAACACACAGCACAGTTCTCATCCATGAAACACACTCTGCTTTAGAGCAAGAAGCACGCTCTTGCTTTCTAGACTCTCTAATACAGAGGGAAACGTGAGTGTGCTCAGAAAAAAAGAACTGTGTTTCCTACACACACGGACCATATCTAGTTCAACTCTGTTTTTGAAACTGATACAAACCACAGGTCCTCTAAAATCCAATGCTTTTCAGTTAAGAGCAAGAAACGAGTGAGCTTCGTGAACAATGTAGGTTCATTTGAGCTGAAAAGTGACTTCATTTACCGGAAACGAAGTCTGGCTTGTAGGAAGACACAGGCCCTGTCATTTAACACCTTTTCTGATGGGAAACACAGCACATTCCTCATCCATGAAACATACTCTGCTTTAGAGCAATAAGCATGCTCTTTCTTACTAGAATCTCTAAAACAGAAGGAAACGTGATTGTGCTCAGAATAAAAGAACTGTGTTTCCTACACACACAGACCATATCTAGTTCAACTCTGTTTCTGAAACTGATACAAACCACAGGTCCTCTAACATCCAATGCTTTTAACTTAAGAGCGAGAAACGTGTGAGCTTCGTGAACAATGTAGCTTCGTTTGAGCTGAAAAGTGACTGCTTTTATCTGAAACGAAGTCTTGCTTATAGGAAAACACAGAGCCTGGCATTTAACTCTGTTTGTGAAGGGAAACACAGGGCACATATCGCATCCATGAAACACACTCTGCTTTAGCGCAAACAGCACGCTCTTGCTTTCTAGACTCTCTAATACAGAGGGAAACCTGAGTGTGCTCAGAACAAAAGAACTGTGTTTCCTACACACACGGACCATATCTAGTTCAACTCTGTTTCTGAAACTGATACAATACACAGGTCCTCTAACATCCAATGCTTTTCTGTTAAGAGCGAGAAACATGTGAGCTTCGTGAACAATGTTGGTTCATTTGAGCTGAAAAGTGACTGCATTTACCTGAAACGAAGTCTTGCTTGTAGGAAGACACAGGCCCTGTCATTTAACACCTTTTCTGAAGGGAAACTCAGCACATTCCTCATCCATGAAACATACTCTTCTTTAGAGCAATAAGCATGCTCTTGCTTTCTAGACTCTCTAATACAGAAGGAAACGTGAGTGTGCTCAGAACAAAAGAACTGTGTTTCCTACACACACGGACCATATCTAGTTCAACTCTGCTTCTGAAACAGACACAAACCACAGGTCCTCTAACATCCAATGCTTTTCAGTTAAGAGCGAGAAACGTGTGAGCTTCATGAACAATGTAGCTTCGTTTGAGCTGTAAAGTGACTGCTTTTACGTGAAACGAAGTCTCGCTTGAAAGAAGACACAGAGCCTGGCATCTAACTTCCTTTCTGAAGGGAAACACACAGCACAGTTCTCATCCATGAAACACACTCTGCTTTAGAGCAAGAAGCACGCTCTTGCTTTCTAGACTCTTAATACAGAGGGAAACGTGAGTGTGCTCAGAAAAAAAGAACTGTGTTTCCTACACACACGGACCATATCTAGTTTAACTCTGTTTTTGAAACTGATACAAACCACAGGTCCTCTAAAATCCAATGCTTTTCAGTTAAGAGCAAGAAACGAGTGAGCTTCGTGAACAATGTAGGTTCATTTGAGCTGAAAAGTGACTTCATTTACCGGAAACGAAGTCTGGCTTGTAGGAAAACACAGGCCCTGTCATTTAACACCTTTTCTGATGGGAAACACAGCACATTCCTCATCCATGAAACATACTCTGCTTTAGAGCAATAAGCATGCTCTTTCTTACTAGACTCTCTAAAACAGAAGGAAACGTGATTGTGCTCAGAATAAAAGAACTATGTTTCCTACACACACAGACCATATCTAGTTCAACTCTGTTTCTGAAACTGATACAAACCACAGGTCCTCTAACATCCAATGCTTTTCACTTAAGAGCGAGAAACGTGTGAGCTTCGTGAACAATGTAGCTTCGTTTGAGCTGAAAAGTGACTGCTTTTATTTGAAACGAAGTCTTGCTTATAGGAAGACACAGAGCCTGGCATTTAACTCCGTTTGTGAAGGGAAACACAGGGCACATATCGCATCCATGAAACACACTCTGCTTTAGCGCAAACAGCACGCTCTTTCATTCTAGAGTCTCTAATATACAGGGAAACGTGAGTGTGCTCAGATCAAAAGAACTGTGTTTCCTACACACAAGGACCATATCTAGTTCTACTATGTTTTGAAACTGATACAAACAACAGGTCCTCTAACATCCAATGCTTTTCAGTTAAGAGCGAGAAATGTGTGAGCTTTGTGAACAATGTAGCTTCGTTTGAGCTCAAAAGTGACTGCGTTTATCTGAAACGAAGTCTTGCTTGTAGGAAGACACAGAGCCAGGCATTTAACTCCGTTTCTGAAGGGAAAACACGGCACATTTCTTATCCATGAAACACACTCTGCTTTAGAGCAAGAAGCACGCTCTTGCTTTCTAGCCTCTCTAATACAGAGGGAAACGTGAGTGTGCTCAGAACAAAAGAACTGTGTTTCCTACACCCAAGGACCATATCTAGTTCTACTCTGTTTCTGAAACTGATACAAACAACAGGTCCTCCAACATCCAATGCTTTTCAGTTAAGAGCGAGAAACGTGTGAGCTTAGTGAACAATGTTGGTTCATTTGAGCTGAAAAGTGACTGCATTTACCTGAAACGAAGTATGCTTGTAGGAAGACACAGGCCCTGTCATTTAACACCTTTTCCAAAGGGAATCTCAGCACATTCCTCATCCATGAAACATACTCTTCTTTAGAGCTTTAAGCATGCTCTTGCTTTCTAGACTCTCTAATACAGAAGGAAACGTGAGTGTGCTCAGAACAAAAGAACTGTGTTTCCTACACACACGGACCATATCTAGTTCAACTCTGCTTCTGAAACAGACACAAACCACAGGTCCTCTAACATCCAATGCTTTTCAGTTAAGAGCGAGAAACGTGTGAGCTTCATGAACAATGTAGCTTCGTTTGAGCTGAAAAGTGACTGCGTTTATCTGAAACGAAGTCTTGCTTGTAGGAAGACACAGAGCCAGGCATTTAACACCGTTTCTGAAGGGAAACACACGGCATATTTCTTATCCATGAAACACACTCTGCTTTAGAGCAAGAAGCACGCTCTTGCTTTCTAGCATCTCTAATACAGAGGGAAACGTGAGTGTGCAGAGAACAAAAGAACTGTGTTTCCTACACCCAAGGACCATATCTAGTTCTACTCTGTTTCTGAAACTGATACAAACAACAGGTCCTCCAACATCCAATGCTTTTCAGTTAAGAGCGAGAAATGTGTGAGCTTCGTGAACAATGTAGCTTCGTTTGAGCTCAAAAGTGACTGCGTTTATCTGAAACGAAGTCTAGCTTGTAGGAATACACAGAGCCAGGCATTTAACTCCGTTTCTGAAGGGAAACACAGGGCACATTTCTTATCCATGAAACACACTCTGCTTTAGAGCAAGAAGCACGCTCTTGCTTTCTAGACTCTCTAATACAGAGGGAAACGTGAGTGTGCTCAGAACAAAAGAACTGTGTTTCCTACACACACGGACCATATCTAGTTCAACTCTGTTTCTGAAACTGATACAATACACAGGTCCTCTAACATCCAATGCTTTTCTGTTAAGAGCGAGAAACGTGTGAGCTTCGTGAACAATGTTGGTTCATTTGAGCTGAAAAGTGACTGCATTTACCTGAAACGAAGTCTTGCTTGTAGGAAGACACAGGCCCTGTCATTTAACACCTTTTCTGAAGGGAAACTCAGCACATTCCTCATCCATGAAACATACTCTTCTTTAGAGCAATAAGCATGCTCTTGCTTTCTAGACTCTCTAATACAGAAGGAAACGTGAGTGTGCTCAGAACAAAAGAACTGTGTTTCCTACACACACGGACCATATCTAGTTCAACTCTGCTTCTGAAACAGACACAAACCACAGGTCCTCTAACATCCAATGCTTTTCAGTTAAGAGCGAGAAACGTGTGAGCTTCATGAACAATGTAGCTTCGTTTGAGCTGTAAAGTGACTGTGTTTACGTGAAACGAAGTCTCGCTTGAAAGAAGACACAGAGCCTGGCATCTAACTTCCTTTCTGAAGGGAAACACACAGCACAGTTCTCATCCATGAAACACACTCTGCTTTAGAGCAAGAAGCACGCTCTTGCTTTCTAGACTCTCTAATACAGAGGGAAACGTGAGTGTGCTCAGAAAAAAAGAACTGTGTTTCCTACACACACGGACCATATCTAGTTCAACTCTGTTTTTGAAACTGATACAAACCACAGGTCCTCTAAAATACAATGCTTTTCAGTTAAGAGCAAGAAACGAGTGAGCTTCGTGAACAATGTAGGTTCATTTGAGCTGAAAAGTGACTTCATTTACCGGAAACGAAGTCTGGCTTGTAGGAAGACACAGGCCCTGTCATTTAACACCTTTTCTGATGGGAAACACAGCACATTCCTCATCCATGAAACATACTCTGCTTTAGAGCAATAAGCATGCTCTTTCTTACTAGAATCTCTAAAACAGAAGGAAACGTGATTGTGCTCAGAATAAAAGAACTGTGTTTCCTACACACACAGACCATATCTAGTTCAACTCTGTTTCTGAAACTGATACAAACCACAGGTCCTCTAACATCCAATGCTTTTAACTTAAGAGCGAGAAACGTGTGAGCTTCGTGAACAATGTAGCTTCGTTTGAGCTGAAAAGTGACTGCTTTTATCTGAAACGAAGTCTTGCTTATAGGAAAACACAGAGCCTGGCATTTAACTCCGTTTGTGAAGGGAAACACAGGGCACATATCGCATCCATGAAACACACTCTGCTTTAGCGCAAACAGCACGCTCTTGCTTTCTAGACTCTCTAATACAGAGGGAAACCTGAGTGTGCTCAGAACAAAAGAACTGTGTTTCCTACACACACGGACCATATCTAGTTCAACTCTGTTTCTGAAACTGATACAATACACAGGTCCTCTAACATCCAATGCTTTTCTGTTAAGAGCGAGAAACATGTGAGCTTCGTGAACAATGTTGGTTCATTTGAGCTGAAAAGTGACTGCATTTACCTGAAACGAAGTCTTGCTTGTAGGAAGACACAGGCCCTGTCATTTAACACCTTTTCTGAAGGGAAACTCAGCACATTCCTCATCCATGAAACATACTCTTCTTTAGAGCAATAAGCATGCTCTTGCTTTCTAGACTCTCTAATACAGAAGGAAACGTGAGTGTGCTCAGAACAAAAGAACTGTGTTTCCTACACACACGGACCATATCTAGTTCAACTCTGCTTCTGAAACAGACACAAACCACAGGTCCTCTAACATCCAATGCTTTTCAGTTAAGAGCGAGAAACGTGTGAGCTTCATGAACAATGTAGCTTCGTTTGAGCTGTAAAGTGACTGCTTTTACGTGAAACGAAGTCTCGCTTGAAAGAAGACACAGAGCCTGGCATCTAACTTCCTTTCTGAAGGGAAACACACAGCACAGTTCTCATCCATGAAACACACTCTGCTTTAGAGCAAGAAGCACGCTCTTGCTTTCTAGACTCTCTAATACAGAGGGAAACGTGAGTGTGCTCAGAAAAAAAGAACTGTGTTTCCTACACACACGGACCATATCTAGTTTAACTCTGTTTTTGAAACTGATACAAACCACAGGTCCTCTAAAATCCAATGCTTTTCAGTTAAGAGCAAGAAACGAGTGAGCTTCGTGAACAATGTAGGTTCATTTGAGCTGAAAAGTGACTTCATTTACCGGAAACGAAGTCTGGCTTGTAGGAAAACACAGGCCCTGTCATTTAACACCTTTTCTGATGGGAAACACAGCACATTCCTCATCCATGAAACATACTCTGCTTTAGAGCAATAAGCATGCTCTTTCTTACTAGACTCTCTAAAACAGAAGGAAACGTGATTGTGCTCAGAATAAAAGAACTATGTTTCCTACACACACAGACCATATCTAGTTCAACTCTGTTTCTGAAACTGATACAAACCACAGGTCCTCTAACATCCAATGCTTTTCACTTAAGAGCGAGAAACGTGTGAGCTTCGTGAACAATGTAGCTTCGTTTGAGCTGAAAAGTGACTGCTTTTATTTGAAACGAAGTCTTGCTTATAGGAAGACACAGAGCCTGGCATTTAACTCCGTTTGTGAAGGGAAACACAGGGCACATATCGCATCCATGAAACACACTCTGCTTTAGCGCAAACAGCACGCTCTTTCATTCTAGAGTCTCTAATATACAGGGAAACGTGAGTGTGCTCAGATCAAAAGAACTGTGTTTCCTACACACAAGGACCATATCTAGTTCTACTATGTTTTGAAACTGATACAAACAACAGGTCCTCTAACATCCAATGCTTTTCAGTTAAGAGCGAGAAATGTGTGAGCTTTGTGAACAATGTAGCTTCGTTTGAGCTCAAAAGTGACTGCGTTTATCTGAAACGAAGTCTTGCTTGTAGGAAGACACAGAGCCAGGCATTTAACTCCGTTTCTGAAGGGAAAACACGGCACATTTCTTATCCATGAAACACACTCTGCTTTAGAGCAAGAAGCACGCTCTTGCTTTCTAGCCTCTCTAATACAGAGGGAAACGTGAGTGTGCTCAGAACAAAAGAACTGTGTTTCCTACACCCAAGGACCATATCTAGTTCTACTCTGTTTCTGAAACTGATACAAACAACAGGTCCTCCAACATCCAATGCTTTTCAGTTAAGAGCGAGAAACGTGTGAGCTTAGTGAACAATGTTGGTTCATTTGAGCTGAAAAGTGACTGCATTTACCTGAAACGAAGTATGCTTGTAGGAAGACACAGGCCCTGTCATTTAACACCTTTTCCAAAGGGAAACTCAGCACATTCCTCATCCATGAAACATACTCTTCTTTAGAGCTTTAAGCATGCTCTTGCTTTCTAGACTCTCTAATACAGAAGGAAACGTGAGTGTGCTCAGAACAAAAGAACTGTGTTTCCTACACACACGG
This sequence comes from Onychomys leucogaster, assembly GCA_949786385.1. Taxonomy (NCBI): domain Eukaryota; kingdom Metazoa; phylum Chordata; class Mammalia; order Rodentia; family Cricetidae; genus Onychomys; species Onychomys leucogaster. The sequence continues at coordinate 43,872,670 of OX460418.1, read as the reverse complement.
ACCATATCTAGTTCAACTCTGCTTCTGAAACAGACACAAACCACAGGTCCTCTAACATCCAATGCTTTTCAGTTAAGAGCGAGAAACGTGTGAGCTTCATGAACAATGTAGCTTCGTTTGAGCTGAAAAGTGACTGCGTTTATCTGAAACGAAGTCTTGCTTGTAGGAAGACACAGAGCCAGGCATTTAACACCGTTTCTGAAGGGAAACACACGGCATATTTCTTATCCATGAAACACACTCTGCTTTAGAGCAAGAAGCACGCTCTTGCTTTCTAGCATCTCTAATACAGAGGGAAACGTGAGTGTGCAGAGAACAAAAGAACTGTGTTTCCTACACCCAAGGACCATATCTAGTTCTACTCTGTTTCTGAAACTGATACAAACAACAGGTCCTCCAACATCCAATGCTTTTCAGTTAAGAGCGAGAAATGTGTGAGCTTCGTGAACAATGTAGCTTCGTTTGAGCTCAAAAGTGACTGCGTTTATCTGAAACGAAGTCTAGCTTGTAGGAATACACAGAGCCAGGCATTTAACTCCGTTTCTGAAGGGAAACACACGGCACATTTCTTATCCATGAAACACACTCTGCTTTAGAGCAAGAAGCACGCTCTTGCTTTCTAGCCTCTCTAATACAGAGGGAAACGTGAGTGTGCTCAGAACAAAAGAACTGTGTTTCCTACACCCAAGGACCATATCTAGTTCTACTCTGTTTCTGAAACTGATACAAACAACAGGTCCTCCAACATCCAATGCTTTTCAGTTAAGAGCGAGAAACGTGTGAGCTTAGTGAACAATGTTGGTTCATTTGAGCTGAAAAGTGACTGCATTTACCTGAAACGAAGTATGCTTGTAGGAAGACACAGGCCCTGTCATTTAACACCTTTTCCAAAGGGAAACTCAGCACATTCCTCATCCATGAAACATACTCTTCTTTAGAGCTTTAAGCATGCTCTTGCTTTCTAGACTCTCTAATACAGAAGGAAACGTGAGTGTGCTCAGAACAAAAGAACTGTGTTTCCTACACACACGGACCATATCTAGTTCAACTCTGCTTCTGAAACAGACACAAACCACAGGTCCTCTAACATCCAATGCTTTTCAGTTAAGAGCGAGAAACGTGTGAGCTTCATGAACAATGTAGCTTCGTTTGAGCTGAAAAGTGACTGCGTTTATCTGAAACGAAGTCTTGCTTGTAGGAAGACACAGAGCCAGGCATTTAACACCGTTTCTGAAGGGAAACACACGGCATATTTCTTATCCATGAAACACACTCTGCTTTAGAGCAAGAAGCACGCTCTTGCTTTCTAGCATCTCTAATACAGAGGGAAACGTGAGTGTGCAGAGAACAAAGAACTGTGTTTCCTACACCCAAGGACCATATCTAGTTCTACTCTGTTTCTGAAACTGATACAAACAACAGGTCCTCCAACATCCAATGCTTTTCAGTTAAGAGCGAGAAATGTGTGAGCTTCGTGAACAATGTAGCTTCGTTTGAGCTCAAAAGTGACTGCGTTTATCTGAAACGAAGTCTAGCTTGTAGGAATACACAGAGCCAGGCATTTAACTCCGTTTCTGAAGGGAAACACACGGCACATTTCTTATCCATGAAACACACTCTGCTTTAGAGCAAGAAGCACGCTCTTGCTTTCTAGACTCTCTAATACAGAGGGAAACGTGAGTGTGCTCAGAACAAAAGAACTGTGTTTCCTACACACACGGACCATATCTAGTTCAACTCTGTTTCTGAAACTGATACAATACACAGGTCCTCTAACATCCAATGCTTTTCTGTTAAGAGCGAGAAACGTGTGAGCTTCGTGAACAATGTTGGTTCATTTGAGCTGAAAAGTGACTGCATTTACCTGAAACGAAGTCTTGCTTGTAGGAAGACACAGGCCCTGTCATTTAACACCTTTTCTGAAGGGAAACTCAGCACATTCCTCATCCATGAAACATACTCTTCTTTAGAGCAATAAGCATGCTCTTGCTTTCTAGACTCTCTAATACAGAAGGAAACGTGAGTGTGCTCAGAACAAAAGAACTGTGTTTCCTACACACATGGACCATATCTAGTTCAACTCTGCTTCTGAAACAGACACAAACCACAGGTCCTCTAACATCCAATGCTTTTCAGTTAAGAGCGAGAAACGTGTGAGCTTCATGAACAATGTAGCTTCGTTTGAGCTGTAAAGTGACTGCATTTACGTGAAACGAAGTCTCGCTTGAAAGAAGACACAGAGCCTGGCATCTAACTTCCTTTCTGAAGGGAAACACACAGCACAGTTCTCATCCATGAAACACACTCTGCTTTAGAGCAAGAAGCACGCTCTTGCTTTCTAGACTCTCTAATACAGAGAGAAACCTGAGTGTGCTCAGAAAAAAAGAACTGTGTTTCCTACACACACGGACCATATCTAGTTCAACTCTGTTTTTGAAACTGATACAAACCACAGGTCCTCTAAAATCCAATGCTTTTCAGTTAAGAGCAAGAAACGAGTGAGCTTCGTGAACAATGTAGGTTCATTTGAGCTGAAAAGTGACTTCATTTACCGGAAACGAAGTCTGGCTTGTAGGAAGACACAGGCCCTGTCATTTAACACCTTTTCTGATGGGAAACACAGCACATTCCTCATCCATGAAACATACTCTGCTTTAGAGCAATAAGCATGCTCTTGCTTACTAGACTCTCTAATACAGAAGGAAACGTGAGTGTGCTCTGAATAAAAGAACTGTGTTTCCTACACACAAGGACCATATCTAGTTCTGCTCTGTTTCTGAAACTGATACAAACAACAGGTTCTCTAACGTCCAATGCTTTTCAGTTAAGAGCGAGAAATGTGTGAGCTTCGTGAACAATGTAGCTTCGTTTGAGCTCAAAAGTGGCTGCGTTTATCTGAAACGAAGTCTTGCTTGTAGGAAGACACAGAGCCAGGCATTTAACTCCATTTCTGAAGGGAAACACACGGCACATTTCTCATCCATGAAACACACTTTGCTTTAGAGCAAGAAGCACGTTCTTGGTTTGTAGACTCTCTAATACAGAGGGAAACGTGAGTGTGCTCAGAACATAAGAACTGTGTTTCCTACACACACGGACCATATCTAGTTCAACTCTGTTTCTGAAACTGATACAATACACAGGTCCTCTAACATCCAATGCTTTTCTGTTAAGAGCGAGAAACGTGTGAGCTTTGTGAACAATGTAGCTTCGTTTGAGCTGAAAAGTGACTGTGTTTATCTTAAACGAAGTCTTGCTTGTAGGAAGACACAGAGCAAGGCATTTAACTCCGTTTCTGAAGGGAAACACACAGCACAGTTCTCATCCATGAAACACACTCTGCTTTAGAGCAAGAAGCACGCTCTTGCTTTATAGAGTCTCTCATACAGAGGGAAACGTGAGTGTGCTCAGAACAAAAGAACTGTGTTTGCTACACACACGGACCATATCTAGTTCAAGTCTGCTTCTGAAACAGACACAAACCACAGGTCCTCTAACATCCAATGCTTTTCAGTTAAGAGCGAGAAACTTGTGAGCTTCATTAACAATGTAGCTTCGTTTGAGCTGAAAAGTGACTGCGTTTATCTGAAAAGAAGTCTTGCTTGTAGGAAGACACAGAGCCAGGCATTTAACTCCGTTTCTGAATGGAAATACACGGCACATTTCTCATCCATGAAACACACTCTGCTTTAGAGCAAGAAGCACGCTCTTGCTTTCTAGAGTCTCTCATAAAGAGGAAAAGGTGAGTGTGCTCAGAAAAAAAGAACTGTGTTTCCTACACACAAGGACCATATCTAGTTCTACTATGTTTCTGAAACTGATACAAACAACAGGTTCTCTAAATCCAATGCTTTTCAGTTAAGAGCGAGAAACGTGTGAGCTTAGTGAACAATGTTGGTTCATTTGAGCTGAAAAGTGACTGCATTTACCTGAAACGAAGTATGCTTGTAGGAAGACACAGGCCCTGTCATTTAACACATTTTCCGAAGAGAAACTCAGCACATTCCTCATCCATGAAACATACTCTTCTTTAGAGCAATAAGCATGCTCTTGCTTTCTAGACTCTCTAATACAGAAGGAAACGTGAGTGTGCTCAGAACAAAAGAACTGTGTTTCCTACACACACGGACCATATCTAGTTCAACTCTGCTTCTGAAACAGACACAAACCACAGGTCCTCTAATATCCAATGCTTTTCTGTTAAGAGCGAGAAACGTGTGAGCTTCATGAACAATGTAGCTTCGTTTGAGCTGTAAAGTGACTGCGTTTACGTGAAACGAAGTCTCGCTTGTAGGAAGACACAGAGCCTGGCATTTAACTTCCTTTCTGAAGGGAAACACACAGCACAGTTCTCATCCATGAAACACACTATGCTTTACATAAAGAAGCACGCTCTTGCTGTCTAGACTCTCTAATACAGAGGGAAACATGAGTGTGCTCAGAACAAAAGAACTGTGTTTCCTACACACAAGGACCATATCTAGTTCAACTCTGTTTCTGAAACTGATACAAACCACAGGTCCTCTTACATCCAATGCTTTTCAGTTAAGAGCGAGAAACGTGTGAGCTTTGTGAACAATGTAGCTCCGTTTGAGCTGAAAAGTGACTGCGTTTATCTTAAACGAATTCTTGCTTGTAGGAAGACACAGAGCCAGGCATTTAACTCCGTTTCTGAACGGAAAAACACGGCACATTTCTCATCCATGAAACACAATCTGCTTTAGAGCAAGAAGCACGCTCTCTCTTTCTATAGTCTCCAATACAGAGGAAAAGGTGAGTGTGCTCAGAACAAAAGAACTGTGTTTCCTACACCCAAGGACCATATCTAGTTCTACTCTGTTTCTGAAACTGATACAAACAACAGGTTCTCTAACGTCCAATGCTTTTCAGTTAAGAGCGAGAAATGTGTGAGCTTCGTGAACAATGTAGCTTCGTTTGAGCTGAAAAGTGACTGCGTTTATCTGAAACGAAGTCTTGCTTGTAGGAAGACACAGAGCCAGGCATTTAACACCGTTTCTGAAGGGAAACACACGGCATATTTCTTATCCATGAAAAACACTCTGCTTTAGAGCAAGAAGCACGCTCTTGCTTTCTAGCATCTCTAACACAGAGGGAAACGTGAGTGTGCAGAGAACAAAAGAACTGTGTTTCCTACACCCAAGGACCATATCTAGTTCTATTCTGTTTCTGAAACTGATACAAACAACAGGTCCTCCAACATCCAATGCTTTTCAGTTAAGAGCGAGAAATGTGTGAGCTTCGTGAACAATGTAGCTTCGTTTGAGCTGAAAAGTGACTGCATTTACCTGAAACGAAGTCTTGCTTGTAGGAAGACACAGGCCCTGTCATTTAACACCTTTTCTGAAGGGAAACTCAGCACATTCCTCATCCATGAAACATACTCTTCTTTAGAGCAATAAGCATGCTCTTGCTTTCTAGACTCTCTAATACAGAAGGAAACGTGAGTGTGCTCAGAACAAAAGAACTGTGTTTCCTACACACACGGACCATATCTAGTTCAACTCTGCTTCTGAAACAGACACAAACCACAGGTCCTCTAACATCCAATGCTTTTCAGTTAAGAGCGAGAAACGTGTGAGCTTCATGAACAATGTAGCTTCGTTTGAGCTGTAAAGTGACTGCTTTTACGTGAAACGAAGTCTCGCTTGAAAGAAGACACCGAGCCTGGCATCTAACTTCCTTTCTGAAGGGAAACACACAGCACAGTTCTCATCCATGAAACACACTCTGCTTTAGAGCAAGAAGCACGCTCTTGCTTTCTAGACTCTCTAATACAGAGGGAAACGTGAGTGTGCTCAGAAAAAAAGAACTGTGTTTCCTACACACACGGACCATATCTAGTTTAACTCTGTTTTTGAAACTGATACAAACCACAGGTCCTCTAAAATCCAATGCTTTTCAGTTAAGAGCAAGAAACGAGTGAGCTTCGTGAACAATGTAGGTTCATTTGAGCTGAAAAGTGACTTCATTTACCGGAAACGAAGTCTGGCTTGTAGGAAAACACAGGCCCTGTCATTTAACACCTTTTCTGATGGGAAACACAGCACATTCCTCATCCATGAAACATACTCTGCTTTAGAGCAATAAGCATGCTCTTTCTTACTAGACTCTCTAAAACAGAAGGAAACGTGATTGTGCTCAGAATAAAAGAACTGTGTTTCCTACACACACAGACCATATCTAGTTCAACTCTGTTTCTGAAACTGATACAAACCACAGGTCCTCTAACATCCAATGCTTTTCACTTAAGAGCGAGAAACGTGTGAGCTTCGTGAACAATGTAGCTTCGTTTGAGCTGAAAAGTGACTGCTTTTATTTGAAACGAAGTCTTGCTTATAGGAAGACACAGAGCCTGGCATTTAACTCCGTTTGTGAAGGGAAACACAGGGCACATATCGCATCCATGAAACACACTCTGCTTTAGCGCAAACAGCACGCTCTTTCATTCTAGAGTCTCTAATATACAGGGAAACGTGAGTGTGCTCAGATCAAAAGAACTGTGTTTCCTACACACAAGGACCATATCTAGTTCTACTATGTTTTGAAACTGATACAAACAACAGGTCCTCTAACATCCAATGCTTTTCAGTTAAGAGCGAGAAATGTGTGAGCTTTGTGAACAATGTAGCTTCGTTTGAGCTCAAAAGTGACTGCGTTTATCTGAAACGAAGTCTTGCTTGTAGGAAGACACAGAGCCAGGCATTTAACTCCGTTTCTGAAGGGAAAACACGGCACATTTCTTATCCATGAAACACACTCTGCTTTAGAGCAAGAAGCACGCTCTTGCTTTCTAGCCTCTCTAATACAGAGGGAAACGTGAGTGTGCTCAGAACAAAAGAACTGTGTTTCCTACACCCAAGGACCATATCTAGTTCTACTCTGTTTCTGAAACTGATACAAACAACAGGTCCTCCAACATCCAATGCTTTTCAGTTAAGAGCGAGAAACGTGTGAGCTTAGTGAACAATGTTGGTTCATTTGAGCTGAAAAGTGACTGCATTTACCTGAAACGAAGTATGCTTGTAGGAAGACACAGGCCCTGTCATTTAACACCTTTTCCAAAGGGAAACTCAGCACATTCCTCATCCATGAAACATACTCTTCTTTAGAGCTTTAAGCATGCTCTTGCTTTCTAGACTCTCTAATACAGAAGGAAACGTGAGTGTGCTCAGAACAAAAGAACTGTGTTTCCTACACACACGGACCATATCTAGTTCAACTCTGCTTCTGAAACAGACACAAACCACAGGTCCTCTAACATCCAATGCTTTTCAGTTAAGAGCGAGAAACGTGTGAGCTTCATGAACAATGTAGCTTCGTTTGAGCTGAAAAGTGACTGCGTTTATCTGAAACGAAGTCTTGCTTGTAGGAAGACACAGAGCCAGGCATTTAACACCGTTTCTGAAGGGAAACACACGGCATATTTCTTATCCATGAAACACACTCTGCTTTAGAGCAAGAAGCACGCTCTTGCTTTCTAGCATCTCTAATACAGAGGGAAACGTGAGTGTGCAGAGAACAAAAGAACTGTGTTTCCTACACCCAAGGACCATATCTAGTTCTACTCTGTTTCTGAAACTGATACAAACAACAGGTCCTCCAACATCCAATGCTTTTCAGTTAAGAGCGAGAAATGTGTGAGCTTCGTGAACAATGTAGCTTCGTTTGAGCTCAAAAGTGACTGCGTTTATCTGAAACGAAGTCTAGCTTGTAGGAATACACAGAGCCAGGCATTTAACTCCGTTTCTGAAGGGAAACACACGGCACATTTCTTATCCATGAAACACACTCTGCTTTAGAGCAAGAAGCACGCTCTTGCTTTCTAGACTCTCTAATACAGAGGGAAACGTGAGTGTGCTCAGAACAAAAGAACTGTGTTTCCTACACACACGGACCATATCTAGTTCAACTCTGTTTCTGAAACTGATACAATACACAGGTCCTCTAACATCCAATGCTTTTCTGTTAAGAGCGAGAAACGTGTGAGCTTCGTGAACAATGTTGGTTCATTTGAGCTGAAAAGTGACTGCATTTACCTGAAACGAAGTCTTGCTTGTAGGAAGACACAGGCCCTGTCATTTAACACCTTTTCTGAAGGGAAACTCAGCACATTCCTCATCCATGAAACATACTCTTCTTTAGAGCAATAAGCATGCTCTTGCTTTCTAGACTCTCTAATACAGAAGGAAACGTGAGTGTGCTCAGAACAAAAGAACTGTGTTTCCTACACACACGGACCATATCTAGTTCAACTCTGCTTCTGAAACAGACACAAACCACAGGTCCTCTAACATCCAATGCTTTTCAGTTAAGAGCGAGAAACGTGTGAGCTTCATGAACAATGTAGCTTCGTTTGAGCTGTAAAGTGACTGCATTTACGTGAAACGAAGTCTCGCTTGAAAGAAGACACAGAGCCTGGCATCTAACTTCCTTTCTGAAGGGAAACACACAGCGCAGTTCTCATCCATGAAACACACTCTGCTTTAGAGCAAGAAGCACGCTCTTGCTTTCTAGACTCTCTAATACAGAGAGAAACCTGAGTGTGCTCAGAAAAAAAGAACTGTGTTTCCTACACACACGGACCATATCTAGTTCAACTCTGTTTTTGAAACTGATACAAACCACAGGTCCTCTAAAATCCAATGCTTTTCAGTTAAGAGCAAGAAACGAGTGAGCTTCGTGAACAATGTAGGTTCATTTGAGCTGAAAAGTGACTTCATTTACCGGAAACGAAGTCTGGCTTGTAGGAAGACACAGGCCCTGTCATTTAACACCTTTTCTGATGGGAAACACAGCACATTCCTCATCCATGAAACATACTCTGCTTTAGAGCAATAAGCATGCTCTTGCTTACTAGACTCTCTAATACAGAAGGAAACGTGAGTGTGCTCTGAATAAAAGAACTGTGTTTCCTACACACAAGGACCATATCTAGTTCTACTCTGTTTCTGAAACTGATACAAACAACAAGTTCTCTAACGTCCAATGCTTTTCATTTAAGAGCGAGAAATGTGTGAGCTTCGTGAACAATGTAGCTTCGTTTGAGCTCAAAAGTGGCTGCGTTTATCTGAAACGAAGTCTTGCTTGTAGGAAGACACAGAGCCAGGCATTTAACTCCATTTCTGAAGGGAAACACACGGCACATTTCTCATCCATGAAACACACTTTGCTTTAGAGCAAGAAGCACGTTCTTGGTTTGTAGACTCTCTAATACAGAGGGAAACGTGAGTGTGCTCAGAACATAAGAACTGTGTTTCCTACACACACGGACCATATCTAGTTCAACTCTGTTTCTGAAACTGATACAATACACAGGTCCTCTAACATCCAATGCTTTTCTGTTAAGAGCGAGAAACGTGTGAGCTTCGTGAACAATGTTGGTTCATTTGAGCTGAAAAGTGACTGCATTTACCTTAAACGAAGTCTTGCTTGTAGGAAGACACAGGCCCTGTCATTTAACACCTTTTCTGAAGGGAAACTCAGCACATTCCTCATCCATGAAACATACTCTTCTTTAGAGCAATAAGCATGCTCTTGCTTTCTAGACTCTCTAATACAGAAGGAAACGTGAGTGTGCTCAGAACAAAAGAACTGTGTTTCCTACACACACGGACCATATCTAGTTCAACTCTGCTTCTGAAACAGACACAAACCACAGGTCCTCTAACATCCAATGCTTTTCAGTTAAGAGCGAGAAACGTGTGAGCTTCATGAACAATGTAGCTTCGTTTGAGCTGTAAAGTGACTGCATTTACGTGAAACGAAGTCTCGCTTGAAAGAAGACACAGAGCCTGGCATCTAACTTCCTTTCTGAAGGGAAACACACAGCGCAGTTCTCATCCATGAAACACACTCTGCTTTAGAGCAAGAAGCACGCTCTTGCTTTCTAGACTCTCTAATACAGAGAGAAACCTGAGTGTGCTCAGAAAAAAAGAACTGTGTTTCCTACACACACGGACCATATCTAGTTCAACTCTGTTTTTGAAACTGATACAAACCACAGGTCCTCTAAAATCCAATGCTTTTCAGTTAAGAGCAAGAAACGAGTGAGCTTCGTGAACAATGTAGGTTCATTTGAGCTGAAAAGTGACTTCATTTACCGGAAACGAAGTCTGGCTTGTAGGAAGACACAGGCCCTGTCATTTAACACCTTTTCTGATGGGAAACACAGCACATTCCTCATCCATGAAACATACTCTGCTTTAGAGCAATAAGCATGCTCTTGCTTACTAGACTCTCTAATACAGAAGGAAACGTGAGTGTGCTCTGAATAAAAGAACTGTGTTTCCTACACACAAGGACCATATCTAGTTCTACTCTGTTTCTGAAACTGATACAAACAACAAGTTCTCTAACGTCCAATGCTTTTCAGTTAAGAGCGAGAAATGTGTGAGCTTCGTGAACAATGTAGCTTCGTTTGAGCTCAAAAGTGGCTGCGTTTATCTGAAACGAAGTCTTGCTTGTAGGAAGACACAGAGCCAGGCATTTAACTCCATTTCTGAAGGGAAACACACGGCACATTTCTCATCCATGAAACACACTTTGCTTTAGAGCAAGAAGCACGTTCTTGGTTTGTAGACTCTCTAATACAGAGGGAAACGTGAGTGTGCTCAGAACATAAGAACTGTGTTTCCTACACACACGGACCATATCTAGTTCAACTCTGTTTCTGAAACTGATACAATACACAGGTCCTCTAACATCCAATGCTTTTCTGTTAAGAGCGAGAAACCTGTGAGCTTTGTGAACAATGTAGCTTCGTTTGAGCTGAAAAGTGACTGCGTTTATCTGAAAAGAAGTCTTGCTTGTAGGAAAACACAGAGCCAGGCATTTAACTCCGTTTCTGAACGGAAATACACGGCACATTTCTCATCCATGAAACACACTCTGCTTTAGAGCAAGAAGCACGCTCTTGCTTTCTAGAGTCTCTCATAAAGAGGAAAAGGTGAGTGTGCTCAGAAAAAAAGAACTGTGTTTCCTACACACAAGGACCATATCTAGTTCTACTATGTTTCTGAAACTGATACAAACAACAGGTTCTCTAAATCCAATGCTTTTCAGTTAAGAGCGAGAAACGTGTGAGCTTAGTGAACAATGTTGGTTCATTTGAGCTGAAAAGTGACTGCATTTACCTGAAACGAAGTATGCTTGTAGGAAGACACAGGCCCTGTCATTTAACACATTTTCCGAAGAGAAACTCAGCACATTCCTCATCCATGAAACATACTCTTCTTTAGAGCAATAAGCATGCTCTTGCTTTCTAGACTCTCTAATACAGAAGGAAACGTGAGTGTGCTCAGAACAAAAGAACTGTGTTTCCTACACACACGGACCATATCTAGTTCAACTCTGCTTCTGAAACAGACACAAACCACAGGTCCTCTAATATCCAATGCTTTTCTGTTAAGAGCGAGAAACGTGTGAGCTTCATGAACAATGTAGCTTCGTTTGAGCTGTAAAGTGACTGCGTTTACGTGAAACGAAGTCTCGCTTGTAGGAAGACACAGAGCCTGGCATTTAACTTCCTTTCTGAAGGGAAACACACAGCACAGTTCTCATCCATGAAACACACTCTGCTTTACATAAAGAAGCACGCTCTTGCTGTCTAGACTCTCTAATACAGAGGGAAACATGAGTGTGCTCAGAACAAAAGAACTGTGTTTCCTACACACAAGGACCATATCTAGTTCAACTCTGTTTCTGAAACTGATACAAACCACAGGTCCTCTTACATCCAATGCTTTTCAGTTAAGAGCGAGAAACGTGTGAGCTTTGTGAACAATGTAGCTCCGTTTGAGCTGAAAAGTGACTGCGTTTATCTTAAACGAATTCTTGCTTGTAGGAAGACACAGAGCCAGGCATTTAACTCCGTTTCTGAACGGAAAAACACGGCACATTTCTCATCCATGAAACACAATCTGCTTTAGAGCAAGAAGCACGCTCTCTCTTTCTATAGTCTCCAATACAGAGGAAAAGGTGAGTGTGCTCAGAACAAAAGAACTGTGTTTCCTACACCCAAGGACCATATCTAGTTCTACTCTGTTTCTGAAACTGATACAAACAACAGGTTCTCTAACGTCCAATGCTTTTCAGTTAAGAGCGAGAAATGTGTGAGCTTCGTGAACAATGTAGCTTCGTTTGAGCTGAAAAGTGACTGCGTTTATCTGAAACGAAGTCTTGCTTGTAGGAAGACACAGAGCCAGGCATTTAACACCGTTTCTGAAGGGAAACACACGGCATATTTCTTATCCATGAAAAACACTCTGCTTTAGAGCAAGAAGCACGCTCTTGCTTTCTAGCATCTCTAACACAGAGGGAAACGTGAGTGTGCAGAGAACAAAAGAACTGTGTTTCCTACACCCAAGGACCATATCTAGTTCTATTCTGTTTCTGAAACTGATACAAACAACAGGTCCTCCAACATCCAATGCTTTTCAGTTAAGAGCGAGAAATGTGTGAGCTTCGTGAACAATGTAGCTTCGTTTGAGCTCAAAAGTGACTGCGTTTATCTGAAACGAAGTCTAGCTTGTAGGAATACACAGAGCCAGGCATTTAACTCCGTTTCTGAAGGGAAACACACGGCACATTTCTTATCCATGAAACACACTCTGCTTTAGAGCAAGAAGCACGCTCTTGCTTTCTAGACTCTCTAATACAGAGGTAAACGTGAGTGTGCTCAGAACAAAAGAACTGTGTTTCCTACACACACGGACCATATCTAGTTCAACTCTGTTTCTGAAACTGATACAATACACAGGTCCTCTAACATCCAATGCTTTTCTGTTAAGAGCGAGAAACGTGTGAGCTTCGTGAACAATGTTGGTTCATTTGAGCTGAAAAGTGACTGCATTTACCTGAAACGAAGTCTTGCTTGTAGGAAGACACAGGCCCTGTCATTTAACACCTTTTCTGAAGGGAAACTCAGCACATTCCTCATCCATGAAACATACTCTTCTTTAGAGCAATAAGCATGCTCTTGCTTTCTAGACTCTCTAATACAGAAGGAAACGTGAGTGTGCTCAGAACAAAAGAACTGTGTTTCCTACACACACGGACCATATCTAGTTCAACTCTGCTTCTGAAACAGACACAAACCACAGGTCCTCTAACATCCAATGCTTTTCAGTTAAGAGCGAGAAACGTGTGAGCTTCATGAACAATGTAGCTTCGTTTGAGCTGTAAAGTGACTGCGTTTACGTGAAACGAAGTCTCGCTTGAAAGAAGACACAGAGCCTGGCATCTAACTTCCTTTCTGAAGGGAAACACACAGCACAGTTCTCATCCATGAAACACACTCTGCTTTAGAGCAAGAAGCACGATCTTGCTTTCTAGACTCTCTAATACAGAGAGAAACCTGAGTGTGCTCAGAAAAAAAGAACTGTGTTTCCTACACACACGGACCATATCTAGTTCAACTCCGTTTTTGAAACTGATACAAACCACAGGTCCTCTAAAATCCAATGCTTTTCAGTTAAGAGCAAGAAACGAGTGAGCTTCGTGAACAATGCAGGTTCATTTGAGCTGAAAAGTGACTTCATTTACCGGAAAAGAAGTCTGGCTTGTAGGAAGACACAGGCCCTGTCATTTAACACCTTTTCTGATGGGAAACACAGCACATTCCTCATCCATGAAACATACTCTGCTTTAGAGCAATAAGCATGCTCTTTCTTACTAGAATCTCTAAAACAGAAGGAAACGTGATTGTGCTCAGAATAAAAGAACTGTGTTTCCTACACACACAGACCATATCAGGTTCAACTCTGATTCTGAAACTGATACAAACCACAGGTCCTCTAACATCCAATGCTTTTCACTTAAGAGCGAGAAACGTGTGAGCTTCGTGAACAATGTAGCTTCGTTTGAGCTGAAAAGTGACTGCTTTTATCTGAAACGAAGTCTTGCTTATAGGAAAACACAGAGCCTGGCATTTAACTCCGTTTGTGAAGGGAAACACAGGGCACATATCGCATCCATGAAACACACTCTGCTTTAGCGCAAACAGCACGCTCTTTCATTCTAGAGTCTCTAATATAGAGGGAAACGTGAGTGTGCTCAGATCAAAAGAACTGTGTTTCCTACACACAAGGACCATATCTAGTTCTACTCTGTTTTGAAACTGATACAAACAACAGGTCCTCCAACATCCAATGCTTTTCAGTTAAGAGCGAGAAATGTGTGAGCTTTGTGAACAATGTAGCTTTGTTTGAGCTCAAAAGTGACTGCGTTTATCTGAAAGAAGTCTTGCATGTAGGAAGACACAGAGCCAGGCATTTAACTCCGTTTCTGAAGGGAAACACAAGGCACATTTCTTATCCATGAAACACACTCTGCTTTAGAGCAAGAAGCACGCTCTTGCTTTCTAGACTCTCTAATACTGAGGGAAACGTGAGTGTGCTCAGAACAAAAGAACTGTGTTTCCTACACACACGGACCATATCTAGTTCAACTCTGTTTCTGAAACTGATACAATACACAGGTCCTCTAACATCCAATGCTTTTCTGTTAAGAGCGAGAAACGTGTGAGCTTCGTGAACAATGTTGGTTCATTTGAGCTGAAAAGTGACTGCATTTACCTGAAACGAAGTCTTGCTTGTAGGAAGACACAGGCCCTGTCATTTAACACCTTTTCTGAAGGGAAACTCAGCACATTCCTCATCCATGAAACATACTCTTCTTTAGAGCAATAAGCATGCTCTTGCTTTCTAGACTCTCTAATACAGAAGGAAACGTGAGTGTGCTCAGAACAAAAGAACTGTGTTTCCTACACACACGGACCATATCTAGTTCAACTCTGCTTCTGAAACAGACACAAACCACAGGTCCTCTAACATCCAATGCTTTTCAGTTAAGAGCGAGAAACGTGTGAGCTTCATGAACAATGTAGCTTCGTTTGAGCTGTAAAGTGACTGTGTTTACGTGAAACGAAGTCTCGCTTGAAAGAAGACACAGAGCCTGGCATCTAACTTCCTTTCTGAAGGGAAACACACAGCACAGTTCTCATCCATGAAACACACTCTGCTTTAGAGCAAGAAGCACGCTCTTGCTTTCTAGACTCTCTAATACAGAGGGAAACGTGAGTGTGCTCAGAAAAAAAGAACTGTGTTTCCTACACACACGGACCATATCTAGTTCAACTCTGTTTTTGAAACTGATACAAACCACAGGTCCTCTAAAATCCAATGCTTTTCAGTTAAGAGCAAGAAACGAGTGAGCTTCGTGAACAATGTAGGTTCATTTGAGCTGAAAAGTGACTTCATTTACCGGAAACGAAGTCTGGCTTGTAGGAAGACACAGGCCCTGTCATTTAACACCTTTTCTGATGGGAAACACAGCACATTCCTCATCCATGAAACATACTCTGCTTTAGAGCAATAAGCATGCTCTTTCTTACTAGACTCTCTAAAACAGAAGGAAACGTGATTGTGCTCAGAATAAAAGAACTGTGTTTCCTACACACACAGACCATATCTAGTTCAACTCTGTTTCTGAAACTGATACAAACCACAGGTCCTCTAACATCCAATGCTTTTAACTTAAGAGCGAGAAACGTGTGAGCTTCGTGAACAATGCAGGTTCATTTGAGCTGAAAAGTGACTTCATTTACCGGAAAAGAAGTCTGGCTTGTAGGAAGACACTGGCCCTGTCATTTAACACCTTTTCTGATGGGAAACACAGCACATTCCTCATCCATGAAACATACTCTGCTTTAGAGCAATAAGCATGCTCTTTCTTACTAGAATCTCTAAAACAGAAGGAAACGTGATTGTGCTCAGAATAAAAGAACTGTGTTTCCTACACACACAGACCATATCAGGTTCAACTCTGATTCTGAAACTGATACAAACCACAGGTCCTCTAACATCCAATGCTTTTCACTTAAGAGCGAGAAACGTGTGAGCTTCGTGAACAATGTAGCTTCGTTTGAGCTGAAAAGTGACTGCTTTTATCTGAAACGAAGTCTTGCTTATAGGAAAACACAGAGCCTGGCATTTAACTCCGTTTGTGAAGGGAAACACAGGGCACATATCGCATCCATGAAACACACTCTGCTTTAGCGCAAACAGCACGCTCTTTCATTCTAGAGTCTCTAATATAGAGGGAAACGTGAGTGTGCTCAGATCAAAAGAACTGTGTTTCCTACACACAAGGACCATATCTAGTTCTACTCTGTTTTGAAACTGATACAAACAACAGGTCCTCCAACATCCAATGCTTTTCAGTTAAGAGCGAGAAATGTGTGAGCTTTGTGAATAATGTAGCTTTGTTTGAGCTCAAAAGTGACTGCGTTTATCTGAAAGAAGTCTTGCATGTAGGAAGACACAGAGCCAGGCATTTAACTCCGTTTCTGAAGGGAAACACAAGGCACATTTCTTATCCATGAAACACACTCTGCTTTAGAGCAAGAAGCACGCTCTTGCTTTCTAGATTCTCTAATACTGAGGGAAACGTGAGTGTGCTCAGAACAAAAGAACTGTGTTTCCTACACACACGGACCATATCTAGTTCAACTCTGTTTCTGAAACTGATACAATACACAGGTCCTCTAACATCCAATGCTTTTCTGTTAAGAGCGAGAAACGTGTGAGCTTCGTGAACAATGTTGGTTCATTTGAGCTGAAAAGTGACTGCATTTACCTGAAACGAAGTCTTGCTTGTAGGAAGACACAGGCCCTGTCATTTAACACCTTTTCTGAAGGGAAACTCAGCACATTCCTCATCCATGAAACATACTCTTCTTTAGAGCAATAAGCATGCTCTTGCTTTCTAGACTCTCTAATACAGAAGGAAACGTGAGTGTGCTCAGAACAAAAGAACTGTGTTTCCTACACACACGGACCATATCTAGTTCAACTCTGCTTCTGAAACAGACACAAACCACAGGTCCTCTAACATCCAATGCTTTTCAGTTAAGAGCGAGAAACGTGTGAGCTTCATGAACAATGTAGCTTCGTTTGAGCTGTAAAGTGACTGTGTTTACGTGAAACGAAGTCTCGCTTGAAAGAAGACACAGAGCCTGGCATCTAACTTCCTTTCTGAAGGGAAACACACAGCACAGTTCTCATCCATGAAACACACTCTGCTTTAGAGCAAGAAGCACGCTCTTGCTTTCTAGACTCTCTAATACAGAGGGAAACGTGAGTGTGCTCAGAAAAAAAGAACTGTGTTTCCTACACACACGGACCATATCTAGTTCAACTCTGTTTTTGAAACTGATACAAACCACAGGTCCTCTAAAATCCAATGCTTTTCAGTTAAGAGCAAGAAACGAGTGAGCTTCGTGAACAATGTAGGTTCATTTGAGCTGAAAAGTGACTTCATTTACCGGAAACGAAGTCTGGCTTGTAGGAAGACACAGGCCCTGTCATTTAACACCTTTTCTGATGGGAAACACAGCACATTCCTCATCCATGAAACATACTCTGCTTTAGAGCAATAAGCATGCTCTTTCTTACTAGACTCTCTAAAACAGAAGGAAACGTGATTGTGCTCAGAATAAAAGAACTGTGTTTCCTACACACACAGACCATATCTAGTTCAACTCTGTTTCTGAAACTGATACAAACCACAGGTCCTCTAACATCCAATGCTTTTAACTTAAGAGCGAGAAACGTGTGAGCTTCGTGAACAATGTAGCTTCGTTTGAGCTGAAAAG
This sequence comes from Onychomys leucogaster, assembly GCA_949786385.1. Taxonomy (NCBI): domain Eukaryota; kingdom Metazoa; phylum Chordata; class Mammalia; order Rodentia; family Cricetidae; genus Onychomys; species Onychomys leucogaster. The sequence goes on along the minus strand of OX460418.1, from coordinate 43,854,996 downwards.
TGACTGCTTTTATCTGAAACGAAGTCTTGCTTATAGGAAAACACAGAGCCTGGCATTTAACTCCGTTTGTGAAGGGAAACACAGGGCACATATCGCATCCATGAAACATACTCTGCTTTAGCGCAAACAGCACGCTCTTGCTTTCTAGACTCTCTAATACAGAGGGAAACGTGAGTGTGCTCAGAACAAAAGAACTGTGTTTCCTACACACACGGACCATATCTAGTTCAACTCTGTTTCTGAAACTGATACAATACACAGGTCCTCTAACATCCAATGCTTTTCTGTTAAGAGCGAGAAACGTGTGAGCTTCGTGAACAATGTTGGTTCATTTGAGCTGAAAAGTGACTGCATTTACCTGAAACGAAGTCTTGCTTGTAGGAAGACACAGGCCCTGTCATTTAACACCTTTTCTGAAGGGAAACTCAGCACATTCCTCATCCATGAAACATACTCTTCTTTAGAGCAATAAGCATGCTCTTGCTTTCTAGACTCTCTAATACAGAAGGAAACGTGAGTGTGCTCAGAACAAAAGAACTGTGTTTCCTACACACACGGACCATATCTAGTTCAACTCTGCTTCTGAAACAGACACAAACAACAGGTCCTCTAACATCCAATGCTTTTCAGTTAAGAGCGAGAAACGTGTGAGCTTCATGAACAATGTAGCTTCGTTTGAGCTGTAAAGTGACTGCTTTTACGTGAAACGAAGTCTCGCTTGAAAGAAGACACAGAGCCTGGCATCTAACTTCCTTTCTGAAGGGAAACACACAGCACAGTTCTCATCCATGAAACACACTCTGCTTTAGAGCAAGAAGCACGCTCTTGCTTTCTAGACTCTCTAATACAGAGGGAAACGTGAGTGTGCTCAGAAAAAAAGAACTGTGTTTCCTACACACACGGACCATATCTAGTTCAACTCTGTTTTTGAAACTGATACAAACCACAGGTCCTCTAACATCCAATGCTTTTCACTTAAGAGCGAGAAACGTGTGAGCTTCGTGAACAATGTAGCTTCGTTTGAGCTGAAAAGTGACTGCTTTTATTTGAAACGAAGTCTTGCTTATAGGAAGACACAGAGCCTGGCATTTAACTCCGTTTGTGAAGGGAAACACAGGGCACATATCGCATCCATGAAACACACTCTGCTTTAGCGCAAACAGCACGCTCTTTCATTCTAGAGTCTCTAATATACAGGGAAACGTGAGTGTGCTCAGATCAAAAGAACTGTGTTTCCTACACACAAGGACCATATCTAGTTCTACTATGTTTTGAAACTGATACAAACAACAGGTCCTCTAACATCCAATGCTTTTCAGTTAAGAGCGAGAAATGTGTGAGCTTTGTGAACAATGTAGCTTCGTTTGAGCTCAAAAGTGACTGCGTTTATCTGAAACGAAGTCTTGCTTGTATGAAGACACAGAGCCAGGCATTTAACTCCGTTTCTGAAGGGAAAACACGCCACATTTCTTATCCATGAAACACACTCTGCTTTAGAGCAAGAAGCACGCTCTTGCTTTCTAGCCTCTCTAATACAGAGGGAAACGTGAGTGTGCTCAGAACAAAAGAACTGTGTTTCCTACACCCAAGGACCATATCTAGTTCTACTCTGTTTCTGAAACTGATACAAACAACAGGTCCTCCAACATCCAATGCTTTTCAGTTAAGAGCGAGAAACGTGTGAGCTTAGTGAACAATGTTGGTTCATTTGAGCTGAAAAGTGACTGCATTTACCTGAAACGAAGTATGCTTGTAGGAAGACACAGGCCCTGTCATTTAACACCTTTTCCAAAGGGAAACTCAGCACATTCCTCATCCATGAAACATACTCTTCTTTAGAGCTTTAAGCATTCTCTTGCTTTCTATACTCTCTAATACAGAAGGAAACGTGAGTGTGCTCAGAACAAAAGAACTGTGTTTCCTACACACACGGACCATATCTAGTTCAACTCTGCTTCTGAAACAGACACAAACCACAGGTCCTCTAACATCCAATGCTTTTCAGTTAAGAGCGAGAAACGTGTGAGCTTCATGAACAATGTAGCTTCGTTTGAGCTGAAAAGTGACTGCGTTTATCTGAAACGAAGTCTTGCTTGTAGGAAGACACAGAGCCAGGCATTTAACACCGTTTCTGAAGGGAAACACACGGCATATTTCTTATCCATGAAACACACTCTGCTTTAGAGCAAGAAGCACGCTCTTGCTTTCTAGACTCTCTAATACACAGGGAAACGTGAGTGTGCTCAGAACAAAAGAACTGTGTTTCCTACACACACGGACCATATCTAGTTCAACTCTGTTTCTGAAACTGATACAATACACAGGTCCTCTAACATCCAATGCTTTTCTGTTAAGAGCGAGAAACGTGTGAGCTTCGTGAACAATGTTGGTTCATTTGAGCTGAAAAGTGACTGCATTTACCTGAAACGAAGTCTTGCTTGTAGGAAGACACAGGCCCTGTCATTTAACATCTTTTCTGAAGGGAAACTCAGCACATTCCTCATCCATGAAACATACTCTTCTTTAGAGCAATAAGCATGCTCTTGCTTTCTAGACTCTCTAATACAGAAGGAAACGTGAGTGTGCTCAGAACAAAAGAACTGTGTTTCCTACACACACGGACCATATCTAGTTCAACTCTCCTTCTGAAACAGACACAAACCACAGGTCCTCTAACATCCAATGCTTTTCAGTTAAGAGCGAGAAACGTGTGAGCTTCATGAACAATGTAGCTTCGTTTGAGCTGTAAAGTGACCGTGTTTACGTGAAACGAAGTCTCGCTTGAAAGAAGACATAGAGCCTGGCATCTAACATCCTTTCTGAAGGGAAACACACAGCACAGTTCTCATCCATGAAACACACTCTGCTTTAGAGCAAGAAGCACGCTCTTGCTTTCTAGACTCTCTAATACAGAGGGAAACGTGAGTGTGCTCAGAAAAAAAGAACTGTGTTTCCTACACACACGGACCATATCTAGTTCAACTCTGTTTTTGAAACTGATACAAACCACAGGTCCTCTAAAATCCAATGCTTTTCAGTTAAGAGCAAGAAACGAGTGAGCTTCGTGAACAATGTAGGTTCATTTGAGCTGAAAAGTGACTTCATTTACCGGAAACGAAGTCTGGCTTGTAGGAAGACACAGGCCCTGTCATTTAACACCTTTTCTGATGGGAAACACAGCACATTCCTCATCCATGAAACATACTCTGTTTTAGAGCAATAAGCATGCTCTTTCTTACTAGACTCTCTAAAACAGAAGGAAACGTGATTGTGCTCAGAATAAAAGAACTGTGTTTCCTACACACACAGACCATATCTAGTTCAACTCTGTTTCTGAAACTGATACAAACCACAGGTCCTCTAACATCCAATGCTTTTAACTTAAGAGCGAGAAACGTGTGAGCTTCGTGAACAATGTAGCTTCGTTTGAGCTGAAAAGTGACTGCTTTTATCTGAAACGAAGTCTTGCTTATAGGAAAACACAGAGCCTGGCATTTAACTCCGTTTGTGAAGGGAAACACAGGGCACATATCGCATCCATGAAACACACTCTGCTTTAGCGCAAACAGCACGCTCTTGCTTTCTAGACTCTCTAATACAGAGGGAAACCTGAGTGTGCTCAGAACAAAAGAACTGTGTTTCCTACACACACGGACCATATCTAGTTCAACTCTGTTTCTGAAACTGATACAATACACAGGTCCTCTAACATCCAATGCTTTTCTGTTAAGAGCGAGAAACATGTGAGCTTCGTGAACAATGTTGGTTCATTTGAGCTGAAAAGTGACTGCATTTACCTGAAACGAAGTCTTGCTTGTAGGAAGACACAGGCCCTGTCATTTAACACCTTTTCTGAAGGGAAACTCAGCACATTCCTCATCCATGAAACATACTCTTCTTTAGAGCAATAAGCATGCTCTTGCTTTCTAGACTCTCTAATACAGAAGGAAACGTGAGTGTGCTCAGAACAAAAGAACTGTGTTTCCTACACACACGGACCATATCTAGTTCAACTCTGCTTCTGAAACAGACACAAACCACAGGTCCTCTAACATCCAATGCTTTTCAGTTAAGAGCGAGAAACGTGTGAGCTTCATGAACAATGTAGCTTCGTTTGAGCTGTAAAGTGACTGCTTTTACGTGAAACGAAGTCTCGCTTGAAAGAAGACACAGAGCCTGGCATCTAACTTCCTTTCTGAAGGGAAACACACAGCACAGTTCTCATCCATGAAACACACTCTGCTTTAGAGCAAGAAGCACGCTCTTGCTTTCTAGACTCTCTAATACAGAGGGAAACGTGAGTGTGCTCAGAAAAAAAGAACTGTGTTTCCTACACACACGGGCATATCTAGTTTAACTCTGTTTTTGAAACTGATACAAACCACAGGTCCTCTAAAATCCAATGCTTTTCAGTTAAGAGCAAGAAACGAGTGAGCTTCGTGAACAATGTAGGTTCATTTGAGCTGAAAAGTGACTTCATTTACCGGAAACGAAGTCTGGCTTGTAGGAAAACACAGGCCCTGTCATTTAACACCTTTTCTGATGGGAAACACAGCACATTCCTCATCCATGAAACATACTCTGCTTTAGAGCAATAAGCATGCTCTTTCTTACTAGACTCTCTAAAACAGAAGGAAACGTGATTGTGCTCAGAATAAAAGAACTGTGTTTCCTACACACACAGACCATATCTAGTTCATCTCTGTTTCTGAAACTGATACAAACCACAGGTCCTCTAACATCCAATGCTTTTCACTTAAGAGCGAGAAACGTGTGAGCTTCGTGAACAATGTAGCTTCGTTTGAGCTGAAAAGTGACTGCTTTTATTTGAAACGAAGTCTTGCTTATAGGAAGACACAGAGCCTGGCATTTAACTCCGTTTGTGAAGGGAAACACAGGGCACATATCGCATCCATGAAACACACTCTGCTTTAGCGCAAACAGCACGCTCTTTCATTCTAGAGTCTCTAATATACAGGGAAACGTGAGTGTGCTCAGATCAAAAGAACTGTGTTTCCTACACACAAGGACCATATCTAGTTCTACTATGTTTTGAAACTGATACAAACAACAGGTCCTCTAACATCCAATGCTTTTCAGTTAAGAGCGAGAAATGTGTGAGCTTTGTGAACAATGTAGCTTCGTTTGAGCTCAAAAGTGACTGCGTTTATCTGAAACGAAGTCTTGCTTGTAGGAAGACACAGAGCCAGGCATTTAACTCCGTTTCTGAAGGGAAAACACGGCATATTTCTTATCCATGAAACACACTCTGCTTTAGAGCAAGAAGCACGCTCTTGCTTTCTAGCCTCTCTAATACAGAGGGAAACGTGAGTGTGCTCAGAACAAAAGAACTGTGTTTCCTACACCCAAGGACCATATCTAGTTCTACTCTGTTTCTGAAACTGATACAAACAACATGTCCTCCAACATCCAATTCTTTTCAGTTAAGAGCGAGAAACGTGTGAGCTTAGTGAACAATGTTGGTTCATTTGAGCTGAAAAGTGACTGCATTTACCGGAAACGAAGTATGCTTGTAGGAAGACACAGGCCCTGTCATTTAACACCTTTTCCAAAGGGAAACTCAGCACATTCCTCATCCATGAAACATACTCTTCTTTAGAGCTTTAAGCATGCTCTTGCTTTCTAGACTCTCTAATACAGAAGGAAACGTGAGTGTGCTCAGAACAAAAGAACTGTGTTTCCTACACACACGGACCATATCTAGTTCAACTCTGCTTCTGAAACAGACACAAACCACAGGTCCTCTAACATCCAATGCTTTTCAGTTAAGAGCGAGAAACGTGTGAGCTTCATGAACAATGTAGCTTCGTTTGAGCTGAAAAGTGACTGCGTTTATCTGAAACGAAGTCTTGCTTGTAGGAAGACACAGAGCCAGGCATTTAACACCGTTTCTGAAGGGAAACACACGGCATATTTCTTATCCATGAAACACACTCTGCTTTAGAGCAAGAAGCACGCTCTTGCTTTCTAGCATCTCTAATACAGAGGGAAACGTGAGTGTGCAGAGAACAAAAGAACTGTGTTTCCTACACCCAAGGACCATATCTAGTTCTACTCTGTTTCTGAAACTGATACAAACAACAGGTCCTCCAACATCCAATGCTTTTCAGTTAAGAGCGAGAAATGTGTGAGCTTCGTGAACAATGTAGCTTCGTTTGAGCTCAAAAGTGACTGCGTTTATCTGAAACGAAGTCTAGCTTGTAGGAATACACAGAGCCAGGCATTTAACTCCGTTTCTGAAAGGAAACACACAGCACATTTCTTATCCATGAAACACACTCTGCTTTAGAGCAAGAAGCACGCTCTTGCTTTCTAGACTCTCTAATACAGAGGGAAACGTGAGTGTGCTCAGAACAAAAGAACTGTGTTTCCTACACACACGGACCATATCTAGTTCAACTCTGTTTCTGAAACTGATACAATACACAGGTCCTCTAACATCCAATGCTTTTCTGTTAAGAGCGAGAAACGTGTGAGCTTCGTGAACAATGTTGGTTCATTTGAGCTGAAAAGTGACTGCATTTACCTGAAACGAAGTCTTGCTTGTAGGAAGACACAGGCCCTGTCATTTAACACCTTTTCTGAAGGGAAACTCAGCACATTCCTCATCCATGAAACATACTCTTCTTTAGAGCAATAAGCATGCTCTTGCTTTCTAGACTCTCTAATACAGAAGGAAACGTGAGTGTGCTCAGAACAAAAGAACTGTGTTTCCTACACACACGGACCATATCTAGTTCTACTCTGTTTCTGAAACTGATACAAACAACAGGTTCTCTAACGTCCAATGCTTTTCAGTTAAGAGCGAGAAATGTGTGAGCTTCGTGAACAATGTAGCTTCGTTTGAGCTCAAAAGTGGCTGCGTTTATCTGAAACGAAGTCTTGCTTGTAGGAAGACACAGAGCCAGGCATTTAACTCCATTTCTGAAGGGAAACACACGGCACATTTCTCATCCATGAAACACACTTTGCTTTAGAGCAAGAAGCACGTTCTTGGTTTGTAGACTCTCTAATACAGAGGGAAACGTGAGTGTGCTCAGAACATAAGAACTGTGTTTCCTACACACACGGACCATATCTAGTTCAACTCTGTTTCTGAAACTGATACAATACACAGGTCCTCTAACATCCAATGCTTTTCTGTTAAGAGCGAGAAACGTGTGAGCTTTGTGAACAATGTAGCTTCGTTTGAGCTGAAAAGTGACTGTGTTTATCTTAAACGAAGTCTTGCTTGTAGGAAGACACAGAGCAAGGCATTTAACTCCGTTTCTGAAGGGAAACACACAGCACAGTTCTCATCCATGAAACACACTCTGCTTTAGAGCAAGAAGCACGCTCTTGCTTTATAGAGTCTCTCATACAGAGGGAAACGTGAGTGTGCTCAGAACAAAAGAACTGTGTTTGCTACACACACGGACCATATCTAGTTCAAGTCTGCTTCTGAAACAGACACAAACCACAGGTCCTCTAACATCCAATGCTTTTCAGTTAAGAGCGAGAAACTTGTGAGCTTCATTAACAATGTAGCTTCGTTTGAGCTGAAAAGTGACTGCGTTTATCTGAAAAGAAGTCTTGCTTGTAGGAAGACACAGAGCCAGGCATTTAACTCCGTTTCTGAACGGAAATACACGGCACATTTCTCATCCATGAAACACACTCTGCTTTAGAGCAAGAAGCACGCTCTTGCTTTCTAGAGTCTCTCATAAAGAGGAAAAGGTGAGTGTGCTCAGAAAAAAAGAACTGTGTTTCCTACACACAAGGACCATATCTAGTTCTACTATGTTTCTGAAACTGATACAAACAACAGGTTCTCTAAATCCAATGCTTTTCAGTTAAGAGCGAGAAACGTGTGAGCTTAGTGAACAATGTTGGTTCATTTGAGCTGAAAAGTGACTGCATTTACCTGAAACGAAGTATGCTTGTAGGAAGACACAGGCCCTGTCATTTAACACATTTTCCGAAGAGAAACTCAGCACATTCCTCATCCATGAAACATACTCTTCTTTAGAGCAATAAGCATGCTCTTGCTTTCTAGACTCTCTAATACAGAAGGAAACGTGAGTGTGCTCAGAACAAAAGAACTGTGTTTCCTACACACACGGACCATATCTAGTTCAACTCTGCTTCTGAAACAGACACAAACCACAGGTCCTCTAATATCCAATGCTTTTCTGTTAAGAGCGAGAAACGTGTGAGCTTCATGAACAATGTAGCTTCGTTTGAGCTGTAAAGTGACTGCGTTTACGTGAAACGAAGTCTCGCTTGTAGGAAGACACAGAGCCTGGCATTTAACTTCCTTTCTGAAGGGAAACACACAGCACAGTTCTCATCCATGAAACACACTCTGCTTTACATAAAGAAGCACGCTCTTGCTGTCTAGACTCTCTAATACAGAGGGAAACATGAGTGTGCTCAGAACAAAAGAACTGTGTTTCCTACACACAAGGACCATATCTAGTTCAACTCTGTTTCTGAAACTGATACAAACCACAGGTCCTCTTACATCCAATGTTTTCAGTTAAGAGCGAGAAACGTGTGAGCTTTGTGAACAATGTAGCTCCGTTTGAGCTGAAAAGTGACTGTGTTTATCTTAAACGAATTCTTGCTTGTAGGAAGACACAGAGCCAGGCATTTAACTCCGTTTCTGAACGGAAAAACACGGCACATTTCTCATCCATGAAACACAATCTGCTTTAGAGCAAGAAGCACGCTCTCTCTTTCTATAGTCTCCAATACAGAGGAAAAGGTGAGTGTGCTCAGAACAAAAGAACTGTGTTTCCTACACCCAAGGACCATATCTAGTTCTACTCTGTTTCTGAAACTGATACAAACAACAGGTTCTCTAACATCCAATGCTTTTCAGTTAAGAGCGAGAAATGTGTGAGCTTCGTGAACAATGTAGCTTCGTTTGAGCTGAAAAGTGACTGCGTTTATCTGAAACGAAGTCTTGCTTGTAGGAAGACACAGAGCCAGGCATTTAACACCGTTTCTGAAGGGAAACACACGGCATATTTCTTATCCATGAAAAACACTCTGCTTTAGAGCAAGAAGCACGCTCTTGCTTTCTAGCATCTCTAACACAGAGGGAAACGTGAGTGTGCAGAGAACAAAAGAACTGTGTTTCCTACACCCAAGGACCATATCTAGTTCTATTCTGTTTCTGAAACTGATACAAACAACAGGTCCTCCAACATCCAATGCTTTTCAGTTAAGAGCGAGAAATGTGTGAGCTTCGTGAACAATGTAGCTTCGTTTGAGCTCAAAAGTGACTGCGTTTATCTGAAACGAAGTCTAGCTTGTAGGAATACACAGAGCCAGGCATTTAACTCCGTTTCTGAAGGGAAACACACGGCACATTTCTTATCCATGAAACACACTCTGCTTTAGAGCAAGAAGCACGCTCTTGCTTTCTAGACTCTCTAATACTGAGGGAAACGTGAGTGTGCTCAGAACAAAAGAACTGTGTTTCCTACACACACGGACCATATCTAGTTCAACTCTGTTTCTGAAACTGATACAATACACAGGTCCTCTAACATCCAATGCTTTTCTGTTAAGAGCGAGAAACGTGTGAGCTTCGTGAACAATGTTGGTTCATTTGAGCTGAAAAGTGACTGCATTTACCTGAAACGAAGTCTTGCTTGTAGGAAGACACAGGCCCTGTCATTTAACACCTTTTCTTAAGGGAAACTCAGCACATTCCTCATCCATGAAACATACTCTTCTTTAGAGCAATAAGCATGCTCTTGCTTTCTAGACTCTCTAATACAGAAGGAAACGTGAGTGTGCTCAGAACAAAAGAACTGTGTTTCCTACACACACGGACCATATCTAGTTCAACTCTGCTTCTGAAACAGACACAAACCACAGGTCCTCTAACATCCAATGCTTTTCAGTTAAGAGCGAGAAACGTGTGAGCTTCATGAACAATGTAGCTTCGTTTGAGCTGTAAAGTGACTGTGTTTACGTGAAACGAAGTCTCGCTTGAAAGAAGACACAGAGCCTGGCATCTAACTTCCTTTCTGAAGGGAAACACACAGCACAGTTCTCATCCATGAAACACACTCTGCTTTAGAGCAAGAAGCACGCTCTTGCTTTCTAGACTCTCTAATACAGAGGGAAACGTGAGTGTGCTCAGAAAAAAAGAACTGTGTTTCCTACACACACGGACCATATCTAGTTCAACTCTGTTTTTGAAACTGATACAAACCACAGGTCCTCTAAAATCCAATGCTTTTCAGTTAATAGCAAGAAACGAGTGAGCTTCGTGAACAATGTAGGTTCATTTGAGCTGAAAAGTGACTTCATTTACCGGAAACGAAGTCTGGCTTGTAGGAAGACACAGGCCCTGTCATTTAACACCTTTTCTGATGGGAAACACAGCACATTCCTCATCCATGAAACATACTCTGCTTTAGAGCAATAAGCATGCTCTTTCTTACTAGAATCTCTAAAACAGAAGGAAACGTGATTGTGCTCAGAATAAAAGAACTGTGTTTCCTACACACACAGACCATATCTAGTTCAACTCTGTTTCTGAAACTGATACAAACCACAGGTCCTCTAACATCCAATGCTTTTAACTTAAGAGCGAGAAACGTGTGAGCTTCGTGAACAATGTAGCTTCGTTTGAGCTGAAAAGTGACTGCTTTTATCTGAAACGAAGTCTTGCTTATAGGAAAACACAGAGCCTGGCATTTAACTCCGTTTGTGAAGGGAAACACAGGGCACATATCGCATCCATGAAACACACTCTGCTTTAGCGCAAACAGCACGCTCTTGCTTTCTAGACTCTCTAATACAGAGGGAAACGTGAGTGTGCTCAGAACAAAAGAACTGTGTTTCCTACACACACGGACCATATCTAGTTCAACTCTGTTTCTGAAACTGATACAATACACAGGTCCTCTAACATCCAATGCTTTTCTGTTAAGAGCGAGAAACGTGTGAGCTTCGTGAACAATGTTGGTTCATTTGAGCTGAAAAGTGACTGCATTTACCTGAAACGAAGTCTTGCTTGTAGGAAGACACAGGCCCTGTCATTTAACACCTTTTCTGAAGGGAAACTCAGCACATTCCTCATCCATGAAACATACTCTTCTTTAGAGCAATAAGCATGCTCTTGCTTTCTAGACTCTCTAATACAGAAGGAAACGTGAGTGTGCTCAGAACAAAAGAACTGTGTTTCCTACACACACGGACCATATCTAGTTCAACTCTGCTTCTGAAACAGACACAAACAACAGGTCCTCTAACATCCAATGCTTTTCAGTTAAGAGCGAGAAACCTGTGAGCTTCATGAACAATGTAGCTTCGTTTGAGCTGTAAAGTGACTGCTTTTACGTGAAACGAAGTCTCGCTTGAAAGAAGACACAGAGCCTGGCATCTAACTTCCTTTCTGAAGGGAAACACACAGCACAGTTCTCATCCATGAAACACACTCTGCTTTAGAGCAAGAAGCACGCTCTTGCTTTCTAGACTCTCTAATACAGAGAGAAACCTGAGTGTGCTCAGAAAAAAAGAACTGTGTTTCCTACACACACGGACCATATCTAGTTCAACTCTGTTTTTGAAAATGATACAAACCACAGGTCCTCTAAAATCCAATGCTTTTCAGTTAAGAGCAAGAAACGAGTGAGCTTCGTGAACAATGTAGGTTCATTTGAGCTGAAAAGTGACTTCATTTACCGGAAACGAAGTCTGGCTTGTAGGAAAACACAGGCCCTGTCATTTAACACCTTTTATGATGGGAAACACAGCACATTCCTCATCCATGAAACGTATTCTGCTTTAGAGCAATAAGCATGCTCTTTCTTACTAGACTCTCTAAAACAGAAGGAAACGTGATTGTGCTCAGAATAAAAGAACTGTGTTTCCTACACACACAGACCATATCTAGTTCAACTCTGTTTCTGAAACTGATACAAACCACAGGTCCTCTAACATCCAATGCTTTTCACTTAAGAGCGAGAAACGTGTGAGCTTCGTGAACAATGTAGCTTCGTTTGAGCTGAAAAGTGACTGCTTTTATTTGAAACGAAGTCTTGCTTATAGGAAGACACAGAGCCTGGCATTTAACTCCGTTTGTGAAGGGAAACACAGGGCACATATCGCATCCATGAAACACACTCTGCTTTAGCGCAAACAGCACGCTCTTTCATTCTAGAGTCTCTATTATAGAGGGAAACGTGAGTGTGCTCAGATCAAAAGAACTGTGTTTCCTACACACAAGGACCATATCTAGTTCTACTCTGTTTTGAAACTGATACAAACAACAGGTCCTCTAACATCCAATGCTTTTCAGTTAAGAGCGAGAAATGTGTGAGCTTTGTGAACAATGTAGCTTCGTTTGAGCTCAAAAGTGACTGCGTTTATCTGAAACGAAGTCTTGCTTGTAGGAAGACACAGAGCCAGGCATTTAACTCCGTTTCTGAAGGGAAACACAAGGCACATTTCTTATCCATGAAACACACTCTGCTTTAGAGCAAGAAACACGCTCTTGCTTTCTAGACTCTCTAATACAGAGGGAAACGTGAGTGTGCTCAGAACAAAAGAACTGTGTTTCCTACACACACGGACCATATCTAGTTCAACTCTGTTTCTGAAACTGATACAATACACAGGTCCTCTAACATCCAATGCTTTTCTGTTAAGAGCGAGAAACGTGTGAGCTTCGTGAACAATGTAGGTTCATTTGAGCTGAAAAGTGACTTCATTTACCTGAAACGAAGTCTTGCTTGTAGGAAAACACAGGCCCTGTCATTTAACACCTTTTCTGATGGGAAACACAGCACATTCCTCATCCATGAAACATACTCTGCTTTAGAGCAATAAGCATGCTCTTTCTTACTAGACTCTCTAAAACAGAAGGAAACGTGATTGTGCTCAGAATAAAAGAACTGTGTTTCCTACACACACAGACCATATCTAGTTCAACTCTGTTTCTGAAACTGATACAAACCACAGGTCCTCTAACATCCAATGCTTTTCACTTAAGAGCGAGAAACGTGTGAGCTTCGTGAACAATGTAGCTTCGTTTGAGCTGAAAAGTGACTGCTTTTATTTGAAACGAAGTCTTGCTTATAGGAAGACACAGAGCCTGGCATTTAACTCCGTTTGTGAAGGGAAACACAGGGCACATATCGCATCCATGAAACACACTCTGCTTTAGCGCAAACAGCACGCTCTTTCATTCTAGAGTCTCTAATATACAGGGAAACGTGAGTGTGCTCAGATCAAAAGAACTGTGTTTCCTACACACAAGGACCATATCTAGTTCTACTCTGTTTTGAAACTGATACAAACAACAGGTCCTCTAACATCCAATGCTTTTCAGTTAAGAGCGAGAAATGTGTGAGCTTTGTGAACAATGTAGCTTTGTTTGAGCTCAAAAGTGACTGCGTTTATCTGAAACGAAGTCTTGCTTGTAGGAAGACACAGAGCCAGGCATTTATCTCCGTTTCTGAAGGGAAAACACGGCACATTTCTTATCCATGAAACACACTCTGCTTTAGAGCAAGAAGCACATTCTTGCTTTCTAGCCTCTCTAATACAGAGGGAAACGTGAGTGTGCTCAGAACAAAAGAACTGTGTTTCCTACACCCAAGGACCATATCTAGTTCTACTCTGTTTCTGAAACTGATACAAACAACAGGTCCTCCAACATCCAATGCTTTTCAGTTAAGAGCGAGAAATGTGTGAGCTTCGTGAACAATGTAGCTTCGTTTGAGCTCAAAAGTGACTGCGTTTATCTGAAACGAAGTCTAGCTTGTAGGAATACACAGAGCCAGGCATTTAACTCCGTTTCTGAAGGGAAACACACGGCACATTTCTTATTCATGAAACACACTCTGCTTTAGAGCAAGAAGCACGCTCTTGCTTTCTAGACTCTCTAATACAGAGGTAAACGTGAGTGTGCTCAGAACAAAAGAACTGTGTTTCCTACACACAAGGACCATATCCAGTTCAACTCTGTTTCTGAAACTGATACAAACCCCAGGTCCTCTAACATCCAATGCTTTTCAGTTAAGAGCGAGAAACGTGTGAGCTTCGTGAACAATGTAGCTTCGTTTGGGCTGAAAAGTGACTGCTTTTATCTGAAAGGAAGTCTTGCTTGTAGGAAGACACAGAGCCTGGCATTTAACCCCGTTTGTGAAGGGAAACACAGGGCACATATCTCATCCATGAAACACACTCTGCTTTAGAGCAACAGTACGCTCTCTCTTTCTATAGTCTCCAATACAGAGGGAAACGTGTTTGTGCTCAGAACAAAAGAACTGTGTTTCCTACACACAAGGACCATATCCAGTTCAACTCTGTTTTTGAACTGATACAAACCCCAGGTCCTCTAACATCCAATTCTTTTCAGTTAAGAGAAAGAAACGTGTGAGCTTCGTGAACAATGTATCTTCGTTTGAGCTAAAAATTGACTGCATTTATCTGAAACAAAGTCTTGCTTGTAGGAAGACACAGAGCCAGGCATTTAACTCCGTTTCTGAAGGGAAACACACAGCACATTTCTCATCCATGAAACACACTCTGCTTTAGAGCATGAAGCACGCTCTTGGTTTCTAGTCTCTCTAATACACAGGGAAACATGAGTGTGCTCAGAACAAAAGGACTGTGTTCCCTACACATAGGGACCATATCTAGTTAAACTCTGCTTCTGAAACTGATACAAAACACAGGTCCTCTAACATCCAATGCTTTTCAGTTAAGAGCGAGAAACGTGTGAGCTTCATGAACAATGTAGCTTCTTTTGAGCTGTAAAGTGACTGCGTTTATCTGAAACGAAGTCTTGCTTGTAGGAAGACACAGAAACTGCCATTGAACACCGTTTCTGAAGGGAAATACACAGCACTGTTCTCATCCATGAAACACACTCTGCTTTAGAGCAAGAAGCACGCATTTGCTTTGTAGAATCTCTAATACAGAGGGAAACGTGAGTGTGCTCTGAATAAAAGAACTGTGTTTCCTACACACACGGACCATATCTAGTTCAACTCTGCTTCTGAAACTGATACAAACCACAGGTCCTCTAACATCCAATGCTTTTCAGTTAAGAGCAAGAAACGTGTGAGCTTCGTGAACAATGTATCTTCGTTTGAGCTAAAAATTGACTGCGTTTATCTGAAACAAAGTCTTGCTTGTAGGAAAACACAGAGCCAGGCATTTAACTCCGTTGCTGAAGGGAAACACACACCACCGTTCTCATCCATGAAACACACTCTGCTTTAGAGCAAGAAGCACGCTCTTGCTTTCTAGTGTCTCTAATACACAGGGAAACATGAGTGTGCTCAGAACAAAAGGACTGTGTTCCCTACACATACGGACCATATCTAGTTAAACTCTGCTTCTGAAACTGATACAAACCACAGGTCCTCTAACATCCAATGCTTTTCAGTTAAGAGCGAGAAACGTGTGAGCTTCATGAACAATGTAGCTTCTTTTGAGCTGTAAAGTGACTGCGTTTATCTGAAAAGAAGTCTTGCTTGTAGGAAGACACAGAACCTGCCATTGAACACCGTTTCTGAAGGGAAATACACAGCACTGTTCTCATCCATGAAACACACTCTGCTTTAGAGCAAGAAGCACGCATTTGCTTTGTAGAATCTCTAATACAGAGGGAAACGGGAGTGTGCCCTGAATAAAAGAACTGTGTATCCTACACACACGGACCATATCTAGTTCAACTCTGCTTCTGAAACTGACACAAACCACAGGTCCTTTAACATCCAATGTTTTTCAGTTAAGAGAGAGAATCGTGTGAGCTTCATGAACAATGTAGCTTCGTTTAAGCTGTAAAGTGACTGCGTTTACGTGAAACGAAGTTTCGCTTGTAGGAAGACACAGAGCCTGGCATTTAACTCCCTTTCTGAAGGGAAACACACAGCACAGTTCTCATCCATGAAACACACTCTGCTTTACATAAAGAAGCACGCTCTTGCTTTCTAGTCTCTCTAATACAGGGGGAAACATGAGTGTGCTCAGAACAAAAGAACAGTTTTTCCTACACACAAGACCATATCTACTTCAACTCTGCTTCTGAAACTGATACAAACCACAGGTCCTCTAACATCCAATGCTTTTCAGTTAAGATCGGGAAACCTGTGAGCTTCCTGAACAATGTTGCTTCTTTTGAGCTGA
Source organism: Onychomys leucogaster (assembly GCA_949786385.1). Taxonomy (NCBI): domain Eukaryota; kingdom Metazoa; phylum Chordata; class Mammalia; order Rodentia; family Cricetidae; genus Onychomys; species Onychomys leucogaster. Next base: position 43,838,829 of record OX460418.1, on the reverse strand, counting down.
AAAGTGACTGCGTTCATCTGAAACGAAGTCTTGCTTGTAGGAAGACACAGAGCCTGGCTTTTAACTCTGTTTGTGAAGGGAAACACACGGCACATATCTCATCCATGAAACACACTCTGCTTTAGAGCAAACAGCACACTCTCTCTTTCTATAGTCTCCAATACAGAGGGAAACATGATTGTGCTCAGAACAAAAGAACTGTGTTTCCTACACACAAGGACCATATCCAGTTCAACTCTGTTTCTGAAACTGATACAAACCCCAGGTCCTCTAACATCCAATGCTTTTCAGTTAAGAGCAAGAAACGTGGGAGCTTCGTGAACAATGTTTCTTCGTTTGAGCTAAAAATTGACTGCATTTATCTGAAACAAAGTCTTGCTTGTAGGAAGACACAGAGCCAGGCATTTAACTCCGTTTCTGAAGGGAAACACACACCACCGTTCTCATCCACGAAACACACTCTGCTTTAGAGCAAGAAGCAAACTCTTGATTTCTAGAGTCTAATACACAGGGAAACGTGAGTGTGCTCAGAACAGAAGAACTGTGTTTCCTACACACATGGACCATATCTAGTTCAACTCTGTTTGTGAAACTGATACAAACCACAGGTACTCTAACATCCAATGCTTTTCAGTTAAGAGCGAGAAACGTGTGAGCTTCGTGAACAATGTAGCTTCGTTTGAGCTGAAAAGTGACTGTGTTTATCTGAAACGAAGTCTTGCTTGTAGGAAGACACAGAAACTGCCATTGAACACCGTTTCTGAAAGGAAATACACAGCACTGTTCTCATCCATGAAACACACTCTGCTTTAGAGCAAGAAGCACGCATTTGCTTTGTAGAGTCTCTAATACAGAGGGAAATGTGAGTGTGCTCTGAATAAAAGGACTGTGTTTCCTACACACACGGACCATATCTAGTTCAACTCTGCTTCTGAAACTGACACAAACCACAGGTCCTTTAACATCCAATGGTTTTCAGTTAAGAGCGAGAAACGTGTGAGCTTCATGAACAATGTAGCTTCGTTTAAGCTGTAAAGTGAATGCGTTTACGTGAAACGAAGTTTCGCTTGTAGGAAGACACAGAGCCTGGCATTTAACTCCGTTTCTGAAGGGAAACACAGGGCACATATCTCATCCATGAAACACACTCTGCTTTAGCGCAAACCGCACGCTCTTTCTTTCTAGAGTCTCTAATATAGAGGGAAACGTGAGTGTGCTCAGATCAAAAGAACTGTGTTTCCTACACACAAGGACCATATCTAGTTCTACTCTGATTCTGAAACTGATACAAACAACAGGTCCTCTAACATCCAATGCTTTTCAGTTAAGAGCGAGAAACGTGTGAGCTTCGTGAACAATGTAGGTTCATTTGAGCTCAAAAATGGCTGTGTTTATCTGAACCAAGTCTTGCTTGTAGGAAGACACAGAGCCAGGCATTTAACTCCGTTTCTGAACAGAAACAAACGGCACATTTCTCATCCATGAAACACACTCTGCTTTAGAGCAAGAAGCATGCTCTTGCTTTCTAGAGTCTCTCATAATGAGGAAAAGGTGAGTGTGCTCAGAACAAAAGAACTGTGTTTCTTACACACAAGGACCATATCTAGTTCTACTCTGTTTCTGAAACTGATACAAACAACAGGTCCTCTAACATCCAATTCTTTTCAGTAAGAGTGAGAAATGTGTGAGCTTCATGAACAATGTAGCTTCGTTTGAGCACAAAATTGACTGCGTTTATCTGAAACGAAGTCTTGCTTGTAGGAAGACACAGAGCCAGGCATTTAACTCTGTTTCTGAAGCGAAACACAGCACATTCCTCATCCATGAAACATACTCTTCTTTAGAGCAATAAGCATGCTCTTGCTTTCTAGACTCTAATACAGAAGGAAACGTGAGTGTGCTCAGATCAAAAGAAATGTGTTTCCTACACACACGGACCATATCTAGTTCAACTCTGCTTCTGAAACAGACACAAACCACAGGTCTTCTAACATCCAATGCTTTTCAGTTAAGAGCAAGAAACGTGTGAGCTTCATGAACCATGTAGCTTCGTTTAGGCTGTAAAGTGACTGCGTTTACGTGAAACGAAGTCTTGCTTGTAGGAAGACACAGAGCCTGGCATCTAACTTCCTTTCTGAAGGGAAACACACAGCACAGTTCTCATCCATGAAACACACTCTGCTTTACATAAAGAAGCACGCTGTTGCTTTCTAGACTCTCTAATACAGAGGGAAACATGAGTGTGCTAAGAACAAAAGAACTGTGTTTCCTACACACAAGGACCATATCTAGTTCAACTCTGTTTCTGAAATTGATACACACCACTGGTCCTCTTACATCCAATGCTTTTCAGTTAAGAGCGAGAAACGTGTGAGCTTTGTGAACAATGTAGCTTTGTTTGAGCTGAAAGTGACTGCTTTTATCTTAAACGAAGTCTTGCTTGTAGGAAGACACAGAGCCAGGCATTTAACTCCGTTTCTGAAGGGAAACACACGGCACATTCCTCATCCATGAAACACACTCTGCTTTAGAGCAAGAAGCACGCTCTTGCTTTCTAGAGTCTCTAATACACAGGGAAACGTGAGTGTGCTCAGAACAAAAGAACTGTGTTTCCTACACACAAGGACCATATCTAGTTCTACTCTGTTTCTGAAACTGATACAAACAACAGGTCCTCCAACATCCAATGCTTTTCAGTTAAGAGCGAGAAATGTGTGAGCTTCGTGAACAATGTAGCTTTCTTTTCAGCTCAAAAGTGACTGCGTTTATCTGAAACGAAGTCTAGCTTGTAGGAAGACACAGAGCCAGGCATTTAACTCCATTTCTGAAGGGAAACACACACCACCGTACTCATCCATGAAACACACTCTGCTTTAGAGCAAGAAGCACGCTCTTGCTTTCTACTGTCTCTAATACACAGGGAAACATGAGTGTGCTCAGAACAAAAGGACTGTGTTCCCTACACATACGGACCATATCTAGTTAAACTCTGCTTCTGAAACTGATACAAACCACAGGTCCTCTAACATCCAATGCTTTTCAGTTAAGAGCGAGAAACGTGTGAGCTTCATGAACAATGTAGCTTCTTTTGAGCTGTAAAGTGACTGCGTTTATCTGAAACGAAGTCTTGCTTGTAGGAAGACACAGAACCGGCCATTGAACACCGTTTCTGAAGGGAAATACACAGCACTGTTCTCATCCATGAAACACACTCTGCTTTAGAGCAAGAAGCACGCATTTGCTTTGTAGAATCTCTAATACAGAGGGAAACGGGAGTGTGCTCTGAATAAAAGAACTGTGTTTCCTACACACACGGACCATATCTAGTTCAACTCTGCTTCTGAAACTGACACAAACCACAGGTCCTTTAACATCCAATGGTTTTCAGTTAAGAGAGAGAAACGTGTGAGCTTCATGAACAATGTAGCTTCGTTTAAGCTGTAAAGTGACTGCGTTTACGTGAAACGAAGTTTCGCTTGTAGGAAGACACAGAGCCTGGCATTTAACTCCCTTTCTGAAGGGAAACACACAGCACAGTTCTCATCCATGAAACACACTCTGCTTTACATAAAGAAGCACGCTCTTGCTTTCTAGTCTCTCTAATACAGAGGGAAACATGAGTGTGCTCAGAAAAAAAGAACAGTTTTTCCTACACACAAGGACCATATCTAGTTCAACTCTGCTTCTGAAACTGATACAAACCACAGGTCCTCTAACATCCAATGCTTTTCAGTTAAGATCGGGAAACCTGTGAGCTTCCTGAACAATGTTGCTTCTTTTGTGCTGAAAAGTGACTGCGTTCATCTGAAACGAAGTCTTGCTTGTAGGAAGACACAGAGCCTGGCTTTTAACTCTGTTTGTGAAGGGAAACACATGGCACATATCTCATCCATGAAACACACTCTGCTTTAGAGCAAACAGCACACTCTCTCTTTCTATAGTCTCCAATACAGAGGGAAACGTGATTGTGTACAGAACAAAAGATCTGTGTTTCCTACACACAAGGACCATATCCAGTTCAACTCTGTTTCTGATACTGATACAAACCACAGGTCCTCTAACATCCAATGCTTTTCAGTTAAGAGCGAAAAACGTGTGAGCTTCGTGAACAATGTAGCTTCGTTTGAGCTGAAAAGTGACTGTGTTTATCTGAAACGAAGTCTTGCTTGCAGGGAGACACAGACCCTGCCATTTCACACCGTTTCTGAAGGGAAACACACAGCACAGTCCTCATCCATGAAACACACTCTGCTTTAGAGCGAGAAAGACGCTCTTGCGTTCTAGAATCTCTAATACAGAGGGAAACGTGAGTGTGCTCAGAACAAAAGAACTGTGTTTCCTACACACAAGGACCATATCTAGTTCAACTCTGTTTCTGAAACTGATACAAACAACAGGTCCTGTAACATCCAATGCTTTTCAGTTAAGAGCGAGAAACGTGTGAGCTTCATGAACAATGTAGCTTTGTTTGAGCTCAAAAGTGACTGCGTTCATCTGAAACGAAGTCTTGCTTGTAGGAAGACACAGAGCCAGGCATTTAACTCCGTTTCTGAAGGGAAACACACAGCAAATTTGTCATCCATGAAACACACTATGCTTTAGAGCAAGAAGCACGCTCTTGCGTTGTCGACTCTCTAATACAGAGGGAAACGTGAGTGTTCTCAGAACAAAAGAACTGTGTTTCCTAAACACAAGGACCATATCTAGTTAAACTCTGCTTCTGAAACTGATACAAACCACAGGTCCTCTAACATCCAATGCTTTTCAGTTAAGAGCGAGAAACGTGTGAGCTTCATGAACAATGTAGCTTCTTTTGAGCTGTAAAGTGACTGCGTTTATCTGAAATGAAGTCTTGCTTGTAGGAAGACACAGAACCTGTCATTGAACACCGTTTCTGAAGGGAAATACACAGCACTGTTCTCATCCATGAAACACACTCTGCTTTAGAGCAAGAAGCACGCATTTGCTTTGTAGAATCTCTAATACAGAGGGAAACGTGAGTGTGCTCTGAATAAAAGAACTGTGTTTCCTACACACACGGACTATATCTAGTTCAACTCTGCTTCTGAAACTGACACAAACCACAGGTCCTTTAACGTCCAATGGTTTTCAGTTAAGAGAGAGAAATGTGTGAGCTTCATGAACAATGTAGCTTCGTTTAAGCTGTAAAGTGACTGCGTTTATGTGAAACGAAGTTTCGCTTGTAGGAAGACACAGATCCTGGCATTTAACTCCGTTTCTGAAGGGAAACACACACCACAGTTCTCATCCACGAAACACACTCTGCTTTAGAGCAAGAAGCAAACTCTTGATTTCTAGAGTCTAATACACAGGGAAACAAGAGTGTGCTCAGAAGAAAAGAACTGTGTTTCCTACACACACGGACCATATCTAGCTCAACTCTGTTTCTGAAACTGATACAAACCACAGGTCCTCTAACATCCAATGCTTTTCAGTTAAGAGCGAGAAACGTGTGAGCTTCGTGAACAATGTAGCTTCCTTTGAGCTGAAAAGTGACTGCATTTACCTGAAACGAAGTCTTGCTTGTAGGAAGACACAGGCCCTGTCATTTAACACCTTTTCTGATGGGAAACAAAGCACATTCCTCATCCATGAAACATACTCTGCTTTAGAGCAATAAGCATGCTCTTGCTTACTAGACTCTCTAATACAGAAGGAAACGTGAGTGTGCTCAGAACAAAGAACTGTGTTTCCTGCACACACAGACCATTTCTAGTTCAACTCTGTTTCTGAAACTGATACAAACCACAGGTGCTCTAACATCCAATGCTTTTCACTTAAGAGCGACAAACATGAGCTTCGTGAACAATGTAGCTTCGTTTGAGCTGAAAAGTGACTGCTTTTATCTGAAACGAAGTCTTGCTTGTAGGAAGACACAGAGCCTGGCATTTAACTCCGTTTGTGAAGGGAAACACAGGGCACATATCTCATCCATGAAACACACTCTGCTTTAGCGCAAACCGCACGCTCTTTCTTTCTAGAGTCTCTAATATAGAGGGAAACGTGAGTGTGCTCAGATAAAAAGAACTGTGTTTCCTACACACAAGGACCATATCTAGTTCTACTCTGTTTCTGAAACTGATACAAACAACAGGTCCTCTATCATCCAATTCTTTTCAGTTAAGAGCGAGAAACGTGTGAGCTTCGTGAACAATGTAGCTTCGTTTGAGCTCAAAAGTGACTGCGTTTATCTGAAACGAAGTCTTGCTTGTAGGAAGACACAGAGCCAGGCATTTAACTCCGTTTCTGAAGGGAAACACAGGGCACATATCTCATCCATGAAACACACTCTGCTTTAGCGCAAACCGCACGCTCTTTCTTTCTAGAGTCTCTAATATAGAGGGAAACGTGAGTGTGCTCAGATCAAAAGAACTGTGTTTCCTACACACAAGGACCATATCTAGTTCTACTCTGATTCTGAAACTGATACAAACAACAGGTCCTCTAACATCCAATGCTTTTCAGTTAAGAGCGAGAAACGTGTGAGCTTCGTGAACAATGTAGGTTCATTTGAGCTCAAAAATGGCTGTGTTTATCTGAACCAAGTCTTGCTTGTAGGAAGACACAGAGCCAGGCATTTAACTCCGTTTCTGAACAGAAACAAACGGCACATTTCTCATCCATGAAACACACTCTGCTTTAGAGCAAGAAGCATGCTCTTGCTTTCTAGAGTCTCTCATAATGAGGAAAAGGTGAGTGTGCTCAGAACAAAAGAACTGTGTTTCTTACACACAAGGACCATATCTAGTTCTACTCTGTTTCTGAAACTGATACAAACAACAGGTCCTCTAACATCCAATTCTTTTCAGTAAGAGTGAGAAATGTGTGAGCTTCATGAACAATGTAGCTTCGTTTGAGCACAAAATTGACTGCGTTTATCTGAAACGAAGTCTTGCTTGTAGGAAGACACAGAGCCAGGCATTTAACTCTGTTTCTGAAGCGAAACACAGCACATTCCTCATCCATGAAACATACTCTTCTTTAGAGCAATAAGCATGCTCTTGCTTTCTAGACTCTAATACAGAAGGAAACGTGAGTGTGCTCAGATCAAAAGAAATGTGTTTCCTACACACACGGACCATATCTAGTTCAACTCTGCTTCTGAAACAGACACAAACCACAGGTCTTCTAACATCCAATGCTTTTCAGTTAAGAGCAAGAAACGTGTGAGCTTCATGAACCATGTAGCTTCGTTTAGGCTGTAAAGTGACTGCGTTTACGTGAAACGAAGTCTTGCTTGTAGGAAGACACAGAGCCTGGCATCTAACTTCCTTTCTGAAGGGAAACACACAGCACAGTTCTCATCCATGAAACACACTCTGCTTTACATAAAGAAGCACGCTCTTGCTTTCTAGACTCTCTAATACAGAGGGAAACATGAGTGTGCTAAGAACAAAAGAACTGTGTTTCCTACACACAAGGACCATATCTAGTTCAACTCTGTTTCTGAAATTGATACACACCACAGGTCCTCTTACATCCAATGCTTTTCAGTTAAGAGCGAGAAACGTGTGAGCTTTGTGAACAATGTAGTTTGTTTGAGCTGAAAGTGACTGCTTTTATCTTAAACGAAGTCTTGCTTGTAGGAAGACACAGAGCCAGGCATTTAACTCCGTTTCTGAAGGGAAACACACTGCACATTCCTCATCCATGAAACACACTCTGCTTTAGAGCAAGAAGCACGCTCTTGCTTTCTAGAGTCTCTAATACACAGGGAAACGTGAGTGTGCTCAGAACAAAAGAACTGTGTTTCCTACACACAAGGACCATATCTAGTTCTACTCTGTTTCTGAAACTGATACAAACAACAGGTCCTCCAACATCCAATGCTTTTCAGTTAAGAGCGAGAAATGTGTGAGCTTCGTGAACAATGTAGCTTTCTTTTCAGCTCAAAAGTGACTGCGTTTATCTGAAACGAAGTCTAGCTTGTAGGAAGACACAGAGCCAGGCATTTAACTCCATTTCTGAAGGGAAACACACACCACCGTTCTCATCCATGAAACACACTCTGCTTTAGAGCAAGAAGCACGCTCTTGCTTTCTACTGTCTCTAATACACAGGGAAACATGAGTGTGCTCAGAACAAAAGGACTGTGTTCCCTACACATACGGACCATATCTAGTTAAACTCTGCTTCTGAAACTGATACAAACCACAGGTCCTCTAACATCCAATGCTTTTCAGTTAAGAGCGAGAAACGTGTGAGCTTCATGAACAATGTAGCTTCTTTTGAGCTGTAAAGTGACTGTGTTTATCTGAAACGAAGTCTTGCTTGTAGGAAGACACAGAACCGGCCATTGAACACCGTTTCTGAAGGGAAATACACAGCACTGTTCTCATCCATGAAACACACTCTGCTTTAGAGCAAGAAGCACGCATTTGCTTTGTAGAATCTCTAATACAGAGGGAAACGGGAGTGTGCTCTGAATAAAAGAACTGTGTTTCCTACACACACGGACCATATCTAGTTCAACTCTGCTTCTGAAACTGACACAAACCACAGGTCCTTTAACATCCAATGGTTTTCAGTTAAGAGAGAGAAACGTGTGAGCTTCATGAACAATGTAGCTTCGTTTAAGCTGTAAAGTGACTGCGTTTACGTGAAACGAAGTTTCGCTTGTAGGAAGACACAGAGCCTGGCATTTAACTCCCTTTCTGAAGGGAAACACACAGCACAGTTCTCATCCATGAAACACACTCTGCTTTACATAAAGAAGCACGCTCTTGCTTTCTAGTCTCTCTAATACAGAGGGAAACATGAGTGTGCTCAGAAAAAAAGAACAGTTTTTCCTACACACAAGGACCATATCTAGTTCAACTCTGCTTCTGAAACTGATACAAACCACAGGTCCTCTAACATCCAATGCTTTTCAGTTAAGATCGGGAAACCTGTGAGCTTCCTGAACAATGTTGCTTCTTTTGTGCTGAAAAGTGACTGCGTTCATCTGAAACGAAGTCTTGCTTGTAGGAAGACACAGAGCCTGGCTTTTAACTCTGTTTGTGAAGGGAAACACATGGCACATATCTCATCCATGAAACACACTCTGCTTTAGAGCAAACAGCACACTCTCTCTTTCTATAGTCTCCAATACAGAGGGAAACGTGATTGTGTACAGAACAAAAGATCTGTGTTTCCTACACACAAGGACCATATCCAGTTCAACTCTGTTTATGAAACTGATACAAACCACAGGTCCTCTAACATCCAATGCTTTTCAGTTAAGAGCGAAAAACGTGTGAGCTTCGTGAACAATGTAGCTTCGTTTGAGCTGAAAAGTGACTGTGTTTATCTGAAACGAAGTCTTGCTTGCAGGGAGACACAGACCCAGCCATTTCACACCGTTTCTGAAGGGAAACACACAGCACAGTCCTCATCCATGAAACACACTCTGCTTTAGAGCGAGAAAGACGCTCTTGCGTTCTAGAATCTCTAATACAGAGGGAAACGTGAGTGTGCTCAGAACAAAAGAACTGTGTTTCCTACACACAAGGACCATATCTAGTTCAACTCTGTTTCTGAAACTGATACAAACAACAGGTCCTGTAACATCCAATGCTTTTCAGTTAAGAGCGAGAAACGTGTGAGCTTCATGAACAATGTAGCTTTGTTTGAGGTCAAAAGTGACTGCGTTCATCTGAAACGAAGTCTTGCTTGTAGGAAGACACAGAGCCAGGCATTTAACTCCGTTTCTGAAGGGAAACACACAGCAAATTTGTCATCCATGAAACACACTATGCTTTAGAGCAAGAAGCACGCTCTTGCGTTGTCGACTCTCTAATACAGAGGGAAACGTGAGTGTTCTCAGAACAAAAGAACTGTGTTTCCTAAACACAAGGACCATATCTAGTTAAACTCTGCTTCTGAAACTGATACAAACCACAGGTCCTCTAACATCCAATGCTTTTCAGTTAAGAGCGAGAAACGTGTGAGCTTCATGAACAATGTAGCTTCTTTTGAGCTGTAAAGTGACTGCGTTTATCTGAAATGAAGTCTTGCTTGTAGGAAGACACAGAACCTGTCATTGAACACCGTTTCTGAAGGGAAATACACAGCACTGTTCTCATCCATGAAACACACTCTGCTTTAGAGCAAGAAGCACGCATTTGCTTTGTAGAATCTCTAATACAGAGGGAAACGTGAGTGTGCTCTGAATAAAAGAACTGTGTTTCCTACACACACGGACTATATCTAGTTCAACTCTGCTTCTGAAACTGACACAAACCACAGGTCCTTTAACGTCCAATGGTTTTCAGTTAAGAGAGAGAAATGTGTGAGCTTCATGAACAATGTAGCTTCGTTTAAGCTGTAAAGTGACTGCGTTTATGTGAAACGAAGTTTCGCTTGTAGGAAGACACAGATCCTGGCATTTAACTCCGTTTCTGAAGGGAAACACACACCACAGTTCTCATCCACGAAACACACTCTGCTTTAGAGCAAGAAGCAAACTCTTGATTTCTAGAGTCTAATACACAGGGAAACAAGAGTGTGCTCAGAAGAAAAGAACTGTGTTTCCTACACACACGGACCATATCTAGCTCAACTCTGTTTCTGAAACTGATACAAACCACAGGTCCTCTAACATCCAATGCTTTTCAGTTAAGAGCGAGAAACGTGTGAGCTTCGTGAACAATGTAGCTTCCTTTGAGCTGAAAAGTGACTGCATTTACCTGAAACGAAGTCTTGCTTGTAGGAAGACACAGGCCCTGTCATTTAACACCTTTTCTGATGGGAAACAAAGCACATTCCTCATCCATGAAACATACTCTGCTTTAGAGCAATAAGCATGCTCTTGCTTACTAGACTCTCTAATACAGAAGGAAACGTGAGTGTGCTCAGAACAAAGAACTGTGTTTCCTGCACACACAGACCATTTCTAGTTCAACTCTGTTTCTGAAACTGATACAAACCACAGGTGCTCTAACATCCAATGCTTTTCACTTAAGAGCGACAAACATGAGCTTCGTGAACAATGTAGCTTCGTTTGAGCTGAAAAGTGACTGCTTTTATCTGAAACGAAGTCTTGCTTGTAGGAAGACACAGAGCCTGGCATTTAACTCCGTTTGTGAAGGGAAACACAGGGCACATATCTCATCCATGAAACACACTCTGCTTTAGCGCAAACCGCACGCTCTTTCTTTCTAGAGTCTCTAATATAGAGGGAAACGTGAGTGTGCTCAGATAAAAAGAACTGTGTTTCCTACACACAAGGACCATATCTAGTTCTACTCTGTTTCTGAAACTGATACAAACAACAGGTCCTCTATCATCCAATTCTTTTCAGTTAAGAGCGAGAAACGTGTGAGCTTCGTGAACAATGTAGCTTCGTTTGAGCTCAAAAGTGACTGCGTTTATCTGAAACGAAGTCTTGCTTGTAGGAAGACACAGAGCCAGGCATTTAACTCCGTTTCTGAAGGGAAACACAGGGCACATATCTCATCCATGAAACACACTCTGCTTTAGCGCAAACCGCACGCTCTTTCTTTCTAGAGTCTCTAATATAGAGGGAAACGTGAGTGTGCTCAGATCAAAAGAACTGTGTTTCCTACACACAAGGACCATATCTAGTTCTACTCTGATTCTGAAACTGATACAAACAACAGGTCCTCTAACATCCAATGCTTTTCAGTTAAGAGCGAGAAACGTGTGAGCTTCGTGAACAATGTAGGTTCATTTGAGCTCAAAAATGGCTGTGTTTATCTGAACCAAGTCTTGCTTGTAGGAAGACACAGAGCCAGGCATTTAACTCCGTTTCTGAACAGAAACAAACGGCACATTTCTCATCCATGAAACACACTCTGCTTTAGAGCAAGAAGCATGCTCTTGCTTTCTAGAGTCTCTCATAATGAGGAAAAGGTGAGTGTGCTCAGAACAAAAGAACTGTGTTTCTTACACACAAGGACCATATCTAGTTCTACTCTGTTTCTGAAACTGATACAAACAACAGGTCCTCTAACATCCAATTCTTTTCAGTAAGAGTGAGAAATGTGTGAGCTTCATGAACAATGTAGCTTCGTTTGAGCACAAAATTGACTGCGTTTATCTGAAACGAAGTCTTGCTTGTAGGAAGACACAGAGCCAGGCATTTAACTCTGTTTCTGAAGCGAAACACAGCATATTCCTCATCCATGAAACATACTCTTCTTTAGAGCAATAAGCATGCTCTTGCTTTCTAGACTCTAATACAGAAGGAAACGTGAGTGTGCTCAGATCAAAAGAAATGTGTTTCCTACACACACGGACCATATCTAGTTCAACTCTGCTTCTGAAACAGACACAAACCACAGGTCTTCTAACATCCAATGCTTTTCAGTTAAGAGCAAGAAACGTGTGAGCTTCATGAACCATGTAGCTTCGTTTAGGCTGTAAAGTGACTGCGTTTACGTGAAACGAAGTCTTGCTTGTAGGAAGACACAGAGCCTGGCATCTAACTTCCTTTCTGAAGGGAAACACACAGCACAGTTCTCATCCATGAAACACACTCTGCTTTACATAAAGAAGCACGCTCTTGCTTTCTAGACTCTCTAATACAGAGGGAAACATGAGTGTGCTAAGAACAAAAGAACTGTGTTTCCTACACACAAGGACCATATCTAGTTCAACTCTGTTTCTGAAATTGATACACACCACAGGTCCTCTTACATCCAATGCTTTTCAGTTAAGAGCGAGAAACGTGTGAGCTTTGTGAACAATGTAGCTTTGTTTGAGCTGAAAGTGACTGCTTTTATCTTAAACGAAGTCTTGCTTGTAGGAAGACACAGAGCATGGCATTTAACTCCGTTTCTGAAGGGAAACACACGGCACATTCCTCATCCATGAAACACACTCTGCTTTAGAGCAAGAAGCACGCTCTTGCTTTCTAGAGTCTCTAATACACAGGGAAACGTGAGTGTGCTCAGAACAAAAGAACTGTGTTTCCTACACACAAGGACCATATCTAGTTCTACTCTGTTTCTGAAACTGATACAAACAACAGGTCCTCCAACATCCAATGCTTTTCAGTTAAGAGCGAGAAATGTGTGAGCTTCGTGAACAATGTAGCTTTCTTTTCAGCTCAAAAGTGACTGCGTTTATCTGAAACGAAGTGTAGCTTGTAGGAAGACACAGAGCCAGGCATTTAACTCCATTTCTGAAGGGAAACACACACCACCGTTCTCATCCATGAAACACACTCTGCTTTAGAGCAAGAAGCACGCTCTTGCTTTCTACTGTCTCTAATACACAGGGAAACATGAGTGTGCTCAGAACAAAAGGACTGTGTTCCCTACACATACGGACCATATCTAGTTAAACTCTGCTTCTGAAACTGATACAAACCACAGGTCCTCTAACATCCAATGCTTTTCAGTTAAGAGCGAGAAACGTGTGAGCTTCATGAACAATGTAGCTTCTTTTGAGCTGTAAAGTGACTGCGTTTATCTGAAACGAAGTCTTGCTTGTAGGAAGACACAGAACCGGCCATTGAACACCGTTTCTGAAGGGAAATACACAGCACTGTTCTCATCCATGAAACACACTCTGCTTTAGAGCAAGAAGCACGCATTTGCTTTGTAGAATCTCTAATACAGAGGGAAACGGGAGTGTGCTCTGAATAAAAGAACTGTGTTTCCTACACACACGGACCATATCTAGTTCAACTCTGCTTCTGAAACTGACACAAACCACAGGTCCTTTAACATCCAATGGTTTTCAGTTAAGAGAGAGAAACGTGTGAGCTTCATGAACAATGTAGCTTCGTTTAAGCTGTAAAGTGACTGCGTTTACGTGAAACGAAGTTTCGCTTGTAGGAAGACACAGAGCCTGGCATTTAACTCCCTTTCTGAAGGGAAACACACAGCACAGTTCTCATCCATGAAACACACTCTGCTTTACATAAAGAAGCACGCTCTTGCTTTCTAGTCTCTCTAATACAGAGGGAAACATGAGTGTGCTCAGAAAAAAAGAACAGTTTTTCCTACACACAAGGACCATATCTAGTTCAACTCTGCTTCTGAAACTGATACAAACCACAGGTCCTCTAACATCCAATGCTTTTCAGTTAAGATCGGGAAACCTGTGAGCTTCCTGAACAATGTTGCTTCTTTTGTGCTGAAAAGTGACTGCGTTCATCTGAAACGAAGTCTTGCTTGTAGGAAGACACAGAGCCTGGCTTTTAACTCTGTTTGTGAAGGGAAACACATGGCACATATCTCATCCATGAAACACACTCTGCTTTAGAGCAAACAGCACACTCTCTCTTTCTATAGTCTCCAATACAGAGGGAAACGTGATTGTGTACAGAACAAAAGATCTGTGTTTCCTACACACAAGGACCATATCCAGTTCAACTCTGTTTATGAAACTGATACAAACCACAGGTCCTCTAACATCCAATGCTTTTCAGTTAAGAGCGAAAAACGTGTGAGCTTCGTGAACAATGTAGCTTCGTTTGAGCTGAAAAGTGACTGTGTTTATCTGAAACGAAGTCTTGCTTGCAGGGAGACACAGACCCTGCCATTTCACACCGTTTCTGAAGGGAAACACACAGCACAGTCCTCATCCATGAAACACACTCTGCTTTAGAGCGAGAAAGACGCTCTTGCGTTCTAGAATCTCTAATACAGAGGGAAACGTGAGTGTGCTCAGAACAAAAGAACTGTGTTTCCTACACACAAGGACCATATCTAGTTCAACTCTGTTTCTGAAACTGATACAAACAACAGGTCCTGTAACATCCAATGCTTTTCAGTTAAGAGCTAGAAACGTGTGAGCTTCATGAACAATGTAGCTTTGTTTGAGCTCAAAAGTGACTGCGTTCATCTGAAACGAAGTCTTGCTTGTAGGAAGACACAGAGCCAGGCATTTAACTCCGTTTCTGAAGGGAAACACACAGCAAATTTGTCATCCATGAAACACACTATGCTTTAGAGCAAGAAGCACGCTCTTGCGTTGTCGACTCTCTAATACAGAGGGAAACGTGAGTGTTCTCAGAACAAAAGAACTGTGTTTCCTAAACACAAGGACCATATCTAGTTAAACTCTGCTTCTGAAACTGATACAAACCACAGGTCCTCTAACATCCAATGCTTTTCAGTTAAGAGCGAGAAACGTGTGAGCTTCATGAACAATGTAGCTTCTTTTGAGCTGTAAAGTGACTGCGTTTATCTGAAATGAAGTCTTGCTTGTAGGAAGACACAGAACCTGTCATTGAACACCGTTTCTGAAGGGAAATACACAGCACTGTTCTCATCCATGAAACACACTCTGCTTTAGAGCAAGAAGCACGCATTTGCTTTGTAGAATCTCTAATACAGAGGGAAACGTGAGTGTGCTCTGAATAAAAGAACTGTGTTTCCTACACACACGGACTATATCTAGTTCAACTCTGCTTCTGAAACTGACACAAACCACAGGTCCTTTAACGTCCAATGGTTTTCAGTTAAGAGAGAGAAATGTGTGAGCTTCATGAACAATGTAGCTTCGTTTAAGCTGTAAAGTGACTGCGTTTATGTGAAACGAAGTTTCGCTTGTAGGAAGACACAGATCCTGGCATTTAACTCCGTTTCTGAAGGGAAACACACACCACAGTTCTCATCCACGAAACACACTCTGCTTTAGAGCAAGAAGCAAACTCTTGATTTCTAGAGTCTAATACACAGGGAAACAAGAGTGTGCTCAGAAGAAAAGAACTGTGTTTCCTACACACACGGACCATATCTAGCTCAACTCTGTTTCTGAAACTGATACAAACCACAGGTCCTCTAACATCCAATGCTTTTCAGTTAAGAGCGAGAAACGTGTGAGCTTCGTGAACAATGTAGCTTCCTTTGAGCTGAAAAGTGACTGCATTTACCTGAAACGAAGTCTTGCTTGTAGGAAGACACAGGCCCTGTCATTTAACACCTTTTCTGATGGGAAACAAAGCACATTCCTCATCCATGAAACATACTCTGCTTTAGAGCAATAAGCATGCTCTTGCTTACTAGACTCTCTAATACAGAAGGAAACGTGAGTGTGCTCAGAACAAAGAACTGTGTTTCCTGCACACACAGACCATTTCTAGTTCAACTCTGTTTCTGAAACTGATACAAACCACAGGTGCTCTAACATCCAATGCTTTTCACTTAAGAGCGACAAACATGAGCTTCGTGAACAATGTAGCTTCGTTTGAGCTGAAAAGTGACTGCTTTTATCTGAAACGAAGTCTTGCTTGTAGGAAGACACAGAGCCTGGCATTTAACTCCGTTTGTGAAGGGAAACACAGGGCACATATCTCATCCATGAAACACACTCTGCTTTAGCGCAAACCGCACGCTCTTTCTTTCTAGAGTCTCTAATATAGAGGGAAACGTGAGTGTGCTCAGATAAAAAGAACTGTGTTTCCTACACACAAGGACCATATCTAGTTCTACTCTGTTTCTGAAACTGATACAAACAACAGGTCCTCTATCATCCAATTCTTTTCAGTTAAGAGCGAGAAACGTGTGAGCTTCGTGAACAATGTAGCTTCGTTTGAGCTCAAAAGTGACTGCGTTTATCTGAAACGAAGTCTTGCTTGTAGGAAGACACAGAGCCAGGCATTTAACTCCGTTTCTGAAGGGAAACACACGGCACATTTCTTATCCATGAAACACACTCTGCTTTAGAGCAAGAAGCACGCTCTTGCTTTCTAGACTCTCTAATACAGAGGGAAACGTGAGTGTGCTCAGAACAAAAGAACTGTGTTTCCTACACACAAGGACCATATCGAGTTCTACTCTGTTTCTGAAACTGATACAAACTCAGGTCCTCTAACATCCAATGCTTTTCAGTTAAGAGCGAGAAATGTGTGAGCTTCGTGAACAATGTAGCTTCGTTTGAGGTCAAAAGTGACTGCGTTTATCTGAAGCGAAGTCTTGCTTGTAGGAAGACACAGAGCCAGGCATTTAACTCCGTTTCTGAAGGGAAACACAGCACATTCCTCATCCATGAAACATACTCTTCTTTAGAGCAATAAGCATGCTCTTGCTTTCTCGACTCTCTAATACAGAAGGAAACGTGAGTGTGCTCAGATCAAAAGAAATGTGTTTCCTACACACACGGACCATATCTAGTTCAACTCAGCTTCTGAAACAGACACAAACCACAGGTCCTCTAACATACAATGCTTTTCAGTTAAGAGCGAGAAACGTGTGAGCTTCATGAACAATGTAGTTTCGTTTGAGCTGTAAAGTGACTGCGTTTACGTGAAACGAAGTCTCGCTTGTAGGAAGACACAGAGCCTGGCATCTAACTTCCTTTCTGAAGGGAAACACACAGCACAGTTATCATCCATGAAACACACTCTGCTTTACATAAAGAAGCACGCTCTTGCTTTCTAGACTCTCTAATACACAGGGAAACATGAGTGTGCTAAGAACAAAAGAACTGTGTTTCCTACACACAAGGACCATATCTAGTTCAACTCTGTTTCTGAAACTGATACAAACCACAGGTCCTCTTACATCCAATGCTTTTCAGTTAAGAGCGAGAAACGTGTGAGCTTCATGAACAATGTAGCTTCCTTTAAGCTGTAAAGTGACTGCGTTTACGTGAAACGAACTCTCACTTGTAGGAAGACACAGAGCCTGGCATTTAACTCCCTTTATAAACGGAAACACACAGCAAATTTCTCATCCATGAAACACACTCTGCTTTAGAGCAAGAAGCACGTTCTCTCTTTTTATAGTCTCCAATACAGAGGAAAAGGTGAGTGTGCTCAGAACAAAAGAACTGTGTTTCCTACACACAAGGACCATATCTATTTCTACTCTGTTTCTGAAACTGATACAAACAACAGGTCCTCCAACATCCAATGCTTTTCAGTTAAGAGCGAGAAATGTGTGAGCTTCGTGAACAATGTAGCTTCGTTTGAGCTCAAAAGTGACTGCGTTTATCTGAAAAGAAGTCTAGCTTGTAGGAAGACACAGAGCCAGGCAATTAACTCCGTTTCCTAAGGGAAACACACGGCACATTTCTTATCCATGAAACACACTCTGCTTTAGAGCAAGAAGCACGCTCTTGCTTTCTAGACTCTCTAATAAAGAGGGAAACGTGAGTGTGCTCAGAACAAAAGAACTGTGTTTCCTACACACAAGGACCATATCTAGTTCTACTCTGTTTCTGAAACTGATACAAACCACAGGTCCTCTAACATCCAATGCTTTTCAGTTAAGAGCGAGAAATGTGTGAGCTTCGTGAACTATGTAGCTTCGTTTGAGCTCAAAAGTGACTGCGTTTATCTGAAACGAAGTCTTGCTTGTAGGAAGACACAGAGCCAGGCATTTAACTCCGTTTCTGAGGGGAAACACACGGCACATTTCTCATCCATGAAACACACTCTGCTTTAGAGAAAGAAGCACGCTCTTGCTTACTAGACCCTCTAATACAGAAGGAAACGTGAGTGTGCTCAGAATAAAAGAACTGTGTTTCCAACACACAGAGACCATATCTAGTTCAACTCTGTTTCTGAAACTGATACAAACCACAGGTCCTGTAACATCCAAAAAAACTGATACAAACCACAGGTCCTGTAACATCCAATGCTTTTCAGTTAAGAGCGAGAAACGTGTGAGCTTCGTGAACAATGTAGCTTCCTTTGAGCTGAAAAGTGACTGCATTTACCTGAAACGAAGTCATGCTTGTAGGAAGACACAGGCCCTGTCATTTAACACCTTTTCTGATGGGAAACACAGCACATTCCTCATCCATGAAACATACTCTGATTTAGAGCAATAAGCATGCTCTTGCTTACTAGACTCTCTAATACAGAAGGAAACGTGAGTGTGCTCAGAATAAAAGAACTGTGTTTCCTACACACACAGACCATATCTAGTTCAACTCTGTTTCTGAAACTGATACAAACCACAGGTCCTCTAACATCCAATGCTTTTCACTTAAGAGCTAGAAACGTGTGAGCTTCGTGAACAATGTAGCTTCGTTTGAGCTGAAAAGTGACTGCTTTTATCTGAATCGAAGTCTTGCTTGTAGGAAGACACAGAGCCTGGCATTTAACTCCGTTTGTGAATGGAAACACAGGGCACATATCTCATCCATGAAACACACTCTGCTTTAGAGCAAACAGCACGCTCTCTCTTTCTATAGTCTCCAATACAGAGGGAACATGATTGTGCTCAGAACAAAAGAACTGTGTTTCCTACACACAAGGACCATATCCAGTTCAACTCTGTTTCTGAAACTGATACAAACCCCAGGTCCTCTAACATCCAATGCTTTTCAGTTAAGAGCAAGAAACGTGTGAGCTTCTTGAACAATGTATCTTCGTTTGCGCTAAAATTGACTGCGTTTATCTGAAACAAAGTCTTGCTTGTACGAAGACACAGAGCCAGGCATTTAACTCCGTTTCTGAAGGGAAACACACACCACCGTTCTCATCCACGAAACACACTCTGCTTTAGAGCAAGAAGCAAACTCTTGATTTCTAGAGTCTAATACACAGGGAAACGTGAGTGTGCTCAGAACAGAAGAACCGTGTTCCCTACACACATGGACCATATCTAGTTCAACTCTGTTTGTGAAACTGATACAAACCACAGGTCCTCTAACATCCAATGCTTTTCAGTTAAGAGCGAGAATCGTGTGAGCTTCGTTAACAATGTAGCTTCGTTTGAGCTGAAAAGTGACTGCGTTTATCTGAAACGAAGTCTTGCTTGTAGGAAGACACAGAGCCAGGCATTTAACACCGTTTCTGAAGGGAAACACACGGCACAGTCCTCATCCATGAAACACACTCTGCTTTAGAGCGAGAAAGACGCTCTTGCTTTCTAGACTCTCTAATACAGACGGAAACGTGAGTGTGCTCAGAACAAAAGAACTGTGTTTCCTACTCATAAGGACCATATCTAGTTCTACTCTGTTTCTGAAACTGATACAAACAACAGGTCCTGTAACACCCAATGCTTTTCAGTTAAGAGCGAGAAACGTGTGAGCTTCATGAACAATGTAGCTTCCTTTGAGCTGAAAAGTGACTGCGTTTATCTGAAACGAAGTCTTGCTTGTAGGAAGACACAGAGCCAGGCATTTAACTCCATTTCTGAAGGGAAACACACAGCAAATTTCTCATCCATTAAACACACTATGCTTTAGAGCAAGAAGCACGCTCTTGCGTTCTAGACTCTCTAATGCAGAGGGAAACGTGAGTGTTCTCAGACCAAAAGAACTGTGTTTCCTACACACAAGGACCAATTCCAGTTCAACTCTGTTTCTGAAACTGATACAAACCACAGGTCCTCTAACATCCAATGCTTTTCACTTAAGAGCTAGAAACGTGTGAGCTTCGTGAACAATGTAGCTTCGTTTGAGCTGAAAAGTGACTGCTTTTATCTGAATCGAAGACTTGCTTGTAGGAAGACACAGAGCATGGCATTTAACTCCGTTTGTGAATGGAAATACAGGGCACATATCTCATCCATGAAACACACTCTGCTTTAGCGCAAACCGCACGCTCTTTCTTTCTAGAGTCTCTAATATAGAGGGAAACGTGAGTGTGCTCAGATCAAAAGAACTGTGTTTCCTACACACAAGGACCATATCCAGTTCAACTCTGTTTCTGAAACTGATACAAACCCCAGGTCCTCTAACATCCAATGCTTTTCAGTTAAGAGCGAGAAACGTGTGAGCTTCGTGAACAATGTAGCTTCGTTTGAGCTGAAAAGTGACTGCTTTAATCTGAAACGAAGTCTTGCTTGTAGGAAGACACAGAGCCAGGCATTTAACTCCGTTTCTGAAGGGAAACACACACCACCGTTCTCATCCACGAAACACACTCTGCTTTAGAGCAAGAAGCAAACTCTTGATTTCTAGAGTCTAATACACAGGGAAACGTGAGTGTGCTCAGAACAGAAGAACCGTGTTCCCTACACACATGGACCATATCTAGTTCAACTCTGTTTGTGAAACTGATACAAACCACAGGTCCTCTAACATCCAATGCTTTTCAGTTAAGAGCGAGAAACATGTGAGCTTCGTGAACAATGTAGCTTCGTTTGAGCTGAAAAGTGACTGTGTTTTTCTGAAACGAAGTCTTGCTTGCAGGGAGACACAGACCCTGCCATTTAACACCGTTTCTGAAGGGAAACACACAGCACAGTCCTCATCCATGAAACACACTCTGCTTTAGAGCGAGAAAGACGCTCTTGCTTTCTAGACTCTCTAATACAGACAGAAACGTGAGTGTGCTCAGAACAAAAGAACTGTGTTTCCTACACACAAGGACCATATCTAGTTCTACTCTGTTTCTGAAACTGATACAAACAACATGTCCTGTAACACCCAATGCTTTTCAGTTAAGAGAGAGAAACGTGTGAGCTTCATGAACAATGTAGCTTCCTTTGAGCTGAAAAGTGACTGCATTTACCTGAAACGAAGTCTTGCTTGTAGGAAGACACAGGCCCTGTCATTTAACACCTTTTCTGATGGGAAACACAGCACATTCCTCATCCATGAAACATACTCTGCTTTAGAGCAATAAGCATGCTCTTGCTTACTAGACTCTCTAATACAGAAGGAAACGTGTGTGTGCTCAGAATAAAGAACTGTGTTTCCTGCACACACAGACCATTTCTAGTTCAACTCTGTTTCTGAAACTGATACGAACCACAGGTGCTCTAACATCCAATGCTTTTCACTTAAGAGCGACAAACATGAGCTTCGTGAACAATGTAGCTTCATTTGAGCTGAAAAGTGACTGCTTTTATCTGAAACGAAGTCTTGCTTGTAGGAAGACACAGAGCCTGGCATTTAACTCCGTTTGTGAAGGGAAACACAGGGCACATATCTCATCCATGAAACACACTCTGCTTTAGCGCAAACCGCACGCTCTTTCTTTCTAGAGTCTCTAATAAAGAGGGAAACGTGAGTGTGCTCAGATCAAAAGAACTGTGTTTCCTACACACAAGGACCATATCTAGTTCTACTCTGTTTCTGAAACTGATGCAAACAACAGGTCCTCTAACATCCAATTCTTTTCAGTTAAGAGCGAGAAACCTGTGAGCTTCGTGAACAATGTAGCTTCTTTTGAGCTCAAAAGTGACTGCGTTTATCTGAAACGAAGTCTTGCTTGTAGGAAGACACAGAAACTGCCATTGAACACCGTTTCTGAAGGGAAATACACAGCACTGTTCTCATCCATGAAACACACTCTGCTTTAGAGCAAGAAGCACGCATTTGCTTTGTAGAATCTCTAATACAGAGGGAAACGTGAGTGTGCTCTGAATAAAAGAACTGTGTTTCCTACACACACGGACCATATCTAGTTCAACTCTGCTTCTGAAACTGATACAAACCACAGGTCCTCTAACATCCAATGCTTTTCAGTTAAGAGCAAGAAACGTGTGAGCTTCGTGAACAATGTATCTTCGTTTGAGCTAAAAATTGACTGCGTTTATCTGAAACAAAGTCTTGCTTGTAGGAAAACACAGAGCCAGGCATTTAACTCCGTTGCTGAAGGGAAACACACACCACCGTTCTCATCCATGAAACACACTCTGCTTTAGAGCAAGAAGCACGCTCTTGCTTTCTAGTGTCTCTAATACACAGGAAAACATGAGTGTGCTCAGAACAAAAGGACTGTGCCCTACACATACGGACCATATCTAGTTAAACTCTGCTTCTGAAACTGATACAAACCACAGGTCCTCTAACATCCAATGCTTTTCAGTTAAGAGCGAGAAAAGTGTGAGCTTCATGAACAATGTAGCTTCTTTTGAGCTGTAAAGTGACTGCGTTTATCTGAAACGAAGTCTTGCTTGTAGGAAGACACAGAACCTGCCATTGAACACCGTTTCTGAAGTGAAATACACAGCACTGTTCTCATCCATGAAACACTCTCTGCTTTAGAGCAAGAAGCACGCATTTGCTTTGTAGAATCTCTAATACAGAGGGAAACGGGAGTGTGCCCTGAATAAAAGAACTGTGTATCCTACACACACGGACCATATCTAGTTCAACTCTGCTTCTGAAACTGACACAAACCACAGGTCCTTTAACATCCAATGGTTTTCAGTTAAGAGAGAGAATCGTGTGAGCTTCATGAACAATGTAGCTTCGTTTAAGCTGTAAAGTGACTGCGTTTACGTGAAACGAAGTTTCGCTTGTAGGAAGACACAGAGCCTGGCATTTAACTCCCTTTCTGAAGGGAAACACAGGGCACATATCTCATCCATGAAACACACTCTGCTTTAGCGCAAACCGCACGCTCTTTCTTTCTAGAGTCTCTAATATAGAGGGAAACGTGAGTGTGCTCAGATCAAAAGAACTGTGTTTCCTACACACAAGGACCATATCTAGTTCTACTCTGATTCTGAAACTGATACAAACAACAGGTCCTCTAACATCCAATGCTTTTCAGTTAAGAGCGAGAAACGTGTGAGCTTCGTGAACAATGTAGCTTCATTTGAGCTCAAAAATGGCTGTGTTTATCTGAACCAAGTCTTGCTTGTAGGAAGACACAGAGCCAGGCATTTAACTCCGTTTCTGAACAGAAACAAACGGCACATTTCTCATCCATGAAATACACTCTGCTTTAGAGCAAGAAGCATGCTCTTGCTTTCTAGAGTCTCTCATAATGAGGAAAAGGTGAGTGTGCTCAGAACAAAAGAACTGTGTTTCTTACACACAAGGACCATATCTAGTTCTACTCTGTTTCTGAAACTGATACAAACAACAGGTCCTCTAACATCCAATGCTTTTCAGTAAGAGTGAGAAATGTGTGAGCTTCATGAACAATGTAGCTTCGTTTGAGCACAAAATTGACTGCGTTTATCTGAAACGAAGTCTTGCTTGTAGGAAGACACAGAGCCAGGCATTTAACTCCGTTTCTGAAGGGAAACACACGGCACATTTCTTATCCATGAAACACACTCTGCTTTAGAGCAAGAAGCACGCTCTTGCTTTCTAGACTCTCTAATACAGAGGGAAACGTGAGTGTGCTCAGAACAAAAGAACTGTGTTTCCTACACACTAGGACCATATCTAGTTCTACTCTGTTTCTGAAACTGATACAAACAACAGGTCCTCTACCATCCAATGCTTTTCAGTTAAGAGCAAGAAATGTGTGAGCTTCGTGAACAATGTAGTTTCGTTTGAGCTCAAAAGTGACTGCGTTTATCTGAAACGAAGTCTTGCTTGTAGGAAGACACAGAGCCAGGCATTTAACTCTGTTTCTGAAGCGAAACACAGCACATTCCTCATCCATGAAACATACTCTTCTTTAGAGCAATAAGCATGCTCTTGCTTTCTAGACTCTAATACAGAAGGAAACGTGAGTGTGCTCAGATCAAAAGAAATGTGTTTCCTACACACACGGACCATATCTAGTTCAACTCTGCTTCTGAAACAGACACAAACCACAGGTCTTCTAACATCCAATGCTTTTCAGTTAAGAGCAAGAAACGTGTGAGCTTCATGAACCATGTAGCTTCGTTTGAGCTGTAAAGTGACTGCGTTTACGTGAAACGAAGTCTTGCTTGTAGGAAGACACAGAGCCTGGCATCTAACTTCCTTTCTGAAGGGAAACACACAGCACAGTTCTCATCCATGAAACACACTCTGCTTTACATAAAGAAGCACGCTCTTGCTTTCTAGACTCTCTAATACAGAGGGAAACATGAGTGTGCTAAGAACAAAAGAACTGTGTTTCCTACACACAAGGACCATATCTAGTTCAACTCTGTTTCTGAAATTGATACACACCACAGGTCCTCTTACATCCAATGCTTTTCAGTTAAGAGCAAGAAACGTGGGAGCTTCGTGAACAATGTTTCTTCGTTTGAGCTGAAAAGTGACTGCGTTCATCTGAAACGAAGTCTTGCTTGTAGGAAGACACAGAGCCTGGCTTTTAACTCTGTTTGTGAAGGGAAACACACGGCACATATCTCATCCATGAAACACACTCTGCTTTAGAGCAAACAGCACACTCTCTCTTTCTATAGTCTCCAATACACAGGGAAACATGATTGTGCTCAGAACAAAAGAACTGTGTTTCCTACACACAAGGACCATATCCAGTTCAACTCTGTTTCTGAAATTGATACACACCACAGGTCCTCTTACATCCAATGCTTTTCAGTTAAGAGCAAGAAACGTGGGAGCTTCGTGAACAATGTTTCTTCGTTTGAGCTAAAAATTGACTGCATTTATCTGAAACAAAGTCTTGCTTGTAGGAAGACACAGAGCCAGGCATTTAACTCCGTTTCTGAAGGGAAACACACACCACCGTTCTCATCCACGAAACACACTCTGCTTTAGAGCAAGAAGCAAACTCTTCATTTCTAGAGTCTAATACACAGGGAAACGTGAGTGTGCTCAGAACAGAAGAACTGTGTTTCCTACACACATGGACCATATCTAGTTCAACTCTGTTTGTGAAACTGATACAAACCACAGGTCCTCTAACATCCAATGCTTTTCAGTTAAGAGCGAGAAACGTGTGAGCTTCGTGAACAATGTAGCTTCGTTTGAGCTGAAAAGTGACTGTGTTTATCTGAAACGAAGTCTTGCTTGTAGGAAGACACAGAAACTGCCATTGAACACCGTTTCTGAAAGGAAATACACAGCACTGTTCTCATCCATGAAACACACTCTGCTTTAGAGCAAGAAGCACGCATTTGCTTTGTAGAGTCTCTAATACAGAGGGAAATGTGAGTGTGCTCTGAATAAAAGGACTGTGTTTCCTACACACACGGACCATATCTAGTTCAACTCTGCTTCTGAAACTGACACAAACCACAGGTCCTTTAACATCCAATGGTTTTCAGTTAAGAGCGAGAAACGTGTGAGCTTCATGAACAATGTAGCTTCGTTTAAGCTGTAAAGTGAATGCGTTTACGTGAAACGAAGTTTCGCTTGTAGGAAGACACAGAGCCTGGCATTTAACTCCCTTTCTGAAGGGAAACACAGGGCACATATCTCATCCATGAAACACACTCTGCTTTAGCGCAAACCGCACGCTCTTTCTTTCTAGAGTCTCTAATATAGAGGGAAACGTGAGTGTGCTCAGATCAAAAGAACTGTGTTTCCTACACACAAGGACCATATCTAGTTCAACTCTGCTTCTGAAACAGACACAAACCACAGGTCCTCTAACATCCAATGCTTTTCAGTTAAGAGCGAGAAACGTGTGAGCTTCGTGAACAATGTAGCTTCATTTGAGCTCAAAAATGGCTGTGTTTATCTGAACCAAGTCTTGCTTGTAGGAAGACACAGAGCCAGGCATTTAACTCCGTTTCTGAACAGAAACAAACGGCACATTTCTCATCCATGAAACACACTCTGCTTTAGAGCAAGAAGCATGCTCTTGCTTTCTAGAGTCTCTCATAATGAGGAAAAGGTGAGTGTGCTCAGAACAAAAGAACTGTGTTTCTTACACACAAGGACCATATCTAGTTCTACTCTGTTTCTGAAACTGATACAAACAACAGGTCCTCTAACATCCAATGCTTTTCAGTAAGAGTGAGAAATGTGTGAGCTTCATGAACAATGTAGCTTCGTTTGAGCACAAAATTGACTGCGTTTATCTGAAACGAAGTCTTGCTTGTAGGAAGACACAGAGCCAGGCATTTAACTCCGTTTCTGAAGGGAAACACACGGCACATTTCTTATCCATGAAACACACTCTGCTTTAGAGCAAGAAGCATGCTCTTGCTTTCTAGACTCTCTAATACAGAGGGAAACGTGAGTGTGCTCAGAACAAAAGAACTGTGTTTCCTACACACTAGGACCATATCTAGTTCTACTCTGTTTCTGAAACTGATACAAACAACAGGTCCTCTACCATCCAATGCTTTTCAGTTAAGAGCAAGAAATGTGTGAGCTTCGTGAACAATGTAGTTTCGTTTGAGCTCAAAAGTGACTGCGTTTATCTGAAACGAAGTCTTGCTTGTAGGAAGACACAGAGCCAGGCATTTAACTCTGTTTCTGAAGCGAAACACAGCACATTCCTCATCCATGAAACATACTCTTCTTTAGAGCAATAAGCATGCTCTTGCTTTCTAGACTCTAATACAGAAGGAAACGTGAGTGTGCTCAGATCAAAAGAAATGTGTTTCCTACACACACGGACCATATCTAGTTCAACTCTGCTTCTGAAACAGACACAAACCACAGGTCTTCTAACATCCAATGCTTTTCAGTTAAGAGCAAGAAACGTGTGAGCTTCATGAACCATGTAGCTTCGTTTGAGCTGTAAAGTGACTGCGTTTACGTGAAACGAAGTCTTGCTTGTAGGAAGACACAGAGCCTGGCATCTAACTTCCTTTCTGAAGGGAAACACACAGCACAGTTCTCATCCATGAAACACACTCTGCTTTACATAAAGAAGCACGCTCTTGCTTTCTAGACTCTCTAATACAGAGGGAAACATGAGTGTGCTAAGAACAAAAGAACTGTGTTTCCTACACACAAGGACCATATCTAGTTCAACTCTGTTTCTGAAATTGATACACACCACAGGTCCTCTTACATCCAATGCTTTTCAGTTAAGAGCAAGAAACGTGGGAGCTTCGTGAACAATGTTTCTTCGTTTGAGCTAAAAATTGACTGCATTTATCTGAAACAAAGTCTTGCTTGTAGGAAGACACAGAGCCAGGCATTTAACTCCGTTTCTGAAGGGAAACACACACCACCGTTCTCATCCACGAAACACACTCTGCTTTAGAGCAAGAAGCAAACTCTTGATTTCTAGAGTCTAATACACAGGGAAACGTGAGTGTGCTCAGAACAGAAGAACTGTGTTTCCTACACACATGGACCATATCTAGTTCAACTCTGTTTGTGAAACTGATACAAACCACAGGTCCTCTAACATCCAATGCTTTTCAGTTAAGAGCGAGAAACGTGTGAGCTTCGTGAACAATGTAGCTTCGTTTGAGCTGAAAAGTGACTGTGTTTATCTGAAACGAAGTCTTGCTTGTAGGAAGACACAGAAACTGCCATTGAACACCGTTTCTGAAAGGAAATACACAGCACTGTTCTCATCCATGAAACACACTCTGCTTTAGAGCAAGAAGCACGCATTTGCTTTGTAGAGTCTCTAATACAGAGGGAAATGTGAGTGTGCTCTGAATAAAAGGACTGTGTTTCCTACACACACGGACCATATCTAGTTCAACTCTGCTTCTGAAACTGACACAAACCACAGGTCCTTTAACATCCAATGGTTTTCAGTTAAGAGCGAGAAACGTGTGAGCTTCATGAACAATGTAGCTTCGTTTAAGCTGTAAAGTGAATGCGTTTACGTGAAACGAAGTTTCGCTTGTAGGAAGACACAGAGCCTGGCATTTAACTCCCTTTCTGAAGGGAAACACAGGGCACATATCTCATCCATGAAACACACTCTGCTTTAGCGCAAACCGCACGCTCTTTCTTTCTAGAGTCTCTAATATAGAGGGAAACGTGAGTGTGCTCAGATCAAAAGAACTGTGTTTCCTACACACAAGGACCATATCTAGTTCAACTCTGCTTCTGAAACAGACACAAACCACAGGTCCTCTAACATCCAATGCTTTTCAGTTAAGAGCGAGAAACGTGTGAGCTTCGTGAACAATGTAGCTTCATTTGAGCTCAAAAATGGCTGTGTTTATCTGAACCAAGTCTTGCTTGTAGGAAGACACAGAGCCAGGCATTTAACTCCGTTTCTGAACAGAAACAAACGGCACATTTCTCATCCATGAAACACACTCTGCTTTAGAGCAAGAAGCATGCTCTTGCTTTCTAGAGTCTCTCATAATGAGGAAAAGGTGAGTGTGCTCAGAACAAAAGAACTGTGTTTCTTACACACAAGGACCATATCTAGTTCTACTCTGTTTCTGAAACTGATACAAACAACAGGTCCTCTAACATCCAATGCTTTTCAGTAAGAGTGAGAAATGTGTGAGCTTCATGAACAATGTAGCTTCGTTTGAGCACAAAATTGACTGCGTTTATCTGAAACGAAGTCTTGCTTGTAGGAAGACACAGAGCCAGGCATTTAACTCCGTTTCTGAAGGGAAACACACGGCACATTTCTTATCCATGAAACACACTCTGCTTTAGAGCAAGAAGCACGCTCTTGCTTTCTAGACTCTCTAATACAGAGGGAAACGTGAGTGTGCTCAGAACAAAAGAACTGTGTTTCCTACACACTAGGACCATATCTAGTTCTACTCTGTTTCTGAAACTGATACAAACAACAGGTCCTCTACCATCCAATGCTTTTCAGTTAAGAGCAAGAAATGTGTGAGCTTCGTGAACAATGTAGTTTCGTTTGAGCTCAAAAGTGACTGCGTTTATCTGAAACGAAGTCTTGCTTGTAGGAAGACACAGAGCCAGGCATTTAACTCTGTTTCTGAAGCGAAACACAGCACATTCCTCATCCATGAAACATACTCTTCTTTAGAGCAATAAGCATGCTCTTGCTTTCTAGACTCTAATACAGAAGGAAACGTGAGTGTGCTCAGATCAAAAGAAATGTGTTTCCTACACACACGGACCATATCTAGTTCAACTCTGCTTCTGAAACAGACACAAACCACAGGTCTTCTAACATCCAATGCTTTTCAGTTAAGAGCAAGAAACGTGTGAGCTTCATGAACCATGTAGCTTCGTTTGAGCTGTAAAGTGACTGCGTTTACGTGAAACGAAGTCTTGCTTGTAGGAAGACACAGAGCCTGGCATCTAACTTCCTTTCTGAAGGGAAACACACAGCACAGTTCTCATCCATGAAACACACTCTGCTTTACATAAAGAAGCACGCTCTTGCTTTCTAGACTCTCTAATACAGAGGGAAACATGAGTGTGCTAAGAACAAAAGAACTGTGTTTCCTACACACAAGGACCATATCTAGTTCAACTCTGTTTCTGAAATTGATACACACCACAGGTCCTCTTACATCCAATGCTTTTCAGTTAAGAGCAAGAAACGTGGGAGCTTCGTGAACAATGTTTCTTCGTTTGAGCTAAAAATTGACTGCATTTATCTGAAACAAAGTCTTGCTTGTAGGAAGACACAGAGCCAGGCATTTAACTCGGTTTCTGAAGGGAAACACACACCACCGTTCTCATCCACGAAACACACTCTGCTTTAGAGCAAGAAGCAAACTCTTGATTTCTAGAGTCTAATACACAGGGAAACGTGAGTGTGCTCAGAACAGAAGAACTGTGTTTCCTACACACATGGACCATATCTAGTTCAACTCTGTTTGTGAAACTGATACAAACCACAGGTCCTCTAACATCCAATGCTTTTCAGTTAAGAGCGAGAAACGTGTGAGCTTCGTGAACAATGTAGCTTCGTTTGAGCTGAAAAGTGACTGTGTTTATCTGAAACGAAGTCTTGCTTGTAGGAAGACACAGAAACTGCCATTGAACACCGTTTCTGAAAGGAAATACACAGCACTGTTCTCATCCATGAAACACACTCTGCTTTAGAGCAAGAAGCACGCATTTGCTTTGTAGAGTCTCTAATACAGAGGGAAATGTGAGTGTGCTCTGAATAAAAGGACTGTGTTTCCTACACACACGGACCATATCTAGTTCAACTCTGCTTCTGAAACAGACACAAACCACAGGTCTTCTAACATCCAATGCTTTTCAGTTAAGAGCAAGAAACGTGTTAGCTTCATGAACCATGTAGCTTCGTTTGAGCTGTAAAGTGACTGCGTTTACGTGAAACGAAGTCTTGCTTGTAGGAAGACACAGAGCCTGGCATCTAACTTCCTTTCTGAAGGGAAACACACAGCACAGTTCTCATCCATGAAACACACTCTGCTTTACATAAAGAAGCACGCTCTTGCTTTCTAGACTCTCTAATACAGAGGGAAACATGAGTGTGCTAAGAACAAAAGAACTGTGTTTCCTACACACAAGGACCATATCTAGTTCAACTCTGTTTCTGAAATTGATACACACCACAGGTCCTCTTACATCCAATGCTTTTCAGTTAAGAGCAAGAAACGTGGGAGCTTCGTGAATAATGTTTCTTCGTTTGAGCTAAAAATTGACTGCATTTATCTGAAACAAAGTCTTGCTTGTAGGAAGACACAGAGCCAGGCATTTAACTCCGTTTCTGAAGGGAAACACACACCACCGTTCTCATCCACGAAACACACTCTGCTTTAGAGCAAGAAGCAAACTCTTGATTTCTAGAGTCTAATACACAGGGAAACGTGAGTGTGCTCAGAACAGAAGAACTGTGTTTCCTACACACATGGACCATATCTAGTTCAACTCTGTTTGTGAAACTGATACAAACCACAGGTCCTCTAACATCCAATGCTTTTCAGTTAAGAGCGAGAAACGTGTGAGCTTCGTGAACAATGTAGCTTCGTTTGAGCTGAAAAGTGACTGTGTTTATCTGAAACGAAGTCTTGCTTGTAGGAAGACACAGAAACTGCCATTGAACACCGTTTCTGAAAGGAAATACACAGCACTGTTCTCATCCATGAAACACACTCTGCTTTAGAGCAAGAAGCACGCATTTGCTTTGTAGAGTCTCTAATACAGAGGGAAATGTGAGTGTGCTCTGAATAAAAGGACTGTGTTTCCTACACACACGGACCATATCTAGTTCAACTCTGCTTCTGAAACTGACACAAACCACAGGTCCTTTAACATCCAATGGTTTTCAGTTAAGAGCGAGAAACGTGTGAGCTTCATGAACAATGTAGCTTCGTTTAAGCTGTAAAGTGAATGCGTTTACGTGAAACGAAGTTTCGCTTGTAGGAAGACACAGAGCCTGGCATTTAACTCCCTTTCTGAAGGGAAACACAGGGCACATATCTCATCCATGAAACACACTCTGCTTTAGCGCAAACCGCACGCTCTTTCTTTCTAGAGTCTCTAATATAGAGGGAAACGTGAGTGTGCTCAGATCAAAAGAACTGTGTTTCCTACACACAAGGACCATATCTAGTTCAACTCTGCTTCTGAAACAGACACAAACCACAGGTCCTCTAACATCCAATGCTTTTCAGTTAAGAGCGAGAAACGTGTGAGCTTCGTGAACAATGTAGCTTCATTTGAGCTCAAAAATGGCTGTGTTTATCTGAACCAAGTCTTGCTTGTAGGAAGACACAGAGCCAGGCATTTAACTCCGTTTCTGAACAGAAACAAACGGCACATTTCTCATCCATGAAACACACTCTGCTTTAGAGCAAGAAGCATGCTCTTGCTTTCTAGAGTCTCTCATAATGAGGAAAAGGTGAGTGTGCTCAGAACAAAAGAACTGTGTTTCTTACACACAAGGACCATATCTAGTTCTACTCTGTTTCTGAAACTGATACAAACAACAGGTCCTCTAACATCCAATGCTTTTCAGTAAGAGTGAGAAATGTGTGAGCTTCATGAACAATGTAGCTTCGTTTGAGCACAAAATTGACTGCGTTTATCTGAAACGAAGTCTTGCTTGTAGGAAGACACAGAGCCAGGCATTTAACTCCGTTTCTGAAGGGAAACACACGGCACATTTCTTATCCATGAAACACACTCTGCTTTAGAGCAAGAAGCACGCTCTTGCTTTCTAGACTCTCTAATACAGAGGGAAACGTGAGTGTGCTCAGAACAAAAGAACTGTGTTTCCTACACACTAGGACCATATCTAGTTCTACTCTGTTTCTGAAACTGATACAAACAACAGGTCCTCTACCATCCAATGCTTTTCAGTTAAGAGCAAGAAATGTGTGAGCTTCGTGAACAATGTAGTTTCGTTTGAGCTCAAAAGTGACTGCGTTTATCTGAAACGAAGTCTTGCTTGTAGGAAGACACAGAGCCAGGCATTTAACTCTGTTTCTGAAGCGAAACACAGCACATTCCTCATCCATGAAACATACTCTTCTTTAGAGCAATAAGCATGCTCTTGCTTTCTAGACTCTAATACAGAAGGAAACGTGAGTGTGCTCAGATCAAAAGAAATGTGTTTCCTACACACACGGACCATATCTAGTTCAACTCTGCTTCTGAAACAGACACAAACCACAGGTCTTCTAACATCCAATGCTTTTCAGTTAAGAGCAAAAAACGTGTGAGCTTCATGAACCATGTAGCTTCGTTTGAGCTGTAAAGTGACTGCGTTTACGTGAAACGAAGTCTTGCTTGTAGGAAGACACAGAGCCTGGCATCTAACTTCCTTTCTGAAGGGAAACACACAGCACAGTTCTCATCCATGAAACACACTCTGCTTTACATAAAGAAGCACGCTCTTGCTTTCTAGACTCTCTAATACAGAGGGAAACATGAGTGTGCTAAGAACAAAAGAACTGTGTTTCCTACACACAAGGACCATATCTAGTTCAACTCTGTTTCTGAAATTGATACACACCACAGGTCCTCTTACATCCAATGCTTTTCAGTTAAGAGCAAGAAACGTGGGAGCTTCGTGAACAATGTTTCTTCGTTTGAGCTAAAAATTGACTGCATTTATCTGAAACAAAGTCTTGCTTGTAGGAAGACACAGAGCCAGGCATTTAACTCGGTTTCTGAAGGGAAACACACACCACCGTTCTCATCCACGAAACACACTCTGCTTTAGAGCAAGAAGCAAACTCTTGATTTCTAGAGTCTAATACACAGGGAAACGTGAGTGTGCTCAGAACAGAAGAACTGTGTTTCCTACACACATGGACCATATCTAGTTCAACTCTGTTTGTGAAACTGATACAAACCACAGGTCCTCTAACATCCAATGCTTTTCAGTTAAGAGCGAGAAACGTGTGAGCTTCGTGAACAATGTAGCTTCGTTTGAGCTGAAAAGTGACTGTGTTTATCTGAAACGAAGTCTTGCTTGTAGGAAGACACAGAAACTGCCATTGAACACCGTTTCTGAAAGGAAATACACAGCACTGTTCTCATCCATGAAACACACTCTGCTTTAGAGCAAGAAGCACGCATTTGCTTTGTAGAGTCTCTAATACAGAGGGAAATGTGAGTGTGCTCTGAATAAAAGGACTGTGTTTCCTACACACACGGACCATATCTAGTTCAACTCTGCTTCTGAAACAGACACAAACCACAGGTCTTCTAACATCCAATGCTTTTCAGTTAAGAGCAAGAAACGTGTTAGCTTCATGAACCATGTAGCTTCGTTTGAGCTGTAAAGTGACTGCGTTTACGTGAAACGAAGTCTTGCTTGTAGGAAGACACAGAGCCTGGCATCTAACTTCCTTTCTGAAGGGAAACACACAGCACAGTTCTCATCCATGAAACACACTCTGCTTTACATAAAGAAGCACGCTCTTGCTTTCTAGACTCTCTAATACAGAGGGAAACATGAGTGTGCTAAGAACAAAAGAACTGTGTTTCCTACACACAAGGACCATATCTAGTTCAACTCTGTTTCTGAAATTGATACACACCACAGGTCCTCTTACATCCAATGCTTTTCAGTTAAGAGCAAGAAACGTGGGAGCTTCGTGAATAATGTTTCTTCGTTTGAGCTAAAAATTGACTGCATTTATCTGAAACAAAGTCTTGCTTGTAGGAAGACACAGAGCCAGGCATTTAACTCCGTTTCTGAAGGGAAACACACACCACCGTTCTCATCCACGAAACACACTCTGCTTTAGAGCAAGAAGCAAACTCTTGATTTCTAGAGTCTAATACACAGGGAAACGTGAGTGTGCTCAGAACAGAAGAACTGTGTTTCCTACACACATGGACCATATCTAGTTCAACTCTGTTTGTGAAACTGATACAAACCACAGGTCCTCTAACATCCAATGCTTTTCAGTTAAGAGCGAGAAACGTGTGAGCTTCGTGAACAATGTAGCTTCGTTTGAGCTGAAAAGTGACTGTGTTTATCTGAAACGAAGTCTTGCTTGTAGGAAGACACAGAAACTGCCATTGAACACCGTTTCTGAAAGGAAATACACAGCACTGTTCTCATCCATGAAACACACTCTGCTTTAGAGCAAGAAGCACGCATTTGCTTTGTAGAGTCTCTAATACAGAGGGAAATGTGAGTGTGCTCTGAATAAAAGGACTGTGTTTCCTACACACACGGACCATATCTAGTTCAACTCTGCTTCTGAAACTGACACAAACCACAGGTCCTTTAACATCCAATGGTTTTCAGTTAAGAGCGAGAAACGTGTGAGCTTCATGAACAATGTAGCTTCGTTTAAGCTGTAAAGTGAATGCGTTTACGTGAAACGAAGTTTCGCTTGTAGGAAGACACAGAGCCTGGCATTTAACTCCCTTTCTGAAGGGAAACACAGGGCACATATCTCATCCATGAAACACACTCTGCTTTAGCGCAAACCGCACGCTCTTTCTTTCTAGAGTCTCTAATATAGAGGGAAACGTGAGTGTGCTCAGATCAAAAGAACTGTGTTTCCTACACACAAGGACCATATCTAGTTCAACTCTGCTTCTGAAACAGACACAAACCACAGGTCCTCTAACATCCAATGCTTTTCAGTTAAGAGCGAGAAACGTGTGAGCTTCGTGAACAATGTAGCTTCATTTGAGCTCAAAAATGGCTGTGTTTATCTGAACCAAGTCTTGCTTGTAGGAAGACACAGAGCCAGGCATTTAACTCCGTTTCTGAACAGAAACAAACGGCACATTTCTCATCCATGAAACACACTCTGCTTTAGAGCAAGAAGCATGCTCTTGCTTTCTAGAGTCTCTCATAATGAGGAAAAGGTGAGTGTGCTCAGAACAAAAGAACTGTGTTTCTTACACACAAGGACCATATCTAGTTCTACTCTGTTTCTGAAACTGATACAAACAACAGGTCCTCTAACATCCAATGCTTTTCAGTAAGAGTGAGAAATGTGTGAGCTTCATGAACAATGTAGCTTCGTTTGAGCACAAAATTGACTGCGTTTATCTGAAACGAAGTCTTGCTTGTAGGAAGACACAGAGCCAGGCATTTAACTCCGTTTCTGAAGGGAAACACACGGCACATTTCTTATCCATGAAACACACTCTGCTTTAGAGCAAGAAGCACGCTCTTGCTTTCTAGACTCTCTAATACAGAGGGAAACGTGAGTGTGCTCAGAACAAAAGAACTGTGTTTCCTACACACTAGGACCATATCTAGTTCTACTCTGTTTCTGAAACTGATACAAACAACAGGTCCTCTACCATCCAATGCTTTTCAGTTAAGAGCAAGAAATGTGTGAGCTTCGTGAACAATGTAGTTTCGTTTGAGCTCAAAAGTGACTGCGTTTATCTGAAACGAAGTCTTGCTTGTAGGAAGACACAGAGCCAGGCATTTAACTCTGTTTCTGAAGCGAAACACAGCACATTCCTCATCCATGAAACATACTCTTCTTTAGAGCAATAAGCATGCTCTTGCTTTCTAGACTCTAATACAGAAGGAAACGTGAGTGTGCTCAGATCAAAAGAAATGTGTTTCCTACACACACGGACCATATCTAGTTCAACTCTGCTTCTGAAACAGACACAAACCACAGGTCTTCTAACATCCAATGCTTTTCAGTTAAGAGCAAGAAACGTGTGAGCTTCATGAACCATGTAGCTTCGTTTGAGCTGTAAAGTGACTGCGTTTACGTGAAACGAAGTCTTGCTTGTAGGAAGACACAGAGCCTAGCATCTAACTTCCTTTCTGAAGGGAAACACACAGCACAGTTCTCATCCATGAAACACACTCTGCTTTACATAAAGAAGCACGCTCTTGCTTTCTAGACTCTCTAATACAGAGGGAAACATGAGTGTGCTAAGAACAAAAGAACTGTGTTTCCTACACACAAGGACCATATCTAGTTCAACTCTGTTTCTGAAATTGATACACACCACAGGTCCTCTTACATCCAATGCTTTTCAGTTAAGAGCAAGAAACGTGGGAGCTTCGTGAACAATGTTTCTTCGTTTGAGCTAAAAATTGACTGCATTTATCTGAAACAAAGTCTTGCTTGTAGGAAGACACAGAGCCAGGCATTTAACTCCGTTTCTGAAGGGAAACACACACCACCGTTCTCATCCACGAAACACACTCTGCTTTAGAGCAAGAAGCAAACTCTTGATTTCTAGAGTCTAATACACAGGGAAACGTGAGTGTGCTCAGAACAGAAGAACTGTGTTTCCTACACACATGGACCATATCTAGTTCAACTCTGTTTGTGAAACTGATACAAACCACAGGTCCTCTAACATCCAATGCTTTTCAGTTAAGAGCGAGAAACGTGTGAGCTTCGTGAACAATGTAGCTTCGTTTGAGCTGAAAAGTGACTGTGTTTATCTGAAACGAAGTCTTGCTTGTAGGAAGACACAGAAACTGCCATTGAACACCGTTTCTGAAAGGAAATACACAGCACTGTTCTCATCCATGAAACACACTCTGCTTTAGAGCAAGAAGCACGCATTTGCTTTGTAGAGTCTCTAATACAGAGGGAAATGTGAGTGTGCTCTGAATAAAAGGACTGTGTTTCCTACACACACGGACCATATCTAGTTCAACTCTGCTTCTGAAACTGACACAAACCACAGGTCCTTTAACATCCAATGGTTTTCAGTTAAGAGCTAGAAACGTGTGAGCTTCATGAACAATGTAGCTTCGTTTAAGCTGTAAAGTGAATGCGTTTACGTGAAACGAAGTTTCGCTTGTAGGAAGACACAGAGCCTGGCATTTAACTCCCTTTCTGAAGGGAAACACAGGGCACATATCTCATCCATGAAACACACTCTGCTTTAGCGCAAACCGCACGCTCTTTCTTTCTAGAGTCTCTAATATAGAGGGAAACGTGAGTGTGCTCAGATCAAAAGAACTGTGTTTCCTACACACAAGGACCATATCTAGTTCAACTCTGCTTCTGAAACAGACACAAACCACAGGTCCTCTAACATCCAATGCTTTTCAGTTAAGAGCGAGAAACGTGTGAGCTTCGTGAACAATGTAGCTTCATTTGAGCTCAAAAATGGCTGTGTTTATCTGAACCAAGTCTTGCTTGTAGGAAGACACAGAGCCAGGCATTTAACTCCGTTTCTGAACAGAAACAAACGGCACATTTCTCATCCATGAAACACACTCTGCTTTAGAGCAAGAAGCATGCTCTTGCTTTCTAGAGTCTCTCATAATGAGGAAAAGGTGAGTGTGCTCAGAACAAAAGAACTGTGTTTCTTACACACAAGGACCATATCTAGTTCTACTCTGTTTCTGAAACTGATACAAACAACAGGTCCTCTAACATCCAATTCTTTTCAGTAAGAGTGAGAAATGTGTGAGCTTCATGAACAATGTAGCTTCGTTTGAGCACAAAATTGACTGCGTTTATCTGAAACGAAGTCTTGCTTGTAGGAAGACACAGAGCCAGGCATTTAACTCCGTTTCTGAAGGGAAACACACGGCACATTTCTTATCCATGAAACACACTCTGCTTTAGAGCAAGAAGCACGCTCTTGCTTTCTAGACTCTCTAATACAGAGGGAAACGTGAGTGTGCTCAGAACAAAAGAACTGTGTTTCCTACACACTAGGACCATATCTAGTTCTACTCTGTTTCTGAAACTGATACAAACAACAGGTCCTCTACCATCCAATGCTTTTCAGTTAAGAGCAAGAAATGTGTGAGCTTCGTGAACAATGTAGTTTCGTTTGAGCTCAAAAGTGACTGCGTTTATCTGAAACGAAGTCTTGCTTGTAGGAAGACACAGAGCCAGGCATTTAACTCTGTTTCTGAAGCGAAACACAGCACATTCCTCATCCATGAAACATACTCTTCTTTAGAGCAATAAGCATGCTCTTGCTTTCTAGACTCTAATACAGAAGGAAACGTGAGTGTGCTCAGATCAAAAGAAATGTGTTTCCTACACACACGGACCATATCTAGTTCAACTCTGCTTCTGAAACAGACACAAACCACAGGTCTTCTAACATCCAATGCTTTTCAGTTAAGAGCAAGAAACGTGTGAGCTTCATGAACCATGTAGCTTCGTTTGAGCTGTAAAGTGACTGCGTTTACGTGAAACGAAGTCTTGCTTGTAGGAAGACACAGAGCCTGGCATCTAACTTCCTTTCTGAAGGGAAACACACAGCACAGTTCTCATCCATGAAACACACTCTGCTTTACATAAAGAAGCACGCTCTTGCTTTCTAGACTCTCTAATACAGAGGGAAACATGAGTGTGCTAAGAACAAAAGAACTGTGTTTCCTACACACAAGGACCATATCTAGTTCAACTCTGTTTCTGAAATTGATACACACCACAGGTCCTCTTACATCCAATGCTTTTCAGTTAAGAGCAAGAAACGTGGGAGCTTCGTGAACAATGTTTCTTCGTTTGAGCTAAAAATTGACTGCATTTATCTGAAACAAAGTCTTGCTTGTAGGAAGACACAGAGCCAGGCATTTAACTCGGTTTCTGAAGGGAAACACACACCACCGTTCTCATCCACGAAACACACTCTGCTTTAGAGCAAGAAGCAAACTCTTGATTTCTAGAGTCTAATACACAGGGAAACGTGAGTGTGCTCAGAACAGAAGAACTGTGTTTCCTACACACATGGACCATATCTAGTTCAACTCTGTTTGTGAAACTGATACAAACCACAGGTCCTCTAACATCCAATGCTTTTCAGTTAAGAGCGAGAAACGTGTGAGCTTCGTGAACAATGTAGCTTCGTTTGAGCTGAAAAGTGACTGTGTTTATCTGAAACGAAGTCTTGCTTGTAGGAAGACACAGAAACTGCCATTGAACACCGTTTCTGAAAGGAAATACACAGCACTGTTCTCATCCATGAAACACACTCTGCTTTAGAGCAAGAAGCACGCATTTGCTTTGTAGAGTCTCTAATACAGAGGGAAATGTGAGTGTGCTCTGAATAAAAGGACTGTGTTTCCTACACACACGGACCATATCTAGTTCAACTCTGCTTCTGAAACTGACACAAACCACAGGTCCTTTAACATCCAATGGTTTTCAGTTAAGAGCGAGAAACGTGTGAGCTTCATGAACAATGTAGCTTCGTTTAAGCTGTAAAGTGAATGCGTTTACGTGAAACGAAGTTTCGCTTGTAGGAAGACACAGAGCCTGGCATTTAACTCCCTTTCTGAAGGGAAACACAGGGCACATATCTCATCCATGAAACACACTCTGCTTTAGCGCAAACCGCACGCTCTTTCTTTCTAGAGTCTCTAATATAGAGGGAAACGTGAGTGTGCTCAGATCAAAAGAACTGTGTTTCCTACACACAAGGACCATATCTAGTTCTACTCTGATTCTGAAACTGATACAAACAACAGGTCCTCTAACATCCAATGCTTTTCAGTTAAGAGCGAGAAACGTGTGAGCTTCGTGAACAATGTAGCTTCATTTGAGCTCAAAAATGGCTGTGTTTATCTGAACCAAGTCTTGCTTGTAGGAAGACACAGAGCCAGGCATTTAACTCCGTTTCTGAACAGAAACAAACGGCACATTTCTCATCCATGAAACACATTCTGCTTTAGAGCAAGAAGCATGCTCTTGCTTTCTAGAGTCTCTCATAATGAGGAAAAGGTGAGTGTGCTCAGAACAAAAGAACTGTGTTTCTTACACACAAGGACCATATCTAGTTCTACTCTGTTTCTGAAACTGATACAAACAACAGGTCCTCTAACATCCAATTCTTTTCAGTAAGAGTGAGAAATGTGTGAGCTTCATGAACAATGTAGCTTCGTTTGAGCACAAAATTGACTGCGTTTATCTGAAACGAAGTCTTGCTTGTAGGAAGACACAGAGCCAGGCATTTAACTCCGTTTCTGAAGGGAAACACACGGCACATTTCTTATCCATGAAACACACTCTGCTTTAGAGCAAGAAGCACGCTCTTGCTTTCTAGACTCTCTAATACAGAGGGAAACGTGAGTGTGCTCAGAACAAAAGAACTGTGTTTCCTACACACTAGGACCATATCTAGTTCTACTCTGTTTCTGAAACTGATACAAACAACAGGTCCTCTACCATCCAATGCTTTTCAGTTAAGAGCAAGAAATGTGTGAGCTTCGTGAACAATGTAGTTTCGTTTGAGCTCAAAAGTGACTGCGTTTATCTGAAACGAAGTCTTGCTTGTAGGAAGACACAGAGCCAGGCATTTAACTCTGTTTCTGAAGCGAAACACAGCACATTCCTCATCCATGAAACATACTCTTCTTTAGAGCAATAAGCATGCTCTTGCTTTCTAGACTCTAATACAGAAGGAAACGTGAGTGTGCTCAGATCAAAAGAAATGTGTTTCCTACACACACGGACCATATCTAGTTCAACTCTGCTTCTGAAACAGACACAAACCACAGGTCTTCTAACATCCAATGCTTTTCAGTTAAGAGCAAGAAACGTGTGAGCTTCATGAACCATGTAGCTTCGTTTGAGCTGTAAAGTGACTGCGTTTACGTGAAACGAAGTCTTGCTTGTAGGAAGACACAGAGCCTGGCATCTAACTTCCTTTCTGAAGGGAAACACACAGCACAGTTCTCATCCATGAAACACACTCTGCTTTACATAAAGAAGCACGCTCTTGCTTTCTAGACTCTCTAATACAGAGGGAAACATGAGTGTGCTAAGAACAAAAGAACTGTGTTTCCTACACACAAGGACCATATCTAGTTCAACTCTGTTTCTGAAATTGATACACACCACAGGTCCTCTTACATCCAATGCTTTTCAGTTAAGAGCAAGAAACGTGGGAGCTTCTTGAACAATGTTTCTTCGTTTGAGCTAAAAATTGACTGCATTTATCTGAAACAAAGTCTTGCTTGTAGGAAGACACAGAGCCAGGCATTTAACTCCGTTTCTGAAGGGAAACACACACCACCGTTCTCATCCACGAAACACACTCTGCTTTAGAGCAAGAAGCAAACTCTTGATTTCTAGAGTCTAATACACAGGGAAACGTGAGTGTGCTCAGAACAGAAGAACTGTGTTTCCTACACACATGGACCATATCTAGTTCAACTCTGTTTGTGAAACTGATACAAACCACAGGACCTCTAACATCCAATGCTTTTCAGTTAAGAGCGAGAAACGTGTGAGCTTCGTGAACAATGTAGCTTCGTTTGAGCTGAAAAGTGACTGTGTTTATCTGAAACGAAGTCTTGCTTGTAGGAAGACACAGAAACTGCCATTGAACACCGTTTCTGAAAGGAAATACACAGCACTGTTCTCATCCATGAAACACACTCTGCTTTAGAGCAAGAAGCATGCATTTGCTTTGTAGAGTCTCTAATACAGAGGGAAATGTGAGTGTGCTCTGAATATAAGGACTGTGTTTCCTACACACACGGACCATATCTAGTTCAACTCTGCTTCTGAAACTGACACAAACCACAGGTCCTTTAACATCCAATGGTTTTCAGTTAAGAGCGAGAAACGTGTGAGCTTCATGAACAATGTAGCTTCGTTTAAGCTGTAAAGTGAATGCGTTTACGTGAAACGAAGTTTCGCTTGTAGGAAGACACAGAGCCTGGCATTTAACTCCCTTTCTGAAGGGAAACACAGGGCACATATCTCATCCATGAAACACACTCTGCTTTAGCGCAAACCGCACGCTCTTTCTTTCTAGAGTCTCTAATATAGAGGGAAACGTGAGTGTGCTCAGATCAAAAGAACTGTGTTTCCTACACACAAGGACCATATCTAGTTCTACTCTGATTCTGAAACTGATACAAACAACAGGTCCTCTAACATCCAATGCTTTTCAGTTAAGAGCGAGAAACGTGTGAGCTTCGTGAACAATGTAGCTTCATTTGACCTCAAAAATGGCTGTGTTTATCTGAACCAAGTCTTGCTTGTAGGAAGACACAGAGCCAGGCATTTAACTCCGTTTCTGAACAGAAACAAACGGCACATTTCTCATCCATGAAACACACTCTGCTTTAGAGCAAGAAGCATGCTCTTGCTTTCTAGAGTCTCTCATAATGAGGAAAAGGTGAGTGTGCTCAGAACAAAAGAACTGTGTTTCTTACACACAAGGACAATATCTAGTTCTACTCTGTTTCTGAAACTGATACAAACAACAGGTCCTCTAACATCCAATTCTTTTCAGTAAGAGTGAGAAATGTGTGAGCTTCATGAACAATGTAGCTTCGTTTGAGCACAAAATTGACTGCGTTTATCTGAAACGAAGTCTTGCTTGTAGGAAGACACAGAGCCAGGCATTTAACTCCGTTTCTGAAGGGAAACACACGGCACATTTCTTATCCATGAAACACACTCTGCTTTA
The DNA here is from genome assembly GCA_949786385.1 of Onychomys leucogaster. NCBI lineage: Eukaryota > Metazoa > Chordata > Mammalia > Rodentia > Cricetidae > Onychomys > Onychomys leucogaster. The sequence goes on along the minus strand of OX460418.1, from coordinate 43,795,665 downwards.
GAGCAAGAAGCACGCTCTTGCTTTCTAGACTCTCTAATACAGAGGGAAACGTGAGTGTGCTCAGAACAAAAGAACTGTGTTTCCTACACACTAGGACCATATCTAGTTCTACTCTGTTTCTGAAACTGATACAAACAACAGGTCCTCTACCATCCAATGCTTTTCAGTTAAGAGCAAGAAATGTGTGAGCTTCGTGAACAATGTAGTTTCGTTTGAGCTCAAAAGTGACTGCGTTTATCTGAAACGAAGTCTTGCTTGTAGGAAGACACAGAGCCAGGCATTTAACTCTGTTTCTGAAGCGAAACACAGCACATTCCTCATCCATGAAACATACTCTTCTTTAGAGCAATAAGCATGCTCTTGCTTTCTAGACTCTAATACAGAAGGAAACGTGAGTGTGCTCAGATCAAAAGAAATGTGTTTCCTACACACACGGACCATATCTAGTTCAACTCTGCTTCTGAAACAGACACAAACCACAGGTCTTCTAACATCCAATGCTTTTCAGTTAAGAGCAAGAAACGTGTGAGCTTCATGAACCATGTAGCTTCGTTTGAGCTGTAAAGTGACTGCGTTTACGTGAAACGAAGTCTTGCTTGTAGGAAGACACAGAGCCTGGCATCTAACTTCCTTTCTGAAGGGAAACACACAGCACAGTTCTCATCCATGAAACACACTCTGCTTTACATAAAGAAGCACGCTCTTGCTTTCTAGACTCTCTAATACAGAGGGAAACATGAGTGTGCTAAGAACAAAAGAACTGTGTTTCCTACACACAAGGACCATATCTAGTTCAACTCTGTTTCTGAAATTGATACACACCACAGGTCCTCTTACATCCAATGCTTTTCAGTTAAGAGCGAGAAACTTGTGAGCTTTGTGAACAATGTAGCTTTGTTTGAGCTGAAAGTGACTGCTTTTATCTTAAAAGAAGTCTTGCTTGTAGGAAGACACAGAGCCAGGCATTTAACTCCGTTTCTGAAGGGAAACACACGGCACATTCCTCATCCATGAAACACACTCTGCTTTAGAGTAAGAAGCACGCTCTTGCTTTCTAGAGTCTCTAATACACAGGGAAACGTGAGTGTGCTCAGAACAAAAGAACTGTGTTTCCTACACACAAGGACCATATCTAGTTCTACTCTGTTTCTGAAACTGATACAAACAACAGGTCCTCCAACATCCAATGCTTTTCAGTTAAGAGCGAGAATTGTGTGAGCTTCGTGAACAATGTAGCTTTCTTTTCAGCTCAAAAGTGACTGCGTTTATCTGAAACGAAGTCTAGCTTGTAGGAAGACACAGAGCCAGGCATTTAACTCCATTTCTGAAGGGAAACACACACCACCGTTCTCATCCATGAAACACACTCTGCTTTAGAGCAAGAAGCACGCTCTTGCTTTCTACTGTCTCTAATACACAGGGAAACATGAGTGTGCTCAGAACAAAAGGACTGTGTTCCCTACACATACGGACCATATCTAGTTAAACTCTGCTTCTGAAACTGATACAAACCACAGGTCCTCTAACATCCAATGCTTTTCAGTTAAGAGCGAGAAACGTGTGAGCTTCATGAACAATGTAGCTTCTTTTGAGCTGTAAAGTGACTGCGTTTATCTGAAACGAAGTCTTGCTTGTAGGAAGACACAGAACCGGCCATTGAACACCGTTTCTGAAGGGAAATACACAGCACTGTTCTCATCCATGAAACACACTCTGCTTTAGAGCAAGAAGCACGCATTTGCTTTGTAGAATCTCTAATACAGAGGGAAACGGGAGTGTGCTCTGAATAAAAGAACTGTGTTTCCTACACACACGGACCATATCTAGTTCAACTCTGCTTCTGAAACTGACACAAACCACAGGTCCTTTAACATCCAATGGTTTTCAGTTAAGAGAGAGAAACGTGTGAGCTTCATGAACAATGTAGCTTCGTTTAAGCTGTAAAGTGACTGCGTTTACGTGAAACGAAGTTTCGCTTGTAGGAAGACACAGAGCCTGGCATTTAACTCCCTTTCTGAAGGGAAACACAGGGCACATATCTCATCCATGAAACACACTCTGCTTTAGCGCAAACCGCACGCTCTTTCTTTCTAGAGTCTCTAATATAGAGGGAAACGTGAGTGTGCTCAGATCAAAAGAACTGTGTTTCCTACACACAAGGACCATATCTAGTTCTACTCTGATTCTGAAACTGATACAAACAACAGGTCCTCTAACATCCAATGCTTTTCAGTTAAGAGCGAGAAACGTGTGAGCTTCGTGAACAATGTAGCTTCATTTGAGCTCAAAAATGGCTGTGTTTATCTGAACCAAGTCTTGCTTGTAGGAAGACACAGAGCCAGGCATTTAACTCCGTTTCTGAACAGAAACAAACGGCACATTTCTCATCCATGAAACACACTCTGCTTTAGAGCAAGAAGCATGCTCTTGCTTTCTAGAGTCTCTCATAATGAGGAAAAGGTGAGTGTGCTCAGAACAAAAGAACTGTGTTTCTTACACACAAGGACCATATCTAGTTCTACTCTGTTTCTGAAACTGATACAAACAACAGGTCCTCTAACATCCAATTCTTTTCAGTAAGAGTGAGAAATGTGTGAGCTTCATGAACAATGTAGCTTCGTTTGAGCACAAAATTGACTGCGTTTATCTGAAACGAAGTCTTGCTTGTAGGAAGACACAGAGCCAGGCATTTAACTCCGTTTCTGAAGGGAAACACACGGCACATTTCTTATCCATGAAACACACTCTGCTTTAGAGCAAGAAGCACGCTCTTGCTTTCTAGACTCTCTAATACAGAGGGAAACGTGAGTGTGCTCAGAACAAAAGAACTGTGTTTCCTACACACTAGGACCATATCTAGTTCTACTCTGTTTCTGAAACTGATACAAACAACAGGTCCTCTACCATCCAATGCTTTTCAGTTAAGAGCAAGAAATGTGTGAGCTTCGTGAACAATGTAGTTTCGTTTGAGCTCAAAAGTGACTGCGTTTATCTGAAACGAAGTCTTGCTTGTAGGAAGACACAGAGCCAGGCATTTAACTCTGTTTCTGAAGCGAAACACAGCACATTCCTCATCCATGAAACATACTCTTCTTTAGAGCAATAAGCATGCTCTTGCTTTCTAGACTCTAATACAGAAGGAAACGTGAGTGTGCTCAGATCAAAAGAAATGTGTTTCCTACACACACGGACCATATCTAGTTCAACTCTGCTTCTGAAACAGACACAAACCACAGGTCTTCTAACATCCAATGCTTTTCAGTTAAGAGCAAGAAACGTGTGAGCTTCATGAACCATGTAGCTTCGTTTGAGCTGTAAAGTGACTGCGTTTACGTGAAACGAAGTCTTGCTTGTAGGAAGACACAGAGCCTGGCATCTAACTTCCTTTCTGAAGGGAAACACACAGCACAGTTCTCATCCATGAAACACACTCTGCTTTAGAGCAAGAAGCACGCTCTTGCTTTCTAGACTCTCTAATACAGAGGGAAACATGAGTGTGCTAAGAACAAAAGAACTGTGTTTCCTACACACAAGGACCATATCTAGTTCAACTCTGTTTCTGAAATTGATACACACCACAGGTCCTCTTACATCCAATGCTTTTCAGTTAAGAGCGAGAAACGTGTGAGCTTTGTGAACAATGTAGCTTTGTTTGAGCTGAAAGTGACTGCTTTTATCTTAAACGAAGTCTTGCTTGTAGGAAGACACAGAGCCAGGCATTTAACTCCGTTTCTGAAGGGAAACACACGGCACATTCCTCATCCATGAAACACACTCTGCTTTAGAGCAAGAAGCACGCTCTTGCTTTCTAGAGTCTCTAATACACAGGGAAACGTGAGTGTGCTCAGAACAAAAGAACTGTGTTTCCTACACACAAGGACCATATCTAGTTCTACTCTGTTTCTGAAACTGATACAAACAACAGGTCCTCCAACATCCAATGCTTTTCAGTTAAGAGCGAGAATTGTGTGAGCTTCGTGAACAATGTAGCTTTCTTTTCAGCTCAAAAGTGACTGCGTTTATCTGAAACGAAGTCTAGCTTGTAGGAAGACACAGAGCCAGGCATTTAACTCCATTTCTGAAGGGAAACACACACCACCGTTCTCATCCATGAAACACACTCTGCTTTAGAGCAAGAAGCACGCTCTTGCTTTCTACTGTCTCTAATACACAGGGAAACATGAGTGTGCTCAGAACAAAAGGACTGTGTTCCCTACACATACGGACCATATCTAGTTAAACTCTGCTTCTGAAACTGATACAAACCACAGGTCCTCTAACATCCAATGCTTTTCAGTTAAGAGCGAGAAACGTGTGAGCTTCATGAACAATGTAGCTTCTTTTGAGCTGTAAAGTGACTGCGTTTATCTGAAACGAAGTCTTGCTTGTAGGAAGACACAGAACCGGCCATTGAACACCGTTTCTGAAGGGAAATACACAGCACTGTTCTCATCCATGAAACACACTCTGCTTTAGAGCAAGAAGCACGCATTTGCTTTGTAGAATCTCTAATACAGAGGGAAACGGGAGTGTGCTCTGAATAAAAGAACTGTGTTTCCTACACACACGGACCATATCTAGTTCAACTCTGCTTCTGAAACTGACACAAACCACAGGTCCTTTAACATCCAATGGTTTTCAGTTAAGAGAGAGAAACGTGTGAGCTTCATGAACAATGTAGCTTCGTTTAAGCTGTAAAGTGACTGCGTTTACGTGAAACGAAGTTTCGCTTGTAGGAAGACACAGAGCCTGGCATTTAACTCCCTTTCTGAAGGGAAACACACAGCACAGTTCTCATCCATGAAACACACTCTGCTTTACAGAAAGAAGCACGCTCTTGCTTTCTAGTCTCTCTAATACAGAGGGAAACATGAGTGTGCTCAGAAAAAAAGAACAGTTTTTCCTACACACAAGGACCATATCTAGTTCAACTCTGCTTCTGAAACTGATACAAACCACAGGTCCTCTAACATCCAATGCTTTTCAGTTAAGATCGGGAAACCTGTGAGCTTCCTGAACAATGTTGCTTCTTTTGTGCTGAAAAGTGACTGCGTTCATCTGAAACGAAGTCTTGCTCGTAGGAAGACACAGAGCCTGGCTTTTAACTCTGTTTGTGAAGGGAAACACATGGCACATATCTCATCCATGAAACACACTCTGCTTTAGAGCAAACAGCACACTCTCTCTTTCTATAGTCTCCAATACAGAGGGAAACGTGATTGTGCTCAGAACAAAAGATCTGTGTTTCCTACACACAAGGACCATATCCAGTTCAACTCTGTTTCTGAAACTGATACAAACCCCAGGTCCTCTAACATCCAATGCTTTTCAGTTAAGAGCAAGAAATGTGGGAGCTTCGTGAACAATGTATCTTCGTTTGAGCTAAAAATTGACTGCGTTTATCTGAAACAAAGTCTTGCTTGTAGGAAGACACAGAGCCAGGCATTTAACTCCGTTTCTGAAGGGAAACACACACCACCGTTCTCATCCTCGAAACACACTCTGCTTTAGAGCAAGAAGCAAACTCTTGATTTCTAGAGTCTAATACACAGGGAAACGTGAGTGTGCTCAGAACAGAAGAACTGTGTTTCCTACACACATGGACTATATCTAGTTTAACTCAGTTTGTGAAACTGATACAAACCACAGGTCCTCTAACATACAATGCTTTTCAGTTAAGAGTGAAACACGTGTGAGCTTCGTGAACAATGTAGCTTCGTTTGAGCTGAAAAGTGACTGTGTTTATCTGAAACGAAGTCTTGCTTGCAGGGAGACACAGACCCTGCCATTTCACACCGTTTCTGAAGGGAAACACACAGCACAGTCCTCATCCATGAAACACACTCTGCTTTAGAGCGAGAAAGACGCTCTTGCGTTCTACAATCTCTAATACAGAGGGAAACGTGAGTGTGCTCAGAACAAAAGAACTGTGTTTCCTACACACAAGGACCATATCTAGTTCAACTCTGTTTCTGAAACTGATACAAACAACAGGTCCTGTAACATCCAATGCTTTTCAGTTAAGAGCGAGAAACATGTGAGCTTCATGAACAATGTAGCTTTGTTTGAGCTCAAAAGTGACTGCGTTCATCTGAAACGAAGTCTTGCTTGTAGGAAGACACAGAGCCAGGCATTTAACTCCGTTTCTGAAGGGAAACACACAGCAAATTTGTCATCCATGAAACACACTATGCTTTAGAGCAAGAAGCACGCTCTTGCGTTGTCGACTCTCTAATACAGAGGGAAACGTGAGTGTTCTCAGAACAAAAGAACTGTGTTTCCTACACACAAGGACCTTATCTAGTTAAACTCTGCTTCTGAAACTGATACAAACCACAGGTCCTCTAACATCCAATGCTTTTCAGTTAAGAGCGAGAAACGTGTGAGCTTCATGAACAATGTAGCTTCTTTTGAGCTGTAAAGTGACTGCGTTTATCTGAAATGAAGTCTTGCTTGCAGGAAGACACAGAACCTGTCATTGAACACCGTTTCTGAAGGGAAATACACAGCACTGTTCTCATCCATGAAACACACTCTGCTTTAGAGCAAGAAGCACGCATTTGCTTTGTAGAATCTCTAATACAGAGGGAAACGTGAGTGTGCTCTGAATAAAAGAACTGTGTTTCCTACACACACGGACTATATCTAGTTCAACTCTGCTTCTGAAATTGACACAAACCACAGGTCCTTTAACGTCCAATGGTTTTCAGTTAAGAGAGAGAAATGTGTGAGCTTCATGAACAATGTAGCTTCGTTTAAGCTGTAAAGTGACTGCGTTTATGTGAAACGAAGTTTCGCTTGTAGGAAGACACAGATCCTGGCATTTAACTCCGTTTCTGAAGGAAAACACACACCACAGTTCTCATCCACGAAACACACTCTGCTTTAGAGCAAGAAGCAAACTCTTGATTTCTAGAGTCTAATACACAGGGAAACAAGAGTGTGCTCAGAAGAAAAGAACTGTGTTTCCTACACACACGGACCATATCTAGCTCAACTCTGTTTCTGAAACTGATACAAACCACAGGTCCTCTAACATCCAATGCTTTTCAGTTAAGAGCGAGAAACGTGTGAGCTTCGTGAACAATGTAGCTTCCTTTGAGCTGAAAAGTGACTGCATTTACCTGAAACGAAGTCTTGCTTGTAGGAAGACACAGGCCCTGTCATTTAACACCTTTTCTGATGGGAAACAAAGCACGTTCCTCATCCATGAAACATACTCTGCTTTAGAGCAATAAGCATGCTCTTGCTTACTAGACTCTCTAATACAGAAGGAAACGTGAGTGTGCTCAGAATAAAGAACTGTGTTTCCTGCACACACAGACCATTTCTAGTTCAACTCTGTTTCTGAAACTGATACAAACCACAGGTGCTCTAACATCCAATGCTTTTCACTTAAGAGCGACAAACATGAGCTTCGTGAACAATGTAGCTTCGTTTGAGCTGAAAAGTGACTGCTTTTATCTGAAACGAAGTCTTGCTTGTAGGAAGACACAGAGCCTGGCATTTAACTCCGTTTGTGAAGGGAAACACAGGGCACATATCTCATCCATGAAACACACTCTGCTTTAGCGCAAACCGCACGCTCTTTCTTTCTAGAGTCTCTAATATAGAGGGAAACGTGAGTGTGCTCAGATCAAAAGAACTGTGTTTCCTACACACAAGGACCATATCTAGTTCTACTCTGTTTCTGAAACTGATACAAACAACAGGTCCTCTATCATCCAATTCTTTTCAGTTAAGAGCGAGAAACCTGTGAGCTTCGTGAACAATGTAGCTTCGTTTGAGCTCAAAAGTGACTGCGTTTATCTGAAACGAAGTCTTGCTTGTAGGAAGACACAGAGCCAGGCATTTAACTCCGTTTCTGAAGGGAAACACACAGCACATTTCTTATCCATGAAACACACTCTGCTTTAGAGCAAGAAGCACGTTCTTGCTTTCTAGACTCTCTAATACAGAGGGAAACGTGAGTGTGCTCAGAACAAAAGAACTGTGTTTCCTACACACAAGGACCATATCGAGTTCTACTCTGTTTCTGAAACTGATACAAACAACAGGTCCTCTAACATCCAATGCTTTTCAGTTAAGAGCGAGAAATGTGTGAGCTTCGTGAACAATGTAGCTTCGTTTGAGGTCAAAAGTGACTGCGTTTATCTGAAGCGAAGTCTTGCTTGTAGGAAGACACAGAGCCAGGCATTTAACTCCGTTTCTGAAGGGAAACACAGCACATTCCTCATCCATGAAACATACTCTTCTTTAGAGCAATAAGCATGCTCTTGCTTTCTCGACTCTCTAATACAGAAGGAAACGTGAGTGTGCTCAGATCAAAAGAAATGTGTTTCCTACACACACGGACCATATCTAGTTCAACTCAGCTTCTGAAACAGACACAAACCACAGGTCCTCTAACATACAATGCTTTTCAGTTAAGAGCGAGAAACGTGTGAGCTTCATGAACAATGTAGTTTCGTTTGAGCTGTAAAGTGACTGCGTTTACGTGAAACGAAGTCTCGCTTGTAGGAAGACACAGAGCCTGGCATCTAACTTCCTTTCTGAAGGGAAACACACAGCACAGTTATCATCCATGAAACACACTCTGCTTTACATAAAGAAGCACGCTCTTGCTTTCTAGACTCTCTAATACAGAGGGAAACATGAGTGTGCTAAGAACAAAAGAACTGTGTTTCCTACACACAAGGACCATATCTATTTCTACTCTGTTTCTGAAACTGATACAAACAACAGGTCCTCCAACATCCAATGCTTTTCAGTTAAGAGCGAGAAATGTGTGAGCTTCGTGAACAATGTAGCTTCGTTTGAGCTCAAAAGTGACTGCGTTTATCTGAAAAGAAGTCTAGCTTGTAGAAAGACACAGAGCCAGGCAATTAACTCCGTTTCCTAAGGGAAACACACGGCACATTTCTTATCCATGAAACACACTCTGCTTTAGAGCAAGAAGCACGCTCTTGCTTTCTAGACTCTCTAATAAAGAGGGAAACGTGAGTGTGCTCAGAACAAAAGAACTGTGTTTCCTACACACAAGGACCATATCTAGTTCTACTCTGTTTCTGAAACTGATACAAACCACAGGTCCTCTAACATCCAATGCTTTTCAGTTAAGAGCGAGAAATGTGTGAGCTTCGTGAACTATGTAGCTTCGTTTGAGCTCAAAAGTGACTGCGTTTATCTGAAACGAAGTCTTGCTTGTAGGAAGACACAGAGCCAGGCATTTAACTCCGTTTCTGAGGGGAAACACACGGCACATTTCTCATCCATGAAACACACTCTGCTTTAGAGAAAGAAGCACGCTCTTGCTTACTAGACCCTCTAATACAGAAGGAAACGTGAGTGTGCTCAGAATAAAAGAACTGTGTTTCCAACACACAGAGACCATATCTAGTTCAACTCTGTTTCTGAAACTGATACAAACCACAGGTCCTCTAACATTCAATGCTTTTCACTTAAGAACGAGAAACGTGTGAGCTTCGTGAACAATGTAGCTTCGTTTGAGCTGAAAAGTGACTGCTTTTATCTGAAACGAAGTCTTGCTTGTAGGAAGACACAGAGCCTGGCATTTAACTCCGTTTGTGAAGGGAAACACAGGGCACATATCTCATCCATGAAACACACTCTGCTTTAGAGCAAACAGCATGCTCTCTCTTTCTATAGTCTCCAATACAGAGGGAAACGTGATTGTGCTCAGAACAAAAGAACTGTGTTTCCTAAACACAAGGACCATATCCAGTTCAACTCTGTTTCTGAAACTGATACAAACCACAGGTCCTCTAACATCCAATGCTTTTCAGTTAAGAGCAAGAAACGTGTGACCTTCGTGAACAATGTAGCTTCCTTTGAGCTAAAAATTGACTGCGTTTATCTGAAACAAAGTCTTGCTTGTAGGAAGACACAGAGCCAGGCATTTAACTCCGTTTCTGAAAGGAAACACACACCACCGTTCTCATCCACGAAACACACTCTGCTTAGAGCAAGAAGCAAACTCTTGATTTCTAGAGTCTAATACACAGGGAAACGTGAGTGTGCTCAGAACAAAAGAACTGTGTTTCCTACACACACGGACCATATCTAGCTCAACTCTGTTTCTGAAACTGATACAAACCACAGGTCCTGTAACATCCAAAAAAACTGATACAAACCACAGGTCCTGTAACATCCAATGCTTTTCAGTTAAGAGCGAGAAACGTGTGAGCTTCGTGAACAATGTAGCTTCCTTTGAGCTGAAAAGTGACTGCATTTACCTGAAACGAAGTCATGCTTGTAGGAAGACACAGGCCCTGTCATTTAACACCTTTTCTGATGGGAAACACAGCACATTCCTCATCCATGAAACATACTCTGATTTAGAGCAATAAGCATGCTCTTGCTTACTAGACTCTCTAATACAGAAGGAAACGTGAGTGTGCTCAGAATAAAAGAACTGTGTTTCCTACACACACAGACCATATCTAGTTCAACTCTGTTTCTGAAACTGATACAAACCACAGGTCCTCTAACATCCAATGCTTTTCACTTAAGAGCTAGAAACGTGTGAGCTTCGTGAACAATGTAGCTTCGTTTGAGCTGAAAAGTGACTGCTTTTATCTGAATCGAAGTCTTGCTTGTAGGAAGACACAGAGCCTGGCATTTAACTCCGTTTGTGAATGGAAACACAGGGCACATATCTCATCCATGAAACACACTCTGCTTTAGCGCAAACCGCACGCTCTTTCTTTCTAGAGTCTCTAATATAGAGGGAAACGTGAGTGTGCTCAGATCAAAAGAACTGTGTTTCCTACACACAAGGACCATATCCAGTTCAACTCTGTTTCTGAAACTGATACAAACCCCAGGTCCTCTAACATCCAATGCTTTTCAGTTAAGAGCGAGAAACGTGTGAGCTTTGTGAACAATGTAGCTTTGTTTGAGCTGAAAAGTGACTGCTTTTATCTGAAACGAAGTCTTGCTTGTAGGAAGACACAGAGCCTGGCATTTAACCCCTTTGGGAAGGGAAACACAGGGCACATATCTCATCCATGAAACACACTCTGCTTTAGAGCAAACAGCACGCTCTCTCTTTCTATAGTCTCCAATACAGAGGGAAACATGATTGTGCTCAGAACAAAAGAACTGTGTTTCCTACACACAAGGACCATATCCAGTTCAACTCTGTTTCTGAAACTGATACAAACCCCAGGTCCTCTAACATCCAATGCTTTTCAGTTAAGAGCAAGAAACGTGTGAGCTTCTTGAACAATGTATCTTCGTTTGCGCTAAAATTGACTGCGTTTATCTGAAACAAAGTCTTGCTTGTAGGAAGACACAGAGCCAGGCATTTAACTCCGTTTTTGAAGGGAAACACACACCACTGTTCTCATCCACGAAACACACTCTGCTTTAGAGCAAGAAGCAAACTCTTGATTTCTAGAGTCTAATACACAGGGAAACGTGAGTGTGCTCAGAACAGAAGAACCGTGTTCCCTACACACATGGACCATATCTAGTTCAACTCTGTTTGTGAAACTGATACAAACCACAGGTCCTCTAACATCCAATGCTTTTCAGTTAAGAGCGAGAATCGTGTGAGCTTCGTTAACAATGTAGCTTCGTTTGAGCTGAAAAGTGACTGTGTTTTTCTGAAACGAAGTCTTGCTTGCAGGGAGACACAGACCCTGCCATTTAACACCGTTTCTGAAGGGAAACACACAGCACAGTCCTCATCCATGAAACACACTCTGCTTTAGAGCGAGAAAGACGCTCTTGCTTTCTAGACTCTCTAATACAGACGGAAACGTGAGTGTGCTCAGAACAAAAGAACTGTGTTTCCTACTCATAAGGACCATATCTAGTTCTACTCTGTTTCTGAAACTGATACAAACAACAGGTCCTGTAACACCCAATGCTTTTCAGTTAAGAGCGAGAAACGTGTGAGCTTCATGAACAATGTAGCTTCCTTTGAGCTGAAAAGTGACTGCGTTTATCTGAAACGAAGTCTTGCTTGTAGGAAGACACAGAGCCAGGCATTTAACTCCATTTCTGAAGGGAAACACACAGCAAATTTCTCATCCATTAAACACACTATGCTTTAGAGCAAGAAGCACGCTCTTGCGTTCTAGACTCTCTAATACAGAGGGAAACGTGAGTGTTCTCAGACCAAAAGAACTGTGTTTCCTACACACAAGGACCAATTCCAGTTCAACTCTGTTTCTGAAACTGATACAAACCACAGGTCCTCTAACATCCAATGCTTTTCACTTAAGAGCTAGAAACGTGTGAGCTTCGTGAACAATGTAGCTTCGTTTGACCTGAAAAGTGACTGCTTTTATCTGAATCGAAGACTTGCTTGTAGGAAGACACAGAGCATGGCATTTAACTCCGTTTGTGAATGGAAACACAGGGCACATATCTCATCCATGAAACACACTCTGCTTTAGCGCAAACCGCACGCTCTTTCTTTCTAGAGTCTCTAATATAGAGGGAAACGTGAGTGTGCTCAGATCAAAAGAACTGTGTTTCCTACACACAAGGACCATATCCAGTTCAACTCTGTTTCTGAAACTGATACAAACCCCAGGTCCTCTAACATCCAATGCTTTTCAGTTAAGAGCGAGAAACGTGTGAGCTTCGTGAACAATGTAGCTTCGTTTGAGCTGAAAAGTGACAGCTTTAATCTGAAACGAAGTCTTGCTTGTAGGAAGACACAGAGCCAGGCATTTAACTCCGTTTCTGAAGGGAAACACACACCACCGTTCTCATCCACGAAACACACTCTGCTTTAGAGCAAGAAGCAAACTCTTGATTTCTAGAGTCTAATACACAGGGAAACGTGAGTGTGCTCAGAACAGAAGAACCGTGTTCCCTACACACATGGACCATATCTAGTTCAACTCTGTTTGTGAAACTGATACAAACCACAGGTCCTCTAACATCCAATGCTTTTCAGTTAAGAGCGAGAAACATGTGAGCTTCGTGAACAATGTAGCTTCGTTTGAGCTGAAAAGTGACTGTGTTTTTCTGAAACGAAGTCTTGCTTGCAGGGAGACACAGACCCTGCCATTTAACACCGTTTCTGAAGGGAAACACACAGCACAGTCCTCATCCATGAAACACACTCTGCTTTAGAGCGAGAAAGACGCTCTTGCTTTCTAGACTCTCTAATACAGACAGAAACGTGAGTGTGCTCAGAACAAAAGAACTGTGTTTCCTACACACAACGACCATATCTAGTTCTACTCTGTTTCTGAAACTGATACAAACAACAGGTCCTGTAACACCCAATGCTTTTCAGTTAAGAGCGAGAAACGTGTGAGCTTCATGAACAATGTAGCTTCCTTTGAGCTGAAAAGTGACTGCATTTTCCTGAAACGAAGTCTTGCTTGTAGGAAGACACAGGCCCTGTCATTTAACACCTTTTCTGATGGGAAACACAGCACATTCCTCATCCATGAAACATACTCTGCTTTAGAGCAATAAGCATGCTCTTGCTTACTAGACTCTCTAATACAGAAGGAAACGTGTGTGCGCAGAATAAAGAACTGTGTTTCCTGCACACACAGACCATTTCTAGTTCAACTCTGTTTCTGAAACTGATACAAACCACAGGTTCTCTAACATCCAATGCTTTTCACTTAAGAGCGACCAACATGAGCTTCGTGAACAATGTAGCTTCATTTGAGCTGAAAAGTGACTGCTCTTATCTGAAACGAAGTCTTGCTTGTAGGAAGACACAGAGCCTGGCATTTAACTCCGTTTGTGAAGGGAAACACAGGGCACATATCTCATCCATGAAACACACTCTGCTTTAGCGCAAACCGCACGCTCTTTCTTTCTAGAGTCTCTAATATAGAGGGAAACGTGAGTGTGCTCAGATCAAAAGAACTGTGTTTCCTACACACAAGGACCATATCTAGTTCTACTCTGTTTCTGAAACTGATGCAAACAACAGGTCCTCTAACATCCAATTCTTTTCAGTTAAGAGCGAGAAACGTGTGAGCTTCGTGAACAATGTAGCTTCGTTTGAGCTCAAAAGTGACTGCGTTTATCTGAAACGAAGTCTTGCTTGTAGGAAGACACAGAGCCAGGCATTTAACTCCGTTTCTGAAGGGAAACACACGGCACATTTCTTATCCATGAAACACACTCTGCTTTAGAGCAAGAAGCACGCTCTTGCTTTCTAGACTCTCTAATACAGAGGGAAACGTGAGTGTGCTCAGAACAAAAGAACTGTGTTTCGTACACACAAGGACCATATCGAGTTCTACTCTGTTTCTGAAACTGATAAAAACAACAGGTCCTCTAACATCCAATGCTTTTCAGTTAAGAGCGAGAAACATGTGAGCTTCGTGAACAATGTAGCTTCGTTTGAGCTGAAAAGTGACTGTGTTTTTCTGAAACGAAGTCTTGCTTGCAGGGAGACACAGACCCTGCCATTTAACACCGTTTCTGAAGGGAAACACACAGCACAGTCCTCATCCATGAAACACACTCTGCTTTAGAGCGAGAAAGACGCTCTTGCTTTCTAGACTCTCTAATACAGACAGAAACGTGAGTGTGCTCAGAACAAAAGAACTGTGTTTCCTACACACAAGGACCATATCTAGTTCTACTCTGTTTCTGAAACTGATACAAACAACAGGTCCTGTAACACCCAATGCTTTTCAGTTAAGAGCGAGAAACGTGTGAGCTTCATGAACAATGTAGCTTCCTTTGAGCTGAAAAGTGACTGCATTTACCTGAAACGAAGTCTTGCTTGTAGGAAGACACAGGCCCTGTCATTTAACACCTTTTCTGATGGGAAACACAGCACATTCCTCATCCATGAAACATACTATGCTTTAGAGCAATAAGCATGCTCTTGCTTACTAGACTCTCTAATACAGAAGGAAACGTGTGTGTGCTCAGAATAAAGAACTGTGTTTCCTGCACACACAGACCATTTCTAGTTCAACTCTGTTTCTGAAACTGATACAAACCACAGGTGCTCTAACATCCAATGCTTTTCACTTAAGAGCGACAAACATGAGCTTCGTGAACAATGTAGCTTCATTTGAGCTGAAAAGTGACTGCTTTTATCTGAAACGAAGTCTTGCTTGTAGGAAGACACAGAGCCTGGCATTTAACTCCGTTTGTGAAGGGAAACACACGGCACATATCTCATCCATGAAACACACTCTGCTTTAGCGCAAACCGCACGCTCTTTCTTTCTAGAGTCTCTAATATAGAGGGAAACGTGAGTGTGCTCAGATCAAAAGAACTGTGTTTCCTACACACAAGGACCATATCTAGTTCTACTCTGTTTCTGAAACTGATGCAAACAACAGGTCCTCTAACATCCAATTCTTTTCAGTTAAGAGCGAGAAACGTGTGAGCTTTGTGAACAATGTAGCTTCCTTTGAGCTCAAAAGTGACTGCGTTTATCTGAAACGAAGTCTTGCTTGTAGGAAGACACAGAGCCAGGCATTTAACTCCGTTTCTGAAGGGAAACACACGGCACATTTCTTATCCATGAAACACACTCTGCTTTAGAGCAAGAAGCACGCTCTTGCTTTCTAGACTCTCTAATACAGAGGGAAACGTGAGTGTGCTCAGAACAAAAGAACTGTGTTTCGTACACACAAGGACCATATCGAGTTCTACTCTGTTTCTGAAACTGATAAAAACAACAGGTCCTCTAACATCCAATGCTTTTCAGTTAAGAGCGAGAAATGTGTGAGCTTCGTGAACAATGTAGCTTCGTTTGAGGTCAAAAGTGACTGCGTTTATCTGAAGCGAAGTCTTGCTTGTAGGAAGACACAGAGCCAGGCATTTAACTCCGTTTCTGAAGGGAAACACAGCACATTCCTCATCCATGAAACATACTCTTCTTTAGAGCAATAAGCATGCTCTTGCTTTCTCGACTCTCTAATACAGAAGGAAACGTGAGTGTGCTCAGATCAAAAGAAATGTGTTTCCTACACACACGGACCATATCTAGTTCAACTCAGCTTCTGAAACAGACACAAACCACAGGTCCTCTAACATACAATGCTTTTCAGTTAAGAGCGAGAAACGTGTGAGCTTCATGAACAATGTAGTTTCGTTTGAGCTGTAAAGTGACTGCGTTTACGTGAAACGAAGTCTCGCTTGTAGGAAGACACAGAGCCTGGCATCTAACTTCCTTTCTGAAGGGAAACCCACAGCACAGTTATCATCCATGAAACACACTCTGCTTTACATAAAGAAGCACGCTCTTGCTTTCTAGACTCTCTAATACAGAGGGAAACATGAGTGTGCTAAGAACAAAAGAACTGTGTTTCCTACACACAAGGACCATATCTAGTTCAACTCTGTTTCTGAAACTGATACATACCACAGGTCCTCTTACATCCAATGCTTTTCAGTTAAGAGCGAGAAACGTGTGAGCTTCATGAACAATGTAGCTTCCTTTAAGCTGTAAAGTGACTGCGTTTACGTGAAACGAACTCTCACTTGTTGGAAGACACAGAGCCTGGCATTTAACTCCCTTTATGAACGGAAACACATGGCAAATTTCTCATCCATGAAACACACTCTGCTTTAGAGCAAGAAGCACGCTCTCTCTTTTATAGTCTCCAATACAGAGGAAAAGGTGAGTGTGCTCAGAACAAAAGAACTGTGTTTCCTACACACAAGGACCATATCTATTTCTACTCTGTTTCTGAAACTGATACAAACAACAGGTCCTCCAACATCCAATGCTTTTCAGTTAAGAGCGAGAAATGTTTGAGCTTCGTGAACAATGTAGCTTCGTTTGAGCTCAAAAGTGACTGCGTTTATCTGAAAAGAAGTCTAGCTTGTAGGAAGACACAGAGACAGGCAATTAACTCCGTTTCCTAAGGGAAACACACGGCACATTTCTTATCCATGAAACACACTCTGCTTTAGAGCAAGAAGCACGCTCTTGCTTTCTAGACTCTCTAATAAAGAGGGAAACGTGAGTGTGCTCAGAACAAAAGAACTGTGTTTCCTACACACAAGGACCATATCTAGTTCTACTCTGTTTCTGAAACTGATACAAACAACAGGTCCTCTAACATCCAATGCTTTTCAGTTAAGAGCGAGAAATGTGTGAGCTTCGTGAACTATGTAGCTTCGTTTGAGCTCAAAAGTGACTGCGTTTATCTGAAACGAAGTCTTGCTTGTAGGAAGACACAGAGCCAGGCATTTAACTCCGTTTCTGAGGGGAAACACAAGGCACATTTCTCATCCATGAAACACACTCTGCTTTAGAGAAAGAGGCACGCTCTTGCTTACTAGACCCTCTAATACAGAAGGAAACGTGAGTGTGCTCAGAATAAAAGAACTGTGTTTCCTACACACACGGACCATATCTAGCTCAACTCTGTTTCTGAAACTGATACAAACCACAGGTCCTCTAACATCCAATGCTTTTCAGTTAAGAGCGAGAAACGTGTGAGCTTCGTGAACAATGTAGCTTCCTTTGAGCTGAAAAGTGACTGCATTTACCTGAAACGAAGTCTTGCTTGTAGGAAGACACAGGCCCTGTCATTTAACACCTTTTCTGATGGGAAACACAGCACATTCCTCATCCATGAAACATACTCTGATTTAGAGCAATAAGCATGCTCTTGCTTACTAGACTCTCTAATACAGAAGGAAACGTGCGTGTGCTCAGAATAAAAGAACTGTGTTTCCTACACACACAGACCATATCTAGTTCAACTCTGTTTCTGAAACTGATACAAACCACAGGTCCTCTATCATCCAATGCTTTTCACTTAAGAGCTAGAAACGTGTGAGCTTCATGAACAATGTAGCTTCCTTTGAGCTGAAAAGTGACTGCGTTTATCTGAAACGAAGTCTTGCTTGTAGGAAGACACAGAGCCAGGCATTTAACTCCATTTCTGAAGGGAAACACACAGCAAATTTCTCATCCATGAAACACACTATGCTTTAGAGCAAGAAGCACGCTCTTGCGTTCTAGACTCTCTAATACAGAGGGAAACGTGAGTGTTCTCAGACCAAAAGAACTGTGTTTCCTACACACAAGGACCAATTCCAGTTCAACTCTGTTTCTGAAACTGATACAAACCACAGGTCCTCTAACATCCAATGCTTTTCACTTAAGAGCTAGAAACGTGTGAGCTTCGTGAACAATGTAGCTTCGTTTGAGCTGAAAAGTGACTGCTTTTATCTGAATCGAAGACTTGCTTGTAGGAAGACACAGAGCATGGCATTTAACTCCGTTTGTGAATGGAAACACAGGGCACATATCTCATCCATGAAACACACTCTGCTTTAGCGCAAACCGCACGATCTTTCTTTCTAGAGTCTCTAATACAGAGGGAAACGTGAGTGTGCTCAGATCAAAAGAACTGTGTTTCCTACACACAAGGACCATATCCAGTTCAACTCTGTTTCTGAAACTGATACAAACCCCAGGTCCTCTAACATCCAATGCTTTTCAGTTAAGAGTGCGAAACGTGTGAGCTTCGTGAACAATGTAGCTTCGTTTGAGCTGAAAAGTGACTGCTTTTATCTGAAACGAAGTCTTGCTTGTAGGAAGACACAGAGCCTGGCATTTAACCCCGTTTGTGAAGGGAAACACAGGGCACATATCTCATCCATGAAACACACTCTGCTTTAGAGCAAACAGCACGCTCTCTCTTTCTATAGTCTCCAATACAGAGGGAAACGTGATTGTGCTCAGAACAAAAGAACTGTGTTTCCTACACACAAGGACCATATCCAGTTCGACTCTGTTTCTGAAACTGATACAAACCCCAGGTCCTCTAACATCCAATGCTTTTCAGTTAAGAGCAAGAAACGTGTGAGCTTCTTGAACAATGTATCTTCGTTTGCGCTAAAAATTGACTGCGTTTATCTGAAACAAAGTCTTGCTTGTAGGAAGACACAGAGCCAGGCATTTAACTCCGTTTCTGAAGGGAAACACACACCACCGTTCTCATCCACGAAACACACTCTGCTTTAGAGCAAGAAGCAAACTCTTGATTTCTAGAGTCTAATACACAGGGAAACGTGAGTGTGCTCAGAACAGAAGAACCGTGTTCCCTACACACATGGACCATATCTAGTTCAACTCTGTTTGTGAAACTGATACAAACCACAGGTCCTCTAACATCCAATGCTTTTCAGTTAAGAGCGAGAAACATGTGAGCTTCGTGAACAATGTAGCTTCGTTTGAGCTGAAAAGTGACTGTGTTTTTCTGAAACGAAGACTTGCTTGCAGGGAGACACAGACCCTGCCTGTAACACCGTTTCTGAAGGGAAACACACAGCACAGTCCTCATCCATGAAACACACTCTGCGTTAGAGCGAGAAAGACGCTCTTGCTTTCTAGACTCTCTAATACAGACGGAAACGTGAGTGTGCTCAGAACAAAAGAACTGTGTTTCCTACTCACAAGGACCATATCTATTTCTACTCTGTTTCTGAAACTGATACAAACAACAGGTCCTGTAACACCCAATGCTTTTCAGTTAAGAGCGAGAAACGTGTGAGCTTCATGAACAATGTAGCTTCGTTTGAGCTGAAAAGTGACTGCGTTTATCTGAAACGAAGTCTTGCTTGTAGGAAGACACAGAGCCAGGCATTTAACTCCATTTCTGAAGGGAAACACACAGCAAATTTCTCATCCATGAAACACACTATGCTTTAGAGCAAGAAGCACGCTCTTGCGTTCTAGACTCTCTAATACAGAGGGAAACGTGAGTGTTCTCAGACCAAAAGAACTGTGTTTCCTACACACAAGGACCAATTCCAGTTCAACTCTGTTTCTGAAACTGATACAAACCACAGGTCCTCTAACATCCAATGCTTTTCACTTAAGAGCTAGAAACGTGTGAGCTTCATGAACAATGTAGCTTCGTTTGAGCTGAAAAGTGACTGCTTTTATCTGAATCGAAGACTTGCTTGTAGGAAGACACAGAGCATGGCATTTAACTCCGTTTGTGAATGGAAACACAGGGCACATATCTCATCCATGAAACACACTCTGCTTTAGCGCAAACCGCACGCTCTTTCTTTCTAGAGTCTCTAATATAGAGGGAAACGTGAGTGTGCTCAGATCAAAAGAACTGTGTTTCCTACACACAAGGACCATATCCAGTTCAACTCTGTTTCTGAAACTGATACAAACCCCAGGTCCTCTAACATCCAATGCTTTTCAGTTAAGAGCGAGAAACTTGTGAGCTTCGTGAACAATGTAGCTTCGTTTGAGCTGAAAAGTGACTGCTTTTATCTGAAACGAAGTCTTGCTTGTAGGAAGACACAGAGCCTGGCATTTAACCCCGTTTGTGAAGGGAAACACAGGGCACATATCTCATCCATGAAACACATTCTGCTTTAGAGCAAACAGCACGCTTTCTCTTTCTATTGTCTCCAATACAGAGGGAAACGTGATTGTGCTCAGAACAAAAGAACTGTGTTTCCTACACACAAGGACCATATCCAGTTCAACTCTGTTTCTGAAACTGATACAAACCCCAGGTCCTCTAACATCCAATGCTTTTCAGTTAAGAGCGAGAAACGTGTGAGCTTCGTGAACAATGTAGCTTCCTTTGAGCTGAAAAGTGACTGCATTTACCTGAAACGAAGTCTTGCTTGTAGGAAGACACAGGCCCTGTCATTTAACACCTTTTCTGATGGGAAACACAGCACATTCCTCATCCATGAAACATACTCTGATTTAGAGCAATAAGCATGCTCTTGCTTACTAGACTCTCTAATACAGAAGGAAACGTGAGTGTGCTCAGAATAAAAGAACTGTGTTTCCTACACACACAGACCATATCTAGTTCAACTCTGTTTCTGAAACTGATACAAACCACAGGTCCTCTATCATCCAATGCTTTTCACTTAAGAGCTAGAAACGTGTGAGCTTCATGAACAATGTAGCTTCCTTTGAGCTGAAAAGTGACTGCGTTTATCTGAAACGAAGTCTTGCTTGTAGGAAGACACAGAGCCAGGCATTTAACTCCATTTCTGAAGGGAAACACACAGCAAATTTCTCATCCATGAAACACACTATGCTTTAGAGCAAGAAGCACGCTCTTGCGTTCTAGACTCTCTAATACAGAGGGAAACGTGAGTGTTCTCAGACCAAAAGAACTGTGTTTCCTACACACAAGGACCAATTCCAGTTCAACTCTGTTTCTGAAACTGATACAAACCACAGGTCCTCTAACATCCAATGCTTTTCACTTAAGAGCTAGAAACATGTGAGCTTCGTGAACAATGTATCTTCGTTTGCGCTAAAAATTGACTGCGTTTATCTGAAACAAAGTCTTGCTTGTAGGAAGACACAGAGCCAGGCATTTAACTCCGTTTCTGAAGGGAAACACACACCACCGTTCTCATCCACGAAACACACTCTGCTTTAGAGCAAGAAGCAAACTCTTGATTTCTAGAGTCTAATACACAGGGAAACGTGGGTGTGCTCAGAACAGAAGAACCGTGTTCCCTACACACATGGACCATATCTAGTTCAACTCTGTTTGTGAAACTGATACAAACCACAGGTCCTCTAACATCCAATGCTTTTCAGTTAAGAGCGAGAAACATGTGAGCTTCATGAACAATGTAGCTTCGTTTGAGCTGAAAAGTGACTGTGTTTTTCTGAAACGAAGTCTTGCTTGCAGGGAGACACAGACCCTGCCATTTAACACCGTTTCTGAAGGGAAACACACAGCATAGTCCTCATCCATGAAACACACTCTGCTTTAGAGCGAGAAAGACGCTCTTGCTTTCTAGACTCTCTAATACAGACGGAAACGTGAGTGTGCTCAGAACAAAAGAACTGTGTTTCCTACACACAAGGACCAATTCCAGTTCAACTCTGTTTCTGAAACTGATACAAACCACAGGTCCTCTAACATCCAATGCTTTTCACTTAAGAGCTAGAAACGTGTGAGCTTCGTGAACAATGTAGCTTCGTTTGAGCTGAAAAGTGACTGCTTTTATCTGAATCGAAGTCTTGCTTGTAGGAAGACACAGAGCCTGGCATTTAACTCCGTTTATGAATGGAAACACAGGGCACATATCTCATCCATGAAACACACTCTGCTTTAGCGCAAACCGCACGCTCTTTCTTTCTAGAGTCTCTAATATAGAGGGAAACGTGAGTGTGCTCAGATCAAAAGAACTGTGTTTCCTACACACAAGGACCATATCCAGTTCAACTCTGTTTCTGAAACTGATACAAACCCCAGGTCCTCTAACATCCAATGCTTTTCAGTTAAGAGCGAGAAACGTGTGAGCTTCGTGAACAATGTAGCTTCGTTTGAGCTGAAAAGTGACTGCTTTTATCTGAAACTAAGTCTTGCTTGTAGGAAGACACAGAGCCTGGCATTTAACCCCGTTTGTGAAGGGAAACACAGGGCACATATCTCATCCATGAAACACACTCTGCTTTAGAGCAAACAGCACGCTCTCTCTTTCTATAGTCTCCAATACTGAGGGAAACATGATTGTGCTCAGAACAAAAGAACTGTGTTTCCTACACACAAGGACCATATCCAGTTCAACTCTGTTTCTGAAACTGATACAAACCCCAGGTCCTCTAACATCCAATGCTTTTCAGTTAAGAGCAAGAAACGTGTGAGCTTCTTGAACAATGTATCTTCGTTTGCGCTAAAAATTGACTGCGTTTATCTGAAACAAAGTCTTGCTTGTAGGAAGACACAGAGCCAGGCATTTAACTCCGTTTCTGAAGGGAAACACACACCACTATTCTCATCCACGAAACACACTCTGCTTTAGAGCAAGAAGCAAACTCTTGATTTCTAGAGTCTAATACACAGGGAAACGTGAGTGTGCTCAGAACAGAAGAACCGTTTTTCCTACACACATGGACCATATCTAGTTCAACTCTGTTTGTGAAACTGATACAAACCACAGGTCCTCTAACATCCAATGCTTTTCAGTTAAGAGCGAGAAACATGTGAGCTTCGTGAACAATGTAGCTTCGTTTGAGCTGAAAAGTGACTGTGTTTTTCTGAAACGACGTCTTGCTTGTAGGAAGACACAGAGCCAGGCATTTAACTCCGTTTCTGAACGGAAACACACGGCACATTTCTCATCTATGAAACACACTCTGCTTTAGAGCAAGAAGCACGCTCTCTCTTTTTATCGTCTCCAATACAGAGGAAAAGTTGAGTGTGCTCAGAACAAAAGAACTGTGTTTCCTACACACAAGGACCATATCTATTTCTACTCTGTTTCTGAAACTGATACAAACAACAGGTCCTCCACATCCAATGCTTTTCAGTTAAGAGCGAGAAATGTGTGAGCTTCGTGAACAATGTAGCTTCGTTTGAGTGAAAAGTGACTGCGTTTATCTGAAACGAAGTCTAGCTTGTAGGAAGACACAGAGCCAGGCATTTAACTCCGTTTCTGAAGGGAAACACATGGCACATTTCTTATCCATGAAACACACTCTGCTTTAGAGCAAGAAGCACACTCTTGCTTTCTAGACTCTCTAATACAGAGGGAAACGTGAGTGTGCTCAGAACAAAAGAACTGTGTTTCCTACACACAAGGACCATATCTAGTTCTACTCTGTTTCTGAAACTGATACAAACAACAGGTCCTCTAACATCCAATGCTTTTCAGTTAAGAGCGAGAAATGTGTGAGCTTCGTGAACAATGTAGCATCCTTTGAGTTAAAAATTGACTGCGTTTATCTGAAACAAAGTCTTGCTTGTAGGTAGACACAGAGCCAGGCATTTAACTCCGTTTCTGAAGGGAAACACACACCACAGTTCTCATCCACGAAACACACTCTGCTTTAGAGCAAGAAGCAAACTCTTGATTTCTAGAGTCTAATACACAGGGAAACATGAGTGTGCTCAGAACAAAAGAACTGTGTTTCCTACACACACGGACCATATCTAGCTCAACTCTGTTTCTGAAACTGATACAAACCACAGGTCCTCTAACATCCAATGCTTTTCAGTTAAGAGCGAGAAACGTGTGAGCTTCGTGAACAATGTAGCTTCCTTTGAGCTGAAAAGTGACTGCACTTACCTGAAACGAAGTCTTGCTTGTAGGAAGACACAGGCCCTGTCATTTAAGACCTTTTCTGATGGGAAACACAGCAAATTCCTCATCCATGAAACATACTCTGATTTAGAGCAATAAGCATGCTCTTGCTTACTAGACTCTCTAATACAGAAGGAAACGTGAGTGTGCTCAGAATAAAAGAACTGTGTTTCCAACACACAGAGACCGTATCTAGTTCAACTCTGTTTCTGAAACTGATACAAACCACAGGTCCTCTAACATCCAATGCTTTTCAGTTAAGATCGGGAAACCTGTGAGCTTCCTGAACAATGTTGCTTTTTTGAGCGGAAAAGTGACTGCATTTATCTGAAACGACGTCTTGCTTGTAGGAAGACACAGAGCCAGGCATTTAACTCCGTTTCTGAACGGAAACACACGGCACATTTCTCATCCATGAAACACACTCTGCTTTAGAGCAAGAAGCATGCTCTCTCTTTTTATAGTCTCCAATACAGAGGAAAAGTTGAGTGTGCTCAGAACAAAAGAACTGTGTTTCCTACACACAAGGACCATATCTATTTCTACTCTGTTTCTGAAACTGATACAAACAACAGGTCCTCCAACATCCAATGCTTTTCAGTTAAGAGCGAGAAATGTGTGAGCTTCGTGAACAATATAGCTTCGTTTGAGGGAAAAGTGACTGCGTTTATCTGAAACGAAGTCTAGCTTGTAGGAAGACACAGAGCCAGGCATTTAACTCCGTTTCTGAAGGGAAACACAGGGCACATTTCTTATCCATGAAACACACTCTGCTTTAGAGCAAGAAGCACACTCTTGCTTTCTAGACTCTCTAATACAGAGGGAAACGTGAGTGTGCTCAGAACAAAAGAACTGTGTTTCCTACACACAAGGACCATATCTAGTTCTACTCTGTTTCTGAAACTGATACAAACAACAGGTCCTCTAACATCCAATGCTTTTCAGTTAAGAGCGAGAAATGTGTGAGCTTCGTGAACTATGTACCTTCGTTTGAGCTCAAAAGTGACTGCGTTTATCTGAAACGAAGTCTTGCTTGTAGGAAGACACAGAGCCAGGCATTTAACTCTGTTTCTGAGGGGAAACACACGGCACATTTCTCATCCATGAAACACACTCTGCTTTAGAGCAAGAAGCACGCTCTTGCTTTCTAGACTCTCTAATACAGAGGGAAACGTGAGTGTGCTCAGAACAAAAGAACTGTGTTTCCTACACACACGGACCATATCTAGTTCAACTCTGTTTGTGAAACTGATACAAACCACAGGTCCTCTAACATCCAATGCTTTTCAGTTAAGAGCAAGAAACGTGTGAGCTTCGTGAACATTGTAGCTTCGTTTGAGCTGAAAAGTGACTGTGTTTATCTGAAACGAAGTCTTGCTTGCAGGGAGACACAGACCCTGCCATTTAACACCGTTTCTGAAGGGAAACACACAGCACAGTCCTCATCCATGAAACACACTCTGCTTTACAGCGAGAAAGACGCTCTTGCTTTCTAGACTCTCTAATACAGAGGGAAACGTGAGTGTGCTCAGAACAAAAGAACTGTGTTTCCTACAAACAAGGACCATATCTAGTTCTACTCTGTTTCTGAAACTGATACAAACAACAGGTCCTGTAACATCCAATGCTTTTCAGTTAAGAGAGAGAAACGTGTGAGCTTCATGAACAACGTAGCTTCGTTTGAGCTCAAAAGTGACAGCGTTTATCTGAAACGAAGTCTTG
The DNA here is from genome assembly GCA_949786385.1 of Onychomys leucogaster. NCBI lineage: Eukaryota > Metazoa > Chordata > Mammalia > Rodentia > Cricetidae > Onychomys > Onychomys leucogaster. Next base: position 43,769,910 of record OX460418.1, on the reverse strand, counting down.
CATGTAGGAAGACACAGAGCCAGGCATTTAACTCCATTTCTGAAGGGAAACACACAGCAAATTTCTCATCCATGAAACACACTATGCTTTAGAGCAAGAAGCACGCTCTTGCGTTCTAGACTCTCTAATACAGAGGGAAACGTGAGTGTTCTCAGAACAAAAGAACTGTGTTTCCTACACACAAGGACCAATTCCAGTTCAACTCTGTTTCTGAAACTGATACAAACCACAGGTCCTCTAACATCCAATGCTTTTCAGTTAAGAGCAAGAAAGGTGTGAGCTTCGTGAACAATGTAGCATCCTTTGAGTTAAAAATTGACTGCGTTTATCTGAAACAAAGTCTTGCTTGTAGGAAGACACAGAGGCAGGCATTTAACTCTGTTTCTGAAGGGAAACACACACCACAGTCCTCATCCATGAAACACATTCTGCTTTAGAGCAAGAAGCAAACTCTTTATTTCTAGAGGATAATACACAGGGAAACGTGAGTGTGCTCAGAACAGAAGAACTGTGTTTCCTACACATATGGACCATATCTAGTTCAACTCTGTTTGTGAAACTGATACAAACCACAGGTCCTCTAACATCCAATGCTTTTCAGTTAAGAGCGAGAAACGTGTGAGCTTCGTGAACAATGTAGCTTCCTTTGAGCTGAAAAGTGACTGCACTTACCTGAAACAAAGTCTTACTTGTAGGAAGACACAGGCCCTGTCATTTAACACCTTTTCTGATGGGAAACACAGCACATTCCTCATCCATGAAACATACTCTGATTTAGAGCAATAAGCATGCTCTTGCTTACTAGACTCTCTAATACAGAAGGAAACATGAGTGTGCTCAGAATAAAAGAACTGTGTTTCCTACACACACGGACCATATCTAGTTCAACTCTGTTTCTGAAACTGACACAAACCACAGGTCCTCTAACATCCAATGCTTTTCACTTAAGAGCGAGAAACGTGTGAGCTTCGTGAACAATGTAGCTTCGTTTGAGCTGAAAAGTGACTGCTTTTATCTGAAACGAAGTCTTGCTTGTAGGAAGACACAGAGCCTGGCATTTAACTCCGTTTGTGAAGGGAAACACAGGGCACATATCTCATCCATGAAACACACTCTGCTTTAAAGCAAACCGCACGCTCTTTCTTTCTAGAGTCTCTAATATAGAGGGAAACGTGAGTGTGCTCAGACCAAAAGAACTGTGTTTCCTACACACAAGGACCATATCTAGTTCTACTCTGTTTCTGAAACTGATACAAACCACAGGTCCTCTAACATCCAATGCTTTTCAGTTAAGAGCGAGAAACGTGTGAGCTTCGTGAACAATGTAGCTTCGTTTGAGCTCAAAAATGGCTGTGTTTATCTGAACGAAGTCTTGCTTGTAGGAAGACACAGAGCCAGCCATTTATCTCCGTTTCTGAACGGAAACACAGGGCACATTTCTCATCCATGAAACACACTCTGCTTTAGAGCAAGAAGCACGCTCTTGCTTTCTAGAGTCTCTCATAATGAGGAAAAGGTGAGTGTGCTCAGAACAAAAGAACTGTGTTTCCTACACACAAGGACCATATCTAATTCTACTCTGTTTCTGAAACTGATACAAACCCCAGGTCCTCTAACATCGAATGCTTTTCAGTTAAGAGTAAGAAACGTGTGAGCTTCGTGAACAATGTATCTTCGTTTGAGCTAAAAATTGACTGCGTTTATCTGAAACAAAGTCTTGCTTGTAGGAAGACACAGAGCCAGGCATTTAACTCCGTTTCTGAAGGGAAAGACATACCACCGTTCTCATCCACGAAACACACTCTGCTTTAGAGCAAGAAGCAAACTCTTGATTTCTAGAGTCTAATACACAGGGAAACGTGAGTGTGCTCAGAACAGAAGAACTGTGTTTCCTACACACATGGACCATATCTAGTTCAACTCTGTTTGTGAAACTGATACAAACCACAGGTCCTCTAACATCCAATGCTTTTCAGTTAAGAGCGAGAAACGTGTGAGCTTCGTGAACAATGTAGGTTCATTTGAGCTGAAAGGTGACTGCATTTACCTGAAACGAAGTCTTGCTTGTAGGAAGACACAGGCCCTGTCATTTAACACCTTTTCTGATGGGAAACACAGCACATTCCTCATCCATGGAACATACTCTGCTTTAGAGCAATAAGCATGCTCTTGCTTACTAGACTCTCTAATACAGAAGGAAACGTGAGTGTTCACAGAATAAAAGAACTGTGTTTCCTACACACACAGACCATATCTAGTTCAACTCTGTTTCTGAAACTGATACAAACCACAGGTCCTCTAACATCCAATGCTTTTCACTTAAGAGCGAGAAACGTGTGAGCTTCGTGAACAATGTAGCTTCGTTTGAGCTGAAAAGTGACTGCTTTTATCTGAAACGAAGTCTTGCATGTCGGAAGACACAGAGCCTGGCATTTAACTCCGTTTGTGAAGGGAAACACAGGGCACATATCTCATCCATGAAACACACTCTGCTTTAGAGCAAACAGCACGCTCTCTCTTTCTATAGTCTCCAATACAGAGGGAAACGTGATTGTGCTCAGAACAAAAGAACTGTGTTTCCTACACACAAGGATCATATCCAGTTCAACTATGATTCTGAAACTGATACCAACCCCAGGTCCTCTAACATCCAATGCTTTTCAGTTAAGAGCAAGAAACGTGTGAGCTTCGTGAACAATGTATCTTCGTTTGAGCTAAAAATTGACTGCGTTTATCTGAAACAAAGTCTTGCTTGTAGGAAGACACAGAGCCAGGCATTTAACTCCGTTTCTGAAGGGAAACACACACCACCGTGCTCATCCACGAAACACACTCTGCTTTAGAGCAAGAAGCAAACTCTTGATTTCTAGAGTCTAATACACAGGGAAACGTGAGTGTGCTCAGAACAGAAGAACTGTGTTTCCTACACACATGGACCATATCTAGTTCAACTCTGTTTGTGAAACTGATACAAACCACAGGTCCTCTAACATCCAATGCTTTTCAGTTAAGAGCGAGAAACGTGTGAGCTTCGTGAACAATGTAGCTTCGTTTGAGCTGAAAAGTGACTGTGTTTATCTGAAACGAAGTCTTGCTTGCAGGGAGACACAGACCCTGCCATTTAACACCGTTTCTGAAGGGAAACACACAGCACAGTCCTCATCCATGAAACACACTGCTTTAGAGCGAGAAAGACGCTCTTGCTTTCTAGACTTTCTAATACAGAGGGAAACGTGAGTGTTCTCAGAACAAAAGAACTGTGTTTCCTACACACAAGGACCAATTCCAGTTCAACTCTGTTTCTGAAACTGATACAAACCACAGGTCCTCTAACATCCAATGCTTTTCAGTTAAGAGCAAGAAACATGTGAGCTTCGTGAACAATTTAGCATCGTTTGAGTTAAAAATTGACTGCGTATATCTGAAACAAAGTCTTGCTTGTAGGAAGACACAGAGCCAGGCATTTAACTCCGTTTCTGAAGGGAAACAGACACCACAGTTCTCATCCACGAAACACACTCTGCTTTAGAGCAAGAAGCAAACTCTTGATTTCTAGAGTCTAATACACAGGGAAACATGAGTGTGCTCAGAACAAAAGAACTGTGTTTCCTACACACACGGACCATATCTAGCTCAACTCTGTTTCTGAAACTGATACAAACCACAGGTCCTCTAACATCCAATGCTTTTCAGTTAAGAGCGAGAAACGTGTGAGCTTCGTGAACAATGTAGCTTCCTTTGAGCTGAAAAGTGACTGCACTTACCTGAAACGAAGTCTTGCTTGTAGGAAGACACAGGCCCTGTCATTTAACACCTTTTCTGATGGGAAACACAGCACATTCCTCATCCATGAAACATACTCTGATTTAGAGCAATAAGCATGCTCTTGCTTACTAGACTCTCTAATACAGAAGGAAACATGAGTGTGCTCAGAATAAAAGAACTGTGTTTCCTACACACACAGACCATATCTAGTTCAACTCTGTTTCTGAAACTGATACAAACCACAGGTCCTCTAACATCCAATGCTTTTCACTTAAGAGCGAGAAACGTGTGAGCTTCGTGAACAATGTAGCTTCGTTTGAGCTGAAAAGTGACTGCTTTTATCTGAAAGGAAGTCTTGCTTGTAGGAAGACACAGAGCCTGGCATTTAACTCCGTTTGTGAAGGGAAACTCAGGGCACATATCTCATCCATGAAACACACTCTGCTTTAGCGCAAACCGCACGCTCTTTCTTTCTAGAGTCTCTAATATAGAGGGAAACGTGAGTGTGCTCAGACCAAAAGAACTGTGTTTCCTACACACAAGGACCATATCTAGTTCTACTCTGTTTCTGAAACTGATACAAACCACAGGTCCTCTAACATCCAATGCTTTTCAGTTAAGAGCAAGAAAGGTGTGAGCTTCGTGAACAATGTATCTTCGTTTGAGCTAAATATTGACTGCGTTTATCTGAAACAAAGTCTTGCTTGTAGGAAGACACAGAGCCAGGCATTTAACTCCGTTTCTGAAGGGAAAGACACACCACCGTTCTCATCCACGAAACACACTCTGCTTTAGAGCAAGAAGCAAACTCTTGATTTCTAGAGTCTAATACACAGGGAAACGTGAGTGTGCTCAGAACAGAAGAACTGTGTTTCCTACACACATGGACCATATCTAGTTCAACTCTGTTTGTGAAACTGATACAAACCACAGGTCCTCTAACATCCAATGCTTTTCAGTTAAGAGCGAGAAACGTGTGAGCTTCGTGAACAATGTAGCTTCCTTTGAGCTGAAAAGTGACTGCACTTACCTGAAACGAAGTCTTGCTTGTAGGAAGACACAGGCCCTGTCATTTAACACCTTTTGTGATGGGAAACACAGCACATTCCTCATCCATGAAACATACTCTGCTTTAGAGCAATAAGCATGCTCTTGCTTACTAGACTCTCTAATACAGAAGGAAACGTGAGTGTTCTCAGAATGAAAGAACTGTGTTTCTTACACACACAGACCATATCTAGTTCAACTCTGTTTCTGAAACTGATACAAACCACAGGTCCTCTAACATCCAATGCTTTTCACTTAAGAGCGAGAAACGTGTGAGCTTCGTGAACAATGTAGCTTCGTTTGAGCTGAAAAGTGACTGCTTTTATCTGAAACGAAGTCTTGCATGTCGGAAGACACAGAGCCTGGCATTTAACTCCGTTTGTGAAGGGAAACACAGGGCACATATCTCATCCATGAAACACACTCTGCTTTAGAGCAAACAGCACGCTCTCTCTTTCTATAGTCTCCAATACAGAGGGAAACGTGATTGTGCTCAGAACAAAAGAACTGTGTTTCCTACACACAAGGATCATATCCAGTTCAACTTTGATTCTGAAACTGATACCAACCCCAGGTCCTCTAACATCCAATGCTTTTCAGTTAAGAGCAAGAAACGTGTGAGCTTCGTGAACAATGTAGCTTCCTTTGAGCTAAAAATTGACTGCGTTTATCTGAAACAAAGTCTTGCTTGTAGGAAGACACAGAGCCAGGCATTTAACTCCGTTTCTGAAGGGAAACACACACCACCGTGCTCATCCACGAAACACACTCTGCTTTAGAGCAAGAAGCAAACTCTTGATTTCTAGAGTCTAATACACAGGGAAACGTGAGTGTGCTCAGAACAGAAGAACTGTGTTTCCTACACACATGGACCATATCTAGTTCAACTCTGTTTGTGAAACTGATACAAACCACAGGTCCTCTAACATCCAATGCTTTTCAGTTAAGAGCGAGAAACGTGTGAGCTTCGTGAACAATGTAGCTTCGTTTGAGCTGAAAAGTGACTGTGTTTATCTGAAACGAAGTCTTGCTTGCAGGGAGACACAGACCCTGCCATTTAACACCGTTTCTGAAGGGAAACACACAGCACAGTCCTCATCCATGAAACACACTTCTTTAGAGCGAGAAAGACGCTCTTGCTTTCTAGACTCTCTAATACAGAGGGAAACGTGAGTGTTCTCAGAACAAAAGAACTGTGTTTCCTACACACAAGGACCAATTCCAGTTCAACTCTGTTTCTGAAACTGATACAAACCACAGGTCCTCTAACATCCAATGCTTTTCACTTAAGAGCGAGAAACGTGTGAGCTTCGTGAACAATGTAGCTTCGTTTGAGCTGAAAAGTGACCGCTTTTATCTGAAAGGAAGTCTTGCTTGTAGGAAGACACAGAGCCTGGCATTTAACTCCGTTTGTGAAGGGAAACTCAGGGCACATATCTCATCCATGAAACACACTCTGCTTTAGCGCAAACCGCACGCTCTTTCTTTCTAGAGTCTCTAATATAGAGGGAAACGTGAGTGTGCTCAGACCAAAAGAACTGTGTTTCCTACACACAAGGACCATATCTAGTTCTACTCTGTTTCTGAAACTGATACAAACCCCAGGTCCTCTAATATCCAATGCTTTTCAGTTAAGAGCAAGAAACGTGTGAGCTTCGTGAACAATGTATCTTCGTTTGAGCTAAAAATTGACTGCGTTTATCTGAAACAATGTTTTGCTTGTAGGAAGACACAGAGCCAGGCATTTAACTCCGTTTCTGAACGGAAACACACACCACCGTTCTCATCCACGAAACACACTCTGCTTTAGAGCGAGAAAGACGCTCTTGCTTTCTAGACTCTCTAATACAGAGGGAAACGTGAGTGTGCTCAGTACAAAAGAACTGTGTTTCCTACACACAAGGACCATATCTAGTTCTACTCTGTTTCTGAAACTGATACAAACCACAGGTCCTCTACCATCCAATGCTTTTCACTTAAGAGCAAGAAACGTGTGAGCTTCGTGAACAATGTAGCTTCGTTTGAGTTGAAAAGTGACTGCTTTTATCTGAATCGAAGTCTTGCTTGTAGGAAGACACAAGCGTGGCATTTAACTCCGTTTGTGAAGGGAAACACAGGGCACATATCTCATCCATGAAACACACTCTGCTTTAGCGCAAACCGCACGCTCTTTCTTTCTAGAGTCTCTCAAAATGAGGAAAAGGTGAGTGTGCTCAGAACAAAAGAACTGTGTTTCCTACACACAAGGACCATATCTAGTTCTACTCTGTTTCTGAAACTGATACAAACAACAGGTCCTCTAACATCCAATGGTTTTCAGTTAAGAGCGAGAAATGTGTGAGCTTCATGAACAATGTAGCTTCCTTTGAGCTCGAAAGTGACTGCGTTTATCTGAAACGAAGTCTTGCTTGTAGGAAGACACAGAGCCAGCCATTTAACTCCGTTTGTGAAGGGAAACACAAACCACCGTTCTCATCCACGAAACACACTCTGCTTTAGAGCAAGAAGCAAACTCTTGATTTCTAGAGTCTAATACACAGGGAAACGTGAGTGTGCTCAGAACAGAAGAACTGTGTTTCCTACACACATGGACCATATCTAGTTCAACTCTGTTTGTGAAACTGACAAACCACAGGTCCTCTAACAGCCAATGCTTTTCAGTTAAGAGCGAGAAACGTGTGAGCTTCGTGAATAATGTAGCTTCCTTTGAGTTGAAAAGTGACTGTGTTTATCTGAAACGAAGTCTTGCTTGCAGGGAGACACAGACCCTGCCATTTAACACCGTTTCTGAAGGGAAACACACAGCACAGTCCTCATCCATGAAACACACTCTGCTTTAGAGCGAGAAAGACGCTCTTGCATTCTAGACTCTCTAATACAGAGGGAAACGTGAGTGTGCGCAGAACAAAAGAACTGTGTTTCCTACACACAAGGACCATATCTAGTTCTACTCTGTTTCTGAAACTGATACAAACAACAGGTCCTGTAACATCCAATGCTTTTCAGTTAAGAGCAAGAAACGTGTGAGCTTCGTGAACAATGAAGCTTCCTTTGAGTTAAAATTTGACTGCGTTTATCTGAAACAAAGTCTTGCTTGTAGGAAGACACAGAGCAAGGCATTTAACTCCATTTCTGAAGGGAAACACACACCACAGTTCTCATCTACGAAACACACTCTGCTTTAGAGCAAGAAGCAAACTCTTGATTTCTAGAGTCTAATACAAAGGGAAACATGAGTGTGCTCAGAACAAAAGAATTGTGTTTCCTACACACACGGACCATATCTAGCTCAACTCTGTTTCTGAAACTGATACAAACCACAGGTCCTCTAACATCCAATTCTTTTCAGTTAAGAGCGAGAAACGTGTGAGCTTCGTGAACAATGTAGCTTCCTTTGAGCTGAAAAGTGACTGCATTTACCTGAAACGAAGTCTTGCTTGTAGGAAGACACAGGCCCTGTCATTTAACACCTTTTCTGATGGGAAACACAGCACATTCCTCATCCATGAAACATACTCTGCTTTAGAGCAATAAGCATGCTCTTGCTTTCTAGACTCTCTAATACAGAAGGAAACGTGAGTGTGCTCAGAACAAAAGAACTGTGTTTCCTACACACACAGACCATATCTAGTTCAACTCTGTTTCTGAAACTGATACAAACCACAGGTCCTCTACCATCCAATGCTTTTCACTTAAGAGCGAGAAACGTGTGAGCTTGGTGAACAATGTAGCTTCGTTTGAGCTAAAAAGTGACTGCTTTTATCTGAATCGAAGTCTTGCTTGTAGGAAGACACAGAGCCTGGCATTTAACTCCGTTTGTGAAGGGAAACACAGGGCACATATCTCATCCATGAAACACACTCTGCTTTAGCGCAAACCGCACGCTCTTTCTTTCTAGAGTCTCTAATATAGAGGGAAACGTGAGTGTGCTCAGATCAAAAGAACTGTGTTTCCTACACACAAGGACCATATCTAGTTCTACTCTGTTTCTGAAACTGATACAAACAACAGGTCCTCTAACATCCAATGCTTTTCAGTTAAGAGCGAGAAATGTGTGAGCTTCGTGAACAATGTAGCTTCGTTTGAGCTCAAAAGTGACTGGGTTTATCTGAAACGAAGTCTTGCTTGTAGGAAGACACAGAGCCAGGCATTTAACTCCGTTTCTGAAGGGAAACACAGCACATTCCTCATCCATGAAACATACTCTTCTTTAGAGCAATAAGCATGCTCTTGCTTTCTAGACTCTCTAATACAGAAGGAAACGTGAGTGTGCTCAGAACAAAAGAACTGTGTTTCCTACACACAAGGACCATATCTAGTTCTACTCTGTTTCTGAAACTGATACAAACAACAGGTCCTCCAACATCCAATGATTTTCAGTTAAGAGCGAGAAATGTGTGAGCTTCGTGAACAATGTAGCTTCGTTTGAGCTGAAAAGTGACTGCTTTTATCTTAAACGAAGTCTTGCTTGTAGGAAGACACAGAGCCAGGCATTTAACTCCGTTTCTGAAGGGAAACACACAGCACAGTTCTCATCCATGAAACACACTCTGCTTTAGAGCAAGAAGCACGCTCTTGCTTTCTAGAGTCTCTAATACACAGGGAAACATGAGTGTGCTCAGAACAAAAGGACTGTGTTCCCTACACACAACGACCATATCTAGTCCAACTCTGCTTCTGAAACTGATACAAACCACAGGTCCTCTAACATCCAATGCTTTTCAGTTAAGAGCGAGAAACGTGTGAGCTTCTTGAACAATGTAGCTTCTTTTAGCTGTAAAGTGACTGTGTTTATCTGAAACGAAGTCTTGCTTGTAGGAAGACACAGGCCCTGTCATTTAACACCTTTTATGATGGGAAACACAGCACATTCCTCATCCATGAAACATACTCTGATTTAGAGCAATAAGCATGCTCGTGATTACTAGACTCTCTAATACAGAAGGAAAAGTGAGTGTGCTCAGAATAAAAGAATTGTGTTTCCTACACACACAGACCATATCTAGTTCAACTCTGTTTCTGAAACTGATACAAACCACAGGTCCTCTACCATCCAATGCTTTTCACTTAAGAGCGAGAAACGTGTGAGCTTGGTGAACAATGTAGCTTCGTTTGAGCTAAAAAGTGACTGCTTTTATCTGAATCGAAGTCTTGCTTGTAGGAAGACACAGAGCCTGGCATTTAACTCCGTTTGTGAAGGGAAACACAGGGCACATATCTCATCAATGGAACACACTCTGCTTTAGCGCAAACCGCACGCTCTTTCTTTCTAGAGTCTCTAATATAGAGGGAAACGTGAGTGCGCTCAGATCAAAAGAACTGTGTTTCCTACACACAAGGACCATATCTAGTTCTACTCTGTTTCTGAAACTGATACAAACAACAGGTCCTCTAACATCCAATGCTTTTCAGTTAAGAGCGAGAAATGTGTGAGCTTCATGAACAATGTAGCTTCGTTTGAGCTCAAAAGTGACTGCGTTTATCTGAAACGAAGTCTTGCTTGTAGGAAGACACAGAGCCAGGCATTTAACTCCGTTTCTGAAGGGAAACACACGGCACATTTCTTATCCATGAAACACACTCTGCTTTAGAGCAAGAAGCACGCTCTTGCTTTCTAGACTCTCTAATACAGAGGGAAACGTGAGTGTGCTCAGAACAAAAGAATTGTGTTTCCTACACACAAGGACCATATCTAGTTCTACTCTGTTTCTGAAACTGATACAAACAACAGGTCCTCTAACATCCAATGCTTTTCAGTTAAGAGCGAGAAATGTGTGAGCTTCGTGAACAATGTAGCTTCGTTTGAGCTCAAAAGTGACTGGGTTCATCTGAAACGAAGTCTTGCTTGTAGGAAGACACAGAGCCAGGCATTTAACTCCGTTTCTGAAGGGAAACACAGCACATTCCTCATCCATGAAACATACTCTTCTTTAGAGCAATAAGCATGGTCTTGCTTTCTAGACTCTCTAATACAGAAGGAAACGTGAGTGTGCTCAGAACAAAAGAACTGTGTTTCCTACACACAAGGACCTTATCTAGTTCAACTCTGCTTCTGAAACTGATACAAACCACAGGTCCTCTAACATCCAATGCTTTTCAGCTAAGATTGGGAAACCTGTGAGCTTCCTGAACGATGTTTCTTCTTTTGAGCTGAAAAGTGACTGCGTTTATCTGAAATGAAGTCTTGCTTGTAGGAAGACACAGAGCCAGGCATTTAACTCCGTTTCTGAACGGAAACACACGGCACATTTCTCATCCATGAAACACACTCTGCTTTAGAGCAAGAAGCACGCTCTCTCTTTCTATAGTCTCCAATACAGAGGAAAAGGTGAGTGTGCTCAGAACAAAAGAACTGTGTTTCCTACACACAAGGACCATATCTAGTTCTACTCTGTTTCTGAAACTGATACAAACAACAGGTCCTCCAAAATCCAATGATTTTCAGTTAAGAGCGAGAAATGTGTGAGCTTCGTGAACAATGTAGCTTCGTTTGAGCTCAAAAGTGACTGCGTTTATCTGAAACGAAGTCTAGCTTGTAGGAAGACACAGAGCCAGGCATTTAACTCCGTTTCTGAAGGGAAACACACAGCACAGTTCTCATCCATGAAACACACTCTGCTTTAGAGCAAGAAGCACGCTCTCTCTTTCTATAGTCTCCAATACAGAGGAAAAGGTGAGTGTGCTCAGAACAAAAGAACTGTGTTTCCCACACACAAGGACCATATCTAGTTCTACTCTGTTTCTGAAACTGATTCAAACAACAGGTCGTCTAACATCCAATGCTTTTCAGTTAAGAGCAAGAAACGTGTGAGCTTTGTGAACAATGTAGCTTCGTTTGAGCTGAAAAGTGACTGCTTTTATCTTAAACGAAGTCTTGCTTGTAGGAAGACACAGAGCCAGGCATTTAACTCCGTTTCTGAAGGGAAACACACAGCACAGTTCTCATCCATGAAACACACTCTGCTTTAGAGCAAGAAGCACGCTCTTGCTTTCTAGAGTCTCTAATACACAGGGAAACATGAGTGTGCTCAGAAAAAAGGACTGTGTTCCCTACACACAAGGACCATATCTAGTCCAACTCTGCTTCTGAAACTGATACAAACCACAGGTCCTCTAACATCCAATGCTTTTCAGTTAAGAGCGAGAAACGTGTGAGCTTCTTGAACAATGTAGCTTCTTTTAGCTGTAAAGTGACTGTGTTTATCTGAAACGAAGTCTTGCTTGTAGGAAGACACAGAGCCAGGCATTTAACTCCATTTCTGAAGGGAAACACAGCACATTTGTCATCCATGAAACATACTCTTCTTTAGAGCAATAAGCATGCTCTCTTTTTCTAGACTCTCTAATACAGAAGGAAACGTGAGTGTGCTCAGAACAAAAGAACTGTGTTTCCTACACACACGGACCATATCTAGTTCAACTCAGCTTCTGAAACAGACACAATCCACAGGTCCTCTAACATCCAATGCTTTTCAGTTAAGAGCGAGAAACGTGTGAGCTTCATGAACAATGTAGCTTCGTTTGAGCTGTAAAGTGACTGCGTTTACGTGAAACGAAGTCTCGCTTGTAGGAAGACACAGAGCCTGGCATCTAACTTCCTTTCTGAAGGGAAACACACAGCACAGTTCTCATCCATGAAACACACTCTGCTTTACATAAAAAAGCATGCTCTTGCTTTCAAGACTCTCTAATACAGAGGGAAACATGAGTGTGCTAAGAAAAAAAGAACTATGTTTCCTACACACAAGGACCATATCTAGTTCAACTCTGTTTCTGAAACTGATACAAACCACAGGTCCTCTTACATGCAATGCTTTTCAGTTAAGAGCAAGAAACGTGTGAGCTTTGTGAACAATGTAGCTTCGTTTGAGCTAAAAAGTGACTGCTTTTATCTTAAACGAAGTCTTGCTTGTAGGAAGACACAGAGCCAGGCATTTAACTCCGTTTCTGAACGGAAACACACAGCACAGTTCTCATCCATGAAACACACTCTGCTTTAGAGCAAGAAGCACGCTCTTGCTTTCTAGAGTCTCTAATACACAGGGAAACATGAGTGTGCTCAGAACAAAAGGACTGTGTTCCCTACACACACGGACCATATCTAGTTCAACTCTGCTTCTGAAACTATACAAACCACAGGTCCACTAACATCCAATGCTTTTCAGTTAAGAGCGAGAAACAAGTGAGCTTCTTGAACAATGTAGCTTCTTTTGAGCTGTAAAGAGACTGTGTTTATCTGAAACGAAGTCTTGCTTGTAGGAAGACAGAGAACCTGCAATTGAACACCGTTTCTGAAGGGAAATACACAGCACAGTTCTCATCCATGAAACACACTAAGCTTTAGAGCAAGAAGCACACATTTGCTTTGTAGAGTCTCTAATACAGAGGGAAACGTGAGTGTGCTCTCAATAAAAGAACTGTGTTTCCTCCACACAAGGACCATATCTAGTTCAACTCTGCTTCTGAAACTGGTACAAACCACAGGTCCTCTAACATCCAATGCTTTTCAGTTAAGATCGGGAAACCTGTGAGCTTCCTGAACAATGTTGCTTCTTTTGAGCTGAAAAGTGACTGCGTTTATCTGAAATGAAGTCTTGCTTGTAGGAAGACACAGAGCCAGGCATTTAACTCCGTTTCTGAACGGAAACACACGGCACATTTCTCATCCATGAAACACACTCTGCTTTAGAGCAAGAAGCACGCTCTCTCTTTCTATAGTCTCCAATACAGAGGAAAAGGTGAGTGTGCTCAGAACAAAAGAACTGTGTTTCCTACACACAAGGACCATATCTAGTTCTACTCTGTTTCTGAAACTGATACAAACAACAGGTCCTCCAAAATCCAATGATTTTCAGTTAAGAGCGAGAAATGTGTGAGCTTCGTGAACAATGTAGCTTCGTTTGAGCTCAAAAGTGACTGCGTTTATCTGAAACGAAGTCTAGCTTGTAGGAAGACACAGAGCAGGGCATTTAACTCCGATTCTGAAGGGAAACACACGGCACATTTCTTATCCATGAAACACACTCTGCTTTAGAGCAAGAAGCACGCTCTTGCTTTCTAGAGTCTCTAATACACAGGGAAACATGAGTGTGCTCAGAACAAAAGGATTGTGTTCCCTACACACAAGGACCATATCTAGTCCAACTCTGCTTCTGAAACTGATACAAACAACAGGTCCTCCAACATCCAATGATTTTCAGTTAAGAGCGAGAAATGTGTGAGCTTCGTGAACAATGTAGCTTCGTTTGAGCTGAAAAGTGACTGCTTTTATCTTAAACGAAGTCTTGCTTGTAGGAAGACACAGAGCCAGGCATTTAACTCCGTTTCTGAAGGGAAACACACAGCACAGTTCTCATCCATGAAACACACTCTGCTTTAGAGCAAGAAGCACGCTCTTGCTTTCTAGAGTCTCTAATACACAGGGAAACATGAGTGTGCTCAGAACAAAAGGACTGTGTTCCCTACACACAAGGACCATATCTAGTCCAACTCTGCTTCTGAAACTGATACAAACCACAGGTCCTCTAACATCCAATGCTTTTCAGTTAAGAGCGAGAAACGTGTGAGCTTCTTGAACAATGTAGCTTCTTTTAGCTATAAAGTGACTGTGTTTATCTGAAACGAAGTCTTGCTTGTAGGAAGACACAGAGCCAGGCATTTAACTCCGTTTCTGAAGGGATACACACGGCACATTTCTTATCCATGAAACACACTCTGCTTTAGAGCAAGAAGCACGCTCTTGCTTTCTAGACTCTCTAATACAGAGGGAAACGTGAGTGTGCTCAGAACAAAAGAACTGTGTTTCCTACACACAAGGACCATATCTAGTTCTACTCTGTTTCTGAAACTGATACAAACAACAGGTCCTCTAACATCCAATGCTTTTCAGTTAAGAGCGAGAAATGTGTGAGCTTCGTGAACAATGTAGCTTCGTTTGAGCTCAAAAGTGACTAGGTTTATCTGAAACTAAGTCTTGCTTGTAGGAAGACACAGAGCCAGGCATTTAACTCCGTTTCTGAAGGGAAACACAGCACATTCCTCATCCATGAAACATACTCTTCTTTAGAGCAATAAGCATGCTCTTGCTTTCTAGACTCTCTAATACAGAAGGAAACGTGAGTGTGCTCAGAACAAAAGAACTGTGTTTCCTACACACAAGGTCCTTATCTAGTTCAACTCTGCTTCTGATACTGATACAAACCACAGGTCCTCTAACATCCAATGCTTTTCAGCTAAGATTAGGAAACCTGTGAGCTTCCTGAACGATGTTTCTTCTTTTGAGCTGAAAAGTGACTGCGTTTATCTGAAACGAAGTCTTGCTTGTAGGAAGACACAGAGCCAGGCATTTAACTCCGTTTCTGAACGGAAACACACGGCACATTTCTCATCCATGAAACACACTCTGCTTTAGAGCAAGAAGCACGCTCTCTCTTTCTATAGTCTCCAATACAGAGGAAAAGGTGAGTGTGCTCAGAACAAAAGAACTGTGTTTCCCACACACAAGGACCATATCTAGTTCTACTCTGTTTCTGAAACTGATTCAAACAACAGGTCGTCTAACATCCAATGCTTTTCAGTTAAGAGCAAGAAACGTGTGAGCTTTGTGAACAATGTAGCTTCGTTTGAGCTGAAAAGTGACTGCTTTTATCTTAAACGAAGTCTTGCTTGTAGGAAGACACAGAGCCAGGCATTTAACTCCGTTTCTGAAGGGAAACACACAGCACAGTTCTCATCCATGAAACACACTCTGCTTTAGAGCAAGAAGCACGCTCTTGCTTTCTAGAGTCTCTAATACACAGGGAAACATGAGTGTGCTCAGAAAAAAGGACTGTGTTCCCTACACACAAGGACCATATCTAGTCCAACTCTGCTTCTGAAACTGATACAAACCACAGGTCCTCTAACATCCAATGCTTTTCAGTTAAGAGCGAGAAACGTGTGAGCTTCTTGAACAATGTAGCTTCTTTTAGCTGTAAAGTGACTGTGTTTATCTGAAACGAAGTCTTGCTTGTAGGAAGACACAGAGCCAGGCATTTAACTCCATTTCTGAAGGGAAACACAGCACATTTGTCATCCATGAAACATACTCTTCTTTAGAGCAATAAGCATGCTCTCTTTTTCTAGACTCTCTAATACAGAAGGAAACGTGAGTGTGCTCAGAACAAAAGAACTGTGTTTCCTACACACACGGACCATATCTAGTTCAACTCAGCTTCTGAAACAGACACAATCCACAGGTCCTCTAACATCCAATGCTTTTCAGTTAAGAGCGAGAAACGTGTGAGCTTCATGAACAATGTAGCTTCGTTTGAGCTGTAAAGTGACTGCGTTTACGTGAAACGAAGTCTCGCTTGTAGGAAGACACAGAGCCTGGCATCTAACTTCCTTTCTGAAGGGAAACACACAGCACAGTTCTCATCCATGAAACACACTCTGCTTTACATAAAAAAGCATGCTCTTGCTTTCAAGACTCTCTAATACAGAGGGAAACATGAGTGTGCTAAGAAAAAAAGAACTATGTTTCCTACACACAAGGACCATATCTAGTTCAACTCTGTTTCTGAAACTGATACAAACCACAGGTCCTCTTACATGCAATGCTTTTCAGTTAAGAGCAAGAAACGTGTGAGCTTTGTGAACAATGTAGCTTCGTTTGAGCTAAAAAGTGACTGCTTTTATCTTAAACGAAGTCTTGCTTGTAGGAAGACACAGAGCCAGGCATTTAACTCCGTTTCTGAACGGAAACACACAGCACAGTTCTCATCCATGAAACACACTCTGCTTTAGAGCAAGAAGCACGCTCTTGCTTTCTAGAGTCTCTAATACACAGGGAAACATGAGTGTGCTCAGAACAAAAGGACTGTGTTCCCTACACACACGGACCATATCTAGTTCAACTCTGCTTCTGAAACTATACAAACCACAGGTCCACTAACATCCAATGCTTTTCAGTTAAGAGCGAGAAACAAGTGAGCTTCTTGAACAATGTAGCTTCTTTTGAGCTGTAAAGAGACTGTGTTTATCTGAAACGAAGTCTTGCTTGTAGGAAGACAGAGAACCTGCAATTGAACACCGTTTCTGAAGGGAAATACACAGCACAGTTCTCATCCATGAAACACACTAAGCTTTAGAGCAAGAAGCACACATTTGCTTTGTAGAGTCTCTAATACAGAGGGAAACGTGAGTGTGCTCTCAATAAAAGAACTGTGTTTCCTCCACACAAGGACCATATCTAGTTCAACTCTGCTTCTGAAACTGGTACAAACCACAGGTCCTCTAACATCCAATGCTTTTCAGTTAAGATCGGGAAACCTGTGAGCTTCCTGAACAATGTTGCTTCTTTTGAGCTGAAAAGTGACTGCGTTTATCTGAAATGAAGTCTTGCTTGTAGGAAGACACAGAGCCAGGCATTTAACTCCGTTTCTGAACGGAAACACACGGCACATTTCTCATCCATGAAACACACTCTGCTTTAGAGCAAGAAGCACGCTCTCTCTTTCTATAGTCTCCAATACAGAGGAAAAGGTGAGTGTGCTCAGAACAAAAGAACTGTGTTTCCTACACACAAGGACCATATCTAGTTCTACTCTGTTTCTGAAACTGATACAAACAACAGGTCCTCCAAAATCCAATGATTTTCAGTTAAGAGCGAGAAATGTGTGAGCTTCGTGAACAATGTAGCTTCGTTTGAGCTCAAAAGTGACTGCGTTTATCTGAAACGAAGTCTAGCTTGTAGGAAGACACAGAGCAGGGCATTTAACTCCGATTCTGAAGGGAAACACACGGCACATTTCTTATCCATGAAACACACTCTGCTTTAGAGCAAGAAGCACGCTCTTGCTTTCTAGAGTCTCTAATACACAGGGAAACATGAGTGTGCTCAGAACAAAAGGATTGTGTTCCCTACACACAAGGACCATATCTAGTCCAACTCTGCTTCTGAAACTGATACAAACAACAGGTCCTCCAACATCCAATGATTTTCAGTTAAGAGCGAGAAATGTGTGAGCTTCGTGAACAATGTAGCTTCGTTTGAGCTGAAAAGTGACTGCTTTTATCTTAAACGAAGTCTTGCTTGTAGGAAGACACAGAGCCAGGCATTTAACTCCGTTTCTGAAGGGAAACACACAGCACAGTTCTCATCCATGAAACACACTCTGCTTTAGAGCAAGAAGCACGCTCTTGCTTTCTAGAGTCTCTAATACACAGGGAAACATGAGTGTGCTCAGAACAAAAGGACTGTGTTCCCTACACACAAGGACCATATCTAGTCCAACTCTGCTTCTGAAACTGATACAAACCACAGGTCCTCTAACATCCAATGCTTTTCAGTTAAGAGCGAGAAACGTGTGAGCTTCTTGAACAATGTAGCTTCTTTTAGCTATAAAGTGACTGTGTTTATCTGAAACGAAGTCTTGCTTGTAGGAAGACACAGAGCCAGGCATTTAACTCCGTTTCTGAAGGGATACACACGGCACATTTCTTATCCATGAAACACACTCTGCTTTAGAGCAAGAAGCACGCTCTTGCTTTCTAGACTCTCTAATACAGAGGGAAACGTGAGTGTGCTCAGAACAAAAGAACTGTGTTTCCTACACACAAGGACCATATCTAGTTCTACTCTGTTTCTGAAACTGATACAAACAACAGGTCCTCTAACATCCAATGCTTTTCAGTTAAGAGCGAGAAATGTGTGAGCTTCGTGAACAATGTAGCTTCGTTTGAGCTCAAAAGTGACTAGGTTTATCTGAAACTAAGTCTTGCTTGTAGGAAGACACAGAGCCAGGCATTTAACTCCGTTTCTGAAGGGAAACACAGCACATTCCTCATCCATGAAACATACTCTTCTTTAGAGCAATAAGCATGCTCTTGCTTTCTAGACTCTCTAATACAGAAGGAAACGTGAGTGTGCTCAGAACAAAAGAACTGTGTTTCCTACACACAAGGTCCTTATCTAGTTCAACTCTGCTTCTGATACTGATACAAACCACAGGTCCTCTAACATCCAATGCTTTTCAGCTAAGATTAGGAAACCTGTGAGCTTCCTGAACGATGTTTCTTCTTTTGAGCTGAAAAGTGACTGCGTTTATCTGAAACGAAGTCTTGCTTGTAGGAAGACACAGAGCCAGGCATTTAACTCCGTTTCTGAACGGAAACACACGGCACATTTCTCATCCATGAAACACACTCTGCTTTAGAGCAAGAAGCACGCTCTCTCTTTCTATAGTCTCCAATACAGAGGAAAAGGTGAGTGTGCTCAGAACAAAAGAACTGTGTTTCCCACACACAAGGACCATATCTAGTTCTACTCTGTTTCTGAAACTGATTCAAACAACAGGTCGTCTAACATCCAATGCTTTTCAGTTAAGAGCAAGAAACGTGTGAGCTTTGTGAACAATGTAGCTTCGTTTGAGCTGAAAAGTGACTGCTTTTATCTTAAACGAAGTCTTGCTTGTAGGAAGACACAGAGCCAGGCATTTAACTCCGTTTCTGAAGGGAAACACACAGCACAGTTCTCATCCATGAAACACACTCTGCTTTAGAGCAAGAAGCACGCTCTTGCTTTCTAGAGTCTCTAATACACAGGGAAACATGAGTGTGCTCAGAAAAAAGGACTGTGTTCCCTACACACAAGGACCATATCTAGTCCAACTCTGCTTCTGAAACTGATACAAACCACAGGTCCTCTAACATCCAATGCTTTTCAGTTAAGAGCGAGAAACGTGTGAGCTTCTTGAACAATGTAGCTTCTTTTAGCTGTAAAGTCACTGTGTTTATCTGAAACGAAGTCTTGCTTGTAGGAAGACACAGAGCCAGGCATTTAACTCCATTTCTGAAGGGAAACACAGCACATTCGTCATCCATGAAACATACTCTTCTTTAGAGCAATAAGCATGCTCTCTTTTTCTAGACTCTCTAATACAGAAGGAAACGTGAGTGTGCTCAGAACAAAAGAACTGTGTTTCCTACACACACGGACCATATCTAGTTCAACTCAGCTTCTGAAACAGACACAATCCACAGGTCCTCTAACATCCAATGCTTTTCAGTTAAGAGCGAGAAACGTGTGAGCTTCATGAACAATGTAGCTTCGTTTGAGCTGTAAAGTGACTGCGTTTACGTGAAACGAAGTCTCGCTTGTAGGAAGACACAGAGCCTGGCATCTAACTTCCTTTCTGAAGGGAAACACACAGCACAGTTCTCATCCATGAAACACACTCTGCTTTACATAAAAAAGCATGCTCTTGCTTTCAAGACTCTCTAATACAGAGGGAAACATGAGTGTGCTAAGAAAAAAAGAACTATGTTTCCTACACACAAGGACCATATCTAGTTCAACTCTGTTTCTGAAACTGATACAAACCACAGGTCCTCTTACATGCAATGCTTTTCAGTTAAGAGCAAGAAACGTGTGAGCTTTGTGAACAATGTAGCTTCGTTTGAGCTAAAAAGTGACTGCTTTTATCTTAAACGAAGTCTTGCTTGTAGGAAGACACAGAGCCAGGCATTTAACTCCGTTTCTGAACGGAAACACACAGCACAGTTCTCATCCATGAAACACACTCTGCTTTAGAGCAAGAAGCACGCTCTTGCTTTCTAGAGTCTCTAATACACAGGGAAACATGAGTGTGCTCAGAACAAAAGGACTGTGTTCCCTACACACACGGACCATATCTAGTTCAACTCTGCTTCTGAAACTATACAAACCACAGGTCCACTAACATCCAATGCTTTTCAGTTAAGAGCGAGAAACAAGTGAGCTTCTTGAACAATGTAGCTTCTTTTGAGCTGTAAAGAGACTGTGTTTATCTGAAACGAAGTCTTGCTTGTAGGAAGACAGAGAACCTGCAATTGAACACCGTTTCTGAAGGGAAATACACAGCACAGTTCTCATCCATGAAACACACTAAGCTTTAGAGCAAGAAGCACACATTTGCTTTGTAGAGTCTCTAATACAGAGGGAAACGTGAGTGTGCTCTCAATAAAAGAACTGTGTTTCCTCCACACAAGGACCATATCTAGTTCAACTCTGCTTCTGAAACTGGTACAAAACACAGGTCCTCTAACATCCAATGCTTTTCAGTTAAGATCGGGAAACCTGTGAGCTTCCTGAACAATGTTGCTTCTTTTGAGCTGAAAAGTGACTGCGTTTATCTGAAACGAAGTCTTGCTTGTAGGAAGACACAGAGCCAGGCATTTAACTCCGTTTCTGAACGGAAACACACGGCACATTTCTCATCCATGAAACACACTCTGCTTTAGAGCAAGAAGCACGCTCTCTCTTTCTATAGTCTCCAATACAGAGGAAAAGGTGAGTGTGCTCAGAACAAAAGAACTGTGTTTCCTACACACAAGGACCATATCTAGTTCAACTCTGTTTCTGAAACTGACACAAACCACAGGTCCTTTAACATCCAATGCTTTTCATTTAAGAGCGAGAAACGTGTGAGCTTCATGAACAAAGTAGCATCATTTAAGCTGTAAAGTGACTGCATTTACGTGAAATGAAGTCTCGCTTGTAGGAAGACACAGAGCCTGGCATTTAACTCCCTTTCTGAAGGGAAACACACAGCACAGTTCTCATCCACGAAACACACTCTGCTTTACATAAAGAAGCACGCTCTTGCTTTCTAGACTCTCTAATACAGAGGGAAACATGAGTGTGCTCAGAACAAAAGAACTGTGTTTCCTCCACACAAGGACCATATCTAGTTCAACTCTGCTTCTGAAACTGATACAAACCACAGGTCCTCTAACATCCAATGCTTTTCAGTTAAGATCGGGAAACCTGTGAGCTTCCTGAACAATGTTGCTTCTTTTGAGCTGAAAAGTGACTGCGTTTATCTGAAACGAAGTCTTGCTTGTAGGAAGACACAGAGCCAGGCATTAAACTCCGTTTCTGAATGGAAACACACGGCACATTTCTCATCCATGAAACACACTCTGCTTTAGAGCAAGAAGCACGCTCTTGCTTTCTAGAGTCTCTCATAAAGAGGAAAAGGTGAGTGTGCTCAGAACAAAAGAACTGTGTTTCCTACACACAAGGACCATATCTAGTTCTACTCTGTTTCTGAAACTAATACAAACAACAGGTTCTGTAACATCCAATGCTTTTCAGTTAAGAGCGAGAAATGTGTGAGCTTCGTGAACAATGTAGCTTCCTTTGAGCTGAAAAGTGACTGCCTTTATCTGAAACGAAGTCTTGCTTGTAGGAAGACACAGATCCAGGCATTTAACACCGTTTCTGAAGAAAAACACACGGCACATTTCTTATCCATGAAACACACTCTGCTTTAGAGCAAGAAGCACGCTCTTGCTTTCTAGCCTCTCTAATACAGAGGGAAACGTGAGTGTGCTCAGAACAAAAGAATGGTGTTTCCTACACACAAGGACCATATCTAGTTCTACTCTGTTTCTGAAACTGATACAAACAGCAGGTCCTCTAACATCCAATGCTTTTCAGTTAAGAGTGAGAAATGTGTGAGCTTCGTGAACAATGTAGCTTCGTTTGAGCTCAAAAGTGACTGCGTTTATCTGAAATGAAGTCTTGCTTGTAGGAAGACACAGAGCCAGGCATTTAACTCCGTTTCTGAAGGGAAACACACGGCACATTTCTCATCCATGAAACACACTCTGCTTTAGAGCAAGAAGCACGTTCTTGGTTTCTAGACTCTCTAATACAGAGGGAAACGTGAGTGTGCTCAGAACAAAAGAACTGTGTTTCCTACACACACGGACCATATCTAGTTCAACTCTGTTTCTGAAACTGATACTATACACAGGTCCTCTAACATCCAATGCTTTTCAGTTAAGATCGGGAAACCTGTGAGCTTCCTGAACAATGTTGCTTCTTTTGAGCTGAAAAGTGACTGCGTTTATCTGAAACGAAGTCTTGCTTGTAGGAAGACACAGAGCCAGGCATTTAACTCCGTTTCTGAATGGAAACACACGGCACATTTCTCATCCATGAAACACACTCTGCTTTATAGCAAGAAGCACGCTCTTGCTTTCTAGAGTCTCTAATATATAGGGAAACGTGAGTGTGCTCAGATCAAAAGAACTGCGTTTCCGACACACAAGGACCATGTCTAGTTCTACTCTGTTTCTGAAACTGATACAAACAACAGGTCCTCTAACATCCAATGCTTTTCAGTTAAGAGCGAGAAACGTGTGAACTTCGTGAACAATGTAGCTTCGTTTGAGCTCAAAAATGGCTGTGTTTATCTGAACGAAGTCTTGCTTGTAGGAAGACACAGAGCCAGGCATTTAACTCCGTTTCTGAACAGAAACACACGGCACATTTCTCATCCATGAAACACACTCTGCTTTAGAGCAAGAAGCACGCTCTCTCTTTCTATAGTCTCCAATACAGAGGAAAAGGTGAGTGTGCTCAGAACAAAAGAACTGTGTTTCCTACACACAAGGACCATATCTAGTTCTACTCTGTTTCTGAAACTGATACAAACAACAGGTCCTCCAACATCCAATGCTTTTCAGTTAAGAGCGAGAAACGTGTGAACTTCGTGAACAAAGTAGCTTCGTTTGAGCTCAAAAATGGCTGTGTTTATCTGAACGAAGTCTTGCTTGTAGGAAGACACAGAGCCAGGCATTAAACTCCGTTTCTGAATGGAAACACACGGCACATTTCTCATCCATGAAACACACTCTGCTTTAGAGCAAGAAGCACGCTCTTGCTTTCTAGAGTGTCTCATAAAGAGGAAAAGGTGAGTGTGCTCATAACAAAAGAACTGTGTTTCCTACACACAAGGACCATATCTAGTTCTACTCTGTTTCTGAAAATGATACAAACAGCAGGTCCTCTAACATCCAATGCTTTTCAGTTAAGAGCGAGAAACGTGTGAGCTTCTTGAACAATGTAGCTTCGTTTGAGCTCAAAGGTGACTGCGTTTATCTGAAAGGAAGTCTTGCTTGTAGGAAGACACAGAGCCAGGCATTTAACTCCGTTTCTGAAGGGAAACACTCGGCACATTTCTCATCCATGAAACACACTCTGCTTTAGAGCAAGAAGCACGTTCTTGGTTTCTAGACTCTCTAATACAAAGGGAAACGTGAGTGTGCTCAGAACAAAAGAACTGTGTTTCCTACACACAAGGACCATATCTAGTTCAACTCTGTTTCTGAAACTGACACAAACCACAGGTCCTTTAACATCCAATGCTTTTCAGTTAAGAGCGAGAAACGTGTGAGCTTCGTGAACAATGTAGCTTCGTTTGAGCTCAAAAGTGACTGCGTTTATCTGAAATGAAGTCTTGCTTGTAGGAAGACACAGAGCCAGGCATTTAACTCCTTTTCTGAAGGGAAACACACGGCACATTTCTCATCCATGAAACACACTCTGCTCTAGAGCAAGAAGCACGACCTTGGTTTCTAGACTCTCTAATACAGAGGGAAACGTGAGTGTGCTCAGAACAAAAGAACTGTGTTTCCTACACACACGGAACATATCTAGTTCATCTCTGTTTCTGAAACTGATACTATACACAGGTCCTCTAACATCCAATGCTTTTCTGTTAAGAGCGAGAAACGTGTGAGCGTCGTAAACAATGTTGGTTCATTTGAGCTGAAAAGTGAGTGCATTTACCTGAAACGAAGTCTTGCTTGTAGGAAGACACAGGTCCTGTCATTTAACACCTTTTCTGAAGGGAAACTCAGCACATTCCTCATCCATGAATAATACTCTTATTTAGAGCAATAAGCATGCTCTTGCTTTCTAGACTCTCTAATACAGAAGGAAACGTGAGTGTGCTCAGAACAAAAGAACTGTGTTTCCTACCCACACGGACCATATCTAGTTCAACTGTGCTTCTGAAACAGACACAAACCACAGGTCCTCTAACATCCAATGCTTTTCAGTTAAGAGCGAGAAACGTGTGAGCTTTGTGAACAATGTAGCTTCGTTTGAGCTGAAAAGTGACTGCGTTTATCTTAAACGAAGTCTTGCTTGTAGGAAGACACAGAGCCACGCATTTAACTCCGTTTCTGAAGGGAAACACACAGCACAGTTCTCATCCATGAAACACACTCTGCTTTACATAAAGAAGCACGCTCTTGCTTTCTAGAATCTCTAATACAGAGGGAAACATGAGTGTGCTCAGAACAAAAGAACTGTGTTTCCTACACACAAGGACCATATCTAGTACAACTCTGTTTCTGAAACTGATACAAACCACAGGTCCTCTAACATCCAATGCTTTTCAGTTAAGAGCGAGAAACGTGTGAGCTTCGTGAACAATTTAGCTTCGATTGAGCTGAAAAGTGACTGCGTTTACGTGAAACGAACTCTCGCTTGTACAAAGACACAGAGACTGGCATTTAACTCCCTTTCTGAAGGGAAACACACAGCACAGTTCTCATCCATGAAACACACTCTGCTTTACATAAAGAAGCACGCTCTTGCTTTCTAGACTCTCTAATACAGAGGGAAACGTGAGTGTGCTCAGAACAAAAGAACTGTGTTTCCTACACACACGGACCATATCTAGTTCAACTCTGTTTTTGAAACTGATACAAACCACAGGTCCTCTAAAATGCAATGCTTTTCAGTTAAGAGCGAGAAACGTGTGAGCTTCGTGAACAATGTAGGTTCATTTGAGCTGAAAAGTGACTTCATTTACCTGAAACGATGTCTTGCTTGTAGGAAGACACAGGCCCTGTCATTTAACACCTTTTCTGGTGGGAAACACAGCACATTCCTCATCCATGAAATATACTCTGCTTTAGAGCAATAAGCATGCTCTTGCTTACTAGACTCTCTAATACAGAAGGAAACGTGAGTGTGCTCAGAATAAAAGAACTGTGTTTCCTACAAACACAGACCATATCTAGTTCAACTCTGTTTCTGAAACTGATACAAACCACAGGTCCTCCAACATCCAATACTTTTCACTTAAGAGCGAGAAACCTGTGAGCTTTGTGAACAATGTAGCTTCGTTTGAGCTGAAAAGTGACTGCGTTTATCAGAAACGAAGTCTTGCTTGTAGGAAGACACAGAGCCAGGCATTTAACTCCGTTTCTGAATGGAAACACACGGCACATTTCTCATCCATGAAACACACTCTGCTTTAGAGCAAGAAGCACGCTCTTGCTTTCTAGAGTCTCTCATAAAGAGGAAAAGGTGAGTGTGCTCAGAACAAAAGAACTGTGTTTCCTACACACAAGGACCATATCTAGTTCTACTCTGTTTCTGAAACTAATACAAACAACAGGTTCTCTAACATCCAATGCTTTTCATTTAAGAGCGAGAAACAAGTGAGCTTCTTGAACAATGTAGCTTCTTTTGAGCTGTAAAGAGACTGTGTTTATCTGAAACGAAGTCTTGCTTGTAGGAAGACAGAGAACCTGCAATTGAACACCGTTTCTGAAGGGAAATACACAGCACAGTTCTCATCCATGAAACACACTAAGCTTTAGAGCAAGAAGCACACATTTGCTTTGTAGAGTCTCTAATACAGAGGGAAACGTGAGTGTGCTCTCAATAAAAGAACTGTGTTTCCTCCACACAAGGACCATATCTAGTTCAACTCTGCTTCTGAAACTGGTACAAACCACAGGTCCTCTAACATCCAATGCTTTTCAGTTAAGATCGGGAAACCTGTGAGCTTCCTGAACAATGTTGCTTCTTTTGAGCTGAAAAGTGACTGCGTTTATCTGAAACGAAGTCTTGCTTGTAGGAAGACACAGAGCCAGGCATTTAACTCCGTTTCTGAACGGAAACACACGGCACATTTCTCATCCATGAAACACACTCTGCTTTAGAGCAAGAAGCACGCTCTCTCTTTCTATAGTCTCCAATACAGAGGAAAAGGTGAGTGTGCTCAGAACAAAAGAACTGTGTTTCCTACACACAAGGACCATATCTAGTTCAACTCTGTTTCTGAAACTGACACAAACCACAGGTCCTTTAACATCCAATGCTTTTCATTTAAGAGCGAGAAACGTGTGAGCTTCATGAACAAAGTAGCATCATTTAAGCTGTAAAGTGACTGCATTTACGTGAAATGAAATCTCGCTTGTAGGAAGACACAGAGCCTGGCATTTAACTCCCTTTCTGAAGGGAAACACACAGCACAGTTCTCATCCACGAAACACACTCTGCTTTACATAAAGAAGCACGCTCTTGCTTTCTAGACTCTCTAATACAGAGGGAAACATGAGTGTGCTCAGAACAAAAGAACTGTGTTTCCTCCACACAAGGACCATATCTAGTTCAACTCTGCTTCTGAAACTGATACAAACCACAGGTCCTCTAACATCCAATGCTTTTCAGTTAAGATCGGGAAACCTGTGAGCTTCCTGAACAATGTTGCTTCTTTTGAGCTGAAAAGTGACTGCGTTTATCTGAAACGAAGTCTTGCTTGTAGGAAGACACAGAGCCAGGCATTAAACTCCGTTTCTGAATGGAAACACACGGCACATTTCTCATCCATGAAACACACTCTGCTTTAGAGCAAGAAGCACGCTCTTGCTTTCTAGAGTCTCTCATAAAGAGGAAAAGGTGAGTGTGCTCAGAACAAAAGAACTGTGTTTCCTACACACAAGGACCATATCTAGTTCTACTCTGTTTCTGAAACTAATACAAACAACAGGTTCTCTAACATCCAATGCTTTTCAGTTAAGAGCGAGAAA
Source organism: Onychomys leucogaster (assembly GCA_949786385.1). Taxonomy (NCBI): domain Eukaryota; kingdom Metazoa; phylum Chordata; class Mammalia; order Rodentia; family Cricetidae; genus Onychomys; species Onychomys leucogaster. The sequence continues at coordinate 43,742,451 of OX460418.1, read as the reverse complement.
TGTGTGAGCTTCGTGAACAATGTAGCTTCCTTTGAGCTGAAAAGTGACTGCGTTTATCTGAAACGAAGTCTTGCTTGTAGGAAGACACAGATCCAGGCATTTAACACCGTTTCTGAAGAAAAACACACGGCACATTTCTTATCCATGAAACACACTCTGCTTTAGAGCAAGAAGCACGCTCTTGCTTTCTAGCCTCTCTAATACAGAGGGAAACGTGAGTGTGCTCAGAACAAAAGAATGGTGTTTCCTACACACAAGGACCATATCTAGTTCTACTCTGTTTCTGAAACTGATACAAACAGCAGGTCCTCTAACATCCAATGCTTTTCAGTTAAGAGTGAGAAATGTGTGAGCTTCGTGAACAATGTAGCTTCGTTTGAGCTCAAAAGTGACTGCGTTTATCTGAAATGAAGTCTTGCTTGTAGGAAGACACAGAGCCAGGCATTTAACTCCGTTTCTGAAGGGAAACACACGGCACATTTCTCATCCATGAAACACACTCTGCTTTAGAGCAAGAAGCACGTTCTTGGTTTCTAGACTCTCTAATACAGAGGGAAACGTGAGTGTGCTCAGAACAAAAGAACTGTGTTTCCTACACACACGGACCATATCTAGTTCAACTCTGTTTCTGAAACTGATACTATACACAGGTCCTCTAACATCCAATGCTTTTCAGTTAAGATCGGGAAACCTGTGAGCTTCCTGAACAATGTTGCTTCTTTTGAGCTGAAAAGTGACTGCGTTTATCTGAAACGAAGTCTTGCTTGTAGGAAGACACAGAGCCAGGCATTTAACTCCGTTTCTGAATGGAAACACACGGCACATTTCTCATCCATGAAACACACTCTGCTTTATAGCAAGAAGCACGCTCTTGCTTTCTAGAGTCTCTAATATATAGGGAAACGTGAGTGTGCTCAGATCAAAAGAACTGCGTTTCCGACACACAAGGACCATGTCTAGTTCTACTCTGTTTCTGAAACTGATACAAACAACAGGTCCTCTAACATCCAATGCTTTTCAGTTAAGAGCGAGAAACGTGTGAACTTCGTGAACAATGTAGCTTCGTTTGAGCTCAAAAATGGCTGTGTTTATCTGAACGAAGTCTTGCTTGTAGGAAGACACAGAGCCAGGCATTTAACTCCGTTTCTGAACAGAAACACACGGCACATTTCTCATCCATGAAACACACTCTGCTTTAGAGCAAGAAGCACGCTCTCTCTTTCTATAGTCTCCAATACAGAGGAAAAGGTGAGTGTGCTCAGAACAAAAGAACTGTGTTTCCTACACACAAGGACCATATCTAGTTCTACTCTGTTTCTGAAACTGATGCAAACAACAGGTCCTCCAACATCCAATGCTTTTCAGTTAAGAGCGAGAAACGTGTGAACTTCGTGAACAAAGTAGCTTCGTTTGAGCTCAAAAATGGCTGTGTTTATCTGAACGAAGTCTTGCTTGTAGGAAGACACAGAGCCAGGCATTAAACTCCGTTTCTGAATGGAAACACACGGCACATTTCTCATCCATGAAACACACTCTGCTTTAGAGCAAGAAGCACGCTCTTGCTTTCTAGAATGTCTCATAAAGAGGAAAAGGTGAGTGTGCTCAGAACAAAAGAACTGTGTTTCCTACACACAAGGACCATATCTAGTTCTACTCTGTTTCTGAAAATGATACAAACAGCAGGTCCTCTAACATCCAATGCTTTTCAGTTAAGAGCGAGAAACGTGTGAGCTTCTTGAACAATGTAGCTTCGTTTGAGCTCAAAGGTGACTGCGTTTATCTGAAAGGAAGTCTTGCTTGTAGGAAGACACAGAGCCAGGCATTTAACTCCGTTTCTGAAGGGAAACACACGGCACATTTCTCATCCATGAAACACACTCTGCTTTAGAGCAAGAAGCACGTTCTTGGTTTCTAGACTCTCTAATACAAAGGGAAACGTGAGTGTGCTCAGAACAAAAGAACTGTGTTTCCTACACACAAGGACCATATCTAGTTCAACTCTGTTTCTGAAACTGACACAAACCACAGGTCCTTTAACATCCAATGCTTTTCAGTTAAGAGCGAGAAACGTGTGAGCTTCGTGAACAATGTAGCTTCGTTTGAGCTCAAAAGTGACTGCGTTTATCTGAAATGAAGTCTTGCTTGTAGGAAGACACAGAGCCAGGCATTTAACTCCTTTTCTGAAGGGAAACAAACGGCACATTTCTCATCCATGAAACACACTCTGCTCTAGAGCAAGAAGCACGACCTTGGTTTCTAGACTCTCTAAAACAGAGGGAAACGTGAGTGTGCTCAGAAGAAAAGAACTGTGTTTCCTACACACACGGAACATATCTAGTTCATCTCTGTTTCTGAAACTGATACTATACACAGGTCCTCTAACATCCAATGCTTTTCTGTTAAGAGCGAGAAACGTGTGAGCGTCGTAAACAATGTTGGTTCATTTGAGCTGAAAAGTGAGTGCATTTACCTGAAACGAAGTCTTGCTTGTAGGAAGACACAGGTCCTGTCATTTAACACCTTTTCTGAAGGGAAACTCAGCACATTCCTCATCCATGAATAATACTCTTATTTAGAGCAATAAGCATGCTCTTGCTTTCTAGACTCTCTAATACAGAAGGAAACGTGAGTGTGCTCAGAACAAAAGAACTGTGTTTCCTACCCACACGGACCATATCTAGTTCAACTGTGCTTCTGAAACAGACACAAACCACAGGTCCTCTAACATCCAATGCTTTTCAGTTAAGAGCGAGAAACGTGTGAGCTTTGTGAACAATGTAGCTTCGTTTGAGCTGAAAAGTGACTGCGTTTATCTTAAACGAAGTCTTGCTTGTAGGAAGACACAGAGCCACGCATTTAACTCCGTTTCTGAAGGGAAACACACAGCACAGTTCTCATCCATGAAACACACTCTGCTTTACATAAAGAAGCACGCTCTTGCTTTCTAGAATCTCTAATACAGAGGGAAACATGAGTGTGCTCAGAACAAAAGAACTGTGTTTCCTACACACAAGGACCATATCTAGTACAACTCTGTTTCTGAAACTGATACAAACCACAGGTCCTCTAACATCCAATGCTTTTCAGTTAAGAGCGAGAAACGTGTGAGCTTCGTGAACAATTTAGCTTCGATTGAGCTGAAAAGTGACTGCGTTTACGTGAAACGAACTCTCGCTTGTACAAAGACACAGAGACTGGCATTTAACTCCCTTTCTGAAGGGAAACACACAGCACAGTTCTCATCCATGAAACACACTCTGCTTTACATAAAGAAGCACGCTCTTGCTTTCTAGACTCTCTAATACAGAGGGAAACGTGAGTGTGCTCAGAACAAAAGAACTGTGTTTCCTACACACACGGACCATATCTAGTTCAACTCTGTTTTTGAAACTGATACAAACCACAGGTCCTCTAAAATGCAATGCTTTTCAGTTAAGAGCGAGAAACGTGTGAGCTTCGTGAACAATGTAGGTTCATTTGAGCTGAAAAGTGACTTCATTTACCTGAAACGATGTCTTGCTTGTAGGAAGACACAGGCCCTGTCATTTAACACCTTTTCTGGTGGGAAACACAGCACATTCCTCATCCATGAAATATACTCTGCTTTAGAGCAATAAGCATGCTCTTGCTTACTAGACTCTCTAATACAGAAGGAAACGTGAGTGTGCTCAGAATAAAAGAACTGTGTTTCCTACAAACACAGACCATATCTAGTTCAACTCTGTTTCTGAAACTGATACAAACCACAGGTCCTCCAACATCCAATACTTTTCACTTAAGAGCGAGAAACCTGTGAGCTTTGTGAACAATGTAGCTTCGTTTGAGCTGAAAAGTGACTGCGTTTATCAGAAACGAAGTCTTGCTTGTAGGAAGACACAGAGCCAGGCATTTAACTCCGTTTCTGAATGGAAACACACGGCACATTTCTCATCCATGAAACACACTCTGCTTTAGAGCAAGAAGCACGCTCTTGCTTTCTAGAGTCTCTCATAAAGAGGAAAAGGTGAGTGTGCTCAGAACAAAAGAACTGTGTTTCCTACACACAAGGACCATATCTAGTTCTACTCTGTTTCTGAAACTAATACAAACAACAGGTTCTCTAACATCCAATGCTTTTCATTTAAGAGCGAGAAACAAGTGAGCTTCTTGAACAATGTAGCTTCTTTTGAGCTGTAAAGAGACTGTGTTTATCTGAAACGAAGTCTTGCTTGTAGGAAGACAGAGAACCTGCAATTGAACACCGTTTCTGAAGGGAAATACACAGCACAGTTCTCATCCATGAAACACACTAAGCTTTAGAGCAAGAAGCACACATTTGCTTTGTAGAGTCTCTAATACAGAGGGAAACGTGAGTGTGCTCTCAATAAAAGAACTGTGTTTCCTCCACACAAGGACCATATCTAGTTCAACTCTGCTTCTGAAACTGGTACAAACCACAGGTCCTCTAACATCCAATGCTTTTCAGTTAAGATCGGGAAACCTGTGAGCTTCCTGAACAATGTTGCTTCTTTTGAGCTGAAAAGTGACTGCGTTTATCTGAAACGAAGTCTTGCTTGTAGGAAGACACAGAGCCAGGCATTTAACTCCGTTTCTGAACGGAAACACACGGCACATTTCTCATCCATGAAACACACTCTGCTTTAGAGCAAGAAGCACGCTCTCTCTTTCTATAGTCTCCAATACAGAGGAAAAGGTGAGTGTGCTCAGAACAAAAGAACTGTGTTTCCTACACACAAGGACCATATCTAGTTCAACTCTGTTTCTGAAACTGACACAAACCACAGGTCCTTTAACATCCAATGCTTTTCATTTAAGAGCGAGAAACGTGTGAGCTTCATGAACAAAGTAGCATCATTTAAGCTGTAAAGTGACTGCATTTACGTGAAATGAAATCTCGCTTGTAGGAAGACACAGAGCCTGGCATTTAACTCCCTTTCTGAAGGGAAACACACAGCACAGTTCTCATCCACGAAACACACTCTGCTTTACATAAAGAAGCACGCTCTTGCTTTCTAGACTCTCTAATACAGAGGGAAACATGAGTGTGCTCAGAACAAAAGAACTGTGTTTCCTCCACACAAGGACCATATCTAGTTCAACTCTGCTTCTGAAACTGATACAAACCACAGGTCCTCTAACATCCAATGCTTTTCAGTTAAGATCGGGAAACCTGTGAGCTTCCTGAACAATGTTGCTTCTTTTGAGCTGAAAAGTGACTGCGTTTATCTGAAACGAAGTCTTGCTTGTAGGAAGACACAGAGCCAGGCATTAAACTCCGTTTCTGAATGGAAACACACGGCACATTTCTCATCCATGAAACACACTCTGCTTTAGAGCAAGAAGCACGCTCTTGCTTTCTAGAGTCTCTCATAAAGAGGAAAAGGTGAGTGTGCTCAGAACAAAAGAACTGTGTTTCCTACACACAAGGACCATATCTAGTTCTACTCTGTTTCTGAAACTAATACAAACAACAGGTTCTCTAACATCCAATGCTTTTCAGTTAAGAGCGAGAAATGTGTGAGCTTCGTGAACAATGTAGCTTCCTTTGAGCTGAAAAGTGACTGCCTTTATCTGAAACGAAGTCTTGCTTGTAGGAAGACACAGATCCAGGCATTTAACACCGTTTCTGAAGAAAAACACACGGCACATTTCTTATCCATGAAACACACTCTGCTTTAGAGCAAGAAGCACGCTCTTGCTTTCTAGCCTCTCTAATACAGAGGGAAACGTGAGTGTGCTCAGAACAAAAGAATGGTGTTTCCTACACACAAGGACCATATCTAGTTCTACTCTGTTTCTGAAACTGATACAAACAGCAGGTCCTCTAACATCCAATGCTTTTCAGTTAAGAGTGAGAAATGTGTGAGCTTCGTGAACAATGTAGCTTCGTTTGAGCTCAAAAGTGACTGCGTTTATCTGAAATGAAGTCTTGCTTGTAGGAAGACACAGAGCCAGGCATTTAACTCCGTTTCTGAAGGGAAACACACGGCACATTTCTCATCCATGAAACACACTCTGCTTTAGAGCAAGAAGCACGTTCTTGGTTTCTAGACTCTCTAATACAGAGGGAAACGTGAGTGTGCTCAGAACAAAAGAACTGTGTTTCCTACACACACGGACCATATCTAGTTCAACTCTGTTTCTGAAACTGATACTATACACAGGTCCTCTAACATCCAATGCTTTTCAGTTAAGATCGGGAAACCTGTGAGCTTCCTGAACAATGTTGCTTCTTTTGAGCTGAAAAGTGACTGCGTTTATCTGAAACGAAGTCTTGCTTGTAGGAAGACACAGAGCCAGGCATTTAACTCCGTTTCTGAATGGAAACACACGGCACATTTCTCATCCATGAAACACACTCTGCTTTATAGCAAGAAGCACGCTCTTGCTTTCTAGAGTCTCTAATATATAGGGAAACGTGAGTGTGCTCAGATCAAAAGAACTGCGTTTCCGACACACAAGGACCATGTCTAGTTCTACTCTGTTTCTGAAACTGATACAAACAACAGGTCCTCTAACATCCAATGCTTTTCAGTTAAGAGCGAGAAACGTGTGAACTTCGTGAACAATGTAGCTTCGTTTGAGCTCAAAAATGGCTGTGTTTATCTGAACGAAGTCTTGCTTATAGGAAGACACAGAGCCAGGCATTTAACTCCGTTTCTGAACAGAAACACACGGCACATTTCTCATCCATGAAACACACTCTGCTTTAGAGCAAGAAGCACGCTCTCTCTTTCTATAGTCTCCAATACAGAGGAAAAGGTGAGTGTGCTCAGAACAAAAGAACTGTGTTTCCTACACACAAGGACCATATCTAGTTCTACTCTGTTTCTGAAACTGATACAAACAACAGGTCCTCCAACATCCAATGCTTTTCAGTTAAGAGCGAGAAACGTGTGAACTTCGTGAACAAAGTAGCTTCGTTTGAGCTCAAAAATGGCTGTGTTTATCTGAACGAAGTCTTGCTTGTAGGAAGACACAGAGCCAGGCATTAAACTCCGTTTCTGAATGGAAACACACGGCACATTTCTCATCCATGAAACACACTCTGCTTTAGAGCAAGAAGCACGCTCTTGCTTTCTAGAGTGTCTCATAAAGAGGAAAAGGTGAGTGTGCTCATAACAAAAGAACTGTGTTTCCTACACACAAGGACCATATCTAGTTCTACTCTGTTTCTAAAAATGATACAAACAGCAGGTCCTCTAACATCCAATGCTTTTCAGTTAAGAGCGAGAAACGTGTGAGCTTCTTGAACAATGTAGCTTCGTTTGAGCTCAAAGGTGACTGCGTTTATCTGAAAGGAAGTCTTGCTTGTAGGAAGACACAGAGCCAGGCATTTAACTCCGTTTCTGAAGGGAAACACACGGCACATTTCTCATCCATGAAACACACTCTGCTTTAGAGCAAGAAGCACGTTCTTGGTTTCTAGACTCTCTAATACAGAGGGAAACGTGAGTGTGCTCAGAACAAAAGAACTGTGTTTCCTACACACAAGGACCATATCTAGTTCAACTCTGTTTCTGAAACTGACACAAACCACAGGTCCTTTAACATCCAATGCTTTTCAGTTAAGAGCGAGAAACGTGTGAGCTTCGTGAACAATGTAGCTTCGTTTGAGCTCAAAAGTGACTGCGTTTATCTGAAATGAAGTCTTGCTTGTAGGAAGACACAGAGCCAGGCATTTAACTCCTTTTCTGAAGGGAAACACACGGCACATTTCTCATCCATGAAACACACTCTGCTCTAGAGCAAGAAGCACGACCTTGGTTTCTAGACTCTCTAATACAGAGGGAAACGTGAGTGTGCTCAGAACAAAAGAACTGTGTTTCCTACACACACGGAACATATCTAGTTCATCTCTGTTTCTGAAACTGATACTATACACAGGTCCTCTAACATCCAATGCTTTTCTGTTAAGAGCGAGAAACGTGTGAGCGTCGTAAACAATGTTGGTTCATTTGAGCTGAAAAGTGAGTGCATTTACCTGAAACGAAGTCTTGCTTGTAGGAAGACACAGGTCCTGTCATTTAACACCTTTTCTGAAGGGAAACTCAGCACATTCCTCATCCATGAATAATACTCTTATTTAGAGCAATAAGCATGCTCTTGCTTTCTAGACTCTCTAATACAGAAGGAAACGTGAGTGTGCTCAGAACAAAAGAACTGTGTTTCCTACCCACACGGACCATATCTAGTTCAACTGTGCTTCTGAAACAGACACAAACCACAGGTCCTCTAACATCCAATGCTTTTCAGTTAAGAGTGAGAAACGTGTGAGCTTTGTGAACAATGTAGCTTCGTTTGAGCTGAAAAGTGACTGCGTTTATCTTAAACGAAGTCTTGCTTGTAGGAAGACACAGAGCCACGCATTTAACTCCGTTTCTGAAGGGAAACACACAGCACAGTTCTCATCCATGAAACACACTCTGCTTTACATAAAGAAGCACGCTCTTGCTTTCTAGAATCTCTAATACAGAGGGAAACATGAGTGTGCTCAGAACAAAAGAACTGTGTTTCCTACACACAAGGACCATATCTAGTACAACTCTGTTTCTGAAACTGATACAAACCACAGGTCCTCTAACATCCAATGCTTTTCAGTTAAGAGCGAGAAACGTGTGAGCTTCGTGAACAATTTAGCTTCGATTGAGCTGAAAAGTGACTGCGTTTACGTGAAACGAACTCTCGCTTGTACAAAGACACAGAGACTGGCATTTAACTCCCTTTCTGAAGGGAAACACACAGCACAGTTCTCATCCATGAAACACACTCTGCTTTACATAAAGAAGCACGCTCTTGCTTTCTAGACTCTCTAATACAGAGGGAAACGTGAGTGTGCTCAGAACAAAAGAACTGTGTTTCCTACACACACGGACCATATCTAGTTCAACTCTGTTTTTGAAACTGATACAAACCACAGGTCCTCTAAAATGCAATGCTTTTCAGTTAAGAGCGAGAAACGTGTGAGCTTCGTGAACAATGTAGGTTCATTTGAGCTGAAAAGTGACTTCATTTACCTGAAACGATGTCTTGCTTGTAGGAAGACACAGGCCCTGTCATTTAACACCTTTTCTGGTGGGAAACACAGCACATTCCTCATCCATGAAATATACTCTGCTTTAGAGCAATAAGCATGCTCTTGCTTACTAGACTCTCTAATACAGAAGGAAACGTGAGTGTGCTCAGAATAAAAGAACTGTGTTTCCTACAAACACAGACCATATCTAGTTCAACTCTGTTTCTGAAACTGATACAAACCACAGGTCCTCCAACATCCAATACTTTTCACTTAAGAGCGAGAAACCTGTGAGCTTTGTGAACAATGTAGCTTCGTTTGAGCTGAAAAGTGACTGCGTTTATCAGAAACGAAGTCTTGCTTGTAGGAAGACACAGAGCCAGGCATTTAACTCCGTTTCTGAATGGAAACACACGGCACATTTCTCATCCATGAAACACACTCTGCTTTAGAGCAAGAAGCACGCTCTTGCTTTCTAGAGTCTCTCATAAAGAGGAAAAGGTGAGTGTGCTCAGAACAAAAGAACTGTGTTTCCTACACACAAGGACCATATCTAGTTCTACTCTGTTTCTGAAACTAATACAAACAACAGGTTCTCTAACATCCAATGCTTTTCATTTAAGAGCGAGAAACAAGTGAGCTTCTTGAACAATGTAGCTTCTTTTGAGCTGTAAAGAGACTGTGTTTATCTGAAACGAAGTCTTGCTTGTAGGAAGACAGAGAACCTGCAATTGAACACCGTTTCTGAAGGGAAATACACAGCACAGTTCTCATCCATGAAACACACTCTGCTTTAGAGCAAGAAGCACACATTTGCTTTGTAGAGTCTCTAATACAGAGGGAAACGTGAGTGTGCTCTCAATAAAAGAACTGTGTTTCCTCCACACAAGGACCATATCTAGTTCAACTCTGCTTCTGAAACTGGTACAAACCACAGGTCCTCTAACATCCAATGCTTTTCAGTTAAGATCGGGAAACCTGTGAGCTTCCTGAACAATGTTGCTTCTTTTGAGCTGAAAAGTGACTGCGTTTATCTGAAACGAAGTCTTGCTTGTAGGAAGACACAGAGCCAGGCATTTAACTCCGTTTCTGAACGGAAACACACGGCACATTTCTCATCCATGAAACACACTCTGCTTTAGAGCAAGAAGCACGCTCTCTCTTTCTATAGTCTCCAATACAGAGGAAAAGGTGAGTGTGCTCAGAACAAAAGAACTGTGTTTCCTACACACAAGGACCATATCTAGTTCAACTCTGTTTCTGAAACTGACACAAACCACAGGTCCTTTAACATCCAATGCTTTTCATTTAAGAGCGAGAAACGTGTGAGCTTCATGAACAAAGTAGCATCATTTAAGCTGTAAAGTGACTGCATTTACGTGAAATGAAATCTCGCTTGTAGGAAGACACAGAGCCTGGCATTTAACTCCCTTTCTGAAGGGAAACACACAGCACAGTTCTCATCCACGAAACACACTCTGCTTTACATAAAGAAGCACGCTCTTGCTTTCTAGACTCTCTAATACAGAGGGAAACATGAGTGTGCTCAGAACAAAAGAACTGTGTTTCCTCCACACAAGGACCATATCTAGTTCAACTCTGCTTCTGAAACTGATACAAACCACAGGTCCTCTAACATCCAATGCTTTTCAGTTAAGATCGGGAAACCTGTGAGCTTCCTGAACAATGTTGCTTCTTTTGAGCTGAAAAGTGACTGCGTTTATCTGAAACGAAGTCTTGCTTGTAGGAAGACACAGAGCCAGGCATTAAACTCCGTTTCTGAATGGAAACACACGGCACATTTCTCATCCATGAAACACACTCTGCTTTAGAGCAAGAAGCACGCTCTTGCTTTCTAGAGTCTCTCATAAAGAGGAAAAGGTGAGTGTGCTCAGAACAAAAGAACTGTGTTTCCTACACACAAGGACCATATCTAGTTCTACTCTGTTTCTGAAACTAATACAAACAACAGGTTCTCTAACATCCAATGCTTTTCAGTTAAGAGCGAGAAATGTGTGAGCTTCGTGAACAATGTAGCTTCCTTTGAGCTGAAAAGTGACTGCCTTTATCTGAAACGAAGTCTTGCTTGTAGGAAGACACAGATCCAGGCATTTAACACCGTTTCTGAAGAAAAACACACGGCACATTTCTTATCCATGAAACACACTCTGCTTTAGAGCAAGAAGCACGCTCTTGCTTTCTAGCCTCTCTAATACAGAGGGAAACGTGAGTGTGCTCAGAACAAAAGAATGGTGTTTCCTACACACAAGGACCATATCTAGTTCTACTCTGTTTCTGAAACTGATACAAACAGCAGGTCCTCTAACATCCAATGCTTTTCAGTTAAGAGTGAGAAATGTGTGAGCTTCGTGAACAATGTAGCTTCGTTTGAGCTCAAAAGTGACTGCGTTTATCTGAAATGAAGTCTTGCTTGTAGGAAGACACAGAGCCAGGCATTTAACTCCGTTTCTGAAGGGAAACACACGGCACATTTCTCATCCATGAAACACACTCTGCTTTAGAGCAAGAAGCACGTTCTTGGTTTCTAGACTCTCTAATACAGAGGGAAACGTGAGTGTGCTCAGAACAAAAGAACTGTGTTTCCTACACACACGGACCATATCTAGTTCAACTCTGTTTCTGAAACTGATACTATACACAGGTCCTCTAACATCCAATGCTTTTCAGTTAAGATCGGGAAACCTGTGAGCTTCCTGAACAATGTTGCTTCTTTTGAGCTGAAAAGTGACTGCGTTTATCTGAAACGAAGTCTTGCTTGTAGGAAGACACAGAGCCAGGCATTTAACTCCGTTTCTGAATGGAAACACACGGCACATTTCTCATCCATGAAACACACTCTGCTTTATAGCAAGAAGCACGCTCTTGCTTTCTAGAGTCTCTAATATATAGGGAAACGTGAGTGTGCTCAGATCAAAAGAACTGCGTTTCCGACACACAAGGACCATGTCTAGTTCTACTCTGTTTCTGAAACTGATACAAACAACAGGTCCTCTAACATCCAATGCTTTTCAGTTAAGAGCGAGAAACGTGTGAACTTCGTGAACAATGTAGCTTCGTTTGAGCTCAAAAATGGCTGTGTTTATCTGAACGAAGTCTTGCTTATAGGAAGACACAGAGCCAGGCATTTAACTCCGTTTCTGAACAGAAACACACGGCACATTTCTCATCCATGAAACACACTCTGCTTTAGAGCAAGAAGCACGCTCTCTCTTTCTATAGTCTCCAATACAGAGGAAAAGGTGAGTGTGCTCAGAACAAAAGAACTGTGTTTCCTACACACAAGGACCATATCTAGTTCTACTCTGTTTCTGAAACTGATACAAACAACAGGTCCTCCAACATCCAATGCTTTTCAGTTAAGAGCGAGAAACGTGTGAACTTCGTGAACAAAGTAGCTTCGTTTGAGCTCAAAAATGGCTGTGTTTATCTGAACGAAGTCTTGCTTGTAGGAAGACACAGAGCCAGGCATTAAACTCCGTTTCTGAATGGAAACACACGGCACATTTCTCATCCATGAAACACACTCTGCTTTAGAGCAAGAAGCACGCTCTTGCTTTCTAGAGTGTCTCATAAAGAGGAAAAGGTGAGTGTGCTCATAACAAAAGAACTGTGTTTCCTACACACAAGGACCATATCTAGTTCTACTCTGTTTCTAAAAATGATACAAACAGCAGGTCCTCTAACATCCAATGCTTTTCAGTTAAGAGCGAGAAACGTGTGAGCTTCTTGAACAATGTAGCTTCGTTTGAGCTCAAAGGTGACTGCGTTTATCTGAAAGGAAGTCTTGCTTGTAGGAAGACACAGAGCCAGGCATTTAACTCCGTTTCTGAAGGGAAACACACGGCACATTTCTCATCCATGAAACACACTCTGCTTTAGAGCAAGAAGCACGTTCTTGGTTTCTAGACTCTCTAATACAGAGGGAAACGTGAGTGTGCTCAGAACAAAAGAACTGTGTTTCCTACACACAAGGACCATATCTAGTTCAACTCTGTTTCTGAAACTGACACAAACCACAGGTCCTTTAACATCCAATGCTTTTCAGTTAAGAGCGAGAAACGTGTGAGCTTCGTGAACAATGTAGCTTCGTTTGAGCTCAAAAGTGACTGCGTTTATCTGAAATGAAGTCTTGCTTGTAGGAAGACACAGAGCCAGGCATTTAACTCCTTTTCTGAAGGGAAACACACGGCACATTTCTCATCCATGAAACACACTCTGCTCTAGAGCAAGAAGCACGACCTTGGTTTCTAGACTCTCTAATACAGAGGGAAACGTGAGTGTGCTCAGAACAAAAGAACTGTGTTTCCTACACACACGGAACATATCTAGTTCATCTCTGTTTCTGAAACTGATACTATACACAGGTCCTCTAACATCCAATGCTTTTCTGTTAAGAGCGAGAAACGTGTGAGCGTCGTAAACAATGTTGGTTCATTTGAGCTGAAAAGTGAGTGCATTTACCTGAAACGAAGTCTTGCTTGTAGGAAGACACAGGTCCTGTCATTTAACACCTTTTCTGAAGGGAAACTCAGCACATTCCTCATCCATGAATAATACTCTTATTTAGAGCAATAAGCATGCTCTTGCTTTCTAGACTCTCTAATACAGAAGGAAACGTGAGTGTGCTCAGAACAAAAGAACTGTGTTTCCTACCCACACGGACCATATCTAGTTCAACTGTGCTTCTGAAACAGACACAAACCACAGGTCCTCTAACATCCAATGCTTTTCAGTTAAGAGTGAGAAACGTGTGAGCTTTGTGAACAATGTAGCTTCGTTTGAGCTGAAAAGTGACTGCGTTTATCTTAAACGAAGTCTTGCTTGTAGGAAGACACAGAGCCACGCATTTAACTCCGTTTCTGAAGGGAAACACACAGCACAGTTCTCATCCATGAAACACACTCTGCTTTACATAAAGAAGCACGCTCTTGCTTTCTAGAATCTCTAATACAGAGGGAAACATGAGTGTGCTCAGAACAAAAGAACTGTGTTTCCTACACACAAGGACCATATCTAGTACAACTCTGTTTCTGAAACTGATACAAACCACAGGTCCTCTAACATCCAATGCTTTTCAGTTAAGAGCGAGAAACGTGTGAGCTTCGTGAACAATTTAGCTTCGATTGAGCTGAAAAGTGACTGCGTTTACGTGAAACGAACTCTCGCTTGTACAAAGACACAGAGACTGGCATTTAACTCCCTTTCTGAAGGGAAACACACAGCACAGTTCTCATCCATGAAACACACTCTGCTTTACATAAAGAAGCACGCTCTTGCTTTCTAGACTCTCTAATACAGAGGGAAACGTGAGTGTGCTCAGAACAAAAGAACTGTGTTTCCTACACACACGGACCATATCTAGTTCAACTCTGTTTTTGAAACTGATACAAACCACAGGTCCTCTAAAATGCAATGCTTTTCAGTTAAGAGCGAGAAACGTGTGAGCTTCGTGAACAATGTAGGTTCATTTGAGCTGAAAAGTGACTTCATTTACCTGAAACGATGTCTTGCTTGTAGGAAGACACAGGCCCTGTCATTTAACACCTTTTCTGGTGGGAAACACAGCACATTCCTCATCCATGAAATATACTCTGCTTTAGAGCAATAAGCATGCTCTTGCTTACTAGACTCTCTAATACAGAAGGAAACGTGAGTGTGCTCAGAATAAAAGAACTGTGTTTCCTACAAACACAGACCATATCTAGTTCAACTCTGTTTCTGAAACTGATACAAACCACAGGTCCTCCAAAATCCAATACTTTTCACTTAAGAGCGAGAAACCTGTGAGCTTTGTGAACAATGTAGCTTCGTTTGAGCTGAAAAGTGACTGCGTTTATCAGAAACGAAGTCTTGCTTGTAGGAAGACACAGAGCCAGGCATTTAACTCCGTTTCTGAATGGAAACACACGGCACATTTCTCATCCATGAAACACACTCTGCTTTAGAGCAAGAAGCACGCTCTTGCTTTCTAGAGTCTCTCATAAAGAGGAAAAGGTGAGTGTGCTCAGAACAAAAGAACTGTGTTTCCTACACACAAGGACCATATCTAGTTCTACTCTGTTTCTGAAACTAATACAAACAACAGGTTCTCTAACATCCAATGCTTTTCATTTAAGAGCGAGAAATGTGTGAGCTTCGTGAACAATGTAGCTTCCTTTGAGCTGAAAAGTGACTGCGTTTATCTGAAACGAAGTCTTGCTTGTAGGAAGACACAGATCCAGGCATTTAACACCGTTTCTGAAGAAAAACACACGGCACATTTCTTATCCATGAAACACACTCTGCTTTAGAGCAAGAAGCACGCTCTTGCTTTCTAGCCTCTCTAATACAGAGGGAAACGTGAGTGTGCTCAGAACAAAAGAATGGTGTTTCCTACACACAAGGACCATATCTAGTTCTACTCTGTTTCTGAAACTGATACAAACAGCAGGTCCTCTAACATCCAATGCTTTTCAGTTAAGAGTGAGAAATATGTGAGCTTCGTGAACAATGTAGCTTCGTTTGAGCTCAAAAGTGACTGCGTTTATCTGAAATGAAGTCTTGCTTGTAGGAAGACACAGAGCCAGGCATTTAACTCCGTTTCTGAAGGGAAACACAGGGCACATTTCTCATCCATGAAACACACTCTGCTTTAGAGCAAGAAGCACGTTCTTGGTTTCTAGACTCTCTAATACAGAGGGAAACGTGAGTGTGCTCAGAACAAAAGAACTGTGTTTCCTACACACACGGACCATATCTAGTTCAACTCTGCTTCTGAAACTGATACAAACCACAGGTCCTCTAACATCCAATGCTTTTCAGTTAAGCGCGAGAAACGTGTGAGCTACATGAAAAATGTAGCTTCTCTTGAGCTGTAAAGTGACTGCGTTTATCTGAAACGAAGTCTTGCTTGTAGGAAGACACAGAGCCTGGCATTTAACTCCGTTTCTGAAGGGAAACACACAGCACAGTTCTCTTCCATGAAACACACTCTGCTTTACATAAAAAAGCACGCTCTTGCTTTATAGATTCTCTCATACAGAGGGAAACGTGAGTGTGCTCAGAACAAGGAACTGTGTTTCCTACACACATGGACCATATCTAGTTCAACTCTGCTTCTGAAACAGACACAAACCACAGGTCCTCTGACATCCAATGCTTTTCAGTTAAGAGCGAGAAACCTGTGAGCTTTGTGAACAATGTAGCTTCTTTTGAGCTGTAAAGTGACTGCGTTTACGTGAAACGAAGTCTCGCATGTAGGAAGACACAGAGCCTGGCATTTAACTTCCTTTCTGAAAGGAAACACACAGCACAGTTCTCATCCATGAAACACACTCTGCTTTACATAAAGAAGCACGCTCTTGCTTTCTAGACTCTCTAATACAGAAGGAAACATGAGTGTGCTCAGAACAAAAGAACTGTGTTTCCTACACACAAGGACCATATCTAGTTCAACTCTGTTTCTGAAACTGATACAAACCACAGGTCCTCTTACATCCAATGCTTTTCAGTTAAGAGCGAGAAACGTGTGAGCTTCATGAACAATGTAGGTTCATTTGAGCTGAAAAGTGACTTCATTTACCTGAAACGAAGTCTTGCTTGTAGGAAGACACAGGCCCTGTCATTTAACACCTTTTCTGATGGGAAACACAGCACATTCCTCATCCATGAAACATACTCTGCTTTAGAGCAATAAGCATGCTCTTGCTTACTAGACTCTCTAATACAGAAGGAAACGTGAGTGTGCTCAGAATAAAAGAACTGTGTTTCCTACAAACACAGACCATATCTAGTTCAACTCTGTTTCTGAAACTGATACAAACCACAGGTCCTCTAACATCCAATGCTTTTCACTTAATAGCGAGAAACCTGTGAGCTTTGTGAACAATGTAGCTTCCTTTGAGCTGAAAAGTGACTGCTTTTATCTGAAACGAAGTCTTGCTTGTAGGAAGACACAGAGCCTGGCATTTAACTCCGTTTGTGAAGGGAAACACAGGGCACATATCTCATCCATGAAACACACTCTGCTTTAGAGCAAGAAGCACGCTCTTGCTTTCTAGAGTCTCTAATACACAGGGAAACATGAGTGTGCTCAGAACAAAAGGACTGTGTTCCCTACACACATGGACCATATCTAGTTCAACTCTGCTTCTGAAACAGACACAAACCACAGGTCCTCTAACATCCAATGCTTTTCAGTTAAGAGCGAGAAACCTGTGAGCTTTGTGAACAATGTAGCTTCTTTTGAGCTGTAAAGTGACTGCGTTTACGTGAAACGAAGTCTCGCATGTAGGAAGACACAGAGCCTGGCATTTAACTTCCTTTCTGAAAGGAAACACACAGCACAGTTCTCATCCATGAAACACACTCTGCTTTACATAAAGAAGCACGCTCTTGCTTTCTAGACTCTCTAATACAGAAGGAAACATGAGTGTGCTCAGAACAAAAGAACTGTGTTTCCTACACACAAGGACCATATCTAGTTCAACTCTGTTTCTGAAACTGATACAAACCACAGGTCCTCTTACATCCAATGCTTTTCAGCTAAGAGCGAGAAACGTGTGAGCTTTGTGAGCAATGTAGCTCCGTTTGAGCTGAAAAGTGACTGCGTTTATCTGAAAAGAAGTCTTGCTTGAAGGAAGACACAGAGCCAGGCATTTAACTCAGATTCTGAAGGGAAACACACGGCACATTTCTCATCCATGAAACACACTCTGATTTAGAGCAAGAAGCACACTCTTGCTTTCTAGACTCTCTAATACAGAGGGAAACGTGAGTGTGCTCAGAACAAAAGAACTGTGTTTCCTACACACACGGACCATATCTAGTTCAACTCTGTTTTTGAAACTGATACAAACCACAGGTCCTCTAAAATCCAATGCTTTTCACTTAAGAGCGAGAAACGGGTGAGCTTCGTGAAAAATGTAGGTTCATTTGAGCTGAAAAGTGACTTCATTTACCTGAAACGAAGTCTTGCTTGTAGGAAGACACAGGCCCTGTCATTTAACACCTTTTCTGATGGGAAACACAGCACATTCCTCATCCATGAAACATACTCTGCTTTAGAGCAATAAGCATGCTCTTGCTTACTAGACTCTCTAATACAGAAGGAAACGTGAGTGTGCTCAGAATAAAAGAACTGTGTTTCCTACAAACACAGACCATATCTACTTCAACTCTGTTTCTGAAACTGATACAAACCACAGGTCCTCTAACATCCAATGCTTTTCACTTAAGAGCGAGAAACCTGTGAGCTTTGTGAACAATGTAGCTTCGTTTGAGCTGAAAAGTGACTGCTTTTATCTGAAACGAAGTCTTGCTTGTAGGAAGACACAGAGCCTGGCATTTAACTCCGTTTGTGAAGGGAAACACAGGGCACATATCTCATCCATGAAACACACTCTGCTTTAGAGCAAGAAGCACGCTCTTGCTTTCTAGCGTCTCTAATACACAGGGAAACATGAGTGTGCTCAGAACAAAAGGACTGTGTTCCCTACACACACGGAGCATATCTAGTTCAACTCTGCTTTTGAAACTGATACAAACCACAGGTCCTCTAACATCCAATGCTTTTCAGTTAAGAGCGAGAAACGTGTGAGCTTCGTGAACAATTTAGCTTCGATTGAGCTGAAAAGTGACTGCGTTTACGTGAAACGAAGTCTCGCTTATAGGAAGACACAGAGCCTGGCATTTAACTCCCTTTCTGAAGGGAAACACACAGCACAGTTCTCATCCATGAAACACACTCTGCTTTCGATAAAGAAGCACGCTCTTGCTTTCTAGAATCTCTAATACAGAGGGAAACATGAGTGTGCTCAGAACAACAGAACTGTGTTTCCTACTCACAAGGACCATATCTATTTCTGTAACTGATACAAACCCCAGGTCCTCTAACATGCAATGCTTTTCAGTAAAGAGCGAGAAACATGTGAGCTTTGTGAACAATGTAGCTTCGTTTGAGCTGAACAGTGACCTCATTTATCTGAAACGATGTCTTGCTTGTAGGAAGACACAGAGCCGGACATTTAACTCCGTTTCTGAAGGGAAACACACAGCACAGTTCTCATCCATGAAACACACTCTGCTTTAGAGCAAGAAGCACGCTCCTGCTTTCATGAGTCTCTCATACAGAGGGAAACATGAGTGTGCTCAGAACAAAAGAACTGTGTTCCCTACACACACGGACCATATCTAGTTCAACTCTGCTTCTGAAACTGATACAAACCACAGGTCCTCTAACATCCAATGCTTTTCACTTAAGAGCGAGAAAGTGTGAGCTTCATGAACAATGTAGCTTTTTTTGAGCTGTAAGGTGACTGCGTTTATCTGAATTGAAGTCTTGCTTGTAGGAAGACACAGAGCCTGGCATTTAACTCCGTTTCTGAAGGGAAACACACAGCACAGTTCTCATCCATGAAACACACTCTGCTTTACATAAAGAAGCACACTCTTGCTTTATAGAGTCTCTAATACAGAGGGAAACATGAGTGTGCTCAGAACAAAAGAACTCTGTTTCCTACACACACGGACCATATCTAGTTCAACTCTGCTTCTGAAACAGACACAAACCACAGGTCCTCTAACATCCAATGCTTTTCAGTTAAGAGCGAGAAACGTGTGAGCTTCATGAACAATGTGGCTTCTTTTGAGCTGTAAAGTGACTGTGTTTACGTGAAACGAAGTCTCGCATGTAGGAAGACACAGAGCCTGGCATTTAACTTCCTTTCTGAAGGGAAACACACAGCACAGTTCTCATCCATGAAACACACTCTGCTTTACATAAAGAAGCATGCTCTTGCTTTCTAGACTCTCTAATACAGAGGGAAACGTGAGTGTGCTCAGAACAAAAGAACTGTGTTTCCTACACACACGGACCATATCTAGTTCAACTTTGTTTTTGAAACTGATACAAACCACAGGTCCTCTAAAATCCAATGCTTTTCACTTAAGAGCGAGAAACGTGTGAGCTTCGTGAACAATGTAGGTTCATTTGAGCTGAAAAGTGACTTCATTTACCTGAAACGAAGTCTTGCTTGTAGGAAGACACAGGCCCTTTCATTTAACACCTTTTCTGATGGGAAACACAGCACATTCCTCATCCATGAAACATACTCTGCTTTAGAGCAATAAGCATGCTCTTGCTTACTAGACTCTCTAATACAGAAGGAAACGTGAGTGTGCTCAGAATAAAAGAACTGTGTTTCCTACATACACAGACCATATCTAGTTCAACTCTGTTTCTGAAACTGATACAAACCACAGGTCCTCTTACATCCAATGCTTTTCACTTAAGAGCGAGAAACCTGTGAGCTTTGTGAACAATGTAGCTTCGTTTGAGCTGAAAAGTGACTGCTTTATCTGAAACGAAGTCTTGCTTGTAGGAAGACACAGAGCCTGGCATTTAACTCCGTTTGTGAAGGGAAACACATGGCACATATCTCATCTATGAAACACACTCTGCTTTAGAGCAAGAAGCACGCTCTTGCTTTCTAGATTCTCTAATACACAGGGAAACATGAGTGTGCTCAGAACAAAAGGACTGTGTTCCCTACACACACGGACCATATCTAGTTCAACTCTGCTTCTGAAACTGATACAAACCACAGGTCCTCTAACATCCAATGCTTTTCAGTTAAGAGCGAGAAACGTGTGAGCTTCATGAAAAATGTAGCTTCTTTTGAGCTGTAAAGTGACTGCGTTTATCTGAAACGAAGTCTTGCTTGTAGGAAGACACAGAGCCTGGCATTTAACTCCGTTTATGAAGGGAAACACACAGCACAGTTCTCTTCCATGAAACACACTCTGCTTTACATAAAGAAGCACGCTCTTGCTTTATAGATTCTCTCATACAGAGGGAAACGTGAGTGTGCTCAGAACAAAGAACTGTGTTTCCTACACACATGGACCATATCTAGTTCAACTCTGCTTCTGAAACAGACACAAACCACAGGTCCTCTAACATCCAATGCTTTTCAGTTAAGAGCGAGAAACGTGTGAGCTTCGTGAACAATTTAGCTTCGATTGAGCTGAAAAGTGACTGCGTTTACGTGAAACGAAGTCTCGCTTATAGGAAGACACAGAGCCTGGCATTTAACTCCCTTTCTGAAGGGAAACACACAGCAAAGTTCTCATCCATGAAACACACTCTGCTTTCAATAAAGAAGCACGCTCTTGCTTTCTAGACTCTCTAATACAGAGGGAAACATGAGTGTGCTCAGAACAAAAGAACTGTGTTTCCTACACACAAGGACCATATCTAGCTCAACTCTGCTTCTGAAACTGATACAAACACCAGGTCCTCTAACATCCAATGCTTTTCCGTAAAGAGCGAGAAAGTGTGAGCTTCATGAACAATGTAACTTATTTTGAGCTGTAAAGTGACTGCGTTTATCTGAAACGAAGTCTTGCTTGTAGGAAGACACAGAGCCTGGCATTTAACTCCGTTTCTGAAGGGAAACACACAGCACAGTTCTCATCCATGAAACACACTCTGCTTTACATAAGGAAGCACGCTCTTGCTTTATAGAGTCTCTCATACAGAGGGAAACGTGAGTGTGCTCAGAACAAAAGAACTGTGTTTCCTACACACACGGACCATATCTAGTTCAACTCTGCTTCTGAAACAGACACAAACCACAGGTCCTCTAACATCCAATGCTTTTCAGTTAAGAGCGAGAAACGTGTGAGCTTCATGAACAATGTAGCTTCTTTTGAGCTGTAAAGTGACTGTGTTTACGTGAAACGAAGTCTCGCTTGTAGGAAGACACAGAGCCTGGCATTTAACTTCCTTTCTGAAGGGAAACACACAGCACAGTTCTCATCCATGAAACTCACTCTGCTTTACATAAAGAAGCACGCTCTTGCTTTCTAGACTCTCTAATACAGAGGGAAACATGAGTGTGCTCAGAACAGAAGAACTGTGTTTCCTACACACAAGGATCATATCTAGTTCAACTCTGTTTCTGAAACTGATACAAACCACAGGTCCTCTTACATCCAATGCTTTTCAGTTAAGAGCGAGAAACTTGTGAGCTTCGTGAACAATGTAGGTTCATTTGAGCTGAAAAGTGACTTCATTTACCTGAAACGAAGTCTTGCTTGTAGGAAGACACAGGCCCTGTCATTTAACACCTTTTCTGATGGGAAACACAGCACATTCCTCATCCATGAAACATACTCTGCTTTAGAGCAATAAGCATGCTCTTGCTTACTAGACTCTCTAATACAGAAGGAAACGTGAGTGTGCTCAGAATAAAAGAACTGTGTTTCCTACAAACACAGACCATATCTACTTCAACTCTGTTTCTGAAACTGATACAAACCACAGGTCCTCTAACATCCAATGCTTTTCACTTAAGAGCGAGAAACCTGTGAGCTTTGTGAACAATGTAGCTTCGTTTGAGCTGAAAAGTGACTGCTTTTATCTGAAACGAAGTCTTGCTTGTAGGAAGACACAGAGCCTGGCATTTAACTCCGTTTGTGAAGGGAAACACAGGGCACATATCTCATCCATGAAACACACTCTGCTTTAGAGCAAGAAGCACGCTCTTGCTTTCTAGAGTCTCTAATACACAGGGAAACATGAGTGTACTCAGAACAAAAGGACTGTGTTCCCTACACAAACGGAGCATATCTAGTTCAACTCTGCTTCTGAAACTGATAAAAACCACTGGTCCTCTAACATCCAATGCTTTTCAGTTAAGAGCGAGAAACGTGTGAGCTTCGTGAACAATTTAGCTTCGATTGAGCTGAAAAGTGACTGCATTTACGTGAAACGAAGTCTCGCTTATAGGAAGACACAGAGCCTGGCATTTAACTCCCTTTCTGAAGGGAAACACACAGCACAGTTCTCATCCATGAAACACACTCTGCTTTCGATAAAGAAGCATGCTCTTGCTTTCTAGACTCTCTAATACAGAGGGAAACATGAGTGTGCTCAGAACAAAAGAACTGTGTTTCCTACACACAAGGACCATATCTAGTTCAACTCTGCTTCTGAAACTGATACAAACCGCAGGTCCTCTAACATCCAATGCTTTTCAGTAAAGAGCGAGAAACGTGTGAGCTTTGTGAACAATGTAGCTTCGTTTGAGCTGAACAGTGACTGCATTTATCTGAAACGATGTCTTGCTTGTAGGAAGACACAGAGCCGGGCATTTAACTCCGTTTCTGAAGGGAAACACACAGCACAGTTCTCATCCATGAAACACACTCTGCTTTAGAGCAAGAAGCACGCTCCTGCTTTCATGAGTCTCTCATAAAGAGGGAAACATGAGTGTGCTCAGAACAAAAGAACTGTGTTCCCTACACACAAGGACCATATCTAGTTCAACTCTGTTTCTGAAACTGATACAAACCCCAGGTCCTCTAACATCCAATGCTTTTCAGTAAAGAGCGAGAAAGTGTGAGCTTCATGAACAATGTAGCTTATTTTGAGCTGTAAAGTGACTGCGTTTATCTGAAATGAAGTCTTGCTTGTAGGAAGACACAGAGCCTGGCATTTAACTCCGTTTGTGAAGGTAAACACAGGGGACATATCTCATCCATGAAACACACTCTGCTTTAGAGCAAGAAGCACGCTCTTGCTTTCTAGAGTCTCTAATACACAGGGAAACATGAGTGTGCTCAGAACAAAAGGACTGTGTTCCCTACACACACGGAGCATATCTAGTTCAACTCTCCTTCTGAAACTGATACAAACCACAGGTCCTCTAACATCCAATGCTTTTCAGTTAAGAGCGAGAAACGTGTGAGCTTCGTGAACAATTTAGCTTCGATTGAGCTGAAAAGTGACTGCGATTACCTGAAACGACGTCTTGCTTGTAGGAAGACACAGAACCTGACATTTAACTCCCTTTCTGAAGGGAAACACACAGCACAGTTCTCATCCATGAAACACACTCTGCTTTCGATAAAGAAGCACGCTCTTGCTTTCTAGACTCTCTAATACAGAGGGAAACATGAGTGTGCTCAGAACAAAGAACTGTGTTTCCTACACACACGGACCATATCTAGTTCAACTCTGCTTCTGAAACAGACACAAACCACAGGTCCTCTAACATCCAATGCTTTTCAGTTAAGAGCGAGAAACGTGTGAGCTTCATGAACAATGTTGCTTCGTTTAAGCTGTAAAGTGACTGTGTTTACGTGAAAAGAAGTCTCGCTTGAAGGAAGACACAGAGCCTGGCATCTAACTTCCATTCTGAAGGGAAACACACAGCACAGTTCTTATCCATGAAACACACTCTGCTTCACATAAAGAAGCACACGCTTGCTTTCTAGACTCTCTAATACAGAGGGAAACGTGAGTGTGCTGAGAACAAAAGAACTGTGTTTCCTACACACACGGACCATATCTAGTTCAACTTTGTTTTTGAAACTGATACAAACCACAGGTCCTCTAAAATCCAATGCTTTTCACTTAAGAGCGAGAAACGTGTGAGCTTCGTGAACAATGTAGGTTCATTTGAGCTGAAAAGTGACTTCATTTACCTGAAACGAAGTCTTGCTTGTAGGAAGACACAGGCCCTTTCATTTAACACCTTTTCTGATGGGAAACACAGCACATTCCTCATCCATGAAACATACTCTGCTTTAGAGCAATAAGCATGCTCTTGCTTACTAGACTCTCTAATACAGAAGGAAACGTGAGTGTGCTCAGAATAAAAGAACTGTGTTTCCTACATACACAGACCATATCTAGTTCAACTCTGTTTCTGAAACTGATACAAACCACAGGTCCTCTTACATCCAATGCTTTTCACTTAAGAGCGAGAAACCTGTGAGCTTTGTGAACAATGTAGCTTCGTTTGAGCTGAAAAGTGACTGCTTTTATCTGAAACGAAGTCTTGCTTGTAGGAAGACACAGAGCCTGGCATTTAACTCCGTTTGTGAAGGGAAACACATGGCACATATCTCATCTATGAAACACACTCTGCTTTAGAGCAAGAAGCACGCTCTTGCTTTCTAGATTCTCTAATACACAGGGAAACATGAGTGTGCTCAGAACAAAAGGACTGTGTTCCCTACACACACGGACCATATCTAGTTCAACTCTGCTTCTGAAACTGATACAAACCACAGGTCCTCTAACATCCAATGCTTTTCAGTTAAGAGCGAGAAACGTGTGAGCTTCATGAAAAATGTAGCTTCTTTTGAGCTGTAAAGTGACTGCGTTTATCTGAAACGAAGTCTTGCTTGTAGGAAGACACAGAGCCTGGCATTTAACTCCGTTTATGAAGGGAAACACACAGCACAGTTCTCTTCCATGAAACACACTCTGCTTTACATAAAGAAGCACGCTCTTGCTTTATAGATTCTCTCATACAGAGGGAAACGTGAGTGTGCTCAGAACAAAGAACTGTGTTTCCTACACACATGGACCATATCTAGTTCAACTCTGCTTCTGAAACAGACACAAACCACAGGTCCTCTAACATCCAATGCTTTTCAGTTAAGAGCGAGAAACGTGTGAGCTTCGTGAACAATTTAGCTTCGATTGAGCTGAAAAGTGACTGCGTTTACGTGAAACGAAGTCTCGCTTATAGGAAGACACAGAGCCTGGCATTTAACTCCCTTTCTGAAGGGAAACACACAGCAAAGTTCTCATCCATGAAACACACTCTGCTTTCGATAAAGAAGCACGCTCTTGCTTTCTAGACTCTCTAATACAGAGGGAAACATGAGTGTGCTCAGAACAAAAGAACTGTGTTTCCTACACACAAGGACCATATCTAGCTCAACTCTGCTTCTGAAACTGTTACAAACACCAGGTCCTCTAACATCCAATGCTTTTCCGTAAAGAGCGAGAAAGTGTGAGCTTCATGAACAATGTAACTTATTTTGAGCTGTAAAGTGACTGCGTTTATCTGAAACGAAGTCTTGCTTGTAGGAAGACACAGAGCCTGGCATTTAACTCCGTTTCTGAAGGGAAACACACAGCACAGTTCTCATCCATGAAACACACTCTGCTTTACATAAGGAAGCACGCTCTTGCTTTATAGAGTCTCTCATACAGAGGGAAACGTGAGTGTGCTCAGAACAAAAGAACTGTGTTTCCTACACACACGGACCATATCTAGTTCAACTCTGCTTCTGAAACAGACACAAACCACAGGTCCTCTAACATCCAATGCTTTTCAGTTAAGAGCGAGAAACGTGTGAGCTTCATGAACTATGTAGCTTCTTTTGAGCTGTAAAGTGACTGTGTTTACGTGAAACGAAGTCTCGCTTGTAGGAAGACACAGAGCCTGGCATTTAACTTCCTTTCTGAAGGGAAACACACAGCACAGTTCTCATCCATGAAACACACTCTGCTTTACATAAAGAAGCACGCTCTTGCTTTCTAGACTCTCTAATACAGAGGGAAACATGAGTGTGCTCAGAACAGAAGAACTGTGTTTCCTACACACAAGGATCATATCTAGTTCAACTCTGTTTCTGAAACTGATACAAACCACAGGTCCTCTTACATCCAATGCTTTTCATTTAAGAGCGAGAAACTTGTGAGCTTCGTGAACAATGTAGGTTCATTTGAGCTGAAAAGTGACTTCATTTACCTGAAACGAAGTCTTGCTTGTAGGAAGACACAGGCCCTGTCATTTAACACCTTTTCTGATGGGAAACACAGCACATTCCTCATCCATGAAACATACTCTGCTTTAGAGCAATAAGCATGCTCTTGCTTACTAGACTCTCTAATACAGAAGGAAACGTGAGTGTGCTCAGAATAAAAGAACTGTGTTTCCTACAAACACAGACCATATCTACTTCAACTCTGTTTCTGAAACTGATACAAACCACAGGTCCTCTAACATCCAATGCTTTTCACTTAAGAGCGAGAAACCTGTGAGCTGTGTGAACAATGTAGCTTCGTTTGAGCTGAAAAGTGACTGCTTTTATCTGAAACGAAGTCTTGCTTGTAGGAAGACACAGAGCCTGGCATTTAACTCCGTTTGTGAAGGGAAACACAGGGCACATATCTCATCCATGAAACACACTCTGCTTTAGAGCAAGAAGCACGCTCTTGCTTTCTAGAGTCTCTAATACACAGGGAAACATGAGTGTACTCAGAACAAAAGGACTGTGTTCCCTACACAAACGGAGCATATCTAGTTCAACTCTGCTTCTGAAACTGATAAAAACCACTGGTCCTCTAACATCCAATGCTTTTCAGTTAAGAGCGAGAAACGTGTGAGCTTCGTGAACAATTTAGCTTCGATTGAGCTGAAAAGTGACTGCATTTACGTGAAACGAAGTCTCGCTTATAGGAAGACACAGAGCCTGGCATTTAACTCCCTTTCTGAAGGGAAACACACAGCACAGTTCTCATCCATGAAACACACTCTGCTTTCGATAAAGAAGCATGCTCTTGCTTTCTAGACTCTCTAATACAGAGGGAAACATGAGTGTGCTCAGAACAAAAGAACTGTGTTTCCTACACACAAGGACCATATCTAGTTCAACTCTGCTTCTGAAACTGATACAAACCGCAGGTCCTCTAACATCCAATGCTTTTCAGTTAAGAGCGAGAAACGTGTGAGCTTTGTGAACAATGTAGCTTCGTTTGAGCTGAACAGTGACTGCATTTATCTGAAACGATGTCTTGCTTGTAGGAAGACACAGAGCGGGGCATTTAACTCCGTTTCTGAAGGGAAACACACAGCACAGTTCTCATCCATGAAACACACTCTGCTTTAGAGCAAGAAGCACGCTCCTGCTTTCATGAGTCTCTCATAAAGAGGGAAACATGAGTGTGCTCAGAACAAAAGAACTGTGTTCCCTACACACAAGGACCATATCTAGTTCAACTCTGTTTCTGAAACTGATACAAACCCCAGGTCCTCTAACATCCAATGCTTTTCAGTAAAGAGCGAGAAAGTGTGAGCTTCATGAACAATGTAGCTTATTTTGAGCTGTAAAGTGACTGCGTTTATCTGAAATGAAGTCTTGCTTGTAGGAAGACACAGAGCCTGGCATTTAACTCCGTTTCTGAAGGGAAACACACAGCACAGTTCTCATCCATGAAACACACTCTGCTTTACATAAGGAAGCACGCTCTTCCTTTATAGAGTCTCTCATACAGAGGGAAACGTGAGTGTGCTCAGAACAAAAGAACTGTGTTTCCTACACACACGGACCATATCTAGTTCAACTCTGCTTCTGAAACAGACACAAACCAAAGGTCCTCTAACATCCAATGCTTTTCAGTTAAGAGCGAGAAACGTGTGAGCTTTGTGAACAATGTAGCTTCGTTTGAGCTGAAAAGTGACTGCGTTTATCTGAAACGAAGTCTTGCTTGTAGGAAGACACAGAGCCAGGCATTTAACTCCGTTTCTGAAGGGAAACACACAGCACAGTTCTCATCCATGAAACACACTCTGCTTTAGAGCAAGAAGCACGCTCTTGGTTTATAGAGTCTCTCATACAGAGGGAAACGTGAGTGTGCTCAGAACAAAAGAACTGTGTTTGCTACACACACAGACCATATCTAGTTCAACTCTGCTTCTGAAACAGACACAAACCACAGGTCCTCTAATATCCAATGCTTTTCAGTTAAGAGCGAGAAACTTGTGAGCTTCATTAACAATGTAGCTTCGTTTGAGCTGAAAAGTGACTGCGTTTATCTGAAAAGAAGTCTTGCTTGTAGGAAGACACAGAGCCAGGCATTTAACTCCGTTTCTGAACGGAAATACACGGCACATTTCTCATCCATGAAACACACTCTGCTTTAGAGCAAGAAGCACGCCCTTGCTTTCTAGAGTCTCTCATAAAGAGGAAAAGGTGAGTGTGCTCAGAAAAAAAGAACTGTGTTTCCTACACACAAGGACCATATCTAGTTCTACTATGTTTCTGAAACTGATACAAATAACAGGTTCTCTAACATCCAATGCTTTTCAGTTAAGAGCGAGAAACGTGTGAGCTTAGTGAACAATGTTGGTTCATTTGAGCTGAAAAGTGACTGCATTTACCTGAAACGAAGTATGCTTGTAGGAAGACACAGGCCCTGTCATTTAACACATTTTCCGAAGGGAAACTCAGCACATTCCTCATCCATGAAACATACTCTTCTTTAGAGCAATAAGCATGCTCTTGTTTTCTAGACTCTCTAATACAGAAGGAAACGTGAGTGTGCTCAGAACAAAAGAACTGTGTTTCCTACACACACGGACCATATCTAGTTCAACTCTGCTTCTGAAACAGACACAAACCACAGGTCCTCTAACATCCAATGCTTTTCTGTTAAGAGCGAGAAACGTGTGAGCTTCATGAACAATGTAGCTTCGTTTGAGCTGTAAAGTGACTGCGTTTACGTGAAACGAAGTCTCGCTTGTAGGAAGACACAGAGCCTGGCATTTAACTTCCTTTCTGAAGGGAAACACACAGCACAGTTCTCATCCATGAAACACACTCTGCTTTACATAAAGAAGCACGCTCTTGCTGTCTAGACTCTCTAATACAGAGGGAAAAATGAGTGTGCTCAGAACAAAAGAACTGTGTTTCCTACACACAAGGACCATATCTAGTTCAACTCTGTTTCTGAAACTGATACAAACCACAGGTCCTCTTACATCCAATGCTTTTCAGTTAAGAGCGAGAAACGTGTGAGCTTTGTGAACAATGTAGCTCCGTTTGAGCTGAAAAGTGACTGCGTTTATCTTAAACGAATTCTTGCTTGTAGGAAGACACAGAGCCAGGCATTTAACTCCGTTTCTGAACGGAAAAACACGGCACATTTCTCATCCATGAAACACAATCTGCTTTAGAGCAAGAAGCATGCTCTCTCTTTCTATAGTCTCCAATACAGAGGAAAAGGTGAGTGTGCTCAGAACAAAAGAACTGTGTTTCCTACACCCAAGGACCATATCTAGTTCTACTCTGTTTCTGAAACTGATACAAACAACAGGTTCTCTAACGTCCAATGCTTTTCAGTTAAGAGCGAGAAATGTGTGAGCTTCGTGAACAATGTAGCTTCGTTTGAGCTGAAAAGTGACTGCGTTTATCTGAAACGAAGTCTTGCTTGTAGGAAGACACAGAGCCAGGCATTTAACACCGTTTCTGAAGGGAAACACACGGCATATTTCTTATCCATGAAACACACTCTGCTTTAGAGCAAGAAGCACGCTCTTGCTTTCTAGCATCTCTAACACAGAGGGAAACGTGAGTGTGCAGAGAACAAAAGAACTGTGTTTCCTACACCCAAGGACCATATCTAGTTCTACTCTGTTTCTGAAACTGATACAAACAACAGGTCCTCCAACATCCAATGCTTTTCAGTTAAGAGCGAGAAATGTGTGAGCTTCGTGAACAATGTAGCTTCGTTTGAGCTCAAAAGTGACTGCGTTTATCTGAAACGAAGTCTAGCTTGTAGGAATACACAGAGCCAGGCATTTAACTCCGTTTCTGAAGGGAAACACACGGCACATTTCTTATCCATGAAACACACTCTGCTTTAGAGCAAGAAGCACGCTCTTGCTTTCTAGACTCTCTAATACAGAGGTAAACGTGAGTGTGCTCAGAACAAAAGAACTGTGTTTCCTACACACACGGACCATATCTAGTTCAACTCTGTTTCTGAAACTGATACAATACACAGGTCCTCTAACATCCAATGCTTTTCTGTTAAGAGCGAGAAACGTGTGAGCTTCGTGAACAATGTTGGTTCATTTGAGCTGAAAAGTGACTGCATTTACCTGAAACGAAGTCTTGCTTGTAGGAAGACACAGGCCCTGTCATTTAACACCTTTTCTGAAGGGAAACTCAGCACATTCCTCATCCATGAAACATACTCTTCTTTAGAGCAATAAGCATGCTCTTGCTTTCTAGACTCTCTAATACAGAAGGAAACGTGAGTGTGCTCAGAACAAAAGAACTGTGTTTCCTACACACACGGACCATATCTAGTTCAACTCTGCTTCTGAAACAGACACAAACCACAGGTCCTCTAACATCCAATGCTTTTCAGTTAAGAGCGAGAAACGTGTGAGCTTCATGAACAATGTAGCTTCGTTTGAGCTGTAAAGTGACTGCGTTTACGTGAAACGAAGTCTCGCTTGAAAGAAGACACAGAGCCTGGCATCTAACTTCCTTTCTGAAGGGAAACACACAGCACAGTTCTCATCCATGAAACACACTCTGCTTTAGAGCAAGAAGCACGATCTTGCTTTCTAGACTCTCTAATACAGAGAGAAACCTGAGTGTGCTCAGAAAAAAAGAACTGTGTTTCCTACACACACGGACCATATCTAGTTCAACTCTGTTTTTGAAACTGATACAAACCACAGGTCCTCTAAAATCCAATGCTTTTCAGTTAAGAGCAAGAAACGAGTGAGCTTCTTGAACAATGCAGGTTCATTTGAGCTGAAAAGTGACTTCATTTACCGGAAACGAAGTCTGGCTTGTAGGAAGACACAGGCCCTGTCATTTAACACCTTTTCTGATGGGAAACACAGCACATTCCTCATCCATGAAACATACTCTGCTTTAGAGCAATAAGCATGCTCTTTCTTACTAGAATCTCTAAAACAGAAGGAAACGTGATTGTGCTCAGAATAAAAGAACTGTGTTTCCTACACACACAGACCATATCTAGTTCAACTCTGTTTCTGAAACTGATACAAACCACAGGTCCTCTAACATCCAATGCTTTTCACTTAAGAGCGAGAAACGTGTGAGCTTCATGAACAATGTAGCTTCGTTTGAGCTGAAAAGTGACTGCTTTTATCTGAAACGAAGTCTTGCTTATAGGAAAACACAGAGCCTGGCATTTAACTCCGTTTGTGAAGGGAAACACAGGGCACATATCGCATCCATGAAACACACTCTGCTTTAGCGCAAACAGCACGCTCTTTCATTCTAGAGTCTCTAATATAGAGGGAAACGTGAGTGTGCTCAGATCAAAAGAACTGTGTTTCCTACACACAAGGACCATATCTAGTTCTACTCTGTTTTGAAACTGATACAAACAACAGGTCCTCTAACATCCAATGCTTTTCAGTTAAGAGCGAGAAATGTGTGAGCTTTGTGAACAATGTAGCTTCGTTTGAGCTCAAAAGTGACTGCGTTTATCTGAAAGAAGTCTTGCATGTAGGAAGACACAGAGCCAGGCATTTAACTCCGTTTCTGAAGGGAAACACAAGGCACATTTCTTATCCATGAAACACACTCTGCTTTAGAGCAAGAAGCACGCTCTTGCTTTCTAGACTCTCTAATACAGAGGTAAACGTGAGTGTGCTCAGAACAAAAGAACTGTGTTTCCTACACACACGGACCATATCTAGTTCAACTCTGTTTCTGAAACTGATACAATACACAGGTCCTCTAACATCCAATGCTTTTCTGTTAAGAGCGAGAAACGTGTGAGCTTCGTGAACAATGTTGGTTCATTTGAGCTGAAAAGTGACTGCATTTACCTGAAACGAAGTCTTGCTTGTAGGAAGACACAGGACCTGTCATTTAACACCTTTTCTGAAGGGAAACTCAGCACATTCCTCATCCATGAAACATACTCTTCTTTAGAGCAATAAGCATGCTCTTGCTTTCTAGACTCTCTAATACAGAAGGAAACGTGAGTGTGCTCAGAACAAAAGAACTGTGTTTCCTACACACACGGACCATATCTAGTTCAACTCTGCTTCTGAAACAGACACAAACCACAGGTCCTCTAACATCCAATGCTTTTCAGTTAAGAGCGAGAAACGTGTGAGCTTCATGAACAATGTAGCTTCGTTTGAGCTGTAAAGTGACTGTGTTTACGTGAAACGAAGTCTCGCTTGAAAGAAGACACAGAGCCTGGCATCTAACTTCCTTTCTGAAGGGAAACACACAGCACAGTTCTCATCCATGAAACACACTCTGCTTTAGAGCAAGAAGCACGCTCTTGCTTTCTAGACTCTCTAATACAGAGGGAAACGTGAGTGTGCTCAGAAAAAAAGAACTGTGTTTCCTACACACACGGACCATATCTAGTTCAACTCTGTTTTTGAAACTGATACAAACCACAGGTCCTCTAAAATCCAATGCTTTTCAGTTAAGAGCAAGAAACGAGTGAGCTTCGTGAAAAATGTAGGTTCATTTGAGCTGAAAAGTGACTTCATTTACCGGAAACGAAGTCTGGCTTGTAGGAAGACACAGGCCCTGTCATTTAACACCTTTTCTGATGGGAAACACAGCACATTCCTCATCCATGAAACATACTCTGCTTTAGAGCAATAAGCATGCTCTTTCTTACTAGACTCTCTAAAACAGAAGGAAACGTGATTGTGCTCAGAATAAAAGAACTGTGTTTCCTACACACACAGACCATATCTAGTTCAACTCTGTTTCTGAAACTGATACAAACCACAGGTCCTCTAACATCCAATGCTTTTAACTTAAGAGCGAGAAACGTGTGAGCTTCGTGAACAATGTAGCTTCGTTTGAGCTGAAAAGTGACTGCTTTTATCTGAAACGAAGTCTTGCTTATAGGAAAACACAGAGCCTGGCATTTAACTCCGTTTGTGAAGGGAAACACAGGGCACATATCGCATCCATGAAACACACTCTGCTTTAGCGCAAACAGCACGCTCTTGCTTTCTAGACTCTCTAATACAGAGGGAAACGTGAGTGTGCTCAGAACAAAAGAACTGTGTTTCCTACACACACGGACCATATGTAGTTCAACTCTGTTTCTGAAACTGATACAATACACAGGTCCTCTAACATCCAATGCTTTTCTGTTAAGAGCGAGAAACGTGTGAGCTTCGTGAACAATGTTGGTTCATTTGAGCTGAAAAGTGACTGCATTTACCTGAAACGAAGTCTTGCTTGTAGGAAGACACAGGCCCTGTCATTTAACACCTTTTCTGAAGGGAAACTCAGCACATTCCTCATCCATGAAACATACTCTTCTTTAGAGCAATAAGCATGCTCTTGCTTTCTAGACTCTCTAATACAGAGGGAAACGTGAGTGTGCTCAGAACAAAAGAACTGTGTTCCTACACACACGGACCATATCTAGTTCAACTCTGCTTCTGAAACAGACACAAACCACAGGTCCTCTAACATCCAATGCTTTTCAGTTAAGAGCGAGAAACGTGTGAGCTTCATGAACAATGTAGCTTCATTTGAGCTGTAAAGTGACTGCTTTTACGTGAAACGAAGTCTCGCTTGAAAGAAGACACAGAGCCTGGCATCTAACTTCCTTTCTGAAGGGAAACACACAGCACAGTTCTCATCCATGAAACACACTCTGCTTTAGAGCAAGAAGCACGCTCTTGCTTTCTAGACTCTCTAATACAGAGGGAAACGTGAGTGTGCTCAGAAAAAAAGAACTGTGTTTCCTACACACACGGACCATATCTAGTTTAACTCTGTTTTTGAAACTGATACAAACCACAGGTCCTCTAAAATCCAATGCTTTTCAGTTAAGAGCAAGAAACGAGTGAGCTTCGTGAACAATGTAGGTTCATTTGAGCTGAAAAGTGACTTCATTTACCGGAAACGAAGTCTGGCTTGTAGGAAAACACAGGCCCTGTCATTTAACACCTTTTCTGATGGGAAACACAGCACATTCCTCATCCATGAAACATACTCTGCTTTAGAGCAATAAGCATGCTCTTTCTTACTAGACTCTCTAAAACAGAAGGAAACATGATTGTGCTCAGAATAAAAGAACTGTGTTTCCTACACACACAGACCATATCTAGTTCAACTCTGTTTCTGAAACTGATACAAACCACAGGTCCTCTAACATCCAATGCTTTTCACTTAAGAGCGAGAAACGTGTGAGCTTCGTGAACAATGTAGCTTCGTTTGAGCTGAAAAGTGACTGCTTTTATTTGAAACGAAGTCTTGCTTATAGGAAGACACAGAGCCTGGCATTTAACTCCGTTTGTGAAGGGAAACACAGGGCACATATCGCATCCATGAAACACACTCTGCTTTAGCGCAAACAGCACGCTCTTTCATTCTAGAGTCTCTAATATACAGGGAAACGTGAGTGTGCTCAGATCAAAAGAACTGTGTTTCCTACACACAAGGACCATATCTAGTTCTACTATGTTTTGAAACTGATACAAACAACAGGTCCTCTAACATCCAATGCTTTTCAGTTAAGAGCGAGAAATGTGTGAGCTTTGTGAACAATGTAGCTTCGTTTGAGCTCAAAAGTGACTGCGTTTATCTGAAACGAAGTCTTGCTTGTAGGAAGACACAGAGCCAGGCATTTAACTCCGTTTCTGAAGGGAAAACACGACACATTTCTTATCCATGAAACACACTCTGCTTTAGAGCAAGAAGCACGCTCTTGCTTTCTAGCCTCTCTAATACAGAGGGAAACGTGAGTGTGCTCAGAACAAAAGAACTGTGTTTCCTACACACAAGGACCATATCTAGTTCTACTCTGTTTCTGAAACTGATACAAACAACAGGTCCTCCAACATCCAATGCTTTTCAGTTAAGAGCGAGAAACGTGTGAGCTTAGTGAACAATGTTGGTTCATTTGAGCTGAAAAGTGACTGCATTTACCTGAAACGAAGTATGCTTGTAGGAAGACACAGGCCCTGTCATTTAACACCTTTTCCAAAGGGAAACTCAGCACATTCCTCATCCATGAAACATACTCTTCTTTAGAGCTTTAAGCATGCTCTTGCTTTCTAGACTCTCTAATACAGAAGGAAACGTGAGTGTGCTCAGAACAAAAGAACTGTGTTTCCTACACACACGGACCATATCTAGTTCAACTCTGCTTCTGAAACAGACACAAACCACAGGTCCTCTAACATCCAATGCTTTTCAGTTAAGAGCGAGAAACGTGTGAGCTTCATGAACAATGTAGCTTCGTTTGAGCTGAAAAGTGACTGCGTTTATCTGAAACGAAGTCTTGCTTGTAGGAAGACACAGAGCCAGGCATTTAACACCGTTTCTGAAGGGAAACACACGGCATATTTCTTATCCATGAAACACACTCTGCTTTAGAGCAAGAAGCACGCTCTTGCTTTCTAGCATCTCTAATACAGAGGGAAACGTGAGTGTGCAGAGAACAAAAGAACTGTGTTTCCTACACCCAAGGACCATATCTAGTTCTACTCTGTTTCTGAAACTGATACAAACAACAGGTCCTCCAACATCCAATGCTTTTCAGTTAAGAGCGAGAAATGTGTGAGCTTCGTGAACAATGTAGCTTCGTTTCAGCTCAAAAGTGACTGCGTTTATCTGAAACGAAGTCTAGCTTGTAGGAATACACAGAGCCAGGCATTTAACTCCGTTTCTGAAGGGAAACACACGGCACATTTCTTATCCATGAAACACACTCTGCTTTAGAGCAAGAAGCACGCTCTTGCTTTCTAGACTCTCTAATACAGAGGGAAACGTGAGTGTGCTCAGAACAAAAGAACTGTGTTTCCTACACACACGGACCATATCTAGTTCAACTCTGTTTCTGAAACTGATACAATACACAGGTCCTCTAACATCCAATGCTTTTCTGTTAAGAGCGAGAAACGTGTGAGCTTCGTGAACAATGTTGGTTCATTTGAGCTGAAAAGTGACTGCATTTACCTGAAACGAAGTCTTGCTTGTAGGAAGACACAGGCCCTGTCATTTAACACCTTTTCTGAAGGGAAACTCAGCACATTCCTCATCCATGAAACATACTCTTCTTTAGAGCAATAAGCATGCTCTTGCTTTCTAGACTCTCTAATACAGAAGGAAACGTGAGTGTGCTCAGAACAAAAGAACTGTGTTTCCTACACACACGGACCATATCTAGTTCAACTCTGCTTCTGAAACAGACACAAACCACAGGTCCTCTAACATCCAATGCTTTTCAGTTAAGAGCGAGAAACGTGTGAGCTTCATGAACAATGTAGCTTCGTTTGAGCTGTAAAGTGACTGCATTTACGTGAAACGAAGTCTCGCTTGAAAGAAGACACAGAGCCTGGCATCTAACTTCCTTTCTGAAGGGAAACACACAGCACAGTTCTCATCCATGAAACACACTCTGCTTTAGAGCAAGAAGCACGCTCTTGCTTTCTAGACTCTCTAATACAGAGAGAAACCTGAGTGTGCTCAGAAAAAAAGAACTGTGTTTCCTACACACACGGACCATATCTAGTTCAACTCTGTTTTTGAAACTGATACAAACCACAGGTCCTCTAAAATCCAATGCTTTTCAGTTAAGAGCAAGAAACGAGTGAGCTTCGTGAACAATGTAGGTTCATTTGAGCTGAAAAGTGACTTCATTTACCGGAAACGAAGTCTGTCTTGTAGGAAGACACAGGCCCTGTCATTTAACACCTTTTCTGATGGGAAACACAGCACATTCCTCATCCATGAAACATACTCTGCTTTAGAGCAATAAGCATGCTCTTGCTTACTAGACTCTCTAATACAGAAGGAAACGTGAGTGTGCTCTGAATAAAAGAACTGTGTTTCCTACACACAAGGACCATATCTAGTTCTACTCTGTTTCTGAAACTGATACAAACAACAGGTTCTCTAACGTCCAATGCTTTTCAGTTAAGAGCGAGAAATGTGTGAGCTTCGTGAACAATGTAGCTTCGTTTGAGCTCAAAAGTGGCTGCGTTTATCTGAAACGAAGTCTTGCTTGTAGGAAGACACAGAGCCAGGCATTTAACTCCATTTCTGAAGGGAAACACACGGCACATTTCTCATCCATGAAACACACTTTGCTTTAGAGCAAGAAGCACGTTCTTGGTTTGTAGACTCTCTAATACAGAGGGAAACGTGAGTGTGCTCAGAACATAAGAACTGTGTTTCCTACACACACGGACCATATCTAGTTCAACTCTGTTTCTGAAACTGATACAATACACAGGTCCTCTAACATCCAATGCTTTTCTGTTAAGAGCGAGAAACGTGTGAGCTTTGTGAACAATGTAGCTTCGTTTGAGCTGAAAAGTGACTGCGTTTATCTTAAACGAAGTCTTGCTTGTAGGAAGACACAGAGCCAGGCATTTAACTCCGTTTCTGAAGGGAAACACACAGCACAGTTCTCATCCATGAAACACACTCTGCTTTAGAGCAAGAAGCACGCTCTTGCTTTATAGAGTCTCTCATACAGAGGGAAACGTGAGTGTGCTCAGAACAAAAGAACTGTGTTTGCTACACGCACGGACCATATCTAGTTCAACTCTGCTTCTGAAACAGACACAAACCACAGGTCCTCTAACATCCAATGCTTTTCAGTTAAGAGCGAGAAACTTGTGAGCTTCATTAACAATGTAGCTTCGTTTGAGCTGAAAAGTGACTGCGTTTATCTGAAAAGAAGTCTTGCTTGTAGGAAGACACAGAGCCAGGCATTTAACTCCGTTTCTGAACGGAAATACACGGCACATTTCTCATCCATGAAACACACTCTGCTTTAGAGCAAGAAGCACGCTCTTGCTTTCTAGAGTCTCTCATAAAGAGGAAAGGTGAGTGTGCTCAGAAAAAAAGAACTGTGTTTCCTACACACAAGGACCATATCTAGTTCTACTATGTTTCTGAAACTGATACAAACAACAGGTTCTCTAAATCCAATGCTTTTCAGTTAAGAGCGAGAAACGTGTGAGCTTAGTGAACAATGTTGGTTCATTTGAGCTGAAAAGTGACTGCATTTACCTGAAACGAAGTATGCTTGTAGGAAGACACAGGCCCTGTCATTTAACACATTTTCCGAAGGGAAACTCAGCACATTCCTCATCCATGAAACATACTCTTCTTTAGAGCAATAAGCATGCTCTTGCTTTCTAGACTCTCTAATACAGAAGGAAACGTGAGTGTGCTCAGAACAAAAGAACTGTGTTTCCTACACACACGGACCATATCTAGTTCAACTCTGCTTCTGAAACAGACACAAACCACAGGTCCTGTAACATCCAATGCTTTTCTGTTAAGAGCGAGAAACGTGTGAGCTTCATGAACAATGTAGCTTCGTTTGAGCTGTAAAGTGACTGCGTTTACGTGAAACGAAGTCTCGCTTGTAGGAAGACACAGAGCCTGGCATTTAACTTCCTTTCTGAAGGGAAACACACAGCACAGTTCTCATCCATGAAACACACTCTGCTTTACATAAAGAAGCACGCTCTTGCTGTCTAGACTCTCTAATACAGAGGGAAACATGAGTGTGCTCAGAACAAAAGAACTGTGTTTCCTACACACAAGGACCATATCTAGTTCAACTCTGTTTCTGAAACTGATACAAACCACATGTCCTCTTTCATCCAATGCTTTTCAGTTAAGAGCGAGAAACGTGTGAGCTTTGTGAACAATGTAGCTCCGTTTGAGCTGAAAAGTGACTGCGTTTATCTTAAACGAATTCTTGCTTGTAGGAAGACACAGAGCCAGGCATTTAACTCCGTTTCTGAACGGAAAAACACGGCACATTTCTCATCCATGAAACACAATCTGCTTTAGAGCAAGAAGCACGCTCTCTCTTTCTATAATCTCCAATACAGAGGAAAAGGTGAGTGTGCTCAGAACAAAAGAACTGTGTTTCCTACACCCAAGGACCATATCTAGTTCTACTCTGTTTCTGAAACTGATACAAACAACAGGTTCTCTAACGTCCAATGCTTTTCAGTTAAGAGCGAGAAATGTGTGAGCTTCGTGAACAATGTAGCTTCGTTTGAGCTGAAAAGTGACTGCGTTTATCTGAAACGAAGTCTTGCTTGTAGGAAGACACAGAGCCAGGCATTTAACACCGTTTCTGAAGGGAAACACACGGCATATTTCTTATCCATGAAACACACTCTGCTTTAGAGCAAGAAGCACGCTCTTGCTTTCTAGCATCTCTAACACAGAGGGAAACGTGAGTGTGCAGAGAACAAAAGAACTGTGTTTCCTACACCCAAGGACCATATCTAGTTCTATTCTGTTTCTGAAACTGATACAAACAACAGGTCCTCCAACATCCAATGCTTTTCAGTTAAGAGCGAGAAATGTGTGAGCTTCGTGAACAATGTAGCTTCGTTTGAGCTCAAAAGTGACTGCGTTTATCTGAAACGAAGTCTAGCTTGTAGGAATACACAGAGCCAGGCATTTAACTCCGTTTCTGAAGGGAAACACACGGCACATTTCTTACCCATGAAACACACTCTGCTTTAGAGCAAGAAGCACGCTCTTGCTTTCTAGACTCTCTAATACAGAGGTAAACGTGAGTGTGCTCAGAACAAAAGAACTGTGTTTCCTACACACACGGACCATATCTAGTTCAACTCTGTTTCTGAAACTGATACAATACACAGGTCCTCTAACATCCAATGCTTTTCTGTTA
Organism: Onychomys leucogaster; assembly: GCA_949786385.1. Taxonomy (NCBI): domain Eukaryota; kingdom Metazoa; phylum Chordata; class Mammalia; order Rodentia; family Cricetidae; genus Onychomys; species Onychomys leucogaster. The sequence continues at coordinate 43,702,180 of OX460418.1, read as the reverse complement.
AGAGCGAGAAACGTGTGAGCTTCGTGAACAATGTTGGTTCATTTGAGCTGAAAAGTGACTGCATTTACCTGAAACGAAGTCTTCCTTGTAGGAAGACACAGGCCCTGTCATTTAACACCTTTTCTGAAGGGAAACTCAGCACATTCCTCATCCATGAAACATACTCTTCTTTAGAGCAATAAGCATGCTCTTGCTTTCTAGACTCTCTATTACAGAAGGAAACGTGAGTGTGCTCAGAACAAAAGAACTGTGTTTCCTACACACACGGACCATATCTAGTTCAACTCTGCTTCTGAAACAGACACAAACCACAGGTCCTCTAACATCCAATGCTTTTCAGTTAAGAGCGAGAAACGTGTGAGCTTCATGAACAATGTAGCTTCGTTTGAGCTGTAAAGTGACTGCGTTTACGTGAAACGAAGTCTCGCTTGAAAGAAGACACAGAGCCTGGCATCTAACTTCCTTTCTGAAGGGAAACACACAGCACAGTTCTCATCCATGAAACACACTCTGCTTTAGAGCAAGAAGCACGATCTTGCTTTCTAGACTCTCTAATACAGAGAGAAACCTGAGTGTGCTCAGAAAAAAAGAACTGTGTTTCCTACACACACGGACCATATCTAGTTCAACTCTGTTTTTGAAACTGATACAAACCACAGGTCCTCTAAAATCCAATGCTTTTCAGTTAAGAGCAAGAAACGAGTGAGCTTCGTGAACAATGTAGGTTCATTTGAGCTGAAAAGTGACTTCATTTACCGGAAAAGAAGTCTGGCTTGTAGGAAGACACAGGCCCTGTCATTTAACACCTTTTCTGATGGGAAACACAGCACATTCCTCATCCATGAAACATACTCTGCTTTAGAGCAATAAGCATGCTCTTTCTTACTAGAATCTCTAAAACAGAAGGAAACGTGATTGTGCTCAGAATAAAAGAACTGTGTTTCCTACACACACAGACCATATCTAGTTCAACTCTGTTTCTGAAACTGATACAAACCACAGGTCCTCTAACATCCAATGCTTTTCACTTAAGAGCGAGAAACGTGTGAGCTTCGTGAACAATGTAGCTTCGTTTGAGCTGAAAAGTGACTGCTTTTATCTGAAACGAAGTCTTGCTTATAGGAAAACACAGAGCCTGGCATTTAACTCCGTTTGTGAAGGGAAACACAGGGCACATATCGCATCCATGAAACACACTCTGCTTTAGCGCAAACAGCACGCTCTTTCATTCTAGAGTCTCTAATATAGAGGGAAACGTGAGTGTGCTCAGATCAAAAGAACTGTGTTTCCTACACACAAGGACCATATCTAGTTCTACTCTGTTTTGAAACTGATACAAACAACAGGTCCTCCAACATCCAATGCTTTTCAGTTAAGAGCGAGAAATGTGTGAGCTTTGTGAACAATGTAGCTTTGTTTGAGCTCAAAAGTGACTGCGTTTATCTGAAAGAAGTCTTGCATGTAGGAAGACACAGAGCCAGGCATTTAACTCCGTTTCTGAAGGGAAACACAAGGCACATTTCTTATCCATGAAACACACTCTGCTTTAGAGCAAGAAGCACGCTCTTGCTTTCTAGACTCTCTAATACTGAGGGAAACGTGAGTGTGCTCAGAACAAAAGAACTGTGTTTCCTACACACACGGACCATATCTAGTTCAACTCTGTTTCTGAAACTGATACAATACACAGGTCCTCTAACATCCAATGCTTTTCTGTTAAGAGCGAGAAACGTGTGAGCTTCGTGAACAATGTTGGTTCATTTGAGCTGAAAAGTGACTGCATTTACCTGAAACGAAGTCTTGCTTGTAGGAAGACACAGGCCCTGTCATTTAACACCTTTTCTGAAGGGAAACTCAGCACATTCCTCATCCATGAAACATACTCTTCTTTAGAGCAATAAGCATGCTCTTGCTTTCTAGACTCTCTAATACAGAAGGAAACGTGAGTGTGCTCAGAACAAAAGAACTGTGTTTCCTACACACACGGACCATATCTAGTTCAACTCTGCTTCTGAAACAGACACAAACCACAGGTCCTCTAACATCCAATGCTTTTCAGTTAAGAGCGAGAAACGTGTGAGCTTCATGAACAATGTAGCTTCGTTTGAGCTGTAAAGTGACTGTGTTTACGTGAAACGAAGTCTCGCTTGAAAGAAGACACAGAGCCTGGCATCTAACTTCCTTTCTGAAGGGAAACACACAGCACAGTTCTCATCCATGAAACACACTCTGCTTTAGAGCAAGAAGCACGCTCTTGCTTTCTAGACTCTCTAATACAGAGGGAAACGTGAGTGTGCTCAGAAAAAAAGAACTGTGTTTCCTACACACACGGACCATATCTAGTTCAACTCTGTTTTTGAAACTGATACAAACCACAGGTCCTCTAAAATCCAATGCTTTTCAGTTAAGAGCAAGAAACGAGTGAGCTTCGTGAACAATGTAGGTTCATTTGAGCTGAAAAGTGACTTCATTTACCGGAAACGAAGTCTGGCTTGTAGGAAGACACAGGCCCTGTCATTTAACACCTTTTCTGATGGGAAACACAGCACATTCCTCATCCATGAAACATACTCTGCTTTAGAGCAATAAGCATGCTCTTTCTTACTAGACTCTCTAAAACAGAAGGAAACGTGATTGTGCTCAGAATAAAAGAACTGTGTTTCCTACACACACAGACCATATCTAGTTCAACTCTGTTTCTGAAACTGATACAAACCACAGGTCCTCTAACATCCAATGCTTTTCACTTAAGAGCGAGAAACGTGTGAGCTTCGTGAACAATGTAGCTTCGTTTGAGCTGAAAAGTGACTGCTTTTATCTGAAACGAAGTCTTGCTTATAGGAAAACACAGAGCCTGGCATTTAACTCCGTTTGTGAAGGGAAACACAGGGCACATATAGCATCCATGAAACACACTCTGCTTTAGCGCAAACAGCACGCTCTTGCTTTCTAGACTCTCTAATACAGAGGGAAACGTGAGTGTGCTCAGAACAAAAGAACTGTGTTTCCTACACACACGGACCATATCTAGTTCAACTCTGTTTCTGAAACTGATACAATACACAGGTCCTCTAACATCCAATGCTTTTCTGTTAAGAGCGAGAAACGTGTGAGCTTCGTGAACAATGTTGGTTCATTTGAGCTGAAAAGTGACTGCATTTACCTGAAACGAAGTCTTGCTTGTAGGAAGACACAGGCCCTGTCATTTAACACCTTTTCTGAAGGGAAACTCAGCACATTCCTCATCCATGAAACATACTCTTCTTTAGAGCAATAAGCATGCTCTTGCTTTCTAGACTCTCTAATACAGAAGGAAACGTGAGTGTGCTCAGAACAAAAGAACTGTGTTTCCTACACACGGACCATATCTAGTTCAACTCTGCTTCTGAAACAGACACAAACCACAGGTCCTCTAACATCCAATGCTTTTCAGTTAAGAGCGAGAAACGTGTGAGCTTCATGAACAATGTAGCTTCGTTTGAGCTGTAAAGTGACTGCTTTTACGTGAAACGAAGTCTCGCTTGAAAGAAGACACAGAGCCTGGCATCTAACTTCCTTTCTGAAGGGAAACACACAGCACAGTTCTCATCCATGAAACACACTCTGCTTTAGAGCAAGAAGCACGCTCTTGCTTTCTAGACTCTCTAATACAGAGGGAAACGTGAGTGTGCTCAGAAAAAAAGAACTGTGTTTCCTACACACACGGACCATATCTAGTTCAACTCTGTTTTTGAAACTGATACAAACCACAGGTCCTCTAAAATCCAATGCTTTTCAGTTAAGAGCAAGAAACGAGTGAGCTTCGTGAACAATGTAGGTTCATTTGAGCTGAAAAGTGACTTCATTTACCGGAAACGAAGTCTGGCTTGTAGGAAAACACAGGCCCTGTCATTTAACACCTTTTCTGATGGGAAACACAGCACATTCCTCATCCATGAAACATACTCTGCTTTAGAGCAATAAGCATGCTCTTTCTTACTAGACTCTCTAAAACAGAAGGAAACGTGATTGTGCTCAGAATAAAAGAACTGTGTTTCCTACACACACAGACCATATCTAGTTCAACTCTGTTTCAGAAACTGATACAAACCACAGGTCCTCTAACATCCAATGCTTTTCACTTAAGAGCGAGAAACGTGTGAGCTTCGTGAACAATGTAGCTTCGTTTGAGCTGAAAAGTGACTGCTTTTATTTGAAACGAAGTCTTGCTTATAGGAAGACACAGAGCCTGGCATTTAACTCCGTTTGTGAAGGGAAACACAGGGCACATATCGCATCCATGAAACACACTCTGCTTTAGCGCAAACAGCACGCTCTTTCATTCTAGAGTCTCTATTATAGAGGGAAACGTGAGTGTGCTCAGATCAAAAGAACTGTGTTTCCTACACACAAGGACCATATCTAGTTCTACTCTGTTTTGAAACTGATACAAACAACAGGTCCTCTAACATCCAATGCTTTTCAGTTAAGAGCGAGAAATGTGTGAGCTTTGTGAACAATGTAGCTTCGTTTGAGCTCAAAAGTGACTGCGTTTATCTGAAACGAAGTCTTGCTTGTAGGAAGACACAGAGCCAGGCATTTAACTCCGTTTCTGAAGGGAAACACAAGGCACATTTCTTATCCATGAAACACACTCTGCTTTAGAGCAAGAAACACGCTCTTGCTTTCTAGACTCTCTAATACAGAGGGAAACGTGAGTGTGCTCAGAACAAAAGAACTGTGTTTCCTACACACACGGACCATATCTAGTTCAACTCTGTTTCTGAAACTGATACAATACACAGGTCCTCTAACATCCAATGCTTTTCTGTTAAGAGCGAGAAACGTGTGAGCTTCGTGTACAATGTAGGTTCATTTGAGCTGAAAAGTGACTTCATTTACCTGAAACGAAGTCTTGCTTGTAGGAAAACACAGGCCCTGTCATTTAACACCTTTTCTGATGGGAAACACAGCACATTCCTCATCCATGAAACATACTCTGCTTTAGAGCAATAAGCATGCTCTTTCTTACTAGACTCTCTAAAACAGAAGGAAACGTGATTGTGCTCAGAATAAAAGAACTGTGTTTCCTACACACACAGACCATATCTAGTTCAACTCTGTTTCTGAAACTGATACAAACCACAGGTCCTCTAACATCCAATGCTTTTCACTTAAGAGCGAGAAACGTGTGAGCTTCGTGAACAATGTAGCTTCGTTTGAGCTGAAAAGTGACTGCTTTTATTTGAAACGAAGTCTTGCTTATAGGAAGACACAGAGCCTGGCATTTAACTCCGTTTGTGAAGGGAAACACAGGGAACATATCGCATCCATGAAACACACTCTGCTTTAGCGCAAACAGCACGCTCTTTCATTCTAGAGTCTCTAATATACAGGGAAACGTGAGTGTGCTCAGATCAAAAGAACTGTGTTTCCTACACACAAGGACCATATCTAGTTCTACTCTGTTTTGAAACTGATACAAACAACAGGTCCTCTAACATCCAATGCTTTTCAGTTAAGAGCGAGAAATGTGTGAGCTTTGTGAACAATGTAGCTTTGTTTGAGCTCAAAAGTGATTGCGTTTATCTGAAACGAAGTCTTGCTTGTAGGAAGACACAGAGCCAGGCATTTAACTCCGTTTCTGAAGGGAAAACACGGCACATTTCTTATCCATGAAACACACTCTGCTTTAGAGCAAGAAGCACATTCTTGCTTTCTAGCCTCTCTAATACAGAGGGAAACGTGAGTGTGCTCAGAACAAAAGAACTGTGTTTCCTACACCCAAGGACCATATCTAGTTCTACTCTGTTTCTGAAACTGATACAAACAACAGGTCCTCCAACATCCAATGCTTTTCAGTTAAGAGCGAGAAATGTGTGAGCTTCGTGAACAATGTAGCTTCGTTTGAGCTCAAAAGTGACTGCGTTTATCTGAAACGAAGTCTAGCTTGTAGGAATACACAGAGCCAGGCATTTAACTCCGTTTCTGAAGGGAAACACACGGCACATTTCTTATCCATGAAACACACTCTGCTTTAGAGCAAGAAGCACGCTCTTGCTTTCTAGACTCTCTAATACAGAGGTAAACGTGAGTGTGCTCAGAACAAAAGAACTGTGTTTCCTACACACACGGACCATATCTAGTTCAACTCTGTTTCTGAAACTGATACAATACACAGGTCCTCTAACATCCAATGCTTTTCTGTTAAGAGCGAGAAACGTGTGAGCTTCGTGAACATTGTTGGTTCATTTGAGCTGAAAAGTGACTGTATTTACCTGAAACGAAGTCTTGCTTGTAGGAAGACACAGGCCCTGGCATTTAACACCTTTTCTGAAGGGAAACTCAGCACATTCCTCATCCATGAAACATACTCTTCTTTAGAGCAATAAGCATGCTCTTGCTTTCTAGACTCTCTAATACAGAAGGAAACGTGAGTGTGCTCAGAACAAAAGAACTGTGTTTCATACACACACGGACCATATCTAGTTCAACTCTGCTTCTGAAACAGACACAAACCACAGGTCCTCTAACATCCAATGCTTTTCAGTTAAGAGCGAGAAACGTTTGAGTTTCATGAACATTGTAGCTTCGTTTGAGCTGTAAAGTGACTGCGTTTACGTGAAACAAAGTCTCGCTTGAAAGAAGACACAGAGCCTGGCATCTAACTTCCTTTCTGAAGGGAAACACACAGCACAGTTCTCATCCATGAAACACACTCTGCTTTAGAGCAAGAAGCACGCTCTTGCTTTCTAGACTCTCTAATACAGAGGGAAACGTGAGTGTGCTCAGAAAAAAAGAACTGTGTTTCCTACACACACGGACCATATCTAGTTCAACTCTGTTTTTGAAACTGATACAAACCACAGGTCCTCTAAAATCCAATGCTTTTCAGTTAAGAGCAAGAAACGAGTGAGCTTCGTGAACAATGTAGGTTCATTTGAGCTGAAAAGTGACTTCATTTACCGGAAACGAAGTCTGGCTTGTAGGAAGACACAGGCCCTGTCATTTAACACCTTTTCTGATGGGAAACACAGCACATTCCTCATCCATGAAACATACTCTGCTTTAGAGCAATAAGCATGCTCTTTCTTACTAGACTCTCTAAAACAGAAGGAAACGTGATTGTGCTCAGAATAAAAGAACTGTGTTTCCTACACACACAGACCATATCTAGTTCAACTCTGTTTCTGAAACTGATACAAACCACAGGTCCTCTAACATCCAATGCTTTTCACTTAAGAGCGAGAAACGTGTGAGCTTCGTGAACAATGTAGCTTCGTTTGAGCTGAAAAGTGACTGCTTTTATCTGAAACGAAGTCTTGCTTATAGGAAAACACAGAGCCTGGCATTTAACTCCGTTTGTGAAGGGAAACACAGGGCACATATCGCATCCATAAAACACACTCTGCTTTAGCGCAAACAGCACGCTCTTTCATTCTAGAGTCTCTAATATAGAGGGAAACGTGAGTGTGCTCAGATCAAAAGAACTGTGTTTCCTACACACAAGGACCATATCTAGTTCTACTCTGTTTCTGAAACTGATACAAACAACAGGTTCTCTAACATCCAATGCTTTTCAGTTAAGAGCGAGAAATGTGTGAGCTTTGTGAACAATGTAGCTTCGTTTGAGCTCAAAAGTGGCTGCGTTTATCTGAAACGAAGTCTTGCTTGTAGGAAGACACAGAGCCAGGCATTTAACTCCGTTTCTGAAGGGAAACACACGGCACATTTCTTATCCATGAAACACACTCTGCTTTAGAGCAATAAGCATGCTCTTGCTTTCTAGACTCTCTAATACAGAGGGAAACGTGAGTGTACTCAGAACAAAAGAACTGTGTTTCCTACACACAAGGACCATATCTAGTTCTACTCTGTTTTGAAACTGATACAAACAACAGGTCCTCTAACATCCAATGCTTTTCAGTTAAGAGCGAGAAATGTGTGAGCTTTGTGAACAATGTAGCTTCGTTTGAGCTGTAAAGTGACTGCGTTTACGTGAAACGAAGTCTCGCTTGAAAGAAGACACAGAGCCTGGCATCTAACTTCCTTTCTGAAGGGAAACACACAGCACAGTTCTCATCCATGAAACACACTCTGCTTTAGAGCAAGAAGCACGATCTTGCTTTCTAGACTCTCTAATACAGAGAGAAACCTGAGTGTGCTCAGAAAAAAAGAACTGTGTTTCCTACACACACGGACCATATCTAGTTCAACTCTGTTTTTGAAACTGATACAAACCACAGGTCCTCTAAAATCCAATGCTTTTCAGTTAAGAGCAAGAAACGAGTGAGCTTCGTGAACAATGTAGGTTCATTTGAGCTGAAAAGTGACTTCATTTACCGGAAAAGAAGTCTGGCTTGTAGGAAGACACAGGCCCTGTCATTTAACACCTTTTCTGATGGGAAACACAGCACATTCCTCATCCATGAAACATACTCTGCTTTAGAGCAATAAGCATGCTCTTTCTTACTAGAATCTCTAAAACAGAAGGAAACGTGATTGTGCTCAGAATAAAAGAACTGTGTTTCCTACACACACAGACCATATCTAGTTCAACTCTGTTTCTGAAACTGATACAAACCACAGGTCCTCTAACATCCAATGCTTTTCACTTAAGAGCGAGAAACGTGTGAGCTTCGTGAACAATGTAGCTTCGTTTGAGCTGAAAAGTGACTGCTTTTATCTGAAACGAAGTCTTGCTTATAGGAAAACACAGAGCCTGGCATTTAACTCCGTTTGTGAAGGGAAACACAGGGCACATATCGCATCCATGAAACACACTCTGCTTTAGCGCAAACAGCACGCTCTTTCATTCTAGAGTCTCTAATATAGAGGGAAACGTGAGTGTGCTCAGATCAAAAGAACTGTGTTTCCTACACACAAGGACCATATCTAGTTCTACTCTGTTTTGAAACTGATACAAACAACAGGTCCTCCAACATCCAATGCTTTTCAGTTAAGAGCGAGAAATGTGTGAGCTTTGTGAACAATGTAGCTTTGTTTGAGCTCAAAAGTGACTGCGTTTATCTGAAAGAAGTCTTGCATGTAGGAAGACACAGAGCCAGGCATTTAACTCCGTTTCTGAAGGGAAACACAAGGCACATTTCTTATCCATGAAACACACTCTGCTTTAGAGCAAGAAGCACGCTCTTGCTTTCTAGACTCTCTAATACTGAGGGAAACGTGAGTGTGCTCAGAACAAAAGAACTGTGTTTCCTACACACACGGACCATATCTAGTTCAACTCTGTTTCTGAAACTGATACAATACACAGGTCCTCTAACATCCAATGCTTTTCTGTTAAGAGCGAGAAACGTGTGAGCTTCGTGAACAATGTTGGTTCATTTGAGCTGAAAAGTGACTGCATTTACCTGAAACGAAGTCTTGCTTGTAGGAAGACACAGGCCCTGTCATTTAACACCTTTTCTGAAGGGAAACTCAGCACATTCCTCATCCATGAAACATACTCTTCTTTAGAGCAATAAGCATGCTCTTGCTTTCTAGACTCTCTAATACAGAAGGAAACGTGAGTGTGCTCAGAACAAAAGAACTGTGTTTCCTACACACACGGACCATATCTAGTTCAACTCTGCTTCTGAAACAGACACAAACCACAGGTCCTCTAACATCCAATGCTTTTCAGTTAAGAGCGAGAAACGTGTGAGCTTCATGAACAATGTAGCTTCGTTTGAGCTGTAAAGTGACTGTGTTTACGTGAAACGAAGTCTCGCTTGAAAGAAGACACAGAGCCTGGCATCTAACTTCCTTTCTGAAGGGAAACACACAGCACAGTTCTCATCCATGAAACACACTCTGCTTTAGAGCAAGAAGCACGCTCTTGCTTTCTAGACTCTCTAATACAGAGGGAAACGTGAGTGTGCTCAGAAAAAAAGAACTGTGTTTCCTACACACACGGACCATATCTAGTTCAACTCTGTTTTTGAAACTGATACAAACCACAGGTCCTCTAAAATCCAATGCTTTTCAGTTAAGAGCAAGAAACGAGTGAGCTTCGTGAACAATGTAGGTTCATTTGAGCTGAAAAGTGACTTCATTTACCGGAAACGAAGTCTGGCTTGTAGGAAGACACAGGCCCTGTCATTTAACACCTTTTCTGATGGGAAACACAGCACATTCCTCATCCATGAAACATACTCTGCTTTAGAGCAATAAGCATGCTCTTTCTTACTAGACTCTCTAAAACAGAAGGAAACGTGATTGTGCTCAGAATAAAAGAACTGTGTTTCCTACACACACAGACCATATCTAGTTCAACTCTGTTTCTGAAACTGATACAAACCACAGGTCCTCTAACATCCAATGCTTTTAACTTAAGAGCGAGAAACGTGTGAGCTTCGTGAACAATGTAGCTTCGTTTGAGCTGAAAAGTGACTGCTTTTATCTGAAACGAAGTCTTGCTTATAGGAAAACACAGAGCCTGGCATTTAACTCCGTTTGTGAAGGGAAACACAGGGCACATATAGCATCCATGAAACACACTCTGCTTTAGCGCAAACAGCACGCTCTTGCTTTCTAGACTCTCTAATACAGAGGGAAACGTGAGTGTGCTCAGAACAAAAGAACTGTGTTTCCTACACACACGGACCATATCTAGTTCAACTCTGTTTCTGAAACTGATACAATACACAGGTCCTCTAACATCCAATGCTTTTCTGTTAAGAGCGAGAAACGTGTGAGCTTCGTGAACATTGTTGGTTCATTTGAGCTGAAAAGTGACTGCATTTACCTGAAACGAAGTCTTGCTTGTAGGAAGACACAGGCCCTGTCATTTAACACCTTTTCTGAAGGGAAACTCAGCACATTCCTCATCCATGAAACATACTCTTCTTTAGAGCAATAAGCATGCTCTTGCTTTCTAGACTCTCTAATACAGAAGGAAACGTGAGTGTGCTAAGAACAAAAGAACTGTGTTTCCTACACACACGGACCATATCTAGTTCAACTCTGCTTCTGAAACAGACACAAACCACAGGTCCTCTAACATCCAATGCTTTTCAGTTAAGAGCGAGAAACGTGTGAGCTTCATGAACAATGTAGCTTCGTTTGAGCTGTAAAGTGACTGCTTTTACGTGAAACGAAGTCTCGCTTGAAAGAAGACACAGAGCCTGGCATCTAACTTCCTTTCTGAAGGGAAACACACAGCACAGTTCTCATCCATGAAACACACTCTGCTTTAGAGCAAGAAGCACGCTCTTGCTTTCTAGACTCTCTAATACAGAGGGAAACGTGAGTGTGCTCAGAAAAAAAGAACTGTGTTTCCTACACACACGGACCATATCTAGTTCAACTCTGTTTTTGAAACTGATACAAACCACAGGTCCTCTAAAATCCAATGCTTTTCAGTTAAGAGCAAGAAACGAGTGAGCTTCGTGAACAATGTAGGTTCATTTGAGCTGAAAAGTGACTTCATTTACCGGAAACGAAGTCTGGCTTGTAGGAAAACACAGGCCCTGTCATTTAACACCTTTTCTGATGGGAAACACAGCACATTCCTCATCCATGAAACATACTCTGCTTTAGAGCAATAAGCATGCTCTTTCTTACTAGACTCTCTAAAACAGAAGGAAACGTGATTGTGCTCAGAATAAAAGAACTGTGTTTCCTACACACACAGACCATATCTAGTTCAACTCTGTTTCTGAAACTGATACAAACCACAGGTCCTCTAACATCCAATGCTTTTCACTTAAGAGCGAGAAACGTGTGAGCTTCGTGAACAATGTAGCTTCGTTTGAGCTGAAAAGTGACTGCTTTTATTTGAAACGAAGTCTTGCTTATAGGAAGACACAGAGCCTGGCATTTAACTCCGTTTGTGAAGGGAAACACAGGGCACATATCGCATCCATGAAACACACTCTGCTTTAGCGCAAACAGCACGCTCTTTCATTCTAGAGTCTCTATTATAGAGGGAAACGTGAGTGTGCTCAGATCAAAAGAACTGTGTTTCCTACACACAAGGACCATATCTAGTTCTACTCTGTTTTGAAACTGATACAAACAACAGGTCCTCTAACATCCAATGCTTTTCAGTTAAGAGCGAGAAATGTGTGAGCTTTGTGAACAATGTAGCTTCGTTTGAGCTCAAAAGTGACTGCGTTTATCTGAAACGAAGTCTTGCTTGTAGGAAGACACAGAGCCAGGCATTTAACTCCGTTTCTGAAGGGACACACAAGGCACATTTCTTATCCATGAAACACACTCTGCTTTAGAGCAAGAAACACGCTCTTGCTTTCTAGACTCTCTAATACAGAGGGAAACGTGAGTGTGCTCAGAACAAAAGAACTGTGTTTCCTACACACACGGACCATATCTAGTTCAACTCTGTTTCTGAAACTGATACAATACACAGGTCCTCTAACATCCAATGCTTTTCTGTTAAGAGCGAGAAACGTGTGAGCTTCGTGAACAATGTAGGTTCATTTGAGCTGAAAAGTGACTTCATTTACCTGAAACGAAGTCTTGCTTGTAGGAAAACACAGGCCCTGTCATTTAACACCTTTTCTGATGGGAAACACAGCACATTCCTCATCCATGAAACATACTCTGCTTTAGAGCAATAAGCATGCTCTTTCTTACTAGACTCTCTAAAACAGAAGGAAACGTGATTGTGCTCAGAATAAAAGAACTGTGTTTCCTACACACACAGACCATATCTAGTTCAACTCTGTTTCTGAAACTGATACAAACCACAGGTCCTCTAACATCCAATGCTTTTCACTTAAGAGCGAGAAACGTGTGAGCTTCGTGAACAATGTAGCTTCGTTTGAGCTGAAAAGTGACTGCTTTTATTTGAAACGAAGTCTTGCTTATAGGAAGACACAGAGCCTGGCATTTAACTCCGTTTGTGAAGGGAAACACAGGGAACATATCGCATCCATGAAACACACTCTGCTTTAGCGCAAACAGCACGCTCTTTCATTCTAGAGTCTCTAATATACAGGGAAACGTGAGTGTGCTCAGATCAAAAGAACTGTGTTTCCTACACACAAGGACCATATCTAGTTCTACTCTGTTTTGAAACTGATACAAACAACAGGTCCTCTAACATCCAATGCTTTTCAGTTAAGAGCGAGAAATGTGTGAGCTTTGTGAACAATGTAGCTTTGTTTGAGCTCAAAAGTGACTGCGTTTATCTGAAACGAAGTCTTGCTTGTAGGAAGACACAGAGCCAGGCATGTAACTCCGTTTCTGAAGGGAAAACACGGCACATTTCTTATCCATGAAACACACTCTGCTTTAGAGCAAGAAGCACATTCTTGCTTTCTAGCCTCTCTAATACAGAGGGAAACGTGAGTGTGCTCAGAACAAAAGAACTGTGTTTCCTACACCCAAGGACCATATCTAGTTCTACTCTGTTTCTGAAACTGATACAAACAACAGGTCCTCCAACATCCAATGCTTTTCAGTTAAGAGCGAGAAATGTGTGAGCTTCGTGAACAATGTAGCTTCGTTTGAGCTCAAAAGTGACTGCGTTTATCTGAAACGAAGTCTAGCTTGTAGGAATACACAGAGCCAGGCATTTAACTCCGTTTCTGAAGGGAAACACACGGCACATTTCTTATCCATGAAACACACTCTGCTTTAGAGCAAGAAGCACGCTCTTGCTTTCTAGACTCTCTAATACAGAGGTAAACGTGAGTGTGCTCAGAACAAAAGAACTGTGTTTCCTACACACACGGACCATATCTAGTTCAACTCTGTTTCTGAAACTGATACAATACACAGGTCCTCTAACATCCAATGCTTTTAACTTAAGAGCGAGAAACGTGTGAGCTTCGTGAACAATGTAGCTTCGTTTGAGCTGAAAAGTGACTGCTTTTATCTGAAACGAAGTCTTGCTTATAGGAAAACACAGAGCCTGGCATTTAACTCCGTTTGTGAAGGGAAACACAGGGCACATATAGCATCCATGAAACACACTCTGCTTTAGCGCAAACAGCACGCTCTTGCTTTCTAGACTCTCTAATACAGAGGGAAACGTGAGTGTGCTCAGAACAAAAGAACTGTGTTTCCTACACCCACGGACCATATCTAGTTCAACTCTGTTTCTGAAACTGATACAATACACAGGTCCTCTAACATCCAATGCTTTTCTGTTAAGAGCGAGAAACGTGTGAGCTTCGTGAACATTGTTGGTTCATTTGAGCTGAAAAGTGACTGCATTTACCTGAAACGAAGTCTTGCTTGTAGGAAGACACAGGCCCTGTCATTTAACACCTTTTCTGAAGGGAAACTCAGCACATTCCTCATCCATGAAACATACTCTTCTTTAGAGCAATAAGCATGCTCTTGCTTTCTAGACTCTCTAATACAGAAGGAAACGTGAGTGTGCTAAGAACAAAAGAACTGTGTTTCCTACACACACGGACCATATCTAGTTCAACTCTGCTTCTGAAACAGACACAAACCACAGGTCCTCTAACATCCAATGCTTTTCAGTTAAGAGCGAGAAACGTGTGAGCTTCATGAACAATGTAGCTTCGTTTGAGCTGTAAAGTGACTGCTTTTACGTGAAACGAAGTCTCGCTTGAAAGAAGACACAGAGCCTGGCATCTAACTTCCTTTCTGAAGGGAAACACACAGCACAGTTCTCATCCATGAAACACACTCTGCTTTAGAGCAAGAAGCACGCTCTTGCTTTCTAGACTCTCTAATACAGAGGGAAACGTGAGTGTGCTCAGAAAAAAAGAACTGTGTTTCCTACACACACGGACCATATCTAGTTCAACTCTGTTTTTGAAACTGATACAAACCACAGGTCCTCTAAAATCCAATGCTTTTCAGTTAAGAGCAAGAAACGAGTGAGCTTCGTGAACAATGTAGGTTCATTTGAGCTGAAAAGTGACTTCATTTACCGGAAACGAAGTCTGGCTTGTAGGAAAACACAGGCCCTGTCATTTAACACCTTTTCTGATGGGAAACACAGCACATTCCTCATCCATGAAACATACTCTGCTTTAGAGCAATAAGCATGCTCTTTCTTACTAGACTCTCTAAAACAGAAGGAAACGTGATTGTGCTCAGAATAAAAGAACTGTGTTTCCTACACACACAGACCATATCTAGTTCAACTCTGTTTCTGAAACTGATACAAACCACAGGTCCTCTAACATCCAATGCTTTTCACTTAAGAGCGAGAAACGTGTGAGCTTCGTGAACAATGTAGCTTCGTTTGAGCTGAAAAGTGACTGCTTTTATTTGAAACGAAGTCTTGCTTATAGGAAGACACAGAGCCTGGCATTTAACTCCGTTTGTGAAGGGAAACACAGGGCACATATCGCATCCATGAAACACACTCTGCTTTAGCGCAAACAGCACGCTCTTTCATTCTAGAGTCTCTATTATAGAGGGAAACGTGAGTGTGCTCAGATCAAAAGAACTGTGTTTCCTACACACAAGGACCATATCTAGTTCTACTCTGTTTTGAAACTGATACAAACAACAGGTCCTCTAACATCCAATGCTTTTCAGTTAAGAGCGAGAAATGTGTGAGCTTTGTGAACAATGTAGCTTCGTTTGAGCTCAAAAGTGACTGCGTTTATCTGAAACGAAGTCTTGCTTGTAGGAAGACACAGAGCCAGGCATTTAACTCCGTTTCTGAAGGGAAACACAAGGCACATTTCTTATCCATGAAACACACTCTGCTTTAGAGCAAGAAACACGCTCTTGCTTTCTAGACTCTCTAATACAGAGGGAAACGTGAGTGTGCTCAGAACAAAAGAACTGTGTTTCCTACACACACGGACCATATCTAGTTCAACTCTGTTTCTGAAACTGATACAATACACAGGTCCTCTAACATCCAATGCTTTTCTGTTAAGAGCGAGAAACGTGTGAGCTTCGTGAACAATGTAGGTTCATTTGAGCTGAAAAGTGACTTCATTTACCTGAAACGAAGTCTTGCTTGTAGGAAAACACAGGCCCTGTCATTTAACACCTTTTCTGATGGGAAACACAGCACATTCCTCATCCATGAAACATACTCTGCTTTAGAGCAATAAGCATGCTCTTTCTTACTAGACTCTCTAAAACAGAAGGAAACGTGATTGTGCTCAGAATAAAAGAACTGTGTTTCCTACACACACAGACCATATCTAGTTCAACTCTGTTTCTGAAACTGATACAAACCACAGGTCCTCTAACATCCAATGCTTTTCACTTAAGAGCGAGAAACGTGTGAGCTTCGTGAACAATGTAGCTTCGTTTGAGCTGAAAAGTGACTGCTTTTATTTGAAACGAAGTCTTGCTTATAGGAAGACACAGAGCCTGGCATTTAACTCCGTTTGTGAAGGGAAACACAGGGAACATATCGCATCCATGAAACACACTCTGCTTTAGCGCAAACAGCACGCTCTTTCATTCTAGAGTCTCTAATATACAGGGAAACGTGAGTGTGCTCAGATCAAAAGAACTGTGTTTCCTACACACAAGGACCATATCTAGTTCTACTCTGTTTTGAAACTGATACAAACAACAGGTCCTCTAACATCCAATGCTTTTCAGTTAAGAGCGAGAAATGTGTGAGCTTTGTGAACAATGTAGCTTTGTTTGAGCTCAAAAGTGACTGCGTTTATCTGAAACGAAGTCTTGCTTGTAGGAAGACACAGAGCCAGGCATGTAACTCCGTTTCTGAAGGGAAAACACGGCACATTTCTTATCCATGAAACACACTCTGCTTTAGAGCAAGAAGCACATTCTTGCTTTCTAGCCTCTCTAATACAGAGGGAAACGTGAGTGTGCTCAGAACAAAAGAACTGTGTTTCCTACACCCAAGGACCATATCTAGTTCTACTCTGTTTCTGAAACTGATACAAACAACAGGTCCTCCAACATCCAATGCTTTTCAGTTAAGAGCGAGAAATGTGTGAGCTTCGTGAACAATGTAGCTTCGTTTGAGCTCAAAAGTGACTGCGTTTATCTGAAACGAAGTCTAGCTTGTAGGAATACACAGAGCCAGGCATTTAACTCCGTTTCTGAAGGGAAACACACGGCACATTTCTTATCCATGAAACACACTCTGCTTTAGAGCAAGAAGCACGCTCTTGCTTTCTAGACTCTCTAATACAGAGGTAAACGTGAGTGTGCTCAGAACAAAAGAACTGTGTTTCCTACACACACGGACCATATCTAGTTCAACTCTGTTTCTGAAACTGATACAATACACAGGTCCTCTAACATCCAATGCTTTTCTGTTAAGAGCGAGAAACGTGTGAGCTTCGTGAACATTGTTGGTTCATTTGAGCTGAAAAGTGACTGCATTTACCTGAAACGAAGTCTTGCTTGTAGGAAGACACAGGCCCTGGCATTTAACACCTTTTCTGAAGGGAAACTCAGCACATTCCTCATCCATGAAACATACTCTTCTTTAGAGCAATAAGCATGCTCTTGCTTTCTAGACTCTCTAATACAGAAGGAAACGTGAGTGTGCTCAGAACAAAAGAACTGTGTTTCATACACACACGGACCATATCTAGTTCAACTCTGCTTCTGAAACAGACACAAACCACAGGTCCTCTAACATCCAATGCTTTTCAGTTAAGAGCGAGAAACGTTTGAGTTTCATGAACATTGTAGCTTCGTTTGAGCTGTAAAGTGACTGCGTTTACGTGAAACGAAGTCTCGCTTGAAAGAAGACACAGAGCCTGGCATCTAACTTCCTTTCTGAAGGGAAACACACAGCACAGTTCTCATCCATGAAACACACTCTGCTTTAGAGCAAGAAGCACGCTCTTGCTTTCTAGACTCTCTAATACAGAGGGAAACGTGAGTGTGCTCAGAAAAAAAGAACTGTGTTTCCTACACACACGGACCATATCTAGTTCAACTCTGTTTTTGAAACTGATACAAACCACAGGTCCTCTAAAATCCAATGCTTTTCAGTTAAGAGCAAGAAACGAGTGAGCTTCGTGAACAATGTAGGTTCATTTGAGCTGAAAAGTGACTTGATTTACCGGAAACGAAGTCTGGCTTGTAGGAAGACACAGGCCCTGTCATTTAACACCTTTTCTGATGGGAAACACAGCACATTCCTCATCCATGAAACATACTCTGCTTTAGAGCAATAAGCATGCTCTTTCTTACTAGACTCTCTAAAACAGAAGGAAACGTGATTGTGCTCAGAATAAAAGAACTGTGTTTCCTACACACACAGACCATATCTAGTTCAACTCTGTTTCTGAAACTGATACAAACCACAGGTCCTCTAACATCCAATGCTTTTCACTTAAGAGCGAGAAACGTGTGAGCTTCGTGAACAATGTAGCTTCGTTTGAGCTGAAAAGTGACTGCTTTTATCTGAAACGAAGTCTTGCTTATAGGAAAACACAGAGCCTGGCATTTAACTCCGTTTGTGAAGGGAAACACAGGGCACATATCGCATCCATAAAACACACTCTGCTTTAGCGCAAACAGCACGCTCTTTCATTCTAGAGTCTCTAATATAGAGGGAAACGTGAGTGTGCTCAGATCAAAAGAACTGTGTTTCCTACACACAAGGACCATATCTAGTTCTACTCTGTTTCTGAAACTGATACAAACAACAGGTTCTCTAACATCCAATGCTTTTCAGTTAAGAGCGAGAAATGTGTGAGCTTTGTGAACAATGTAGCTTCGTTTGAGCTCAAAAGTGGCTGCGTTTATCTGAAACGAAGTCTTGCTTGTAGGAAGACACAGAGCCAGGCATTTAACTCCGTTTCTGAAGGGAAACACACGGCACATTTCTTATCCATGAAACACACTCTGCTTTAGAGCAATAAGCATGCTCTTGCTTTCTAGACTCTCTAATACAGAGGGAAACGTGAGTGTACTCAGAACAAAAGAACTGTGTTTCCTACACACAAGGACCATATCTAGTTCTACTCTGTTTTGAAACTGATACAAACAACAGGTCCTCTAACATCCAATGCTTTTCAGTTAAGAGCGAGAAATGTGTGAGCTTTGTGAACAATGTAGCTTCGTTTGAGCTCAAAAGTGACTGCGTTTATCTGAAACGAAGTCTTGCATGTAGGAAGACACAGAGCCAGGCATTTAACTCCATTTCTGAAGGGAAACACAAGGCACATTTCTTATCCATGAAACACACTCTGCTTTAGAGCAAGAAGCACGCTCTTGCTTTCTAGACTCTCTAATACAGAGGGAAACGTGAGTGTGCTCAGAACAAAAGAACTGTGTTTCCTACACACACGGACCATATCTAGTTCAACTCTGTTTCTGAAACTGATACAATACACAGGTCCTCTAACATCCAATGCTTTTCTGTTAAGAGCGGGAAACGTGTGAGCTTCGTGAACAATGTAGGTTCATTTGAGCTGAAAAGTGACTTCATTTACCTGAAACGAAGTCTTGCTTGTAGGAAAACACAGGCCCTGTCATTTAACACCTTTTCTGATGGGAAACACAGCACATCCCTCATCCATGAAACACACTCTGCTTTAGCGCAAACAGCACGCTCTTTCATTCTAGAGTCTCTAATATAGAGGGAAACGTGAGTGTGCTCAGATCAAAAGAACTGTGTTTCCTACACACAAGGACCATATCTAGTTCTACTCTGTTTTGAAACTGATACAAACAACATGTCCTCTAACATCCAATGCTTTTCAGTTAAGAGCGAGAAATGTGTGAGCTTTGTGAACAATGTAGCTTCGTTTGAGCTCAAAAGTGACTGCGTTTATCTGAAACGAAGTCTTGCTTGTAGGAAGACACAGAGCCAGGCATTTAACTCCGTTTCTGAAGGGAAAACACGGCACATTTCTTATCCATGAAACACACTCTGCTTTAGAGCAAGAAGCACGCTCTTGCTTTCTAGCCTCTCTAATACAGAGGGAAACGTGAGTGTGCTCAGAACAAAAGAACTGTGTTTCCTACACCCAAGGACCATATCTAGTACTAC
Organism: Onychomys leucogaster; assembly: GCA_949786385.1. Classification (NCBI taxonomy): domain Eukaryota; kingdom Metazoa; phylum Chordata; class Mammalia; order Rodentia; family Cricetidae; genus Onychomys; species Onychomys leucogaster. Next base: position 43,682,289 of record OX460418.1, on the reverse strand, counting down.
TCTGTTTCTGAAACTGATACAAACAACAGGTTCTCCAACATCCAATGCTTTTCAGTTAAGAGCGAGAAATGTGTGAGCTTTGGGAACAATGTAGCTTCGTTTGAGCTCAAAAGTGACTGCGTTTATCTGAAACGAAGTCTAGCTTGTAGGAATACACAGAGCCAGGCATTTAACTCCGTTTCTGAAGGGAAACACAAGGCACATTTCTTATCCATGAAACACACTCTGCTTTAGAGCAAGAAGCACGCTCTTGCTTTCTAGAGTCTCTAATACAGAGGTAAACGTGAGTGTGCTCAGAACAAAAGAACTGTGTTTCCTACACACACGGACCATATCTAGTTCAACTCTGTTTCTGAAACTGATACAATACACAGGTCCTCTAACATCCAATGCTTTTCTGTTAAGAGCGAGAAACGTGTGAGCTTCGTGAACAATGTTGGTTCATTTGAGCTGAAAAGTGACTGCATTTACCTGAAACGAAGTCTTGCTGTAGGAAGACACAGGCCCTGTCATTTAACACCTTTTGTGAAGGGAAACTCAGCTAATTCCTCATCCATGAAACATACTCTTCTTTAGAGCAATAAGCATGCTCTTGCTTTCTAGACTCTCTAATACAGAAGGAAACGTGAGTGTGCTCAGAACAAAAGAACTGAATTTCCTACACACACGGACCATATCTAGTTCAACTCTGCTTCTGAAACAGACACAAACCACAGGTCCTCTAACATCCAATGCTTTTCAGTTAAGAGCGAGAAACGTGTGAGCTTCATGAACAATGTAGCTTCGTTTGAGCTGTAAAGTGACTGCGTTTACGTGAAACGAAGTCTCGCTTGAAAGAAGACACAGAGCCTGGCATCTAACTTCCTTTCTGAAGGGAAACACACAGCACAGTTCTCATCCATGAAACACACTCTGCTTTAGAGCAAGAAGCACGCTCTTGCTTTCTAGACTCTCTAATACAGAGGGAAACGTGAGTGTGCTCAGAAAAAAAGAACTGTGTTTCCTACACACACGGACCATATCTAGTTCAACTCTGTTTTTGAAACTGATACAAACCACAGGTCCTCTAAAATCCAATGCTTTTCAGTTAAGAGCAAGAAACGAGTGAGCTTCGTGAACAATGTAGGTTCATTTGAGCTGAAAAGTGACTTCATTTACCGGAAACGAAGTCTGGCTTGTAGGAAGACACAGGCCCTGTCATTTAACACCTTTTCTGATGGGAAACACAGCACATTCCTCATCCATGAAACATACTCTGCTTTAGAGCAATAAGCATGCTCTTTCTTACTAGACTCTCTAAAACAGAAGGAAACGTGATTGTGCTCAGAATAAAAGAACTGTGTTTTCTACACACACAGACCATATCTAGTTCAACTCTGTTTCTGAAACTGATACAAACCACAGGTCCTCTAACATCCAATGCTTTTCACTTAAGAGCGAGAAACGTGTGAGCTTCGTGAACAATGTAGCTTCGTTTGAGCTGAAAAGTGACTGCTTTTATCTGAAACGAAGTCTTGCTTATATTAAAACACAGAGCCTGGCATTTAACTCCGTTTGTGAAGGGAAACACAGGGCACATATCGCATCCATGAAACACACTCTGCTTTAGCGCAAACAGCACGCTCTTTCATTCTAGAGTCTCTAATATAGAGGGAAACGTGAGTGTGCTCAGATCAAAAGAACTGTGTTTCCTACACACAAGGACCATATCTAGTTCTACTCTGTTTCTGAAACTGATACAAACAACAGGTTCTCTAACATCCAATGCTTTTCAGTTAAGAGCGAGAAATGTGTGAGCTTTGTGAACAATGTAGCTTCGTTTGAGGTCAAAAGTGACTGCGTTTATCTGAAACGAAGTCTTGCTTGTAGGAAAACACAGGCCCTGTCATTTAACACCTTTTCTGATGGGAAACACAGCACATTCCTCATCCATGAAACACACTCTGCTTTAGCGCAAACAGCACGCTCTTTCATTCTAGAGTCTCTAATATACAGAGAAACGTGAGTGTGCTCAGATCAAAAGAACTGTGTTTCCTACACACAAGGACCATATCTAGTTCTACTCTGTTTTGAAACTGATACAAACAACATGTCCTCTAACATCCAATGCTTTTCAGTTAAGAGCGAGAAATGTGTGAGCTTTGTGAACAATGTAGCTTCGTTTGAGCTCAAAAGTGACTGCGTTTATCTGAAACGAAGTCTTGCTTGTAGGAAGACACAGAGCCAGGCATTTAACTCCATTTCTGATGGGAAAACACGGCACATTTCTTATCCATGAAACACACTCTGCTTTAGAGCAAGAAGCACGCTCTTGCTTTCTAGCCTCTCTAATACAGAGGGAAACGTGAGTGTGCTCAGAACAAAAGAACTGTGTTTCCTACACCCAAGGACCATATCTAGTTCTACTCTGTTTCTGAAACTGATACAAACAACAGGTTCTCCAACATCCAATGCTTTTCAGTTAAGAGCGAGAAATGTGTGAGCTTCGTGAACAATGTAGCTTCGTTTGAGCTCAAAAGTGACTGCGTTTATCTGAAACGAAGTCTTGCTTGTAGGAAGACACAGAGCCAGGCATTTAACACCGTTTCTGAAGGGAAACTCAGCACATTCCTCATCCATGAAACATACTCTTCTTTAGAGCAATAAGCATGCTCTTGCTTTCTAGACTCTCTAATACAGAAGGAAACGTGAGTGTGCTCAGAACAAAAGAACTGTGTTTCCTACACACACAGACCATATCTAGTTCAACTCTGCTTCTGAAACAGACATAAACCACAGGTCCTCTAACATCCAATGCTTTTCACTTAAGAGCGAGAAACGTGTGAGCTTCGTGAACAATGTACCTTCGTTTGAGCTGAAAAGTGACTGCTTTTATCTGAAACGACGTCTTGCTTATAGGAAAACACAGAGCCTGGCATTTGACTCCGTTTGTGAAGGGAAACACAGGGCACATATCGCATCCATGAAACACACTCTGCTTTAGCGCAAACAGCACGCTCTTTTATTCTAGAGTCTCTAATATAGAGGGAAACATGAGTGTGCTCAGATCAAAAGAACTGTGTTTCCTACACAAAAGGACCATATCTAGTTCTACTCTGTTTCTGAAACTGATACAAACAACAGGTTCTCTAACATCCAATGCTTTTCTGTTAAGAGCGAGAAATGTGTGAGCTTTGTGAACAATGTAGCTTCGTTTGAGCTAAAAAGTGACTGCGTTTATCTGAAATGAAGTCTTGCTTGTAGGAAGACACAGAGCCAGGCATTTAACTCCGTTTCTGAAGGGAAACACACGGCACATTTCTTATCCATGAAACACACTCTGCTTTAGAGCAAGAAGCATGCTCTTGCTTTCTAGCCTCTCTAATACAGAGGGAAACGTGAGTGTGCTCAGAACAAAAGAACTGTGTTTCCTACACACAAGGACCATATCTAGTTCTACTCTGTTTTGAAACTGATACAAACAACAGGTCCTCTAACATCCAATGCTTTTCAGTTAAGAGCGAGAAATGTGTGATCTTTGTGAACAATGTAGCTTCGTTTGAGCTCAAAAGTGACTGCGTTTATCTGAAACGAAGTCTTGCTTGTAGGAAGACACAGAGCCAGGCATTTAACACCGTTTCTGAAGGGAAACACAAGTCACATTTCTTATCCATGAAACACACTCTGCTTTAGAGCAAGAAGCACGCTCTTGCTTTCTAGACTCTCTAATACAGAGGGAAACGTGAGTGTGCTCAGAACAAAAGAACTGTGTTTCCTACACACAAGGACCATATCTAGTCCTACTCTGTTTCTGAAACTGATACAAACAACAGGTCCTCTAACGTCCAATGCTTTTCAGTTAAGTGCGAGAAATGTGTGAGCTTCGTGAACAATGTAGCTTCTTTTGAGCTCAAAAGTGACTGCGTTTATCTGAAACGAAGTCTTGCTTGTAGGAAGACACAGAGCCAGGCATTTAACTCCGTTTCTGAAGGGAAACACACGGCACATTTCTCATCCATGAAACACACTCTGCTTTAGAGCAAGAAGCACGTTCTTGGTTTTTAGACTCTCTAATACATAGGGAAACGTGAGTGTGCTCAGAACAAAAGAACTGTGTTTCCTACACACATGGACCATATCTAGTTCAACTCTGTTTCTGAAACTGATACAATACACAGGTCCTCTAACATCCAATGCTTTTCTGTTAAGAGCGAGAAACGTGTGAGCTTCGTGAACAATGTAGGTTCATTTGAGCTGAAAAGTGACTTCATTTACCTGAAACGAGGTCTTGCTTGTAGGAAGACACAGGCCCTGTCATTTAACACCTTTTCTGATGGGAAACACAGCACATTCCTCATCCATGAAACATACTCTGCTTTAGAGCAATAAGCATGCTCTTTCTTACTAGACTCTCTAAAACAGAAGGAAACGTGATTGTGCTCAGAATAAAAGAACTGTGTTTCCTACACACACAGACCATATCTAGTTCAACTCTGTTTCTGAAACTGATATAAATCACAGGTCCTCTAACATCCAATGCTTTTCACTTAGGAGCGAGAAACGTGTGAGCTTCGTGAACAATGTAGCTTCGTTTGAGCTGAAAAGTGACTGCTTTTATCTGAAACGAAGTCTTGCTTATAGGAAGACACAGAGCCTGGCATTTAACTCCGTTTGTGAAGGGAAACACAGGGTACATATCGCATCCATGAAACACACTCTGCTTTACCACAAACAGCACGCTCTTTCATTCTAGAGTCTCTAATATAGAGGGAAACGTGAGTGTGCTCAGATCAAAAGAACTGTGTTTCCTACACACAAGGACCATATCTAGTCCTACTCTGTTTTGAAACTGATACAAACAACAGGTCCTCTAACATCCAATGCTTTTCAGTTAAGAGCGAGAAATGTGTGAGCTTTGTGAACAATGTAGCTTCGTTTGAGCTCAAAAGTGACTGCGTTTATCTGAAACGAAGTCTTGCTTGTAGGAAGACACAGAGCCAGGCATTTAACTCCGTTTCTGAAGGGAAACACACGGCACATTTCTTATCCATGAAACACACTCTGCTTTAGAGCAAGAAGCACGCTCTTGCTTTCTAGACTCTCTAATACAGAGGTAAACGTGAGTGTACTCAGAACAAAAGAACTGTGTTTCCTACACACAAGGACCATATCTAGTTCTACTCTGTTTTGAAACTGATACAAACAACAGGTCCTCTAACATCCAATGCTTTTCAGTTAAGAGCGAGAAATGTGTGAGCTTTGTGAACAATGTAGCTTTGTTTGAGCTCAAAAGTGACTGCGTTTATCTGAAACGAAGTCTTGCATGTAGGAAGACACAGAGCCAGGCATTTAACTCCATTTCTGAAGGGAAACACAAGGCACATTTCTTATCCATGAAACACACTCTGCTTTAGAGCAAGAAGCACGCTCTTGCTTTCTAGACTCTCTAATACAGAGGGAAACATGAGTGTGCTCAGAACAAAAGAACTGTGTTTCCTACACACACGGACCATATCTAGTTCAACTCTGTTTCTGAAACTGATACAATACACAGGTCCTCTAACATCCAATGCTTTTCTGTTAAGAGCGAGAAACGTGTGAGCTTCGTGAACAATGTAGGTTCATTTGAGCTGAAAAGTGACTTCATTTACCTGAAACGAAGTCTTGCTTGTAGGAAAACACAGGCCCTGTCATTTAACACCTTTTCTGATGGGAAACACAGCACATCCCTCATCCAAGAAACACACTCTGCTTTAGCGCAAACAGCACGCTCTTTCATTCTAGAGTCTCTAATATAGAGGGAAACGTGAGTGTGCTCAGATCAAAAGAACTGTGTTTCCTACACACAAGGACCATATCTAGTTCTACTCTGTTTTGAAACTGATACAAACAACATGTCCTCTAACATCCAATGCTTTTCAGTTAAGAGCGAGAAATGTGTGAGCTTTGTGAACAATGTAGCTTCGTTTGAGCTCAAAAGTGACTGCGTTTATCTGAAACGAAGTCTTGCTTGTAGGAAGACACAGAGCCAGGCATTTAACTCCGTTTCTGAAGGGAAAACACGGCACATTTCTTATCCATGAAACACACTCTGCTTTAGAGCAAGAAGCACGCTCTTGCTTTCTAGCCTCTCTAATACAGAGGGAAACGTGAGTGTGCTCAGAACAAAAGAACTGTGTTTCCTACACCCAAGGACCATATCTAGTACTACTCTGTTTCTGAAACTGATACAAACAACAGGTTCTCCAACATCCAATGCTTTTCAGTTAAGAGAGAGAAATGTGTGAGCTTTGGGAACAATGTAGCTTCGTTTGAGCTCAAAATTGACTGCGTTTATCTGAAACGAAGTCTAGCTTGTAGGAATACACAGAGCCAGGTATTTAACTCCGTTTCTGAAGGGAAACACAGGGCACATATCGCATCCATGAAACACACTCTGCTTTAGCGCAAACAGCACGCTCTTTCATTCTAGAGTCTCTATTATAGAGGGAAACGTGAGTGTGCTCAGATCAAAAGAACTGTGTTTCCTACACACAAGGACCATATCTAGTTCTACTCTGTTTTGAAACTGATACAAACAACAGGTCCTCTAACATCCAATGCTTTTCAGTTAAGAGCGAGAAATGTGTGAGCTTTGTGAACAATGTAGCTTCGTTTGAGCTCAATAGTGACTGCGTTTATCTGAAACGAAGTCTTGCTTGTAGGAAGACACAGAGCCAGGCATTTAACTCCGTTTCTGAAGGGAAACACAAGGCACATTTCTTATCCATGAAACACACTCTGCTTTAGAGCAAGAAACACGCTCTTGCTTTCTAGACTCTCTAATACAGAGGTAAACGTGAGTGTGCTCAGAACAAAAGAACTGTGTTTCCTACACACACGGACCATATCTAGTTCAACTCTGTTTCTGAAACTGATACAATACACAGGTCCTCTAACATCCAATGCTTTTCTGTTAAGAGCGAGAAACGTGTGAGCTTAGTGAACAATGTAGGTTCATTTGAGCTGAAAAGTGACTTCATTTACCTGAAACGAAGTCTTGCTTGTAGGAAAACACAGGCCCTGTCATTTAACACCTTTTCTGATGGGAAACACAGCACATTCCTCATCCATGAAACATACTCTGCTTTAGAGCAATAAGCATGCTCTTTCTTACTAGACTCTCTAAAACAGAAGGAAACGTGATTGTGCTCAGAATAAAAGAACTGTGTTTCCTACACACACAGACCATATCTAGTTCAACTCTGTTTCTGAAACTGATACAAACCACAGGTCCTCTAACATCCAATGCTTTTCACTTAAGAGCGAGAAACGTGTGAGCTTCGTGAACAATGTAGCTTCGTTTGAGCTGAAAAGTGACTGCTTTTATTTGAAACGAAGTCTTGCTTATAGGAAGACACAGAGCCTGGCATTTAACTCCATTTGTGAAGGGAAACACAGGGCACATATCGCATCCATGAAACACACTCTGCTTTAGCGCAAACAGCACGCTCTTTCATTCTAGAGTCTCTAATATACAGGGAAACGTGAGTGTGCTCATATCAAAAGAACTGTGTTTCCTACACACAAGGACCATATCTAGTTCTACTCTGTTTTGAAACTGATACAAACAACAGGTCCTCTAACATCCAATGCTTTTCAGTTAAGAGCGAGAAATGTGTGAGCTTTGTGAACAATGTAGCTTTGTTTGAGCTCAAAAGTGACTGCGTTTATCTGAAACGAAGTCTTGCTTGTAGGAAGACACAGAGCCAGGCATTTAACTCCGTTTCTGAAGGGAAAACACGGCACATTTCTTATCCATGAAACACACTCTGCTTTAGAGCAAGAAGCACATTCTTGCTTTCTAGCCTCTCTAATACAGAGGGAAACGTGAGTGTGCTCAGAACAAAAGAACTGTGTTTCCTACACCCAAGGACCATATCTAGTTCTACTCTGTTTCTGAAACTGATACAAACAAGAGGTCCTCCAACATCCAATGCTTTTCAGTTAAGAGCGAGAAATGTGTGAGCTTCGTGAACAATGTAGCTTCGTTTGAGCTCAAAAGTGACTGCGTTTATCTGAAATGAAGTCTAGCTTGTAGGAATACACAGAGCCAGGCATTTAACTCCGTTTCTGAAGGGAAACACACGGCACATTTCTTATCCATGAAACACACTCTGCTTTAGAGCAAGAAGCACGCTCTTGCTTTCTAGACTCTCTAATAGAGATGTAAACGTGAGTGTGCTCAGAACAAAAGAACTGTGTTTCCTACACACACGGACCATATCTAGTTCAACTCTGTTTCTGAAACTGATACAATACACAGGTCCTCTAACATCCAATGCTTTTCTGTTAAGAGCGAGAAACATGTGAGCTTCGTGAACAATGTTGGTTCATTTGAGCTGAAAAGTGACTGCATTTACCTGAAACGAAGTCTTGCTTGTAGGAAGACACAGGCCCTGTCATTTAACACCTTTTCTGATGGGAAACACAGCACATTCCTCATCCATGAAACATACTCTGCTTTAGAGCAATAAGCATGCTCTTTCTTACTAGACTCTCTAAAACAGAAGGAAACGTGATTGTGCTCAGAATAAAAGAACTGTGTTTCCTACACACACAGACCATATCTAGTTCAACTCTGTTTCTGAAACTGATACAAACCACAGGTCCTCTAACATCCAATGCTTTTCACTTAAGAGCGAGAAACGTGTGAGCTTCGTGAACAATGTAGCTTCGTTTGAGCTGAAAAGTGACTGCTTTTATCTGAAACAAAGTCTTGCTTATAGGAAAACACAGAGCCTGGCATTTAACTCCGTTTGTGAAGGGAAACACAGGGCACATATCGCATCCATGAAACACACTCTGCTTTAGCGCAAACAGCACGCTCTTTCATTCTAGAGTCTCTAATATAGAGGGAAACGTGAGTGTGCTCAGATCAAAAGAACTGTGTTTCCTACACACAAGGACCATATCTAGTTCTACTCTGTTTCTGAAACTGATACAAACAACAGGTTCTCTAACATCCAATGCTTTTCAGTTAAGAGCGAGAAATGTGTGAGCTTTGTGAACAATGTAGCTTCGTTTGAGCTCAAAAGTGGCTGCGTTTATCTGAAACGAAGTCTTGCTTGTAGGAAGACACAGAGCCAGGCATTTAACTCCGTTTCTGAAGGGAAACACACGGCACATTTCTTATCCATGAAACACACTCTGCTTTAGAGCAAGAAGCACGCTCTTGCTTTCTAGACTCTCTAATACAGAGGGAAACGTGAGTGTACTCAGAACAAAAGAACTGTGTTTCCTACACACAAGGACCATATCTAGTTCTACTCTGTTTTGAAACTGATACAAACAACAGGTCCTCTAACATCCAATGCTTTTCAGTTAAGAGCGAGAAATGTGTGAGCTTTGTGAACAATGTAGCTTCGTTTGAGCTCAAAAGTGACTGCGTTTATCTGAAACGAAGTCTTGCATGTAGGAAGACACAGAGCCAGGCATTTAACTCCATTTCTGAAGGGAAACACAAGGCACATTTCTTATCCATGAAACACACTCTGCTTTAGAGCAAGAAGCACGCTCTTGCTTTCTAGACTCTCTAATACAGAGGGAAACGTGAGTGTGCTCAGAACAAAAGAACTGTGTTTCCTACACACACGGACCATATCTAGTTCAACTATGTTTCTGAAACTGATACAATACACAGGTCCTCTAACATCCAATGCTTTTCTGTTAAGAGCGAGAAACGTGTGAGCTTCGTGAACAATGTAGGTTCATTTGAGCTGAAAAGTGACTTCATTTACCTGAAACGAAGTCTTGCTTGTAGGAAAACACAGGCCCTGTCATTTAACACCTTTTCTGATGGGAAACACAGCACATCCCTCATCCATGAAACACACTCTGCTTTAGCGCAAACAGCACGCTCTTTCATTCTAGAGTCTCTAATATAGAGGGAAACGTGAGTGTGCTCAGATCAAAAGAACTGTGTTTCCTACACACAAGGACCATATCTAGTTCTACTCTGTTTTGAAACTGATACAAACAACAGGTCCTCTAACATCCAATGCTTTTCAGTTAAGAGCGAGAAATGTGTGAGCTTTGTGAACAATGTAGCTTCGTTTGAGCTCAAAAGTGACTGCGTTTATCTGAAACGAAGTCTTGCATGTAGGAAGACACAGAGCCAGGCATTTAACTCCATTTCTGAAGGGAAACACAAGGCACATTTCTTATCCATGAAACACACTCTGCTTTAGAGCAAGAAGCACGCTCTTGCTTTCTAGACTCTCTAATACAGAGGGAAACGTCAGTGTGCTCAGAACAAAAGAACTGTGTTTCCTACACACACGGACCATATCTAGTTCAACTCTGATTCTGAAACTGATACAATACACAGGTCCTCTAACATCCAATGCTTTTCTGTTAAGAGCGAGAAACGTGTGAGCTTCGTGAACAATGTAGGTTCATTTGAGCTGAAAAGTGACTTCATTTACCTGAAACGAAGTCTTGCTTGTAGGAAAACACAGGCCCTGTCATTTAACACCTTTTCTGATGGGAAACACAGCACATCCGTCATCCATGAAACACACTCTGCTTTAGCGCAAACAGCACGCTCTTTCATTCTAGAGTCTCTAATATAGAGGGAAACGTGAGTGTGCTCAGATCAAAAGAACTGTGTTTCCTACACACAAGGACCATATCTAGTTCTACTCTGTTTTGAAACTGATACAAACAACATGTCCTCTAACATCCAATGCTTTTCAGTTAAGAGCGAGAAATGTGTGAGCTTTGTGAACAATGTAGCTTCGTTTGAGCTCAAAAGTGACTGCGTTTATCTGAAACGAAGTCTTGCTTGTAGGAAGACACAGAGCCAGGCATTTAACTCCGTTTCTGAAGGGAAAACACGGCACATTTCTTATCCATGAAACACACTCTGCTTTAGAGCAAGAAGCACGCTCTTGCTTTCTAGCCTCTCTAATACAGAGGGAAACGTGAGTGTGCTCAGAACAAAAGAACTGTGTTTCCTACACCCAAGGACCATATCTAGTACTACTCTGTTTCTGAAACTGATACAAACCACAGGTCCTCTAACATCCAATGCTTTTCAGTTAAGAGCGAGAAATGTGTGAGCTTTGGGAACAATGTAGCTTCGTTTGAGCTCAAAAGTGACTGCGTTTATCTGAAACGAAGTCTAGCTTGTAGGAATACACAGAGCCAGGCATTTAACTCCGTTTCTGAAGGGAAACACAAGGCACATTTCTTATCCATGAAACACACTCTGCTTTAGAGCAAGAAGCACGCTCTTGCTTTCTAGAGTCTCTAATACAGAGGTAAACGTGAGTGTGCTCAGAACAAAAGAACTGTGTTTCCTACACACACGGACCATATCTAGTTCAACTCTGTTTCTGAAACTGATACAATACACAGGTCCTCTAACATCCAATGCTTTTCTGTTAAGAGCGAGAAACGTGTGAGCTTCGTGAACAATGTTGGTTCATTTGAGCTGAAAAGTGACTGCATTTACCTGAAACGAAGTCTTGCTGTAGGAAGACACAGGCCCTGTCATTTAACACCTTTTCTGATGGGAAACACAGCACATTCCTCATCCATGAAACATACTCTGCTTTAGAGCAATAAGCATGCTCTTTCTTACTAGACTCTCTAAAACAGAAGGAAACGTGATTGTGCTCAGAATAAAAGAACTGTGTTTTCTACACACACAGACCATATCTAGTTCAACTCTGTTTCTGAAACTGATACAAACCACAGGTCCTCTAACATCCAATGCTTTTCACTTAAGAGCGAGAAACGTGTGAGCTTCGTGAACAATGTAGCTTCGTTTGAGCTGAAAAGTGACTGCTTTTATCTGAAACGAAGTCTTGCTTATATTAAAACACAGAGCCTGGCATTTAACTCCGTTTGTGAAGGGAAACACAGGGCACATATCGCATCCATGAAACACACTCTGCTTTAGCGCAAACAGCACGCTCTTTCATTCTAGAGTCTCTAATATAGAGGGAAACGTGAGTGTGCTCAGATCAAAAGAACTGTGTTTCCTACACACAAGGACCATATCTAGTTCTACTCTGTTTCTGAAACTGATACAAACAACAGGTTCTCTAACATCCAATGCTTTTCAGTTAAGAGCGAGAAATGTGTGAGCTTTGTGAACAATGTAGCTTCGTTTGAGGTCAAAAGTGACTGCGTTTATCTGAAACGAAGTCTTGCTTGTAGGAAAACACAGGCCCTGTCATTTAACACCTTTTCTGATGGGAAACACAGCACATTCCTCATCCATGAAACACACTCTGCTTTAGCGCAAACAGCACGCTCTTTCATTCTAGAGTCTCTAATATACAGAGAAACGTGAGTGTGCTCAGATCAAAAGAACTGTGTTTCCTACACACAAGGACCATATCTAGTTCTACTCTGTTTTGAAACTGATACAAACAACATGTCCTCTAACATCCAATGCTTTTCAGTTAAGAGCGAGAAATGTGTGAGCTTTGTGAACAATGTAGCTTCGTTTGAGCTCAAAAGTGACTGCGTTTATCTGAAACGAAGTCTTGCTTGTAGGAAGACACAGAGCCAGGCATTTAACTCCATTTCTGATGGGAAAACACGGCACATTTCTTATCCATGAAACACACTCTGCTTTAGAGCAAGAAGCACGCTCTTGCTTTCTAGCCTCTCTAATACAGAGGGAAACGTGAGTGTGCTCAGAACAAAAGAACTGTGTTTCCTACACCCAAGGACCATATCTAGTTCTACTCTGTTTCTGAAACTGATACAAACAACAGGTTCTCCAACATCCAATGCTTTTCAGTTAAGAGCGAGAAATGTGTGAGCTTCGTGAACAATGTAGCTTCGTTTGAGCTCAAAAGTGACTGCGTTTATCTGAAACGAAGTCTTGCTTGTAGGAAGACACAGAGCCAGGCATTTAACACCGTTTCTGAAGGGAAACTCAGCACATTCCTCATCCATGAAACATACTCTTCTTTAGAGCAATAAGCATGCTCTTGCTTTCTAGACTCTCTAATACAGAAGGAAACGTGAGTGTGCTCAGAACAAAAGAACTGTGTTTCCTACACACACAGACCATATCTAGTTCAACTCTGCTTCTGAAACAGACATAAACCACAGGTCCTCTAACATCCAATGCTTTTCACTTAAGAGCGAGAAACGTGTGAGCTTCGTGAACAATGTACCTTCGTTTGAGCTGAAAAGTGACTGCTTTTATCTGAAACGACGTCTTGCTTATAGGAAAACACAGAGCCTGGCATTTGACTCCGTTTGTGAAGGGAAACACAGGGCACATATCGCATCCATGAAACACACTCTGCTTTAGCGCAAACAGCACGCTCTTTTATTCTAGAGTCTCTAATATAGAGGGAAACATGAGTGTGCTCAGATCAAAAGAACTGTGTTTCCTACACAAAAGGACCATATCTAGTTCTACTCTGTTTCTGAAACTGATACAAACAACAGGTTCTCTAACATCCAATGCTTTTCTGTTAAGAGCGAGAAATGTGTGAGCTTTGTGAACAATGTAGCTTCGTTTGAGCTCAAAAGTGACTGCGTTTATCTGAAATGATGTCTTGCTTGTAGGAAGACACAGAGCCAGTCATTTAACTCCGTTTCTGAAGGGAAACACACGGCACATTTCTTATCCATGAAACACACTCTGCTTTAGAGCAAGAAGCATGCTCTTGCTTTCTAGCCTCTCTAATACAGAGGGAAACGTGAGTGTGCTCAGAACAAAAGAACTGTGTTTCCTACACACAAGGACCATATCTAGTTCTACTCTGTTTTGAAACTGATACAAACAACAGGTCCTCTAACATCCAATGCTTTTCAGTTAAGAGCGAGAAATGTGTGATCTTTGTGAACAATGTAGCTTCGTTTGAGCTCAAAAGTGACTGCGTTTATCTGAAACGAAGTCTTGCTTGTAGGAAGACACAGAGCCAGGCATTTAACACCGTTTCTGAAGGGAAACACAAGTCACATTTCTTATCCATGAAACACACTCTGCTTTAGAGCAAGAAGCACGCTCTTGCTTTCTAGACTCTCTAATACAGAGGGAAACGTGAGTGTGCTCAGAACAAAAGAACTGTGTTTCCTACACACAAGGACCATATCTAGTTCTACTCTGTTTCTGAAACTGATACAAACAACAGGTCCTCTAACGTCCAATGCTTTTCAGTTAAGTGCGAGAAATGTGTGAGCTTCGTGAACAATGTAGCTTCTTTTGAGCTCAAAAGTGACTGCGTTTATCTGAAACGAAGTCTTGCTTGTAGGAAGACACAGAGCCAGGCATTTAACTCCGTTTCTGAAGGGAAACACACGGCACATTTCTCATCCATGAAACACACTCTGCTTTAGAGCAAGAAGCACGTTCTTGGTTTCTAGACTCTCTAATACATAGGGAAACGTGAGTGTGCTCAGAACAAAAGAACTGTGTTTCCTACACACATGGACCATATCTAGTTCAACTCTGTTTCTGAAACTGATACAATACACAGGTCCTCTAACATCCAATGCTTTTCTGTTAAGAGCGAGAAACGTGTGAGCTTCGTGAACAATGTAGGTTCATTTGAGCTGAAAAGTGACTTCATTTACCTGAAACGAGGTCTTGCTTGTAGGAAGACACAGGCCCTGTCATTTAACACCTTTTCTGATGGGAAACACAGCACATTCCTCATCCATGAAACATACTCTGCTTTAGAGCAATAAGCATGCTCTTTCTTACTAGACTCTCTAAAACAGAAGGAAACGTGATTGTGCTCAGAATAAAAGAACTGTGTTTCCTACACACACAGACCATATCTAGTTCAACTCTGTTTCTGAAACTGATATAAATCACAGGTCCTCTAACATCCAATGCTTTTCACTTAGGAGCGAGAAACGTGTGAGCTTCGTGAACAATGTAGCTTCGTTTGAGCTGAAAAGTGACTGCTTTTATCTGAAACGAAGTCTTGCTTATAGGAAGACACAGAGCCTGGCATTTAACTCCGTTTGTGAAGGGAAACACAGGGTACATATCGCATCCATGAAACACACTCTGCTTTAGCACAAACAGCACGCTCTTTCATTCTAGAGTCTCTAATATAGAGGGAAACGTGAGTGTGCTCAGATCAAAAGAACTGTGTTTCCTACACACAAGGACCATATCTAGTCCTACTCTGTTTTGAAACTGATACAAACAACAGGTCCTCTAACATCCAATGCTTTTCAGTTAAGAGCGAGAAATGTGTGAGCTTTGTGAACAATGTAGCTTCGTTTGAGCTCAAAAGTGACTGCGTTTATCTGAAACGAAGTCTTGCTTGTAGGAAGACACAGAGCCAGGCATTTAACTCCGTTTCTGAAGGGAAACACACGGCACATTTCTTATCCATGAAACACACTCTGCTTTAGAGCAAGAAGCACGCTCTTGCTTTCTAGACTCTCTAATACAGAGGGAAACGTGAGTGTACTCAGAACAAAAGAACTGTGTTTCCTACACACAAGGACCATATCTAGTTCTACTCTGTTTTGAAACTGATACAAACAACAGGTCCTCTAACATCCAATGCTTTTCAGTTAAGAGCGAGAAATGTGTGAGCTTTGTGAACAATGTAGCTTTGTTTGAGCTCAAAAGTGACTGCGTTTATCTGAAACGAAGTCTTGCATGTAGGAAGACACAGAGCCAGGCATTTAACTCCATTTCTGAAGGGAAACACAAGGCACATTTCTTATCCATGAAACACACTCTGCTTTAGAGCAAGAAGCACGCTCTTGCTTTCTAGACTCTCTAATACAGAGGGAAACATGAGTGTGCTCAGAACAAAAGAACTGTGTTTCCTACACACACGGACCATATCTAGTTCAACTCTGTTTCTGAAACTGATACAATACACAGGTCCTCTAACATCCAATGCTTTTCTGTTAAGAGCGAGAAACGTGTGAGCTTCGTGAACAATGTAGGTTCATTTGAGCTGAAAAGTGACTTCATTTACCTGAAACGAAGTCTTGCTTGTAGGAAAACACAGGCCCTGTCATTTAACACCTTTTCTGATGGGAAACACAGCACATCCCTCATCCATGAAACACACTCTGCTTTAGCGCAAACAGCACGCTCTTTCATTCTAGAGTCTCTAATATAGAGGGAAACGTGAGTGTGCTCAGATCAAAAGAACTGTGTTTCCTACACACAAGGACCATATCTAGTTCTACTCTGTTTTGAAACTGATACAAACAACATGTCCTCTAACATCCAATGCTTTTCAGTTAAGAGCGAGAAATGTGTGAGCTTTGTGAACAATGTAGCTTCGTTTGAGCTCAAAAGTGACTGCGTTTATCTGAAACGAAGTCTTGCTTGTAGGAAGACACAGAGCCAGGCATTTAACTCCGTTTCTGAAGGGAAAACACGGCACATTTCTTATCCATGAAACACACTCTGCTTTAGAGCAAGAAGCACGCTCTTGCTTTCTAGCCTCTCTAATACAGAGGGAAACGTGAGTGTGCTCAGAACAAAAGAACTGTGTTTCCTACACCCAAGGACCATATCTAGTACTACTCTGTTTCTGAAACTGATACAAACAACAGGTTCTCCAACATCCAATGCTTTTCAGTTAAGAGCGAGAAATGTGTGAGCTTTGTCAACAATGTAGCTTCGTTTGAGCTCAAAATTGACTGCGTTTATCTGAAACGAAGTCTAGCTTGTAGGAATACACAGAGCCAGGTATTTAACTCCGTTTCTGAAGGGAAACACAGGGCACATATCGCATCCATGAAACACACTCTGCTTTAGCGCAAACAGCACGCTCTTTCATTCTAGAGTCTCTATTATAGAGGGAAACGTGAGTGTGCTCAGATCAAAAGAACTGTGTTTCCTACACACAAGGACCATATCTAGTTCTACTCTGTTGTGAAACTGATACAAACAACAGGTCCTCTAACATCCAATGCTTTTCAGTTAAGAGCGAGAAATGTGTGAGCTTTGTGAACAATGTAGCTTCGTTTGAGCTCAAAAGTGACTGCGTTTATCTGAAACGAAGTCTTGCTTGTAGGAAGACACAGAGCCAGGCATTTAACTCCGTTTCTGAAGGGAAACACAAGGCACATTTCTTATCCATGAAACACACTCTGCTTTAGAGCAAGAAACACGCTCTTGCTTTCTAGACTCTCTAATACAGAGGTAAACGTGAGTGTGCTCAGAACAAAAGAACTGTGTTTCCTACACACACGGACCATATCTAGTTCAACTCTGTTTCTGAAACTGATACAATACACAGGTCCTCTAACATCCAATGCTTTTCTGTTAAGAGCGAGAAACGTGTGAGCTTCGTGAACAATGTAGGTTCATTTGAGCTGAAAAGTGACTTCATTTACCTGAAACGAAGTCTTGCTTGTAGGAAAACACAGGCCCTGTCATTTAACACCTTTTCTGATGGGAAACACAGCACATTCCTCATCCATGAAACATACTCTGCTTTAGAGCAATAAGCATGCTCTTTCTTACTAGACTCTCTAAAACAGAAGGAAACGTGATTGTGCTCAGAATAAAATAACTGTGTTTCCTACACACACAGACCATATCTAGTTCAACTCTGTTTCTGAAACTGATACAAACCACAGGTCCTCTAACATCCAATGCTTTTCACTTAAGAGCGAGAAACGTGTGAGCTTCGTGAACAATGTAGCTTCGTTTGAGCTGAAAAGTGACTGCTTTTATTTGAAACGAAGTCTTGCTTATAGGAAGACACAGAGCCTGGCATTTAACTCCATTTGTGAAGGGAAACACAGGGCACATATCGCATCCATGAAACACACTCTGCTTTAGCGCAAACAGCACGCTCTTTCATTCTAGAGTCTCTAATATACAGGGAAACGTGAGTGTGCTCATATCAAAAGAACTGTGTTTCCTACACACAAGGACCATATCTAGTTCTACTCTGTTTTGAAACTGATACAAACAACAGGTCCTCTAACATCCAATGCTTTTCAGTTAAGAGCGAGAAATGTGTGAGCTTTGTGAACAATGTAGCTTTGTTTGAGCTCAAAAGTGACTGCGTTTATCTGAAACGAAGTCTTGCTTGTAGGAAGACACAGAGCCAGGCATTTAACTCCGTTTCTGAAGGGAAAACACGGCACATTTCTTATCCATGAAACACACTCTGCTTTAGAGCAAGAAGCACATTCTTGCTTTCTAGCCTCTCTAATACAGAGGGAAACGTGAGTGTGCTCAGAACAAAAGAACTGTGTTTCCTACACCCAAGGACCATATCTAGTTCTACTCTGTTTCTGAAACTGATACAAACAAGAGGTCCTCCAACATCCAATGCTTTTCAGTTAAGAGCGAGAAATGTGTGAGCTTCGTGAACAATGTAGCTTCGTTTGAGCTCAAAAGTGACTGCGTTTATCTGAAACGAAGTCTAGCTTGTAGGAATACACAGAGCCAGGCATTTAACTCCGTTTCTGAAGGGAAACACACGGCACATTTCTTATCCATGAAACACACTCTGCTTTAGAGCAAGAAGCACGCTCTTGCTTTCTAGACTCTCTAATAGAGATGTAAACGTGAGTGTGCTCAGAACAAAAGAACTGTGTTTCCTACACACACGGACCATATCTAGTTCAACTCTGTTTCTGAAACTGATACAATACACAGGTCCTCTAACATCCAATGCTTTTCTGTTAAGAGCGAGAAACATGTGAGCTTCGTGAACAATGTTGGTTCATTTGAGCTGAAAAGTGACTGCATTTACCTGAAACGAAGTCTTGCTTGTAGGAAGACACAGGCCCTGTCATTTAACACCTTTTCTGATGGGAAACACAGCACATTCCTCATCCATGAAACATACTCTGCTTTAGAGCAATAAGCATGCTCTTTCTTACTAGACTCTCTAAAACAGAAGGAAACGTGATTGTGCTCAGAATAAAAGAACTGTGTTTCCTACACACACAGACCATATCTAGTTCAACTCTGTTTCTGAAACTGATACAAACCACAGGTCCTCTAACATCCAATGCTTTTCACTTAAGAGCGAGAAACGTGTGAGCTTCGTGAACAATGTAGCTTCGTTTGAGCTGAAAAGTGACTGCTTTTATCTGAAACAAAGTCTTGCTTATAGGAAAACACAGAGCCTGGCATTTAACTCCGTTTGTGAAGGGAAACACAGGGCACATATCGCATCCATGAAACACACTCTGCTTTAGCGCAAACAGCACGCTCTTTCATTCTAGAGTCTCTAATATAGAGGGAAACGTGAGTGTGCTCAGATCAAAAGAACTGTGTTTCCTACACACAAGGACCATATCTAGTTCTACTCTGTTTCTGAAACTGATACAAACAACAGGTTCTCTAACATCCAATGCTTTTCAGTTAAGAGCGAGAAATGTGTGAGCTTTGTGAACAATGTAGCTTCGTTTGAGCTCAAAAGTGGCTGCGTTTATCTGAAACGAAGTCTTGCTTGTAGGAAGACACAGAGCCAGGCATTTAACTCCGTTTCTGAAGGGAAACACACGGCACATTTCTTATCCATGAAACACACTCTGCTTTAGAGCAAGAAGCACGCTCTTGCTTTCTAGACTCTCTAATACAGAGGGAAACGTGAGTGTACTCAGAACAAAAGAACTGTGTTTCCTACACACAAGGACCATATCTAGTTCTACTCTGTTTTGAAACTGATACAAACAACAGGTCCTCTAACATCCAATGCTTTTCAGTTAAGAGCGAGAAATGTGTGAGCTTTGTGAACAATGTAGCTTCGTTTGAGCTCAAAAGTGACTGCGTTTATCTGAAACGAAGTCTTGCATGTAGGAAGACACAGAGCCAGGCATTTAACTCCATTTCTGAAGGGAAACACAAGGCACATTTCTTATCCATGAAACACACTCTGCTTTAGAGCAAGAAGCACGCTCTTGCTTTCTAGACTCTCTAATACAGAGGGAAACGTGAGTGTGCTCAGAACAAAAGAACTGTGTTTCCTACACACACGGACCATATCTAGTTCAACTATGTTT
Organism: Onychomys leucogaster; assembly: GCA_949786385.1. Classification (NCBI taxonomy): domain Eukaryota; kingdom Metazoa; phylum Chordata; class Mammalia; order Rodentia; family Cricetidae; genus Onychomys; species Onychomys leucogaster. Next base: position 43,662,333 of record OX460418.1, on the reverse strand, counting down.
CTGAAACTGATACAATACACAGGTCCTCTAACATCCAATGCTTTTCTGTTAAGAGCGAGAAACGTGTGAGCTTCGTGAACAATGTAGGTTCATTTGAGCTGAAAAGTGACTTCATTTACCTGAAACGAAGTCTTGCTTGTAGGAAAACACAGGCCCTGTCATTTAACACCTTTTCTGATGGGAAACACAGCACATCCCTCATCCATGAAACACACTCTGCTTTAGCGCAAACAGCACACTCTTTCATTCTAGAGTCTCTAATATAGAGGGAAACGTGAGTGTGCTCAGATCAAAAGAACTGTGTTTCCTACACACAAGGACCATATCTAGTTCTACTCTGTTTTGAAACTGATACAAACAACAGGTCCTCTAACATCCAATGCTTTTCAGTTAAGAGCGAGAAATGTGTGAGCTTTGTGAACAATGTAGCTTCGTTTGAGCTCAAAAGTGACTGCGTTTATCTGAAACGAAGTCTTGCATGTAGGAAGACACAGAGCCAGGCATTTAACTCCATTTCTGAAGGGAAACACAAGGCACATTTCTTATCCATGAAACACACTCTGCTTTAGAGCAAGAAGCACGCTCTTGCTTTCTAGACTCTCTAATACAGAGGGAAACGTGAGTGTGCTCAGAACAAAAGAACTGTGTTTCCTACACACACGGACCATATCTAGTTCAACTCTGATTCTGAAACTGATACAATACACAGGTCCTCTAACATCCAATGCTTTTCTGTTAAGAGCGAGAAACGTGTGAGCTTCGTGAACAATGTAGGTTCATTTGAGCTGAAAAGTGACTTCATTTACCTGAAACGAAGTCTTGCTGTAGGAAGACACAGGCCCTGTCATTTAACACCTTTTGTGAAGGGAAACTCAGCTAATTCCTCATCCATGAAACATACTCTTCTTTAGAGCAATAAGCATGCTCTTGCTTTCTAGACTCTCTAATACAGAAGGAAACGTGAGTGTGCTCAGTACAAAAGAACTGAATTTCCTACACACACGGACTATATCTAGTTCAACTCTGCTTCTGAAACAGACACAAACCACAGGTCCTCTAACATCCAATGCTTTTCAGTTAAGAGCGAGAAACGTGTGAGCTTCATGAACAATGTAGCTTCGTTTGAGCTGTAAAGTGACTGCGTTTACGTGAAACGAAGTCTCGCTTGAAAGAAGACACAGAGCCTGGCATCTAACTTCCTTTCTGAAGGGAAACACACAGCACAGTTCTCATCCATGAAACACACTCTGCTTTAGAGCAAGAAGCACGCTCTTGCTTTCTAGACTCTCTAATACAGAGGGAAACGTGAGTGTGCTCAGAAAAAAAGAACTGTGTTTCCTACACACACGGACCATATCTAGTTCAACTCTGTTTTTGAAACTGATACAAACCACAGGTCCTCTAAAATCCAATGCTTTTCAGTTAAGAGCAAGAAACGAGTGAGCTTCGTGAACAATGTAGGTTCATTTGAGCTGAAAAGTGACTTCATTTACCGGAAACGAAGTCTGGCTTGTAGGAAGACACAGGCCCTGTCATTTAACACCTTTTCTGATGGGAAACACAGCACATTCCTCATCCATGAAACATACTCTGCTTTAGAGCAATAAGCATGCTCTTTCTTACTAGACTCTGTAAAACAGAAGGAAACGTGATTGTGCTCAGAATAAAAGAACTGTGTTTTCTACACACACAGACCATATCTAGTTCAACTCTGTTTCTGAAACTGATACAAACCACAGGTCCTCTAACATCCAATGCTTTTCACTTAAGAGCGAGAAACGTGTGAGCTTCGTGAACAATGTAGCTTCGTTTGAGCTGAAAAGTGACTGCTTTTATCTGAAACGAAGTCTTGCTTATATTAAAACACAGAGCCTGGCATTTAACTCCGTTTGTGAAGGGAAACACAGGGCACATATCGCATCCATGAAACACACTCTGCTTTAGCGCAAACAGCACGCTCTTTCATTCTAGAGTCTCTAATATAGAGGGAAACGTGAGTGTGCTCAGATCAAAAGAACTGTGTTTCCTACACACAAGGACCATATCTAGTTCTACTCTGTTTCTGAAACTGATACAAACAACAGGTTCTCTAACATCCAATGCTTTTCAGTTAAGAGCGAGAAATGTGTGAGCTTTGTGAACAATGTAGCTTCGTTTGAGGTCAAAAGTGACTGCGTTTATCTGAAACGAAGTCTTGCTTGTAGGAAAACACAGGCCCTGTCATTTAACACCTTTTCTGATGGGAAACACAGCACATTCCTCATCCATGAAACACACTCTGCTTTAGCGCAAACAGCACGCTCTTTCATTCTAGAGTCTCTAATATACAGAGAAACGTGAGTGTGCTCAGATCAAAAGAACTGTGTTTCCTACACACAAGGACCATATCTAGTTCTACTCTGTTTTGAAACTGATACAAACAACATGTCCTCTAACATCCAATGCTTTTCAGTTAAGAGCGAGAAATGTGTGAGCTTTGTGAACAATGTAGCTTCGTTTGAGCTCAAAAGTGACTGCGTTTATCTGAAACGAAGTCTTGCTTGTAGGAAGACACAGAGCCAGGCATTTAACTCCATTTCTGATGGGAAAACACGGCACATTTCTTATCCATGAAACACACTCTGCTTTAGAGCAAGAAGCACGCTCTTGCTTTCTAGCCTCTCTAATACAGAGGGAAACGTGAGTGTGCTCAGAACAAAAGAACTGTGTTTCCTACACCCAAGGACCATATCTAGTTCTACTCTGTTTCTGAAACTGATACAAACAACAGGTTCTCCAACATCCAATGCTTTTCAGTTAAGAGCGAGAAATGTGTGAGCTTCGTGAACAATGTAGCTTCGTTTGAGCTCAAAAGTGACTGCGTTTATCTGAAACGAAGTCTAGCTTGTAGGAATACACAGAGCCAGGCATTTAACTCCGTTTCTGAAGGGAAACACACGGCACATTTCTTATCCATGAAACACACTCTGCTTTAGAGCAAGAAGCACGCTCTTGCTTTCTAGACTCTCTAATACAGAGGTAAACGTGAGTGTTCTCAGAACAAAAGAACTGTGTTTCCTACACACACGGACCATATCTAGTTCAACTCTGTTTCTGAAACTGATACAATACACAGGTCCTCTAACATCCAATGCTTTTCTGTTAAGAGCGAGAAACGTGTGAGCTTCGTGAACAATGTTGGTTCATTTGAGCTGAAAAGTGACTGCATTTACCTGAAACGAAGTCTTGCTTGTAGGAAGACACAGGCCCTGTCATTTAACACCTTTTCTGAAGGGAAACTCAGCACATTCCTCATCCATGAAACATACTCTTCTTTAGAGCAATAAGCATGCTCTTGCTTTCTAGACTCTCTAATACAGAAGGAAACGTGAGTGTGCTCAGAACAAAAGAACTGTGTTTCCTACACACACAGACCATATCTAGTTCAACTCTGCTTCTGAAACAGACATAAACCACAGGTCCTCTAACATCCAATGCTTTTCACTTAAGAGCGAGAAACGTGTGAGCTTCATGAACAATGTACCTTCGTTTGAGCTGAAAAGTGACTGCTTTTATCTGAAACGACGTCTTGCTTATAGGAAAACACAGAGCCTGGCATTTGACTCCGTTTGTGAAGGGAAACACAGGGCACATATCGCATCCATGAAACACACTCTGCTTTAGCGCAAACAGCACGCTCTTTTATTCTAGAGTCTCTAATATAGAGGGAAACATGAGTGTGCTCAGATCAAAAGAACTGTGTTTCCTACACAAAAGGACCATATCTAGTTCTACTCTGTTTCTGAAACTGATACAAACAACAGGTTCTCTAACATCCAATGCTTTTCTGTTAAGAGCGCGAAATGTGTGAGCTTTGTGAACAATGTAGCTTCGTTTGAGCTCAAAAGTGACTGCGTTTATCTGAAACGAAGTCTTGCTTGTAGGAAAACACAGGCCCTGTCATTTAACACCTTTTCTGATGGGAAACACAGCACATCCCTCATCCATGAAACACACTCTGCTTTAGCGCAAACAGCACACTCTTTCATTCTAGAGTCTCTAATATAGAGGGAAACGTGAGTGTGCTCAGATCAAAAGAACTGTGTTTCCTACACACAAGGACCATATCTAGTTCTACTCTGTTTTGAAACTGATACAAACAACAGGTCCTCTAACATCCAATGCTTTTCAGTTAAGAGCGAGAAATGTGTGAGCTTTGTGAAGAATGTAGCTTCGTTTGAGCTCAAAAGTGACTGCGTTTATCTGAAACGAAGTCTTGCATGTAGGAAGACACAGAGCCAGGCATTTAACTCCATTTCTGAAGGGAAACACAAGGCACATTTCTTATCCATGAAACACACTCTGCTTTAGAGCAAGAAGCACGCTCTTGCTTTCTAGACTCTCTAATACAGAGGGAAACGTGAGTGTGCTCAGAACAAAAGAACTGTGTTTCCTACACACACGGACCATATCTAGTTCAACTCTGATTCTGAAACTGATACAATACACAGGTCCTCTAACATCCAATGCTTTTCTGTTAAGAGCGAGAAACGTGTGAGCTTCGTGAACAATGTAGGTTCATTTGAGCTGAAAAGTGACTTCATTTACCTGAAACGAAGTCTTGCTTGTAGGAAAACACAGGCCCTGTCATTTAACACCTTTTCTGATGGGAAACACAGCACATCCGTCATCCATGAAACACACTCTGCTTTAGCGCAAACAGCACGCTCTTTCATTCTAGAGTCTCTAATATAGAGGGAAACGTGAGTGTGCTCAGATCAAAAGAACTGTGTTTCCTACACACAAGGACCATATCTAGTTCTACTCTGTTTTGAAACTGATACAAACAACATGTCCTCTAACATCCAATGCTTTTCAGTTAAGAGCGAGAAATGTGTGAGCTTTGTGAACAATGTAGCTTCGTTTGAGCTCAAAAGTGACTGCGTTTATCTGAAACGAAGTCTTGCTTGTAGGAAGACACAGAGCCAGGCATTTAACTCCGTTTCTGAAGGGAAAACACGGCACATTTCTTATCCATGAAACACACTCTGCTTTAGAGCAAGAAGCACGCTCTTGCTTTCTAGCCTCTCTAATACAGAGGGAAACGTGAGTGTGCTCAGAACAAAAGAACTGTGTTTCCTACACCCAAGGACCATATCTAGTACTACTCTGTTTCTGAAACTGATACAAACCACAGGTCCTCTAACATCCAATGCTTTTCAGTTAAGAGCGAGAAATGTGTGAGCTTTGGGAACAATGTAGCTTCGTTTGAGCTCAAAAGTGACTGCGTTTATCTGAAACGAAGTCTAGCTTGTAGGAATACACAGAGCCAGGCATTTAACTCCGTTTCTGAAGGGAAACACAAGGCACATTTCTTATCCATGAAACACACTCTGCTTTAGAGCAAGAAGCACGCTCTTGCTTTCTAGAGTCTCTAATACAGAGGTAAACGTGAGTGTGCTCAGAACAAAAGAACTGTGTTTCCTACACACACGGACCATATCTAGTTCAACTCTGTTTCTGAAACTGATACAATACACAGGTCCTCTAACATCCAATGCTTTTCTGTTAAGAGCGAGAAACGTGTGAGCTTCGTGAACAATGTTGGTTCATTTGAGCTGAAAAGTGACTGCATTTACCTGAAACGAAGTCTTGCTGTAGGAAGACACAGGCCCTGTCATTTAACACCTTTTGTGAAGGGAAACTCAGCACATTCCTCATCCATGAAACATACTCTTCTTTAGAGCAATAAGCATGCTCTTGCTTTCTAGACTCTCTAATACAGAAGGAAACGTGAGTGTGCTCAGTACAAAAGAACTGAATTTCCTACACACACGGACCATATCTAGTTCAACTCTGCTTCTGAAACAGACACAAACCACAGGTCCTCTAACATCCAATGCTTTTCAGTTAAGAGCGAGAAACGTGTGAGCTTCATGAACAATGTAGCTTCGTTTGAGCTGTAAAGTGACTGCGTTTACGTGAAACGAAGTCTCGCTTGAAAGAAGACACAGAGCCTGGCATCTAACTTCCTTTCTGAAGGGAAACACACAGCACAGTTCTCATCCATGAAACACACTCTGCTTTAGAGCAAGAAGCACGCTCTTGCTTTCTAGACTCTCTAATACAGAGGGAAACGTGAGTGTGCTCAGAAAAAAAGAACTGTGTTTCCTACACACACGGACCATATCTAGTTCAACTCTGTTTTTGAAACTGATACAAACCACAGGTCCTCTAAAATCCAATGCTTTTCAGTTAAGAGCAAGAAACGAGTGAGCTTCGTGAACAATGTAGGTTCATTTGAGCTGAAAAGTGACTTCATTTACCGGAAACGAAGTCTGGCTTGTAGGAAGACACAGGCCCTGTCATTTAACACCTTTTCTGATGGGAAACACAGCACATTCCTCATCCATGAAACATACTCTGCTTTAGAGCAATAAGCATGCTCTTTCTTACTAGACTCTGTAAAACAGAAGGAAACGTGATTGTGCTCAGAATAAAAGAACTGTGTTTTCTACACACACAGACCATATCTAGTTCAACTCTGTTTCTGAAACTGATACAAACCACAGGTCCTCTAACATCCAATGCTTTTCACTTAAGAGCGAGAAACGTGTGAGCTTCGTGAACAATGTAGCTTCGTTTGAGCTGAAAAGTGACTGCTTTTATCTGAAACGAAGTCTTGCTTATATTAAAACACAGAGCCTGGCATTTAACTCCGTTTGTGAAGGGAAACACAGGGCACATATCGCATCCATGAAACACACTCTGCTTTAGCGCAAACAGCACGCTCTTTCATTCTAGAGTCTCTAATATAGAGGGAAACGTGAGTGTGCTCAGATCAAAAGAACTGTGTTTCCTACACACAAGGACCATATCTAGTTCTACTCTGTTTCTGAAACTGATACAAACAACAGGTTCTCTAACATCCAATGCTTTTCAGTTAAGAGCGAGAAATGTGTGAGCTTTGTGAACAATGTAGCTTCGTTTGAGGTCAAAAGTGACTGCGTTTATCTGAAACGAAGTCTTGCTTGTAGGAAAACACAGGCCCTGTCATTTAACACCTTTTCTGATGGGAAACACAGCACATTCCTCATCCATGAAACACACTCTGCTTTAGCGCAAACAGCACGCTCTTTCATTCTAGAGTCTCTAATATACAGAGAAACGTGAGTGTGCTCAGATCAAAAGAACTGTGTTTCCTACACACAAGGACCATATCTAGTTCTACTCTGTTTTGAAACTGATACAAACAACATGTCCTCTAACATCCAATGCTTTTCAGTTAAGAGCGAGAAATGTGTGAGCTTTGTGAACAATGTAGCTTCGTTTGAGCTCAAAAGTGACTGCGTTTATCTGAAACGAAGTCTTGCTTGTAGGAAGACACAGAGCCAGGCATTTAACTCCATTTCTGATGGGAAAACACGGCACATTTCTTATCCATGAAACACACTCTGCTTTAGAGCAAGAAGCACGCTCTTGCTTTCTAGCCTCTCTAATACAGAGGGAAACGTGAGTGTGCTCAGAACAAAAGAACTGTGTTTCCTACACCCAAGGACCATATCTAGTTCTACTCTGTTTCTGAAACTGATACAAACAACAGGTTCTCCAACATCCAATGCTTTTCAGTTAAGAGCGAGAAATGTGTGAGCTTCGTGAACAATGTAGCTTCGTTTGAGCTCAAAAGTGACTGCGTTTATCTGAAACGAAGTCTAGCTTGTAGGAATACACAGAGCCAGGCATTTAACTCCGTTTCTGAAGGGAAACACACGGCACATTTCTTATCCATGAAACACACTCTGCTTTAGAGCAAGAAGCACGCTCTTGCTTTCTAGACTCTCTAATACAGAGGTAAACGTGAGTGTTCTCAGAACAAAAGAACTGTGTTTCCTACACACACGGACCATATCTAGTTCAACTCTGTTTCTGAAACTGATACAATACACAGGTCCTCTAACATCCAATGCTTTTCTGTTAAGAGCGAGAAACGTGTGAGCTTCGTGAACAATGTTGGTTCATTTGAGCTGAAAAGTGACTGCATTTACCTGAAACGAAGTCTTGCTTGTAGGAAGACACAGGCCCTGTCATTTAACACCTTTTCTGAAGGGAAACTCAGCACATTCCTCATCCATGAAACATACTCTTCTTTAGAGCAATAAGCATGCTCTTGCTTTCTAGACTCTCTAATACAGAAGGAAACGTGAGTGTGCTCAGAACAAAAGAACTGTGTTTCCTACACACACAGACCATATCTAGTTCAACTCTGCTTCTGAAACAGACATAAACCACAGGTCCTCTAACATCCAATGCTTTTCACTTAAGAGCGAGAAACGTGTGAGCTTCATGAACAATGTACCTTCGTTTGAGCTGAAAAGTGACTGCTTTTATCTGAAACGACGTCTTGCTTATAGGAAAACACAGAGCCTGGCATTTGACTCCGTTTGTGAAGGGAAACACAGGGCACATATCGCATCCATGAAACACACTCTGCTTTAGCGCAAACAGCACGCTCTTTTATTCTAGAGTCTCTAATATAGAGGGAAACATGAGTGTGCTCAGATCAAAAGAACTGTGTTTCCTACACAAAAGGACCATATCTAGTTCTACTCTGTTTCTGAAACTGATACAAACAACAGGTTCTCTAACATCCAATGCTTTTCTGTTAAGAGCGCGAAATGTGTGAGCTTTGTGAACAATGTAGCTTCGTTTGAGCTCAAAAGTGACTGCGTTTATCTGAAACGAAGTCTTGCTTGTAGGAAGACACAGAGCCAGGCATTTAACTCCGTTTCTGAAGGGAAACACACGGCACATTTCTTATCCATGAAACACACTCTGCTTTAGAGCAAGAAGCATGCTCTTGCTTTCTAGGCTCTCTAATACAGAGGGAAACGTGAGTGTGCTCAGAACAAAAGAACTGTGTTTCCTACACACAAGGACCATATCTAGTTCTACTCTGTTTTGAAACTGATACAAACAACAGGTCCTCTAACATCCAATGCTTTTCAGTTAAGAGCGAGAAATGTGTGAGCTTTGTGAACAATGTAGCTTCGTTTGAGCTCAAAAGTGACTGCGTTTATCTGAAACGAAGTCTTGCTTGTAGGAAGACACAGAGCCAGGCATTTAACACCGTTTCTGAAGGGAAACACAAGTCACATTTCTTATCCATGAAACACACTCTGCTTTAGAGCAAGAAGCACGCTCTTGCTTTCTAGACTCTCTAATACAGAGGGAAACGTGAGTGTGCTCAGAACAAAAGAACTGTGTTTCCTACACACAAGGACCATATCTAGTTCTACTCTGTTTCTGAAACTGATACAAACAACAGGTCCTCTAACGTCCAATGCTTTTCAGTTAAGTGCGAGAAATGTGTGAGCTTCGTGAACAATGTAGCTTCTTTTGAGCTCAAAAGTGACTGCGTTTATCTGAAACGAAGTCTTGCTTGTAGGAAGACACAGAGCCAGGCATTTAACTCCGTTTCTGAAGGGAAACACACGGCACATTTCTCATCCATGAAACACACTATGCTTTAGAGCAAGAAGCACGTTCTTGGTTTCTAGACTCTCTAATACATAGGGAAACGTGAGTGTGCTCAGAACAAAAGAACTGTGTTTCCTACACACATGGATCATATCTAGTTCAACTCTGTTTCTGAAACTGATACAATACACAGGTCCTCTAACATCCAATGCTTTTCTGTTAAGAGCGAGAAACGTGTGAGCTTCGTGAACAATGTAGGTTCATTTGAGCTGAAAAGTGACTTCATTTACCTGAAACGAGGTCTTGCTTGTAGGAAGACACAGGCCCTGTCATTTAACACCTTTTCTGATGGGAAACACAGCACATTCCTCATCCATGAAACATACTCTGCTTTAGAGCAATAAGCATGCTCTTTCTTACTAGACTCTCTAAAACAGAAGGAAACGTGATTGTGCTCAGAATAAAAGAACTGTGTTTCCTGCACACACAGACCATATCTAGTTCAACTCTGTTTCTGAAACTGATACAAATCACAGGTCCTCTAACATCCAATGCTTTTCACTTAGGAGCGAGAAACGTGTGAGCTTCGTGAACAATGTAGCTTCGTTTGAGCTGAAAACTGACTGCTTTTATCTGAAACGAAGTCTTGCTTATAGGAAGACACAGAGCCTGGCATTTAACTCCGTTTGTGAAGGGAAACACAGGGTACATATCGCATCCATGAAACACACTCTGCTTTAGCGCAAACAGCACGCTCTTTCATTCTAGAGTCTCTAATATAGAGGGAAACGTGAGTGTGCTCAGATCAAAAGAACTGTGTTTCCTACACACAAGGACCATATCTAGTCCTACTCTGTTTTGAAACTGATACAAACAACAGGTCCTCTAACATCCAATGCTTTTCAGTTAAGAGCGAGAAATGTGTGAGCTTTGTGAACAATGTAGCTTCGTTTGAGCTCAAAAGTGACTGCGTTTATCTGAAACGAAGTCTTGCTTGTAGGAAGACACAGAGCCAGGCATTTAACTCCGTTTCTGAAGGGAAACACACGGCACATTTCTTATCCATGAAACACACTCTGCTTTAGAGCAAGAAGCACGCTCTTGCTTTCTAGACTCTCTAATGCAGAGGGAAACGTGAGTGTGCTCAGATCAAAAGAACTGTGTTTCATACACACAAGGACCATATCTAGTTCTACTCTGTTTCTGAAACTGATACAAACAACAGGTCCTCTAACGTCCAATGCTTTTCAGTTAAGAGCGAGAAATGTGTGAGCTTCGTGAACAATGTAGCTTCGTTTGAGCTCAAAAGTGACTGCTTTTATCTGAAACGAAGTCTTGCTTGTAGGAAGACAGAGAGCCAGGCATTTAACTCCGTTTCTGAAGGGAAACACACGGCACATTTCTCATCCATGAAACACACTCTGCTTTAGAGCAAGAAGCACGTTCTTGGTTACTAGACTCTCTAATACATAGGGAAACGTGAGTGTGCTCAGAACAAAAGAACTGTGTTTCCTACACACACGGACCATATCTACTTCAACTCTGTTTCTGAAACTGATACAATACACAGGTCCTCTAACATCCAATGCTTTTCTGTTAAGAGCGAGAAACGTGTGAGCTTCATGAACAATGTAGCTTCGTTTGAGCTGTAAAGTGACTGCATTTACTTGAAACGAAGTCTTGCTTGTAGGAAGACACAGAGCCTGGCATCTAACTTCCTTTCTGAAGGGAAACACACAGCACAGTTCTCATCCATGAAACACACTCTGCTTTAGAGCAAGAAGCACGCTCCTGCTTTCATGAGTCTCTCATGCAGAGGGAAACATTTGTGTGCTCAGAACAAAAGAACTGTGTTCCCTACACACACGGACCATATCTAGTTCAACTCTGCTTCTGAAACTGATACAAACCACAGGTCCTCTAACATCCAATGCTTTTCAGTTAAGAGCGAGAAACGTGTGAGCTTCATGAACAATGTAGCTTATTTTGAGCTGTAAAGTGACTGCGTTTATCTGAAACGAAGTCTTGCTTGTAGGAAGACACAGACCCTGCCATTTAAATCCGTTTCTGAAGGGAAACACACAGCACAGTTCTCATCCATGAAACACACTCTGCTTTAGAGCAAGAAGCACGCTCTTGCTTTCTAGACTCTCTAATACAGAGGGAAACATGAGTGTGCTCAGAACAAAAGAACTGTGTTTCCTACACATAAGGACCATATCTAGTTCAACTCTGTTTCTGAAACTGATACAAACCACAGGTCCTCTAACATCCAATGCTTTTCTGTTAAGAGCGAGAAACGTGTGAGCTTCGTGAACAATGTTGGTTCATTTGAGCTGAAAAGTGACTGCATTTACCTGAAACGAAGTCTTGCTTGTAGGAAGACACAGGCCCTGTCATTTAACACCTTTTCTGAAGGGAAACACAGCACATTCCTCATCCATGAAACATAATCTTCTTTAGAGCAATAAGCATGCTCGTGCTTTCTAGACTCTCTAATACAGAAGGAAACGTGAGTGTGCTCAGAACAAAAGAATTGTGTTTCCTACACACACGGACCATATCTAGTTCAACTCTGCTTCTGAAACAGACACAAACCACAGGTCCTCTAACATCCAATGCTTTTCAGTTAAGAGCAAGAAACGTGTGAGCTTTGTGAACAATGTAGCTTCGTTTGAGCTGAAAAGTGACTGCGTTTATCTTAAACGAAGTCTTGCTTGTAGGAAGACACAGAGCCAGGCATTTAACTCCGTTTCTGAAGGGAAACACACGGCACATTTCTTATCCATGAAACACACTCTGCTTTAGAGCAAGAAGCACGCTCTTGCTTTGTAGACTCTCTAATACAGAGGGAAACGTGAGTGTGCTCAGAACAAAAGAAATGTGTTTCCTACACACAAGGACCATATCTAGTTCAACTCTGCTTCTGAAACTGACACAAACCATAGGTCCTCTAACATCCAATGCTTTTCTGTTAAGAGCGAGAAACGTGTGAGCTTCTGGAACAATGTTGGTTCATTTGAGCTGAAAAGTGACTGCATTTACCTGAAACGAAGTCTTGCTTGTAGGAAGAAAGAGGCCCTGTCATTTAACACCTTTTCTGAAGGGAAACACAGCACATTCCTCATCCATGAAACATACTCTTCTTTAGAGCAATAAGCATGCTCTTGCTTTCTAGACTCTCTAATACAGAAGGAAACGTGAGTGGGCTCAGAATAAAAGAACTGTGTTTCCTACACACACGGACCATATCTAGTTCAACTCTGCTTCTGAAACAGACACAAACCACAGGTCCTCTAACATCCAATGCTTTTCAGTTAAGAGCGAGAAACCTGTGAGCTTTGTGAACAATGTAGCTTCGTTTGAGCTGTAAAGTGACTGTGTTTACGTGAAACGAAGTCTCGCTTGTAGGAAGACACAGAGCCTGGCATCTAACTTCCTGTCTGAAGGGAAACACACAGCACAGTTCTCATCCATGAAACACACTCTGCTTTAGAGCAAGAAGCACGCATTTGCTTTGTAGAGTCTCTAATACAGAGGGAAACGTGAGTGTGCTCTGAATAAAAGAACTGTGTTTCCTACACACACGGACCATATCTAGTTCAACTCTGCTTCTGAAACTGACACAAACCACAGGTCCTCTAACATCCAATGCTTTTCAGTTAAGAGCGAGAAACGTGTGAGCTTCATGAACAATGTAGCTTCGTTTGAGCTGAAAAGTGACTGCTTTTATCTGAAACGAAGTCTCGCTTGTAGGAAGACACAGAGCCTGGCATCTAACTTCCTTTCTGAAGGGAAACACACAGCACAGTTCTCATCCATGAAACACACTCTGCTTTACATAAAGAAGCACGCTCTTGCTTTCTAGACTCTATTATACAGAGGTAAACATGAGTGTGCTCAGAACAAAAGAACTGTGTTTCCTACACACAGGGACCATATCTAGTTCAACTCTGTTTCTGAAACTGATACAAACCACAGGTCGTCTTACATCCAATGCTTTTCAGTTAAGAGCAAGAAACGTGTGAGCGTCGTGAACAATGTTGGTTCATTTCAGCTGAAAAGTGACTGCATTTACCAGAAACCTAGTCTTGCTTGTAGGAAGACAGAGGCCCTGTCATTTAACACCTTTTCTGATGGGAAACACAGCACATTCCTCATCCATGAAACATACTCTTCTTTAGAGCAACAAGCATGCTCTTGCTTTCTAGACTCTCTAATACAGAAGGAAACGTGAGTGTGCTCAGAACAAAAGAACTGTGTTTCCTACACACACGGACCATATCTAGTTCAACTCTGCTTCTGAAACAGACACAAACCACAGGTCCTATAACATCCAATGCTTTTCAGTTAAGAGCGAGAAACCTGTGAGCTTTGTGAACAATGTAGCTTCGTTTGAGCTGTAAAGTGACTGTGTTTACGTGAAACGAAGTCTCGCTTGTAGGAAGACACAGAGCCTGGCATCTAACTTCCTGTCTGAAGGGAAACACACAGCACAGTTCTCATCCATGAAACACTCTCTGCTTTACATAAAGAAGCATGCTCTTGCTTTCTAGACTCTCTAATACAGAGGGAAACATGAGTGTGCTAAGAACAAAAGAACTGTGTTTCCTACACACAAGGACCATATCTAGTTCAACTCTGTTTCTGAAACTGATACAAACCACAGGTCCTCTTACATCCAATGCTTTTCAGTTAAGAGCGAGAAACGTGTGAGCTTTGTGAACAATGTAGCTCCGTTTGAGCTGAAAAGTGACCGCGTTTATCTGAAACGAAGTCTTGCTTTTCGGAAGACACAGACCCTGCCATTTAACACCGTTTCTGAAGGGAAATACACAGCACAGTTCTCATCCATGAAACACACTCTGCTTTAGAGCAACAAGCACGCATTTGCTTTGTAGAGTCTCTAATACAGAGGGAAACGTGAGTGTGCTCTGAATAAAAGAACTGTGTTTCCTACACACACGGACCATATCTAGTTCAACTCTGTTTCTGAAACTGATACAAACCACAGGTCCTCTAACATCCAATGCTTTTCTGTTAAGAGCGAGAAACGTGTGAGCTTCGTGAACAATGTTGGTTCATTTGAGCTGAAAAGTGACTGCATTTACCTGAAACGAAGTCTTGCTTGTAGGAAGACACAGGCCCTGTCATTTAACACCTTTTCTGAAGGGAAACACAGCACATTCCTCATCCATGAAACATAATCTTCTTTAGAGCAATAAGCATGCTCGTGCTTTCTAGACTCTCTAATACAGAAGGAAACGTGAGTGTGCTCAGAACAAAAGAATTGTGTTTCCTACACACACGGACCATATCTAGTTCAACTCTGCTTCTGAAACAGACACAAACCACAGGTCCTCTAACATCCAATGCTTTTCAGTTAAGAGCAAGAAACGTGTGAGCTTTGTGAACAATGTAGCTTCGTTTGAGCTGAAAAGTGACTGCGTTTATCTTAAACGAAGTCTTGCTTGTAGGAAGACACAGAGCCAGGCATTTAACTCCGTTTCTGAAGGGAAACACACGGCACATTTCTTATCCATGAAACACACTCTGCTTTAGAGCAAGAAGCACGCTCTTGCTTTGTAGACTCTCTAATACAGAGGGAAACGTGAGTGTGCTCAGAACAAAAGAACTGTGTTTCCTACACACAAGGACCATATCTAGTTCAACTCTGCTTCTGAAACTGACACAAACCATAGGTCCTCTAACATCCAATGCTTTTCTGTTAAGAGCGAGAAACGTGTGAGCTTCTGGAACAATGTTGGTTCATTTGAGCTGAAAAGTGACTGCATTTACCTGAAACGAAGTCTTGCTTGTAGGAAGAAAGAGGCCCTGTCATTTAACACCTTTTCTGAAGGGAAACACAGCACATTCCTCATCCATGAAACATACTCTTCTTTAGAGCAATAAGCATGCTCTTGCTTTCTAGACTCTCTAATACAGAAGGAAACGTGAGTGTGCTCAGAATAAAAGAACTGTGTTTCCTACACACACGGACCATATCTAGTTCAACTCTGCTTCTGAAACAGACACAAACCACAGGTCCTCTAACATCCAATGCTTTTCAGTTAAGAGCGAGAAACCTGTGAGCTTTGTGAACAATGTAGCTTCGTTTGAGCTGTAAAGTGACTGTGTTTACGTGAAACGAAGTCTCGCTTGTAGGAAGACACAGAGCCTGGCATCAGACTTCCTGTCTGAAGGGAAACACACAGCACAGTTCTCATCCATGAAACACACTCTGCTTTAGAGCAAGAAGCACGCATTTGCTTTGTAGAGTCTCTAATACAGAGGGAAACGTGAGTGTGCTCTGAATAAAAGAACTGTGTTTCCTACACACACGGACCATATCTAGTTCAACTCTGCTTCTGAAACTGACACAAACCACAGGTCCTCTAACATCCAATGCTTTTCAGTTAAGAGCGAGAAACGTGTGAGCTTCATGAACAATGTAGCTTCGTTTGAGCTGAAAAGTGACTGCTTTTATCTGAAACGAAGTCTCGCTTGTAGGAAGACACAGAGCCTGGCATCTAACTTCCTTTCTGAAGGGAAACACACAGCACAGTTCTCATCCATGAAACACACTCTGCTTTACATAAAGAAGCACGCTCTTGCTTTCTAGACTCTATTATACAGAGGTAAACATGAGTGTGCTCAGAACAAAAGAACTGTGTTTCCTACACACAGGGACCATATCTAGTTCAACTCTGTTTCTGAAACTGATACAAACCACAGGTCGTCTTACATCCAATGCTTTTCAGTTAAGAGCAAGAAACGTGTGAGCGTCGTGAACAATGTTGGTTCATTTCAGCTGAAAAGTGACTGCATTTACCAGAAACCTAGTCTTGCTTGTAGGAAGACAGAGGCCCTGTCATTTAACACCTTTTCTGATGGGAAACACAGCACATTCCTCATCCATGAAACATACTCTTCTTTAGAGCAACAAGCATGCTCTTGCTTTCTAGACTCTCTAATACAGAAGGAAACGTGAGTGTGCTCAGAACAAAAGAACTGTGTTTCCTACACACACGGACCATATCTAGTTCAACTCTGCTTCTGAAACAGACACAAACCACAGGTCCTATAACATCCAATGCTTTTCAGTTAAGAGCGAGAAACCTGTGAGCTTTGTGAACAATGTAGCTTCGTTTGAGCTGTAAAGTGACTGTGTTTACGTGAAACGAAGTCTCGCTTGTAGGAAGACACAGAGCCTGGCATCTAACTTCCTGTCTGAAGGGAAACACACAGCACAGTTCTCATCCATGAAACACTCTCTGCTTTACATAAAGAAGCATGCTCTTGCTTTCTAGACTCTCTAATACAGAGGGAAACATGAGTGTGCTAAGAACAAAAGAACTGTGTTTCCTACACACAAGGACCATATCTAGTTCAACTCTGTTTCTGAAACTGATACAAACCACAGGTCCTCTTACATCCAATGCTTTTCAGTTAAGAGCGAGAAACGTGTGAGCTTTGTGAACAATGTAGCTCCGTTTGAGCTGAAAAGTGACCGCGTTTATCTGAAACGAAGTCTTGCTTTTCGGAAGACACAGACCCTGCCATTTAACACCGTTTCTGAAGGGAAATACACAGCACAGTTCTCATCCATGAAACACACTCTGCTTTAGAGCAACAAGCACGCATTTGCTTTGTAGAGTCTCTAATACAGAGGGAAACGTGAGTGTGCTCTGAATAAAAGAACTGTGTTTCCTACACACACGGACCATATCTAGTTCAACTCTGCTTCTGAAACTGACACAAACCACAGGTCCTCTAACATCCAATGCTTTTCAGTTAAGAGCGAGAAACGTGTGAGCTTTGTGAACAATGTAGCTCCATTTGAGCTGTAAAGTGACTGCGTTTATCTGAAACGAAGTCTTGCTTGTAGGAAGATACAGAGCCAGGCATTTAACTCAGTTTCTGAAGGGAAACACACAGCACAGTTCTCATCCATGAAACACACTCTGCTTTACATAAAGAAGCACGCTCTTGCTTTCTAGACTCTCTAATACAGAGGGAAACATGAGTGTGCTCAGAACAAACGAACTGTGTTTCCTACACACAAGGACCATATCTAGTTCAACTCTGTTTCTGAAAATGATACGAACCACAGGTCCTCTAACATCCAATGCTTTTCAGTTAAGAGCGAGAAACGTGTGAGCTTCGTGAACAATGTAGGTTCATTTGAGCTGAAAAGTGACTGCATTTACCTGAAACGAAGTCTTGCTTGTAGGAAGACACAGGCCCTGTCAATTAACACCTTTTCTGATGGGAAACACAGCACATTCCTCATCCATGAAACATACTCTTCTTTAGAGCAATAAGCATGCTCTTGCTTTCTAGACTCTCTAATACAGAAGGAAACGTGAGTGTGCTCAGAACAAAAGAACTGTGTTTCCTACACACACGGACCATATCTAGTTCAACTCTGCTTCTGAAACAGACACAAACCCCAGGTCCTCTAACATCCAATGCTTTTCAGTTAAGAGCGAGAAACCTGTGAGCTTTGTGAACAATGTAGCTTCGTTTGAGCTGTAAAGTGACTGTGTTTACGTGAAACGAAGTCTCGCTTATAGGAAGACACAGAGCCTGGCATCTAACTTCATGTCTGAAGGGAAACACACAGCACAGTTCTCATCCATGAAACACTCTCTGCTTTACATAGAGAAGCACGCTCTTGCTTTCTAGACTCTCTAATACAGAGGGAAACATGAGTGTGCTAAGAACAAAAGAACTGTGTTTCCTACACACAAGGACCATATCTAGTTCAACTCTGTTTCTGAAACTGATACAAACCACAGGTCCTCTTACATCCAATGCTTTTCAGTTAAGAGCGAGAAACGTGTGAGCTTTGTGAACAATGTAGCTCCATTTGAGCTGAAAAGTGACTGCGTTTATCTGAAACGAAGTCTTGCTTTTCGGAAGACAGAGACCCTGCCATTTAACACCGTTTCTGAAGGGAAATACACAGCACAGTTCTCATCCATGAAACACACTCTGCTTTAGAGCAAGAAGCACGCATTTGCTTTGTAGAGTCTCTAATACAGAGGGAAACGTGAGTGTGCTCTGAATAAAAGAACTGTGTTTCCTACACACACGGACCATATCTAGTTCAACTCTGCTTCTGAAACTGACACAAACCATAGGTCCTCTAACATCCAATGCTTTTCTGTTAAGAGCGAGAAACGTGTGAGCTTCTGGAACAATGTTGGTTCATTTGAGCTGAAAAGTGACTGCATTTACCTGAAACGAAGTCTTGCTTGTAGGAAGACACAGGCCCTGTCATTTAACACCTTTTCTGAAGGGAAACACAGCACATTCCTCATCCATGAAACATACTCTTCTTTAGAGCAATAAGCATGCTCTTGCTTTCTAGACTCTCTAATACAGAAGGAAACGTGAGTGTGCTCAGAATAAAAGAACTGTGTTTCCTACACACACGGACCATATCTAGTTCAACTCTGCTTCTGATACAGACACAAACCACAGGTCCTCTAACATCCAATGCTTTTCAGTTAAGAGCGAGAAACGTGTGAGCTTCATGAACAATGTAGCTTCGTTTGAGCTGAAAAGTGACTGCTTTTATCTGAAACGAAGTCTCGCTTGTAGGAAGACACAGAGCCTGGCATCTAACTTCTTTCTGAAGGGAAACACACAGCACAGTTCTCATCCATGAAACACACTCTGCTTTACATAAAGAAGCACGCTCTTGCTTTCTAGACTCTCTAATACAGAGGTAAACATGAGTGTGCTCAGAACAAAAGAACTGTGTTTCCTACACACAGGGACCATATCTAGTTCAACTCTGTTTCTGAAACTGATACAAACCACAGGTCGTCTTACATCCAATGCTTTTCAGTTAAGAGCAAGAAACGTGTGAGCTTTGTGAACAATGTAGCTTCGTTTGAGCTGAAAAGTGACTGCGTTTACCTTAAATGAAGTCTTGCTTGTTGGAAGACACAGAGCCAGGCATTTAACTCCGTTTCTGAACGGAAACACACGGCGCCATTTCTCATCCATGAAAAACACTCTGCTTTAGAGCAAGAAGCATGCTCTTGCTTTCTAGAGTCTCTCATAAAGAGGAAAAGGTGGGTGTGCTCAGAACAAAAGAACTGTGTTTCCTACACACAAGGACCATATCTAGTTCTCCTCTGTTTCTGAAACTGATACAAACAACAGGTCCTCTAACATCCAATGCTGTTCAGTTAAGAGCGAGAAACATGTGAGCTTCGTGAACAATGTAGGTTCCTTTGAGCTGAAAAGTGACTGCATTTACCTGAAACGAAGTCTTGCTTGTAGGAAGACACAGGCCCTGTCAATTAACACCTTTTCTGATGGGAAACACAGCACATTCCTCATCCATGAAACACACTCTGCTTTAGAGCAAGAAGCACGCTCTTGCTTTCTAGACTCTCTAATGCAGAGGGAAACGTGAGTGTGCTCAGATCAAAAGAACTGTGTTTCATACACACAAGGACCATATCTAGTTCTACTCTGTTTCTGAAACTGATACAAACAACAGGTCCTCTAACGTCCAATGCTTTTCAGTTAAGAGCGAGAAATGTGTGAGCTTCGTGAACAATGTAGCTTCGTTTGAGCTCAAAAGTGACTGCTTTTATCTGAAACGAAGTCTTGCTTGTAGGAAGACAGAGAGCCAGGCATTTAACTCCGTTTCTGAAGGGAAACACACGGCACATTTCTCATCCATGAAACACACTCTGCTTTAGAGCAAGAAGCACGTTCTTGGTTACTAGACTCTCTAATACATAGGGAAACGTGAGTGTGCTCAGAACAAAAGAACTGTGTTTCCTACACACACGGACCATATCTACTTCAACTCTGTTTCTGAAACTGATACAATACACAGGTCCTCTAACATCCAATGCTTTTCTGTTAAGAGCGAGAAACGTGTGAGCTTCATGAACAATGTAGCTTCGTTTGAGCTGTAAAGTGACTGCATTTACTTGAAACGAAGTCTTGCTTGTAGGAAGACACAGAGCCTGGCATCTAACTTCCTTTCTGAAGGGAAACACACAGCACAGTTCTCATCCATGAAACACACTCTGCTTTAGAGCAAGAAGCACGCTCCTGCTTTCATGAGTCTCTCATGCAGAGGGAAACATTTGTGTGCTCAGAACAAAAGAACTGTGTTCCCTACACACACGGACCATATCTAGTTCAACTCTGCTTCTGAAACTGATACAAACCACAGGTCCTCTAACATCCAATGCTTTTCAGTTAAGAGCGAGAAACGTGTGAGCTTCATGAACAATGTAGCTTATTTTGAGCTGTAAAGTGACTGCGTTTATCTGAAACGAAGTCTTGCTTGTAGGAAGACACAGACCCTGCCATTTAAATCCGTTTCTGAAGGGAAACACACAGCACAGTTCTCATCCATGAAACACACTCTGCTTTAGAGCAAGAAGCACGCTCTTGCTTTCTAGACTCTCTAATACAGAGGGAAACATGAGTGTGCTCAGAACAAAAGAACTGTGTTTCCTACACATAAGGACCATATCTAGTTCAACTCTGTTTCTGAAACTGATACAAACCACAGGTCCTCTAACATCCAATGCTTTTCTGTTAAGAGCGAGAAACGTGTGAGCTTCGTGAACAATGTTGGTTCATTTGAGCTGAAAAGTGACTGCATTTACCTGAAACGAAGTCTTGCTTGTAGGAAGACACAGGCCCTGTCATTTAACACCTTTTCTGAAGGGAAACACAGCACATTCCTCATCCATGAAACATAATCTTCTTTAGAGCAATAAGCATGCTCGTGCTTTCTAGACTCTCTAATACAGAAGGAAACGTGAGTGTGCTCAGAACAAAAGAATTGTGTTTCCTACACACACGGACCATATCTAGTTCAACTCTGCTTCTGAAACAGACACAAACCACAGGTCCTCTAACATCCAATGCTTTTCAGTTAAGAGCAAGAAACGTGTGAGCTTTGTGAACAATGTAGCTTCGTTTGAGCTGAAAAGTGACTGCGTTTATCTTAAACGAAGTCTTGCTTGTAGGAAGACACAGAGCCAGGCATTTAACTCCGTTTCTGAAGGGAAACACACGGCACATTTCTTATCCATGAAACACACTCTGCTTTAGAGCAAGAAGCACGCTCTTGCTTTGTAGACTCTCTAATACAGAGGGAAACGTGAGTGTGCTCAGAACAAAAGAAATGTGTTTCCTACACACAAGGACCATATCTAGTTCAACTCTGCTTCTGAAACTGACACAAACCATAGGTCCTCTAACATCCAATGCTTTTCTGTTAAGAGCGAGAAACGTGTGAGCTTCTGGAACAATGTTGGTTCATTTGAGCTGAAAAGTGACTGCATTTACCTGAAACGAAGTCTTGCTTGTAGGAAGAAAGAGGCCCTGTCATTTAACACCTTTTCTGAAGGGAAACACAGCACATTCCTCATCCATGAAACATACTCTTCTTTAGAGCAATAAGCATGCTCTTGCTTTCTAGACTCTCTAATACAGAAGGAAACGTGAGTGGGCTCAGAATAAAAGAACTGTGTTTCCTACACACACGGACCATATCTAGTTCAACTCTGCTTCTGAAACAGACACAAACCACAGGTCCTCTAACATCCAATGCTTTTCAGTTAAGAGCGAGAAACCTGTGAGCTTTGTGAACAATGTAGCTTCGTTTGAGCTGTAAAGTGACTGTGTTTACGTGAAACGAAGTCTCGCTTGTAGGAAGACACAGAGCCTGGCATCTAACTTCCTGTCTGAAGGGAAACACACAGCACAGTTCTCATCCATGAAACACACTCTGCTTTAGAGCAAGAAGCACGCATTTGCTTTGTAGAGTCTCTAATACAGAGGGAAACGTGAGTGTGCTCTGAATAAAAGAACTGTGTTTCCTACACACACGGACCATATCTAGTTCAACTCTGCTTCTGAAACTGACACAAACCACAGGTCCTCTAACATCCAATGCTTTTCAGTTAAGAGCGAGAAACGTGTGAGCTTCATGAACAATGTAGCTTCGTTTGAGCTGAAAAGTGACTGCTTTTATCTGAAACGAAGTCTCGCTTGTAGGAAGACACAGAGCCTGGCATCTAACTTCCTTTCTGAAGGGAAACACACAGCACAGTTCTCATCCATGAAACACACTCTGCTTTACATAAAGAAGCACGCTCTTGCTTTCTAGACTCTATTATACAGAGGTAAACATGAGTGTGCTCAGAACAAAAGAACTGTGTTTCCTACACACAGGGACCATATCTAGTTCAACTCTGTTTCTGAAACTGATACAAACCACAGGTCGTCTTACATCCAATGCTTTTCAGTTAAGAGCAAGAAACGTGTGAGCGTCGTGAACAATGTTGGTTCATTTCAGCTGAAAAGTGACTGCATTTACCAGAAACCTAGTCTTGCTTGTAGGAAGACAGAGGCCCTGTCATTTAACACCTTTTCTGATGGGAAACACAGCACATTCCTCATCCATGAAACATACTCTTCTTTAGAGCAACAAGCATGCTCTTGCTTTCTAGACTCTCTAATACAGAAGGAAACGTGAGTGTGCTCAGAACAAAAGAACTGTGTTTCCTACACACACGGACCATATCTAGTTCAACTCTGCTTCTGAAACAGACACAAACCACAGGTCCTATAACATCCAATGCTTTTCAGTTAAGAGCGAGAAACCTGTGAGCTTTGTGAACAATGTAGCTTCGTTTGAGCTGTAAAGTGACTGTGTTTACGTGAAACGAAGTCTCGCTTGTAGGAAGACACAGAGCCTGGCATCTAACTTCCTGTCTGAAGGGAAACACACAGCACAGTTCTCATCCATGAAACACTCTCTGCTTTACATAAAGAAGCATGCTCTTGCTTTCTAGACTCTCTAATACAGAGGGAAACATGAGTGTGCTAAGAACAAAAGAACTGTGTTTCCTACACACAAGGACCATATCTAGTTCAACTCTGTTTCTGAAACTGATACAAACCACAGGTCCTCTTACATCCAATGCTTTTCAGTTAAGAGCGAGAAACGTGTGAGCTTTGTGAACAATGTAGCTCCGTTTGAGCTGAAAAGTGACCGCGTTTATCTGAAACGAAGTCTTGCTTTTCGGAAGACACAGACCCTGCCATTTAACACCGTTTCTGAAGGGAAATACACAGCACAGTTCTCATCCATGAAACACACTCTGCTTTAGAGCAACAAGCACGCATTTGCTTTGTAGAGTCTCTAATACAGAGGGAAACGTGAGTGTGCTCTGAATAAAAGAACTGTGTTTCCTACACACACGGACCATATCTAGTTCAACTCTGTTTCTGAAACTGATACAAACCACAGGTCCTCTAACATCCAATGCTTTTCTGTTAAGAGCGAGAAACGTGTGAGCTTCGTGAACAATGTTGGTTCATTTGAGCTGAAAAGTGACTGCATTTACCTGAAACGAAGTCTTGCTTGTAGGAAGACACAGGCCCTGTCATTTAACACCTTTTCTGAAGGGAAACACAGCACATTCCTCATCCATGAAACATAATCTTCTTTAGAGCAATAAGCATGCTCGTACTTTCTAGACTCTCTAATACAGAAGGAAACGTGAGTGTGCTCAGAACAAAAGAATTGTGTTTCCTACACACACGGACCATATCTAGTTCAACTCTGCTTCTGAAACAGACACAAACCACAGGTCCTCTAACATCCAATGCTTTTCAGTTAAGAGCAAGAAACGTGTGAGCTTTGTGAACAATGTAGCTTCGTTTGAGCTGAAAAGTGACTGCGTTTATCTTAAACGAAGTCTTGCTTGTAGGAAGACACAGAGCCAGGCATTTAACTCCGTTTCTGAAGGGAAACACACGGCACATTTCTTATCCATGAAACACACTCTGCTTTAGAGCAAGAAGCACGCTCTTGCTTTGTAGACTCTCTAATACAGAGGGAAACGTGAGTGTGCTCAGAACAAAAGAACTGTGTTTCCTACACACAAGGACCATATCTAGTTCAACTCTGCTTCTGAAACTGACACAAACCATAGGTCCTCTAACATCCAATGCTTTTCTGTTAAGAGCGAGAAACGTGTGAGCTTCTGGAACAATGTTGGTTCATTTGAGCTGAAAAGTGACTGCATTTACCTGAAACGAAGTCTTGCTTGTAGGAAGAAAGAGGCCCTGTCATTTAACACCTTTTCTGAAGGGAAACACAGCACATTCCTCATCCATGAAACATACTCTTCTTTAGAGCAATAAGCATGCTCTTGCTTTCTAGACTCTCTAATACAGAAGGAAACGTGAGTGTGCTCAGAATAAAAGAACTGTGTTTCCTACACACACGGACCATATCTAGTTCAACTCTGCTTCTGAAACAGACACAAACCACAGGTCCTCTAACATCCAATGCTTTTCAGTTAAGAGCGAGAAACCTGTGAGCTTTGTGAACAATGTAGCTTCGTTTGAGCTGTAAAGTGACTGTGTTTACGTGAAACGAAGTCTCGCTTGTAGGAAGACACAGAGCCTGGCATCAGACTTCCTGTCTGAAGGGAAACACACAGCACAGTTCTCATCCATGAAACACACTCTGCTTTAGAGCAAGAAGCACGCATTTGCTTTGTAGAGTCTCTAATACAGAGGGAAACGTGAGTGTGCTCTGAATAAAAGAACTGTGTTTCCTACACACACGGACCATATCTAGTTCAACTCTGCTTCTGAAACTGACACAAACCACAGGTCCTCTAACATCCAATGCTTTTCAGTTAAGAGCGAGAAACGTGTGAGCTTCATGAACAATGTAGCTTCGTTTGAGCTGAAAAGTGACTGCTTTTATCTGAAACGAAGTCTCGCTTGTAGGAAGACACAGAGCCTGGCATCTAACTTCCTTTCTGAAGGGAAACACACAGCACAGTTCTCATCCATGAAACACACTCTGCTTTACATAAAGAAGCACGCTCTTGCTTTCTAGACTCTATTATACAGAGGTAAACATGAGTGTGCTCAGAACAAAAGAACTGTGTTTCCTACACACAGGGACCATATCTAGTTCAACTCTGTTTCTGAAACTGATACAAACCACAGGTCGTCTTACATCCAATGCTTTTCAGTTAAGAGCAAGAAACGTGTGAGCGTCGTGAACAATGTTGGTTCATTTCAGCTGAAAAGTGACTGCATTTACCAGAAACCTAGTCTTGCTTGTAGGAAGACAGAGGCCCTGTCATTTAACACCTTTTCTGATGGGAAACACAGCACATTCCTCATCCATGAAACATACTCTTCTTTAGAGCAACAAGCATGCTCTTGCTTTCTAGACTCTCTAATACAGAAGGAAACGTGAGTGTGCTCAGAACAAAAGAACTGTGTTTCCTACACACACGGACCATATCTAGTTCAACTCTGCTTCTGAAACAGACACAAACCACAGGTCCTATAACATCCAATGCTTTTCAGTTAAGAGCGAGAAACCTGTGAGCTTTGTGAACAATGTAGCTTCGTTTGAGCTGTAAAGTGACTGTGTTTACGTGAAACGAAGTCTCGCTTGTAGGAAGACACAGAGCCTGGCATCTAACTTCCTGTCTGAAGGGAAACACACAGCACAGTTCTCATCCATGAAACACTCTCTGCTTTACATAAAGAAGCATGCTCTTGCTTTCTAGACTCTCTAATACAGAGGGAAACATGAGTGTGCTAAGAACAAAAGAACTGTGTTTCCTACACACAAGGACCATATCTAGTTCAACTCTGTTTCTGAAACTGATACAAACCACAGGTCCTCTTACATCCAATGCTTTTCAGTTAAGAGCGAGAAACGTGTGAGCTTTGTGAACAATGTAGCTCCGTTTGAGCTGAAAAGTGACCGCGTTTATCTGAAACGAAGTCTTGCTTTTCGGAAGACACAGACCCTGCCATTTAACACCGTTTCTGAAGGGAAATACACAGCACAGTTCTCATCCATGAAACACACTCTGCTTTAGAGCAACAAGCACGCATTTGCTTTGTAGAGTCTCTAATACAGAGGGAAACGTGAGTGTGCTCTGAATAAAAGAACTGTGTTTCCTACACACACGGACCATATCTAGTTCAACTCTGCTTCTGAAACTGACACAAACCACAGGTCCTCTAACATCCAATGCTTTTCAGTTAAGAGCGAGAAACGTGTGAGCTTTGTGAACAATGTAGCTCCATTTGAGCTGTAAAGTGACTGCGTTTATCTGAAACGAAGTCTTGCTTGTAGGAAGATACAGAGCCAGGCATTTAACTCAGTTTCTGAAGGGAAACACACAGCACAGTTCTCATCCATGAAACACACTCTGCTTTACATAAAGAAGCACGCTCTTGCTTTCTAGACTCTCTAATACAGAGGGAAACATGAGTGTGCTCAGAACAAACGAACTGTGTTTCCTACACACAAGGACCATATCTAGTTCAACTCTGTTTCTGAAAATGATACGAACCACAGGTCCTCTAACATCCAATGCTTTTCAGTTAAGAGCGAGAAACGTGTGAGCTTCGTGAACAATGTAGGTTCATTTGAGCTGAAAAGTGACTGCATTTACCTGAAACGAAGTCTTGCTTGTAGGAAGACACAGGCCCTGTCAATTAACACCTTTTCTGATGGGAAACACAGCACATTCCTCATCCATGAAACATACTCTTCTTTAGAGCAATAAGCATGCTCTTGCTTTCTAGACTCTCTAATACAGAAGGAAACGTGAGTGTGCTCAGAACAAAAGAACTGTGTTTCCTACACACACGGACCATATCTAGTTCAACTCTGCTTCTGAAACAGACACAAACCCCAGGTCCTCTAACATCCAATGCTTTTCAGTTAAGAGCGAGAAACCTGTGAGCTTTGTGAACAATGTAGCTTCGTTTGAGCTGTAAAGTGACTGTGTTTACGTGAAACGAAGTCTCGCTTATAGGAAGACACAGAGCCTGGCATCTAACTTCATGTCTGAAGGGAAACACACAGCACAGTTCTCATCCATGAAACACTCTCTGCTTTACATAGAGAAGCACGCTCTTGCTTTCTAGACTCTCTAATACAGAGGGAAACATGAGTGTGCTAAGAACAAAAGAACTGTGTTTCCTACACACAAGGACCATATCTAGTTCAACTCTGTTTCTGAAACTGATACAAACCACAGGTCCTCTTACATCCAATGCTTTTCAGTTAAGAGCGAGAAACGTGTGAGCTTTGTGAACAATGTAGCTCCATTTGAGCTGAAAAGTGACTGCGTTTATCTGAAACGAAGTCTTGCTTTTCGGAAGACAGAGACCCTGCCATTTAACACCGTTTCTGAAGGGAAATACACAGCACAGTTCTCATCCATGAAACACACTCTGCTTTAGAGCAAGAAGCACGCATTTGCTTTGTAGAGTCTCTAATACAGAGGGAAACGTGAGTGTGCTCTGAATAAAAGAACTGTGTTTCCTACACACACGGACCATATCTAGTTCAACTCTGCTTCTGAAACTGACACAAACCATAGGTCCTCTAACATCCAATGCTTTTCTGTTAAGAGCGAGAAACGTGTGAGCTTCTGGAACAATGTTGGTTCATTTGAGCTGAAAAGTGACTGCATTTACCTGAAACGAAGTCTTGCTTGTAGGAAGACACAGGCCCTGTCATTTAACACCTTTTCTGAAGGGAAACACAGCACATTCCTCATCCATGAAACATACTCTTCTTTAGAGCAATAAGCATGCTCTTGCTTTCTAGACTCTCTAATACAGAAGGAAACGTGAGTGTGCTCAGAATAAAAGAACTGTGTTTCCTACACACACGGACCATATCTAGTTCAACTCTGCTTCTGATACAGACACAAACCACAGGTCCTCTAACATCCAATGCTTTTCAGTTAAGAGCGAGAAACGTGTGAGCTTCATGAACAATGTAGCTTCGTTTGAGCTGAAAAGTGACTGCTTTTATCTGAAACGAAGTCTCGCTTGTAGGAAGACACAGAGCCTGGCATCTAACTTCTTTCTGAAGGGAAACACACAGCACAGTTCTCATCCATGAAACACACTCTGCTTTACATAAAGAAGCACGCTCTTGCTTTCTAGACTCTCTAATACAGAGGTAAACATGAGTGTGCTCAGAACAAAAGAACTGTGTTTCCTACACACAGGGACCATATCTAGTTCAACTCTGTTTCTGAAACTGATACAAACCACAGGTCGTCTTACATCCAATGCTTTTCAGTTAAGAGCAAGAAACGTGTGAGCTTTGTGAACAATGTAGCTTCGTTTGAGCTGAAAAGTGACTGCGTTTACCTTAAATGAAGTCTTGCTTGTTGGAAGACACAGAGCCAGGCATTTAACTCCGTTTCTGAACGGAAACACACGGCGCCATTTCTCATCCATGAAAAACACTCTGCTTTAGAGCAAGAAGCATGCTCTTGCTTTCTAGAGTCTCTCATAAAGAGGAAAAGGTGGGTGTGCTCAGAACAAAAGAACTGTGTTTCCTACACACAAGGACCATATCTAGTTCTCCTCTGTTTCTGAAACTGATACAAACAACAGGTCCTCTAACATCCAATGCTGTTCAGTTAAGAGCGAGAAACATGTGAGCTTCGTGAACAATGTAGGTTCCTTTGAGCTGAAAAGTGACTGCATTTACCTGAAACGAAGTCTTGCTTGTAGGAAGACACAGGCCCTGTCAATTAACACCTTTTCTGATGGGAAACACAGCACATTCCTCATCCATGAAACATACTCTTCTTTAGAGCAAGAAGCACGCTCTTGCTTTCTAGACTCTCTAATACAGAAGGAAACGTGAGTGTGCTCAGAACAAAAGAACTGTGTTTCCTACACACACGGACCATATCTAGTTCAACTCTGCTTCTGAAACAGACACAAACCCCAGGTCCTCTAACATCCAATGCTTTTCAGTTAAGAGCGAGAAACCTGTGAGCTTTGTGAACAATGTAGCTTCGTTTGAGCTGTAAAGTGACTGTGTTTACGTGAAACGAAGTCTCGCTTGTAGGAAGACACAGAGCCTGGCATCTAACTTCATGTCTGAAGGGAAACACACAGCACAGTTCTCATCCATGAAACACTCTCTGCTTTACATAGAGAAGCACGCTCTTGCTTTCTAGACTCTCTAATACAGAGGGAAACATGAGTGTGCTAAGAACAAAAGAACTGTGTTTCCTACACACAAGGACCATATCTAGTTCAACTCTGTTTCTGAAACTGATACAAACCACAGGTCCTCTTACATCCAATGCTTTTCAGTTAAGAGCGAGAAACGTGTGAGCTTTGTGAACAATGTAGCTCCATTTGAGCTGAAAAGTGACTGCGTTTATCTGAAACGAAGTCTTGCTTTTCGGAAGACAGAGACCCTGCCATTTAACACCGTTTCTGAAGGGAAATACACAGCACAGTTCTCATCCATGAAACACACTCTGCTTTAGAGCAAGAAGCACGCATTTGCTTTGTAGAGTCTCTAATACAGAGGGAAACGTGAGTGTGCTCTGAATAAAAGAACTGTGTTTCCTACACACACGGACCATATCTAGTTCAACTCTGCTTCTGAAACTGACACAAACCATAGGTCCTCTAACATCCAATGCTTTTCTGTTAAGAGCGAGAAACGTGTGAGCTTCTGGAACAATGTTGGTTCATTTGAGCTGAAAAGTGACTGCATTTACCTGAAACGAAGTCTTGCTTGTAGGAAGACACAGGCCCTGTCATTTAACACCTTTTCTGAAGGGAAACACAGCACATTCCTCATCCATGAAACATACTCTTCTTTAGAGCAATAAGCATGCTCTTGCTTTCTAGACTCTCTAATACAGAAGGAAACGTGAGTGTGCTCAGAATAAAAGAACTGTGTTTCCTACACACAAGGACCATATCTAGTTCAACTCTGCTTCTGAAACAGACACAAACCACAGGTCCTCTAACATCCAATGCTTTTCAGTTAAGAGCGAGAAACGTGTGAGCTTCATGAACAATGTAGCTTCGTTTGAGCTGAAAAGTGACTGCTTTTATCTGAAACGAAGTCTCGCTTGTAGGAAGACACAGAGCCTGGCATCTAACTTCTTTCTGAAGGGAAACACACAGCACAGTTCTCATCCATGAAACACACTCTGCTTTACATAAAGAAGCACGCTCTTGCTTTCTAGACTCTCTAATACAGAGGTAAACATGAGTGTGCTCAGAACAAAAGAACTGTGTTTCCTACACACAGGGACCATATCTAGTTCAACTCTGTTTCTGAAACTGATACAAACCACAGGTCGTCTTACATCCAAGGCTTTTCAGTTAAGAGCAAGAAACGTGTGAGCTTTGTGAACAATGTAGCTTCGTTTGAGCTGAAAAGTGACTGCGTTTACCTTAAATGAAGTCTTGCTTGTTGGAAGACACAGAGCCAGGCATTTAACTCCGTTTCTGAACGGAAACACACGGCGCCATTTCTCATCCATGAAACACACTCTGCTTTAGAGCAAGAAGCATGCTCTTGCTTTCTAGAGTCTCTCATAAAGAGGAAAAGGTGGGTGTGCTCAGAACAAAAGAACTGTGTTTCCTACACACAAGGACCATATCTAGTTCTCCTCTGTTTCTGAAACTGATACAAACAACAGGTCCTCTAACATCCAATGCTGTTCAGTTAAGAGCGAGAAACATGTGAGCTTCGTGAACAATGTAGGTTCCTTTGAGCTGAAAAGTGACTGCATTTACCTGAAACGAAGTCTTGCTTGTAGGAAGACACAGGCCCTGTCATTTAACACCTTTTCTGAAGGGAAACACGCGGCACATTTCTTATCCATGAAACACACTCTGCTTTAGAGCAAGAAGCACGCTCTTGCTTTCTAGACTCTCTAATACAGAGGGAAACGTGAGTGTGCTCAGAACAAAAGAACTATGTTTCCTACACACAAAGACCATATCTAGTTCTACTCTGTTTCTGAAACTGATACAAACAACAGGTCCTCTAACATCCAATGCTTTTCTGTTAAGAGCGAGAAACGTGTGAGCTTCGTGAACAATATTGGTTCATTTGAGCTGAAAAGTGGCTGCATTTAACTGAAACGAAGTCTTGCTTGTAGGAAGACACAGGCCCTGTCATTTAACACCTTTTCTGAAGGGAAACACACGGCACATTCCTCATCCATGAAACACACTCTGCTTTAGAGCAAGAAGCACGCTCTTGCTTTCTAGAGTCTCTAATACACAGGGAAACATGAGTGTGCTCAGAACAAAAGAACTGTGTTCCCTACACACACGGCCCATATCTAGTTCAACTCTGCTTCTGAAACTGATACAAACCACAGGTCCTCTAACATCCAATGCTTTTCAGTAAAGAGTGAAAAACGTGTGAGCTTCATGAACAATGTAGCTTCTTTTGAGCTGTAAAGTGACTGCGTTTATCTGAAACGAAGTCTTGCTTGTAGGAAGACACAGACCCTGCCATTTAACACAGTTTCTGAAGGGAAATACAGAGCACAGTTCTCATCCATGAAACACACTCTGCTTTAGAGCAAGAAGCACGCATTTGCTTTGTGGAGTCTCTAATACAGAGGAAAACGTGAGTGTGCTCAGAACAAAAGAACTGTGTTTCCTACACCCAAGGACCATATCTAGTTCTACTCTGTTTCTGAAACTGATACAAACAACAGGTTCTCCAACATCCAATGCTTTTCAGTTAAGAGCGAGAAATGTGTGAGCTTCGTGAACAATGTAGCTTCGTTTGAGCTCAAAAGTGACTGCGTTTATCTGAAACGAAGTCTAGCTTGTAGGAATACACAGAGCCAGGCATTTAACTCCGTTTCTGAAGGGAAACACACGGCACATTTCTTATCCATGAAACACACTCTGCTTTAGAGCAAGAAGCACGCTCTTGCTTTCTAGACTCTCTAATACAGAGGTAAACGTGAGTGTGCTCAGAACAAAAGAACTGTGTTTCCTACACACACGGACCATATCTAGTTCAACTCTGTTTCTGAAACTGATACAATACACAGGTCCTCTAACATCCAATGCTTTTCTGTTAAGAGCGAGAAACGTGTGAGCTTCGTGAACAATGTTGGTTCATTTCAGCTGAAAAGTGACTGCATTTACCTGAAACGAAGTCTTGCTTGTAGGAAGACACAGGCCCTGTCATTTAACACCTTTTCTGAAGGGAAACTCAGCACATTCCTCATCCATGAAACATACTCTTCTTTAGAGCAATAAGCATGCTCTTGCTTTCTAGACTCTCTAATACAGAAGGAAACGTGATTGTGCTCAAAATAAAAGAACTGTGTTTCCTACACACACAGACCATATCTAGTTCAACTCTGTTTCTGAAACTGATACAAACCACAGGTCCTCTAACATCCAATGCTTTTCACTTAGGAGCGAGAAACGTGTGAGCTTCGTGAACAATGTAGCTTCGTTTGAGCTGAAAAGTGACTGCTTTTATCTGAAACGAAGTCTTGCTTATAGGAAGACACAGAGCCTGGCATTTAACTCCGTTTGTGAAGGGAAACACAGGGTACATATCGCATCCATGAAACACACTCTGCTTTAGCGCAAACAGCACGCTCTTTCATTCTAGAGTCTCTAATATAGAGGGAAACGTGAGTGTGCTCAGATCAAAAGAACTGTGTTTCCTACACACAAGGACCATATCTAGTTCTACTCTGTTTTGAAACTGATACAAACAACAGGTCCTCTAACATCCAATGCTTTTCAGTTAAGAGCGAGAAATGTGTGAGCTTTGTGAACAATGTAGCTTCGTTTGAGCTCAAAAGTGACTGCGTTTATCTGAAACGAAGTCTTGCTTGTAGGAAGACACAGAGCCAGGCATTTAACTCCGTTTCTGAAGGGAAAAACACGGCACATTTCTTATCCATGAAACACACTCTGCTTTAGAGCAAGAAGCACGCTCTTGCTTTCTAGACTCTCTAATACAGAGGGAAACGTGAGTGTGCTCAGAACAAAAGAACTGTGTTTCCTACACACAAGGACCATATGTAGTTCTACTCTGTTTCTGAAACTGATACAAACAACAGGTCCTCTAACGTCCAATGCTTTTCAGTTAAGAGCGAGAAATGTGTGAGCTTCGTGAACAATGTAGCTTCGTTTGAGCTCAAAAGTGACTGCGTTTATCTGAAACGAAGTCTTGCTTGTAGGAAGACACAGAGCCAGGCATTTAACTCCGTTTCTGAAGGGAAACACACGGCACATTTCTCATCCATGAAACACACTCTGCTTTAGAGCAAGAAGCACGTTCTTGGTTTCTAGACTCTCTAATACATAGGGAAACGTGAGTGTGCTCAGAACAAAAGAACTGTGTTTCCTACACACACGGACCATATCTACTTCAACTCTGTTTCTGAAACTGATACAATACACAGGTCCTCTAACATCCAATGCTTTTCTGTTAAGAGCGAGAAACGTGTGAGCTTCATGAACAATGTAGCTTCGTTTGAGCTGTAAAGTGACTGCATTTACTTGAAACGAAGTCTCGCTTGTAGGAAGACACAGAGCCTGGCATCTAACTTCCTTTCTGAAGGGAAACACACAGCACAGTTCTCATCCATGAAACACACTCTGCTTTAGAGCAAGAAGCACGCTCCTGCTTTCATGAGTCTCTCATGCAGAGGGAAACATTTGTGTGCTCAGAACAAAAGAACTGTGTTCCCTACACACACGGACCATATCTAGTTCAACTCTGCTTCTGAAACTGATACAAACCACAGGTCCTCTAACATCCAATGCTTTTCAGTTAAGAGCGAGAAACGTGTGAGCTTCATGAACAATGTAGCTTATTTTGAGCTGTAAAGTGACTGCGTTTATCTGAAACGAAGTCTTGCTTGTAGGAAGACAGAGACCCTGCCATTTAAATCCGTTTCTGAAGGGAAACACACAGCACAGTTCTCATCCATGAAACACACTCTGCTTTAGAGCAAGAAGCACGCTCTTGCTTTATAGAGTCTCTCATACAGAGGGAAACGTGAGTGTGCTCAGAACAAAAGAACTGTGTTTCCTACACACACGGACCATATCTAGTTCAACTCTGCTTCTGAAACAGACACAAACCACAGGTCCTCTAACATCCAATGCTTTTCAGTTAAGAGCGAGAAACGTGTGAGCTTCATGAACAATGTAGCTTCGTTTGCTCTGTAAAGTGACTGCGTTTACGTGAAACGAAGTCTCGCTTGTAGGAAGACACAGAGCCTGGCATTTAACTTCCTTTCTGAAGGGAAACACACAGCACAGTTCTCATCCATGAAACACAATCTGCTTTACCTAAAGAAGCACGCTCTTGCTTTCTAGACTTTCTAATACAGAGGGAAACATGAGTGTGCTCAGAACAAAAGAACTGTGTTTCCTACACACAAGGACCATATCTAGTTCAACTCTGTTTCTGAAACTGATACAAACCACAGGTCCTCTAACATCCAATGCTTTTCTGTTAAGAGCGAGAAACGTGTGAGCTTCGTGAACAATGTTGGTTCATTTGAGCTGAAAAGTGACTGCATTTACCTGAAACGAAGTCTTGCTTGTAGGAAGACACAGGCCCTGTCATTTAACACCTTTTCTGAAGGGAAACACAGCACATTCCTCATCCATGAAACATACTCTTCTTTAGAGCAATAAGCATGCTCGTGCTTTCTAGACTCTCTAATACAGAAGGAAACGTGAGTGTGCTCAGAACAAAAGAATTGTGTTTCCTACACACACGGACCATATCTAGTTGAACTCTGCTTCTGAAACAGACACAAACCACAGGTCCTCTAACATCCAATGCTTTTCAGTTAAGAGCAAGAAACGTGTGAGCTTTGTGAACAATGTAGCTTCGTTTGAGCTGAAAAGTGACTGCGTTTATCTTAAACGAGGTCTTGCTTGTAGGAAGACACAGAGCCAGGCATTTAACTCCGTTTCTGAAGGGAAACACACGGCACATTTCTTATCCATGAAACACACTCTGCTTTAGAGCAAGAAGCACGCTCTTGCTTTCTAGACTCTCTAATACAGAGGGAAATGTGAGTGTGCTCAGAACAAAAGAAATGTGTTTCCTACACACAAGGACCATATCTAGTTCTACTCTGTTTCTGAAACTGATACAAACAACAGGTCCTCTAACATCCAATGCTTTTCAGTTAAGAGCGAGAAATGTGTGAGCTTCGTGAACAATGTTGGTTCATTTCAGCTGAAAAGTGACTTCATTTACCTGAAACGAAGTCTTGCTTGTAGGAAGACACAGGCCCTGTCATTTAACACCTTTTCTGATGGGAAACACAGCACATTCCTCATCCATGAAACATACTCTTCTTTAGAGCAATAATCATGCTCTTGCTTTCTAGACTCTCTAATACAGAAGGAAACGTGAGTGTGCTCAGAACAAAAGAACTGTGTTTCCTACACACACGGACCATATCTAGTTCAACTCTGCTTCTGAAACAGACACAAACCACAGGTCCTCTAACATCCAATGCTTTTCAGTTAAGAGCAAGAAACCTGTGAGCTTTGTGAACAATGTAGCTTCGTTTGAGCTGTAAAGTGACTGTGTTTACGTGAAACGAAGTCTCGCATGTAGGAAGACACAGAGCCTGGCATCTAACTTCCTGTCTGAAGGGAAACACACAGCACAGTTCTCATCCATGAAACACTCTCTGCTTTACATAAAGAAGCACGCTCTTGCTTTCTAGACTCTCTAATACAGAGGGAAACATGAGTGTGCTAAGAACAAAAGAACTGTGTTTCCTACACACAAGGACCATATCTAGTTCAACTCTGTTTCTGAAACTGATACAAACCACAGGTCCTCTTACATCCAATGCTTTTCAGTTAAGAGCGAGAAACGTGTGAGCTTTGTGAACAATGTAGCTCCATTTGAGCTGAAAAGTGACTGCGTTTATCTGAAACGAAGTCTTGCTTTTCGGAAGACAGAGACCCTGCCATTTAACACCGTTTCTGAAGGGAAATACACAGCACAGTTCTCATCCATGAAACACAATCTGCTTTAGAGCAAGAAGCACGCATTTGCTTTGTAGAGTCTCTAATACAGAGGGAAACGTGAGTGTGCTCTGAATAAAAGAACTGTGTTTCCTACACACACGGACCATATCTAGTTCAACTCTGCTTCTGAAACTGACACAAACCATAGGTCCTCTAACATCCAATGCTTTTCTGTTAAGAGCGAGAAACGTGTGAGCTTCTGGAACAATGTTGGTACATTTGAGCTGAAAAGTGACTGCATTTACCTGAAACGAAGTCTTGCTTGTAGGAAGACACAGGCCCTGTCATTTAACACCTTTTCTGAAGGGAAACACAGCACATTCCTCATCCATGAAACATACTCTTCTTTAGAGCAATAAGCATGCTCTTGCTTTCTAGACTCTCTAATACAGAAGGAAACGTGAGTGTGCTCAGAATAAAAGAACTGTGTTTCCTACACACACGGACCATATCTAGTTCAACTCTGCTTCTGAAACAGACACAAACCACAGGTCCTCTAACATCCAATGCTTTTCAGTTAAGAGCGAGAAACGTGTGAGCTTCATGAACAATGTAGCTTCGTTTGAGCTGAAAAGTGACTGCTTTTATCTGAAACGAAGTCTCGCTTGTAGGAAGACACAGAGCCTGGCATCTAACTTCCTTTCTGAAGGGAAACACACAGCACAGTTCTCATCCATGAAACTCTGCTTTACATAAAGAAGCAGGCTCTTGCTTTCTAGACTCTCTAATACAGAGGTAAACATGAGTGTGCTCAGAACAAAAGAACTGTGTTTCCTACACACACGGACCATATCTAGTTCAACTCTGTTTCTGAAACTGATACAAACCACAGGTCGTCTTACATCCAATGCTTTTCAGTTAAGAGCAAGAAACGTGTGAGCTTTGTGAACAATGTAGCTTCGTTTGAGCTGAAAAGTGACTGCGTTTATCTTAAACGAAGTCTTGCTGGTAGGAAGATACAGAGCCAGGCATTTAACTCCGTTTCTGAAGGGAAACACACGGCACAT
Organism: Onychomys leucogaster; assembly: GCA_949786385.1. NCBI lineage: Eukaryota > Metazoa > Chordata > Mammalia > Rodentia > Cricetidae > Onychomys > Onychomys leucogaster. The sequence continues at coordinate 43,624,963 of OX460418.1, read as the reverse complement.
TTCTTATCCATGAAACACACTCTGCTTTAGATCAAGAAGCACGCTCTTGCTTTCTAGACTCTCTAATACAGAGGGAAATGTGAGTGTGCTCAGAACAAAAGAAATGTGTTTCCTACACACAAGGACCATATCTAGTTCTACTCTGTTTCTGAAACTGATACAAACAACAGGTCCTCTAACATCCAATGCTTTTCAGTTAAGAGCGAGAAATGTGTGAGCTTCGTGAACAATGTTGGTTCATTTCAGCTGAAAAGTGACTGCATTTACCTGAAACCTAGTCTTGCTTGTAGGAAGACACAGGCCCTGTCATTTAACACCTTTTCTGATGGGAAACACAGCACATTCCTCATCCATGAAACATACTCTTCTTTAGAGCAATAAGCATGCTCTTGCTTTCTAGACTCTCTAATACAGAAGGAAATGTGAGTGTGCTCAGAACAAAAGAACTGTGTTTCCTACACACACGGACCATATCTAGTTCAACTCTGCTTCTGAAACAGACACAAACCACAGGTCCTATAACATCCAATGCTTTTCAGTTAAGAGCGAGAAACCTGTGAGCTTTGTGAACAATGTAGCTTCGTTTGAGCTGTAAAGTGACTGTGTTTACCTGAAACGAAGTCTCGCTTGTAGGAAGACACAGAGCCTGGCATCTAACTTCCTGTCTGAAGGCAAACACACAGCACAGTTCTCATCCATGAAACACTCTCTGCTTTACATAAAGAAGCACGCTCTTGCTTTCTAGACTCTCTAATACAGAGGGAAACATGAGTGTGCTAAGAACAAAAGAACTGTGTTTCCTACACACAAGGACCATATCTAGTTCAACTCTGTTTCTGAAACTGATACAAACCACAGGTCCTCTTACATCCTATGCTTTTCAGTTAAGAGCGAGAAACGTGTGAGCTTTGTGAACAATGTAGCTCCGTTTGAGCTGAAAAGTGACTGCGTTTATCTGAAACGAAGTCTTGCTTTTTGGAAGACACAGACCCTGCCATTTAACACCGTTTCTGAAGGGAAATACACAGCACAGTTCTCATCCATGAAACACACTCTGCTTTAGAGCAACAAGCACGCATTTGCTTTGTAGAGTCTCTAATACAGAGGGAAACGTGAGTGTGCTCTGAATAAAAGAACTGTGTTTCCTACACACACGGACCATATCTAGTTCAACTCTGCTTCTGAAACTGACACAAACCACAGGTCCTCTAACATCCAATGCTTTTCAGTTAAGAGCGAGAAACGTGTGAGCTTTGTGAACAATGTAGCTCCATTTGAGCTGTAAAGTGACTGCGTTTATCTGAAACGAAGTCTTGCTTGTAGGAAGATACAGAGCCAGGCATTTAACTCAGTTTCTGAAGGGAAACACACAGCACAGTTCTCATCCATGAAACACACTCTGCTTTACATAAAGAAGCACGCTCTTGCTTTCTAGACTCTCTAATACAGAGGGAAACATGAGTGTGCTCAGAACAAAAGAACTGTGTTTCCTACACACAAGGACCATATCTAGTTCAACTCTGTTTCTGAAAATGATACGAACCACAGGTCCTCTAACATCCAATGCTTTTCAGTTAAGAGCGAGAAACGTGTGAGCTTCGTGAACAATGTAGGTTCATTTGAGCTGAAAAGTGAAAGCATTTACCTGAAACGAAGTCTTGCTTGTAGGAAGACACAGGCCCTGTCAATTAACACCTTTTCTGATGGGAAAAACAGCACATTCCTCATCCATGAAACATACTCTGCTTTAGAGCAATAAGCATGCTCTTGCTTACTAGACTCTCTAATACAGAAGGAAACTTGAGTGTGCTCAGAATAAAAGAACTGTGTTTCCTACACACACAGCCCATATCTAGTTCAACTCTGTTTCTGAAACTGATACAAACCACAGGTCCTCTAACATCCAATGCTTTTCACTTAGGAGCGAGAAACCTGTGAGCTTCGTGAACAATATAGCTTCCTTTGAGCTGAAAAGTGACTGCTTTTATCTGAAACGAAGTCTTGCTTGTAGGAAGACACAGAGCCTGGCATTTAACTCCGTTTGTGAAGGGAAACACAGGGCACATATCTCATCCATGAAACACACTCTGCTTTAGCGCAAACAGCACGCTCTTTCTTTCTAGAGTCTCTAATATAGAGGGAAACGTGAGTGTGCTCAGATCAAAAGAACTGTGTTTCCTACACACAAGGACCATATCTAGTTCTACTCTGTTTCTGACACTGATACAAACAACAGGTCCTCTATCATCCAATGCTTTTCAGTTAAGAGCGAGAAACGTGTGAGCTTTGTGAACAATGTAGCTTCGCTTGAGCTTAAAAATGGCTGTGTTTAACTGAACGAAGTCTTGCTTGTAGGAAGACATAGAGCCAGGCATTTAACTCCGTTTCTGAACGGAAACACACGGCGCCATTTCTCATCCATGAAACACACTCTGCTTTAGAGCAAGAAGCATGCTCTTGCTTTCTAGAGTCTCTCATAAAGAGGAAAAGGTGAGTGTGCTCAGAACAAAAGAACTGTGTTTCCTACACCCAAGGACCATATCTAGTTCTCCTCTGTTTCTGAAACTGATACAAACAACAGGTCCTCTAACATCCAATGCTGTTCAGTTAAGAGCGAGAAACATGTGAGCTTCGTGAACAATGTAGGTTCCTTTGAGCTGAAAAGTGACTGCATTTACCTGAAACGAAGTCTTGCTTGTAGGAAGACACAGGCCCTGTCATTTAACACCTTTTCTGAAGGGAAACACACGGCACATTTCTTATCCATGAAACACACTCTGCTTTAGAGCAAGAAGCACGCTCTTGCTTTCTAGACTCTCTAATACAGAGGGAAACGTGAGTGTGCTCAGAACAAAAGAACTATGTTTCCTACACACAAAGACCATATCTAGTTCTACTCTGTTTCTGAAACTGATACAAACAACAGGTCCTCTAACATCCAATGCTTTTCTGTTAAGAGCGAGAAACGTGTGAGCTTCGTGAACAATATTGGTTCATTTGAGCTGAAAAGTGACTGCATTTAACTGAAACGAAATCTTGCTTGTAGGAAGACACAGGCCCTGTCATTTAACACCTTTTCTGAAGGGAAACACACGGCACATTCCTCATCCATGAAACACACTCTGCTTTAGAGCAAGAAGCACGCTCTTGCTTTCTAGAGTCTCTAATACACAGGGAAACATGAGTGTGCTCAGAACAAAAGAACTGTGTTCCCTACACACACGGCCCATATCTAGTTCAACTCTGCTTCTGAAACTGATACAAACCACAGGTCCTCTAACATCCAATGCTTTTCAGTAAAGAGTGAAAAACGTGTGAGCTTCATGAACAATGTAGCTTCTTTTGATCTGTAAAGTGACTGCGTTTATCTGAAACGAAGTCTTGCTTGTAGGAAGACACAGACCCTGCCATTTAACACAGTTTCTGAAGGGAAATACAGAGCACAGTTCTCATCCATGAAACACACTCTGCTTTAGAGCAAGAAGCACGCATTTGCTTTGTGGAGTCTCTAATACAGAGGGAAACGTGAGTGTGCTCGGAACAAAAGAACTGTGTTTCCTACACACACGGACCATATCTAGTTCAACTCTGTTTCTGAAACTGACACAAACGACACGTCCTCTAATATACAATGCTTTTCAGTTAAGACCGAGAAACGTGTGACCTTCATGAATAATGTAGCTTCGTTTGAGCTGTAAACTGACTGCGTTTACGTGAAATGATGTCTCGCTTGTAGGAAGACACAGAGCCTGGCATTTAACTCCCTTTCTGAAGGGAAACACACAGCACAGTACTCATCCATGAAACACACTCTGCTTTACATAAAGAAGCACGCTCTTGCTTTCTAGACTCTCTAATACAGAAGGAAACGTGAGTGTGCTCAGAACAAAAGAACTGTGTTTCCTACACACAAGGACTATATCTAGTTCAACTCTGCTTCTGAAACTGATACAAACCCCAGGTCCTCTAACATCCAATGCTTTTCAGTTAAGAGCGAGAAACGTGTGAGCTTTGTGAACAATGTAGCTTCGTTTGAGCTGAACAGTGACTGCGTTTAACTGAAACGATGTCTTACTTGTAGGAAGACACAGAGCCGGGCATTTAACTCTGTTTCTGAAGGGAAACACACAACACAGTTCTCATCCATGAAACACACTCTGCTTTAGAGCAAGAAGCATGCTCCTGCTTTCATGAGTCTCGCATACAGAGGGAAAAATGAGTGTGCTCAGAACAAAAGAACTGTGTTCCCTACACACACGGACGATATCTAGTTCAACTCTGCTTCTGAATCTGATACAAACCCCAGGTCCTCTAGCATCCAATGCTTTTCAGTTAAGAGCGAGAAACGTGTGAGCTTCATGAACAATGTAGCTTCTTTTGAGCTGTAAAGAGACTGCGTTTATCTGAAACGAAGTCTTGCTTGTAGGAAGACACAGACAGTGCCATTTAACTCTGTTTCTGAAGGGAAATACAGAGCACAGTTCTCATCCATGAAACATACTCTGCTTTAGAGCAAGAAGCACGCATTTGCTTTGTGGAGTCTCTAATACAGAGGAAAACGTGAGTGTGCTCAGAACAAAAGAACTGTGTTTCCTACACACACGGACCATATCTAGTTCAACTCTGTTTCTGAAACTGACACAAACGACACGTCCTCTAATATACAATGCTTTTCATTTAAGAGCGAGAAACCTGTGAGCTTTGTGAACAATGTAGCTTCGTTTGAGCTGTAAAGTGACTGTGTTTACGTGAAACGAAGTCTCGCTTGTAGGAAGACACAGAGCCTGGCATTTAACTCCGTTTGTGAAGGGAAACACAGGGCACATATCTCATCCATGAAACACACTCTGCTTTAGCGCAAACAGCACGCTCTTTCTTTCTAGAGTCTCTAATATAGAGGGAAACGTGAGTGTGCTCAGATCAAAAGAACTGTGTTTCCTACACACAAGGACCATATCTAGTTCTACTCTGTTTCTGACACTGATACAAACAACAGGTCCTCTAAAATCCAATGCTTTTCAGTTAAGAGCGAGAAATGTGTGAGCTTTGTGAACAATGTAGCTTCGCTTGAGCTTAAAAATGGCTGTGTTTAACTGAACGAAGTCTTGCTTGTAGGAAGACATAGAGCCAGGCATTTAACTCCGTTTCTGAACGGAAACACACGGCGCCATTTCTCATCCATGAAACACACTCTGCTTTAGAGCAAGAAGCATGCTCTTGCTTTCTAGAGTCTCTCATAAAGAGGAAAAGGTGAGTGTGCTCAGAACAAAAGAACTATGTTTCCTACACACAAAGACCATATCTAGTTCTACTCTGTTTCTGAAACTGATACAAACAACAGGTCCTCTAACATCCAATGCTTTTCTGTTAAGAGCGAGAACCATGTGAGCTTCGTGAACAATATTGGTTCATTTGAGCTGAAAAGTGACTGCATTTAACTGAAACGAAGTCTTGCTTGTAGGAAGACACAGGCCCTGTCATTTAACACCTTTTCTGAAGGGAAACACACGGCACATTCCTCATCCATGAAACACACTCTGCTTTAGAGCAAGAAGCACGCTCTTGCTTTCTAGAGTCTCTAATACACAGGGAAACATGAGTGTGCTCAGAACAAAAGAACTGTGTTCCCTACACACACGGCCCATATCTAGTTCAACTCTGCTTCTGAAACTGATACAAACCACAGGTCCTCTAACATCCAATGCTTTTCAGTAAAGAGTGAAAAACGTGTGAGCTTCATGAACAATTTAGCTTCTTTTGAGCTGTAAAGTGACTGCGTTTATCTGAAACGAAGTCTTGCTTGTAGGAAGACACAGACCCTGCCATTTAACACAGTTTCTGAAGGGAAACACACAGCACAGTACTCATCCATGAAACACACTCTGCTTTACATAAAGAAGCACGCTCTTGCTTTCTAGACTCTCTAATACAGAAGGAAACGTGAGTGTGCTCAGAACAAAAGAACTGTGTTTCCTACACACAAGGACTATATCTAGTTCAACTCTGCTTCTGAAACTGATTCAAACCCCAGGTCCTCTAACATCCAATGCTTTTCAGTTAAGAGCGAGAAACGTGTGAGCTTTGTGAACAATGTAGCTTTGTTTGAGCTGAACAGTGACTGCGTTTAACTGAAACGATGTCTTACTTGTAGGAAGACACAGAGCCGGGCATTTAACTCTGTTTCTGAAGGGAAACACACAACACAGTTCTCATCCATGAAACACACTCTGCTTTAGAGCAAGAAGCATGCTCCTGCTTTCATGAGTCTCCCATACAGAGGGAAAAATGAGTGTGCTCAGAACAAAAGAACTGTGTTCCCTACACACACGGACCATATCTAGTTCAACTCTGCTTCTGAATCTGATACAAACCCCAGGTCCTCTAGCATCCAATGCTCTTCAGTTAAGAGCGAGAAACGTGTGAGCTTCATGTACAATGTAGCTTCTTTTGAGCTGTAAAGTGACTGCGTTTATCTGAAACGAAGTCTTGCTTGTAGGAAGACACAGACCCTGCCATTTAACACAGTTTCTGAAGGGAAATACAGAGCACAGTTCTCATCCATGAAACACACTCTGCTTTAGAGCAAGAAGCACGCATTTGCTTTGTGGAATCTCTAATACAGAGGAAAACGTGAGTGTGCTCAGAACAAAAGAACTGTGTTTCCTACACACACGGACCATATCTAGTTCAACTCTGTTTCTGAAACTGACACAAACGACACGTCCTCTAATATACAATGCTTTTCAGTTAAGACCGAGAAACGTGTGACCTTCATGAATAATGTAGCTTCGTTTGAGCTGTAAACTGACTGCGTTTACGTGAAATGGTGTCTCGCTTGTAGGAAGACACAGAGCCTGGCATTTAACTCCCTTTCTGAAGGGAAACACACAGCACAGTACTCATCCATGAAACACACTCTGCTTTACATAAAGAAGCACGCTCTTGCTTTCTAGACTCTCTAATACAGAAGGAAACGTGAGTGTGCTCAGAACAAAAGAACTGTGTTTCCTACACACAAGGACTATATCTAGTTCAACTCTGCTTCTGAAACTGATACAAACCCCAGGTCCTCTAACATCCAATGCTTTTCAGTTAAGAGCGAGAAACGTGTGAGCTTTGTGAACAATGTAGCTTCGTTTGAGCTGAACAGTGACTGCGTTTAACTGAAACGATGTCTTACATGTAGGAAGACACAGAGCCGGGCATTTAACTCTGTTTCTGAAGGGAAACACACAACACAGTTCTCATCCATGAAACACACTCTGCTTTAGAGCAAGAAGCATGCTCCTGCTTTCATGAGTCTCCCATACAGAGGGAAAAATGAGTGTGCTCAGAACAAAAGAACTGTGTTCCCTACACACACGGACCATATCTAGTTCAACTCTGCTTCTGAATCTGATACAAACCCCAGGTCCTCTAGCATCCAATGCTTTTCATTTAAGAGCGAGAAACGTGTGAGCTTTGTGAACAATGTAGCTTCGTTTGAGCTGTAAAGTGACTGTGTTTACGTGAAACGAAGTCTTGCTTGTAGGAAGACACAGAGCCTGGCATCTAACTTCCTGTCTGAAGGGAAACACACAGCACAGTTCTCATCCATGAAACACTCTCTGCTTTACATAAAGAAGCACGCTCTTGCTTTCTAGACTCTCTAATACAGAGGGAAACATGAGTGTGCTAAGAACAAAAGAACTGTGTTTCCTACACACAAGGACCATATCTAGTTCAACTCTGTTTCTGAAACTGATACAAACCACAGGTCCACTTACATCCAATGCTTTTCAGTTAAGAGCGAGCAACGTCTGAGCTTTGTGAACAATGTAGCTCCGTTTGAGCTGAAAAGTGACTGCGTTTATCTGAAACGAAGTCTTGCTTTTCGGAAGGCACAGACCCTGCCATTTAACACCATTTCTGAAGGGAAATACACAGCACAGTTCTCATCCATGAAACACACTCTGCTTTAGAGCAAGAAGCACGCTCTTGCTTTATAGAGTCTCTCATACAGAGGGAAACGTGAGTGTGCTCAGAACAAAAGAACTGTGTTTCCTACACACACGGACCATATCTAGTTCAACTCTGCTTCTGAAACTGACACAAACCACAGGTCCTCTAACATCCAATGCTTTTCAGTTAAGAGCGAGAAACGTGTGAGCTTTGTGAACAATGTAGCTCCATTTGAGCTGTAAAGTGACTGCGATTATCTGAAACGAAGTCTTGCTTGGAGGAAGATACAGAGCCAGGCATTTAACTCAGTTTCTGAAGGGAAACACACAGCACAGTTCTCATCCATGAAACACACTCTGCTTTACATAAAGAAGCACGCTCTTGCTTTCTAGACTCTCTAATACAGAGGGAAACATGAGTGTGCTCAGAACAAAAGAACTGTGTTTCCTACGCACAAGGACCATATCTAGTTCAACTCTGTTATTGAAAATGATACGAACCACAGGTCCTCTAACATCCAATGCTTTTCAGTTAAGAGCGAGAAACGTGTGAGCTTCGTGAACAATGTAGGTTCATTTGAGCTGTAAAGTGACTGCATTTACCTGAAACGAAGTCTCGCTTGTAGGAAGACACAGAGCCTGGCATCTAACTTCCTTTCTGAAGGGAAACACACAGCACAGTTCTCATCCATGAAACACTCTCTGCTTTACATAAAGAAGCACGCTCTTGCTTTCTAGACTCTCTAATACAGAGGGAAACATGAGTGTGCTAAGAACAAAAGAACTGTGTTTCCTACACACAAGGACCATATCTACTTCAACTCTGCTTCTGAAACTGATACAAACCACAGGTCCTCTAACATCCAATGCTTTTCAGTTAAGAGCGAGAAACGTGTGAGCTTCGTGAATAATGTATCTTCGTTTGAGCTGAACAGTGACTGCGTTTATCTGAAACGATGTCTTGCTTGTAGGAAGACACAGAGCCGGGCATTTAACTCCGTTTCTGAAGGGAAACACACAGCACAGTTCTCATCCATGAAACACACTCTGCTTTAGAGCAAGAAGCACGCTCCTGCTTTCATGAGTCTCTCATGCAGAGGGAAATATTTGTGTGCTCAGAACAAAAGAACTGTGTTCCCTACACACACGGACCATGTCTAGTTCAACTCTGCTTCTGAAACTGATACAAACCACAGGTCCTCTAACATCCAATGCTTTTCAGTTAAGAGCGAGAAACGTGTGAGCTTCATGAACAATGTAGCTTATTTTGAGCTGTAAAGTGACTGCGTTTATCTGAAACGAAGTCTTGCTTGTAGGAAGACACAGACCCTGCCATTTAAATCCGTTTCTGAAGGGAAACACACAGCACAGTTCTCATCCATGAAACACACTCTGCTTTAGAGCAAGAAGCACGCTCTTGCTTTATAGAGTCTCTCATATAGAGGGAAACGTGAGTGTGCTCAGAACAAAAGAACTGTGTTTCCTACACACACGGACCATATCTAGTTCAACTCTGCTTCTGAAACAGACACAAACCACAGGTCCTCTAACATCCAATGCTTTTCAGTTAAGAGCGAGAAACGTGTGAGCTTCATGAACAATGTAGCTTCGTTTGCTCTGTAAAGTGACTGCGTTTACGTGAAACGAAGTCTCGCTTGTAGGAAGACACCGAGCCTGGCATTTAACTTCCTTTCTGAAGGGAAACACACAGCACAGTTCTCATCCATGAAACACAATCTGCTTTACCTAAAGAAGCACGCTCTTGCTTTCTAGAATCTCTAATACAGAGGGAAACATGAGTGTGCTCAGAACAAAAGAACTGTGTTTCCTACACACAAGGACCATATCTAGTTCAACTCTGTTTCTGAAACTGATACAAACCACAGGTCCTCTAACATCCAATGCTTTTCTGTTAAGAGCGAGAAACGTGTGAGCTTCGTGAACAATGTTAGTTCATTTGAGCTGAAAAGTGACTGCATTTACCTGAAAGGAAGTCTTGCTTGTAGGAAGACACAGGCCCTGTCATTTAACACCTTTTCTGAAGGGAAACACAGCACATTCCTCATCCATGAAACATACTCTTCTTTAGAGCAATAAGCATGCTCTTGCTTTCTAGACTCTCTAATACAGAAGGAAACGTGAGTGTGCTCAGAACAAAAGAACTGTGTTTCCTACACACACGGACCATATCTAGTTCAACTCTGCTTCTGAAACAGACACAAACCACAGGTCCTCTAACATCCAATGCTTTTCAGTTAAGAGCGAGAAACGTGTGAGCTTCATGAACAATGTAGCTTCGTTTGAGATGAAAAGTGACTGCTTTTATCTGAAATGAAGTCTCGCTTGTAGGAAGACAAAGAGCCTGGCATCTAACTTCCTTTCTGAAGGGAAACACACAGCACAGTTCTCATCCATGAAACACACTCTGCTTTACATAAAGAAGCACGCTCTTGCTTTCTAGACTCTCTAATACAGAGGGAAACATGAGTGTGCTCAGAACAAAAGAACTGTGTTTCCTACACACAGGGACCATATCTAGTTCAACTCTGTTTCTGAAACTGATACAAACCACAGGTCGTCTTACATCCAATGCTTTTCAGTTAAGAGCAAGAAACGTGTGAGCTTTGTGAACAATGTAGCTTCGTTTGAGCTGAAAAGTGACTGCGTTTATCTTAAACGAAGTCTTGCTTGTAGGAAGACACAGAGCCAGGCATTTAACTCCGTTTCTGAAGGGAAACACACGGCACATTTCTTATCCATGAAACACACTCTGCTTTAGAGCAAGAAGCACGCTCTTGCTTTCTAGACTCTCTAATACAGAGGGAAATGTGAGTGTGCTCAGAACAAAAGAAATGTGTTTCCTACACACAAGGACCATATCTAGTTCTACTCTGTTTCTGAAACTGATACAAACAACAGGTCCTCTAACATCCAATGCTTTTCAGTTAAGAGCGAGAAATGTGTGAGCTTCGTGAACAATGTTGGTTCATTTCAGCTGAAAAGTGACTGCATTTACCTGAAACGAAGTCTTGCTTGTAGGAAGACACAGGCCCTGTCATTTAACACCTTTTCTGATGGGAAACACAGCACATTCCTCATCCATGAAACATACTCTTCTTTAGAGCATTAAGCATGCTCTTGCTTTCTAGACTCTCTAATACAGAAGGAAACGTGAGTGTGCTCAGAACAAAGAACTGTGTTTCCTACACACACGGACCATATCTAGTTCAACTCTGCTTCTGAAACAGACACAAACCACAGGTCCTTTAACATCCAATGCTTTTCAGTTAAGAGCGAGAAACCTGTGAGCTTTGTGAACAATGTAGCTTCGTTTGAGCTGTAAAGTGACTGTGTTTACGTGAAACGAAGTCTCGCTTGTAGGAAGACACAGAGCCTGGCATCTAACTTCCTGTCTGAAGGGAAACACACAGCACAGTTCTCATCCATGAAACACTCTCTGCTTTACATAAAGAAGCACGCTCTTGCTTTCTAGACTCTCTAATACAGAGGGAAACATGAGTGTGCTAAGAACAAAAGAACTGTGTTTCCTACACACAAGGACCATATCTAGTTCAACTCTGTTTCTGAAACTGATACAAACCACAGGTCCTCTTACATCCAATGCTTTTCAGTTAAGAGCGAGAAACTTGTGAGCTTTGTGAACAATGTAGCTCCGTTTGAGCTGAAAAGTGACTGCGTTTATCTGAAACGAAGTCTTGCTTTTCGGAAGACACAGACCCTGCCATTTAACACCGTTTCTGAAGGGAAATACACAGCACAGTTCTCATCCATGAAACACACTCTGCTTTAGAGCAAGAAGCACGCATTTGCTTTGTAGAGTCTCTAATACAGAGGGAAACGTGAGTGTGCTCTGAATAAAAGAACTGTGTTTCCTACACACACGGACCATATCTAGTTCAACTCTGCTTCTGAAACTGACACAAACCACAGGTCCTCTAACATCCAATGCTTTTAAGTTAAGAGAGAGAAACGTGTGAGCTTTGTGAACAATGTAGCTCCATTTGAGCTGTAAAGTGACTGCGTTTATCTGAAACGAAGTCTTGCTTGTAGGAAGATACAGAGCCAGGCATTTAACTCAGTTTCTGAAGGGAAACACAGAGCACAGTTCTCATCCATGAAACACACTCTGCTTTACATAAAGAAGCACGCTCTTGCTTTCTAGACTCTCTAATTCAGAGGGAAACATGAGTGTGCTCAGAACAAAAGAACTGTGTTTCCTACACACAAGGACCATACCTAGTTCAACTCTGTTTCTGAAAATGATACGAACCACAGGTCCTCTAACATCCAATGCTTTTCAGTTAAGAGCGAGAAACGTGTGAGCTTCGTGAACAATGTAGGTTCATTTGAGCTGAAAAGTGACTGCATTTACCTGAAACGAAGTCTTGCTTGTAGGAAGACACAGACCCTGCCATTTAAATCCGTTTCTGAAGGGAAACACACAGCACAGTTCTCATCCATGAAACACACTCTGCTTTAGAGCAAGAAGCACGCTCTTGCTTTATAGAGTCTCTCATACAGAGGGAAACGTGAGTGTGCTCAGAACAAAAGAACTGTGTTTCCTACACACACGGACCATATCTAGTTCAACTCTGCTTCTGAAACAGACACAAACCACAGGTCCTCTAACATCCAATGCTTTTCAGTTAAGAGCGAGAAACGTGTGAGCTTCATGAACAATGTAGCTTCGTTTGCTCTGTAAAGTGACTGCGTTTACGTGAAACGAAGTCTCGCTTGTAGGAAGACACCGAGCCTGGCATTTAACTTCCTTTCTGAAGGGAAACACACAGCACAGTTCTCATCCATGAAACACAATCTGCTTTACCTAAAGAAGCACGCTCTTGCTTTCTAGAATCTCTAATACAGAGGGAAACATGAGTGTGCTCAGAACAAAAGAACTGTGTTTCCTACACACAAGGACCATATCTAGTTCAACTCTGTTTCTGAAACTGATACAAACCACAGGTCCTCTAACATCCAATGCTTTTCTGTTAAGAGCGAGAAACGTGTGAGCTTCGTGAACAATGTTGGTTCATTTGAGCTGAAAAGTGACTGCATTTACCTGAAACGAAGTCTTGCTTGTAGGAAGACACAGGCCCTGTCATTTAACTCCTTTTCTGAAGGGAAACACAGCACATTCCTCATCCATGAAACATACTCTTCTTTAGAGCAATAAGCATGCTCTTGCTTTCTAGACTCTCTAATACAGAAGGAAACGTGAGTGTGCTCAGAAAAAAAGAACTGTGTTTCCTACACACACGGACCATATCTAGTTCAACTCTGCTTCTGAAACAGACACAAAGCACAGGTCCTCTAACATCCAATGCTTTTCAGTTAAGAGCGAGAAACGTGTGAGCTTCATGAACAATGTAGCTTCGTTTGAGCTGAAAAGTGACTGCTTTTATCTGAAATGAAGTCTCGCTTGTAGGAAGACAAAGAGCCTGGCATCTAACTTCCTTTCTGAAGGGAAACACACAGCACAGTTCTCATCCATGAAACACACTCTGCTTTACATAAAGAAGCACGCTCTTGCTTTCTAGACTCTCTAATACAGAGGGAAACATGAGTGTGCTCAGAACAAAAGAACTGTGTTTCCTACACACAGGGACCATATCTAGTTCAACTCTGTTTCTGAAACTGATACAAACCACAGGTCGTCTTACATCCAATGCTTTTCAGTTAAGAGCAAGAAACGTGTGAGCTTTGTGAACAATGTAGCTTCGTTTGAGCTCAAAAGTGACTGCGTTTATCTTAAACGAAGTCTTGCTTGTAGGAAGACACAGAGCCAGGCATTTAACTCCGTTTCTGAAGGGAAACACACGGCACATTTCTTATCCATGAAACACACTCTGCTTTAGAGCAAGAAGCACGCTCTTGCTTTCTAGACTCTCTAATACAGAGGGAAATGTGAGTGTGCTCAGAACAAAAGAAATGTGTTTCCTACACACAAGGACCATATCTAGTTCTACTCTGTTTCTGAAACTGATACAAACAACAGGTCCTCTAACATCCAATGCTTTTCAGTTAAGAGCGAGAAATGTGTGAGCTTCGTGAACAATGTTGGTTCATTTCAGCTGAAAAGTGACTGCATTTACCTGAAACGAAGTCTTGCTTGTAGGAAGACACAGGCCCTGTCATTTAACACCTTTTCTGATGGGAAACACAGCACATTCCTCATACATGAAACATACTCTTCTTTAGAGCAATAAGCATGCTCTTGCTTTCTAGACTCTCTAATACAGAAGGAAACGTGAGTGTGCTCAGAACAAAGAACTGTGTTTCCTACACACACGGACCATATCTAGTTCAACTCTGCTTCTGAAACAGACACAAACCACAGGTCCTCTAACATCCAATGCTTTTCAGTTAAGAGCGAGAAACCTGTGAGCTTTGTGAACAATGTAGCTTCGTTTGAGCTGTAAAGTGACTGTGTTTACGTGAAACGAAGTCTCGCTTGTAGGAAGACACAGAGCCTGGCATCTAACTTCCTGTCTGAAGGGAAACACACAGCACAGTTCTCATCCATGAAACACTCTCTGCTTTACATAAAGAAGCACGCTCTTGCTTTCTAGACTCTCTAATACAGAGGGAAACATGAGTGTGCTAAGAACAAAAGAACTGTGTTTCCTACACACAAGGACCATATCTAGTTCAACTCTGTTCCTGAAACTGATACAAACCAAAGGTCCTCTTACATCCAATGCTTTTCAGTTAAGAGCGACAAACTTGTGAGCTTTGTGAACAATGTAGCTCCGTTCGAGCTGAAAAGTGACTGCGTTTATCTGAAACGAAGTCTTGCTTTTTGGCAGACACAGACCCTGCCATTTAACACCGTTTCTGAAGGGAAATACACAGCACAGTTTTCATCCATGAAACAAACTCTGCTTTAGAGCAAGAAGCACGCATTTGCTTTGTAGAGTCTCTAATACAGAGGGAAACGTGAGTGTGCTCTGAATAAAAGAACTGTGTTTCCTACACACACGGACCATATCTAGTTCAACTCTGCTTCTGAAACTGACACAAACCACAGGTCCTCTAACATCCAATGCTTTTAAGTTAAGAGCGAGAAACGTGTGAGCTTTGTGAACAATGTAGCTCCATTTGAGCTGTAAAGTGACTGCGTTTATCTGAAACGAAGTCTTGCTTGTAGGAAGATACAGAGCCAGGCATTTAACTCAGTTTCTGAAGGGAAACACAGAGCACAGTTCTCATCCATGAAACACACTCTGCTTTACATAAAGAAGCACGCTCTTGCTTTCTAGACTCTCTAATACAGAGGGAAACATGAGTGTGCTCAGAACAAAAGAACTGTGTTTCCTACACACAAGGACCATATCTAGTTCAACTCTGTTTCTGAAAATGATACGAACCACAGGTCCTCTAACATCCAATGCTTTTCAGTTAAGAGCGAGAAACGTGTGAGCTTCGTGAACAATGTAGGTTCATTTGAGCTGAAAAGTGACTGCATTTACCTGAAACGAAGTCTTGCTTGTAGGAAGACACAGGCCCTGTCAATTAACACCTTTTCTGATGGGAAACACAGCACATTCCTCATCCATGAAACATACTCTGCTTTAGAGCAATAAGCATGCTCTTGCTTACTAGACTCTCTAATACAGAAGGAAACTTGAGTGTGCTCAGAATAAAAGAACTGTGTTTCCTACACACACAGACCATATCTAGTTCAACTCTGTTTCTGAAACTGATACAAACCACAGGTCCTCTAACATCCAATGCTTTTCACTTAGGAGCGAGAAACCTGTGAGCTTCGTGAACAATATAGCTTCCTTTGAGCTGAAAAGTGACTGCTTTTATCTGAAACGAAGTCTTGCTTGTAGGAAGACACAGAGCCTGGCATTTAACTCCGTTTGTGAAGGGAAACACAGGGCACATATCTCATCCATGAAACACACTCTGCTTTAGCGCAAACAGCACGCTCTTTCTTTCTAGAGTCTCTAATATAGAGGGAAACGTGAGTGTGCTCAGATCAAAAGAACTGTGTTTCCTACACACAAGGACCATATCTAGTTCTACTCTGTTTCTGACACTGATACAAACAACAGGTCCTCTAACATCCAATGCTTTTCAGTTAAGAGCGAGAAACGTGTGAGCTTTGTGAACAATGTAGCTTCGCTTGAGCTTAAAAATGGCTGTGTTTATCTGAACGAAGTCTTGCTTGTAGGAAGACATAGAGCCAGGCATTTAACTCCGTTTCTGAACGGAAACACATGGCGCCATTTCTCATCCATGAAACACACTCTGCTTTAGAGCAAGAAGCATGCTCTTGCTTTCTAGAGTCTCTCATAAAGAGGAAAAGGTGAGTGTGCTCAGAACAAAACAACTGTGTTTCCTACACACAAGGACCATATCTAGTTCTACTCTGTTTCTGAAACTGATACAAACAACAGGTCCTCTAACATCCAATGCTTTTCAGTTAAGAGCGAGAAACATGTGAGCTTCGTGAACAATGTAGGTTCCTTTGAGCTGAAAAGTGACTGCATTTACCTGAAACGAAGTCTTGCTTGTAGGAAGACACAGGCCCTGTCATTTAACACCTTTTCTGAAGGGAAACACACGGCACATTTCTTATCCATGAAACACACTCTGCTTTAGAGCAAGAAGCACGCTCTTGCTTTCTAGACTCTCTAATACAGAGGGAAACGTGAGTGTGCTCAGAACAAAAGAACTATGTTTCCTACACACAAAGACAATATCTAGTTCTACTCTGTTTCTGAAACTGATACAAACAACAGGTCCTCTAACATCCAATGCTTTTCTGTTAAGAGCGAGAAACGTGTGAGCTTCTTGAACAATATTGGTTCATTTGAGCTGAAAAGTGACTGCATTTAACTGAAACGAAGTCTTGCTTGTAGGAAGACACAGGCCCTGTCATTTAACACCTTTTCTGAAGGGAAACACACGGCACATTCCTCATCCATGAAACACACTCTGCTTTAGAGCAAGAAGCACGCTCTTGCTTTCTAGAGTCTCTAATATAGAGGGAAACATGAGTGTGCTCAGAACAAAAGAACTGTGTTCCCTACACACACGGACCATATCTAGTTCAACTCTGCTTCTGAATCTGATACAAACCCCAGGTCCTCTAGCATCCAATGCTTTTCAGTTAAGAGCGAGAAACGTGTGAGCTTCATGAACAATGTAGCTTATTTTGAGCTGTAAAGTGACTGCGTTTATCTGAAACGAAGTCTTGCTTGTGGCAAGACACACAGCCTGGCATTTAACTCCGTTTCTGAAGGGAAACACACAGCACAGTTCTCATCCATGAAACACACTCTGCTTTAGAGCAAGAAGCACGCTCTTGCTTTATAGAGTCTCTCATACAGAGGGAAACATGAGTGTGCTCAGAACAAAAGAACTGTGTTTCCTACACACAAGGACCATATCTAGTTCAACTCTGTTTCTGAAACTGATAAAAACCACAGGTCCTCTTACATCCAATTCTTTTCAGTTAAGAGCGAGAAACGTGTGAGCTTTGTGAACAATGTAGCTCCGTTTGAGCTGAAAAGTGACTGCGTTTATCTGAAAAGATGTCTTGCTTGTAGGAAGACACAGAGCCAGGCATTTAACTCAGTTTCTGAAGGGAAACACACGGCACATTTCTCATCAATGAAACACACTCTGCTTTAGAGCAAGAAGCACCCTCTTGCGTTCTAGCCTCTCTAATACACAGGGAAACGTGAGTGTGCTCAGAACAAAAGAACTGTGTTTCCTACACACACGGACCATATCTAGTTCAACTCTGTTTCTGAAACTGATACAAACCACAGGACCTCTAACATACAATGCTTTTCAGTTAAGAGCGAGAAACGTGTGAGCTTCGCGAACAATGTAGGTTCATTTGAGCTGAAAAGTGACTGCATTTACCTGAAACGAAGTCTTGCTTGTAGGAAGACACAGGCCCTGTCATTTAACACCTTTTCTGATGGGAAACACAGCACATTCCTCATCCATGAAACATACTCTGCTTTAGAGCAATAAGCATGCTCTTGCTTACTAGACTCTCTAATACAGAAGGAAACGTGAGTGTGCTCAGAATAAAAGAACTGTGTTTCCTACACACAAGGACCATATCTAGTTCTACTCTGTTTCTGAAACTGATACAAACAACAGGTCCTCTAACATCCAATGCTTTTCAGTTAAGAGCGAGAAATGTGTGAGCTTCGTGAACAATGTAGCTTCGTTTGAGCGCAAAAATGGCTGTGTTTTTCTGAACGAAGACTTGCTTGTAGGAAGACACAGAGCCAGGCATTTAACTCCGTTTCTGAATGGAAACACACGGCACATTTCTCATCCATGAAACACACTCTGCTTTAGAGCAAGAAGCACGCTCTTGCTTTCTAGAGTCTCTCATAAAGAGGAAAAGGTGAGTGTGCTCAGAACAAAAGAACTGGGTTTCCTACACACACGGACCATATCTAGTTCAACTCTGCTTCTGAAACAGACACAAACCACAGGTCCTCTAACATCCAATGCTTTTCAGTTAAGAGCGAGAAACGTGTGAGCTTCATGAACAATGTAGCTTCATTTGAGCTGTAAAGTGACTGCGTTTATGTGAAACGAACTCTCGCTTGTAGGAAGACATAGAGCCTGGCATTTAACTTCCTTTCTGAACGGAAACACACAGCACAGTTCTCATCCATGAAACACACTTTGCTTTACATAAAGAAGCACGCTCTTGCTTTCTAGACTCTCTAATACAGAGAGAAACATGAGTGTGCTCAGAACAAAAGAACTGTGTTTACTACACACAAGGACCATATCTAGTTCAACTCTGTTTCTGAAACTGATACAAACCACAGGTCCTCTTACATCCAATGCTTTCAGTTAAGAGCGAGAAATGTGTGAGCTTTGTGAACAATGTAGCTCCATTTGAGCTGAAAAGTGACTGCGTTTATCTGAAACGAAGTCTTGCTTTTCGGAAGACACAGACCCTGCCATTTAACACCGTTTCTGAAGGGAAATACACAGCACAGTTCTCATCCATGAAACACACTCTGCTTTAGAGCAAGAAGCACGCATTTGCTTTGTAGAGTCTCTAATACAGAGGGAAACGTGAGTGTGCTCTGAATAAAAGAACTGTGTTTCCTACACACACGGACCATATCTAGTTCAACTCTGCTTCTGAAACTGACACAAACCACAGGTCCTCTAACATCCAATGCTTTTAAGTTAAGAGCGAGAAACGTGTGAGCTTTGTGAACAATGTAGCTCCATTTGAGCTGTAAAGTGACTGCGTTTATCTGAAACGAAGTCTTGCTTGTAGGAAGATACAGAGCCAGGCATTTAACTCAGTTTCTGAAGGGAAACACAGAGCACAGTTCTCATCCATGAAACACACTCTGCTTTACATAAAGAAGCACGCTCTTGCTTTCTAGACTCTCTAATACAGAGGGAAACATGAGTGTGCTCAGAACAAAAGAACTGTGTTTCCTACACACAAGGACCATACCTAGTTCAACTCTGTTTCTGAAAATGATACGAACCACAGGTCCTCTAACATCCAATGCTTTTCAGTTAAGAGCGAGAAACGTGTGAGCTTCGTGAACAATGTAGGTTCATTTGAGCTGAAAAGTGACTGCATTTACCTGAAACGAAGTCTTGCTTGTAGGAAGACACAGACCCTGCCATTTAAATCCGTTTCTGAAGGGAAACACACAGCACAGTTCTCATCCATGAAACACACTCTGCTTTAGAGCAAGAAGCACGCTCTTGCTTTATAGAGTCTCTCATACAGAGGGAAACGTGAGTGTGCTCAGAACAAAAGAACTGTGTTTCCTACACACACGGACCATATCTAGTTCAACTCTGCTTCTGAAACAGACACAAACCACAGGTCCTCTAACATCCAATGCTTTTCAGTTAAGAGCGAGAAACGTGTGAGCTTCATGAACAATGTAGCTTCGTTTGCTCTGTAAAGTGACTGCGTTTACGTGAAACGAAGTCTCGCTTGTAGGAAGACACCGAGCCTGGCATTTAACTTCCTTTCTGAAGGGAAACACACAGCACAGTTCTCATCCATGAAACACAATCTGCTTTACCTAAAGAAGCACGCTCTTGCTTTCTAGAATCTCTAATACAGAGGGAAACATGAGTGTGCTCAGAACAAAAGAACTGTGTTTCCTACACACAAGGACCATATCTAGTTCAACTCTGTTTCTGAAACTGATACAAACCACAGGTCCTCTAACATCCAATGCTTTTCTGTTAAGAGCGAGAAACGTGTGAGCTTCGTGAACAATGTTGGTTCATTTGAGCTGAAAAGTGACTGCATTTACCTGAAACGAAGTCTTGCTTGTAGGAAGACACAGGCCCTGTCATTTAACTCCTTTTCTGAAGGGAAACACAGCACATTCCTCATCCATGAAACATACTCTTCTTTAGAGCAATAAGCATGCTCTTGCTTTCTAGACTCTCTAATACAGAAGGAAACGTGAGTGTGCTCAGAAAAAAAGAACTGTGTTTCCTACACACACGGACCATATCTAGTTCAACTCTGCTTCTGAAACAGACACAAAGCACAGGTCCTCTAACATCCAATGCTTTTCAGTTAAGAGCGAGAAACGTGTGAGCTTCATGAACAATGTAGCTTCGTTTGAGCTGAAAAGTGACTGCTTTTATCTGAAATGAAGTCTCGCTTGTAGGAAGACAAAGAGCCTGGCATCTAACTTCCTTTCTGAAGGGAAACACACAGCACAGTTCTCATCCATGAAACACACTCTGCTTTACATAAAGAAGCACGCTCTTGCTTTCTAGACTCTCTAATACAGAGGGAAACATGAGTGTGCTCAGAACAAAAGAACTGTGTTTCCTACACACAGGGACCATATCTAGTTCAACTCTGTTTCTGAAACTGATACAAACCACAGGTCGTCTTACATCCAATGCTTTTCAGTTAAGAGCAAGAAACGTGTGAGCTTTGTGAACAATGTAGCTTCGTTTGAGCTCAAAAGTGACTGCGTTTATCTTAAACGAAGTCTTGCTTGTAGGAAGACACAGAGCCAGGCATTTAACTCCGTTTCTGAAGGGAAACACACGGCACATTTCTTATCCATGAAACACACTCTGCTTTAGAGCAAGAAGCACGCTCTTGCTTTCTAGACTCTCTAATACAGAGGGAAATGTGAGTGTGCTCAGAACAAAAGAAATGTGTTTCCTACACACAAGGACCATATCTAGTTCTACTCTGTTTCTGAAACTGATACAAACAACAGGTCCTCTAACATCCAATGCTTTTCAGTTAAGAGCGAGAAATGTGTGAGCTTCGTGAACAATGTTGGTTCATTTCAGCTGAAAAGTGACTGCATTTACCTGAAACGAAGTCTTGCTTGTAGGAAGACACAGGCCCTGTCATTTAACACCTTTTCTGATGGGAAACACAGCACATTCCTCATACATGAAACATACTCTTCTTTAGAGCAATAAGCATGCTCTTGCTTTCTAGACTCTCTAATACAGAAGGAAACGTGAGTGTGCTCAGAACAAAGAACTGTGTTTCCTACACACAGGGACCATATCTAGTTCAACTCTGCTTCTGAAACAGACACAAACCACAGGTCCTCTAACATCCAATGCTTTTCAGTTAAGAGCGAGAAACCTGTGAGCTTTGTGAACAATGTAGCTTCGTTTGAGCTGTAAAGTGACTGTGTTTACGTGAAACGAAGTCTCGCTTGTAGGAAGACACAGAGCCTGGCATCTAACTTCCTGTCTGAAGGGAAACACACAGCACAGTTCTCATCCATGAAACACTCTCTGCTTTACATAAAGAAGCACGCTCTTGCTTTCTAGACTCTCTAATACAGAGGGAAACATGAGTGTGCTAAGAACAAAAGAACTGTGTTTCCTACACACAAGGACCATATCTAGTTCAACTCTGTTCCTGAAACTGATACAAACCAAAGGTCCTCTTACATCCAATGCTTTTCAGTTAAGAGCGACAAACTTGTGAGCTTTGTGAACAATGTAGCTCCGTTCGAGCTGAAAAGTGACTGCGTTTATCTGAAACGAAGTCTTGCTTTTCGGCAGACACAGACCCTGCCATTTAACACCGTTTCTGAAGGGAAATACACAGCACAGTTTTCATCCATGAAACAAACTCTGCTTTAGAGCAAGAAGCACGCATTTGCTTTGTAGAGTCTCTAATACAGAGGGAAACGTGAGTGTGCTCTGAATAAAAGAACTGTGTTTCCTACACACACGGACCATATCTAGTTCAACTCTGCTTCTGAAAAAGACACAAACCACAGGTCCTCTAACATCCAATGCTTTTAAGTTAAGAGCGAGAAACGTGTGAGCTTTGTGAACAATGTAGCTCCATTTGAGCTGTAAAGTGACTGCGTTTATCTGAAACGAAGTCTTGCTTGTAGGAAGATACAGAGCCAGGCATTTAACTCAGTTTCTGAAGGGAAACACAGAGCACAGTTCTCATCCATGAAACACACTCTGCTTTACATAAAGAAGCACGCTCTTGCTTTCTAGACTCTCTAATACAGAGGGAAACATGAGTGTGCTCAGAACAAAAGAACTGTGTTTCCTACACACAAGGACCATATCTAGTTCAACTCTGTTTCTGAAAATGATACGAACCACAGGTCCTCTAACATCCAATGCTTTTCAGTTAAGAGCGAGAAACGTGTGAGCTTCGTGAACAATGTAGGTTCATTTGAGCTGAAAAGTGACTGCATTTACCTGAAACGAAGTCTTGCTTGTAGGAAGACACAGGCCCTGTCAATTAACACCTTTTCTGATGGGAAACACAGCACATTCCTCATCCATGAAACATACTCTGCTTTAGAGCAATAAGCATGCTCTTGCTTACTAGACTCTCTAATACAGAAGGAAACTTGAGTGTGCTCAGAATAAAAGAACTGTGTTTCCTACACACACAGACCATATCTAGTTCAACTCTGTTTCTGAAACTGATACAAACCACAGGTCCTCTAACATCCAATGCTTTTCACTTAGGAGCGAGAAACCTGTGAGCTTCGTGAACAATATAGCTTCCTTTGAGCTGAAAAGTGACTGCTTTTATCTGAAACGAAGTCTTGCTTGTAGGAAGACACAGAGCCTGGCATTTAACTCCGTTTGTGAAGGGAAACACAGGGCACATATCTCATCCATGAAACACACTCTGCTTTACATAAAGAAGCACGCTCTTGCTTTCTAGACTCTCTAATACAGAGGGAAACATGAGTGTGCTCAGAACAAAAGAACTGTGTTTCCTACACACAAGGACCATATCTAGTTCAACTCTGTTTCTGAAACTGATACAAACCACAGGTCCTCTTACATCCAATGCTTTCAGTTAAGAGCGAGAAATGTGTGAGCTT
Source organism: Onychomys leucogaster (assembly GCA_949786385.1). Taxonomy (NCBI): domain Eukaryota; kingdom Metazoa; phylum Chordata; class Mammalia; order Rodentia; family Cricetidae; genus Onychomys; species Onychomys leucogaster. The sequence continues at coordinate 43,601,655 of OX460418.1, read as the reverse complement.
TGTGAACAATGTAGCTCCATTTGAGCTGAAAAGTGACTGCGTTTATCTGAAAAGAAGTCTTGCTTGTAGGAAGACACAGAGCCAGGCATTTAACTCAGTTTCTGAAGGGAAACACACGGCACATTTCTCATCCATGAAACACACTCTGCTTTAGAGCAAGAAGCACCCTCTTGCGTTCTAGCCTCTCTAATACAGAGGGAAACGTGTGTATGGTCAGAACAAAAGAACTGTGTTTCCTACACACACGGACCATATCTAGTTCAACTCTGTTTCTGAAAATGATACAAACCACAGGTCCTCTAACATCCAATGCTTTTCAGTTAAGAGTGAGAAACGAGTGAGCTTCGTGAACAATGTAGGTTCATTTGAGCTGAAAAGTGACTGCATTTACCTGAAACGAAGTCTTGCTTGTAGGAAGACACAGGCCCTGTCATTTAACACCTTTTCTGATGGGAAACACAGGGCACATATCTCATCCATGAAACATACTCTGCTTTAGAGCAATAAGCATGCTCTTGCTTTCTAGACTCTCTAATACAGAAGGAAACGTGAGTGTGCTCAGATCAAAAGAACTGTGTTTCCTACACACACAGACCATATCTAGTTCAACTCTGTTTCTGAAACTGATACAAACCACAGGTCCTCTAACATCCAATGCTTTTCACTTAGGAGCGAGAAACGTGTGAGCTTTGTGAACAATGTAGCTTCGCTTAAGCTTAAAAATGGCTGTGTTTATCTGAACGAAGTCTTGCTTGTAGGAAGACATAGAGCCAGGCATTTAACTCCGTTTCTGAACGGAAACACACGGCACATTTCTCATCCATGAAACACACTCTTCTTTAGAGCAAGAAGCATGCTCTTGCTTTCTAGAGTCTCTCATAAAGAATTAATGGTGAGTGTGCTCAGAACAAAAGAACTGTGTTTCCTACACACAAGGACCATATCTAGTTCTACTCTGTTTCTGAAACTGATACAAACAACAGGTCCTCTAACATCCAATGCTTTTCAGTTAAGAGCGAGAAACGTGTGAGCTTCATGAACAATGTAGGTTCATTTGTGCTGAAAAGTGACTGCATTTACCTTAAACGAAGTCTTGCTTGTAGGAAGACACAGGCCCTGTCATTTAACACCTTTTCTGAAGGGAAACACACGGCACATTTCTTATCCATGAAACACACTCTGCTTTAGAGCAAGAAGCACCCTCTTGCGTTCTAGCCTCTCTAATACAGAGGGAAACGTGAGTGTGCTCAGAACAAAAGAACTGTGTTTCCTACACACACGGACCATATCTAGTTCAACTCTGTTTCTGAAACTGATACAAACCACAGGACATCTAACATACAATGCTTTTCAGTTAAGAGCGAGAAACCTGTGAGCTTCGTGAACAATGTAGGTTCATTTGAGCTGAAAAGTGACTGCATTTACCTGAAACGAAGTCTTGCTTGTAGGAAGACACAGGCCCTGTCAATTAACACCTTTTCTGATGGGAAACACAGCACATTCCTCATCCATGAAACATACTCTGCTTTAGAGCAATAAGCATGCTCTTGCTTACTAAACTCTCTAATACAGAAGGAAACTTGAGTGTGCTCAGAATAAAAGAACTGTGTTTCCTACACACACAGACCATATCTAGTTCAACTCTGTTTCTGAAACTGATACAAACCACAGGTCCTCTAACATCCAATGCTTTTCACTTAGGAGCGAGAAACCTGTGAGCTTCGTGAACAATATAGCTTCCTTTGAGCTATAAAGTGACTGCTTTTATCTGAAACGAAGTCTTGCTTGTAGGAAGACACAGAGCCTGGCATTTAACTCCGTTTGTGAAGGGAAACACAGGGCACATATCTCATCCATGAAACACACTCTGCTTTAGCGCAAACAGCACGCTCTTTCTTTCTAGAGTCTCTAATATAGAGGGAAACGTGAGTGTGCTCAGATCAAAAGAACTGTGTTTCCTACACACAAGGACCATATCTAGTTCTACTCTGTTTCTGAAACTGATACAAACAACAGGTCCTCTAACATCCAATGCTTTTCAGTTAAGAGCGAGAAACGTGTGAGCTTTGTGAACAATGTAGCTTCGCTTGAGCTTAAAAATGGCTGTGTTTATCTGAATGAATTCTTGCTTGTAGGAAGACATAGAGCCAGGCATTTAACTCCATTTCTGAACGGAAACACACGGCGCCATTTCTCATCCATGAAACACACTCTGCTTTAGAGCAAGAAGCATGCTCTTGCTTTCTAGAGTCTCTCATAAAGAGGAAAAGGTGAGTGTGCTCAGAACAAAAGAACTGTGTTTCCTACACACAAGGACCATATCTAGTTCTACTCTGTTTCTGACACTGATACAAACAACAGGTCCTCTAACATCCAATGCTTTTCAGTTAAGAGCGAGAAACGTGTGAGCTTTGTGAACAATGTAGCTTCGCTTGAGCTTAAAAATGGCTGTGTTTATCTGAACGAAGTCTTGCTTGTAGGAAGACATAGAGCCAGGCATTTAACTCCGTTTCTGAACGGAAACACATGGCGCCATTTCTCATCCATGAAACACACTCTGCTTTAGAGCAAGAAGCATGCTCTTGCTTTCTAGAGTCTCTCATAAAGAGGAAAAGGTGAGTGTGCTCAGAACAAAACAACTGTGTTTCCTACACACAAGGACCATATCTAGTTCTACTCTGTTTCTGAAACTGATACAAACAACAGGTCCTCTAACATCCAATGCTTTTCAGTTAAGAGCGAGAAACATGTGAGCTTCGTGAACAATGTAGGTTCCTTTGAGCTGAAAAGTGACTGCATTTACCTGAAACGAAGTCTTGCTTGTAGGAAGACACAGGCCCTGTCATTTAACACCTTTTCTGAAGGGAAACACACGGCACATTTCTTATCCATGAAACACACTCTGCTTTAGAGCAAGAAGCACGCTCTTGCTTTCTAGACTCTCTAATACAGAGGGAAACGTGAGTGTGCTCAGAACAAAAGAACTATGTTTCCTACACACAAAGACAATATCTAGTTCTACTCTGTTTCTGAAACTGATACAAACAACAGGTCCTCTAACATCCAATGCTTTTCTGTTAAGAGCGAGAAACGTGTGAGCTTCTTGAACAATATTGGTTCATTTGAGCTGAAAAGTGACTGCATTTAACTGAAACGAAGTCTTGCTTGTAGGAAGACACAGGCCCTGTCATTTAACACCTTTTCTGAAGGGAAACACACGGCACATTCCTCATCCATGAAACACACTCTGCTTTAGAGCAAGAAGCACGCTCTTGCTTTCTAGAGTCTCTAATATAGAGGGAAACATGAGTGTGCTCAGAACAAAAGAACTGTGTTCCCTACACACACGGACCATATCTAGTTCAACTCTGCTTCTGAATCTGATACAAACCCCAGGTCCTCTAGCATCCAATGCTTTTCAGTTAAGAGCGAGAAACGTGTGAGCTTCATGAACAATGTAGCTTATTTTGAGCTGTAAAGTGACTGCGTTTATCTGAAACGAAGTCTTGCTTGTGGCAAGACACACAGCCTGGCATTTAACTCCGTTTCTGAAGGGAAACACACAGCACAGTTCTCATCCATGAAACACACTCTGCTTTAGAGCAAGAAGCACGCTCTTGCTTTATAGAGTCTCTCATACAGAGGGAAACATGAGTGTGCTCAGAACAAAAGAACTGTGTTTCCTACACACAAGGACCATATCTAGTTCAACTCTGTTTCTGAAACTGATAAAAACCACAGGTCCTCTTACATCCAATTCTTTTCAGTTAAGAGCGAGAAACGTGTGAGCTTTGTGAACAATGTAGCTCCGTTTGAGCTGAAAAGTGACTGCGTTTATCTGAAAAGATGTCTTGCTTGTAGGAAGACACAGAGCCAGGCATTTAACTCAGTTTCTGAAGGGAAACACACGGCACATTTCTCATCAATGAAACACACTCTGCTTTAGAGCAAGAAGCACCCTCTTGCGTTCTAGCCTCTCTAATACACAGGGAAACGTGAGTGTGCACAGAACAAAAGAACTGTGTTTCCTACACACACGGACCATATCTAGTTCAACTCTGTTTCTGAAACTGATACAAACCACAGGACCTCTAACATACAATGCTTTTCAGTTAAGAGCGAGAAACGTGTGAGCTTCGCGAACAATGTAGGTTCATTTGAGCTGAAAAGTGACTGCATTTACCTGAAACGAAGTCTTGCTTGTAGGAAGACACAGGCCCTGTCATTTAACACCTTTTCTGATGGGAAACACAGCACATTCCTCATCCATGAAACATACTCTGCTTTAGAGCAATAAGCATGCTCTTGCTTACTAGACTCTCTAATACAGAAGGAAACGTGAGTGTGCTCAGAATAAAAGAACTGTGTTTCCTACACACAAGGACCATATCTAGTTCTACTCTGTTTCTGAAACTGATACAAACAACAGGTCCTCTAACATCCAATGCTTTTCAGTTAAGAGCGAGAAATGTGTGAGCTTCGTGAACAATGTAGCTTCGTTTGAGCGCAAAAATGGCTGTGTTTTTCTGAACGAAGACTTGCTTGTAGGAAGACACAGAGCCAGGCATTTAACTCCGTTTCTGAATGGAAACACACGGCACATTTCTCATCCATGAAACACACTCTGCTTTAGAGCAAGAAGCACGCTCTTGCTTTCTAGAGTCTCTCATAAAGAGGAAAAGGTGAGTGTGCTCAGAACAAAAGAACTGGGTTTCCTACACACACGGACCATATCTAGTTCAACTCTGCTTCTGAAACAGACACAAACCACAGGTCCTCTAACATCCAATGCTTTTCAGTTAAGAGCGAGAAACGTGTGAGCTTCATGAACAATGTAGCTTCATTTGAGCTGTAAAGTGACTGCGTTTATGTGAAACGAACTCTCGCTTGTAGGAAGACATAGAGCCTGGCATTTAACTTCCTTTCTGAACGGAAACACACAGCACAGTTCTCATCCATGAAACACACTTTGCTTTACATAAAGAAGCACGCTCTTGCTTTCTAGACTCTCTAATACAGAGAGAAACATGAGTGTGCTCAGAACAAAAGAACTGTGTTTACTACACACAAGGACCATATCTAGTTCAACTCTGTTTCTGAAACTGATACAAACCACAGGTCCTCTTACATCCAATGCTTTCAGTTAAGAGCGAGAAATGTGTGAGCTTTGTGAACAATGTAGCTCCATTTGAGCTGAAAAGTGACTGCGTTTATCTGAAAAGAAGTCTTGCTTGTAGGAAGACACAGAGCCAGGCATTTAACTCAGTTTCTGAAGGGAAACACACGGCACATTTCTCATCCATGAAACACACTCTGCTTTAGAGCAAGAAGCACCCTCTTGCGTTCTAGCCTCTCTAATACAGAGGGAAACGTGTGTATGGTCAGAACAAAAGAACTGTGTTTCCTACACACACGGACCATATCTAGTTCAACTCTGTTTCTGAAAATGATACAAACCACAGGTCCTCTAACATCCAATGCTTTTCAGTTAAGAGTGAGAAACGAGTGAGCTTCGTGAACAATGTAGGTTCATTTGAGCTGAAAAGTGACTGCATTTACCTGAAACGAAGTCTTGCTTGTAGGAAGACACAGGCCCTGTCATTTAACACCTTTTCTGATGGGAAACACAGGGCACATATCTCATCCATGAAACATACTCTGCTTTAGAGCAATAAGCATGCTCTTGCTTTCTAGACTCTCTAATACAGAAGGAAACGTGAGTGTGCTCAGATCAAAAGAACTGTGTTTCCTACACACACAGACCATATCTAGTTCAACTCTGTTTCTGAAACTGATACAAACCACAGGTCCTCTAACATCCAATGCTTTTCACTTAGGAGCGAGAAACGTGTGAGCTTTGTGAACAATGTAGCTTCGCTTAAGCTTAAAAATGGCTGTGTTTATCTGAACGAAGTCTTGCTTGTAGGAAGACATAGAGCCAGGCATTTAACTCCGTTTCTGAACGGAAACACATGGCGCCATTTCTCATCCATGAAACACACTCTGCGTTAGAGCAAGAAGCATGTTCTTGCTTTCTAGAGTCTCTCCTAAAGAGGAAAAGGTGAGTGTGCTCAGAACAAAGAACTGTGTTTCCTACACACAAGGACCATATCTAGTTCTACTCTGTTTCTGAAACTGATACAAACCACAGGTCCTCTAACATCCAATGCTTTTCAGTTAAGAGCGAGAAACGTGTGAGCTTCATGAACAATGTAGGTTCATTTGAGCTGAAAAGTGACTGCATTTACCTTAAACGAAGTCTTGCTTGTAGGAAGACACAGGCCCTGTCATTTAACACCTTTTCTGAAGGGAAACACACGGCACATTTCTTATCCATGAAACACACTCTGCTTTAGAGCAAGAAGCACGCTCTTGCTTTCTAGACCCTCTAATACAGAGGGAAACGTGAGTGTGCTCAGAAAAAAAGAACTGTGTTTCCTACATACAAGGACCATATCTAGTTCTACTCTGTTTCTGAAACTGATACAAACAACAGGTCCTCTAACATCCAATGCTTTTCTGTTAAGAGCGAGAAACGTGTGAGCTTCGTGAACAATGTTGGTTCATTTGAGCTGAAAAGTGACTGCATTTTACTGAAACGAAGTCTTGCTTGTAGGAAGACACAGGCCCTGTCATTTAACACCTTTTCTGAAGGGAAACACACGGCACATTCCTCATCCATGAAACACACTCTGCTTTAGAGCAAGAAGCACGCTCTTGCTTTCTAGAGTCTCTAATACACAGGGAAACATGAGTGTGCTCAGAACAAAAGAACTGTGTTCCCTACACACACGGCCCATATCTAGTTCAACTCTGCTTCTGAAACTGATACAAACCACAGGTCCTCTAACATCCAATGCTTTTCAGTTAAGAGTGAGAAACGTGTGAGCTTCATGAACAATGTAGCTTCTTTTGAGCTGTAAAGTGACTGCGTTTACCTGAAACGAAGTCTTGCTTGTAGGAAGACACAGACCCTGCCATTTAACACAGTTTCTGAAGGGAAATACACAGCACAGTTCTCATCCATGAAACACACTCTGCTTTAGAGCAAGAAGCACGCATTTGCTTTGTGTAGTCTCTAATACAGAGGGAAACGTGAGTGTGCTCGGAACAAAAGAACTGTGTTTCCTACACACACGGACCATATCTAGTTCAACTCTGTTTCTGAAACTGACACAAACCACAAGTCCTCTAATATACAATGCTTTTCAGTTAAGACCGAGAAACTGGTGACCTTCATGAATAATGTAGCTTCGTTTGAGCTGTAAACTGACTGCGTTTACGTGAAATGATGTCTTACTTGTAGGAAGACACAGAGCCGGGCATTTAACTCCGTTTCTGAAGGGAAACACACAGCACAGTTCTCATCCATGAAACACACTCTGCTTTAGAGCAAGAAGCACGCTCCTGCTTTCATGAGTCTCTCATACAGAGGGAAACATGAGTGTGCTCAGAACAAAAGAACTGTGTTCCCTACACACACGGACCATATCTAGATCAACTCTGCTTCTGAATCTGATACAAACCACAGGTCCTCTAGCATCCAATGCTTTTCAATTAAGAGCGAGAAACGTGTGAGCTTCATGAACAATGTAGCTTATTTTGAGCTGTAAGTTGACTGCGTTTATCTGAAACGAAGTCTTGCTTGTGGCAAGACACAGAGCCTGGCATTTAACTCCGTTTCTGAAGGGAAAGACACAGCACAGTTCTCATCCATGAAACACACTCTGCTTTAGAGCAAGAAGCACGCTCTTGCTTTATAGAGTCTCTCATACAGAGGGAAACGTGAGTGTGCTCAGAACAAAAGAACTGTGTTTCCTACACACACGGACCATATCTAGTTCAACTCTGTCTCTGAAACAGACACAAACCACAGGTCCTCTAACATCCAATGCTTTTCAGTTAAGAGTGAGAAACGTGTGAGCTTCATGAACAATGTAGCTTCATTTGAGCTGTAAAGTGACTGCGTTTACGTGAAACGAAGTCTCGCTTGTAGGAAGACAAGAGCCTGGGATTTAACTTCCTTTCTGAAGGGAAACACACAGCACAGTTCTAATCCATGAAACACACTTTGCTTTACATAAAGAAGCACGCTCTTGCTTTCTAGACTCTCTAATACAGAGGGAAACATGAGTGTGCTCAGAACAAAAGAACTGTGTTTCCTACACACAAGGACCATATCTAGTTCAACTCTGTTTCTGAAACTGATACAAACCACAGTTCCTCTAGCATCCAATGCTTTTCAGTTAAGAGTGAAAATGTGTGAGCTTCATGAACAATGTAGCTTATTTTGAGCTGTAAAGTGACTGCGTTTATCTGAAACGAAGTCTTGCTTGTGGCAAGACACAGAGCCTGGCATTTAACTCCGTTTCTGAAGGGAAACACACAGCACAGTTCTCATCCATGAAACACACTCTGCTTTAGAGCAAGAAGCACGCTCTTGCTTTATAGAGTCTCTCATACAGAGGGAAACGTGAGTGTGCTCAGAACAAAAGAACTGTGTTTCCTACACACACGGACCATATCTAGTTCAACTCTGCTTCTGAAACAGACACAAACCACAGGTCCTCTAACATCCAATGCTTTTCAGTTAAGAGCGAGAAACGTGTGAGCTTCATGAACAATGTAGCTTCGTTTGAGCTGTAGAGTGACTGCGTTTACGTGAAAAGAAGTCTCACTTGTAGGAAGACACAGACCCTGGCATTTAACTTCCTTTCTGAAGGGAAACACACAGCACAGTTCTTATCCATGAAACACTCTCTGCTTTACATAAAGAGGCACGCTCTTGCTTTCTAGACTCTCTAATACAGAGGGAAACATGAGTGTGCTCAGAACAAAAGAACTGTGTTTCCTACACACAAGGACCATATCTAGTTCAACTCTGTTTCTGAAACTGATACAAACCACAGGTCCTCTTACATCCAATGCTTTTCAGTTAAGAGCGAGAAACGTGTGAGCTTTGTGAACAATGTAGCTCCGTTTGAGCTGAAATGTGACTGCGTTTATCTGAAAAGAAGTCTTGCTTGTAGGAAGACACAGAGCCAGGCATTTAACTCAGGTTCTGAAGGGAAACACACGGCACATTTCTCATCCATGGAACACACTCTGCTTTAGAGCAAGAAGCACCCTCTTGCGTTCTAGCCTCTCTAATACAGAGGGAAACGTGAGTGTGCTCAGAACAAAAGAACTGTGTTTCCTACACACACGGACCATATCTAGTTCAACTCTGTTTCTGAAACTGATACAAACCACAGGACCTCTAACATACAATGCTTTTCAGTTAAGAGCGAGAAACGTGTGAGCTTCGTGAACAATGTAGGTTCATTTGAGCTGAAAAGTGACTGCATTTACCTGAAACGAAGCTTTGCTTGTAGGAAGACACAGGCCCTGTCATTTAACACCTTTTCTGATGGGAAACACAGCACATTCCTCATCCATGAAACATACTCTGCTTTAGAGCAATAAGCATGCTCTTGCTTACTAGACTCTCTAATACAGAAGGAAATGTGAGTGTGCTCAGGATAAAAGAACTGTGTTTCCTACACACAAGGACCATATCTAGTTCTACTCTGTTCCTGAAACTGATACAAACAACAGGTCCTCTAACATCCAATGCTTTTCAGTTAAGAGCGAGAAATGTGTGAGCTTCGTGAACAATGTAGCTTCGTTTGAGCGCAAAAATGGCTGTGTTTATCTGAATGAAGTCTTGCTTGTAGGAAGACACAGAGCCAAGCATTTAACTCCGTTTCTGAATGGAAACACACGGCACATTTCTCATCCATGAAACACACTCTGCTTTAGAGCAAGAAGCACGCTCTTGCTTTCTAGAGTCTCTCCTAAAGAGGAAAAGGTGAGTGTGCTCAGAACAAAAGAACTGTGTTTCCTACACACAAGGACCATATCTAGTTCTACTCTGTTTCTGAAACTGATACAAACAACAGGTCCTCTAACATCCAATGCTTTTCAGTTAAGAGCGAGAAATGTCTGAGCTTCGTGAACAATGTAGCTTCATTTGAGCTCAAAAGTGACTGCGTTTATCTGAAACGAACTCTCGCTTGTAGGAAGACATAGAGCCTGGCATTTAACTTCCTTTCTGAAGGGAAACACACAGCACAGTTCTCATCCATGAAACACACTTTGCTTTACATAAGGAAGCATGCTCTTGCATTCTAGACTCTCTAATACAGAGGGAAACATGAGTGTGCTCAGAACAAAAGAACTGTGTTTCCTACACACAAGGACCATATCTAGTTCATCTCTGTTTCTGAAACTGATACAAACCACAGGTCCTCTTACATCCAATGCTTTTCAGTTAAGAGCGAGAAACGTTTGAGCTTTGTGAACAATGTAGCTCCGTTTGAGCTGAAAAGTGACTGCGTTTATCTGAAAATAAGTCTTGCTTGTAGGAAGACACAGAGCCAGGCTTTTAACTCAGTCTCTGAAGGGAAACACACGGCACATTTCTCATCCATGAAACACACTCTGCTTTAGAGCAAGAAGCACCCTCTTGTGTTCCAGCCTCTCTAATACAGAGGGAAACGTGTGTGTGCTCAGAACAAAAGAACTGTGTTTCCTACACACGGACCATATCTAGTTCAACTCTGTTTCTGAAAATGATACAAACCACAGGTCCTCTAACATCCAATGCTTTTCAGTTAAGAGCGAGAAACGTTTGACCTTGTGAACAATGTAGGTTCATTTGAGCTGAAAAGTGACTGCATTTACCTGAAACGAAGTCTTGCTTGTAGGAAGACACAGGCCCTGTCATTTAACACCTTTTCTGATGGGAAACACAGCACATTCCTCATCCATGAAACATACTCTGCTTTAGAGCAATAAGCATGCTCTTGCTTACTAGACTCTCTAATACAGAAGGAAACGTGAGTGTGCTCAGAATAAAAGAACTCTGTTTCCTACACACACAGACCATATCTAGTTCAACTCTGTTTCTGAAACTGATACAAAAAACAGATCCTCTAACATCCAATGCTTTTCACTTAGGAGCGAGAAACCTTTGAGCTTCGTGAACAATATAGCATCGTTTGAGCTGAAAAGTGACTGCTTTTATCTGAAACGAAGTCTTGCTTGTAGGAAGACACAGAGCCTGGCATTTAACTCCGTTTGTGAAGGGAAACACAGGGCACATATCTCATCCATGAAACACACTCTGCTTTAGCGCAAACAGCACGCTCTTTCTTTCTAGAGTCTCTAATATAGAGGGAAACGTGAGTGTGCTCAGATCAAAAGAACTGTGTTTCCTACACACAAGGACCATATCTAGTTCAACTCTGCTTCTGAAACTGATACAAACCCCAGGTCCTCTAACATCCAATGCTTTTCAGTTAAGAGCGAGAAACGTGTGAGCTTTGTGAACAATGTAGCTTCGCTTGAGCTTAAAAATGGCTGTGTTTATCTGAACGAAGTCTTGCTTGTAGGAAGACATAGAGCCAGGCATTTAACTCCGTTTCTGAATGGAAACACACGGCACATTTCTCATCCATGAAACACACTCTGCTTTAGAGCAAGAAGCATGCTCTTGCTTTCTAGAGTCTCTCATAAAGAGGAAAAGGTGAGTGTGCTCAGAACAAAAGAACTGTGTTTCCTACACACAAGGACCATATCTAGTTCTACTCTGTTTCTGAAACTGATACAAACAACAGGTCCTCTAACATCCAATGCTTTTCAGTTAAGAGCGAGAAACGTGTGAGCTTCATGAACAATGTAGGTTCATTTGAGCTGAAAAGTGACTGCATTGACCTGAAACGAAGTCTTGCTTGTAGGAAGACACAGGCCCTGTCATTTAACACCTTTTCTGCAGGGAAACACACGGCCCATTTCTTATCCATGAAACACACTCTGCTTTAGAGCAAGAAGCACGCTCTTGCTTTCTAGACTCTCTAATACAGAGGGAAACGTGAGTGTGCTCAGAAAAAAAGAACTGTGTTCCCTACACACAAGACCATATCTAGTTCTACTCTGTTTCTGAAACTGATACAAAGAACAGGTCCTCTAACATCCAATGCTTTTCTGTTAAGAGCGAGAAACGTGTGAGCTTCGTGAACAATGTTGGTTCATTTGAGCTGAAAAGTGACTGTGTTTATCTGAAACGAAGTCTTGCTTGTAGGAAGACACAGACCCTGCCATTTAACACAGTTTCTGAAGGGAAATACACAGCACAGTTCTCATCCATGAAACACACTCTGCTTTAGAGCAAGAAGCACGCATTTGCTTTGTGGAGTCTAAAATACAAAGGGAAACGTGAGTGTGCTCAGAACAAAAGAACTGTGTTTCCTACACACACGGACCATATCTAGTTCAACTCTGTTTCTGAAACTGACACAAACCACACGTCCTCTAATATACAATGTTTTTCAGTTAAGACCGAGAAACGTGTGACCTTCATGAATAATGTAGCTTCGTTTGAGCTGTAAAGTGACTGCGTTTACGTGAAAGGATGTCTTGCTTGTAGGAAGACACAGAGCCTGGCATTTAACTCCCTTTCTGAAGGGAAACACACAGCACAATTCTCATCCATGAAACACACTCTGCTTTACATAAAGAAGTACGCTCCTGCTTTCATGAGTCTCTCATACAGAGGGAAACATGAGTGTGCTCAGAACAAAAGAACTGTGTTCCCTACACACACGGACCATATCTAGTTCAACTCTACTTCTGAATCTGATACAAACCACAGGTCCTCTAGCATCCAATGCTTTTCAGTTAAGAGCGAGAAACGTGTGAGCTTCATGAACAATGTAGCTTATTTTGAGCTGTAAAGTGACTGCGTTTATCTGAAACGAAGTCTTGCTTGTGGCAAGAAACAGAGCCTGGCATTTAACTTCCTTTCTGAAGGGAAACACACAGCACAGTTCTCATCCATGAAACACACTTTGCTTTACATAAAGAAGCACGCTCTTGCTTTCTAGACTCTCTAATACAGAGGGAAACATGAGTGTGCTCAGAACAAAAGAACTGTGTTTCCTACACACAAGGACCATATCTAGTTCAACTCTGTTTCTGAAACTGATACAAACCACAGGTCCTCTTACATCCAATGCTTTTCAGTTAAGAGGGAGAAACGTGTGAGCTTTGTGAACAATGTAGCTCCGTTTGAGCTGAAAAGTGACTGCGTTTATCTGAAAAGATGTCTTGCTGGTAGGAAGACACAGAGCCAGGCATTTAACTCAGTTTCTGAAGGGAAACACACGGCACATTTCTCATCAATGAAACACACTCTGCTTTAGAGGAAGAAGAACCCTCTTGCGTTCTAGCCTCTCTAATACAGAGGGAAACGTGAGTGTGCTCAGAACAAAAGAACTGTGTTTCCTACACACACGGACCATATCTAGTTCAACTCTGTTTCTGAAACTGATACAAACCACAGAACCTCTAACATACAATGCTTTTCAGTTAAGAGCGAGAAACGTGTGAGCTTCGTGAACAATGTAGGTTCATTTGAGCTGAAAAGTGACTGCATTTACCTGAAACGAAGTCTTGCTTGTAGGAAGACACAGGCCCTGTCATTTAACACCTTTTCTGATGGGAAACACAGCACATTCCTCATCCATGAAACTCACTCTGCTTTAGAGCAAGAAGCACGCTCTTGCTTTCTAGAGTCTCTCCTAAAGAGGAAAAGGTGAGTGTGCTCAGAACAAAAGAACTGTGTTTCCTACACACAAGGACCATATCTAGTTCTACTCTGTTTCTGAAACTGATACAAACAACAGGTCCTCTAACATCCAATGCTTTTCAGTTAAGAGCGAGAAATGTCTGAGCTTTGTGAACAATGTAGCTTCATTTGAGCTCAAAAGTGACTGCGTTTATCTGAAACGAACTCTCGCTTGTAGGAAGACATAGAGCCTGGCATTTAACTTCCTTTCTGAAGGGAAACACACAGCACAGTTCTCATCCATGAAACACACTTTGCTTTACATAAGGAAGCACGCTCTTGCATTCTAGACTCTCTAATACAGAGGGAAACATGAGTGTGCTCAGAACAAAAGAACTGTGTTTCCTACACACAAGGACCATATCTAGTTCATCTCTGTTTCTGAAACTGATACAAACCACAGGTCCTCTTACATCCAATGCTTTTCAGTTAAGAGCGAGAAACGTTTGAGCTTTGTGAACAATGTAGCTCCGTTTGAGCTGAAAAGTGACTGCGTTTATCTGAAAATAAGTCTTGCTTGTAGGAAGACACAGAGCCAGGCTTTTAACTCAGTCTCTGAAGGGAAACACACGGCACATTTCTCATCAATGAAACACACTCTGCTTTAGAGCAAGAAGCACCCTCTTGTGTTCCAGCCTCTCTAATACAGAGGGAAACGTGTGTGTGCTCAGAACAAAAGAACTGTGTTTCCTACACACGGACCATATCTAGTTCAACTCTGTTTCTGAAAATGATACAAACCACAGGTCCTCTAAAATCCAATGCTTTTCAGTTAAGAGCGAGAAACGTGTGAGCTTCGTGAACAATGTAGGTTCATTTGAGCTGAAAAGTGACTGCATTTACCTGAAACGAAGTCTTGCTTGTAGGAAGACACAGGCCCTGTCATTTAACACCTTTTCTGATGGGAAACACAGCACATTCCTCATCCATGAAACATACTCTGCTTTAGAGCAATAAGCATGCTCTTGCTTACTAGACTCTCTAATACAGAAGGAAACGTGAGTGTGCTCAGAATAAAAGAACTCTGTTTCCTACACACACAGACCATATCTAGTTCAACTCTGTTTCTGAAACTGATACAAAAAACAGATCCTCTAACATCCAATGCTTTTCACTTAGGAGCGAGAAACCTTTGAGCTTCGTAAACAATATAGCATCGTTTGAGCTGAAAAGTGACTGCTTTTATCTGAAACGAAGTCTTGCTTGTAGGAAGACACAGAGCCTGGCATTTAACTCCGTTTGTGAAGGGAAACACAGGGCACATATCTCATCCATGAAACACACTCTGCTTTAGCGCAAACAGCACGCTCTTTCTTTCTAGAGTCTCTAATATAGAGGGAAACGTGAGTGTGCTCAGATCAAAAGAACTGTGTTTCATACACACACGGACCATATCTAGTTCTACTCTGTTTCTGAAACTGATACAAACAACAGGTCCTCTAACATCCAATGCTTTTCAGTTAAGAGCGAGAAACGTGTGAGCTTTGTGAACAATGTAGCTTCGCTTGAGCTTAAAAATGGCTGTGTTTATCTGAACGAAGTCTTGCTTGTAGGAAGACATAGAGCCAGGCATTTAACTCCGTTTCTGAATGGAAACACACGGCACATTTCTCATCCATGAAACACACTCTGCTTTAGAGCAAGAAGCATGCTCTTGCTTTCTAGAGTCTCTCATAAAGAGGAAAAGGTGAGTGTGCTCAGAACAAAAGAACTGTGTTTCCTACACACAAGGACCATATCTAGTTCTACTCTGTTTCTGAAACTGATACAAACAACAGGTCCTCTAACATCCAATGCTTCTCAGTTAAGAGCGAGAAACGTGTGAGCTTCATGAACAATGTAGGTTCATTTGAGCTGAAAAGTGACTGCATTGACCTGAAACGAAGTCTTGCTTGTAGGAAGACACAGGCCCTGTCATTTAACACCTTTTCTGCAGGGAAACACACGGCCCATTTCTTATCCATGAAACACACTCTGCTTTAGAGCAAGAAGCACGCTCTTGCTTTCTAGACTCTCTAATACAGAGGGAAACGTGAGTGTGCTCAGAAAAAAAGAACTGTGTTCCCTACACACAAGACCATATCTAGTTCTACTCTGTTTCTGAAACTGATACAAAGAACAGGTCTTCTAACATCCAATGCTTTTCTGTTAAGAGCGAGAAACGTGTGAGCTTCGTGAACAATGTTGGTTCATTTGAGCTGAAAAGTGACTGTGTTTATCTGAAACGAAGTCTTGCTTGTAGGAAGACACAGACCCTGCCATTTAACACAGTTTCTGAAGGGAAATACACAGCACAGTTCTCATCCATGAAACACACTCTGCTTTAGAGCAAGAAGCACGCATTTGCTTTGTGGAGTCTAAAATACAAAGGGAAACGTGAGTGTGCTCAGAACAAAAGAACTGTGTTTCCTACACACACGGACCATATCTAGTTCAACTCTGTTTCTGAAACTGACACAAACCACACGTCCTCTAATATACAATGTTTTTCAGTTAAGACCGAGAAACGTGTGACCTTCATGAATAATGTAGCTTCGTTTGAGCTGTAAAGTGACTGCGTTTACGTGAAAGGATGTCTTGCTTGTAGGAAGACACAGAGCCTGGCATTTAACTCCCTTTCTGAAGGGAAACACACAGCACAATTCTCATCCATGAAACACACTCTGCTTTACATAAAGAAGTACGCTCCTGCTTTCATGAGTCTCTCATACAGAGGGAAACATGAGTGTGCTCAGAACAAAAGAACTGTGTTCCCTACACACACGGACCATATCTAGTTCAACTCTACTTCTGAATCTGATACAAACCACAGGTCCTCTAGCATCCAATGCTTTTCAGTTAAGAGCGAGAAACGTGTGAGCTTTGTGAACAATGTAGCTCCGTTTGAGCTGAAATGTGACTGCGTTTATCTGAAAAGAAGTCTTGCTTGTAGGAAGACACAGAGCCAGGCATTTAACTCAGGTTCTGAAGGGAAACACACGGCACATTTCTCATCCATGGAACACACTCTGCTTTAGAGCAAGAAGCACCCTCTTGCGTTCTAGCCTCTCTAATACAGAGGGAAACGTGAGTGTGCTCAGAACAAAAGAACTGTGTTTCCTACACACACGGACCATATCTAGTTCAACTCTGTTTCTGAAACTGATACAAACCACAGGACCTTTAACATACAATGCTTTTCAGTTAAGAGCGAGAAACGTGTGAGCTTCGTGAACAATGTAGGTTCATTTGAGCTGAAAAGTGACTGCATTTACCTGAAACGAAGCTTTGCTTGTAGGAAGACACAGGCCCTGTCATTTAACACCTTTTCTGATGGGAAACACAGCACATTCCTCATCCATGAAACATACTCTGCTTTAGAGCAATAAGCATGCTCTTGCTTACTAGACTCTCTAATACAGAAGGAAATGTGAGTGTGCTCAGGATAAAAGAACTGTGTTTCCTACACACAAGGACCATATCTAGTTCTACTCTGTTCCTGAAACTGATACAAACAACAGGTCCTCTAACATCCAATGCTTTTCAGTTAAGAGCGAGAAATGTGTGAGCTTCGTGAACAATGTAGCTTCGTTTGAGCGCAAAAATGGCTGTGTTTATCTGAATGAAGTCTTGCTTGTAGGAAGACACAGAGCCAAGCATTTAACTCCGTTTCTGAATGGAAACACACGGCACATTTCTCATCCATGAAACACACTCTGCTTTAGAGCAAGAAGCACGCTCTTGCTTTCTAGAGTCTCTCCTAAAGAGGAAAAGGTGAGTGTGCTCAGAACAAAAGAACTGTGTTTCCTACACACAAGGACCATATCTAGTTCTACTCTGTTTCTGAAACTGATACAAACAACAGGTCCTCTAACATCCAATGCTTTTCAGTTAAGAGCGAGAAATGTCTGAGCTTCGTGAACAATGTAGCTTCATTTGAGCTCAAAAGTGACTGCGTTTATCTGAAACGAACTCTCGCTTGTAGGAAGACATAGAGCCTGGCATTTAACTTCCTTTCTGAAGGGAAACACACAGCACAGTTCTCATCCATGAAACACACTTTGCTTTACATAAGGAAGCACGCTCTTGCATTCTAGACTCTCTAATACAGAGGGAAACATGAGTGTGCTCAGAACAAAAGAACTGTGTTTCCTACACACAAGGACCATATCTAGTTCATCTCTGTTTCTGAAACTGATACAAACCACAGGTCCTCTTACATCCAATGCTTTTCAGTTAAGAGCGAGAAACGTTTGAGCTTTGTGAACAATGTAGCTCCGTTTGAGCTGAAAAGTGACTGCGTTTATCTGAAAAGAAGTCTTGCTTGTAGGAAGACACAGAGCCAGGCTTTTAACTCAGTCTCTGAAGGGAAACACACGGCACATTTCTCATCAATGAAACACACTCTGCTTTAGAGCAAGAAGCACCCTCTTGTGTTCCAGCCTCTCTAATACAGAGGGAAACGTGTGTGTGCTCAGAACAAAAGAACTGTGTTTCCTACACACGGACCATATCTAGTTCAACTCTGTTTCTGAAAATGATACAAACCACAGGTCCTCTAAAATCCAATGCTTTTCAGTTAAGAGCGAGAAACGTGTGAGCTTCGTGAACAATGTAGGTTCATTTGAGCTGAAAAGTGACTGCATTTACCTGAAATGAAGTCTTGCTTGTAGGAAGACACAGGCCCTGTCATTTAACACCTTTTCTGATGGGAAACACAGCACATTCCTCATCCATGAAACATACTCTGCTTTAGAGCAATAAGCATGCTCTTGCTTACTAGATTCTCTAATACAGAAGGAAACGTGAGTGTGCTCAGAATAAAAGAACTCTGTTTCCTACACACACAGACCATATCTAGTTCAACTCTGTTTCTGAAACTGATACAAAAAACAGATCCTCTAACATCCAATGCTTTTCACTTAGGAGCGAGAAACCTTTGAGCTTCGTAAACAATATAGCATCGTTTGAGCTGAAAAGTGACTGCTTTTATCTGAAACGAAGTCTTGCTTGTAGGAAGACACAGAGCCTGGCATTTAACTCCGTTTGTGAAGGGAAACACAGGGCACATATCTCATCCATGAAACACACTCTGCTTTAGCGCAAACAGCACGCTCTTTCTTTCTAGAGTCTCTAATATAGAGGGAAACGTGAGTGTGCTCAGATCAAAAGAACTGTGTTTCATACACACACGGACCATATCTAGTTCTACTCTGTTTCTGAAACTGATACAAACAACAGGTCCTCTAACATCCAATGCTTTTCAGTTAAGAGCGAGAAACGTGTGAGCTTTGTGAACAATGTAGCTTCGCTTGAGCTTAAAAATGGCTGTGTTTATCTGAACGAAGTCTTGCTTGTAGGAAGACATAGAGCCAGGCATTTAACTCCGTTTCTGAATGGAAACACACGGCACATTTCTCATCCATGAAACACACTCTGCTTTAGAGCAAGAAGCATGCTCTTGCTTTCTAGAGTCTCTCATAAAGAGGAAAAGGTGAGTGTGCTCAGAACAAAAGAACTGTGTTTCCTACACACAAGGACCATATCTAGTTCTACTCTGTTTCTGAAACTGATACAAACAACAGGTCCTCTAACATCCAATGCTTCTCAGTTAAGAGCGAGAAACGTGTGAGCTTCATGAACAATGTAGGTTCATTTGAGCTGAAAAGTGACTGCATTGACCTGAAACGAAGTCTTGCTTGTAGGAAGACACAGGCCCTGTCATTTAACACCTTTTCTGCAGGGAAACACACGGCCCATTTCTTATCCATGAAACACACTCTGCTTTAGAGCAAGAAGCACGCTCTTGCTTTCTAGACTCTCTAATACAGAGGGAAACGTGAGTGTGCTCAGAAAAAAAGAACT
Source organism: Onychomys leucogaster (assembly GCA_949786385.1). Lineage (NCBI taxonomy): Eukaryota > Metazoa > Chordata > Mammalia > Rodentia > Cricetidae > Onychomys > Onychomys leucogaster. The sequence continues at coordinate 43,582,142 of OX460418.1, read as the reverse complement.
GTGTTCCCTACACACAAGACCATATCTAGTTCTACTCTGTTTCTGAAACTGATACAAAGAACAGGTCCTCTAACATCCAATGCTTTTCTGTTAAGAGCGAGAAACGTGTGAGCTTCGTGAACAATGTTGGTTCATTTGAGCTGAAAAGTGACTGTGTTTATCTGAAACGAAGTCTTGCTTGTAGGAAGACACAGACCCTGCCATTTAACACAGTTTCTGAAGGGAAATACACAGCACAGTTCTCATCCATGAAACACACTCTGCTTTAGAGCAAGAAGCACGCATTTGCTTTGTGGAGTCTAAAATACAAAGGGAAACGTGAGTGTGCTCAGAACAAAAGAACTGTGTTTCCTACACACACGGACCATATCTAGTTCAACTCTGTTTCTGAAACTGACACAAACCACACGTCCTCTAATATACAATGTTTTTCAGTTAAGACCGAGAAACGTGTGACCTTCATGAATAATGTAGCTTCGTTTGAGCTGTAAAGTGACTGCGTTTACGTGAAAGGATGTCTTGCTTGTAGGAAGACACAGAGCCTGGCATTTAACTCCCTTTCTGAAGGGAAACACACAGCACAATTCTCATCCATGAAACACACTCTGCTTTACATAAAGAAGTACGCTCCTGCTTTCATGAGTCTCTCATACAGAGGGAAACATGAGTGTGCTCAGAACAAAAGAACTGTGTTCCCTACACACACGGACCATATCTAGTTCAACTCTACTTCTGAATCTGATACAAACCACAGGTCCTCTAGCATCCAATGCTTTTCAGTTAAGAGCGAGAAACATGTGAGCTTCATGAACAATGTAGCTTATTTTGAGCTGTAAAGTGACTGCGTTTATCTGAAACGAAGTCTTGCTTGTGGCAAGAAACAGAGCCTGGCATTTAACTCCGTTTCTGAAGGGAAACACACAGCACAGTTCTCATCCATGAAACACACTCTGCTTTAGAGCAAGAAGCACGCTCTTGCTTTATAGAGTCTCTCATACAGAGGGAAACGTGAGTGTGCTCAGAACAAAAGAACTGTGTTTCCTACACACACGGACCATATCTAGTTCAACTCTGCTTCTGAAACAGACACAAACCACAGGTCCTCTAACATCCAATGCTTTTCAGTTAAGAGCGAGAAACGTGTGAGCTTCATGAACAATGTAGCTTCATTTGAGCTGTAATGTGACTTCATTTACGTGAAACGAAGTCTCGCTTGTAGGAAGACACAGAGCCTGGCATTTAACTTCCTTTCTGAAGGGAAACACACAGCACAGTTCTCATCCATGAAACACACTTTGCTTTACATAAAGAAGCACGCTCTTGCTTTCTAGACTCTCTAATACAGAGGGAAACATGAGTGTGCTCAGAACAAAAGAACTGTGTTTCCTACACACAAGGACCATATCTAGTTCAACTCTGTTTCTGAAACTGATACAAACCACAGGTCCTCTTACATCCAATGCTTTTCAGTTAAGAGGGAGAAACGTGTGAGCTTTGTGAACAATGTAGCTCCCTTTGAGCTGAAAAGTGACTGCGTTTATCTGAAAAGATGTCTTGCTGGTAGGAAGACACAGAGCCAGGCATTTAACTCAGTTTCTGAAGGGAAACACACGGCACATTTCTCATCAATGAAACACACTCTGCTTTAGAGCAAGAAGCACGCTCTTGCTTTCTAGAGTCTCTCCTAAAGAGGAAAAGGTGAGTGTGCTCAGAACAAAAGAACTGTGTTTCCTACACACAAGGACCATATCTAGTTCTACTCTGTTTCTGAAACTGATACAAACAACAGGTCCTCTAACATCCAATGCTTTTCAGTTAAGAGCGAGAAATGTCTGAGCTTCGTGAACAATGTAGCTTCATTTGAGCTCAAAAGTGACTGCGTTTATCTGAAACAAACTCTTGCTTGTAGGAAGACACAGAGCCAGGCATTTAACTTCGTTTCTGAAGGGAAACAAACGGCACATTTCTTATCCATAAAACACACTCTGCTTTAGAGCAAAAAGCACGCTCTTGCTTTCTAGACTCTCTAATACAGAGGGAAACATGAGTGTGCTCAGAACAAAAGAACTGTGTTTCCTACACACAAGGACCATATCTAGTTCAACTCTGCTTCTGAAACTGATACAAACCCCAGGTCCTCTAACATCCAATGCTTTTCAGTTAAGAGCGAGAAACGTGTGAGCTTTGTGAACAATGTAGCTTCGATTGACCTGAACAGTGACTGCATTTATCTCAAACGATGTCTTGCTTGTAGGATGACACAGAGCCAGGCATTTAAGTCCGTTTGTGAAGGGAAACACAGGGCACATATCTCATCCATGAAACACACTCTGCTTTAGCGCAAACAGCACGCTCTTTCTTTCTAGAGTCTCTAATATAGAGGGAAACGTGAGTGTGCTCAGATCAAAAGAACTGTGTTTCGTACATACAAGGACCATATCTAGTTCTACTCTGTTTCTGAAACTGATACAAACAACAGGTCCTCTAACATCCAATGCTTTTCAGTTAAGAGCGAGAAATGTGTGAGCTTCGTGAACAATGTAGCTTCGTTTGAGCGCAAAAATGGCTGTGTTTATCTGAACGAAGTCTTGCTTGTAGGAAGACACAGAGCCAGGCATTTGACTCCGTTTCTGAATGGAAACACACGGCACATTTCTCATCCATGAAACACACTCTGCTTTAGAGCAAGAAGCACGCATTTGCTTTGTGGAGTCTCGAATACAGTGGGAAACGTGAGTGTGCTCGGAACAAAAGAACTGTGATTCCTACACACACGGACCATATATAGTTCAACTCTGTTTCTGAAACTGACACAAACCACACGTCCTCTAATATACAATGCTTTTCAGTTAAGACCGAGAAACGTGTGACCTTCATGAATAATGTAGCTTCGTTTGAGCTGTAAACTGACTGCGTTTACGTGAAATGATGTCTCGCTTGTAGGAAGACACAGAGCCTGGCATTTAACTCCCTTTCTGAAGGGAAACACACAGCACAGTTCTCATCCATGAAACACACTCTGCTTTCCATAAAGAAGCACGCTCTTGCTTTCTAGACACTCTAATACAGAGGGAAACATGAGTGTGCTCAGAGCAAAAGAACTGTGTTTCCTACACACAAGGACCATATCTAGTTCAACTCTGCTTCTGAAACTGATACAAACCCCAGGTCCTCTAACATCCAATGCTTTTCAGTTAAGAGCGAGAAAGGTGTGAGCTTCGTGAACAATGTAGGTTCATTTGAGCTGAAAAGTGACTGCATTTACCTGAAATGAAGTCTTGCTTGTAGGAAGACACAGGCCCTGTCATTTAACACCTTTTCTGATGGGAAACACAGCACATTCCTCATCCATGAAACATACTCTGCTTTAGAGCAATAAGCATGCTCTTGCTTACTAGATTCTCTAATACAGAAGGAAACGTGAGTGTGCTCAGAATAAAAGAACTCTGTTTCCTACACACACAGACCATATCTAGTTCAACTCTGTTTCTGAAACTGATACAAAAAACAGATCCTCTAACATCCAATGCTTTTCACTTAGGAGCGAGAAACCTTTGAGCTTCGTAAACAATATAGCATCGTTTGAGCTGAAAAGTGACTGCTTTTATCTGAAACGAAGTCTTGCTTGTAGGAAGACACAGAGCCTGGCATTTAACTCCGTTTGTGAAGGGAAACACAGGGCACATATCTCATCCATGAAACACACTCTGCTTTAGCGCAAACAGCACGCTCTTTCTTTCTAGAGTCTCTAATATAGAGGGAAACGTGAGTGTGCTCAGATCAAAAGAACTGTGTTTCATACACACATGGACCATATCTAGTTCTACTCTGTTTCTGAAACTGATACAAACAACAGGTCCTCTAACATCCAATGCTTTTCAGTTAAGAGCGAGAAACGTGTGAGCTTTGTGAACAATGTAGCTTCGCTTGAGCTTAAAAATGGCTGTGTTTATCTGAACGAAGTCTTGCTTGTAGGAAGACATAGAGCCAGGCATTTAACTCCGTTTCTGAATGGAAACACACGGCACATTTCTCATCCATGAAACACACTCTGCTTTAGAGCAAGAAGCATGCTCTTGCTTTCTAGAGTCTCTCATAAAGAGGAAAAGGTGAGTGTGCACAGAACAAAAGAACTGTGTTTCCTACACACAAGGACCATATCTAGTTCTACTCTGTTTCTGAAACTGATACAAACAACAGGTCCTCTAACATCCAATGCTTCTCAGTTAAGAGCGAGAAACGTGTGAGCTTCATGAACAATGTAGGTTCATTTGAGCTGAAAAGTGACTGCATTGACCTGAAACGAAGTCTTGCTTGTAGGAAGACACAGGCCCTGTCATTTAACACCTTTTCTGCAGGGAAACACACGGCACATTTCTTATCCATGAAACACACTCTGCTTTAGAGCAAGAAGCACGCTCTTGCTTTCTAGACTCTCTAATACAGAGGGAAACGTGAGTGTGCTCAGAAAAAAAGAACTGTGTTCCCTACACACAAGACCATATCTAGTTCTACTCTGTTTCTGAAACTGATACAAAGAACAGGTCCTCTAACATCCAATGCTTTTCTGTTAAGAGCGAGAAACGTGTGAGCTTCGTGAACAATGTTGGTTCATTTGAGCTGAAAAGTGACTGTGTTTATCTGAAACGAAGTCTTGCTTGTAGGAAGACACAGACCCTGCCATTTAATACAGTTTCTGAAGGGAAATACACAGCACAGTTCTCATCCATGAAACACACTCTGCTTTAGAGCAAGAAGCACGCATTTGCTTTGTGGAGTCTAAAATACAAAGGGAAACGTGAGTGTGCTCAGAACAAAAGAACTGTGTTTCCTACACACACGGACCATATCTAGTTCAACTCTGTTTCTGAAACTGACACAAACCACACGTCCTCTAATATACAATGTTTTTCAGTTAAGACCGAGAAACGTGTGACCTTCATGAATAATGTAGCTTCGTTTGAGCTGTAAAGTGACTGCGTTTACGTGAAAGGATGTCTTGCTTGTAGGAAGACACAGAGCCTGGCATTTAACTCCCTTTCTGAAGGGAAACACACAGCACAATTCTCATCCATGAAACACACTCTGCTTTACATAAAGAAGTACGCTCCTGCTTTCATGAGTCTCTCATACAGAGGGAAACATGAGTGTGCTCAGAACAAAAGAACTGTGTTCCCTACACACACGGACCATATCTAGTTCAACTCTACTTCTGAATCTGATACAAACCACAGGTCCTCTAGCATCCAATGCTTTTCATTTAAGAGCGAGAAACATGTGAGCTTCATGAACAATGTAGCTTATTTTGAGCTGTAAAGTGACTGCGTTTATCTGAAACGAAGTCTTGCTTGTGGCAAGAAACAGAGCCTGGCATTTAACTCCGTTTCTGAAGGGAAACACACAGCACAGTTCTCATCCATGAAACACACTCTGCTTTAGAGCAAGAAGCACGCTCTTGCTTTATAGAGTCTCTCATACAGAGGGAAACGTGAGTGTGCTCAGAACAAAAGAACTGTGTTTCCTACACACACGGACCATATCTAGTTCAACTCTGTTTCTGAAACTGATACAAACCACAGGTCCTCTTACATCCAATGCTTTTCAGTTAAGAGGGAGAAACGTGTGAGCTTTGTGAACAATGTAGCTCCGTTTGAGCTGAAAAGTGACTGCGTTTATCTGAAAAGATGTCTTGCTGGTAGGAAGACACAGAGCCAGGCATTTAACTCAGTTTCTGAAGGGAAACACACGGCACATTTCTCATCAATGAAACACACTCTGCTTTAGAGGAAGAAGCACCCTCTTGCGTTCTAGCCTCTCTAATACAGAGGGAAACGTGAGTGTGCTCAGAACAAAAGAACTGTGTTTCCTACACACACGGACCATATCTAGTTCAACTCTGTTTCTGAAACTGATACAAACCACAGAACCTCTAACATACAATGCTTTTCATTTAAGAGCGAGAAACGTGTGAGCTTCGTGAACAATGTAGGTTCATTTGAGCTGAAAAGTGACTGCATTTACCTGAAACGAAGTCTTGCTTGTAGGAAGACACAGGCCCTGTCATTTAACACCTTTTCTGATGGGAAACACAGCACATTCCTCATCCATGAAACACACTCTGCTTTAGAGCAAGAAGCACGCTCTTGCTTTCTAGAGTCTCTCCTAAAGAGGAAAAGGTGAGTGTGCTCAGAACAAAAGAACTGTTTTTCCTACACACAAGGACCATATCTAGTTCTACTCTGTTTCTGAAACTGATACAAACAACAGGTCCTCTAACATCCAATGCTTTTCAGTTAAGAGCGAGAAATGTCTGAGCTTCGTGAACAATGTAGCTTCATTTGAGCTCAAAAGTGACTGCGTTTATCTGAAACGAACTCTCGCTTGTAGGAAGACATAGAGCCTGGCATTTAACTTCCTTTCTGAAGGGAAACACACAGCACAGTTCTCATCCATGAAACACACTTTGCTTTACATAAGGAAGCACGCTCTTGCATTCTAGACTCTCTAATACAGAGGGAAACATGAGTGTGCTCAGAACAAAAGAACTGTGTTTCCTACACACAAGGACCATATCTAGTTCATCTCTGTTTCTGAAACTGATACAAACCACAGGTCCTCTTACATCCAATGCTTTTCAGTTAAGAGCGAGAAACGTTTGAGCTTTGTGAACAATGTAGCTCCGTTTGAGCTGAAAAGTGACTGCGTTTATCTGAAAAGAAGTCTTGCTTGTAGGAAGACACAGAGCCAGGCTTTTAACTCAGTCTCTGAAGGGAAACACACGGCACATTTCTCATCAATGAAACACACTCTGCTTTAGAGCAAGAAGCACCCTCTTGTGTTCCAGCCTCTCTAATACAGAGGGAAACGTGTGTGTGCTCAGAACAAAAGAACTGTGTTTCCTACACACGGACCATATCTAGTTCAACTCTGTTTCTGAAAATGATACAAACCACAGGTCCTCTAAAATCCAATGCTTTTCAGTTAAGAGCGAGAAACGTGTGAGCTTCGTGAACAATGTAGGTTCATTTGAGCTGAAAAGTGACTGCATTTACCTGAAACGAAGTCTTGCTTGTAGGAAGACACAGGCCCTGTCATTTAACACCTTTTCTGATGGGAAACACAGCACATTCCTCATCCATGAAACATACTCTGCTTTAGAGCAATAAGCATGCTCTTGCTTACTAGACTCTCTAATACAGAAGGAAACGTGAGTGTGCTCAGAATAAAAGAACTCTGTTTCCTACACACACAGACCATATCTAGTTCAACTCTGTTTCTGAAACTGATACAAAAAACAGATCCTCTAACATCCAATGCTTTTCACTTAGGAGCGAGAAACCTTTGAGCTTCGTAAACAATATAGCATCGTTTGAGCTGAAAAGTGACTGCTTTTATCTGAAACGAAGTCTTGCTTGTAGGAAGACACAGAGCCTGGCATTTAACTCCGTTTGTGAAGGGAAACACAGGGCACATATCTCATCCATGAAACACACTCTGCTTTAGCGCAAACAGCACGCTTTCTTTCTAGAGTCTCTAATATAGAGGGAAACGTGAGTGTGCTCAGATCAAAAGAACTGTGTTTCATACACACACGGACCATATCTAGTTCTACTCTGTTTCTGAAACTGATACAAACAACAGGTCCTCTAACATCCAATGCTTTTCAGTTAAGAGCGAGAAACGTGTGAGCTTTGTGAACAATGTAGCTTCGCTTGAGCTTAAAAATGGCTGTGTTTATCTGAACGAAGTCTTGCTTGTAGGAAGACATAGAGCCAGGCATTTAACTCCGTTTCTGAATGGAAACACACGGCACATTTCTCATCCATGAAACACACTCTGCTTTAGAGCAAGAAGCATGCTCTTGCTTTCTAGAGTCTCTCATAAAGAGGAAAAGGTGAGTGTGCTCAGAACAAAAGAACTGTGTTTCCTACACACAAGGACCATATCTAGTTCTACTCTGTTTCTGAAACTGATACAAACAACAGGTCCTCTAACATCCAATGCTTCTCAGTTAAGAGCGAGAAACGTGTGAGCTTCATGAACAATGTAGGTTCATTTGAGCTGAAAAGTGACTGCATTGACCTGAAACGAAGTCTTGCTTGTAGGAAGACACAGGCCCTGTCATTTAACACCTTTTCTGCAGGGAAACACACGGCACATTTCTTATCCATGAAACACACTCTGCTTTAGAGCAAGAAGCACGCTCTTGCTTTCTAGACTCTCTAATACAGAGGGAAACGTGAGTGTGCTCAGAAAAAAAGAACTGTGTTCCCTACACACAAGACCATATCTAGTTCTACTCTGTTTCTGAAACTGATACAAAGAACAGGTCCTCTAACATCCAATGCTTTTCTGTTAAGAGCGAGAAACGTGTGAGCTTCGTGAACAATGTTGGTTCATTTGAGCTGAAAAGTGACTGTGTTTATCTGAAACGAAGTCTTGCTTGTAGGAAGACACAGACCCTGCCATTTAACACAGTTTCTGAAGGGAAATACACAGCACAGTTCTCATCCATGAAACACACTCTGCTTTAGAGCAAGAAGCACGCATTTGCTTTGTGGAGTCTAAAATACAAAGGGAAACGTGAGTGTGCTCAGAACAAAAGAACAGTGTTTCCTACACACACGGACCATATCTAGTTCAACTCTGTTTCTGAAACTGACACAAACCACACGTCCTCTAATATACAATGTTTTTCAGTTAAGACCGAGAAACGTGTGACCTTCATGAATAATGTAGCTTCGTTTGAGCTGTAAAGTGACTGCGTTTACGTGAAAGGATGTCTTGCTTGTAGGAAGACACAGAGCCTGGCATTTAACTCCCTTTCTGAAGGGAAACACACAGCACAATTCTCATCCATGAAACACACTCTGCTTTACATAAAGAAGTACGCTCCTGCTTTCATGAGTCTCTCATACAGAGGGAAACATGAGTGTGCTCAGAACAAAAGAACTGTGTTCCCTACACACACGGACCATATCTAGTTCAACTCTACTTCTGAATCTGATACAAACCACAGGTCCTCTAGCATCCAATGCTTTTCAGTTAAGAGCGAGAAACATGTGAGCTTCATGAACAATGTAGCTTATTTTGAGCTGTAAAGTGACTGCGTTTATCTGAAACGAAGTCTTGCTTGTGGCAAGAAACAGAGCCTGGCATTTAACTCCGTTTCTGAAGGGAAACACACAGCACAGTTCTCATCCATGAAACACACTCTGCTTTAGAGCAAGAAGCACGCTCTTGCTTTATAGAGTCTCTCATACAGAGGGAAACGTGAGTGTGCTCAGAACAAAAGAACTGTGTTTCCTACACACACGGACCATATCTAGTTCAACTCTGCTTCTGAAACAGACACAAACCACAGGTCCTCTAACATCCAATGCTTTTCAGTTAAGAGCGAGAAACGTGTGAGCTTCATGAACAATGTAGCTTCATTTGAGCTGTAATGTGACTTCATTTACGTGAAACGAAGTCTCGCTTGTAGGAAGACACAGAGCCTGGCATTTAACTTCCTTTCTGAAGGGAAACACACAGCACAGTTCTCATCCATGAAACACACTTTGCTTTACATAAAGAAGCACGCTCTTGCTTTCTAGACTCTCTAATACAGAGGGAAACATGAGTGTGCTCAGAACAAAAGAACTGTGTTTCCTACACACAAGGACCATATCTAGTTCAACTCTGTTTCTGAAACTGATACAAACCACAGGTCCTCTTACATCCAATGCTTTTCAGTTAAGAGGGAGAAACGTGTGAGCTTTGTGAACAATGTAGCTCCCTTTGAGCTGAAAAGTGACTGCGTTTATCTGAAAAGATGTCTTGCTGGTAGGAAGACACAGAGCCAGGCATTTAACTCAGTTTCTGAAGGGAAACACACGGCACATTTCTCATCAATGAAACACACTCTGCTTTAGAGCAAGAAGCACGCTCTTGCTTTCTAGAGTCTCTCCTAAAGAGGAAAAGGTGAGTGTGCTCAGAACAAAAGAACTGTGTTTCCTACACACAAGGACCATATCTAGTTCTACTCTGTTTCTGAAACTGATACAAACAACAGGTCCTCTAACATCCAATGCTTTTCAGTTAAGAGCGAGAAATGTCTGAGCTTCGTGAACAATGTAGCTTCATTTGAGCTCAAAAGTGACTGCGTTTATCTGAAACAAACTCTTGCTTGTAGGAAGACACAGAGCCAGGCATTTAACTTCGTTTCTGAAGGGAAACAAACGGCACATTTCTTATCCATAAAACACACTCTGCTTTAGAGCAAAAAGCACGCTCTTGCTTTCTAGACTCTCTAATACAGAGGGAAACATGAGTGTGCTCAGAACAAAAGAACTGTGTTTCCTACACACAAGGACCATATCTAGTTCAACTCTGCTTCTGAAACTGATACAAACCCCAGGTCCTCTAACATCCAATGCTTTTCAGTTAAGAGCGAGAAACGTGTGAGCTTTGTGAACAATGTAGCTTCGATTGACCTGAACAGTGACTGCATTTATCTCAAACGATGTCTTGCTTGTAGGATGACACAGAGCCAGGCATTTAAGTCCGTTTGTGAAGGGAAACACAGGGCACATATCTCATCCATGAAACACACTCTGCTTTAGCGCAAACAGCACGCTCTTTCTTTCTAGAGTCTCTAATATAGAGGGAAACGTGAGTGTGCTCAGATCAAAAGAACTGTGTTTCGTACATACAAGGACCATATCTAGTTCTACTCTGTTTCTGAAACTGATACAAACAACAGGTCCTCTAACATCCAATGCTTTTCAGTTAAGAGCGAGAAATGTGTGAGCTTCGTGAACAATGTAGCTTCGTTTGAGCGCAAAAATGGCTGTGTTTATCTGAACGAAGTCTTGCTTGTAGGAAGACACAGAGCCAGGCATTTGACTCCGTTTCTGAATGGAAACACACGGCACATTTCTCATCCATGAAACACACTCTGCTTTAGAGCAAGAAGCACGCATTTGCTTTGTGGAGTCTCGAATACAGAGGGAAATGTGAGTGTGCTCGGAACAAAAGAACTGTGATTCCTACACACACGGACCATATATAGTTCAACTCTGTTTCTGAAACTGACACAAACCACACGTCCTCTAATATACAATGCTTTTCAGTTAAGACCGAGAAACGTGTGACCTTCATGAATAATGTAGCTTCGTTTGAGCTGTAAACTGACTGCGTTTACGTGAAATGATGTCTCGCTTGTAGGAAGACACAGAGCCTGGCATTTAACTCCCTTTCTGAAGGGAAACACACAGCACAGTTCTCATCCATGAAACACACTCTGCTTTCCATAAAGAAGCACGCTCTTGCTTTCTAGACACTCTAATACAGAGGGAAACATGAGTGTGCTCAGAGCAAAAGAACTGTGTTTCCTACACACAAGGACCATATCTAGTTCAACTCTGCTTCTGAAACTGATACAAACCCCAGGTCCTCTAACATCCAATGCTTTTCAGTTAAGAGCGAGAAAGGTGTGAGCTTCGTGAACAATGTAGGTTCATTTGAGCTGAAAAGTGACTGCATTTACCTGAAACGAAGTCTTGCTTGTAGGAAGACACAGGCCCTGTCATTTAACACCTTTTCTGATGGGAAACACAGCACATTCCTCATCCATGAAACATACTCTGCTTTAGAGCAATAAGCATGCTCTTGCTTACTAGACTCTCTAATACAGAAGGAAACTTGAGTGTGCTCAGAATAAAAGAACTGTGTTTCCTACACACACAGACCATATCTAGTTCAACTCTGTTTCTGAAACTGATACAAACCACAGGTCCTCTAACATCCAATGCTTTTCACTTAAGAGCGAGAAATGTGTGAGCTTCGTGAACAATGTAGCTTCGTTTGAGCTGAAAAGTGAATGCTTTTATCTGAAACGAAGTCTTGCTTGTAGGAAGACACAGAGCCTGGCATTTAACTCCGTTTGTGAAGGGAAACACAGGGCACATATCTCATCCATGAAACACACTCTGCTTTAGCGCAAACAGCACGTACTTTCTTTCTAGAGTCTCTAATACAGAGGGAAACGTGAGTGTGCTCAGATCAAAAGAACTGTGTTTCCTACACACAAGGACCCTATCTAGTTCTACTCTGTTTCTGAAACTGATACAAATAACAGGTCCTCTAACATCCAATGCTTTTCAGTTAAGAGCGAGAAATGTGTGAGCTTCGTGAACAATGTAGCTTCATTTGAGCTCAAAAATGGCTGTGTTTATCTGAACGAAGTCTTGCTTGTAGGAAGACACAGAGCCAGGCATTTAACTCCGTTTCTGAACGGAAACACATGGCACATTTCTCATTCATGAAACACACGATGCTTTAGAGCAAAAAGCACGCTCTTGTTTTCTAGAGTCTCTCATAAAGAGGAAAAGGTGAGTGTGCTCAGAACAAAAGAACTGTGTTTCCTACACACAAGGACCATATCTAATTCTACTCTGTTTCTGAAACTGACACAAACAACAGGTCCTCTAACATCCAATACTTTTCAGTTAAGAGTGAGAAATGTCTGAGCTTCGTGAACAATGTAGCTTCATTTGAGCTCAAAAGTGACTGCGTTTATCTGAAACGAAGTCTTGCTTGTAGGAAGACACAGAGCCAGGCATTTAACTCCGTTTCTGAAGGGAAACACACGGCACATTTCTTATCCATGAAACACACTCTGCTTTAGAGCAAGAAGCACGCTCTTGCTTTCTAGACTCTCTAATACAGAGGGAAACATGAGTGTGCTCAGAACAAAAGAACTGTGTTTCCTACACACAAGGATCATATCTAGTTCAACTCTGCTTCTGAAACTGATACAAACCCCAGGTCCTCTAACATCCAATGCTTTTCAGTTAAGAGCGAGAAACGTGTGAGCTTTGTGAACAATGTAGGTTCGTTTGAGCTGAACAGTGACTGCGTTTATCTGAAACGATGTCTTGCTTGTAGGAAGACACAGAGCCAGGCATTTAACTCCGTTTCTGAAGGGAAACACACAGCACAGTTCTCATCCATGAAACACACTCTGCTTTAGAGCAAGAAGCACGCATTTGCTTTGTGGAGTCTCGAATACAGAGGGAAACATGAGTGTGCTCAGAACAAAAGAACTGTGTTTCCTACACACAAGGACCATATCTAGTTCAACTCTGCTTCTGAAACTGATACAAACAACAGGTCCTCTAACATCCAATGCTTTTCAGTTAAGAGCAAGAAATGTGTGAGCTTTGTGAACAATGTAGCTTCATTTGAGCTGAACAGTGACTGCATTTATCTCAAACGATGTCTTGCTTGTAGGAAGACACAGAGCCTGGCATTTAACTCCGTTTGTGAAGGGAAACACAGGGCACATATCTCATCCATGAAACACACTCTGCTTTAGGGCAAACAGCACGCTCTTTCTTTCTAGAGTCTCTAATAGAGGGAAACGTGAGTGTGCTCAGATCAAAAGAACTGTGTTTCGTACATACAAGGACCATATCTAGTTCTACTCTGTTTTTGAAACTGATACAAACAACAGGTCCTCTAACATCCAATGCTTTTCAGTTAAGAGCGAGAAATGTGTGAGCTTTGTGAACAATGTAGCTTCGTTTGAGCGCAAAAATGGCTGTGTTTATCTGAATGAAGTCTTGCTTGTAGGAAGACACAGAGCCAGGCATTTGACTCCCTTTCTGAATGGAAACACACGGCACATTTCTCATCCATGAAACACACTCTGCTTTAGAGCAAGAAGCACGCTCTTGCTTTCTAGAGTCTCTCATAAAGAGGAAAAGGTGAGTGTGCTCAGAACAAAAGAACTGTGTTTCCTACACACAAGGACCATATCTAGTTCTACTCTGTTTCTGAAACTGATACAAACAACAGGTCCTCTAACATCCAATGCTTTTCAGTTAAGAGCGAGAAATGTCTGAGTTTCGTGAACAATGTAGCTTCATTTGGGCTCAAAAGTGACTGCGTTTATCTGAAACGAAGTCTTGCTTGTAGGAAGACACAGAGCCAGGCATTTCTCTCAGTTTCTGAAGGGAAACACACGGCACATTTCTTATCCATGAAACACACTCTGCTTTAGAGCAAGAAGCACGCTCTTGCTTTCTTGACTCTCTAATACAGAGGGAAACATGAGTGTGCTCAGAACAAAAGAACTGTGTTTCCCACACACAAGGACCATATCTAGTTCAACTCTGTTTTTTAAACTGATACAAACCACAGGTCCTCTTACATCCAATGCTTTTCAGTTAAGAGCGAGAAACGTGTGAGCTTTGTGAACAATGTAGCTCCGTTTGAGCTGAAAAGTGACTGCGTTTATCTGAAAAGATGTCTTGCTTGTAGGAAGACACAGAGCCAGGCATTTAACTCAGTTTCTGAAGGGAAACACACGGCACATTTCTCATCAATGAAACACACTCTGCTTTAGAGCAAGAAGCAACCTCTTGCGTTCTAGCCTCTCTAATACAGAGGGAAACGTGAGTGTGCTCAGAACAAAAGAACTGTGTTTCCTACACACACGGACCATATCTAGTTCAACTCTGTTTCTGAAACTGATACAAACCACAGGACCTCTAACATCCAATGCTTTTCAGTTAAGATCGAGAAACGTGTGAGCTTCGTGAACAATGTAGGTTCATTTGAGCTGAAAAGTGACTGCATTTACCTGAAACGAAGTCTTGCTTGTAGGAAGACACAGGCCCTGTCATTTAACACCTTTTCTGATGGGAAACACAGCACATTCCTCATCCATGAAACATACTCTGCTTTAGAGCAAAGAGCATGCTCTTGCTTACTAGACTCTCTAATACAGAAGGAAACGTGAGTGTGCTCAGAATAAAAGAACTGTGTTTCCTACACACAAGGACCATATCTAGTTCTACTCTGTTTCTGAAACTGATACAAACAACAGGTCCTCTAACATCCAATGCTTTTCAGTTAAGAGCGAGAAATGTGTGAGCTTCGTGAACAATGTAGCTTCGTTTGAGCGCAAAAATGGCTGTGTTTATCTGAACGAAGTCTTGCTTGTAGGAAGACACAGAGCCAGGCATTTAACTCCGTTTCTGAAGGGAAACACACGGCACATTTCTTATCCATGAAACACACTCTGCTTTAGAGCAAGAAGCACGCTCTTGCTTTCTAGAGTCTCTCATAAAGAGGAAAAGGTGAGTGTGCTCAGAACAAAAGAACTGTGTTTCCTACACACAAGGACCATATCTAGTTCTACTCTGTTTCTGAAACTGATACAAACAACAGGTCCTCTAACATCCAATGCTTTTCAGTTAAGAGCGAGAAATGTCTGAGCTTCGTGAACAATGTAGCTTCATTTGAGCTCAACAGTGACTGCGTTTATCTGAAACGAACTCTTGCTTGTAGGAAGACACAGACCCTGGCATTTAACTCCGTTTCTGAAGGGAAACACACGGCACATTTCTTATCCATGAAACACACTCTGCTTTAGAGCAAGAAGCACGCTCTTGCTTTCTAGACTCTCTAATACAGAGGGAAACATGAGTGTGCTCAGAACAAAAGAACTGTGTTTCCTACACACAAGGACCTTATCTAGTTCAACTCTGCTTCTGAAACTGATACAAACTCCAGGTCCTCTAACATCCAATGCTTTTCAGTTAAGAGCGAGAAACGTGTGAGCTTTGTGAACAATGTAGCTTCGTTTGAGCTGAACAGTGACTGCATTTATCTCAAACGATGTCTTGCTTGTAGGAAGACACAGAGCCTGGCATTTAACTCCGTTTGTGAAGGGAAACACAGGGCACATATCTCATCCATGAAACACACTCTGCTTTAGCGCAAACAGCACGCTCTTTCTTTCTAGAGTCTCTAATATAGAGGGAAACGTGAGTGTGCTCAGATCAAAAGAACTGTGTTTCGTACATACAAGGACCATATCTAGTTCTACTCTGTTTCTGAAACTGATACAAACAACAGGTCCTCTAACATCCAATGCTTTTCAGTTAAGAGCGAGAAATGTGTGAGCTTCGTGAACAATGTAGCTTCGTTTGAGCGCAAAAATGGCTGTGTTTATCTGAACGAAGTCTTGCTTGTAGGAAGACACAGAGCCAGGCATTTGACTCCCTTTCTGAATGGAAACACACGGCACATTTCTCATCCATGAAACACACTCTGCTTTAGAGCAAGAAGCACGCTCTTGCTTTCTAGAGTCTCTCATAAAGAGGAAAAGGTGAGTGTGCTCAGAACAAAAGAACTGTGTTTCCTACACACAAGGACCATATCTAGTTCTACTCTGTTTCTGAAACTGATACAAACAACAGGTCCTCTAACATCCAATGCTTTTCAGTTAAGAGCGAGAAATGTCTGAGTTTCGTGAACAATGTAGCTTCATTTGAGCTCAAAAGTGACTGCGTTTATCTGAAACGAAGTCTTGCTTGTAGGAAGACACAGAGCCAGGCATTTCTCTCAGTTTCTGAAGGGAAACACACGGCACATTTCTTATCCATGAAACACACTCTGCTTTAGAGCAAGAAGCACGCTCTTGCTTTCTAGACTCTCTAATACAGAGGGAAACATGAGTGTGCTCAGAACAAAAGAACTGTGTTTCCTACACACAAGGACCATATCTAGTTCAACTCTGCTTCTGAATCTGATACAAACCACAGGTCCTCTAACATCCAATGCTTTTCAGTTAAGAGCGAGAAACGTGTGAGCTTTGTGAACAATGTAGCTTCGTTTGAGCTGAACAGTGACTGCATTTATCTCAAACGATGTCTTGCTTGTAGGAAGACACAGAGCCTGGCATTTAACTCCGTTTGTGAAGGGAAACACAGGGCACATATCTCATCCATGAAACACACTCTGCTTTAGCGCAAACAGCACGCTCTTTCTTTCTAGAGTCTCTAATATAGAGGGAAACGTGAGTGTGCTCAGATCAAAAGAACTGTGTTTCGTACATACAAGGACCATATCTAGTTCTACTCTGTTTCTGAAACTGATACAAACAACAGGTCCTCTAACATCCAATGCTTTTCAGTTAAGAGCGAGAAATGTGTGAGCTTCGTGAACAATGTAGCTTCGTTTGAGCGCAAAAATGGCTGTGTTTATCTGAACGAAGTCTTGCTTGTAGGAAGACACAGAGCCAGGCATTTGACTCCCTTTCTGAATGGAAACACACGGCACATTTCTCATCCATGAAACACACTCTGCTTTAGAGCAAGAAGCACGCTCTTGCTTTCTAGAGTCTCTCATAAAGAGGAAAAGGTGAGTGTGCTCAGAACAAAAGAACTGTGTTTCCTACACACAAGGACCATATCTAGTTCTACTCTGTTTCTGAAACTGATACAAACAACAGGTCCTCTAACATCCAATGCTTTTCAGTTAAGAGCGAGAAATGTCTGAGTTTCGTGAACAATGTAGCTTCATTTGAGCTCAAAAGTGACTGCGTTTATCTGAAACGAAGTCTTGCTTGTAGGAAGACACAGAGCCAGGCATTTCTCTCAGTTTCTGAAGGGAAACACACGGCACATTTCTTATCCATGAAACACACTCTGCTTTAGAGCAAGAAGCACGCTCTTGCTTTCTAGACTCTCTAATACAGAGGGAAACATGAGTGTGCTCAGAACAAAAGAACTGTGTTTCCTACACACAAGGACCATATCTAGTTCAACTCTGCTTCTGAATCTGATACAAACCACAGGTCCTCTAGCATCCAATGCTTTTCAGTTAAGAGCGAGAAACGTGTGAGCTTTGTGAACAATGTAGCTCCGTTTGAGCTGAAAAGTGACTGCGTTTATCTGAAAAGATGTCTTGCTTGTAGGAAGACACAGAGCCAGGCATTTAACTCAGTTTCTGAAGGGAAAAACACGGCACATTTCTCATCAATGAAACACACTCTGCTTTAGAGCAAGAAGCACCCTCTTGCGTTCTAGCCTCTCTAATACAGAGGGAAACATGAGTGTGCTCAGAACAAAAGAACTGTGTTTCCTACACACAAGGACCATATCTAGTTCAACTCTGTTTCTGAAACTGATACAAACCACAGCTCCTCTTACATCCAATGCTTTTCAGTTAAGAGCGAGAAACGTGTGAGCTTTGTGAACAATGTAGCTCCGTTTGAGCTGAAAAGTGACTGCGTTTATCTGAAAAGAAGTCTTGCTTGTAGGAAGACACAGGCCCTTTCATTTAACACCTTTTCTGATGGGAAACACAGCACATTCCTCATCCATGAAACATACTCTGCTTTAGAGCAATAAGCATGCTCTTGCTTACTAGACTCTCTAATACAGAAGGAAACGTGAGTGTGCTCAGAATAAAAGAACTGTGTTTCCTACACACAAGGACCATATCTAGTTCTACTCTGTTTTTGAAACTGATACAAACAACAGGTCCTCTAACATCCAATGCTTTTCAGTTAAGAGCGAGAAATGTGTGAGCTTCGTGAACAATGTAGCTTCGTTTGAGCGCAAAAATGGCTGTGTTTATCTGAACGAAGTCTTGCTTGTAGGAAGACACAGAGCCAGGCATTTAACTCCGTTTCTGAATGGAAACACACGGCACATTTCTCATCCATGAAACACACGATGCTTTAGAGCAAGAAGCACGCTCTTGCTTTCTAGAGTCTCTCATAAAGAGGAAAAGGTGAGTGTGCTCAGAACAAAAGAACTGTGTTTCCTACACACAAGGACCATATCTAGTTCTACTCTGTTTCTGAAACTGATACAAACAACAGGTCCTCTAACATCCAATGCTTTTCAGTTAAGAGCGAGAAATGTCTGAGCTTCGTGAACAATGTAGCTTCATTTGAGCTCAAAAGTGACTGCGTTTATCTGAAACGAACTCTTGCTTGTAGGAAGACACAGAGCCAGGCATTTAACTCCGTTTCTGAAGGGAAACACACGGCACATTTCTTATCCATGAAACACACTCTGCTTTAGAGCAAGAAGCACGCTCTTGCTTTCTAGACTCTCTAATACAGAGGGAAACATGAGTGTGCTCAGAACAAAAGAACTGTGTTTCCTACACACAAGGACCATATCTAGTTCAACTCTGCTTCTGAAACTGATACAAACAACAGGTCCTCTAACAACCAATGCTTTTCAGTTAAGAGCGAGAAACGTGTGAGCTTTGTGAACAATGTAGCTTCGTTTGAGCTGAACAGTGACTGCATTTATCTCAAACGATGTCTTGCTTGTAGGAAGACACAGAGCCTCGCATTTAACTCCGTTTGTGAAGGGAAACACAGGGCACATATCTCATCCATGAAACACACTCTGCTTTAGGGCAAACAGCACGCTCTTTCTTTCTAGAGTCTCTAATATAAAGGGAAATGTGAGTGTGCTCAGATCAAAAGAACTGTGTTTCGTACATAAAAGGACCATATCTAGTTCTACTCTGTTTCTGAAACTGATACAAACAACAGGTCCTCTAACATCCAATGCTTTTCAGTTAAGAGCGAGAAATGTGTGAGCTTCGTGAACAATGTAGCTTCGTTTGAGCGCAAAAATGGCTGTGTTTATCTGAACGAAGTCTTGCTTGTAGGAAGACACAGAGCCAGGCATTTGACTCCCGTTCTGAATGGAAACACACGGCACATTTCTCATCCATGAAACACACTCTGCTTTAGAGCAAGAAGCACGCTCTTGCTTTCTAGAGTCTCTCATAAAGAGGAAAAGGTGAGTGTGCTCAGAACAAAAGAACTGTGTTTCCTACACACAAGGACCATATCTAGTTCTACTCTGTTTCTGAAACTGATACAAACAACAGGTCTTCTAACATCCAATGCTTTTCAGTTAAGAGCGAGAAATGTCTGAGTTTCGTGAACAATGTAGCTTCATTTGAGCTCAAAAGTGACTGCGTTTATCTGAAACGAAGTCTTGCTTGTAGGAAGACACAGAGCCAGGCATTTCTCTCAGTTTCTGAAGGGAAACACACGGCACATTTCTTATCCATGAAACACACTCTGCTTTAGAGCAAGAAGGACGCTCTTGCTTTCTAGACTCTCTAATACAGAGGGAAACATGAGTGTGCTCAGAACAAAAGAACTGTGTTTCCCACACACAAGGACCATATCTAGTTCAACTCTGTTTCTGAAACTGATACAAACCACAGGTCCTCTTACATCCAATGCTTTTCAGTTAAGAGCGAGAAACGTGTGAGCTTTGTGAACAATGTAGCTCCGTTTGAGCTGAAAAGTGACTGCGTTTATCTGAAAAGATGTCTTGCTTGTAGGAAGACACAGAGCCAGGCATTTAACTCAGTTTCTGAAGGGAAACACACGGCACATTTCTCATCCATGAAACACACTCTGCTTTAGAGCAAGAAGCACCCTCTTGCGTTCTAGCCTCTCTAATACAGAGGGAAACGTGAGTGTGCTCAGAACAAAAGAACTGTGTTTCCTACACACACGGACCATATCTAGTTCAACTCTGTTTCTGAAACTGATACAAACCACAGGACCTCTAACATCCAATGCTTTTCAGTTAAGATCGAGAAACGTGTGAGCTTCGTGAACAATGTAGGTTCATTTGAGTTGAAAAGTGACTGCATTTACCTGAAACGAAGTCTTGCTTGTAGGAAGACACAGGCCCTTTCATTTAACACCTTTTCTGATGGGAAACACAGCACATTCCTCATCCATGAAACATACTCTGCTTTAGAGCAATAAGCATGCTCTTGCTTACTAGACTCTCTAATACAGAAGGAAACGTGAGTGTGCTCAGAATAAATGAACTGTGTTTCCTACACACAAGGACCATATATAGTTCTACTCTGTTTCTGAAACTGATACAAACAACAGGTCCTCTAACATCCAATGCTTTTCAGTTAAGAGCGAGAAATGTGTGAGCTTCGTGAACAATGTAGCTTCGTTTGAGCGCAAAAATGGCTGTGTTTATCTGAACGAAGTCTTGCTTGTAGGAAGACACAGAGCCAGGCATTTAACTCCGTTTCTGAATGGAAACACACGGCACATTTCTCATCCATGAAACACACTCTGCTTTAGAGCAAGAAGCACGCTCTTGCTTTCTAGAGTCTCTCATAAAGAGGAAAAGGTGAGTGTGCTCAGAACAAAAGAACTGTGTTTCCTACACACAAGGACCATATCTAGTTCTACTCTGTTTCTGAAACTGATACAAACAACAGGTCCTCTAACATCCAATGCTTTTCAGTTAAGAGCGAGAAATGTCTGAGCTTCGTGAACAATGTAGCTTCATTTGAGCTCAAAAGTGACTGCGTTTATCTGAAACGAACTCTTGCTTGTAGGAAGACACAGAGCCAGGCATTTAACTCCGTTTCTGAAGGGAAACACACGGCACATTTCTTATCCATGAAACATACTCTGCTTTAGAGCAATAAGCATGCTCTTGCTTACTAGACTCTCTAATACAGAAGGAAACGTGAGTGTGCTCAGAATAAAAGAACTGTGTTTCCTACACACAAGGACCATATCTAGTTCTACTCTGTTTCTGAAACTGATACAAACCCCAGGTCCTCTAACATCCAATGCTTTTCAGTTAAGAGCGAGAAACGTGTGAGCTTTGTGAACAATGTAGCTTCGTTTGAGCTGAACAGTGACTGCATTTATCTCAAACGATGTCTTGCTTGTAGGAAGACACAGAGCCTGGCATTTAACTCCGTTTGTGAAGGGAAACACAGAGCACATATCTCATCCATGAAACACACTCTGCTTTAGCGCAAACAGCACGCTCTTTCTTTCTAGAGTCTCTAATATAGAGGGAAACGTGAGTGTGCTCAGATCAAAAGAACTGTGTTTCGTACATACAAGGACCATATCTAGTTCTACTCTGTTTCTGAAACTGATACAAACAACAGGTCCTCTAACATCCAATGCTTTTCAGTTAAGAGCGAGAAACGTGTGAGCTTCATGAACAATGTAGCTTATTTTGAGCTGTAAAGTGACTGCGTTTATCTGAAACGAAGTCTTGCATGTGGCAAGACACAGAGCCTGGCATTTAACTCCGTTTCTGAAGGGAAACACACAGCACAGTTCTCATCCATGAAACACACTCTGCTTTAGAGCAAGAAGCACGCTCTTGCTTTATAGAGTCTCTCATACAGAGGGAAACGTGAGTGTGCTCAGAACAAAAGAACTGTGTTTCCTACACACACGGACCATATCTAGTTCAACTCTGCTTCTGAAACAGACACAAACCACAGGTCCTCTAACATCCAATGCTTTTCAGTTAAGAGCGAGAAACGTGTGAGCTTCATGAACAATGTAGCTTCATTTGAGCTGTAAAGTGACTGCGTTTACATGAAACGAAGTCTCGCTTGTAGGAAGACACAGAGCCTGGCATTTAACTTCCTTTCTGAAGGGAAACACACAGCACAGTTCTCATCCATGAAACACACTTTGCTTTACATAAAGAAGCACGCTCTTGCTTTCTAGACTCTCTAATACAGAGGGAAACATGAGTGTGCTCAGAACAAAAGAACTGTGTTTCCTACACACAAGGACCATATCTACTTCAACTCTGTTTCTGAAACTGATACAAACCACAGGTCCTCTTACATCCAATGCTTTTCAGTTAAGAGCGAGAAACGTGTGAGCTTTGTGAACAATGTAGCTCCGTTTGAGCTGAACAGTGACTGCGTTTATCTGAAAAGATGTCTTGCTTGTAGGAAGACACAGAGCCAGGCATTTAACTCAGTTTCTGAAGGGAAACTCACGGCACATTTCTCATCAATGAAACACACTCTGCTTTGGGGCAAGAAGCACCCTCTTGCATTCTAGCCTCTCTAATACAGAGGGAAACGTGAGTGTGCTCAGAACAAAAGAACTGTGTTTCCTACACACACGGACCATATCTAGTTCAACCCTGTTTCTGAAACTGATACAAACCACAGGACCTCTAACATCCAATGCTTTTCAGTTAAAAGCGAGAAACGTGTGAGCTTCGTGAACAATGTAGTTTCATTTGAGCTGAAAAGTGACTGCATTTACCTGAAACGAAGTCTTGCTTGTAGGAAGACACAGGCCCTTTCATTTAACACCTTTTCTGATGGGAAACACAGCACATTCCTCATCCATGAAACATACTCTGCTTTAGAGCAAAGAGCATGCTCTTGCTTACTAGACTCTCTAATACAGAAGGAAACGTGAGTGTGCTCAGAATAAAAGAACTGTGTTTCCTACACACAAGGACCATATCTAGTTCTACTCTGTTTCTGAAACTGATACAAACAACAGGTCCTCTAACATCCAATGCTTTTCAGTTAAGAGCGAGAAATGTGTGAGCTTCGTGAACAATGTAACTTCGTTTGAGCTCAAAAATGGCTGTGTTTATCTGAACGAAGTCTTGCTTGTAGGAAGACACAGAGCCAGGCATTTAACTCCGTTTCTGAATGGAAACACACGGCACATTTCTCATCCATGAAACACACTCTGCTTTAGAGGAAGAAGCACGCTCTTGCTTTCTAGAGTCTCTCATAAAGAGGAAAAGGTGAGTGTGCTCAGAACAAAAGAACTGTGTTTCCTACACACACGGACCATATCTAGTTCTACTCTGCTTCTGAAACAGACACAAACCACACGTCCTCTAACATCCAATGCTTTTCAGTTAAGAGCGAGAAATGTCTGAGCTTCGTGAACAATGTACCTTCATTTGAGCTCAAAAGTGACTGCGTTTATCTGAAACGAAGTCTTGCTTGTAGCAAGACTCAGAGCCAGGCATTTAACTCCGTTTCTGAACGGAAACACACGGCATATTTCTTATCCATGAAACACACTCTGCTTTAGAGCAAGAAGCACGCTCTTGCTTTCTAGACTCTCTAATACAGAGGGAAACATGAGTGTGCTTAGAACAAAAGAACTGTGATTCCTACACACAAGGACCATATCTAGTTCAACTCTGCTTCTGAAACTGATACAAACCCCAGGTCCTCTAACATCCAATGCTTTTCAGTTAAGAGCGAGAAACGTGTGAGCTTTGTGAACAATGTAGCTTCGTTTGAGCTGAACAGTGACTGCGTTTATCTGAAACGATGTCTTGCATGTAGGAATACACAGAGCCGGGCATTTAACTCCGTTTCTGAAGGGAAACACACAGCACAGTTCTCATCCATGAAACATACTCTGGTTTAGAGCAAGAAGCACGCTCCTTCTTTCATGAGTCTCTCATACAGAGGGAAACATGAGTGTGCTCAGAACAAAAGAACTGTGTTCCCTATACACACGGACCATATCTAGTTCAACTCTGCTTCTGAATCTGATACAAACCACAGGTCCTCTAACATCCAATGCTTTTCAGTTAAGAGCGAGAAACGTGTGAGCTTCGTGAACAATGTAGGTTCGTTTGAGCTGAAAAGTGACTGCATTTACCTGAAACGAATTCTTGCTTGTAGGAAGACACAGGCCCTGTCATTTAACACCTTTTCTGATGGGAAACACAGCACATTCTTCATCCATGAAACATCCTCTGCTTTAGAGCAATAAGCATGCTCTTGCTTACTAGACTCTCTAATACAGAAGGAAATATGAGTGTGCTCAGAATAAGAGAACTGTGTTTCCTACACACAAGGACCATATCTAGCTCTACTCTGTTTCTGAAACTGATACAAACAACAGGTCCTCTAACATCCAATGCTTTTCAGTTAAGAGCGAGAAATGTGTGAGCTTCGTGAACAATGTAGCTTCGTTTGAGCTGAACAGTGACTGCGTTTATCTGAAAGGATGTCTTGCTTGTAGGAAGACACAGAGCCGGGCATTTAACTCCGTTTCTGAAGGGAAACACACAGCACAGTTCTCATCCATGAAACACACTCTGCTTTACATAAAGAAGCACGCTCTTGCTTTCTAGACTCTCTAATACAGAGGGAAACATGAGTGTGCTCAGAACAAAAGAACTGTGTTTCCTACACACAAGGACCATATCTAGTTCAACTCTGCTTCTGAAACTGATACAAACCCCAGGTCCTCTAACATCCAATGATTTTCAGTTAAGAGCGAGAAACGTGTGAGCTTTGTGACCAATGTAGCTTCATTTGAGCTGAACAGTGACTGCGTTTAACTGAAACGATGTCTTACTTGTAGGAAGACACAGAGCCGGGCATTTAACTCCGTTTCTGAAGGGAAACACACAGCACAGTTCTCATCCATGAAACACACTCTACTTTAGAGCAAGAAGCACGCTCCTGCTTTCATGAGTCTCTCATACAGAGGGAAACATGAGTGTGCTCACAACAAAAGAACTGTGTTCCCTACACACACGGACCATATCTAGTTCAACTCTGCTTCTGAATCTGATACAAACCACAGGTCCTCTAGCATCCAATGCTTTTCAGTTAAGAGCGAGAAACGTGTGAGCTTCATGAACAATGTAGCTTATTTTGAGCTGTAAAGTGACTGCGTTTTTCTGAAACGAAGTCTTGCTTGTGTCAAGACACAGAGCCTGGCATTTAACTCCGTTTCTGAAGGGAAACACACAGCACAGTTCTCATCCATGAAACACACTCTGCTTTAGAGCAAGAAGCACGCTCCTGCTTTCATGAGTCTCTCATACAGAGGGAAACGTGAGTGTGCTCAGAACAAAAGAACTGTGTTTCCTACACACACGGACCATATCGAGTTCAACTCTGCTTCTGAAACAGACACAAACCACAGGTCCTCTAACATCCAATGCTTTTCAGTTAAGAGCGAGAAACGTGTGAGCTTCATGAACAATGTAGCTTCATTTGAGCTGTAAAGTGACTGCGTTTACGTGAAACGAACTCTCGCTTGTAGGAAGACACAGAGCCTGTCATTTAACTTCATTTCTGAAGGGAAACACACAGCACAGTTCTCATCCATGAAACACACTTTGCTTTACATAAAGAAGCACGCTCTTGCTTTCTAGACTCTCTAATACAGAGAGAAACATGAGTGTGCTCAGAACAAAAGAACTGTGTTTCCTACACACAAGGACCATATCTAGTTCAAATCTGCTTCTGAAACTGATACAAACCTCAGGTCCTCTAACATCCAATGCTTTTCAGTTAAGAGCGAGAAACGTGTGAGCTTTGTGAACAATGTAGCTTCATTTGAGCTGAACAGTGACTGTGTTTACCTGAAACGATGTCTTACTTGTAGGAAGACACAGAGCCGGGCATTTAACTCCGTTTCTGAAGGGAAACACACAGCACAGTTCTCATCCATGAAACACACTCTGCTTTAGAGCAAGAAGCACGCTCCTGCTTTCATGAGTCTCTCATACAGAGGGAAACATGAGTGTGCTCAGAACAAATGAACTGTGTTTCCTACACACAAGGACCATATCTAGTTCAACTCTGTTTCTGAAACTGATACAAACCACAGGTCCTCTAACATCCAATGCTTTTCAGTTAAGAGCGAGAAACGTGTGAGCTTCATGAACAATGTAGCTTCATTTGAGCTGTAAAGTGACTGCGTTTACGTGAAACGAACTCTCGCTTGTAGGAAGACACAGAGCCTGTCATTTAACTTCATTTCTGAAGGGAAACACATCTCACAGTTCTCATCCATGAAACACACTTTGCTTTACATAAAGAAGCACGCTCTTGCTTTCTAGACTCTCTAATACAGAGAGAAACATGAGTGTGCTCAGAACAAAAGAAGTGTGTTTCCTACACACAAGGACCATATCTAGTTCAACTCTGTTTCTGAAACTGATACAAACCACAGGTCCTCTTACAAGCAATACTTTTCAGTTAAGAGCGAGAAACGTGTGAGCTTTGTGAACAATGTAGCTCCGTTTGAGCTGAAAAGTGACTGCGTTTATCTGAAAAGATGTCTTGCTTGTAGGAAGACACAGAGCCAGGCATTTAACTCAGTTTCTGAAGGGAAACACACAGCACATTTCTCATCCATGAAACACACTCTGCTTTAGAGCAAGAAGCACCCTCCTGCGTTCTAGCCTCTCTAATACAGAGGGAAACGTGACTGTGCTCAGAACAAAAGTACTGTGTTTCCTACACACACGGACCATATCTAGTTCAACTCTGTTTCTGAAACTGATACAAACCACAGGACCTCTAACATCCAATGCTTTTCAGTTAAGAGCGAGAAACATGTGAGCTTCGTGAACAATGTAGGTTCATTTGAGCTGAAAAGTGACTGCATTTACCTGAAACGAATTCTTGCTTGTAGGAAGACACAGGCCCTGTCATTTAACACCTTTTCTGATGGGAAACACAGCACATTCCTCATCCATGAAACATACTCTGCTTTACATAAAGAAGCACGCTCTTGCTTTCTAGACTCTCTAATACAGAGGGAAACATGAGTGTGCTCAGAACAAAAGAACTGTGTTTCCTACACACAAGGACCATATCTAGTTCAACTCTGCTTCTGAAACTGATACAAACCCCAGGTCCTCTAACATCCAATGCTTTTCAGTTAAGAGCGAGAAACGTGTGAGCTTTGTGAACAATGTAGCTTCATTTGAGCTGAACAGTGACTGCGTTTAACTGAAACGATGTCTTACTTGTAGGAAGACACAGAGCCGGGCATTTAACTCCGTTTCTGAAGGGAAACACACAGCACAGTTCTCATCCATGAAACACACTCTGCTTTAGAGCAAGAAGCACGCTCCTGCTTTCATGAGTCTCTCATACAGAGGGAAACATGAGTGTGCTCAGAACAAAAGAACTGTGTTCCCTACACACACGGACCATATCTAGTTCAACTCTGCTTCTGAATCTGTTACAAACCACAGGTCCTCTAGCATCCAATGCTTTTCAGTTAAGAGCGAGAAACGTGTGAGCTTCATGAACAATGTAGCTTCATTTGAGCTGTAAAGTGACTGCGTTTACGTGAAACGAAGTCTCGCTTGTAGGAAGACACAGAGCCTGGCATTTAACTTCCTTTCTGAAGGGAAACACACAGCACAGTTCTCATCCATGAAACACACTTTGCTTTACATAAAGAAGCACGCTCTTGCTTTCTAGACTCTCTAATACAGAGGGAAACATGAGTGTGCTCAGAACAAAAGAACTGTGTTTCCTACACACAAGGACCATATCTAGTTCAACTCTGTTTCTGAAACTGATACAAACCACAGGTCCTCTTACATCCAATGCTTTTCAGTTAAGAGCAAGAAACGTGTGAGCTTTGTGAACAATGTAGCTCCGATTGAGCTGAAAATGATTGCGTTTATCTGAAAAGATGTCTTGCTTGTAGGAAGACACAGAGCCAGGCATTTAACTCAGTTTCTGAAGGGAAACACACAGCACATTTCTCATCAATGAAACACACTCTGCTTTAGAGCAAGAAGCACCCTCTTGTGATCTAGCCTCTCTAATACAGAGGGAAACGTGAGTGTGCTCATAACAAAAGAACTGTGTTTCCTACACAGACGGACCATATCTAGTTCAACTCTGTTTCTGAAACTGATACAAACCACAGGTCCTCTTACATCCAATGCTTTTCAGTTAAGAGCAAGAAACGTGTGAGCTTTGTGAACAATGTAGCTTCGTTTGAGCTGAACAGTGACTGCGTTTATCTGAAACGATGTCTTGCTTGTAGGAATACACAGAGCCGGGAATTTAACTCCGTTTCTGAAGGGAAACACACAGCACAGTTCTCATCCATGAAACACACTCTGGTTTAGAGCAAGAAGCACGCTCCTTCTTTCATGAGTCTCTCATACAGAGGGAAACGTGAGTGTGCTCAGAACAAAAGAACTGTGTTTCCTACACAGACGGACCATATCTAGTTCAACTCTGTTTCTGAAACTGATACAAACCACAGGACCTCTAACATCCAATGCTTTTCAGTTAAGAGCGAGAAACGTGTGAGCTTCGTGAACAATGTATGTTCATTTGAGCTGAAAAGTGACTGCATTTACCTGAAACGAATTCTTGCTTGTAGGAAGACACAGGCCCTGTCATTTAACACCTTTTCTGATGGGAAACACAGCACATTCCTCATCCTTGAAACATACTCTGCTTTAGAGCAATAAGCATGCTCTTGCTTACTAGACTCTCTAATACAGAAGGAAACGTGAGTGTGCTCAGAATAAAAGAACTGTGTTTCCTACACACAAGGACCATATCTAGTTCTACTCTGTTTCTGAAACTGATACAAACAACAGGTCCTCTAACATCCAATGCTTTTCAGTTAAGAGCGAGAAATGTGTGAGCTTCGTGAACAATGTAGCTTCGTTTGAGCTGAACAGTGACTGCGTTTATCTGAAACGATGTCTTGCTTGTAGGAAGACACAGAGCTGGGCATTTAACTCCGTTTCTGAAGGGACACACAGCACAGTTCTCATCCATGAAACACACTCTGCTTTAGAGCAAGAAGCACGCTCCTTCTTTCATGAGTCTCTCATACAGAGGGAAACATGAGTGTGCTCAGAACAAAGGACTGTGTTTCCTACACACACGGACCATATCTAGTTCAACTCTGCTTCTGAAACAGACACAAACCACAGGTCCTCTAGAATCCAATGCTTTTCAGTTAAGAGCGAGAAACGTGTGAGCTTCATGAACAATGTAGCTTCGTTTGAGCTGTAGAGTGACTGTGTTTACGTGAAACGAAGTCTCGCTTGTAGGAAGACACAGAGCCTGGCATTTAACTTCCTTTCTGAAGGGAAACACACAGCACAGTTCTCATCCATGAAACACACTCTGCTTTACATAAAGAAGCACGCTCTTGCTTTCTAGACTCTCTAATACAGAGGGAAACATGAGTGTGCTCAGAACAAAAGAACTGTGTTTCCTACACACAAGGACCATATCTAGTTCAACTCTGCTTCTGAAACTGATACAAACCCCAGGTCCTCTAACATCCAATGCTTTTCAGTTAAGAGCGAGAAACGCGTGAGCTTTGTGAACAATGTAGCTTCATTTGAGCTGAACAGTGACTGCGTTTAACTGAAACGATGTCTTACTTGTAGGAAGACACAGAGCCGGGCATTTAACTCCGTTTCTGAAGGGAAACACACAGCACAGTTCTCATCCATGAAACACACTCTGCTTTAGAGCAAGAAGCACGCTCCTGCTTTCATGAGTCTCTCATACAGAGGGAAACATGAGTGTGCTCAGAACAAAAGAACTGTGTTCCCTACACACACGGACCATATCTAGTTCAACTCTGCTTCTGAATCTGATACAAACCACAGGTCCTCTAGCATCCAATGCTTTTCAGTTAAGAGCGAGAAACGTGTGAGCTTCATGAACAATGTAGCTTATTTTAAGCTGTAAAGTGACTGCGTTTATCTGAAACGAAGTCTTGCTTGTGGCAAGACACAGAGCCTGGCATTTAACTCCGTTTCTGAAGGGAAACACACAGCACAGTTCTCATCCATGAAACACACTCTGCTTTACATAAAGAAGCACGCTCTTGCATTCTAGACTCTCTAATGCAGAGGGATACATGAGTGAGCTCAGAACAAAAGAACTGTGTTTCCTACACACAAGGACCATATCAAGTTCAAATCTGCTTCTGAAACTGATACAAACCTCAGGTCCTCTAACATCCAATGCTTTTCAGTTAAGAGCGAGAAACGTGTGAGCTTTGTGAACAATGTAGCTTCATTTGAGCTGAACAGTGACTGCGTTTACCTGAAACGATGTCTTACTTGTAGGAAGACACAGAGCCGGGCATTTAACTCCGTTTCTGAAGGGAAACACACAGCACAGTTCTCATCCATGAAACACACTCTGCTTTAGAGCAAGAAGCACGCTCCTGCTTTCATGAGTCTCTCATACAGAGGGAAACATGAGTGTGCTCAGAACAAATGAACTGTGTTCCCTACACACACGGACCATATCTAGTTCAACTCTGCTTTTGAATCTGATACAAACCACAGGTCCTCTAGCATCCAATGCTTTTCAGTTAAGAGCGAGAAACGTGTGAGCTTCATGAACAATGTAGCTTATTTTGAGCTGTAAAGTGACTGCGTTTATCTGAAACGAAGTCTCGCTTGTAGGAAGACACAGAGCCTGGCATTTAACTTCCATTCTGAAGGGAAACACACAGCACAGTTCTCATCCATGAAACACACTTTGCTTTACATAAAGAAGCACGCTCTTGCTTTCTAGACTCTCTAATACTGAGGGAAACATGAGTGTGCTCAGAACAAAAGAACTGTGTTTCCTACACACAAGGACCATATCTAGTTCAACTCTGTTTCTGAAACTGATACAAACCACAGGTCCTCTTACATCCAATGCTTTTCAGTTAAGAGCGAGAAACGTGTGAGCTTTGTGAACAATGTAGCTCCGTTTGAGCTGAAAAGTGACTGCGTTTATCTGAAAAGATGTCTTGCTTGTAGGAAGACAAAGAGCCAGGCATTTAACTCAGTTTCTGAAGGGAAACTCACGGCACATTTCTCATCAATGAAACACACTCTGCTTTGGGGCAAGAAGCACCCTCTTGCGTTCTAGCCTCTCTAATACAGAGGGAAACGTGAGTGTGCTCAGAACAAAAGAACTGTGTTTCCTACACACATGGACCATATCTAGTTCAACACTGTTTCTGAAACTGATACAAACCACAGGACCTCTAACATCCAATGCTTTTCAGTTAAGAGCGAGAAACGTGTGAGCTTCGTGAACAATGTAGGTTCATTTGAGCTGAAAATTGACTGCATTTACCTGAAACGAAGTCTTGCTTGTAGGAAGACACAGGCCCTTTCATTTAACACCTTTTCTGATGGGAAACACAGCACATTCCTCATCCATGAAACATACTCTGCTTTAGAGCAAAGAGCATGCTCTTGCTTACTAGACTCTCTAATACAGAAGGAAACGTGAGTGTGCTCAGAATAAAAGAACTGTGTTTCCTACACACAAGGACCATATCTAGTTCTACTCTGTTTCTGAAACTGATACAAACAACAGGTCCTCTAACATCCAATGCTTTTCAGTTAAGAGCGAGAAATGTGTGAGCTTCGTGAACAATGTAGCTTCGTTTGAGCGCAAAAATGGCTGTGTTTATCTGAAACGAAGTCTTGCTTGTAGCAAGACTCAGAGCCAGGCATTTAACTCCGTTTCTGAACGGAAACACACGGCATATTTCTTATCCATGAAACACACTCTGCTTTAGAGCAAGAAGCACGCTCTTGCTTTCTAGACTCTCTAATACAGAGTGAAACATGAGTGTGCTTAGAACAAAAGAACTGTGTTTCCTACACACAAGGACCATATCTAGTTCAACTCTGCTTCTGAAACTGATACAAACCCCAGGTCCTCTAACATCCAATGCTTTTCAGTTAAGAGCGAGAAACGTGTGAGCTTTGTGAACAATGTAGCTTCGTTTGAGCTGAACAGTGACTGCGTTTATCTGAAACGATGTCTTGCTTGTAGGAATACACAGAGCCGGGCATTTAACTCCGTTTCTGAAGGGAAATACACAGCACAGTTCTCATCCATGAAACACACTCTGGTTTAGAGCAAGAAGCACGCTCCTTCTTTCATGAGTCTCTCATACAGAGGGAAACATGAGTGTGCTCAGAACAAAAGAACTGTGTTCCCTACACACACGGACCATATCTAGTTCAACTCTGCTTCTGAATCTGATACAAACCACAGGTCCTCTAACATCCAATGCTTTTCAGTTAAGAGCGAGAAACGTGTGAGCTTCGTGAACAATGTAGGTTCATTTGAGCTGAAAAGTGACTGCATTTACCTGAAACGAATTCTTGCTTGTAGGAAGACACAGGCCCTGTCATTTAACACCTTTTCTGATGGGAAACACAGCACATTCCTCATCCATGAAACATACTCTGCTTTAGAGCAATAAGCATGCTCTTGCTTACTAGACTCTCTAATACAGAAGGAAACGTGAGTGTGCTCAGAATAAGAGAACTGTGTTTCCTACACACAAGCACCATATCTAGCTCTACTCTGTTTCTGAAACTGATACAAAGAACAGGTCCTCTAACATCCAATGCTTTTCAGTTAAGAGCGAGAAATGTGTGAGCTTCGTGAACAATGTAGCTTCGTTTGAGCTGAACAGTGACTGCGTTTATCTGAAACGATGTATTGCTTGTAGGAAGACACAGAGGCGGGCATTTAATTCCGTTTCTGAAGGGAAACACACAGCACAGTTCTCATCCATGAAACACACTCTGCTTTACATAAAGAAGCACGCTCTTGCTTTCTAGACTCTCTAATACAGAGGGAAACATGAGTGTGCTCAGAACAAAAGAACTGTGTTTCCTACACACAAGGACCATATCTAGTTCAACTCTGCTTCTGAAACTGATACAAACCCCAGGTCCTCTAACATCCAATGATTTTCAGTTAAGAGCGAGAAACGTGTGAGCTTTGTGAACAATGTAGCTTCATTTGAGCTGAACAGTGACTGCGTTTAACTGAAACGATGTCTTACTTGTAGGAAGACAGAGAGCCGGGCATTTAACTCCATTTCTGAAGGGACACACACAGCACAGTTCTCATCCATGAAACACACTCTGCTTTAGAGCAAGAAGCACGCTCCTTCTTTCATGAGTCTCTCATACAGAGGGAAACATGAGTGTGCTCAGAACAAAGGACTGTGTTTCCTACACACACGGACCATATCTAGTTCAACTCTGCTTCTGAAACAGACACAAACCACAGGTCCTCTAGAATCCAATGCTTTTCAGTTAAGAGCGAGAAACGTGTGAGCTTCATGAACAATGTAGCTTCGTTTGAGCTGTAGAGTGACTGCGTTTACGTGAAACGAAGTCTCGCTTTTAGGAAGACACAGAGCCTGGCATTTAACTTCCTTTCTGAAGGGAAACACACAGCACAGTTCTCATCCATGAAACACACTCTGCTTTACATAAAGAAGCACGCTCTTGCTTTCTAGACTCTCTAATACAGAGGGAAACATGAGTGTGCTCAGAACAAAAGAACTGTGTTTCCTACACACAAGGACCATATCTAGTTCAACTCTGCTTCTGAAACTGATACAAACCCCAGGTCCTCTAACATCGAATGCTTTTCAGTTAAGAGCGAGAAACGCGTGAGCTTTGTGAACAATGTAGCTTCATTTGAGCTGAACAGTGACTGCGTTTAACTGAAACGATGTCTTACTTGTAGGAAGACACAGAGCCGGGCATTTAACTCCGTTTCTGAAGGGAAACACACAGCACAGTTCTCATCCATGAAACACACTCTGCTTTAGAGCAAGAAGCACGCTCCTGCTTTCATGAGTCTCTCATACAGAGGGAAACATGAGTGTGCTCAGAACAAAAGAACTGTGTTCCCTACACACACGGACCATATCTAGTTCAACTCTGCTTTTGAATCTGATACAAACCAAAGGTCCTCTAGCATCCAATGCTTTTCAGTTAAGAGCGAGAAACGTGTGAGCTTCATGAACAATGTAGCTTATTTTGAGCTGTAAAGTGACTGCTTTTATCTGAAACAAAGTCTTGCTTGTGGCAAGACACAGAGCCTGGCATTTAACTCCGTTTCTGAAGGGAAACACACAGCACAGTTCTCATCCATGAAACACACTCTGCTTTAGAGCAAGAAGCACTCTCTTCCTTTATAGAGTCTCTCATACAGAGGGAAACGTGAGTGTGCTCAGAACAAAAGAACTGTGTTTCCTACACACACGGACCATATCGAGTTCAACTCTGCTTCTGAAACAGACACAAACCACAGGTCCTCTAACATCCAATGCTTTTCAGTTAAGAGCGAGAAACGTGTGAGCTTCATGAACAATGTAGCTTCATTTGAGCTGTAAAGTGACTGCGTTTACGTGAAACGAAGTCTCGCTTGTAGGAAGACACAGAGCCTGGCATTTAACTTCCATTCTGAAGGGAAACACACAGCACAGTTCTCATCCATGAAACACACTTTGCTTTACATAAAGAAGCATGCTCTTGCTTTCTAGACTCTCTAATACTGAGGGAAACATGAGTGTGCTCAGAACAAAAGAACTGTGTTTCCTACACACAAGGACCATATCTAGTTCAACTCTGTTTCTGAAACTGATACAAACCACAGGTCCTCTTACATCCAATGCTTTTCAGTTAAGAGCGAGAAACGTGTGAGCTTTGTGAACAATGTAGCTCCGTTTGAGCTGAAAAGTGACTGCGTTATCTGAAAAGATGTCTTGCTTGTAGGAAGACACAGAGCCAGGCATTTAACTCAGTTTTGGAAGGGAAACACACGGCACATTTCTCATCAATGAAACACACTCTGATTTAGAGCAAGAAGCACCCTCCTGCATTCTAGGCTCTCTAATACAGAGGGAAACGTGAGTGTGCTCAGAACAAAAGAACTGTGTTTCCTACACACACGGACAATATCTAGTTCAACTCTGCTTCTGAAACAGACACAAACCACAGGTCCTCTAACATCCAATGTTTTTCAGTTAAGAGCGAGAAACGTGTGAGCTTCATGAACAATGTAGCTTCGTTTGAGCTGTAGAGTGACTGCGTTTATGTGAAACGAAGTCTCGCTTGTAGGAAGACACAGAGCCTGGCATTTAACTTCCTTTCTGAAGGGAAACACACAGCACAGTTCTCATCCATGAAACACACTCTGCTTTACATAAAGAAGCACGCTCTTGCTTTATAGAGTCTCTCATACAGAGGGAAACGTGAGTGTGCTCAGAACAAAAGAACTGTGTTTCCTACACACACGGACCGTATCGAGTTCAACTCTGCTTCTGAAACAGACACAAACCACAGGTCCTCTAACATCCAATGCTTTTCAGTTAAGAGCGAGAAACGTGTGAGCTTCATGAACAATGTAGCTTCATTTGAGCTGTAAAGTGACTGCGTTTACGTGAAACGAACTCTCGCTTGTAGGAAGACACAGAGCCTGTCATTTAACTTCATTTCTGAAGGGAAACACACAGCACAGTTCTCATCCATGACACACTCTGCTTTAGAGCAAGAAGCACGCTCCTGCTTTCATGAGTCTCTCATACAGAGGGAAACATGAGTGTGCTCAGAACAAATGAACTGTGTTCCCTACACACACGGACCATATCTAGTTCAACTCTGCTTCTGAATCTGATACAAAGCACAGGTCCTCTAGCATCCAATGCTTTTCAGAAAGAGCGAGAAACGTGTGAGCTTCATGAACAATGTAGCTTATTTTGAGCTCTAAAGTGACTGCGTTTATCTGAAACGAAGTCTTGCTTGTGGCAAGACACAGAGCCTGGCATTTAACTCCGTTTCTGAAGGGAAACACACAGCACAGTTCTCATCCATGAAACACACTCTGCTTTAGAGCAAGAAGCACGCTCTTCCTTTATAGAGTCTCTCATACAGAGGGAAACGTGAGTGTGCTCAGAACAAAAGAACTGTGTTTCCTACACACACGGACCATATCGAGTTCAACTCTGCTTCTGAAACAGACACAAACCACAGGTCCTCTAACATCCAATGCTT
The DNA here is from genome assembly GCA_949786385.1 of Onychomys leucogaster. Taxonomy (NCBI): domain Eukaryota; kingdom Metazoa; phylum Chordata; class Mammalia; order Rodentia; family Cricetidae; genus Onychomys; species Onychomys leucogaster. The sequence goes on along the minus strand of OX460418.1, from coordinate 43,545,888 downwards.
TTCAGTTAAGAGCGAGAAACGTGTGAGCTTCATGAACAATGTAGCTTCATTTGAGCTGTAAAGTGACTGCGTTTACGTGAAACGAAGTCTCGCTTGTAGGAAGACACAGAGCCTGGCATTTAACTTCCATTCTGAAGGGAAACACACAGCACAGTTCTCATCCATGAAACACACTTTGCTTTACATAAAGAAGCACGCTCTTGCTTTCTAGACTCTCTAAAACTGAGGGAAACATGAGTGTGCTCAGAACAAAAGAACTGTGTTTCCTACACACAAGGACCATATCTAGTTCAACTCTGTTTCTGAAACTGATACAAACCACAGGTCCTCTTACATCCAATGCTTTTCAGTTAAGAGCGAGAAACGTGTGAGCTTTGTGAACAATGTAGCTCCGTTTGAGCTGAAAAGTGACTGCGTTTATCTGAAAAGATGTCTTGCTTGTAGGAAGACACAGAGCCAGGCATTTAACTCAGTTTCTGAAGGGAAACACACGGCACATTTCTCATCAATGAAACACACTCTGATTTAGAGCAAGAAGCACCCTCCTGCATTCTAGGCTCTCTAATACAGAGGGAAACGTGAGTGTGCTCAGAACAAAAGAACTGTGTTTCCTACACACACGGACCATATCTAGTTCAACTCTGTTTCTGAAACTGATACAAACCACAGGACCTCTAACATCCAATGCTTTTCAGTTAAGAGCGAGAAACGTGTGAGCTTCGTGAACAATGTAGGTTCATTTGAGCTGAAAAGTGACTGCATTTACCTGAAACGAATTCTTGCTTGTAGGAAGACACAGGCCCTGTCATTTAACACCTTTTCTGATGGGAAACACAGCACATTCTTCATCCATGAAACATACTCTGCTTTAGAGCAATAAGCATGCTCTTGCTTACTAGACTCTCTAATACAGAAGGAAACGTGAGTGTGCTCAGAATAAAAGAACTGTGTTTCCTACACACAAGGACCATATCTAGTTATACTCTGTTTCTGAAACTGATACAAACAACAGGTCCTCTAACATCCAATGCTTTTCAGTTAAGAGCGAGAAATGTGTGAGCTTCGTGAACAATGTAGCTTCGTTTGAGCTTAACAGTGACTGCGTTTATCTGAAAAGATGTCTTGCTTGTAGGAAGACACAGAGCCGGGCATTTAACTCCGTTTCTGAAGGGAAACACACAGCACAGTTCTCATCCATGAAACACAATCTGCTTTAGAGCAAGAAGCACGCTCCTTCTTTCATGAGTCTCTCTTACAGAGGGAAACATGAGTGTGCTCAGAACAAAAGAACTGTGTTCCCTATACACACGGACCATATCTAGTTCAACTCTGCTTCTGAATCTGATACAAACCACAGGTCCTCTAGCATCCAATGCTTTTCAGTTAAGAGCGAGAAACGTGTGAGCTTCATGAACAATGTAGCTTATTTTGAGCTGTAAAATGACTGCGTTTATCTGAAACGAAGTCTTGCTTGTGGCAAGACACAGAGCCTGGCATTTAACTCCGTTTCTGAAGGGAAACACACAGCACAGTTCTCATCCATGAAACACACTCTGCTTTAGAGCAAGAAGCACGCTCTTGCTTTATACAGTCTCTCATACAGAGGGAAACGTGAGTGTGCTCAGAACAAAAGAACTGTGTTTCCTACACACACGGACCATATCTAGTTCAACTCTGCTTCTGAAACAGACACAAACCACAGGTCCTCTAACATCCAATGCTTTTCAGTTAAGAGCGAGAAACGTGTGAGCTTCATGAACAATGTAGCTTCGTTTGAGCTGTAGAGTGACTGCGTTTACGTGAAACGAAGTCTCGCTTGTAGGAAGACACAGAGCCAGGCATTTAACTTCCTTTCTGAAGGGAAACACACAGCACAGTTCTCATCCATGAAACACACTCTGCTTTACATAAAGAAGCACGCTCTTGCTTTCTAGACTCTCTAATACAGAGGGAAACATGAGTGTGCTCAGAACAAAAGAACTGTGTTTCCTACACACACGGACCATATCTAGTTCAACTCTGCTTCTGAAACTGATACAAACCCCAGGTCCTCTAACATCCAATGCTTTTCAGTTAAGAGCGAGAAACGTGTGAGCTTTGTGAACAATGTAGCTTCATTTGAGCTGAACAGTGACTGCGTTTAACTGAAACGATGTCTTACTTGTAGGAAGACACAAAGCCGGGCATTTAACTCCGTTTCTGAAGGGAAACACACAGCACAGTTCTCATCCATGAAACACACTCTGCTTTAGAGCAAGAAGCACGCTCCTGCTTTCATGAGTCTCTCATACAGAGGGAAACATGAGTGTGCTCAGAACAAAAGAACTGTGTTCCCTACACACACGGACCATATCTAGTTCAACTCTGCTTCTGAATCTGATACAATCCACAGGTCCTCTAGCATCCAATGCTTTTCAGTTAAGAGCGAGAAACGTGTGAGATTCATGAACAATGTAGCTTATTTTGAGCTGTAAAGTGACTGCGTTTATCTGAAACGAAGTCTTGCTTGTGGCAAGACACAGAGCCTGGCATTTAACTCCGTTTCTGAAGGGAAACACACAGCACAGTTCTCATCCATGAAACACACTCTGCTTTAGAGCAAGAAGCACGCTCTTCCTTTATAGAGTCTCTCATACAGAGGGAAACGTGAGTGTGCTCAGAACAAAAGAACTGTGTTTCCTACACACACGGACCATATCGAGTTCAACTCTGCTTCTGAAACAGACACAAACCACAGGTCCTCTAACATCCAATGCTTTTCAGTTAAGAGCGAGAAACGTGTGAGCTTCATGAACAATGTAGCTTCATTTGAGCTGTAAAGTGACTGCGTTTATGTGAAACGAAGTCTCGCTTGTAGGAAGACACAGAGCCTGGCATTTAACTTCCTTTCTGAAGGGAAACACACAGCACAGGTCTCATCCATGAAACACACTTTGCTTTACATAAAGAAGCACGCTCTTGCTTTCTAGACTCTCTAATACTGAGGGAAACATGAGTGTGCTCAGAACAAAAGAACTGTGTTTCCTACACACAAGGACCATATCTAGTTCAACTCTGTTTCTGAAACTGATACAAACCACAGGTCCTCTTACATCCAATGCTTTTCAGTTAAGAGCGAGAAACGTGTGAGCTTTGTGAACAATGTAGCTCCGTTTGAGCTAAAAAGTGACTGCGTTTATCTGAAAAGATGTCTTGCTTGTAGGAAGACACAGAGCCAGGCATTTAACTCAGTTTCGGAAGGGAAACACACGGCACATTTCTCATCAATGAAACACACTCTGATTTAGAGCAAGAAACACCCTCCTGCATTCTAGGCTCTCTAATACAGAGGGAAACGTGAGTGTGCTCAGAACAAAAGAACTGTGTTTCCTACACACAAGGACCATATCTAGTTCAACTCTGCTTCTGAAACTGATACAAACCCCAGGTCCTCTAACATCCAATGCTTTTCAGTTAAGAGCGAGAAACGTGTGAGCTTTGTGAACAATGTAGCTTCATTTGAGCTGAACAGTGACTGCGTTTAACTGAAACGATGTCTTACTTGTAGGAAGACACAGAGCCGGGCATAACTCCGTTTCTGAAGGGAAACACACAGCACAGTTCTCATCCATGAAACACACTGTGCTTTAGAGCAAGAAGCACGCTCCTGCTTTCATGAGTCTCTCATACAGAGGGAAACATGAGTGTGCTCAGAACAAAAGAACTGTGTTCCCTACACACACGGACCATATCTAGTTCAACTCTGCTTCTGATTCTGATACAAACCACAGGATCTCTAACATCCAATGCTTTTCAGTTAAGAGCGAGAAACGTGTGAGCTTCATGAACAATGTAGGTTCATTTGAGCTGAAAAGTGACTGCATTTACCTGAAACGAAGTCTTACTTGTAGGAAGACACAGGCCCTGTCATTTAACACCTTTTCTGATGGGAAACACAGCACATTCCTCATCCATGAAACATACTCTGCTTTAGAGCAATAAGCATGCTCTTGCTTACTAGACTCTCTAATACAGAAGGAAACGTGAGTGTGCTCAGAATAAAAGAACTGTGTTTCCTACACACAAGGACCATATCTAGTTCTACTCTGTTTCTGAAACTGATACAAACAACAGGTCCTCTAACATCCAATGCTTTTCAGTTAAGAGCGAGAAATGTCTGAGCTTCGTGAACAATGTAGCTTCATTTGAGCTCAAAAGTGACTGCGTTTATCTGAAACGAAGTCTTGCTTGTAGGAAGACACAGAGCCAGGCATTTAACTCCGTTTCTGAAGGGAAACACACGGCACATTTCTTATCCATGAAACACACTCTGCTTTAGAGCAAGAAGCACGCTCTTGCTTTCTATACTCTCTAATACAGAGGGAAACATGAGTGTGCTCAGAACAAAAGAACTGTGTTTCCTACACACAAGAACCATATCTAGTTCAACTCTGCTTCTGAAACTGATACAAACCCCAGGTCCTCTAACATCCAATGCTTTTCAGATAAGAGCGAGACACGTGTGAGCTTTGTGAACAATGTAGCTTCGTTTGAGCTGAACAGTGACTGCATTTATCTGAAACGATGTCTTGCTTGTAGGAAGACAGAGCCTGGCTTTTAACTCCGTTTGTGAAGGGAAACACAGGGCACATATCTCATCCATGAAACACACTCTACTTTAGCGCAAACAGCACGCTCTTTCTTTCTAGAGTCTCTAATATAGAGGGATACGTGAGTGTGCTCAGATCAAAAGAACTGTGTTTCGTACATACAAGGACCATATCTAGTTCTACTCTGTTTCTGAAACTGATACAAACAACAGGTCCTTTAACATCCAATGCTTTTCAGTTAAGATCGAGAAATGTGTGAGCTTCGTGAACAATTTAGCTTCCTTTGAGCGCAAAAATGGCTGTGTTTATCTGAACGAAGTCTTGCTTGTAGGAAGACACAGAGCCAGGCATTTGACTCCGTTTCTGAATGGAAACACACGGCACATTTCTCATCCATGAAACACACTCTGCTTTAGAGCAAAAAGCACGCTCTTGCTTTCTAGAGTCTCTCATAAAGAGGAAAAGGTGAGTGTGCTCAGAACAAAAGAACTGTGTATCCTACACACAAGGACCATATCTAGTTCTACTCTGTTTCTGAAACTTATACAAACAACAGGTCCTCTAACATCCAATGCTTTTCAGTTAAGAGCGAGAAACGTGTGAGCTTTGTGAACAATGTAGCTTCGTTTGACCTGAACAGTGACTGCGTTTAACTGAAACGATGTCTTACTTGTAGGAAGACACAAAGCCGGGCATTTAACTCCGTTTCTGAAGGGAAACACACAGCACAGTTCTCATCCATGAAACACACTCTGCTTTAGAGCAAGAAGCACGCTCCTGCTTTCATGAGTCTCTCATACAGAGGGAAACATGAGTGTGCTCAGAACAAAAGAACTGTGTTACCTACACACACGGACCATATCTAGTTCAACTCTGCTTCTGAATCTGATACAAACCACAGGTCCTCTAGCATCCAATGCTTTTCAGTTAAGAGCGAGAAACGTGTAGATTCATGAACAATGTAGCTTATTTTGAGCTGTAAAGTGACTGCGTTTATCTGAAACGAAGTCTTGCTTGTGGCAAGACACAGAGCCTGGCATATAACTCCGTTTCTGAAGGGAAACACACAGCACAGTTCTCATCCATGAAACACACTCTGCTTTAGAGCAAGAAGCACGCTCTTGCTTTATACAGTCTCTCATACAGAGGGAAACGTGAGTGTGCTCAGAACAAAATAACTGTGTTTCCTACACACACGGACCATATCTAGTTCAACTCTGCTTCTGAAACAGACACAAACCACAGGTCCTCTAACATCCAATGCTTTTCAGTTAAGAGCGAGAAACGTGTGAGCTTCATGAACAATGTAGCTTCGTTTGAGCTGTAGAGTGACTGCGTTTACGTGAAACGAAGTCTCGCTTGTAGGAAGACACAGAGCCTGGCATTTAACTTCCTTTCTGAAGGGAAACACACAGCACAGTTCTCATCCATGAAACACACTCTGCTTTACATAAAGAAGCACGCTCTTGCTTTCTAGACTCTCTAATACAGAGGGAAACATGAGTGTGCTCAGAACAAAAGAACTGTGTTTCCTACACACAAGGACCATATCTAGTTCTACTCTGTTTCTGAAACTGATACAAACAACAGGTCCTCTAACATCCAATGCTTTTCAGTTAAGAGCGAGAAATGTCTGAGCTTCGTGAACAATGTAGCTTCATTTGAGCTCAAAAGTGACTGCGTTTATCTGAAACGAACTCTTGCTTGTAGGAAGACACAGAGCCAGGCATTTAACTCCGTTTCTGAAGGGAAACACACGGCACATTTCTTATCCATGAAACACACTCTGCTTTAGAGCAAGAAGCACGCTCTTGCTTTCTAGACTCTCTAATACAGAGGGAAACATGAGTGTGCTCAGAACAAAAGAACTGTGTTTCCTACACACAAGGACCATATCTAGTTCAACTCTGCTTCTGAAACTGATACAAACCACAGGTCCTCTAACATCCAATGCTTTTCAGTTAAGAGCGAGAAACGTGTGAGCTTTGTGAAAATGTAGCTTCGTTTGAGCTGAACAGTGACTGCATTTATCTGAAACGATGTCTTGCTTGTAGGAAGACACAGAGCCTGGCATTTAACTCTGTTTGTGAAGGGAAACACAGGGCACATATCTCATCCATGAAACACACTCTGCTTTAGCGCAAACAGCACGCTCTTTCTTTCTAGAGTCACTAATATAGAGGGATACGTGAGTGTGCTCAGATCAAAAGAACTGTGTTTCGTACATACAAGGACCATATCTAGTTCTACTCTGTTTCTGAAACTGATACAAACAACAGGTCCTTTAACATCCAATGCTTTTCAGTTAAGATCGAGAAATGTGTGAGCTTCGTGAACAATTTAGATTCGTTTGAGCGCAAAAATGGCTGTGTTTATCTGAACGAAGTCTTGCTTGTAGGAAGACACAGAGCCAGGCATTTGACTCCGTTTCTGAATGGAAACACATGGCACATTTCTCATCCATGAAACACACTCTGCTTTAGAGCAAAAAGCACGCTCTTGCTTTCTAGAGTCTCTCATAAAGAGGAAAAGGTGAGTGTGCTCAGAACAAAAGAACTGTGTTTCCTACACACAAGGACCATATCTAGTTCTACTCTGTTTCTGAAACTTATACAAACAACAGGTCCTCTAACATCCAATGCTTTTCAGTTAAGAGCGAGAAACGTGTGAGCTTTGTGAACAATGTAGCTTCGTTTGACCTGAACAGTGACTGCGTTTAACTGAAACGATGTCTTACTTGTTGGAAGACACAGAGCCGGGCATTTAACTCCGTTTCTGAAGGGAAACACACAGCACAGTTCTCATCCATGAAACACACTCTGCTTTAGAGCAATAAGCACACTCCTGCTTTCATGAGTCTCTCATACAGAGGGAAACATGAGTGTGCTCAGAACAAAAGAACTGTGTTCCCTACACACACGGACCATATCTAGTTCAACTCTGCTTCTGAATCTGATACAAACCACAGGTCCTCTAGCATCCAATGCTTTTCAGTTAAGAGCGAGAAACGTGTGAGCTTCATGAACAATGTAGCTTATTTTGAGCTGTAAAGTGACTGCGTTTATCTGAAACGAAGTCTTGCTTGTGGCAAGACACAGAGCCTGGCATTTAACTCCGTTTCTGAAGGGAAACACACAGCACAGTTCTCATCCATGAAACACACTCTGCTTTAGAGCAAGAAGCACGCTCTTGCTTTATAGAGTCTCTCATACAGAGGGAAACGTGAGTGTGCTCAGAACAAAAGAACTGTGTTTCCTACACACACGGACCATATCTAGGTCAACTCTGTTTCTGAAACTGATACAAACCACAGGACCTCTAACATCCAATGCTTTTCAGTTAAGAGCGAGAAACTTGTGAGCTTCGTGAACAATGTAGGTTCATTTGAGCTGAAAAGTGACTGCATTTACCTGAAACGAATTCTTGCTTGTAGGAAGACACAGGCCCTGTCATTTAACACCTTTTCTGATGGGAAACACAGCACATTCTTCATCCATGAAACATACTCTGCTTTAGAGCAATAAGCATGCTCTTGCTTACTAGACTCTCTAATACAGAAGGAAACGTGAGTGTGCTCAGAATAAAACAACTGTGTTTCCTACACACAAGGACCATATCTAGTTCTACTCTGTTTCTGAAACTGATACAAACAACAGGTCCTCTAACATCCAATGCTTTTCAGTTAAGAGCGAGAAATGTGTGAGCTTTGTGAACAATGTAGCTTCGTTTGAGCTTAACAGTGACTGCGTTTATCTGAAAAGATGTCTTGCTTGTAGGAAGACACAGAGCCGGGCATTTAACTCCGTTTCTGAAGGGAAACACACAGCACAGTTCTCATCCATGAAACACACTCTGCTTTAGAGCAAGAAGCACGCTCCTTCTTTCATGAGTCTCTCTTACAGAGGGAAACATGAGTGTGCTCAGAACAAAAGAATTGTGTTTCCTACACACAAGGACCATATCTAGTTCTACTCTGTTTCTGAAACTGATACAAACAACAGGTCCTCTAACATCCAATGCTTTTCAGTTAAGAGCGAGAAATGTCTGAGCTTCGTGAACAATGTAGCTTATTTTGAGCTGAAAAGTGACTGCGTTTATCTGAAAAGAAGTCTTGCTTGTAGGAAGACACAGAGCCAGGCATTTAACTCAGTTTCTGAAGGGAAACACACGGCACATTTCTCATCAATGAAACACACTCTGCTTTAGAGCAAGAAGCACCCTCTTGCGTTCTAGCCTCTCTAATACAGAGGGAAACGTGAGTGTGCTCAGAACAAAAGAACTGTGTTTCCTACACACACGGACCATATCTAGTTCAACTCTGTTTCTGAAACTGATACAAACCACAGGACCTCTAACATCCAATGCTTTTCAGTTAAGAGCGAGAAACGTGTGAGCTTCGTGAACAATGTAGGTTCATTTGAGCTGAAAAGTGACTGCATTTACCTGAAACGAAGTCTTGCTTGTAGGAAGACACAGAGCCAGGCATTTAACTCCGTTTCTGAAGGGAAACACACGGCACATTTCTTATCCATGAAACACACTCTGCTTTAGAGCAAGAAGCATGCTCTTGCTTTCTAGACTCTCTAATACAGAGGGAAACATGAGTGTGCTCAGAACAAAAGAACTGTGTTTCCTACACACACAGACCATATCTAGTTCAACTCTGTTTCTGAAACTGATACAAACCACAGGTCCTCTAACATCCAATGCTTTTCACTTAGGAGCGAGAAACCTGTGAGCTTCGTGAACAATATAGCTTCCTTTGAGCTGAAAAGTAACTGCTTTTATCTGAAACGAAGTCTTGCTTGTAGGAAGACACAGAGCCTGGCATTTAACTCCGTTTGTGAAGGGAAACACAAGGCACATATCTCATCCATGAAACACACTCTGCTTTAGCGCAAACAGCACGCTCTTTCTTTCTAGAGTCTCTAATATAGAGGGAAACGTGAGTGTGCTCAGATCAAAAGAACTGTGTTTCGTACATACAAGGACCATATCTAGTTCTACTCTGTTTCTGAAACTGATACAAACAACAGGTCCTTTAACATCCAATGCTTTTCAGTTAAGAGCGAGAAATGTGTGAGCTTCGTGAACAATTTAGCTTCGTTTGAGCGCAAAAATGGCTGCGTTTATCTGAACGAAGTCTTGCTTGTAGGAAGACACAGAGCCAGGCATTTGACTCCGTTTCTGAATGGAAACACATGGCACATTTCTCATCCATGAAACACACTCTGCTTTAGAGCAAAAAGCACGCTCTTGCTCTCTAGAGTCTCTCATAAAGAGGAAAAGGTGAGTGTGCTCAGAACAAAAGAACTGTGTTTCCTACACACAAGGACCATATCTAGTTCTACTCTGTTTCTGAAACTTATACAAACAACAGGTCCTCTAACATCCAATGCTTTTCAGTTAAGAGCGAGAAACGTGTGAGCTTTGTGAACAATGTAGCTTCGTTTGACCTGAACAGTGACTGCGTTTAACTGAAACGATGTCTTACTTGTAGGAAGACACAGAGCCAGGCATTTAACTCCGTTTCTGAAGAGAAACACACAGCACAGTTCTCATCCATGAAACACACTCTGCTTTAGAGCAAGAAGCACACTCCTGCTTTCATGAGTCTCTCATACAGAGGGAAACATGAGTGTGCTCAGAACAAAAGAACTGTGTTCCCTACACACACGGACCATATCTAGTTCAACTCTGCTTCTGAATCTGATACAAACCACAAGTCCTCTAGCATCCAATGCTTTTCAGTTAAGAGCGAGAAACGTGTGAGCTTCATGAACAATGTAGCTTATTTTGAGCTGTAAAGTGACTGCGTTTATCTGAAACGAAGTCTTGCTTGTGGCAAGACACAGAGCCTGGCATTTAACTCCGTTTCTGAAGGGAAACACACAGCACAGTTCTCATCCATGAAACACACTCTGCTTTAGAGCAAGAAGCACGCTCTTGCTTTATAGAGTCTCTCATACAGAGGGAAACGTGAGTGTGCTCAGAACAACAGAACTGTGTTTCCTACACACACGGACCATATCTAGTTCAACTCTGCTTCTGAAACTGACACAAACCACAGGTCCTCTAACATCCAATGCTTTTCAGTTAAGAGCGAGAAACGTGTGAGCTTCATGAACAATGTAGCTTCATTTGAGCTGTAAAGTGACTGCGTTTACGTGAAACGAAGTCTCGCTTGTAGGAAGACACAGAGCCTGCCATTTAACTTCCTTTCTGAAGGGAAACACACAGCACAGTTCTCATCCATGAAACACACTTTGCTTTACATAAAGAAGCACGCTCTTGCTTTCTAGACTCTCTAATACAGAGGGAAACATGAGTGTGCTCAGAACAAAAGAACTGTGTTTCCTACACACAAGGACCATATCTAGTTCAACTCTGTTTCTGAAACTGATACAAACCACAGGTCCTCTTACATCCAATGCTTTTCAGTTAAGAGCGAGAAACGTGTGAGCTTCGTGAACATTGTAGGTTCATTTGAGCTGAAAAGTGACTGCATTTACCTGAAACGAAGTCTTGCTTGTAGGAAGACACAGGCCCTGTCATTTAACACCTTTTCTGATGGGAAACACAGCACATTCCTCATCCATGAAACATACTCTGCTTTAGAGCAATAAGCATGCTCTTGCTTACTAGACTCTCTAATACAGAAGGAAACGTGAGTGTGCTCAGAACAAAAGAACTGTGTTTCCTACACACAAGGACCATATCTAGTTCTACTCTGTTTCTGAAACTGATACAAACAACAGGTCGTCTAACATCCAAAGCTTTTCAGTTAAGAGCGAGAAATGTGTGAGCTTCGTGAACAATGTAGCTTCGTTTGAGTGCAAAAATGGCTGTGTTTATCTGAACGAAGTCTTGCTTGTTGGAAGACACAGAGCCAGGCATTTAATTCCGTTTCTGAATGGAAACACACGGCACATTTCTCATCCATGAAACACACTCTGCTTTAGAGCAAGAAGCACGCTCTTGCTTTCTAGAGTCTCTCATAAAGAGGAAAAGGTGAGTGTGATCAGAACAAAAGAATTGTGTTTCCTACACACAAGGACCATATCTAGGTCTACTCTGTTTCTGAAACTGATACAAACAACAGGTCCTCTAACATCCAATGCTTTTCAGTTAAGAGCGAGAAACGTGTGAGCTTTGTGAACAATGTAGCTTCGTTTGAGCTGAACAGTGACTGCATTTATCTGAAACGAAGTCTCGCTTGTAGGAAGACACAGAGCCTGGCATTTAACTCCGTTTGTGAAGGGAAACACAGGGCACATATCTCATCAATGAAACACACTCTGCTTTAGCGCATACAGCACGCTCTTTCTTTCTAGAGTCTCTAATATAGAGGGAAACGTGAGTGTGCTCAGATCAAAAGAACTGTGTTTCGTACATACAAGGACCATATCTAGTTCTACTCTGTTTCTGAAACTGATAAAAACAACAAGTCCTCTAACATTCAATGCTTTTCAGTTAAGAGCGAGAAATGTGTGAGCTTCGTGAACAATGTAGCTTCGTTTGAGCGCAAAAATGGCTGTGTTTATCTGAACGAAGTCTTACTTGTAGGAAGACACAGAGCCAGGCATTTGACTCCGTTTCTCAATGGAAACACAGGGCACATTTCTCATCCATGAAACACACTCTGCTTTAGAGCAAAAAGCACGCTCTTGCTTTCTAGAGTCTCTCATAAAGAGGAAAAGGTGAGTGTGCTCAGAACAAAAGAACTGTGTTTCCTACACACAAGGACCATATCTAGTTCTACTCTGTTTCTGAAACTGATACAAACAACAGGTCCTCTAACATCCAATGCTTTTCAGTTAAGAGCGATAAATTTCTGAGCTTCGTGAACAATGTAGCTTCATTTGAGCTCAAAATTGACTGCGTTTATCTGAAACGAAGTCTTGCTTGTAGGAAGGCACAGAGCCAGGCATTTAACTCCGTTTCTGAAGGGAAACACACGGCATATTTCTTATCCATGAAACACACTCTGCTTTAGAGCAAGAAGCACGCTCCTGCTTTCATGAGTCTCTCATACAGAGGGAAACATGAGTGTGCTCAGAACAAAAGAACTGTGTTCCCTACACACGGACAATATCTAGTTCAACTCTGCTTCTGAATCTGATACTAACCACAGGACCTCTAGCATCCAATGCTTTTCAGTTAAGAGCGAGAAACGTGTGAGCTTCATGAACAATGTAGCTTATTTTGAGCTGTAAAGTGACTGCGTTTATCTGAAACGAAGTCTTGCTTGTGGCAAGACACAGAGCCTGGCATTTAACTCCGTTTCTGAAGGGACAAACACAGCACAGTTCTCATCCATGAAACACACTCTGCTTTAGAGCAAGAAGCACGCTCTTGCTTTCTAGACTCTCTAATACAGAGGGAAACATGAGTGTGCTCAGAACAAAAGAACTGTGTTTCCTACACACAAGGACCATATCTAGTTCAACTCTGTTTCTGAAACTGATACAAACCACAGGTCCTCTTACATCCAATGCTTTTCAGTTAAGAGCGAGAAACGTGTGAGCTTCGTGAACATTGTAGGTTCATTTGAGCTGAAAAGTGACTGCATTTACCTGAAACGAAGTCTTGCTTGTAGGAAGACACAGGCCCTGTCATTTAACACCTTTTCTGATGGGAAACACAGCACATTCCTCATCCATGAAACATACTCTGCTTTAGAGCAATAAGGATGCTCTTGCTTACTAGACTCTCTAATACAGAAGGAAACGTGAGTGTGCTCAGAACAAAAGAACTGTGTTTCCTACACACAAGGACCATATCTAGTTCTACTCTGTTTCTGAAACTGATACAAACAACAGGTCGTCTAACATCCAAAGCTTTTCAGTTAAGAGCGAGAAATGTGTGAGCTTCGTGAACAATGTAGCTTCGTTTGAGCGCAAAAATGGCTGTGTTTATCTGAACGAAGTCTTGCTTGTTGGAAGACACAGAGCCAGGCATTTAATTCCGTTTCTGAATGGGAACACACGGCACATTTCTCATCCATGAAACACACTCTGCTTTAGAGCAAGAAGCACGCTCTTGCTTTCTAGAGTCTCTCATAAAGAGGAAAAGGTGAGTGTGATCAGAACAAAAGAATTGTGTTTCCTACACACAAGGACCATATCTAGGTCTACTCTGTTTCTGAAACTGATACAAACAACAGGTCCTCTAACATCCAATGCTTTTCAGTTAAGAGCGAGAAACGTGTGAGCTTTGTGAACAATGTAGCTTCGTTTGAGCTGAACAGTGACTGCATTTATCTGAAACGAAGTCTCGCTTGTAGGAAGACACAGAGCCTGGCATTTAACTCCGTTTGTGAAGGGAAACACAGGGCACATATCTCATCCATGAAACACACTCTGCTTTAGCGCAAACAGCACGCTCTTTCTTTCTAGAGTCTCTAATATAGAGGGAAACGTGAGTGTGCTCAGATCAAAAGAACTGTGTTTCGTACATACAAGGACCATATCTAGTTCTACTCTGTTTCTGAAACTGATAAAAACAACAAGTCCTCTAACATTCAATGCTTTTCAGTTAAGAGCGAGAAATGTGTGAGCTTCGTGAACAATGTAGCTTCGTTTGAGCGCAAAAATGGCTGTGTTTATCTGAACGAAGTCTTGCTTGTAGGAAGACACAGAGCCAGGCATTTGACTCCGTTTCTCAATGGAAACACAGGGCACATTTCTCATCCATGAAACACACTCTGCTTTAGAGCAAAAAGCACGCTCTTGCTTTCTAGAGTCTCTCATAAAGAGGAAAAGGTGAGTGTGCTCAGAACAAAAGAACTGTGTTTCCTACACACAAGGACCATATCTAGTTCTACTCTGTTTCTGAAACTGATACAAACAACAGGTCCTCTAACATCCAATGCTTTTCAGTTAAGAGCGATAAATGTCTGAGCTTCGTGAACAATGTAGCTTCATTTGAGCTCAAAATTGACTGCGTTTATCTGAAACGAAGTCTTGCTTGTAGGAAGGCACAGAGCCAGGCATTTAACTCCGTTTCTGAAGGGAAACACACGGCATATTTCTTATCCATGAAACACACTCTGCTTTAGAGCAAGAAGCACGCTCCTGCTTTCATGAGTCTCTCATACAGAGGGAAACATGAGTGTGCTCAGAACAAAAGAACTGTGTTCCCTACACACGGACAATATCTAGTTCAACTCTGCTTCTGAATCTGATACAAACCACAGGACCTCTAGCATCCAATGCTTTTCAGTTAAGAGCGAGAAACGTGTGAGCTTCATGAACAATGTAGCTTATTTTGAGCTGTAAAGTGACTGCGTTTATCTGAAACGAAGTCTTGCTTGTGGCAAGACACAGAGCCTGGCATTTAACTCCGTTTCTGAAGGGACACACACAGCACAGTTCTCATCCATGAAACACACTCTGCTTTAGAGCAAGAAGCACGCTCTTGCTTTATAGAGTCTCTCATACAGAGGGAAACGTGAGTGTGCTCAGAACAAAAGAACTGTGTTTCCTACACACAAGGACCATATCTAGTTCAA
Organism: Onychomys leucogaster; assembly: GCA_949786385.1. NCBI lineage: Eukaryota > Metazoa > Chordata > Mammalia > Rodentia > Cricetidae > Onychomys > Onychomys leucogaster. Next base: position 43,530,786 of record OX460418.1, on the reverse strand, counting down.
CTCTGCTTCTGAAACTGACACAAACCACAGGTCCTCTAACATCCAATGCTTTTCAGTTAAGAGCGAGAAACGTGTGAGCTTCATGAACAATGTAGCTTCATTTGAGCTGTAAAGTGACTGCGTTTACATGAAACGAAGTCTCGCTTGTAGGAAGACACAGAGCCTGGCATTTAACTTCCTTTCTGAAGGGAAACACACAGCACATTCCTCATCCATGAAACATACTCTGCTTTAGAGCAATAAGCATGCTCTTGCTTACTAGACTCTCTAATACAGAAGGAAACGTGAGTGTGCTCAGAATAAAAGAACTGTGTTTCCTACACACAAGGACCATATCTAGTTCTACTCTGTTTCTAAAACTGATACAAACAACAGGTCGTCTAACATCCAATGCTTTTCAGTTAAGAGCGAGAAATGTGTGAGCTTCGTGAACAATGTAGCTTTGTTTGAGCGCAAAAATGGCTGTGTTTATCTGAACGAAGTCTTGCTTGTACGAAGACACAGAGCCAGGCATTTAACTCCGTTTCTGAATGGAAACACACGGCACATTTCTCATCCATGAAACAAACTCTGCTTTAGAACAAGAAGCACGCTCTTGCTTTCTAGAGTCTCTCATAAAGAGGAAAAGGTGAGTGTGATCAGAACAAAAGAATTGTGTTTCCTACACACAAGGACCATATCTAGTTCTACTCTGTTTCTGAAACTGATACAAACAACAGGTCCTCTAACATCCAATGCTTTTCAGTTAAGAGCGAGAAATGTCTGAGCTTCGTGAACAATGTAGCTTATTTTGAGCTGAAAAGTGACTACGTTTATCTGAAAAGAAGTCTTGCTTGTAGGAAGACAGAGAGCCAGGCATTTAACTCAGTTTCTGAAGGGAAACACACGGCACATTTCTCATCAATGAAACACACTCTGCTTTAGAGCAAGAAGCACCCTCTTGCGTTCTAGCCTCTCTAATACAGAGGGAAACGTGAGTGTGCTCAGAACAAAAGAACTGTGTTTCCTACACACACGGACCATATCTAGTTCAACTCTGTTTCTGAAACTGATACAAACCACAGGACCTCTAACATCCAATGCTTTTCATTTAAGAGCGAGAAACGTGTGAGCTTCGTGAACAATGTAGGTTCATTTGAGCTGAAAATTGACTGCATTTACCTGAAACGAGGTCTTGCCTGTAGGAAGACACAGGCCCTGTCATTTAACACCTTTTCTGATGGGAAACACAGCACATTCCTCATCCATGAAACATACTCTGCTTTAGAGCAATAAGCATGCTCTTGCTTACTAGACTCTCTAATACAGAAGGAAACGTGAGTGTGCTCAGAATAAAAGAACTGTGTTTCCTACACACAAGGACCATATCTAGTTCTACTCTGTTTCTGAAACTGATACAAACAACAGGTCCTCTAACATCCAATGCTTTTCAGTTAAGAGCGTGAAATGTGTGAGCTTCGTGAACAATGTAGCTTCGTTTGAGCGCAAAAATGGCTGTGTTTATCTGAACGAAGTCTTGCTTGTAGGAAGACACAGAGCCAGGCATTTAACTCCGTTTCTGAATGGAAACACACGGCACATTTCTCATCCATGAAACACACTCTGCTTTAGAGCAAGAAGCACGCTCTTGCTTTCTAGAGTCTCTCATAAAGAGGAAAAGGTGAGTGTGCTCAGAACAAAAGAACTGTGTTTCCTACACACAAGGACCATATGTAGTTGTACTCTGTTTCTGAAACTGATACAAACAACAGGTCCTCTAACATCCAATGCTTTTCAGTTAAGAGCGAGAAATGTCTGAGCTTCGTGAACAATGTAGCTTCATTTGAGCTCAAAAGTGACTGCGTTTATCTGAAACGAAGTCTTGCTTGTAGGAAGACACAGAGCCAGGCATTTAACTCCGTTTCTGAAGGGAAACACACGGCACATTTCTTATCCATGAAACACACTCTGCTTTAGAGCAAGAAGCACGCTCTTGCTTTCTAGACTCTCTAATACAGAGGGAAACATGAGTGTGCTCAGAACAAAAGAACTGTGTTTCCTACACACAAGGACCATATCTAGTTCAACTCTGCTTCTGAAACTGATACAAACAACAGGTCCTCTAACATCCAATGCTTTTCAGTTAAGAGCGAGAAATGTGTGAGCTTTGTGAACAATGTAGCTTCGTTTGAGCTGAACAGTGACTGCATTTATCTGAAACGAAGTCTTGCTTGTAGGAAGACACAGAGCCTGGCATTTAACTCCGTTTGTGAAGGGAAACACAGGGCACATATCTCATCCATGAAACACACTCTGCTTTAGCGCAAACAGCACGCTCTTTCTTTCTAGAGTCTCTAATATAGAGGGAAACGTGAGTGTGCTCAGATCAAAAGAACTGTGTTTCGTACATACAAGGACCATATCTAGTTCTACTCTGTTTCTGAAACTGATACAAACAACAGGTCCTTTAACATCCAATGCTTTTCAGTTAAGAGCGAGAAATGTGTGAGCTTCGTGAACAATTTAGCTTCGTTTGAGCGCAAAAATGGCTGCGTTTATCTGAACAAAGTCTTGCTTGTAGGAAGACACAGAGCCAGGCATTTGACTCCGTTTCTGAATGGAAACACACGGCACATTTCTCATCCATGAAACACACTCTGCTTTAGAGCAAAAAGCACGCTCTTGCTCTCTAGAGTCTCTCATAAAGAGGAAAAGGTGAGTGTGCTCAGAACAAAAGAACTGTGTTTCCTACACACAAGGACCATATCTAGTTCTACTCTGTTTCTGAAACTGATACAAACAACAGGTCCTCTAACATCCAATGCTTTTCAGTTAAGAGCGAGAAACGTGTGAGCTTCATGAACAATGTAGCTTATTTTGAGCTGTAAAGTGACTGCGTTTATCTGAAACTAAGTCTTGCTTGTGGCAAGACACAGAGCCTGGCATTTAACTCCGTTTCTGAAGGGAAACACACAGCACAGTTCTCATCCATGAAACACACTCTGCTTTAGAGCAAGAAGCACGCTCTTGCTTTATAGAGTCTCTCATACAGAGGGAAACGTGAGTGTGCTCAGAACAAAAGAACTGTGTTTCCTACACACACGGACCATATCTAGTTCAACTCTGCTTCTGAAACTGACACAAACCACAGGTCCTCTAACATCCAATGCTTTTCAGTTAAGAGCGAGAAACGTGTGAGCTTCATGAACAATGTAGCTTCATTTGAGCTGTAAAGTGACTGCGTTTACGTGAAACGAAGTCTCGCTTGTAGGAAGACACAGAGGCTGCCATTTAACTTCCTTTCTGAAGGGAAACACACAGCACAGTTCTCATCCATGAAACACACTTTGCTTTACATAAAGAAGCACGCTCTTGCTTTCTAGACTCTCTAATACAGAGGGAAACATGAGTGTGCTCAGAACAAAAGAACTGTGTTTCCTACACACAAGGACCATATCTAGTTCAACTCTGTTTCTGAAACTGATACAAACCACAGGTCCTCTTACATCCAATGCTTTTCAGTTAAGAGCGAGAAACATGTGAGCTTCGTGAACATTGTAGGTTCATTTGAGCTGAAAATGACTGCATTTACCTGAAACGAAGTCTTGCTTGTAGGAAGACACAGGCCCTGTCATTTAACACCTTTTCTGATGGGAAACACAGCACATTCCTCATCCATGAAACATACTCTGCTTTAGAGCAATAAGCATGCTCTTGCTTACTAGACTCTCTAATACAGAAGGAAACGTGAGTGTGCTCAGAACAAAAGAACTGTGTTTCCTACACACAAGGACCATATCTAGTTCTACTCTGTTTCTGAAACTGATACAAACAACAGGTCGTCTAACATCCAAAGCTTTTCAGTTAAGAGCGAGAAATGTGTGAGCTTCGTGAACAATGTAGCTTCGTTTGAGCACAAAAATGGCTGTGTTTATCTGAACGAAGTCTTGCTTGTTGGAAGACACAGAGCCAGGCATTTAACTCCGTTTCTGAATGGAAACACACGGCACATTTCTCATCCATGAAACACACTCTGCTTTAGAGCAAGAAGCACGTTCTTGCTTTCTAGAGTCTCTCATAAAGAGGAAAAGGTGAGTGTGCTCAGAACAAAAGAATTGTGTTTCCTACACACAAGGACCATATCTAGGTCTACTCTGTTTCTGAAACTGATACAAACAACAGGTCCTCTAACATCCAATGCTTTTCAGTTAAGAGCGAGAAACGTGTGAGCTTTGTGAACAATGTAGCTTCCTTTGAGCTGAACAGTGACTGCATTTATCTGAAACGAAGTCTCGCTTGTAGGAAGACACAGAGCCTGGCATTTAACTCCATTTGTGAAGGGAAACACAGGGCACATATCTCATCCATGAAACACACTCTGCTTTAGCGCAAACAGCACGCTCTTTCTTTCTAGAGTCTCTAATATAGAGGGAAACGTGAGTGTGCTCAGATCAAAAGAACTGTGTTTCGTACATACAAGGACCATATCTAGTTCTACTCTGTTTCTGAAACTGATAAAAACAACAAGTCCTCTAACATTCAATGCTTTTCAGTTAAGAGCGAGAAATGTGTGAGCTTCGTGAACAATGTAGCTTCGTTTGAGCGCAAAAATGGCTGCGTTTATCTGAACGAAGTCTTGCTTGTAGGAAGACACAGAGCCAGGCATTTGACTCCGTTTCTCAATGGAAACACAGGGCACATTTCTCATCCATGAAACACACTCTGCTTTAGAGCAAAAAGCACGCTCTTGCTTTCTAGAGTCTCTCATAAAGAGGAAAAGGTGAGTGTGCTCAGAACAAAAGAACTGTGTTTCCTACACACAAGGACCATATCTAGTTCTACTCTGTTTCTGAAACTGATACAAACAACAGGTCCTCTGACATCCAATGCTTTTCAGTTAAGAGCGATAAATGTCTGAGCTTCGTGAACAATGTAGCTTCATTTGAGCTCAAAATTGACTGCGTTTATCTGAAACGAAGTCTTGCTTGTAGGAAGGCACAGATCCAGGCATTTAACTCCGTTTCTGAAGGGAAACACACGGCATATTTCTTATCCATGAAACACACTCTGCTTTAGAGCAAGAAGCACGCTCCTGCTTTCATGAGTCTCTCATACAGAGGGAAACATGAGTGTGCTCAGAACAAAAGAACTGTGTTCCCTACACACGGACAATATCTAGTTCAACTCTGCTTCTGAATCTGATACAAACCACAGGTCCTCTAGCATCCAATGCTTTTCAGTTAAGAGCGAGAAACGTGTGAGCTTTATGAACAATGTAGCTTATTTTGAGCTGTAAAGTGACTGCGTTTATCTGAAACGAAGTCTTGCTTGTGGCAAGACACAGAGCCTGGCATTTAACTCCGTTTCAGAAGAGACACACACAGCACAGTTCTCATCCATGAAACACACTCTGCTTTAGAGCAAGAAGCACGCTCTTGCTTTATAGAGTCTCTCATACAGAGGGAAACGTGAGTGTGCTCAGAACAAAAGAACTGTGTTTCCTACACACAAGGACCATATCTAGTTCAACTCTGCTTCTGAAACTGACACAAACCACAGGTCCTCTAACATCCAATGCTTTTCAGTTAAGAGCGAGAAACGTGTGAGCTTCATGAACAATGTAGCTTCATTTGAGCTGTAAAGTGACTGCGTTTACATGAAACGAAGTCTCGCTTGTAGGAAGACACAGAGCCTGGCATTTAACTTCCTTTCTGAAGGGAAACACACAGCACATTCCTCATCCATGAAACATACTCTGCTTTAGAGCAATAAGCATGCTCTTGCTTACTAGACTCTCTAATACAGAAGGAAACGTGAGTGTGCTCAGAATAAAAGAACTGTGTTTCCTACACACAAGGACCATATCTAGTTCTACTCTGTTTCTAAAACTGATACAAACAACAGGTCGTCTAACATCCAATGCTTTTCAGTTAAGAGCGAGAAATGTGTGAGCTTCGTGAACAATGTAGCTTCGTTTGAGCGCAAAAATGGCTGTGTTTATCTGAACGAAGTCTTGCTTGTAGGAAGACACAGAGCCAGGCATTTAACTCCGTTTCTGAATGGAAACACACGGCACATTTCTCATCCATGAAACAAACTCTGCTTTAGAGCAAGAAGCACGCTCTTGCTTTCTAGAGTCTCTCATAAAGAGGAAAAGGTGAGTGTGCTCAGAACTAAAGAATTGTGTTTCCTACACACAAGGACCATATCTAGTTCTACTCTGTTTCTGAAACTGATACAAACAACAGGTCCTCTAACATCCAATGCTTTTCAGTTAAGAGCGAGAAATGTCTGAGCTTCGTGAACAATGTAGCTTATTTTGAGCTGAAAAGTGACTACGTTTATCTGAAAAGAAGTCTTGCTTGTAGGAAGACAGAGAGCCAGGCATTTAACTCAGTTTCTGAAGGGAAACACACGGCACATTTCTCATCAATGAAACACACTCTGCTTTAGAGCAAGAAGCACCCTCTTGCGTTCTAGCCTCTCTAATACAGAGGGAAACGTGAGTGTGCTCAGAACAAAAGAACTGTGTTTCCTACACACACGGACCATATCTAGTTCAACTCTGTTTCTGAAACTGATACAAACCACAGGACCTCTAACATCCAATGCTTTTCAGTTAAGAGCGAGAAACGTGTGAGCTTCATGAACAATGTAGCTTATTTTGAGCTGTAAAGTGACTGCGTTTATCTGAAACTAAGTCTTGCTTGTGGCAAGACACAGAGCCTGGCATTTAACTCCGTTTCTGAAGGGAAACACACAGCACAGTTCTCATCCATGAAACACACTCTGCTTTAGAGCAAGAAGCACGCTCTTGCTTTATAGAGTCTCTCATACAGAGGGAAACGTGAGTGTGCTCAGAACAAAAGAACTGTGTTTCCTACACACACGGACCATATCTAGTTCAACTCTGCTTCTGAAACTGACACAAACCACAGGTCCTCTAACATCCAATGCTTTTCAGTTAAGAGCGAGAAACGTGTGAGCTTCATGAACAATGTAGCTTCATTTGAGCTGTAAAGTGACTGCGTTTACGTGAAACGAAGTCTCGCTTGTAGGAAGACACAGAGGCTGCCATTTAACTTCCTTTCTGAAGGGAAACACACAGCACAGTTCTCATCCATGAAACACACTTTGCTTTACATAAAGAAGCACGCTCTTGCTTTCTAGACTCTCTAATACAGAGGGAAACATGAGTGTGCTCAGAACAAAAGAACTGTGTTTCCTACACACAAGGACCATATCTAGTTCAACTCTGTTTCTGAAACTGATACAAACCACAGGTCCTCTTACATCCAATGCTTTTCAGTTAAGAGCGAGAAACATGTGAGCTTCGTGAACATTGTAGGTTCATTTGAGCTGAAAATGACTGCATTTACCTGAAACGAAGTCTTGCTTGTAGGAAGACACAGGCCCTGTCATTTAACACCTTTTCTGATGGGAAACACAGCACATTCCTCATCCATGAAACATACTCTGCTTTAGAGCAATAAGCATGCTCTTGCTTACTAGACTCTCTAATACAGAAGGAAACGTGAGTGTGCTCAGAACAAAAGAACTGTGTTTCCTACACACAAGGACCATATCTAGTTCTACTCTGTTTCTGAAACTGATACAAACAACAGGTCGTCTAACATCCAAAGCTTTTCAGTTAAGAGCGAGAAATGTGTGAGCTTCGTGAACAATGTAGCTTCGTTTGAGCACAAAAATGGCTGTGTTTATCTGAACGAAGTCTTGCTTGTTGGAAGACACAGAGCCAGGCATTTAACTCCGTTTCTGAATGGAAACACACGGCACATTTCTCATCCATGAAACACACTCTGCTTTAGAGCAAGAAGCACGTTCTTGCTTTCTAGAGTCTCTCATAAAGAGGAAAAGGTGAGTGTGCTCAGAACAAAAGAATTGTGTTTCCTACACACAAGGACCATATCTAGGTCTACTCTGTTTCTGAAACTGATACAAACAACAGGTCCTCTAACATCCAATGCTTTTCAGTTAAGAGCGAGAAACGTGTGAGCTTTGTGAACAATGTAGCTTCCTTTGAGCTGAACAGTGACTGCATTTATCTGAAACGAAGTCTCGCTTGTAGGAAGACACAGAGCCTGGCATTTAACTCCATTTGTGAAGGGAAACACAGGGCACATATCTCATCCATGAAACACACTCTGCTTTAGCGCAAACAGCACGCTCTTTCTTTCTAGAGTCTCTAATATAGAGGGAAACGTGAGTGTGCTCAGATCAAAAGAACTGTGTTTCGTACATACAAGGACCATATCTAGTTCTACTCTGTTTCTGAAACTGATAAAAACAACAAGTCCTCTAACATTCAATGCTTTTCAGTTAAGAGCGAGAAATGTGTGAGCTTCGTGAACAATGTAGCTTCGTTTGAGCGCAAAAATGGCTGCGTTTATCTGAACGAAGTCTTGCTTGTAGGAAGACACAGAGCCAGGCATTTGACTCCGTTTCTCAATGGAAACACAGGGCACATTTCTCATCCATGAAACACACTCTGCTTTAGAGCAAAAAGCACGCTCTTGCTTTCTAGAGTCTCTCATAAAGAGGAAAAGGTGAGTGTGCTCAGAACAAAAGAACTGTGTTTCCTACACACAAGGACCATATCTAGTTCTACTCTGTTTCTGAAACTGATACAAACAACAGGTCCTCTAACATCCAATGCTTTTCAGTTAAGAGCGATAAATGTCTGAGCTTCGTGAACAATGTAGCTTCATTTGAGCTCAAAATTGACTGCGTTTATCTGAAACGAAGTCTTGCTTGTAGGAAGGCACAGATCCAGGCATTTAACTCCGTTTCTGAAGGGAAACACACGGCATATTTCTTATCCATGAAACACACTCTGCTTTAGAGCAAGAAGCACGCTCCTGCTTTCATGAGTCTCTCATACAGAGGGAAACATGAGTGTGCTCAGAACAAAAGAACTGTGTTCCCTACACACGGACAATATCTAGTTCAACTCTGCTTCTGAATCTGATACAAACCACAGGTCCTCTAGCATCCAATGCTTTTCAGTTAAGAGCGAGAAACGTGTGAGCTTTATGAACAATGTAGCTTATTTTGAGCTGTAAAGTGACTGCGTTTATCTGAAACGAAGTCTTGCTTGTGGCAAGACACAGAGCCTGGCATTTAACTCCGTTTCAGAAGAGACACACACAGCACAGTTCTCATCCATGAAACACACTCTGCTTTAGAGCAAGAAGCACGCTCTTGCTTTATAGAGTCTCTCATACAGAGGGAAACGTGAGTGTGCTCAGAACAAAAGAACTGTGTTTCCTACACACAAGGACCATATCTAGTTCAACTCTGCTTCTGAAACTGACACAAACCACAGGTCCTCTAACATCCAATGCTTTTCAGTTAAGAGCGAGAAACGTGTGAGCTTCATGAACAATGTAGCTTCATTTGAGCTGTAAAGTGACAGCGTTTACATGAAACGAAGTCTCGCTTGTAGGAAGACACAGAGCCTGGCATTTAACTTCCTTTCTGAAGGGAAACACACAGCACATTCCTCATCCATGAAACATACTCTGCTTTAGAGCAATAAGCATGCTCTTGCTTACTAGACTCTCTAATACAGAAGGAAACGTGAGTGTGCTCAGAATAAAAGAACTGTGTTTCCTACACACAAGGACCATATCTAGTTCTACTCTGTTTCTAAAACTGATACAAACAACAGGTCGTCTAACATCCAATGCTTTTCAGTTAAGAGCGAGAAATGTGTGAGCTTCGTGAACAATGTAGCTTCGTTTGAGCGCAAAAATGGCTGTGTTTATCTGAACGAAGTCTTGCTTGTAGGAAGACACAGAGCCAGGCATTTAACTCCGTTTCTGAATGGAAACACACGGCACATTTCTCATCCATGAAACAAACTCTGCTTTAGAGCAAGAAGCACGCTCTTGCTTTCTAGAGTCTCTCATAAAGAGGAAAAGGTGAGTGTGCTCAGAACTAAAGAATTGTGTTTCCTACACACAAGGACCATATCTAGTTCTACTCTGTTTCTGAAACTGATACAAACAACAGGTCCTCTAACATCCAATGCTTTTCAGTTAAGAGCGAGAAATGTCTGAGCTTCGTGAACAATGTAGCTTATTTTGAGCTGAAAAGTGACTACGTTTATCTGAAAAGAAGTCTTGCTTGTAGGAAGACAGAGAGCCAGGCATTTAACTCAGTTTCTGAAGGGAAACACACGGCACATTTCTCAACAATGAAACACACTCTGCTTTAGAGCAAGAAGCACCCTCTTGCGTTCTAGCCTCTCTAATACAGAGGGAAACGTGAGTGTGCTCAGAACAAAAGAACTGTGTTTCCTACACACACGGACCATATCTAGTTCAACTCTGTTTCTGAAACTGATACAAACCACAGGACCTCTAACATCCAATGCTTTTCAGTTAAGAGCGAGAAACGTGTGAGCTTCGTGAACAATGTAGGTTCATTTGAGCTGAAAATTGACTGCATTTACCTGAAACGAAGTCTTGCCTGTAGGAAGACACAGGCCCTGTCATTTAACACCTTTTCTGATGGGAAACACAGCACATTCCTCATCCATGAAACATACTCTGCTTTAGAGCAATAAGCATGCTCTTGCTTACTAGACTCTCTAATACAGAAGGAAACGTGAGTGTGCTCAGAATAAAAGAACTGTGTTTCCTACACACAAGGACCATATCTAGTTCTACTCTGTTTCTGAAACTGATACAAACAACAGGTCCTCTAACATCCAATGCTTTTCAGTTAAGAGCGTGAAATGTGTGAGCTTCGTGAACAATGTAGCTTCGTTTGAGCGCAAAAATGGCTGTGTTTATCTGAACGAAGTCTTGCTTGTAGGAAGACACAGAGCCAGGCATTTAACTCCGTTTCTGAATGGAAACACACGGCACATTTCTCATCCATGAAACACACTCTGCTTTAGAGCAAGAAGCACGCTCTTGCTTTCTAGAGTCTCTCATAAAGAGGAAAAGGTGAGTGTGCTCAGAACAAAAGAACTGTGTTTCCTACACACAAGGACCATATCTAGTTCTACTCTGTTTCTGAAACTGATACAAACAACAGGTCCTCTAACATCCAATGCTTTTCAGTTAAGAGCGAGAAATGTCTGAGCTTCGTGAACAATGTAGCTTCATTTGAGCTCAAAAGTGACTGCGTTTATCTGAAACGAAGTCTTGCTTGTAGGAAGACACAGAGCCAGGCATTTAACTCCGTTTCTGAAGGGAAACACACGGCACATTTCTTATCCATGAAACACACTCTGCTTTAGAGCAAGAAGCACGCTCTTGCTTTCAAGACTCTCTAATACAGAGGGAAACATGAGTGTGCTCAGAACAAAAGAACTGTGTTTCCTACACACAAGGACCATATCTAGTTCAACTCTGCTTCTGAAACTGATACAAACAACAGGTCCTCTAACATCCAATGCTTTTCAGTTAAGAGCGAGAAATGTGTGAGCTTTGTGAACAATGTAGCTTCGTTTGAGCTGAACAGTGACTGCATTTATCTGAAATGATGTCTTGCTTGTAGGAAGACACAGAGCCTGGCATTTAACTCTGTTTGTGAAGGGAAACACAGGACACATATCTCATCCATGAAACACACTCTGCTTTAGCGCAAACAGCACGCTCTTTCTTTCTAGAGTCTCTAATATAGAGGGAAACGTGAGTGTGCTCAGATCAAAAGAACGGTGTTTCGTACATACAAGGACCATATCTAGTTCTACTCTGTTTCTGAAACTGATACAAACAACAGGTCCTTTAACATCCAATGCTTTTCAGTTAAGAGCGAGAAATGTGTGAGCTTCGTGAACAATTTAGCTTTGTTTGAGCGCAAAAATGGCTGCGTTTATCTGAACGAAGTCTTGCTTGTAGGAAGACACAGAGCCAGGCATTTGACTCCGTTTCTGAATGGAAACACATGGCACATTTCTCATCCATGAAACACACTCTGCTTTAGAGCAAAAAGCACGCTCTTGCTCTCTAGAGTCTCTCATAAAGAGGAAAAGGTGAGTGTGCTCAGAACAAAAGAACTGTGTTTCCTACACACAAGGACCATATCTAGTTCTACTCTGTTTCTGAAACTTATACAAACAACAGGTCCTCTAACATCCAATGCTTTTCAGTTAAGAGCGAGAAACGTGTGAGCTTTGTGAACAATGTAGCTTCGTTTGACCTGAACAGTGACTGCGTTTAACTGAAACGATGTCTTACTTGTAGGAAGACACAGAGCCGGGCATTTAACTCCGTTTCTGAAGAGAAACACACAGCACAGTTCTCATCCATGAAACACACTCTGCTTTAGAGCAAGAAGCACACCTGCTTTCATGAGTCTCTCATACAGAGGGAAACATGAGTGTGCTCAGAACAAAAGAACTGTGTTCCCTACACACACGGACCATATCTAGTTCAACTCTGCTTCTGAATATGATACAAACCACAGGTCCTCTAGCATCCAATGCTTTTCAGTTAAGAGCAAGAAACGTGTGAGCTTTGTGAACAATGTAGATTCGTTTGAGCTGAACAGTGACTGCGTTTATCTGAAACGATGTCTTGCTTGTAGGAAGACACAGAGCCGGGCATTTAACTCCGTTTCTGAAGGGAAACACACAGCACAGTTCTCATCCATGAAACACACTCTGCTTTAGAGCAAGAAGCACGCTCTTGCTTTATAGAGTCTCTCATACAGAGGGAAACGTGAGTGTGCTCAGAACAAAAGAACTGTGTTTCCTACACACACGGACCATATCTAGTTCAACTCTGCTTCTGAAACTGACACAAACCACAGGTCCTCTAACATCCAATGCTTTTCAGTTAAGAGCGAGAAACGTGTGAGCTTCATGAACAATGTAGCTTCATTTGAGCTGTAAAGTGACTGCGTTTACGTGAAACGAAGTCTCGCTTGTAGGAAGACACAGAGCCTGCCATTTAACTTCCTTTCTGAAGGAAAACACACAGCACAGTTCTCATCCATGAAACACACTTTGCTTTACATAAAGAAGCACGCTCTTGCTTTCTAGACTCTCTAATACAGAGGGAAACATGAGTGTGCTCAGAACAAAAGAACTGTGTTTCCTACACACAAGGACCATATCTAGTTCAACTCTGCTTCTGAAACTGATACAAACCACAGGTCCTCTTACATCCAATGCTTTTCAGTTAAGAGCGAGAAACGTGTGAGCTTTGTGAACAATGTAGCTCCGTTTGAGCTGAAAAGTGACTGCGTTTATCTGAAAAGATGTCTTGCTTGTAGGAAGACCCAGAGCCAGGCATTTAACTCAGTTTCTGAAGGGAAACACACGGCACATTTCTCATCAATGAAACACACTCTGCTTTAGAGCAAGAAGCACCCTCTTGCGTTCTAGCCTCTCTAATACAGAGGTAAACGTGAGTGTGCTCAGAACAAAAGAACTGTGTTTCCTACACACACGGACCATATCTAGTTCAACTCTGTTTCTGAAACTGATACGAACCACAGGACCTCTAACATCCAATGCTTTTCAGTTAAGAGCGAGAAACGTGTGAGCTTCGTGAACATTGTAGGTTCATTTGAGCTGAAAAGTGAGTGCATTTACCTGAAACGAAGTCTTGCTTGTAGGAAGACACAGGCCCTGTCATTTAACACCTTTTCTGATGGGAAACACAGCACATTCCTCATCCATGAAACATACTCTGCTTTAGAGCAATAAGCATGCTCTTGCTTACTAGACTCTCTAATACAGAAGGAAACGTGAGTGTGCTCAGAACAAAAGAACTGTGTTTCCTACACACAAGGACCATATCTAGTTCTACTCTGTTTCTGAAACTGATACAAACAACAGGTCGTCTAACATCCAAAGCTTTTCAGTTAAGAGCGAGAAATGTGTGAGCTTCGTGAACAATGTAGCTTCGTTTGAGCGCAAAAATGGCTGTGTTTATCTGAACGAAGTCTTGCTTGTTGGAAGACACAGAGCCAGGCATTTAACTCCGTTTCTGAATGGAAACACACAGCACATTTCTCATCCATGAAACACACTCTGCTTTAGAGCAAGAAGCACGCTCTTGCTTTCTAGAGTCTCTCATAAAGAGGAAAAGGTGAGTGTGCTCAGAACAAAAGAATTGTGTTTCCTACACACAAGGACCATATCTAGGTCTACTCTGTTTCTGAAACTGATACAAACAACAGGTCCTCTAACATCCAATGCTTTTCAGTTAAGAGCGAGAAACGTGTGAGCTTTGTGAACAATGTAGCTTCGTTTGAGCTGAACAGTGACTGCATTTATCTGAAACGATGTCTTGCTTGTAGGAAGACACAGAGCCTGGCATTTAACTCCGTTTGTGAAGGGAAACACAGGGCACATATCTCATCCATGAAACACACTCTGCTTTAGCGCAAACAGCACGCTCTTTCTTTCTAGAGTCTCTAATATAGAGGGAAACGTGAGTGTGCTCAGATCAAAAGAACTGTGTTTCGTACATACAAGGACCATATCTAGTTCTACTCTGTTTCTGAAACTGATACAAACAACAAGTCCTCTAACATTCAATGCTTTTCAGTTAAGAGCGAGAAATGTGTGAGCTTCGTGAACAATGTAGCTTCGTTTGAGCGCAAAAATGGCTGTGTTTATCTGAACGAAGTCTTGCTTGTAGGAAGACACAGAGCCAGGCATTTGACTCCGTTTCTCAATGGAAACACAGGGCACATTTCTCATCCATGAAACACACTCTGCTTTAGAGCAAAAAGCACGCTCTTGCTTTCTAGAGTCTCTCATAAAGAGGAAAAGGTGAGTGTGCTCAGAACAAAAGAACTGTGTTTCCTACACACAAGGACCATATCTAGTTCTACTCTGTTTCTGAAACTGATACAAACAACAGGTCCTCTAACATCCAATGCTTTTCAGTTAAGAGCGAGAAATGTCTGAGCTTCGTGAACAATGTAGCTTCATTTGAGCTCAAAATTGACTGCGTTTATCTGAAACGAAGTCTTGCTTGTAGGAAGGCACAGAGCCAGGCATTTAACTCCGTTTCTGAAGGGAAACACACGGCATATTTCTTATCCATGAAACACACTCTGCTTTAGAGCAAGAAGCACGCTCTTGCTTTCTAGACTCTCTAATACAGAGGGAAACATGAGTGTGCTCAGAACAAAAGAACTGTGTTTCCTACACACAAGGACCATATCTAGTTCAACTCTGCTTCTGAAACAGATACAAACCCCAGGTCCTCTAACATCCAATGCTTTTCAGTTAAGAGCGAGAAACGTGTGAGCTTCGTGAACAATGTAGGTTCATTTGAGCTGAAAAGTGACTGCATTTACCTGAAACGAAGTCTTGCTTGTAGGAAGACACAGGCCCTGTCATTTAACACCATTTCTGATGGGAAGCACAGCACATTCCTCTTCCATGAAACATACTCTGCTTTAGAGCAATAAGCATGCTCTTGCTTACTAGACTCTCTAATACAGAAGGAAACGTGAGTGTGCTCAGAATAAAAGAACTGTGTTTCCTACACACAAGGACCATATCTAGTTCTACTCTGTTTCTGAAACTGATACAAACCACAGGTCCTCTAACATCCAATGCTTTTCAGTTAAGAGTGAGAAATGTGTGAGCTTCGTGAACAATGTAGCTTCATTTGAGCTCAAAAGTGACTGCGTTTATCTGAAACGAAGTCTTGCTTGTAGGAAGACACAGAGCCGGGCATTTAACTCCGTTTCTGAAGGGAAACACACAGCACAGTTCTCATCCATGAAACACACTCTTCTTTAGAGCAAGAAGCACGCTCCTTCTTTCATGAGTCTCTCATACAGAGGGAAACGTGAGTGTGCTCAGAACAAAAGAACTGTGTTTCCTACACACACGGACCATATCTAGTTCAACTTTGCTTCTGAAACAGACACAAACCACAGGTCCTCTAACATCCAATGCTTTTCAGTTAAGAGCGAGAAACGTGTGAGCTTCATGAACAATGTAGCTTCATTTGAGCTGTAAAGTGACTGCGTTTACGTGAAACGAAGTCTCGCTTGTAGGAAGACACAGAGCCTGGCATTTAACTTCCTTTTTGAAGGGAAACACACAGCACAGTTCTCATCCATGAAACACACTTTGCTTTACATAAAGAAGCACGCTCTTGCTTTCTAGACTCTCTAATACTGAGGGAAACATGAGTGTGCTCAGAACAAAAGAACTGTGTTTCCTACACACAAGGACCATATCTAGTTCAACTCTGTTTCTGAAACTGATACAAACCACAGGTCCTCTAACATCCAATGCTTTTCAGTTAAGAGCGAGAAATGCGTGAGCTTCGTGAACAATGTAGCTTCGTTTGAGCGCAAAAATGGCTGTGTTTATCTGAACGAAGTCTTGCTTGTAGGAAGACACAGAGCCAGGCATTTAACTCCGTTTCTGAATGGAAACACACGGCACATTTCTCATCCATGAAACACACTCTGCTTTAGAGCAAGAAGCACGCTCTTGCTTTCTAGAGTCTCTCATAAAGAGGAAAAGGTGAGTGTGCTCAGAACAAAAGAACTGTGTTTCCTACACACACGGACCATATCTAGTTCAACTCTGCTTCTGAAACAGACACAAACCACAGGTCCTCTAACATCCAATGCTTTTCAGTTAAGAGCGAGAAACATGTGAGCTTCATGAACAATGTAGCTTCATTTGAACTGTAAAGTGACTGCGTTTACGTGAAATGAAGTCTCGCTTGTAGGAAGACATAGAGCCTGGCATTTAACTTCCTTTCTGAAGGGAAACACACAGCACAGTTCTCATCCATGAAACACACTTTGCTTTACATAAAGAAGCACGCTCTTGCTTTCTAGACTCTCTAATACAGAGGGAAACATGAGTGTGCTCAGAACAAATGAACTGTGTTTCCTACACACAAGGACCATATCTAGTTCAACTCTGTTTCTGAAACTGATGCAAACCACAGGTCCTCTTACATCCAATGCTTTTCAGTTAAGATCGAGAAACGTGTGAGCTTTGTGAACAATGTAGCTCCGTTTGAGCTGAAAAATGGCTGTGTTTATCTGAACGAAGTCTTGCTTGTAGGAAGACACAGAGCCAGGCATTTAACTTCGTTTATGAATGGAAACACACGGCACGTTACTCATCCATGAAACACACTCTGCTTTAGAGCAAGAAGCACGCTCTTGCTTTCTAGAGTCTCTCATAAAGAGGAAAAGGTGAGTGTGCTCAGAACAAAAGAACTGTGTTTCCTACACCCAAGGACCATATCTAGTTCTACTCTGTTTCTGAAACTGATACAAACAACAGGTCCTCTAACATCCAATGCTTTTCAGTTAAGAGCGAGAAATGTCTGAGCTTCGTGAACAATGTAGCTTCATTTGAGCTCAAAAGTGACTGCGATTTTCTGAAACGAAGTCTTGCTTGTAGGAAGAAACAGAGCCAGGCATTTAATTCCGTTTCTGAAGGGAAACACACGGCACATTTCTTATCCATGAAACACACTCTGCTTTAGAGCAAGAAGCACACTCTTGCTTTCTAGACTCTCTAATACAGAGGAAAACATGAGTGTGCTCAGAACAAAAGAACTGTGTTTCCTACACACAAGGACCATATCTAGTTCAACTCTGCTTCTGAAACTGATACAAACCCCAGGTCCTCTAACATCCAATGCTTTTCAGTTAAGAGCGAGAAACGTGTGAGCTTTGTGAACAATGTAGCTTCGTTTGAGCTGAACAGTGACTACATTTATCTGAAACGATGTCTTGCTTGTAGGAAGACACAGAGCCTGGCATTTAACTCTGTTTGTGAAGGGAAACACAGGGCACATATCTCATCCATGAAACACACTCTGCTTTAGCACAAACAGCACGCTCTTTCTTTGTAGAGTCTCTAATATAGAGGGAAACGTGAGTGTGCTCAGATCAAAAGAACTGTGTTTCGTACATACAAGGACCATATCTAGTTCTACTCTGTTCCTGCAACTGATACAAACAAAAGGTTCTCTAACATCCAATGCTTTACAGTTAAGAGCGAGAAATGTGTGAGCTTCGTGAACAATGTAGCTTCATTTGAGCTGTAAAGTGACTGCGTTCACGTGAAACGAAGTCTCGCTTGTAGGAAGACACAGAGCCTGGCAGTTAACTTCCTTTCTGAAGGGAAACACACAGCACAGTTCTCATCCATGAAACACACTTTGCTTTACATAAAGAAGCACGCTCTTGCTTTCTAGACTCTCTAATACAGAGGGAAACATGAGTGTGCTCAGAACAAAAGAACTGTGTTTCCTACACACAAGGACCATATCTAGTTCAACTCTGTTTCTGAAACTGATACAAACCACAGGTCCTCTTACATCCAATGCTTTTCAGTTAAGAGCGAGAAACGTGTGAGCTTTGTGAACAATGTAGCTCCGTTTGAGCTGAAAAGTGACTGCGTTTATCTGAAAAGATGTCTTGCTTGTAGGAAGACACAGAGCCAGGCATTTAACTCAGTTTCTGAAGGGAAACACACGGCACATTTCTCAACAATGAAACACACTCTGCTTTAGAGCAAGAAGCACCCTCTTGCGTTCTAGCCTCTCTAATACAGAGGGAAACGTGAGTGGGCTCAGAACAAAAGAACTGTGTTTCCTACACACACGGACCATATCTAGTTCAACTCTGTTTCTGAAACTGATACAAACCACAGGACCTCTAACATCCAATGCTTTTCAGTTAAGAGTGAGAAACGTGTGAGCTTCGTGAACAATGTAGGTTCATTTGAGCTGAAAAGTGACTGCATTTACCTGAAACGAAGTCTTGCTTGTAGGAAGACACAGGCCCTGTCATTTAACACCTTTTCTGATGGGAAACACAGCACATTCCTCATCCATGAAACATACTCTGCTTTAGAGCAATAAGCATGCTCTTGCTTACTAGACTCTCTAATACAGAAGGAAACGTGAGTGTGCTCAGAATAAAAGAACTGTGTTTCCTACACACAAGGACCATATCTAGTTCTACTCTGTTTCTGAAACTGATACAAACAACGGGTCCTCTAACATCCAATGCTTTTCTGTTAAGAGCGAGAAACGTGTGAGCTTCGTGAACCATATTGGTTCATTTGAGCTGTAAAGTGACTGCGTTTACGTGAAATGATGTCTCGCTTGTAGGAAGACACAAAGCCTGGCATTTAACTCCCTTTCTGAAGGGAAACACACAGCACAGTTCTCATCCATGAAACACACTCTGCTTTACATAAAGAAGCACGCTCTTGCTTTCTAGACTCTCTAATACAGAGGGAAACATGAGTGTGCTCAGAACAAAAGAACTGTGTTTCCTACACACAAGGACCATATCTAGTTCAACTCTGCTTCTGAAACTGATACAAACCCCAGGTCCTCTAACATCCAATGCTTTTCAGTTAAGAGCGAGAAACGTGTGAGCTTTGGGAACAATGTAGCTTCGTTTGAGCTGAACAGTGACTGCGTTTAACTGAAAGGATGTCTTACTTGTAGGAAGACACAGAGCCGGGCATTTAACTCCGTTTCTGAACGGAAACACACAGCACAGTTCTCATCCATGAAACACACTCTGCTTTAGAGCAAGAAGCACGCACCTGCTTTCATGAGTCTCTCATACAGAGGGAAACATGAGTGTGCTCAGAACAAAAGGACTGTGTTCCCTACACACACGGACCATATCTAGTTCAACTCTGCTTCTGAATCTGATACAAACCACAGGTCCTCTAGCATCCAATGCTTTTCAGTTAAGAGCGAGAAACGTGTGAGCTTCATGAACAATGTAGCTTATTTTGAGCTGTAAAGTGACTGCGTTTATCTGAAACGAAGTCTTGCTTGTGGCAAGACACAGAGCCTGGCATTTAACTCCGTTTCTGAAGGGAAACACACAGCACAGTTCTCATCCATGAAACACACTCTGCTTTAGAGCAAGAAGCACGCTCTCGCTTTATAGAGTCTCTCATACAGAGGGAAACGTGAGTGTGCTCAGAACAAAAGAACTGTGTTTCCTACACACACGGACCATATCTAGTTCAACTCTGCTTCTGAAACAGACACAAACCACAGGTCCTCTAACATCCAATGCTTTTCAGTTAAGAGCGAGAAACGTGTGAGCTTCATGAACAATGTAGCTTCATTTGAGCTGTAAAGTGACTGCGTTTACGTGAAACGAAGTCTCGCTTGCAGGAAGACACAGAGCCTGGCATTTAACTTCCTTTCTGAAGGGAAACACACAGCACAGTTCTCATCCATGAAACACACTTTGCTTTACATAAAGAAGCACGCTCTTGCTTTCTAGACTCTCTAATACAGAGGGAAACATGAGTGTGCTCAGGACAAAAGAACTGTGTTTCCTACACACAAGGACCATATCTAGTTCAACTCTGTTTCTGAAACTGATACAAACCACAGGTCCTCTTACATCCAATGCTTTTCAGTTAAGAGCGAGAAACGTGTGAGCTTTGTGAACAATGTAGCTCCGTTTGAGCTGAAAAGTGACTGCGTTTATCTGAAAAGATGTCTTGCTTGTAGGAAGACACAGAGCCAGGCATTTAACTCAGTTTCTGAAGAGAAACACATGGCACATTTCTCATCAATGAAACACACTCTGCTTTAGAGCAAGAAGC
Organism: Onychomys leucogaster; assembly: GCA_949786385.1. Taxonomy (NCBI): domain Eukaryota; kingdom Metazoa; phylum Chordata; class Mammalia; order Rodentia; family Cricetidae; genus Onychomys; species Onychomys leucogaster. The sequence goes on along the minus strand of OX460418.1, from coordinate 43,510,223 downwards.
ACCCTCTTGCGTTCTAGCCTCTCGAATACAGAGGGAAACGTGAGTGTGCTCAGAACAAAAGAACTGTGTTTCGTACACACACGGACCATATCTAGTTCACCTCTGTTTCTGAAACTGATACAAACCACAGGACCTCTAACATCCAATGCTTTTCAGTTAAGAGCGAGAAACGTGTGAGCTTCGTGAACAATGTAGGTTCATTTGAGCTGAAAAGTGACTGCATTTACCTGAAACGAAGTCTTGCTTGTAGGAAGACACAGGCCCTGTCATTTAACACCTTTTCTGATGGGAAACACAGCACATTCCTCATCCATGAAACATACTCTGCTTTAGAGCAATAAGCATGCTCTTGCTTACTAGACTCTCTAATACAGAAGGAAACGTGAGTGTGCTCAGAATAAAAGAACTGTGTTTCCTACACACAAGGACCATATCTAGTTCTACTCTGTTTCTAAAACTGATACAAACAACAGGTCCTCTAACATCCAATGCTTTTCATTTAAGAGCGAGAAATGTGTGAGCTTCGTGAACAATGTAGCTTGATTTGAGCTGTAAAGTGACTGCGTTCACGTGAAACGAAGTCTCGCTTGTAGGAAGACACAGAGCCTGGCAGTTAACTTCCTTTCTGAAGGGAAACACACAGCACAGTTCTCATCCATGAAACACACTTTGCTTTACATAAAGAAGCACGCTCTTGCTTTCTAGACTCTCTAATACAGAGGGAAACATGAGTGTGCTCAGAACAAAAGAACTGTGTTTCCTACACACAAGGACCATATCTAGTTCAACTCTGTTTCTGAAACTGATACAAACCACAGGTCCTCTTACATCCAATGCTTTTCAGTTAAGAGCGAGAAACGTGTGAGCTTTGTGAACAATGTAGCTCCGTTTGAGCTGAAAAGTGACTGCGTTTATCTGAAAAGATGTCTTGCTTGTAGGAAGACACAGAGCCAGGCATTTAACTCAGTTTCTGAAGGGAAACACACGGCACATTTTTCAACAATGAAACACACTCTGCTTTAGAGCAAGAAGCACCCTCTTGCGTTCTAGCCTCTCTAATACAGAGGGAAACGTGAGTGGGCTCAGAACAAAAGAACTGTGTTTCCTACACACACGGACCATATCTAGTTCAACTCTGTTTCTGAAACTGATACAAACCACAGGACCTCTAACATCCAATGCTTTTCAGTTAAGAGTGAGAAACGTGTGAGCTTCGTGAACAATGTAGGTTCATTTGAGCTGAAAAGTGACTGCATTTACCTGAAACGAAGTCTTGCTTGTAGGAAGACACAGGCCCTGTCATTTAACACCTTTTCTGATGGGAAACACAGCACATTCCTCATCCATGAAACACACTCTGCTTTAGAGCAAGAAGCATGCTCTTGCTTTCTAGAGTCTCTAATACACAGGGAAACATGAGTGTGCTCAGAACAAAAGAAATATGTTCCCTACACACACGGCCCATATCTAGTTCAACTCTGCTTCTGAAATTGATACAAACCACAGGTCCTCTAACATCCAATGCTTTTCAGTTAAGAGTGAGAAACGTGTGAGCTTCATGAACAATGTAGCTTCTTTTGAGCTGTAAAGTGACTGCGTTTACGTGAAATGATGTCTCGCTTGTAGGAAGACACAGAGCCTGGCATTTAACTCCCTTTCTGAAGGGAAACACACAGCACAGTTCTCATCCATGAAACACACTCTGCTTTACATAAAGAAGCACGCTCTTGCTTTCTAGACTCTCTAATACAGAGGGAAACATGAGTGTGCTCAGAACAAAAGAACTGTGTTTCCTACACACAAGGACCATATCTAGTTCAACTCTGCTTCTGAAACTGATACAAACCCCAGGTCCTCTAACATCCAATGCTTTTCAGTTAAGAGCGAGAAACGTGTGAGCTTTGGGAACAATGTAGCTTCGTTTGAGCTGAACAGTGACTGCGTTTAACTGAAAGGATGTCTTACTTGTAGGAAGACACAGAGCCGGGCATTTAACTCCGTTTCTGAACGGAAACACACAGCACAGTTCTCATCCATGAAACACACTCTGCTTTAGAGCAAGAAGCACGCACCTGCTTTCATGAGTCTCTCATACAGAGGGAAACATGAGTGTGCTCAGAACAAAAGGACTGTGTTCCCTACACACACGGACCATATCTAGTTCAACTCTGCTTCTGAATCTGATACAAACCACAGGTCCTCTAGCATCCAATGCTTTTCAGTTAAGAGTGAGAAACGTGTGAGCTTCATGAACAATGTAGCTTATTTTGAGCTGTAAAGTGACTGCGTTTATCTGAAACGAAGTCTTGCTTGTGGCAAGACACAGAGCCTGGCATTTAACTCCGTTTCTGAAGGGAAACACACAGCACAGTTCTCATCCATGAAACACACTCTGCTTTAGAGCAAGAAGCACGCTCTCGCTTTATAGAGTCTCTCATACAGAGGGAAACGTGAGTGTGCTCAGAACAAAAGAACTGTGTTTCCTACACACACGGACCATATCTAGTTCAACTCTGCTTCTGAAACAGACACAAACCACAGGTCCTCTAACATCCAATGCTTTTCAGTTAAGAGCGAGAAACGTGTGAGCTTCATGAACAATGTAGCTTCATTTGAGCTGTAAAGTGACTGCGTTTACGTGAAACGAAGTCTCGCTTGCAGGAAGACACAGAGCCTGGCATTTAACTTCCTTTCTGAAGGGAAACACACAGCACAGTTCTCATCCATGAAACACACTTTGCTTTACATAAAGAAGCACGCTCTTGCTTTCTAGACTCTCTAATACAGAGGGAAACATGAGTGTGCTCAGGACAAAAGAACTGTGTTTCCTACACACAAGGACCATATCTAGTTCAACTCTGTTTCTGAAACTGATACAAACCACAGGTCCTCTTACATCCAATGCTTTTCAGTTAAGAGCGAGAAACGTGTGAGCTTTGTGAACAATGTAGCTCCGTTTGAGCTGAAAAGTGACTGCGTTTATCTGAAAAGATGTCTTGCTTGTAGGAAGACACAGAGCCAGGCATTTAACTCAGTTTCTGAAGAGAAACACATGGCACATTTCTCATCAATGAAACACACTCTGCTTTAGAGCAAGAAGCACCCTCTTGCGTTCTAGCTTCTCGAATACAGAGGGAAACGTGAGTGTGCTCAGAACAAAAGAACTGTGTTTCGTACACACACGGACCATATCTAGTTCAACTCTGTTTCTGAAACTGATACAAACCACAGGACCTCTAACATCCAATGCTTTTCAGTTAAGAGCGAGAAACGTGTGAGCTTCGTGAACAATGTAGGTTCATTTGAGCTGAAAAGTGACTGCATTTACCTGAAACGAAGTCTTGCTTGTAGGAAGACACAGGCCCTGTCATTTAACACCTTTTCTGATGGGAAACACAGCACATTCCTCATCCATGAAACATACTCTGCTTTAGAGCAATAAGCATGCTCTTGCTTACTAGACTCTCTAATACAGAAGGAAACGTGAGTGTGCTCAGAATAAAAGAACTGTGTTTCCTACACACAAGGACCATATCTAGTTCTACTCTGTTTCTAAAACTGATACAAACAACAGGTCCTCTAACATCCAATGCTTTTCATTTAAGAGCGAGAAATGTGTGAGCTTCGTGAACAATGTAGCTTCATTTGAGCGCAAAAATGGCTGTGTTTATCTGAACGAAGTCTTGCTTGTAGGAAGACACAGAGCCAGGCATTTAACTCCGTTTCTGAATGGAAACACACGGCACATTTCTCATCCATGAAACACACTCTGCTTTAGAGCAAGAAGCACGCTCTTGCTTTCTAGAGTCTCTCATAAAGAGGAAAAGGTGAGTGTGCTCAGAACGAAAGAACTGTGTTTCCTACACACACAGACCATATCTAGTTCAACTCTGCTTCTGAATCTGAAACAAACCACCGGTCCTCTAGCATCCAATGCTTTTCAGTTAAGAGCAAGAAACGTGTGAGCTTCATGAACAATGTAGCTTATTTTGAGCTGTAAAGTGACTGCGTTTATCTGAAAGGAAGTCTTGCTTGTGGCAGGACACAGAGCCTGGCATTTAACTCCGTTTCTGAAGGGAAACACACAGCACAGTTCTCATCCATGAAACACACTCTGCTTTAGAGCAAGAAGCACGCTCTTTCTTTCTAGAGTCTCTAATATAGAGGGAAACGTGAGTGTGCTAGGATCAAAAGAACTGTGTTTCGTACATACAAGGACCATATCTAGTTCTACTCTGTTTCTGAAACTGATACAAACAACAGGTTCTTTAACATCCAATGCTTTTCAGTTAAGAGCGAGAAATGTGTGAGCTTCGTGAACAATGTAGCTTCGTTTGAGCGCAAAAATGGCTGTGTTTATCTGAACGAAGTCTTGCTTATAGGAAGACACAGAGCCAGGCATTTGACTCCGTTTCTGAATGGATACACACGGCACATTTCTCATCCATGAAACACACTCTGCTTTAGAGCAAAAAGCATGCTCTTGCTTTCTAGAGTCTCTCATAAAGAGGAAAAGGTGAGTGTGCTCAGAACAAAAGAACTGTGTTTCCTACACACAAGGACCATATCTAGTTCTACTCTGTTTCTGAAACTGATACAAACAACAGGTCCTCTAACATCCAATGCTTTTCAGTTAAGAGCGAGAAATGTCTGAGCTTCGTGAATAATGTAGCTTCGTTTGAGCTGTAAAGTGACTGCGTTTACCCGAAACGAAGTCTCGCTTGTAGGAAGACACAGAGCCTGGCATTTAACTTCCTTTCTGAATGGAAACACACAGCACAGTTCTCATCCATGAAACACACTCTGCTTTACATAAAGAAGCACGCTCTTGCTTTCTAGACTCTCTAATACAGAGGGAAACATGAGTGTGCTCAGAACAAAAGTACTGTGTTTCCTACACACAAGGACCATATCTAGTTCAACTCTGTTTCTGAAACTGATACAAACAACAGGTTCACTAACATCCAATGCTTTTCAGTTAAGAGCGAGAAATGTGTGAGCTTCGTGAACAATGTAGCTTCGTTTGAGCTCAAAAGTGACTGCGTTTATCTGAAAGGATGTCTTGCTTGTAGGAAGACACAGAGCCAGGCAATTAACTCCGTTTCTGAAGGGAAACACATGGCACATTTCTTATCCATGAAACACACTCTGCTTTAGAGCAAGAAGCACGCTCTTGCTTTCTAGAGTCTCTAATACAGAGGGAAACGTGAGTGTGCTCAGAACAAAAGAACTGTGTTTCCTACACACAAGGACCATATCTAGTTCTACTCTGTTACTGAAACTGATACAAACAACAGGTCCTCTAACATCCAATGCTTTTCAGTTAAGAGCGAGAAATGTGTGAGCTTCGTGAACAATGTAGCTTCATTTGACCTCAAAAGTGACTGCGTTTATCTGAAACGAAGTCTTGCTTGTAGGAAGACACAGAGCCAGGCATTTAATTCCGTTTCTGAAGGGAAACACACGGCACATTTCTCATCCATGAAACACACTCTGCTTTAGAGCAAGAAGCACGTTCTTGGTTTCTAGATTCTCTAATACGAGGGAAACGTGAGTGTGCTCAGAACAAAAGAACTGTGTTTCCTACACACACGGACCATATCTAGTTCAACTCTGTTTCTAAAACTGATACAATACACAGGTCCTCTAACATCCAATGCTTTTCTGTTAAGAGCGAGAAACATGTGAGCTTCGTGAACAATGTTGGTTCATTTGAGCTGAAAAGTGACAGCATTTTCCTGAAACGAAGTCTTGCTTGTAGGAAGACACAGGCACTGTCATTGAACACCTTTTCTGAAGGGAAACACAGCACATTCCTCATCCATGAAACATACTCTTCTTTAGAGCAATAAACATGCTCTTGCTTTCTAGACTCTCTAATACAGAAGGAAACGTGAGTGTGCTCAGAACAAAAGAACTGTGTTTCCTACACACACGGACCATATCTAGTTCAACTCTGCTTCTGAAAAAGACACAAACCACAGTTCCTCTAACATCCAATGCTTTTCAGTTAAGAGCGAGAAACGTGTGAGCTTCATGAACAATGTAGCTTCGTTTGAGCTGTAAAGTGACTGCGTTTACGTGAAACGAAGTCTCGCTTGTAGGAAGACACAGAGCCTGGCAGTTAACTTCCTTTCTGAAGGGAAACACACAGCACAGTTCTCATCCATGAAACACACTCTGCTTTACATAAAGAAGCACGCTCTTGCTTTCTAGACTCTCTAATACAGAGGGAAACATGAGTGTGCTAAGTACAAAAGAACTGTGTTTCCTACACACAAGGACCATATCTAGATCAACTCTGTTACTGAAACTGATACAAACCACAGGTCCTCTTACATCCAATGCTTTTCAGTTAAGAGCGAGAAACGTGTGAGCTTTGTGAACAAAGTAGCTTCGTTTGAGCTGAAAAGTGACTGCGTTTATCTTAAACGAAGTCTTGCTTGTAGGAAGACACAGAGCCAGGCATTTAACTCCGTTTCTGAAGGGAAACACACAGCACATTTCTCATCCATGAAACACACTCTGCTTTATAGCAAGAAGCACGCTCTTGCTTTCTAGAGTCTCTAATACACAGGGAAACATGAGTGTGCTCAGAACAAAAGAACTGTGTTCCCTACACACACGGACCATATCTAGTTCAACTCTGCTTCTGAAACTGATACAAACCACATGTCCTCTAACATCCAATGCTTTTCAGTTAAGCGCGAGAAACGTGTGAGCTTCATGAACAATGTAGCTTCTTTTGAGCTGTAAAGTGAATGCGTTTATCTAAAACGAAGACTTGCTTGTAGGAAGACACAGACCCTGCCATTTAACACCGTTTCTGAAGGGAAATACACAGCACAGTTCTCATCCATGAAACACACTCTGCTTTAGAGCAAGAAGCACGCATTTGCTTTGTAGAGTCTCTAATACAGAGGGAAACGTGAGTGTGCTCTGAATAAAAGAACTGTGTTTCCTACACACACGGACCATATCTAGTTCAACTCTGCTTCTGAAACTGACACAAACCACAGGTCCTCTAACATCCAATGCTTTTCAGTTAAGAGCGAGAAACGTGTGAGCGTCATGAACAATGTAGATTCGTTTGAGCTGTAAAGTGACTGCGTTTACGTGAAACGAAGTCTCGCTTGTAGGAAGACACAGAGCCTGGCAGTTAACTTCCTTTCTGAAGGGAAACACACAGCACAGTTCTCATCCATGAAACACACTCTGCTTTACATAAAGAAGCACGCTCTTGCTTTCTAGACTCTCTAATACAGAGGGAAACGTGAGTGTGCTCAGAACAAAAGAACTGTGTTTCCTACACACACGGACCATATCTAGTTCAACTCTGTTTTTGAAACTGATACAAACCACAGGTCCTCTAAAATCCAATGCTTTTCAGTTAAGAGCGAGAAACGTGTGAGCTTCGTGAACAATGTAGGTTCATTTGAGCTGAAAAGTGACTTCATTTACCCGAAACGAAGTCTTGCTTGTAGGAAGACACAGTCCCTGTCATTTAACACCTTTTCTGATGGGACACAGCACATTCCTCATCCATGAAACATACTCTGCTTTAGAGTAATAAGCATGCTCTTGTTTACTAGGCTCTCTAAAACAAAAGGAAACGTGATTGTGATCAGAATAAAAGAACTGTGTTTCCTACACACACAGACCATATCTAGTTCAACTCTGTTTGTGAAACTGATACAAACCACAGGTCCTCTAACATCCAATGCTTTTCACTTAAGAGCGACAAACATGAGCTTCGTGAACAATGTAGCTTCGTTTGAGCTGAAAAGTGACTGGTTTTATCTGAAACGAAGTCTTGCTTGTAGGAAGACACAGAGCCTGGCATTTAACTCCGTTTGTGAAGGGAAACACAGGGCACATATCTGATCCATGAAACACACTCTGCTTTACATAAAGAAGCACGCTCTTGCTTTCTAGATTCTCTAATACAGAGGGAAACATGAGTGTGCTCAGAACAAAAGAACTGTGTTTCCTACACAAAAGGACCATATCTAGTTCAACTCTGTTTCTGAAACTGACAAACAAAAGGTTCTCTAACATCCAATGCTTTACAGTTAAGAGCGAGAAATGTGTGAGCTTCGTGAACAATGTAGCTTCATTTGAGCTCAAAAGTGACTGCGTTTATCTGAAACGAAGTCTTGCATGTAGGAAGACACAGAGCCTGGCATTTAATTCCGTTTGTGAAGCGAAACACAGGGCACATATCTCATCCATGAAACACACTCTGCTTTAGCGCAAACAGCACACTCTTTCTTTCTAGAGTCTCTAATATAGAGGGAAACGTGAGTGTGCTCAGATCAAAAGAACTGTGTTTCCTACACACAAGGACCATATCTAGTTCTACTCTGTTTCTGAAACTGATACAAACAACAGGTTCTCTAACATCCAATGCTTTTCAGTTAAGAGCGAGAAATGTGTGAGCTTCGTGAACAATGTAGCTTCGTTTGAGCTCAAAAGTGACTGCGTTTATCTGAAACGAAGTCTTGCTTGTAGGAAGACACAGACCCTGGCATTAAACTCCTTTTCTGAAGGGAAACAAACGGCACATTTCTCATCCATGAAACACACTCTGCTTTAGAGCAAGAAGCACGTTCTTGGTTTCTAGACTCTCTAATACAGAGGGAAACGTGAGTGTGCTCAGAACAAAAGAACTGTGTTTCCTACACACACGGACCATATCTAGTTCAACTCTCTTTCTGAAACTGATACAATACACAGGTCCTCTAACATCCAATGCTTTTCTGTTAAGAGCGAGAAACGTGTGAGCTTCGTGAACAATGTTGGTTCACTTGAGCTGAAAAGTGACTGCATTTACCTGAAACGAAGTCTTGCTTGTAGGAAGACACAGAGCCTGGCATTTAACTCCGTTTGTGAAGGGAAACACAGGGCACATATCCATTCCATGAAACACACTCTGCTTTACATAAAGAAGCACGCTCTTGCTTTCTAGACTCTCTAATACAGAGGGAAACATGAGTGTGCTCAGAACAAAAGAACTGTGTTTCCTACACAAAAGGACCATATCTAGTTCAACTCTATTTCTGAAACTGATACAAACCACAGGTCCTCTTACATCCAATGGTTTTCAGTTAAGAGCGAGAAACGTGTGAGTTTTTTGAACAATGTAGCTTCGTTTGAGCTGAAAAGTGACTGCGTTTATCTGAAATGAAGTCTTGCTTTTCGGAAGACACAGACCCTGCCATTTAACACCATTTCTGAATGGAAATACACAGCACAGTTCTCATCCAAGAAACACACTCTGCTTTAGAGCAAGAAGCACGCATTTGCTTTGTAGAGTCTCTAATACAGAGGGAAACGTGAGTGTGCTCTGAATAAAAGAACTGTGTTTCCTACACACACGGACCATATCTAGTTCAACTCTGCTTCTGAAACTGACACAAACCACAGGTCCTCTAACATCCAATTCTTTTCAGTTAAGAGCGAGAAACGTGTGAGCTTCATGAACAATGTAGCTTCCTTTAAGCTGTAAAGTGACTGCGTTTACGTGAAACGAATTCTCGCTTGTAGGAAGACACAGAGCCGGGCATTTAACTCCCTTTCTGAAGGGAAACACACAGCACAGTTCTCATCCATGAAACACACTCTGCTTTAGAGCAAGAAGCACGTTCTTGGTTACTAGACTCTCTAATACAGAGGGAAACGTGAGTGTGCTCAGAACAAAAGAACTGTGTTTCCTACACACACGGACCATATCTAGTTCAACTCTGTTTCTGAAACTGATACAATACACAGGTCCTCTAACATCCAATGCTTTTCTGTTAAGAGCGAGAAACGTGTGAGCTTCGTGAACAATGTTGGTTCACTTGAGCTGAAAAGGGACGGCATTTACCTGAAACGAAGTCTTGCTTGTAGGAAGACACAGGACCTGTCATTTAACACCTTTTCTGAAGGGAAACACAGCACATTCCTCATCCATGAAACATACTCTTCTTTAGAGCAATAAACATGCTCTTGCTTTCTAGACTCTCTAATACAGAAGGAAACGTGAGTGTGCTCAGAACAAAAGAACTGTGTTTCCTACACACACGGACCATATCTAGTTCAACTCTGCTTCTGAAACAGACACAAACCACAGGTCCTCTAACATCCAATGCTTTTCAGTTAAGAGCGAGAAACGTGTGAGCTTCATGAACAATGTAGCTTCGTTTGAGCTGTAAAGTGACTGCATTTACGTGAAACGAAGTCTCGCTTGTAGGAAGACACAGAGCCTGGCATCTAACTTCCTTTCTGAAGGGAAACACACAGCACAGTTCTCTTCCATGAAACACACTCTGCTTTAGAGCAAGAAGCACGCATTTGCTTTGTAGAGTCTCTAATACAGAGGGAAAAGTGAGTGTGCTCTGAATAAAAGAACTGTGTTTCCTACACACACGGACCATATCTAGTTCAACTCTGCTTCTGAAACTGACACAAACCACAGGTCCTCTTACATCCAATGCTTTTCAGTTAAGAGCGAGAAACGTGTGAGCTTTGTGAACAATGTAGCTCCGTTTGAGCTGAAAAGTGACTGCGTTTATCTGAAAAGAAGTCTCGCTTGTAGGAAGACACAGAGCCAGGCATTTAACTCCATTTCTCAAGGGAAACACACGGCACATTTCAAATCCATGAAACACACTCTGCTTTAGAGCAAGAAGCACGATCTTGCTTTCTAGACTCTCTAATACAGAGGGAAACGTGAGTGTGCTCAGAACAAAAGAACTGTGTTTCCTACACACAAGGACCATATCTAGTTCTACTCTGTTTCTGAAACTGATACAAACAACAGGTCCTCTAACATCCAATGCTTTTCAGTTAAGAGCGAGAAATGTGTGAGCTTCGTGAACAATGTAGCTTCGTTTGAGCTCAAAAGTGACTGCGTTTATCTGAAACGAAGTCTTGCTTGTAGGAAGACACAGAGCCAAGTATTTAACTCCGTTTCAGAAGGGAAACACACGGCATATTTCTCATCCATGAAACACACTTTGCTTTAGAGCAAGAAGCACGTTCTTGGTTTCTAGACTCTCTAATACATAGGGAAACGTGAGTGTGCTCAGAACAAAAGAAATGTGTTTCCTACACACACGGACCATATCTAGTTCAACTCTGTTTCTGAAACTGATACAATACACAGGTCCTCTAACATCCAATGCTTTTCTGTTAAGAGCGAGAAACGTGTGAGCTTCGTGAACAATGTTGGTTCATTTGAGCTGAAAAGTGACTGCATTTACCTGAAACGAAGTCTTGCTTGTAGGAAGACACAGGACCTGTCATTGAACACCTTTTCTGAAGGGAAAGACAGCACATTCCTCATCCATGAAACATACTCTTCTTTAGAGCAATAAACATGCTCTTGCTTTCTAGACTCTCTAATACAGAAGGAAACGTGAGTGTGCTCAGAACAAAAGAACTGTGTTTCCTACACACACGGACCATATCTTGTTCAACTCTGCTTCTGAAACAGACACAAACCACAGGTCCTCTAACATCCAATGCTTTTCAGTTAAGAGCGAGAAACGTGTGAGCTTCATGAACAATGTAGCTTCGTTTGAGCTGTAAAGAGACTGCGTTTACGTGAAACGAAGTCTCGCTTGTAGGAAGACACAGAGCCTGGCATCTAACTTCCTTTCTGGAGGGAAACACACAGCACAGTTCTCATCCATGAAACAATCTCTGCTTTACATAATGAAGCACGCTCTTGCTTTCTAGACTCTCTAATACAGAGGGAAACATGAGTGTGCTAAGAACAAAGAACTGTGTTTCCTACACACACAGACCATATCTAGTTCTACTCTGTTTCTGAAACTGATACAAACCACAGGTCCTCTTACATCCAATGATTTTCAGTTAAGAGCGAGAAACGTGTGAGCTTTGTGAACAATGTAGCTTCGTTTGAGCTGAAAAGTGACTGCGTTTATCTGAAACGAAGTCTTGCTTTTCGGAAGACACAGACCCTGCCATTTAACACCGTTTCTGAAGGGAAATACACAGCACAGTTCTCATCCAAGAAACACACTCTGCTTTAGAGCAAGAAGCACGCATTTGCTTTGTAGAGTCTCTAATACAGAGGGAAACGTGAGTGTGCTCTGAATAAAAGAACTGTGTTTCCTACACACACGGACCATATCTAGTTCAACTCTGCTTCTGAAACTGACACAAACCACAGGTCCTCTAACATCCAATGCTTTTCAGTTAAGAGCGAGAAACGTGTGAGCTTCATGAACAATGTAGCTTCCTTTAAGCTGTAAAGTGACTGCGTTTACGTGAAACGAATTCTCGCTTGTAGGAAGACACAGAGCCGGGCATTTAACTCCTTTTCTGAAGGGAAACACACAGCACAGTTCTCATCCATGAAACACACTCTGCTTTAGAGCAAGAAGCACGCTCTTGCTTTATAGAGTCTCTCATACAGAGGGAAACGTGAGTGTGCTCAGAACAAAAGAACTGTGTTTCCTACACACACGGATCATATCTAGTTCAACGCTGTTTCTGAAAATGATACAAACCACAGGTCCTCTAACATCCAATGCTTTTCAGTTAGGAGCGGGAAACGTGTGAGCTTCGTGAACAATGTATGTTCATTTGAGCTGAAAAGTGACTGCTTTTACCTGAAACGAAGTCTTGCTTGTAGGAAGACACAGGCCCTGTCATTTAACACCTTTTCTGATGGGAAACACAGCACATTCCTCATCCATGAAACATACTCTGCTTTAGAGCAATAAGCATGCTCTTGCTTACTAGACTCTCTAATACAGAAGGAAACGTGAGTGTGCTCAGAATAAAAGAACTGTGTTTCCTACACACACAGACCATATCTAGTTCAACTCTGTTTCTGAAACTGATACAAACCACAGGTCGTCTAACATCCAATGCTTTTCACTTAGGAGCGAGAAACCTGTGAGCTTCGTGAACAATGTAGCTTTGTTTGAGCTGAAAAGTGACTGGTTTTATCTGAAACGAAGTCTTGCTTGTAGGAAGACACAGAGCCTGGCATTTAACTCCGTTTGTGAAGGGAAACACAGGGCAAATATCTCATCCATGAAACACACTCTGCTTTAGCGCAAACAGCACACTCTTTCTTTCTAGAGTCTCTAATATAGAGGGAAACGTGAGTGTGCTCAGATCAAAAGAACTGTGTTTCCTACACACAAGGACCATATCTAGTTCTACTCTGTTTCTGAAACTGATACAATACACAGGTCCTCTAACATCCAATGCTTTTCTGTTAAGAGCGAGAAACGTGTGAGCTTCGTGAACAATGTTGCTTCGTTTGAGCTCAAAAGTGACTGCGTTTATCTGAAACGAAGTCTTGCTTGTAGGAAGACACAGACCCTGGCATTAAACTCCGTTTCTGAAGGGAAACAAACGGCACATTTCTCATCCATGAAACACACTCTGCTTTAGAGCAAGAAGCACGTTCTTGGTTTCTAGACTCTCTAATACAGAGGGAAACGTGAGTGTGCTCAGAACAAAAGAACTGTGTTTCCTACACACAAGGACCATATCTAGTTCAACTCTGTTTCTGAAACTGATACAATACACAGGTCCTCTAACATCCAATGCTTTTCTGTTAAGAGCTAGAAACGTGTGAGCTTCGTGAACAATGTTGGTTCATTTTAGCTGAAAAGTGACTGCATTTACCTGAAACGAAGTCTTGCTTGTAAGAAGACACAGGACCTGTCATTTAACACCTTTTCTGAAGGGAAACACAGCACATTCCTCATCCATGAAACATACTCTTCTTTAGAGCAATAAACATGCTCTTGCTTTCTAGACTCTCTAATACAGAAGGAAACGTGAGTGTGCTCAGAACAAAAGAACTGTGTTTCCTACACACACGGACCATATCTAGTTCAACTCTGCTTCTGAAACAGACACAAACCACAGGTCCTCTAACATCCAATGCTTTTCAGTTAAGAGCGAGAAACGTGTGAGCTTCATGAACAATGTAGCTTCGTTTGAGCTGTAATGTTACTGCGTTTACGTGAAACGAAGTCTCGCTTGTAGGAAGACACAGAGCCTGGCATCTAACTTCCTTTCTGAAGGGAAACACACAGCACAGTTCTCTTCCATGAAACACACTCTGCTTTACATAAAGAAGCACGCTCTTGCTTTCTAGACTCTCTAATACAGAGGGAAATATGAGTGTGCTCAGAACAAAAGAACTGTGTTTCCTAAACACAAGGACCATATCTAGTTCAACTCTGTTTCTGAAACTGATACAAACCACAGGTCCTCTTACATCCAAAGCTTTTCAGTTAAGAGCGAGAAACGTGTGAGCTTTGTGAACAATGTAGCTCCGTTTGAGCTGCAAAGTGACTGCGTTTATCTGAAAAGAAGTCTTGCTTGTAGGAAGACACAGATCCAGGCATTTAACTCAGTTTCTGAAGGGAAACACACGGCACATTTCTCATCCATGAAACACACTCTGCTTTAGAGCAAGAAGCACCCACTTGCGTTCCAGCCTCTCTAATACAGAGGGAAACGTGGGTGTGCTCAGAACAAAAGAACTGTGTTTCCTACACACACGGACCATATCTAGTTCAACTCTGTTTCTGAAAATGATACAAACCATAGGTCCTCTAACATCCAATGTTTTTCAGTTAGGAGCGGGAAACGTGTGAGCTTCGTGAACAATGTAGGTTCATTTGAGCTGAAAAGTGACTGCATTTACCTGAAACGAAGTCTTGCTTTTAGGAAGACACAGGCCCTGTCATTTAACACCTTTTCTGATGGGAAACACAGCACATTCCTCATCCATGAAACATACTCTGCTTTAGAGCAATAAGCATGCTCTTGCTTACTAGACTCTCTAATACAGAAGGAAACGTGAGTGTGCTCAGAATAAAAGAACTGTGTTTCCTACACACAGACCATATCTAGTTCAACTCTGTTTCTGAAACTGATACAAACCACAGGTCCTCTAACATCCAATGCTTTTCACTTAGGAGCGAGAAACCTGTGAGCTTCGTGAACAATGTACCTTCGTTTGAGCTGAAAAGTGACTGGTTTTATCTGAAACGAAGTCTTGCTTGTAGGAAGACACAGAGCCTGGCATTTAACTCCGTTTGTGAAGGGAAACACAGGGCAAATATCTCATCCATGAAACACACTCTGCTTTAGCGCAAACAGCACACTCTTTCTTTCTAGAGTCTCTAATATAGAGGGAAACGTGAGTGTGCTCAGATCAAAAGAACTGTGTTTCCTACACACAAGGACCATATCTAGTTCTACTCTGTTTCTGAAACTGATACAAACAACAGGTTCTCTAACATCCAATGCTTTTCAGTTAAGAGCGAGAAATGTGTGAGCTTCGTGAACAATGTTGCTTCGTTTGAGCTCAAAAGTGACTGCGTTTATCTGAAACGAAGTCTTGCTTGTAGGAAGACACAGACCCTGGCATTAAACTCCGTTTCTGAAGGGAAACAAATGGCACATTTCTCATCCATGAAACACACTCTGTTTAGAGCAAGAAGCACGTTCTTGGTTTCTAGACTCTCTAATACAGAGGGAAACATGAGTGTGCTCAGAACAAAAGAACTGTGTTTCCTACACACACGGACCATATCTAGTTCAACTCTGTTTCTGAAACTGATACAATACACAGGTCCTCTAACATCCAATGCTTTTCTGTTAAGAGTGAGAAACGTGTGAGCTTCGTGAACAATGTTGGTTCATTTGAGCTGAAAAGTGACTGCATTTACCTGAAACGAAGTCTTGCTTGTAGGAAGACACAGGACCTGTCATTGAACACCTTTTCTGAAGGGAAACACAGCACATTCCTCATCCATGAAACATACTCTTCTTTAGAGCAATAAACATGCTCTTGCTTTCTAGACTCTCTAATACAGAAGGAAACGTGAGTGTGCTCAGAACAAATGAACTGTGTTTCCTACACACACGGACCATATCTAGTTCAACACTGCTTCTGAAACAGACACAAACCACAGGTCCTCTAACATCCAATGCTTTTCAGTTAAGAGCGAGAAACGTGTGAGCTTCATGAACAATGTAGCTTCGTTTGAGCTGTAAAGTGACTGCGTTTACGTGAAAAGAAGTCTCGCTTGTAGGAAGACACAGAGCCTGGCATCTAACTTCCTTTCTGAAGGGAAACACACAGCACAGTTCTCTTCCATGAAAAACACTCTGCTTTACATAAAGAAGCACGCTCTTGCTTTCTAGACTCTCTAATATACAGAGGGAAACGTGAGTGTGCTCAGAACAAAAGAACTGTGTTTCCTACACACAAGGACCATATCTAGTTCTACTCTGTTTCTGAAACTGATACAAACAACAGGTCCTCTAACACCCAATGCTTTTCAGTTAAGAGCGAGAAATGTGTGAGCTTCGTGAACAATGTAGCTTCGTTTGAGCTCAAAAGTGACTGCGTTTATCTGAAACGAAGTCTTGCTTGTAGGAAGACACAGAGCCAAGTATTTAACTCCGTTTCAGAAGGGAAACACACGGCACAGTTCTCATCCATGAAACACACTCTGCTTTAGAGCAAAAAGCACCCTCTTGCGTTCTAGCCTCTCTAATACAGAGGGAAACCTGAGTGTGCTCAGAACAAAAGAACTGTGTTTCCTACACACACGGACCATATCTAGTTCAACTCTGTTTCTGAAACTGATACAATACACAGGTCCTCTAACATCCCATGCTTTTCTGTTAAGAGCGAGAAACGTGTGAGCTTCGTGAACAATGTTGGTTCATTTGAGCTGAAAAGTGACTGCATTTACCTGAAACGAAGTCTTGCTTGTAGGAAGACACAGGCCCTGTCATTTAACAGCTTTTCTGAAGGGAAACACAGCACATTCCTCATCCATGAAACACTCTCTGCTTTACATAAAGAAGCACGCTCTGGCTTCCTAGACTCTCTAATACAGAGGGAAACATGAGTGTGCTAAGAACAAAAGAACTGTGTTTCCTACACACAAGGACCATATCTAGTTCAACTCTGTTTCTGAAACTGATACAAACCACAGGTCCTCTTACATCCAATGCTTTTCAGTTAAGAGCGAGAAACGTGTGAGCTTTGTGAACAATGTAGCTTCGTTTGAGCTTAAAAGTGACTGCGTTTATCTGAAACGAAGTCTTGCTTTTTGGAAGACACAGACCCTGCCATTTAACACCGTTTCTGAAGGGAAATACACAGCACAGTTCTCATCCATGAAACACACTCTGTTTTAGAGCAAGAAGCACGCATTTGCTTTGTAGAGTCACTAATACAGAGGGAAACGTGAGTGTGCTCTGAATAAAAGAACTGTGTTTCCTACACACAAGGACCATATCTAGTTCAACTCTGCTTCTGAAACTGACACAAACCACAGGTCCTCTAACATCCAATGCTTTTCAGTTAAGAGCGAGAAACGTGTGAGCTTCATGAACAATGTAGCTTCCTTTAAGCTGTAAAGTGACTGCGTTTACGTGAAACGAAGTCTCGCTTGTAGGAAGACACAGAGCCTGGCATTTAACTCCCTTTCTGAAGGGAAACACACAGCACAGTTCTCATCCATGAAACCCACTCTGCTTTAGAGCAAGAAGCACGCTCTTGCTTTCTAGAGTCTCTCATAAAGAGGAAAAGGTGAGTGTGCTCAGAAAAAAAGAACTGTGTTTCCTACACACACGGACCATATCTAGTTCAACTCTGTTTCTGAAACTGATACAAACCACAGGTCCTCTAACATCCAATGCTTTTCAGTTAAGAGCGAGAAACGTGTGAGCTTCGTGAACAATGTTGGTTCATTTGAGCTGAAAAGTGACTGGTTTTATCTGAAACGAAGTCTTGCTTGTAGGAAGACACAGAGCCAGGCATTTAACTCCCTTTCTGAAGGGAAACACAAACCACCGTTCTCATCCACGAAACACACTCTGCTTTAGAGCAAGAAGCACGCTCTTGCTTTCTAGTGTCTCTCATAAAGAGGAAAAGGTGAGTGTGCTCAGAACAAAAGAACTGTGTTTCCTACACACAAGGACCATATCTAGTTCTACTCTGTTTCTGAAACTGATACAAACAACAGGTCCTCTAACATCCAATGCCTTCAGTTAAGAGCGAGAAATGTGTGAGCTTCGTGAACAATGTAGCTTCATTTGAGCTCAAAATTGACTGCGTTTATCAGAAACGAAGTCTTGCTTGTAGGAAGACACAGAGCCAGGCATTCATCTCCGTTTCTGAAGGGAAACACACGGCACATTTCTCATCCATGAAACACACTCTGCTTTAGAGCAAGAAGCACGTTCTTGGTTTCTAGACTCTCTAATATACAGAGGGAAACGTGAGTGTGCTCAGAACAAAAGAACTGTGTTTCCTACACACACGGACCATATCTAGTTCAACTCTGTTTCTGAAACTGATACAATACACAGGTCCTCTAACATCCAATGCTTTTCTGTTAAGAGCGAGAAACGTGTGAGCTTCGTGAACAATGTTGGTTCATTTGAGCTGAAAAGTGACTGCATTTACCTGAAACGAAGTCTTGCTTGTAGGAAGACACAGGCCCTGTCATTTAACACCTTTTCTGAAGGGAAACACAGCACATTCCTCATCCATGAAGCACACTCTTCTTTAGAGCAAGAAGCATGCTCTTGATTTCTAGAGTCTCTAATGCAGAGGGAAACATGAGTGTGCTCAGAACAAAAGAACTGTGTTCCCTATACACACGGACCATATCTAGTTCAACTCTGCTTTTGAAACTGATACAAACCACAGGTCCTCTAACATCCAATGCTTTTCACTTAAGAGCGAGAAATGTGTGAGCTTCATGAACAATGTAGCTTCTTTTGAGCTGTAAAGTGACTGCGTTTATCTGAAATGAAGTATTGCTTCTAGGAAGACACAGAGCCAGGCATTTAACTAGGTTTATGAAGGGAAACACACGGCACATTTCTCATCCATGAAACACACTCTGCTTTAGAGCAAGAAGCACGCTCTTGGTTTCTAGACTCTCTAATACAGAGGGAAACGTGAGTGTGCTCAGAACAAAAGAACTGTGTTTCCTACACACACGGACCATATCTAGTTCAACTCTGCTTCTGAAACAGACACAAAAAACAGGTCCTCTAACATCCAATGCTTTTCACTTAAGAGCGAGTAACGTGTGAGCTTCGTGAACAATGTAGCTTCGTTTGAGCTGAAAAGTGACTGCTTTTATCTGAAACGAAGTCTTGCTTGTAGGAAGACACAGAGCCAGGCATTTAACTCCGTTTCTGAAGGGAAAAACAAACCACCGTTCTCATCCACGAAACACACTCTGCTTTAGAGCAAGAAGCACGCTCTTGCTTTCTAGAGTCTCTCATAAAGAGGAAAAGGTGAGTGTGCTCAGAACAAAAGAACTGTGTTTCCTACACAGAAGTACCATATCTAATTCTACTCTGTTTCTGAAACTGATACAAACAACAGGTCCTCTAACATCCAATGCTTTTCAGTTAAGAGCGAGAAATGTGTGAGCTTCGTGAACAATGTAGCTTCATTTGAGCTCAAAAGTGACTGCGTTTATCTGAAACGAAATCTTGCTTGTACGAAGACACAGAGCCAGGCATTTAACTCCGTTTCTGAAGGGAAACACACGGCACATTTCTTATCCATGAAACACACTCTGCTTTAGAGCAAGAAGCACGCTCTTGCTTTCTAGACTCTCTAATAAAGAGGGAAACTGGAGTGTGCTCAGAACAAAAGAACTGTGTTTCCTACACACAAGGAACATATCTAGTTCTACTCTCTTCTGAAACTGATACAAACAACAGGTTCTCTAACATCCAATGCTTTTCAGTTAAGAGCGAGAAATGTGTGAGCTTCGTGAACAATGTAGCTTTGTTTGAGCTCAAAAGTGACTGCGTTTATCTGAAACGAAGTCTTGCTTGTAGGAAGACACAGGCCCTGTCATTTAACACCTTTTCTGAAGGGAAACACATCACATTCCTCATCCATGAAACATACTCTTCTTTAGAGCAATAAGCATGCTCTTGCTTTCTAGACTCTCTAATACAGCAGGTAACATGAGTGTGCTCAGAACAAAAGAACTGTGTTTCCTACACACACGGACCATATCTAGTTCAACTCTGCTTCTGAAACTGACACAAACCACAGGTCCTCTAACATCCAATGCTTTTCATTTAAGAGTGAGAAACTTGTGAGCTTCGTGAACAATGTTGCTTCGTTTGAGCTCAAAAGTGACTGCGTTTACGTGAAAAGAAGTCTCGCATGTAGGAAGACACAGAGCCTGGCATCTAACTTCCTTTCTGAAGGGAAACACACAGCACAGTTCTCTTCCATGAAACACACTCTGCTTTACATAAAGAAGCACGCTCTTGCTTTCTAGACTCTCTAATACAGAGGGAAACATGGGTGTGCTAAGAACAAAAGAACTGTGTTTCCTACACACAAGGACCATATCTAGTTCAACTCTGTTTCTGAAACTGATACAAACCACAGGTCCTCTTACATCCAATGCTTTTCAGTTAAGAGCGAGAAACGTGTGAGCTTTGTGAACAATGTAGCTTCGTTTGAGCTGAAAAGTGACTGCGTTTATCTTAAACGAGGTCTTGCTTGTAGGAAGACACAGAGCCAGGCATTTAACTCCGTTTCTGAAGGGAAAATCACGGCACATTTCTTATCCATGAAACACACTCTGCTTTAGAGCAAGAAGCACGCTCTTGCTTTCTAGACTCTCTAATATACAGAGGGAAACGTGAGTGTGCTCAGAACAAAAGAACTGTGTTTCCTACACACAAGGACCATATCTAGTTCTACTCTGTTTCTGAAACTGATACAAACAACAGGTCCTCTAACATCCAATGCTTTTCAGTTAAGAGCGAGAAATGTGTGAGCTTCGTGAACAATGTAGATTCGTTTGAGCTCAAAAGGAACTGCGTTTATCTGAAACGAAGTCTTGCTTGTAGGAAGACACAGAGCCAATTATTTAACTCCGTTTCAGAAGGGAAACACACGGCACAGTTCTCATCCATGAAACACACTCTGCTTTAGAGCAAAAAGCACCCTCTTGCATTCTAGCCTCTCTAATACAGAGGGAAACGTGAGTGTGCTCAGAACAAAAGAACTGTGTTTCCTACACACGGACCATATCTAGTTCAACTCTGTTTCTGAAACTGATACAATACACAGGTCCTCTAACATCCAATGCTTTTCTGTTAAGAGCGAGAAACGTGTGAGCTTCGTGAACAATGTTGGTTCATTTGAGCTGAAAAGTGACTGCATTTACCTGAAACGAAGTCTTGCTTGTAGGAAGACACAGGCCCTGTCATTTAACAGCTTTTCTGAAGGGAAACACAGCACATTCCTCATCCATGAAACATACTCTTCTTTAGAGCAATAAGCATGCTCTTGCTTTCTAGACTCTCTAATACAGCAGGAAACGTGTGTGTGCTCAGAACAAAAGAACTGTGTTGTCTACACACACGGACCATATCTAGTTCAACTCTGTTTCTGAAACTGATACAAACCACAGGTCCTCTTACATCCAATGCTTTTCAGTTAAGAGCGAGAAACGTGTGAGCTTTGTGAACAATGTAGCTTCGTTTGAGCTGAAAAGTGACTGCGTTTATCTGAAACGAAGTCTTGCTTTTTGGAAGACACAGACCCTGCCATTTATCACCGTTTCTGAAGGGAAATACACAGCACAGTTCTCATCCATGAAACACACTCTGCTTTAGAGCAAGAAGCACGCATTTGCTTTGTAGAGTCTCTAATACAGAGGGAAACGTGAGTGTGCTCTGAATAAAAGAACTGTGTTTCCTACACACAAGGACCATATCTAGTTCAACTCTGCTTCTGAAACTGACACAAACCACAGGTCCTCTAACATCCAATGCTTTTCAGTTAAGAGCGAGAAACGTGTGAGCTTCATGAACAATGTAGCTTCCTTTAAGCTGTAAAGTGACTGCGTTTACGTGAAACGAAGTCTCGCTTGTAGGAAGACACAGAGCCTGGCATTTAACTCCCTTTCTGAAGGGAAACACACAGCACAGTTCTCATCCATGAAACACACTCTGCTTTAGAACAAGAAGCACGCTCTTGCTTTCTAGAGTCTCTCATAAAGAGGAAAAGGTGAGTGTGCTCAGAACAAAAGAACTGTGTTTCCTACACACAAGGACCATATCTAGTTCTACTCTGTTTCTGAAACTGATACAAACATCAGGTCCTCTAACATCCAATGCTTTTCAGTTAAGAGCGAGAAATGTGTGAGCTTCGTGAACAATGTAGCTTCATTTGAGCTCAAAAGTGACTGCGTTTATCAGAAACGAAGTCTTGCTTGTAGGAAGACACAGAGCCAGGCATTTAACTCCGTTTCTGAAGGGAAACACACAGCACAGTTCTCATCCATGAAACACACTCTGCTTTAGAGCAGGAAGCATGCTCTTGCTTTCTAGATTCTCTAATGCAGAGGGAAACGTGAGTGTGCTCAGAACAAAAGAAGTGTGTTCCCTACACACACGGACCATATCTAGTTCAACTCTGCTTCTGAAACTGATACAAACCACAGGTCCTCTAACATCCAATGCTTTTCACTTAAGAGCGAGAAACGTGTGAGCTTCATGAACAATGTAGCTTCTTTTGAGCTGCAAAGTGACTGCGTTTATCTGAAACGAAGTCTTGCTTGTAGGAAGACACAGAGCCAGGCATTTAACTCCGTTTCTGAAGGGAAACACACGGCACATTTCTCATCCATGAAACACACTATGCTTTAGAGCAAGAAGCACCCTCTTCCATTCTAGCCTCTCTAATACAGAGGGAAACGTGAGTGTGCTCAGAACAAAAGAACTGTGTTTCCTACACACACGGACCATATCTAGTTCAACTCTGTTTCTGAAACTGATACAAACCACAGGTCCTCTAACATCCAATGCTTTTCAGTTAAGAGCGAGAAACGTGTGAGCTTTGTGAACAATGTAGCTTCGTTTGAGCTGAAAAGTGACTGCGTTTATCTTAAACGAAGTCTTGCTTGTAGGAAGACACAGAGCCAGGCATTTCACTCCGTTTCTGAAGGGAAACACACAGCACATTTCTCATCCATGAAACACACTCTGCTTTAGAGCAAGAAGCACGCTCTTGCTTTCTAGAGTCTCTAATACACAGGTAAACATGAGTGTGCTCAGAACAAAAGAACTGTGTTCCCTACACACACGGACCATATCTACTTCAACTCTGGTTCTGAAACTGATACAAACCACAGGTCCTCTAACATCCAATGCTTTTCAGTGAAGAGCGAGAAACGTGTGAGCTTCATGAACAATGTAGCTTCTTTAGAGCTGTAAAGTGACTGCATTTATCTGAAACGAAGTCTTGCTTGTAGGAAGACACAGACCCTGCCATTTAACACCGTTTTTGAAGGGAAATACACAGCACAGTTCTCAACCATGAAACGCACTCTGCTTTAGAGCAAGAAGCACGCATTTGCTTTGTAGAGTCTCTAATACAGAGGGAAACGTGAGTGTGCTCTGAATAAAAGAACTGTGTTTCCTATACACACGGACCATATCTAGTTCAACTCTGCTTCTGAATCTGACACAAACCACAGGTCCTCTAACATCCAATGCTTTTCAGTTAAGAGCGAGAAACGTGTGAGCTTCATGAACAATGTAGCTTCGTTTACGCTGTAAAGTGACAGCGTTTACGTGAAACGAAGTCTCGCTTGTAGAAAGACACAGAGCCAGGCATTTAACTCCGTTTCTGAAGGTAAACACATGGCACATTTCTCATCCATGAAACACACTATGCTTTATCGCAAGAAGCACCCTCTTGCATTCTAGCCTCTCTAATACAGAGGGAAACGTGAGTGTGCTCAGAAAAAAAGAACTGTGTTTCCTACACACACGGACCATATCTAGTTCAACTCTGTTTCTGAAACTGATACAAACCACAGGTCCTCTAACATCCAATGCTTTTCAGTTAAGAGCGAGAAACGTTTGAGCTTCGTGAACAATGTTGGTTCATTTGAGCTGAAAAGTGACTGGTTTTATCTGAAACGAAGTCTTGCTTGTAGGAAGACACAGAGCCAGGCATTTAACTCCGTTTCTGAAGGGAAACACAAACCACCGTTCTCATCCACGAAACACACTCTGCTTTAGAGCAAGAAGCACGCTCTTGCTTTCTAGTGTCTCTCATAAAGAGGAAAAGGTGAGTGTGCTCAGAACAAAAGAACTGTGTTTCCTACACACAAGGACCATATCTAGTTCTACTCTGTTTCTGAAACTGATACAAACAACAGGTCCTCTAACATCCAATGCTTTTCAGTTAAGAGCGAGAAATGTGTGAGCTTTGTGAACAATGTAGCTTCATTTGAGCTCAAAAGTGACTGCGTTTATCAGAAACGAAGTCTTGCTTGTAGGAAGACACAGAGCCAGGCATTCAACTCCGTTTCTGAAGGGAAACACACGGCACATTTCTTATCCATGAAACACACTCTGCTTTAGAGCAAGAAGCACGTTCTTGGTTTCTAGACTCTCTAATATACAGAGGGAAACGTGAGTGTGCTCAGAACAAAAGAACTGTGTTTCCTACACACACGGACCATATCTAGTTCAACTCTGTTTCTGAAATTGATACAATACACAGGTCCTCTAACATCCAATGCTTTTCTGTTAAGAGCGAGAAACGTGTGAGCTTCGTGAACAATGTTGGTTCATTTGAGCTGAAAAGTGACTGCATTTACCTGAAACGAAGTCTTGCTTGTAGGAAGACACAGGCCCTGTCATTTAACACCTTTTCTGAAGGGAAACACAGCACATTCCTCATCCATGAAGCACACTCTTCTTTAGAGCAAGAAGCATGCTCTTGCTTTCTAGAGTCTCTAATGCAGAGGGAAACATGAGTGTGCTCAGAACAAAAGAACTGTGTTCCCTATACACACGGACCATATCTAGTTCAACTCTGCTTTTGAAACTGATACAAACCACAGGTCCTCTAACATCCAATGCTTTTCACTTAAGAGCGAGAAACGTGTGAGCTTCATGAACAATGTAGCTTCTTTTGAGCTGTAAAGTGACTGCGTTTATCTGAAACGAAGTATTGCTTCTTGGAAGACACAGAGCCAGGCATTTAACTAGGTTTATGAAGGGAAACACACGGCACATTTCTCATCCATGAAACACACTCTGCTTTAGAGCAAGAAGCACGCTCTTGGTTTCTAGACTCTCTAATACAGAGGGAAACGTGAGTGTGCTCAGAACAAAAGAACTGTGTTTCCTACACACACGGACCATATCTAGTTCAACTCTGCTTCTGAAACAGACACAAAAAACAGGTCCTCTAACATCCAATGCTTTTCACTTAAGAGCGAGTAACGTGTGAGCTTCGTGAACAATGTAGCTTCGTTTGAGCTGAAAAGTGACTGCTTTTATCTGAAACGAAGTCTTGCTTGTAGGAAGACACAGAGCCAGGCATTTAACTCCGTTTCTGAAGGGAAACACAAACCACCGTTCTCATCCACGAAACACAGTCTGCTTTAAGGGCAAGAAGCACGCTCTTGCTTTCTAGAGTCTCTCATAAAGAGGAAAAGGTGAGTGTGCTCAGAACAAAAGAACTGTGTTTCCTACACACAAGGACCATATCTAATTCTACTCTGTTTCTGAAACTGATACAAACAACAGGTCCTCAAAACATCCAATGCTTTTCAGTTAAGAGCGAGAAATGTGTGAGCTTCGTGAACAATGTAGCTTCATTTGAGCTCAAAAGTGACTGCATTTATCTGAAACAAAATCTTGCTTGTACGAAGACACAGAGCCAGGCATTTAACTCCGTTTCTGAAGGGAAACACACGGCACATTTCTTATCCATGAAACACACTCTGCTTTAGAGCAAGAAGCACGCTCTTGCTTTCTAGACTCTCTAATAAAGAGGGAAACCGGAGTGTGCTCAGAACAAAAGAACTGTGTTCCTACACACAAGGAACATATCTAGTTCTACTCTCTTTCTGAAACTGATACAAACAACAGGTTCTCTAACATCCAATGCTTTTCAGTTAAGAGCGAGAAATGTGTGAGCTTCGTGAACAATGTAGCTTTGTTTGAGCTCAAAAGTGACTGCGTTTATCTGAAACGAAGTCTTGCTTGTAGGAAGACACAGTGCCAGGCATTTAACTCCGTTTCTGAAGGGAAACACACGTTACATTTCTCATCCATGAAACACACTCTGCTTTAGAGCAAGAAGCATGCTCTTGGTTTCTAGACTCTCTAATACAGAGGGAAACATGAGTGTGCTCAGAACAAAAGAACTGTGTTTCCTACACACACGGACCATATCTAGTTCAACTCTGTTTCTGAAACTGATACAATACACAGGTCCTCTATCATCCAATGCTTTTCTGTTAAGAGCGAGAAACGTGTGAGCTTCGTGAACAATGTTGGGTCATTTGAGCTGAAAAGTGACTGCATTTACCTGAAACAAAGTCTTGCTTGTAGGAAGACACAGGCCCTGTCATTTAACACCTTTTCTGAAGGGAAACACATCACATTCCTCATCCATGAAACATACTCTTCTTTAGAGCAATAAGCATGCTCTTGCTTTCTAGACTCTCTAATACAGCAGGAAACATGAGTGTGCTCAGAACAAAAGAACTGTGTTTCCTACACACACGGACCATATCTAGTACAACTCTGCTTCTGAAACAGACACAAACCACAGGTCCTCTAACATCCAATGCTTTTCAGTTAAGAGTGAGAAACTTGTGAGCTTCATGAACAATGTAGCTTCGTTTGAGCTGTAAAGTGACTGTGATTACGTAAAACGAAGTCTCGCTTGTAGGAAGACACAGAGCCTGGCATTTAACTCCCTTTCTGAAGAGAAACACACAGCACCTTTCTCATCCATGAAACACACTCTGCTTTAGAGCAAGAAGCACGCTCTTTCTTTCTAGATTCTCTAATACAGAAGGAAACATGAGTGTGCTCAGAACAAAAGAACTGTGTTCCCTACACACACGGACCATATCTAGTTCAACTCTGTTTCTGAAACTGATACAAACCACAGGTCCTCTAACATCCAATGCTTTTCAGTTAAGAGCGAGAAACGTGTGAGCTTTGTGAACAATGTAGCTTCGTTTGAGCTGAAAAGTGACTGCGTTTATCTTAAACGAAGTCTTGCTTGTAGGAAGACACAGAGCCAGGCATTTCACTCCGTTTCTGAAGGGAAACACACAGCACATTTCTCATCCATGAAACACACTCTGCTTTAGAGCAAGAAGCACGCTCTTGCTTTCTAGAGTCTCTAATACACAGGTAAACATGAGTGTGCTCAGAACAAAAGAACTGTGTTCCCTACACACACGGACCATATCTAGTTCAACTCTGGTTCTGAAACTGATACAAACCACAGGTCCTCTAACATCCAATGCTTTTCAGTGAAGAGCGAGAAACGTGTGAGCTTCATGAACAATGTAGCTTCTTTAGAGCTGTAAAGTGACTGCATTTATCTGAAACGAAGTCTTGCTTGTAGGAAGACACAGACGCTGCCATTTAACACCGTTTTTGAAGGGAAATACACAGCACAGTTCTCAACCATGAAACGCACTCTGCTTTAGAGCAAGAAGCACGCATTTGCTTTGTAGAGTCTCTAATACAGAGGGAAACGTGAGTGTGCTCTGAATAAAAGAACTGTGTTTCCTATACACACGGACCATATCTAGTTCAACTCTGCTTCTGAATCTGACACAAACCACAGGTCCTCTAACATCCAATGCTTTTCAGTTAAGAGCGAGAAACGTGTGAGCTTCATGAACAATGTAGCTTCGTTTACGCTGTAAAGTGACAGCGTTTACGTGAAACGAAGTCTCGCTTGTAGAAAGACACAGAGCCAGGCATTTAACTCCGTTTCTGAAGGTAAACACATGGCACATTTCTCATCCATGAAACACACTATGCTTTATCGCAAGAAGCACCCTCTTGCATTCTAGCCTCTCTAATACAGAGGGAAACGTGAGTGTGCTCAGAAAAAAAGAACTGTGTTTCCTACACACACGGACCATATCTAGTTCAACTCTGTTTCTGAAACTGATACAAACCACAGGTCCTCTAACATCCAATGCTTTTCAGTTAAGAGCGAGAAACGTTTGAGCTTCGTGAACAATGTTGGTTCATTTGAGCTGAAAAGTGACTGGTTTTATCTGAAACGAAGTCTTGCTTGTAGGAAGACACAGAGCCAGGCATTTAACTCCGTTTCTGAAGGGAAACACAAACCACCGTTCTCATCCACGAAACACACTCTGCTTTAGAGCAAGAAGCACGCTCTTGCTTTCTAGTGTCTCTCATAAAGAGGAAAAGGTGAGTGTGCTCAGAACAAAAGAACTGTGTTTCCTACACACAAGGACCATATCTAGTTCTACTCTGTTTCTGAAACTGATACAAACAACAGGTCCTCTAACATCCAATGCTTTTCAGTTAAGAGCGAGAAATGTGTGAGCTTTGTGAACAATGTAGCTTCATTTGAGCTCAAAAGTGACTGCGTTTATCAGAAACGAAGTCTTGCTTGTAGGAAGACACAGAGCCAGGCATTCAACTCCGTTTCTGAAGGGAAACACACGGCACATTTCTTATCCATGAAACACACTCTGCTTTAGAGCAAGAAGCACGTTCTTGGTTTCTAGACTCTCTAATATACAGAGGGAAACGTGAGTGTGCTCAGAACAAAAGAACTGTGTTTCCTACACACACGGACCATATCTAGTTCAACTCTGTTTCTGAAATTGATACAATACACAGGTCCTCTAACATCCAATGCTTTTCTGTTAAGAGCGAGAAACGTGTGAGCTTCGTGAACAATGTTGGTTCATTTGAGCTGAAAAGTGACTGCATTTACCTGAAACGAAGTCTTGCTTGTAGGAAGACACAGGCCCTGTCATTTAACACCTTTTCTGAAGGGAAACACAGCACATTCCTCATCCATGAAGCACACTCTTCTTTAGAGCAAGAAGCATGCTCTTGCTTTCTAGAGTCTCTAATGCAGAGGGAAACATGAGTGTGCTCAGAACAAAAGAACTGTGTTCCCTATACACACGGACCATATCTAGTTCAACTCTGCTTTTGAAACTGATACAAACCACAGGTCCTCTAACATCCAATGCTTTTCACTTAAGAGCGAGAAACGTGTGAGCTTCATGAACAATGTAGCTTCTTTTGAGCTGTAAAGTGACTGCGTTTATCTGAAACGAAGTATTGCTTCTAGGAAGACACAGAGCCAGGCATTTAACTAGGTTTATGAAGGGAAACACACGGCACATTTCTCATCCATGAAACACACTCTGCTTTAGAGCAAGAAGCACGCTCTTGGTTTCTAGACTCTCTAATACAGAGGGAAACGTGAGTGTGCTCAGAACAAAAGAACTGTGTTTCCTACACACACGGACCATATCTAGTTCAACTCTGCTTCTGAAACAGACACAAAAAACAGGTCCTCTAACATCCAATGCTTTTCACTTAAGAGCGAGTAACGTGTGAGCTTCGTGAACAATGTAGCTTCGTTTGAGCTGAAAAGTGACTGCTTTTATCTGAAACGAAGTCTTGCTTGTAGGAAGACACAGAGCCAGGCATTTAACTCCGTTTCTGAAGGGAAACACAAACCACCGTTCTCATCCACGAAACACAGTCTGCTTTAAGGGCAAGAAGCACGCTCTTGCTTTCTAGAGTCTCTCATAAAGAGGAAAAGGTGAGTGTGCTCAGAACAAAAGAACTGTGTTTCCTACACACAAGGACCATATCTAATTCTACTCTGTTTCTGAAACTGATACAAACAACAGGTCCTCTAACATCCAATGCTTTTCAGTTAAGAGCGAGAAATGTGTGAGCTTCGTGAACAATGTAGCTTCATTTGAGCTCAAAAGTGACTGCATTTATCTGAAACGAAATCTTGCTTGTACGAAGACACAGAGCCAGGCATTTAACTCCGTTTCTGAAGGGAAACACACGGCACATTTCTTATCCATGAAACACACTCTGCTTTAGAGCAAGAAGCACGCTCTTGCTTTCTAGACTCTCTAATAAAGAGGGAAACCGGAGTGTGCTCAGAACAAAAGAACTGTGTTTCCTACACACAAGGAACATATCTAGTTCTACTCTCTTTCTGAAACTGATACAAACAACAGGTTCTCTAACATCCAATGCTTTTCAGTTAAGAGCGAGAAATGTGTGAGCTTCGTGAACAATGTAGCTTCGTTTGAGCTGTAAAGTGACTGTGATTACGTAAAACGAAGTCTCCCTTGTAGGAAGACACAGAGCCTGGCATTTAACTCCCTTTCTGAAGGGAAACACACAGCACCTTTCTCATCCATGAAACACACTCTGCTTTAGAGC
This sequence comes from Onychomys leucogaster, assembly GCA_949786385.1. Lineage (NCBI taxonomy): Eukaryota > Metazoa > Chordata > Mammalia > Rodentia > Cricetidae > Onychomys > Onychomys leucogaster. Next base: position 43,479,911 of record OX460418.1, on the reverse strand, counting down.
AAGAAGCACGCTCTTTCTTTCTAGATTCTCTAATACAGAAGGAAACATGAGTGTGCTCAGAACAAAAGAACTGTGTTCCCTACACACACGGACCATATCTAGTTCAACTCTTCTTCTGAAACTTATATAAACCACAGGTCCTCTAACATCCAATGCTTTTCAGTTAAGAGTGAGAAACCTGTGAGCTTTGTGAACAATGTAGCTTCGTTTGAGCTAAGAAGTGCCGGCGTTTACGTGAAACGAAGTCTTGCTTGTAGGAAGACACAGAGCCTGGCATTTAACTCTGTTTCTGAAGGGAAACACAGGGCAGAGTTCTCATTCATGAAACACACTCTGCTTTAGAGCAAGAAGCACGCTCTTGTTTCTAGAGTCTCTAATACAGAGGGAAACATGAGTGTGCTCACAAAAAAAGAACTGTTTTTCATACACACACTGACCATATCTAGTTCAACTCTGTTTCTGAAACTGATACAAACCACAGGTCCTCTAACATCCAATGCTTTTCAGTTAAGAGTGAGAAACGTGTGAGCTTCATGAACTATGTAGATTCGTTTGAGCTGAAAAGTGACTGTGTTTATCTGAAACGAAATCTTGCTTGTAGGAAGACACAGAGCCGGGCATTTAACTCCGTTTCTGAAGGGAAACACACAGCACAGTTCTCATACATGAAACACACTCTACTTTACATACAGAAGCATGCTCTTGCTTTCTATTCTCTCTAATACAGAGGGAAACATGAGTGTGCTCAGAACAAAAGAACTGTGTTTCCTACACACAAGGACCATATCTAGTTCAACTCTGTTTCTGAAACTGATACAAACCACAGGTCTTCTAACATCCAATGCTTTTCAGTTAAGAGCGAGAAACGTGTGAGCTTCGTGAACAATTTAGGTTCGTTTGAGCTGAAAAGTGACTGCGTTTACGTGAAATGATGTCTCGCTTATAGGAAGACACAGACCCTTATATTTAACTCCCTTTCTGAAGGGAAACACACAGCATAGTTCTCATCCATGAAACACACTCTGCTTTAGATAAAGAAGCACGCTCTTGCTTTCTAGACTCTCTAATACAGAGGGAAACATGAGTGTGCTCAGAACAAAAGAACTGTGTTTCCTAAACACAAGGACCATATCTAGTTCAACTCTGCTTCTGAAACTGATACAAACCACAGATCCTCTAACATGCAATGCTTTTCAGTTAAGAGCGAGAAACGTGTGAGCTTTGTGAACAATGTAGCTTCGTTTGAGCTGAACAGTGACTGTGTTTATCTGAAACGAAGTCTTGCTTGTAGGAAGACACAGAGCCTGGCATTTAACTCCGTTTCTGAAGGGAAACACACAGCACATTTCTCAGCCATGAAACACACTCTGCTTTAGAGCAAGAAGCATGCTCTTGCTTTATTGAGTCTCTCATAGAGAGGGAAACGTGAGTGTGCTCAGAACAAAGAACTGTGTCTCCTACACACGGACCATATCTAATTAAACTCTGCTTCTGAAACTGATACAAACCACAGGTCCTCTAACATCCAATGCTTTTCAGTTAAGAGCGAGAAACGTGTGAGCTTCATGAACAATGTAGCTTCTTTTGAGCTGTAAAGTGACTGCGTTTATCTGAAACGAAGTCTTGCTTGTAGGAAGACACAGACCCTGCCATTTAATACCATTTCTGAAGGGAAATACACAGCACAGTTCTCATCCATGAAACACACTCTGCTTTAGAGCCAGAAGCATGCATTTGCTTTGTAGAGTCTCTAATACAGAGGGAAACGTGAGTGTGCTTGGAACAAAAGAACTGTGTTTCCTACACACAAGGACCATATCTAGTTCAACTCTGTTTCTGAAACTGATACAAACCACAGGTCCTCTAACATCCAATGCTTTTCAGTTAAGAGCGAGAAACGTGTGAGCTTCGTGAACAATTTAGGTTCGTTTGAGATGAAAAGTGACTGCGTTTACGTGAAACGATGTCTCGCTTATAGGAAGACACAGAGCCTGGCATTAAACTCCCTTTCTGAAGGGAAACACACAGCACAGTTCTCATCCATGAAACACACTCTGCTTTAGAGCAAGAAGCATGCTCTTGCTTTATAGAGTCTCTCATACAGAGGGAAACGTGAGTGAGCTCAGAACAAAAGAACTGTGTCTCCTACACACGGACCATATCTAATTCAACTCTGCTTCTGAAACTGATACAAACCACAGGTCCTCTAACATCCAATGGTTTTCAGTTAAGAGCGAGAAACTTGTGAGCTTCATGAACAACATAGCTTCTTTTGAGCTGTAAAGTGACTGCGTTTATGTGAAACAAAGTCTTGCTTCTAGGAAGACACAGAGCCTGGCATTTCACTCCGTTTCTGAAGGGAAACACACAGCACAGTTCTCATCCATGAAACACACTCTGCTTTAGATAAAGAAGCACTCTCTTGCTTTCTAGACTCTCTAATACAGAGGGAAACATGAGTGTGCTCAGAACAAAAGAACTGTGTTTCCTACACACACGGACCATATCTAGTTCAACTCTGTTTCTGAAACTGATACAAACCACAGGTCCTCTAACATCCAATGCTTTTCAGTTAAGAGTGAGAAACGTGTGAGCTTCGTGAACAATTTAGCTTCGATTGAGCTGAAAAGTGACTGCGTTTACGTGAAACGAAGTCTCGCTTATAAGAAGACACAGAGCCTGGCATTTAACTCCCTTTCTGAAGGGAAACACACAGCACAGTTTTCATCCATGAAACACACTCTGCTTTAGATAAAGAAGCACGCTCTTGCTTTCTAGACTCTCTAATACAGAGGGAAACATGAGTGTGCTCAGAACAAAAGAACTGTGTTTCCTACACACACGGACCATATCGAGTTTAACTCTGTTTCTGAAACTGATACAAACCACAGGTCCTCTAACATCCAATGCTTTTCAGTTAAGAGCCAGAAACGTGTGAGCTTCATGAACAATGTAGCTTCGTTTGTGCTGAAAAGTGACTGTGTTTATCTGAAACGAAGTCTTGCTTGTAGGAAGACACACACCCGGCCATTTAACACTGTTTCTGAAGGGAAACACACAGCACAGTCCTCATCCATGAAACACACTCTGCTTTAGAACAAAAATCATGCTCTTGCTTTCTAGACTCTCTAATACAGAGGGAAACGTGAGTGTGCTCAGAACAAAAGAACTGTGTTTCCTACACCCACGGACCATATCGAGTTTAACTCTGTTTCTGAAACTGATACAAACCACAGGTCCTCTAACATCCAATGCTATTCATTTAAGAGTGAGAACCCTGTGAGCTTTGTGAACAATGTAGCTTCATTTGAGCTAAAAAGTGCCGGCGTTTACGTGAAACGAAATCTTGCTTGTAGGAAGACACAGAGCCTGGCATTTAATCTGTTTCTGAAGGGAAACACATGGCAGAGTTTTCATCCATGAAACACACTCTGCTTTAGAGCAAGAAGCACGCTCTTGTTTCTAGAGTCTCTAATACAGAGGGAAACATGAGTGTTCTCACAACAAAAGAACTGTTTTTCCTACACACACGGACCATATCTAGTTCAACTCTGTTTCTGAAACTGATACAAACCACAGGTCCTCTAACATCCAATGCTTTTCAGTTAAGAGTGAGAAACGTGTGAGCTTCGTGAACTATGTAGATTCGTTTGAGCTGAAAAGTGACTGCGTTTATCTGAAACGAAGTCTTGCTTGTAGGAAGACACAGAGCCGGGAATTTAACTCCGTTTCTGAAGGGAAACACACAGCATAGTTTTCATCCATGAAACACACTCTGCTTTAGATAAAGAAGCACGCTCTTGCTTTCTAGACTCTCTAATACAGAGGGAAACATGAGTGTTCTCAGAACAAAAGAACTGTGTTTCCTACACACACGGACCTTATCGAGTTTAACTCTGTTTCTGAAACTGATACAAACCACAGGTCCTCTAACATCCAATGCTTTTCAGTTAAGAGCGAGAAACGTGTGAGCTTTGTGAACAATGTAGCTTCGTTTGAGGTGAAAAGTTACTGCGTTTATCTGAAACGAAGTCTTGCTTGTAGGAAGACACAGAGACAGGCATTTAACTCCGTTTCTGAAGGGAAACACACAGCACATTTCTCATCCATGAAACACACTCTGCTTTAGAGCAAGAAGCACGCTCTTACTTTCTAGAGTCTCTAATACAGAGGGAAACATGAGTGTGCTCAGAACAAAAGAACTGTGTTCCCTACACACAGGGACCATATCTAGTTCAACTCTGCTTCTGAAACTGATACAAACCACAGGTCCACTAACATCCAATGCTTTTCAGTTAAGAGCGAGAAACGTGTGAGCTTCATGAACAATGTAGCTTCTTTTGAGCAGAAAAGTGACTTCGTTTATCTGAAACGAAGTCTTGGTTGTAGGAAGACACACACCCGGCCATTTAACACTATTTCTGAAGGGAAAGACTCAGCACACTCCTCATCCATGAAACACACTCTGCTTTAGAACAAAAAGCATGCTCTTGCTTTCTAGACTCTCTAATACAGAGGGAAACCTGAGTGTGCTCAGAACAAAAGAACTGTGTTTCCTACACCCACGGACCACATCGAGTTTAACTCTGTTTCTGAAACTGATACAAACCACAGGTCCTCTAACATCCAATGCTATTCATTTAAGAGTGAGAAACCTGTGAGCTTTGTGAACAATGTAGCTTCGTTTGAGCTAAAAAGTGCCGGCGTTTACGTGAAACGAAATCTTGCTTGTAGGAAGACACAGAGCCTGGCATTTAACTCTGTTTCTGAAGGGAAACACAGGGCAGAGTTCTCATCCATGAAACACACTCTGCTTTAGAGCAAGAAGCACGCTCTTGTTTCTAGAGTCTCTAATACAGAGGGAAACATGAGTGTGCTCACAACAAAACTGTTTTTCCTACACACACGGACCATATCTAGTTCAACTCTGTTTCTGAAACTGATACAAACCACAGGTCCTCTACATCCAATGCTTTTCAGTTAAGAGTGAGAGATGTGTGAGCTTCGTGAACTATGTAGCTTCGTTTGAGCTGAAAAGTGACTGCGTTTATCTGAAACGAAGTCTTGCTTGTAGGAAGACACAGAGCCAGGCATTTAACTCCGTTTCTGAAGGGAAACACACAGTACAGTTCTCATACATGAAACACACTCTGCTTTACATAAAGAAGCACGCTCTTGCTTTATAGACTCTCTAATACAGAGGGAAACATGAGCGTGCTCAGAACAAAAGAACTGTGTTTCCTACACACACGGACCATATCGAGTTTAACTCTGTTTCTGAGACTGATACAAACCACAGGTCCTCTAACATCCAATGCTTTTCAGTTAAGAGCGAGAAACGTGTGAGCTTTGTGAACAATGTAGCTTCGTTTGAGCTGAAAAGTTACTGCGTTTATCTGAAACGAAGTCTTGCTTGTAGGAAGACACAGAGCCAGGCATTTAACTCCGTTTCTGAAGGGAAACACACAGCACATTTCTCATCCATGAAACACACTCTGCTTTAGAGCAAGAAGCACGCTCTTGCTTTCTAGAGTCTCTAATACAGAGGGAAACATGAGTGTGCTCAGAACAAAGGAACTGTGTTCCCTACACACTACGGACCATATCTAGTTCAACTCTGCTTCTGAAACTGATACAAACCACAGGTCCTCTAACATCCAATGCTTTTCAGTTAAGAGCGAGAAACGTGTGAGCTTCATGAACAATGTAGCTTCTTTTGAGCAGAAAAGTGACTGCGTTTATCTGAAACGAAGTCTTGGTTGTAGGAAGACACACACCCGGCCATTTAACACTGTTTCTGAAGGGAAACACACAGCACACTCCTCATCCATGAAACACACTCTGCTTTAGAACAAAAAGCATGCTCTTGCTTTCTAGACTCTCTAATACAGAGGGAAACGTGAGTGTGCTCAGACCAAAGAACTGTGTTTCCTACACCCACGGACCACATCGAGTTTAACTCTGTTTCTGAAACTGATACAAACCACAGGTCCTCTAACATCCAATGCTATTCATTTAAGAGTGAGAAACCTGTGAGCTTTGTGAACAATGTAGCTTCGTTTGAGCTAAAAAGTGCCGGCGTTTACATGAAACGAAGTCTTGCTTGTAGGAAGACACAGAGCCTGGCATTTCACTCTGTTTCTGAAGGAAAACACAGGGCAGAGTTCTCATCCATGAAACACACTCTGCTTTAGAGCAAGAAGCACGCTCTTGTTTATAGAGTCTCTAATACAGAGGGAAACATGAGTGTGCTCACAACAAAACTGTTTTTCCTACACACACGGACCATATCTAGTTCAACTCTGTTTCTGAAACTGATACAAACCACAGGTCCTCTAACATCCAATGCTTTTCAGTTAAGAGTGAGAAACGTGTGAGCTTCGTGAACTATGTAGCTTCGTTTGAGCTGAAAAGTGACTGCGTTTATCTGAAACGAAGTCTTGCTTGTAGGAAGACACAGAGTCGGGCATTTAACTCCGTTTCTGAAGGGAAACACACAGAAAAGTTCTCATACATGAAACACACTCTGCTTTACATAAAGAAGCACGCTCTTGCTTTCTAGACTCTCTGATACAGAGGGAAACATGAGTGTGCTCAGAAGAAAAGAACTGTGTTTCCTACACACACGGACCATATCGAGTTTAACTCTGTTTCTGAAACTGATACACACCACAGGTCCTCTAACATCCAATGCTTTTCAGTTAAGAGCTAGAAACCTGTGAACTTCGTGAACAATGTAGCTTCATTTGAGCTGAACAGTGACTGCGTTTATCTGAAACGAAGTCTTGCTTGTAGGAAGACACACACCCGGCCATTTAACACTGTTTCTGAAGGGAAACACACAGCACAGTCCTCATCCATGAAACACACTCTGCTTTAGAACAAAAAGCATGCTCTTGCTTTCTAGACTCTCTAATACAGAGGTAAACGTGAGTGTGCTCAGAACAAAAGAACTGTGTTTCCTACACCCACGGACCATATCGAGTTTAACTCTGTTTCTGAAACTGATACAAACCACAGGTCCTCTAACATCCAATGCTATTCATTTAAGAGTGAGAAACCTGTGAGCTTTGTGAACAATGTAGCTTCGTTTGAGCTAAAAAGTGCCAGCGTTTACGTGAAACGAAGTCTTGCTTGTAGGAAGACACAGAGCCTGGCATTTAACTCTGTTTCTGAAGGGAAACACAGGGCAGAGTTCTCATCCATGAAACACACTCAGCTTTAGAGCAAGAAGCACGCTCTTGCTTATAGAGTCTCTCATACAGAAGGAAACGTGAGTGTGCTCAGAACAAAAGAACTGTGTCTGCTACACACGGACCATACCTAATTCAACTCTGCTTCTGAAACTGATACAAACCACAGGTCCTCTAACATCCAATGCTTTTCAGTTAAGAGCGAGAAACGTGTGAGCTTTGTGAACAATGTAGCTTCGTTTGAGCTGAAAAGTTACTGCGTTTATCTGAAACGAAGTCTTGCTTGTAGGAAGACACAGAGCCAGGCATTTAACTCCGTTTCTGAAGGGAAACACACAGCACAGTTCTAATCCATGAAACACTCTCTGCTTTACATAAAGAAGCACGCTCTGGCTTCCTAGACTCTCTAATACAGAGGGAAACATGAGTGTGCTAAGAACAAAAGAAGTGTGTTTCCTACACACAAGGACCATATCTAGTTCAACTCTGTTTCTGAAACTGATACAAACCACAGGTCCTCTTACATCCAATGCTTTTCAGTTTAGAGCGAGAATTGTGTGAGCTTTGTGAACAATGTAGCTTCGTTTGAGCTGAAAAGTGACTGCGTTTATCTGAAACGAAGTCTTGCTTTTTGGAAGACACAGACCCTGCCATTTAACACCGTTTCTGAAGGGAAATACACAGCACAGTTCTCATCCATGAAACACACTCTGCTTTAGAGCAAGAAGCACGCATTTGCTTTGTAGAGTCTCTAATACAGAGGGAAACGTGAGTGTGCTCTGAATAAAAGAACTGTGTTTCCCACACACAAGGACCATATCTAGTTCAACTCTGCTTCTGAAACTGACACAAACCACAGGTCCTCTAACATCCAATGCTTTTCAGTTAAGAGCGAGAAACGTGTGAGCTTCATGAACAATGTAGCTTCCTTTAAGCTGTAAAGTGACTGCGTTTACGTGAAACGAAGTCTCGCTTGTAGGAAGACACAGAGCCTGGCATTTAACTCCCTTTCTGAAGGGAAACACACAGCACAGTTCTCATCCATGAAACACACTCTGCTTTAGAGCAAGAAGCACGCTCTTGCTTTCTAGAGTCTCTCATAAAGAGGAAAAGGTGAGTGTGCTCAGAACAAAAGAACTGTGTTTCCTACACACAAGGACCATATCTAGTTCTACTCTGTTTCTGAAACTGATACAAACAACAGGTCCTCTAACATCCAATGCTTTTCAGTTAAGAGCGAGAAATGTGTGAGCTTCGTGAACAATGTAGCTTCATTTGAGCTCAAAAGTGACTGCGTTTATCAGAAACGAAGTCTTGCTTGTAGGAAGACACAGAGCCAGGCATTTAACTCCGTTTCTGAAGGGAAACACACAGCACAGTTCTCATCCATGAAACACACTCTGCTTTAGAGCAGGAAGCATGCTCTTGCTTTCTAGAGTCTCTAATGCAGAGGGAAACATGAGTGTGCTCAGAACAAAAGAAGTGTGTTCCCTACACACAGGGACCATATCTAGTTCAACTCTGCTTCTGAAACTGATACAAACCACAGGTACTCTAACATCCAATGCTTTTCACTTAAGAGCGAGAAACGTGTGAGCTTCATGAACAATGTAGCTTCTTTTGAGCTGCAAAGTGACTGCGTTTATCTGAAACGAAGTCTTGCTTGTAGGAAGACACAGAGCCAAGCATTTAACTCCGTTTCTGAAGGGAAACACACGGCACATTTCTCATCCATGAAACACACTATGCTTTAGAGCAAGAAGCACCCTCTTCCATTCTAGCCTCTCTAATACAGAGGGAAACGTGAGTGTGCTCAGAACAAAAGAACTGTGTTTCCTACACACACGGACCATATCTAGTTCAACTCTGTTTCTGAAACTGATACAAACCACAGGTCCTCTAACATCCAATGCTTTTCAGTTAAGAGCGAGAAACGTGTGAGCTTTGTGAACAATGTAGCTTCGTTTGAGCTGAAAAGTGACTGCGTTTATCTTAAACGAAGTCTTGCTTGTAGGAAGACACAGAGCCAGGCATTTCACTCCGTTTCTGAAGGGAAACACACAGCACATTTCTCATCCATGAAACACACTCTGCTTTAGAGCAAGAAGCACGCTCTTGCTTTCTAGAGTCTCTAATACACAGGTAAACATGAGTGTGCTCAGAACAAAAGAACTGTGTTCCCTACACACACGGACCATATCTAGTTCAACTCTGGTTCTGAAACTGATGCAAACCACAGGTCCTCTAACATCCAATGCTTTTCAGTGAAGAGCGAGAAACGTGTGAGCTTCATGAACAATGTAGCTTCTTTAGAGCTGTAAAGTGACTGCATTTATCTGAAACGAAGTCTTGCTTGTAGGAAGACACAGACCCTGCCATTTAACACCGTTTCTGAAGGGAAATACACAGCACAGTTCTCAACCATGAAACGCACTCTGCTTTAGAGCAAGAAGCACGCATTTGCTTTGTAGAGTCTCTAATACAGAGGGAAACGTGAGTGTGCTCTGAATAAAAGAACTGTGTTTCCTATACACACGGACCATATCTAGTTCAACTCTGCTTCTGAATCTGACACAAACCACAGGTCCTCTAACATCCAATGCTTTTCAGTTAAGAGCGAGAAACGTGTGAGCTTCATGAACAATGTAGCTTCGTTTACGCTGTAAAGTGACAGCGTTTACGTGAAACGAAGTCTCGCTTGTAGAAAGACACAGAGCCAGGCATTTAACTCCGTTTCTGAAGGTAAACACACGGCACATTTCTCATCCATGAAACACACTATGCTTTATCGCAAGAAGCACCCTCTTGCATTCTAGCCTCTCTAATACAGAGGGAAACGTGAGTGTGCTCAGAAAAAAAGAACTGTGTTTCCTACACACACGGACCATATCTAGTTCAACTCTGTTTCTGAAACTGATACAAACCACAGGTCCTCTAACATCCAATGCTTTTCAGTTAAGAGCGAGAAACGTGTGAGCTTCGTGAACAATGTTGGTTCATTTGAGCTGCAAAGTGACTGGTTTTATCTGAAACGAAGTCTTGCTTGTAGGAAGACACAGAGCCAGGCATTTAACTCCGTTTCTGAAGGGAAACACACGGCACATTTCTTATCCATGAAACACACTCTGCTTTAGAGCAAGAAGCACGTTCTTGGTTTCTAGACTCTCTAATATACAGAGGGAAACGTGAGTGTGCTCAGAACAAAAGAACTGTGTTTCCTACACACACGGACCATATCTAGTTCAACTCTGTTTCTGAAACTGATACAATACATAGGTCCTCTAACATCCAATGCTTTTCTGTTAAGAGCGAGAAACGTGTGAGCATCGTGAACAATGTTGGTTCATTTGAGCTGAAAAGTGACTGCATTTACCTGAAACGAAGTCTTGCTTGTAGGAAGACACAGGCCCTGTCATTTAACACCTTTTCTGAAGGGAAACACAGCACATTCCTCATCCATGAAGCACACTCTTCTTTAGAGCAAGAAGCATGCTCTTGCTTTCTAGAGTCTCTAATGCAGAGGGAAACATGAGTGTGCTCAGAACAAAAGAACTGTGTTCCCTATACACACGGACCATATCTAGTTCAACTCTGCTTTTGAAACTGATACAAACCACAGGTCCTCTAACATCCAATGCTTTTCACTTAAGAGCGAGAAACGTGTGAGCTTCATGAACAATGTAGCTTCTTTTGAGCTGTAAAGTGACTGCGTTTATCTGAAACGAAGTATTGCTTCTAGGAAGACACAGAGCCAGGCATTTAACTAGGTTTATGAAGGGAAACACACGGCACATTTCTCATCCATGAAACACACTCTGCTTTAGAGCAAGAAGCACGCTCTTGGTTTCTAGACTCTCTAATACAGAGGGAAACGTGAGTGTGCTCAGAACAAAAGAACTGTGTTTCCTACACACACGGACCATATCTAGTTCAACTCTGCTTCTGAAACAGACACAAAAAACAGGTCCTCTAACATCCAATGCTTTTCACTTAAGAGCGAGTAACGTGTGAGCTTCGTGAACAATGTAGCTTCGTTTGAGCTGAAAAGTGACTGCTTTTATCTGAAACGAAGTCTTGCTTGTAGGAAGACACAGAGCCAGGCATTTAACTCCGTTTCTGAAGGGAAACACAAACCACCGTTCTCATCGACGAAACACACTCTGCTTTAGAGCAAGAAGCACGCTCTTGCTTTCTAGAGTCTCTCATAAAGAGGAAAAGGTGAGTGTGCTCAGAACAAAAGAACTGTGTTTCCTACACACAAGGACCATATCTAATTCTACTCTGTTTCTGAAACTGATACAAACAACAGGTCCTCTAACATCCAATGCTTTTCAGTTAAGAGCAAGAAATGTGTGAGCTTCGTGAACAATGTAGCTTCATTTGAGCTCAAAAGTGACTGCGTTTATCTGAAACGAAATCTTGCTTGTACGAAGACACAGAGCCAGGCATTTAACTCCGTTTCTGAAGGGAAACACACGGCACATTTCTTATCCATGAAACACACTCTGCTTTAGAGCAAGAAGCACGCTCTTGCTTTCTAGACTCTCTAATAAAGAGGGAAACCGGAGTGTGCTCAGAACAAAAGAACTGTGTTTCCTACACACAAGGAACATATCTAGTTCTACTCTCTTTCTGAAACTGATACAAACAACAGGTTCTCTAACATCCAATGCTTTTCAGTTAAGAGCGAGAAATGTGTGAGCTTCGTGAACAATGTAGCTTTGTTTGAGCTCAAAAGTGACTGCGTTTATCTGAAACGAAATCTTGCTTGTAGGAAGACACAGTGCCAGGCATTTAACTCCGTTTCTGAAGGGAAACACACGGCACATTTCTCATCCATGAAACACACTCTGCTTTAGAGCAAGAAGCATGCTCTTGGTTTCTAGACTCTCTAATACAGAGGGAAACATGAGTGTGCTCAGAACAAAAGAACTGTGTTTCCTACACACACGGACCATATCTAGTTCAACTCTGTTTCTGAAACTGATACAATACACAGGTCCTCTATCATCCAATGCTTTTCTGTTAAGAGCGAGAAACGTGTGAGCTTCGTGAACAATGTTGGGTCATTTGAGCTGAAAAGTGACTGCATTTACCTGAAACAAAGTCTTGCTTGTAGGAAGACACAGGCCCTGTCATTTAACACCTTTTCTGAAGGGAAACACATCACATTCCTCATCCATGAAACATACTCTTCTTTAGAGCAATAAGCATGCTCTTGCTTTCTAGACTCTCTAATACAGCAGGAAACGTGAGTGTGCTCAGAACAAAAGAACTGTGTTTCCTACACACACGGACCATATCTAGTTCAACTCTGCTTCTGAAACAGACACAAACCACAGGTCCTCTAACATCCAATGCTTTTCAGTTAAGAGTGAGAAACTTGTGAGCTTCATGAACAATGTAGCTTCGTTTGAGCTGTAAAGTGACTGTGATTACGTAAAACGAAGTCTCGCTTGTAGGAAGACACAGAGCCTGGCATTTAACTCTCTTTCTGAAGGGAAACACACAGCACTTTCTCATCCATGAAACACACTCTGCTTTAGAGCAAGAAGCACGCTCTTTCTTTCTAGATTCTCTAATACAGAGGGAAACATGAGTGTGCTCAGAACAAAAGAACTGTGTTCCCTACACACACGGACCATATCTAGTTCAACTCTTCTTCTGAAACTGATATAAACCACAGGTCCTCTAACATCCAATGCTTTTCAGTTAAGAGTGAGAAACCTGTGAGCTTTGTGAACAATGTAGCTTCGTTTGAGCTAAGAAGTGCCGGCGTTTACGTGAAACGAAGTCTTGCTTGTAGGAAGACACAGAGCCTGGCATTTAACTCTGTTTCTGAAGGGAAACACAGGGCAGAGTTCTCATTCATGAAACACACTCTGCTTTAGAGCAAGAAGCACGCTCTTGTTTCTAGAGTCTCTAATACAGAGGGAAACGTGAGTGTGCTCAGAACAAAAGAACTGTGTTTCCTACACCCACGGACCATATCGAGTTTAACTCTGTTTCTGAAACTGATACAAACCACAGGTCCTCTAACATCCAATGCTATTCATTTAAGAGTGAGAACCCTGTGAGCTTTGTGAACAATGTAGCTTCATTTGAGCTAAAAAGTGCCGGCGTTTACGTGAAACGAAATCTTGCTTGTAGGAAGACACAGAGCCTGGCATTTAATCTGTTTCTGAAGGGAAACACATGGCAGAGTTCTCATCCATGAAACACACTCTGCTTTAGAGCAAGAAACACGCTCTTGTTTCTAGAGTCTCTAATACAGAGGGAATCATGAGTGTTCTCACAACAAAAGAACTGTTTTTCCTACACACACGGACCATATCTAGTTCAACTCTGTTTCTGAAACTGATACAAACCACAGGTCCTCTAACATCCAATGCTTTTCAGTTAAGAGTGAGAAACGTGTGAGCTTCATGAACTATGTAGATTCGTTTGAGCTGAAAAGTGACTGCGTTTATCTGAAACGAAGTCTTGCTTGTAGGAAGACACAGAGCCGGGAATTTAACTCCGTTTCTGAAGGGAAACACACAGCACAGTTCTCATACATGAAACACACTCTGCTTTACATAAAGAAGCTCGCTCTTGCTTTCTAGACTCTCTAATACAGAGGGAAACATGAGCGTGCTCAGAACAAAAGAACTGTGTTTCCTACACACACGGACCATATCTAGTTCAACTCTACTTCTGAAACTGATACAAACCACAGGTCCTCTAACATGCAATGCTTTTCAGTTAAGAGCGAGAAACGTGTGAGCTTCGTGAACAATTTAGGTTCGTTTGAGCTGAAAAGTGACTGCGTTTACGTGAAATGATGTCTCGCTTATAGGAAGACACAGACCCTGGCATTTAACTCCCTTTCTGAAGGGAAACACACAGCATAGTTCTCATCCATGAAACACACTCTGCTTTAGATGAAGAAGCACGCTCTTGCTTTCTAGACTCTCTAATACAGAGGGAAACATGAGTGTGCTCAGAACAAAAGAACTGTGTTTCCTACACACAAGGACCATATCTGGTTCAACTCTGCTTCTGAAACTGATACAAACCACAGATCCTCTAACATGCAATGCTTTTCAGTTAAGAGCGAGAAACGTGTGAGCTTTGTGAACAATGTAGCTTCGTTTGAGCTGAACAGTGACTGTGTTTATCTGAAACGAAGTCTTGCTTGTAGGAAGACACAGAGCCTGGCATTTAACTCCGTTTCTGAAGGGAAACACACAGCACAGTTCTCATCCATGAAACACACTCTGCTTTAGAGCAAGAAGCATGCTCTTGCTTTATTGAGTCTCTCATAGAGAGGGAAACGTGAGTGTGCTCAGAACAAAAGAACTGTGTCTCCTACACACGGACCATATCTAATTCAACTCTGCTTCTGAAACTGATACAAACCACAGGTCCTCTAACATCCAATGGTTTTCAGTTAAGAGCGAGAAACGTGTGAGCTTCATGAACAATGTAGCTTCTTTTGAGCTGTAAAGTGACTGCGTTTATCTGAAACGAAGTCTTGCTTGTAGGAAGACACAGACCCTGCCATTTAACACCATTTCTGAAGGGAAATACACAGCACAGTTCTCATCCATGAAACACACTCTGCTTTAGAGCCAGAAGCATGCATTTGCTTTGTAGAGTCTCTAATACAGAGGGAAACGTAAGTGTGCTCGGAACAAAAGAACTGTGTTTCCTACACACAAGGACCTTATCTAGTTCAACTCTGTTTCTGAAACTGATACAAACCACAGGTCCTCTAACATCCAATGGTTTTCAGTTAAGAGCGAGAAACTTGTGAGCTTCATGAACAACATAGCTTCTTTTGAGCTGTAAAGTGACTGCGTTTATGTGAAACAAAGTCTTGCTTCTAGGAAGACACAGAGCCTGGCATTTAACTCCGTTTCTGAAGGGAAACACACAGCACAGTTCTCATCCATGAAACACACTCTGCTTTAGATAAAGAAGCACTCTCTTGCTGTCTAGACTCTCTAATACAGAGGGAAACGTGAGTGTGCTCAGAACAAAAGAACTGTGTTTCCTACACACACGGACCATATCGAGTTTAACTCTGTTTCTGAAACTGATACAAACCACAGGTCCTCTAACATCCAATGCTATTCATTTAAGAGTGAGAAACCTGTGAGCTTTGTGAACAATGTAGCTTTGTTTGAGCTAAAAAGTGCCGGCGTTTACGTGAAACGAAGTCTTGCTTGTAGGAAGACACAGAGCCTGGCATTTAATCTGTTTCTGAAGGGAAACACAGGGCAGAGTCTCATCCATGAAACACACTCTGCTTTAGAGCAAGAAGCACGCTCTTGTTTCTAGAGTCTCTAATACAGAGGGAAACATGAGTGTGCTCACAACAAAAGAACTGTTTTTCCTACACACACGGACCATATCTAGTTCAACTCTGTTTCTGAAACTGATACAAACCACAGGTCCTCTAACATCCAATGCTTTTCAGTTAAGAGTGAGAAACGTGTGAGCTTTGTGAACTATGTAGATTCGTTTGAGCTGAAAAGTGACTGCGTTTATCTGAAATGAAGTCTTGCTTGTAGGAAGACACAGAGCCGGGAATTTAACTCCGTTTCTGAAGGGAAACACACAGCACAGTTCTCATACATGAAACACACTCTGCTTTACATAAAGAAGCTCGCTCTTGCTTTCTAGACTCTCTAATACAGAGGGAAACATGAGCGTGCTCAGAACAAAAGAACTGTGTTTCCTACACACACGGACCATATCTAGTTCAACTCTACTTCTGAAACTGATACAAACCACAGGTCCTCTAACATCCAATGCTTTTCAGTTAAGAGCGAGAAACGTGTGAGCTTTGTGAACAATGTAGCTTCGTTTGAGCTGAAAAGTTACTGCGTTTATCTGAAAGGAAGTCTTGCTTGTAGGAAGACACAGAGCCAGGCATTTAACTCCGTTTCTGAAGGGAAACACACAGCACATTTCTCATCCATGAAACACACTCTGCTTTAGAGCAAGAAGCACGCTCTTACTTTCTAGAGTCTCTAATACAGAGGGAAACATGAGTGTGCTCAGAACAAAAGAACTGTGTTCCCTACACACAGGGACCATATCTAGTTCAACTCTGCTTCTGAAACTGATACAAACCACAGGTCCACTAACATCCAATGCTTTTCAGTTAAGAGCGAGAAACGTGTGAGCTTCATGAACAATGTAGCTTCTTTTGAGCAGAAAAGTGACTGCGTTTATCTGAAACGAAGTCTTGGTTGTAGGAAGACACACACCCGGCCATTTAACACTATTTCTGAAGGGAAACACTCAGCACACTCCTCATCCATGAAACACACTCTGCTTTAGAACAAAAAGCATGCTCTTGCTTTCTAGACTCTCTAATACAGAGGGAAATGTGAGTGTGCTCAGAACAAAAGAACTGCGTTTCCTACACCCACGGACCACATCGAGTTTAACTCTGTTTCTGAAACTGATACAAACCACAGGTCCTCTAACATCCAATGCTATTCATTTAAGAGTGAGAAACCTGTGAGCTTTGTGAACAATGTAGCTTCGTTTGAGCTAAAAAGTGCCGGCGTTTACGTGAAACGAAATCTTGCTTGTAGGAAGACACAGAGCCTGGCATTTAACTCTGTTTCTGAAGGGAAACACAGGGCAGAGTTCTCATCCATGAAACACACTCTGCTTTAGAGCAAGAAGCACGCTCTTGTTTCTAGAGTCTCTAATACAGAGGGAAACATGAGTGTGCTCACAACAAAACTGTTTTTCCTACACACACGGACCATATCTAGTTCAACTCTGTTTCTGAAACTGATACAAACCACAGGTCCTCTAACATCCAATGCTTTTCAGTTAAGAGTGAGAGACGTGTGAGCTTCGTGAACTATGTAGCTTCGTTTGAGCTGAAAAGTGACTGCGTTTATCTGAAACGAAGTCTTGCTTGTAGGAAGACACAGAGCCGGGCATTTAACTCCGTTTCTGAAGGGAAACACACAGTACAGTTCTCATACATGAAACACACTCTGCTTTACATAAAGAAGCACGCTCTTGCTTTATAGACTCTCTAATACAGAGGGAAACATGAGCGTGCTCAGAACAAAAGAACTGTGTTTCCTACACACACGGACCATATCGAGTTTAACTCTGTTTCTGAAACTGATACAAACCACAGGTCCTCTAACATCCAATGCTTTTCAGTTAAGAGCGAGAAACGTGTGAGCTTTGTGAACAATGTAGCTTCGTTTGAGCTGAAAAGTTACTGCGTTTATCTGAAACGAAGTCTTGCTTGTAGGAAGACACAGAGCCAGGCATTTAACTCCGTTTCTGAAGGGAAACACACAGCACATTTCTCATCCATGAAACACACTCTGCTTTAGAGCAAGAAGCACGCTCTTGCTTTCTAGATTCTCTAATACAGAGGGAAACATGAGTGTGCTCAGAACAAAAGAACTGTGTTCCCTACACACTACGGACCATATCTAGTTCAACTCTGCTTCTGAAACTGATACAAACCACAGGTCCTGTAACATCCAATGCTTTTCAGTTAAGAGCGAGAAACGTGTGAGCTTCATGAACAATGTAGCTTCTTTTGAGCAGAAAAGTGACTGCGTTTATCTGAAACGAAGTCTTGGTTGTAGGAAGACACACACCAGGCCATTTAACACTGTTTCTGAAGGGAAACACACAGCACACTCCTCATCCATGAAACACACTCTGCTTTAGAACAAAAAGCATGCTCTTGCTTTCTAGACTCTCTAATACAGAGGGAAACGTGAGTGTGCTCAGACCAAAGAACTGTGCTTCCTACAACCACGGACCACATCGAGTTTAACTCTGTTTCTGAAACTGATACAAACCACAGGTCCTCTAACATCCAATGCTATTCATTTAAGAGTGAGAAACCTGTGAGCTTTGTGAACAATGTAGCTTCGTTTGAGCTAAAAAGTGCCGGCGTTTACGTGAAACGAAGTCTTGCTTGTAGGAAGACACAGAGCCTGGCATTTCACTCTGTTTCTGAAGGAAAACACAGGGCAGAGTTCTCATCCATGAAACACACTCTGCTTTAGAGCAAGAAGCACGCTCTTGTTTCTAGAGTCTCTAATACAGAGGGAAACATGAGTGTGCTCACAACAAAACTGTTTTTCCTACACACACGGACCATATCTAGTTCAACTCTGTTTCTGAAACTGATACAAACCACAGGTCCTCTAACATCCAATGATTTTCAGTTAAGAGTGAGAAACGTGTGAGCTTCGTGAACTATGTAGCTTCGTTTGAGCTGAAAAGTGACTGCGTTTATCTGAAACAAAGTCTTGCGTGTAGGAAGACACAGAGCCGGGCATTTAACTCCGTTTCTGAAGGGAAACACACAGCACAGTTCTCATACATGAAACACACTCTGCTTTACATAAAGAAGCTCGCTCTTGCTTTCTAGACTCTCTAATACAGAGGGAAACATGAGCGTGCTCAGAACAAAAGAACTGTGTTTCCTACACACACGGACCATATCTAGTTCAACTCTACTTCTGAAACTGATACAAACCACAGGTCCTCTAACATCCAATGCTTTTCAGTTAAGAGCGAGAATCGTGTGAGCTTTGTGAACAATGTAGCTTCGTTTGAGTTGAAAAGTTACTGCGTTTATCTGAAAGGAAGTCTTGCTTGTAGGAAGACACAGAGCCTGGCATTTAACTCCGTTTCTGAAGGGAAACACACAGCACAGTTCTCATCCATGAAACACACTCTGCTTTAGAGCAAGAAGCATGCTCTTGCTTTATTGAGTCTCTCATAGAGAGGGAAACGTGAGTGTGCTCAGAACAAAAGAACTGTGTCTCCTACACACGGACCATATCTAATTCAACTCTGCTTCTGAAACTGATACAAACCACAGGTCCTCTAACATCCAATGGTTTTCAGTTAAGAGCGAGAAACGTGTGAGCTTCATGAACAATGTAGCTTCTTTTGAGCTGTAAAGTGACTGCGTTTATCTGAAACGAAGTCTTGCTTGTAGGAAGACACAGACCCTGCCATTTAACACCATTTCTGAAGGGAAATACACAGCACAGTTCTCATCCATGAAACACACTCTGCTTTAGAGCCAGAAGCATGCATTTGCTTTGTAGAGTCTCTAATACAGAGGGAAACGTAAGTGTGCTCGGAACAAAAGAACTGTGTTTCCTACAAACAAGGACCTTATCTAGTTCAACTCTGTTTCTGAAACTGATACAAACCACAGGTCCTCTAACATCCAATGGTTTTCAGTTAAGAGCGAGAAACTTGTGAGCTTCATGAACAACATAGCTTCTTTTGAGCTGTAAAGTGACTGCGTTTATGTGAAACAAAGTCTTGCTTCTAGGAAGACACAGAGCCTGGCATTTAACTCCGTTTCTGAAGGGAAACACACAGCACAGTTCTCATCCATGAAACACACTCTGCTTTAGATAAAGAAGCACTCTCTTGCTGTCTAGACTCTCTAATACAGAGGGAAACGTGAGTGTGCTCAGAACAAAAGAACTGTGTTTCCTACACACACGGACCATATCGAGTTTAACTCTGTTTCTGAAACTGATACAAACCACAGGTCCTCTAACATCCAATGCTATTCATTTAAGAGTGAGAAACCTGTGAGCTTTGTGAACAATGTAGCTTTGTTTGAGCTAAAAAGTGCCGGCGTTTACGTGAAACGAAGTCTTGCTTGTAGGAAGACACAGAGCCTGGCATTTAATCTGTTTCTGAAGGGAAACACAGGGCAGAGTCTCATCCATGAAACACACTCTGCTTTAGAGCAAGAAGCACGCTCTTGTTTCTAGAGTCTCTAATACAGAGGGAAACATGAGTGTGCTCACAACAAAAGAACTGTTTTTCCTACACACACGGACCATATCTAGTTCAACTCTGTTTCTGAAACTGATACAAACCACAGGTCCTCTAACATCCAATGCTTTTCAGTTAAGAGTGAGAAACGTGTGAGCTTCGTGAACTATGTAGATTCGTTTGAGCTGAAAAGTGACTGCGTTTATCTGAAATGAAGTCTTGCTTGTAGGAAGACACAGAGCCGGGAATTTAACTCCGTTTCTGAAGGGAAACACACAGCACAGTTCTCATACATGAAACACACTCTGCTTTACATAAAGAAGCTCGCTCTTGCTTTCTAGACTCTCTAATACAGAGGGAAACATGAGCGTGCTCAGAACAAAAGAACTGTGTTTCCTACACACACGGACCATATCTAGTTCAACTCTACTTCTGAAACTGATACAAACCACAGGTCCTCTAACATCCAATGCTTTTCAGTTAAGAGCGAGAAACGTGTGAGCTTTGTGAACAATGTAGCTTCGTTTGAGCTGAAAAGTTACTGCGTTTATCTGAAAGGAAGTCTTGCTTGTAGGAAGACACACACCCGGCCATTTAACACTATTTCTGAAGGGAAACACTCAGCACACTCCTCATCCATGAAACACACTCTGCTTTAGAACAAAAAGCATGCTCTTGCTTTCTAGACTCTCTAATACAGAGGGAAATGTGAGTGTGCTCAGAACAAAAGAACTGCGTTTCCTACACCCACGGACCACATCGAGTTTAACTCTGTTTCTGAAACTGATACAAACCACAGGTCCTCTAACATCCAATGCTATTCATTTAAGAGTGAGAAACCTGTGAGCTTTGTGAACAATGTAGCTTCGTTTGAGCTAAAAAGTGCCGGCGTTTACGTGAAACGAATTCTTGCTTGTAGGAAGACACAGAGCCTGGCATTTAACTCTGTTTCTGAAGGGAAACACAGGGCAGAGTTCTCATCCATGAAACACACTCTGCTTTAGAGCAAGAAGCACGCTCTTGTTTCTAGAGTCTCTAATACAGAGGGAAACATGAGTGTGCTCACAACAAAACTGTTTTTCCTACACACACGGACCATATCTAGTTCAACTCTGTTTCTGAAACTGATACAAACCACAGGTCCTCTAACATCCAATGCTTTTCAGTTAAGAGTGAGAGACGTGTGAGCTTCGTGAACTATGTAGCTTCGTTTGAGCTGAAAAGTGACTGCGTTTATCTGAAACGAAGTCTTGCTTGTAGGAAGACACAGAGCCGGGCATTTAACTCCGTTTCTGAAGGGAAACACACAGTACAGTTCTCATACATGAAACACACTCTGCTTTACATAAAGAAGCACGCTCTTGCTTTATAGACTCTCTAATACAGAGGGAAACATGAGCGTGCTCAGAACAAAAGAACTGTGTTTCCTACACACACGGACCATATCGAGTTTAACTCTGTTTCTGAAACTGATACAAACCACAGGTCCTCTAACATCCAATGCTTTTCAGTTAAGAGCGAGAAACGTGTGAGCTTTGTGAACAATGTAGCTTCGTTTGAGCTGAAAAGTTACTGCGTTTATCTGAAACGAAGTCTTGCTTGTAGGAAGACACAGAGCCAGGCATTTAACTCCGTTTCTGAAGGGAAACACACAGCACATTTCTCATCCATGAAACACACTCTGCTTTAGAGCAAGAAGCACGCTCTTACTTTCTAGAGTCTCTAATAAAGAGGGAAACATGAGTGTGCTCAGAACAAAGGAACTGTGTTCCCTACACACAGGGACCATATCTAGTTCAACTCTGCTTCTGAAACTGATACAAACCACAGGTCCACTAACATCCAATGCTTTTCAGTTAAGAGCGAGAAACGTGTGAGCTTCATGAACAATGTAGCTTCTTTTGAGCAGAAAAGTGACTGCGTTTATCTGAAACGAAGTCTTGGTTGTAGGAAGACACACACCCGGCCATTTAACACTATTTCTGAAGGGAAACACTCAGCACACTCCTCATCCATGAAACACACTCTGCTTTAGAACAAAAAGCATGCTCTTGCTTTCTAGACTCTCTAATACAGAGGGAAACGTGAGTGTGCTCAGAACAAAAGAACTGCGTTTCCTACACCCACGGACCACATCGAGTTTAACTCTGTTTCTGAAACTGATACAAACCACAGGTCCTCTAACATCCAATGCTATTCATTTAAGAGTGAGAAACCTGTGAGCTTTGTGAACAATGTAGCTTCGTTTGAGCTAAAAAGTGCCGGCGTTTACGTGAAACGAAATCTTGCTTGTAGGAAGACACAGAGCCTGGCATTTAACTCTGTTTCTGAAGGGAAACACAGGGCAGAGTTCTCATCCATGAAACACACTCTGCTTTAGAGCAAGAAGCACGCTCTTGTTTCTAGAGTCTCTAATACAGAGGGAAACATGAGTGTGCTCACAACAAAACTGTTTTTCCTACACACACGGACCATATCTAGTTCAACTCTGTTTCTGAAACTGATACAAACCACAGGTCCTCTAACATCCGATGCTTTTCAGTTAAGAGCGAGAAACGTGTGAGCTTTGTGAACAATGTAGCTTCGTTTGAGCTGAAAAGTGACTGCGTTTATCTGAAACGAAGTCTTGCTTGTAGGAAGACACAGAGCCAGGCATTTAACTCCGTTTCTGAAGGGTAACACACAGCACATTTCTCATCCATGAAACACACTCTGCTTTAGAGCAAGAAGCACGCTCTTGCTTTCTAGAGTCTCTAATACAGAGGGAAACATGAGTGTGCTCAGAACAAAAGAACTGTGTTCCCTACACACACGGACCATATCTAGTTCAACTCTGCTTCTGAAACTGATACAAACCACAGGTCCTCTAACATCCAATGCTTTTCAGTTAAGAGCGAGAAACGTGTGAGCTTCATGAACAATGCAGCTTCTTTTGAGCAGAAAAGTGACTGCGTTTATCTCAAACGAAGTCTTGCTTGTAGGAAGGCACAGAGCTGGGCATTTAACGCCGTTTCTGAAGGGAAACACAGAGCACAGTTCTCATCCATGAAACAAACTCTGCTTTACATAAAGAAGCACGCTCTTGCTTTCTAGACTCTCTAATACAGAGGGAAACATGAGTGTGCTCAGAACAAAAGAACTGTGTTCCCTACACACACGGACCATATCTAGTTCAACTCTGCTTCTGAAACTGATACAAACCACAGGTCCTCTAACATCCAATGCTTTTCTGTTAAGAGCGAGAAACATGTGAGCTTCATGAACAATGTAGCTTCTTTTGAGCAGAAAAGTGACTGCGTTTATCTGAAACGAAGTCTTGCTTGTAGGAAGACACAGAGCCTGGCATTTAACTCCGTTTCTGAAGGGAAACACACAGCACAGTTCTCATCCATGAAACACACTCTGCTTTAGAGCAAGAAGCACGCTCTTGCTTTATAGAGTCTCTCATACAGAGGGAAACGTGAGTGTGCTCAGCACAAAAGAACTGTGTCTGCTACACACGGACCATATCTAATTCAACTCTGCTTCTGAAACTGATACAAACCACAGGTCCTCTAACATCCAATGCTTTTCAGTTAAGAGCGAGAAACCTGTGAGCTTTGTGAACAATGTAGCTTCGTTTGAGCTGAAAAGGGACTGCGTTTATCTGAAACGAAGTCTTGCTTGTAGGAAGACACAGAGCCAGGCATTTAACTCCGTTTCTGAAGGGAAACACACAGCACATTTCTCATCCATGAAACACACTCTGCTTTAGAGCAAGAAGCACGCTCTTGCTTTCTAGAGTCTCTAATACAGAGGGAAACATGAGTGTGCTCAGAACAAAAGAACTGTGTTCCCTACACACACGGACCATATCTAGTTCAACTCTGCTTCTGAAACTGATACAAACCACAGGTCCTCTAACATCCAATGCTTTTCAGTTAAGAGCGAGAAACGTGTGAGCTTCATGAACAATGTAGCTTCTTTTGAGCAGAAAAGTGACTGCGTTTATCTGAAACGAAGTCTTGGTTGTAGGAAGACACACACCTGGCCATTTAACACTGTTTCTGAAGGGAAACACACAGCACACTCCTCATCCATGAAACATACTCTGCTTTAGAACAAAAAGCATGCTCTTGCTTTCTAGACTCTCTAATACAGAGGGAAACGTGAGTGTGCTCAGAACAAAAGAACTGTGTTTCCTACACCCACGGACCACATCGAGTTTAACTCTGTTTCTGAAACTGATACAAACCACAGGTCCTCTAACATCCAATGCTATTCATTTAAGAGTGAGAAACCTGTGAGCTTTGTGAACAATGTAGCTTCGTTTGAGCTAAAAAGTGCCGGCGTTTACGTGAAACGAAGTCTTGCTTGTAGGAAGACACAGAGCCTGGCATTTAACTCTGTTTCTGAAGGGAAACACAGGGCAGAGTTCTCATCCATGAAACACACTCTGCTTTAGAGCAAGAAGCACGCTCTTGTTTCTAGAGTCTCTAATACAGAGGGAAACATGAGTGTGCTCACAACAAAACTGATTTTCCTACACACACGGACCATATCTAGTTCAACTCTGTTTCTGAAACTGATACAAACCACAGGTCCTCTAACATCCAATGCTTTTCAGTTAAGAGTGAGAAACGTGTGAGCTTCGTGAACTATGTAGCTTCGTTTGAGCTGAAAAGTGACTGCGTTTATCTGAAACGAAGTCTTGCTTGTAGGAAGACACAGAGCCGGGCATTTAACTCCGTTTCTGAAGGGAAACACACAGTACAGTTCTCATACATGAAACACACTCTGCTTTACATAAAGAAGCACGCTCTTGCTTTCTAGACTCTCTAATACAGAGGGAAACATGAGCGTGCTCAGAACAAAAGAACTGTGTTTCCTACACACACGGACCATATCGAGTTTAACTCTGTTTCTGAAACTGATACAAACCACAGGTCCTCTAACATCCAATGCTTTTCAGTTAAGAGCGAGAAACGTGTGGTGTGAGCTTTGTGAACAATGTAGCTTCGTTTGAGCTGAAAAGTTACTGCGTTTATCTGAAACGAAGTCTTGCTTGTAGGA
Organism: Onychomys leucogaster; assembly: GCA_949786385.1. NCBI lineage: Eukaryota > Metazoa > Chordata > Mammalia > Rodentia > Cricetidae > Onychomys > Onychomys leucogaster. The sequence continues at coordinate 43,454,865 of OX460418.1, read as the reverse complement.
AGACACAGAGCCAGGCATTTAACTCCGTTTCTGAAGGGAAACACACAGCACATTTCTCATCCATGAAACACACTCTGCTTTAGAGCAAGAAGCACGCTCTTGCTTTCTAGAGTCTCTAATACAGAGGGAAACATGAGTGTGCTCAGAACAAAAGAACTGTGATCCCTACACACTACGGACCATATCTAGTTCAACTCTGCTTCTGAAACTGATACAAACCACAGGTCCTCTAACATCCAATGCTTTTCAGTTAAGAGCGAGAAACGTGTGAGCTTCATGAACAATGTAGCTTCTTTTGAGCAGAAAAGTGACTGCGTTTATCTGAAACGAAGTCTTGGTTGTAGGAAGACACACTCCCGGCCATTTAACACTGTTTCTGAAGGGAAACACACAGCACACTCCTCATCCATGAAACACACTCTGCTTTAGAACAAAAAGCATGCTCTTGCTCTAGACTCTCTAATACAGAGGGAAACGTGAGTGTGCTCAGACCAAAGAACTGTGTTTCCTACACCCACGGACCACATCGAGTTTAACTCTGTTTCTGAAACTGATACAAACCACAGGTCCTCTAACATCCAATGCTACTCATTTAAGAGTGAGAAACCTGTGAGCTTTGTGAACAATGTAGCTTCGTTTGAGCTAAAAAGTGCCGGCGTTTACGTGAAACGAAGTCTTGCTTGTAGGAAGACACAGAGCCTGGCATTTCACTCTGTTTCTGAAGGAAAACACAGGGCAGAGTTCTCATCCATGAAACACACTCTGCTTTAGAGCAAGAAGCACGCTCTTGTTTCTAGAGTCTCTAATACAGAGGGAAACATGAGTGTGCTCACAACAAAACTGTTTTTCCTACACACACGGACCATATCTAGTTCAACTCTGTTTCTGAAACTGATACAAACCACAGGTCCTCTAACATCCAATGCTTTTCAGTTAAGAGTGAGAAACGTGTGAGCTTCGTGAACTATGTAGCTTCGTTTGAGATGAAAAGTGACTGCGTTTATCTGAAACGAAGTCTTGCTTGTAGGAAGACACAGAGCCAGGCATTTAACTCCGTTTCTGAAGGGAAACACACAGTACAGTTCTCATACATGAAACACACTCTGCTTTACATAAAGAAGCACGCTCTTGCTTTCTAGACTCTCTAATACAGAGGGAAACATGAGTGAGCTCAGAACAAAAGAACTGTGTTTCCTACACACACGGACCATATCGAGTTTAACTCTGTTTCTGAAACTGATACAAACCACAGGTCCTCTAACATCCAATGCTTTTCAGTTAAGAGCTAGAAACGTGTGAGCTTCGTGAACAATGTAGCTTCATTTGAGCTGAACATTGACTGCGTTTATCTGAAACGAAGTCTTGCTTGTAGGAAGACACACTCCCGGCCATTTAACACTGTTTCTGAAGGGAAACACACAGCACAGTCCTCATCCATGAAACACACTCTGCTTTAGAACAAAAAGCATGCTCTTGCTTTCTAGACTCTCTAATACAGAGGTAAACGTGAGTGTGCTCAGAACAAAAGAACTGTGTTTCCTACACCCACGGACCATATCGAGTTTAACTCTGTTTCTGAAACTGATACAAACCACAGGTCCTCTAACATCCAATGCTTTTCAGTTAAGAGCGAGAAACGTGTGAGCTTCATGAACAATGTAGCTTCTTTTGAGCAGAAAAGTGACTGCGTTTATCTGAAACGAAGTCTTGCTTGTAGGAAGGCACAGAGCTGGGCATTTAACGCCGTTTCTGAAGGGAAACAAACAGCACAGTTCTCATCCATGAAACCAACTCTGCTTTACATAAAGAAGCACGCTCTTGCTTTCTAGACTCTCTAATACAGAGGGAAACATGAGTGTGCTCAGAACAAAAGAACTGTGTTCCCTACACACACGGACCATATCTAGTTCAACTCTGCTTCTGAAACTGATACAAACCACAGGTCCTCTAACATCCAATGCTTTTCTGTTAAGAGCGAGAAACATGTGAGCTTCATGAACAATGTAGCTTCTTTTGAGCAGAAAAGTGACTGCGTTTATCTGAAACGAAGTCTTGCTTGTAGGAAGACACAGAGCCTGGCATTTAACTCCGTTTCTGAAGGGAAACACACAGCACAGTTCTCATCCATGAAACACACTCTGATTTAGAGCAAGAAGCACGCTCTTGCTTTATAGAGTCTCTCATACAGAGGGAAACGTGAGTGTGCTCAGAACAAAAGAACTGTGTCTGCTACACATGGACCATATCTAATTCAACTCTGCTTCTGAAACTGATACAAACCACAGGTCCTCTAACATCCAATGCTTTTCAGTTAAGAGCGGGAATCGTGTGAGCTTCGTGAACAATTTAGCTTTGATTGAGCTGAAAAGGGACTGCTTTTACGTGAAACGAAGTCTCGCTTATAAGAAGACACAGAGCCTGGCATTTAACTCCCTTTCTGAAGGGAAACACACAGCACAGTTTTCATCCATGAAACACAATCTGCTTTAGATAAAGAAGCACGCACTTGCTTTCTAGACTCTCTAATACAGAGGGAAACATGAGTGTGCTCAGAACAAAAGAACTGTGTTTCCTACACACACGGACCATATCAAGTTTAACTCTGTTTTTGAAACTGATACAAACCACAGGTCCTCTAACATCCAATGCTATTCATTTAAGAGTGAGAAACCTGTGAGCTTTGTGAACAATGTAGCTTCGTTTGAGCTAAAAAGTGCCGGCGTTTACGTGAAACGAAGTCTTGCTTGTAGGAAGACACAGAGCCTGGCGTTTAATCTGTTTCTGAAGGGAAACACAGGGCAGAGTTCTCATCCATGAAACACACTCTGCTTTAGAGCAAGAAGCACGCTCTTGTTTCTAGAGTCTCTAATACAGAGGGAAACATGAGTGTGCTCACAACAAAAGAACTGTTTTTCCTACACACACGGACCATATCTAGTTCAACTCTGTTTCTGAAACTGATACAAACCACAGGTCCTCTAACATCCAATGCTTTTCAGTTAAGAGTGAGAAACGTGTGAGCTTCGTGAACTATGTAGATTCGTTTGAGCTGAAAAGTGACTGCGTTTATCCGAAACGAAGTCTTGCTTGTAGGAAGACACAGAGCCGGGAATTTAACTCCGTTTCTGAAGGGAAACACACAGCACAGTTCTCATACATGAAACACACTCTGCTTTACATAAAGAAGCTCGCTCTTGCTTTCTAGACTCTCTAATATAGAGGGAAACATGAGCAAGCTCAGAACAAAAGAACTGTGTTTCCTACACACACGGACCATATCTAGTTCAACTCTACTTCTGAAACTGATACAAACCACAGGTCCTCTAACATCCAATGCTTTTCAGTTAAGAGCGAGAAAAGTGTGAGCTTCGTGAACAATTTAGCTTCGATTGAGCTGAAAAGTGACTGCGTTTACGTGAAACGAAGTCTCGCTTATAAGAAGACACAGAGCCTGGCATTTAACTCCCTTTCTGAAAGGAAACACACAGCACAGTTCTCATCCATGAAACACACTCTGCTTTAGATAAAGAAGCACGCTCTTGCTTTCTAGACTCTCTAATACAGAGGGAAACATGAGTGTGCACAGAACAAAAGAACTGTGTTTCCTACACACACGGACCATATCGAGTTTAACTCTGTTTCTGAAACTGATACAAACCACAGGTCCTCTAACATCCAATGCTTTTCAGTTAAGAGTGAGAAACGTGTGAGCTTCGTGAACTATGTAGATTCGTTTGAGCTGAAAAGTGACTGCGTTTATCTGAAACGATGTCTTGCTTGTAGGAAGACACAGAACCGGGAATTTAACTCCGTTTCTGAAGGGAAACACACAGCACAGTTTTCATCCATGAAACACACTCTGCTTTAGATAAAGAAGCACGCTCTTGCTTTCTAGACTCTCTAATACAGAGGGAAACATGAGTGTGCTCAGAACAAAAGAACTGTGTTTCCTACACACACGGACCATATCGAGTTTAACTCTGTTTCTGAAACTGATACAAACCACAGGTCCTCTAACATCCAATGCTTTTCAGTTAAGAGCGAGAAACCTGTGAGCTTTGTGAACAATGTAGCTTCGTTTGAGCTGAAAAGGGACTGCGTTTATCCGAAACGAAGTCTTGCTTGTAGGAAGACACAGAGCCAGGCATTTAACTCCGTTTCTGAAGGGAAACACACAGCACATTTCTCATCCATGAAACACACTCTGCTTTAGAGCAAGAAGCACGCTCTTGCTTTCTAGAGTCTCTAATACAGAGGGAAACATGAGTGTGCTCAGAACAAAAGAACTGTGTTCCCTACACACACGGACCATATCTAGTTCAACTCTGCTTCTGAAACTGATACAAACCACAGGTCCTCTAACATCCAATGCTTTTCAGTTAAGAGCGAGAAACATGTGAGCTTCATGAACAATGTAGCTTCTTTTGAGCAGAAAAGTGACTGCGTTTATCTGAAACGAAGTCTTGGTTGTAGGAAGACACACACCCGGCCATTTAACACTGTTTCTGAAGGGAAACACACAGCACACCCCTCATCCATGAAACATACTCTGCTTTAGAACAAAAAGCATGCTCTTGCTTTCTAGATTCTCTAATACAGAGGGAAACGTGAGTGTGCTCAGAACAAAAGAACTGTGTTTCCTACACCCACGGACCACATCGAGTTTAACTCTGTTTCTGAAACTGATACAAACCACAGGTCCTCTAACATCCAATGCTATTCATTTAAGAGTGAGAAACCTGTGAGCTTTGTGAACAATGTAGCTTCGTTTGAGCTAAAAAGTGCCGGCGTTTACGTGAAACGAAGTCTTGCTTGTAGGAAGACACAGAGCCTGGCATTTAACTCTGTTTCTGAAGGGAAACACAGGGCAGAGTTCTCATCCATGAAACACACTCTGCTTTAGAGCAAGAAGCACGCTCTTGTTTCTAGAGTCTCTAATACAGAGGGAAACATGAGTGTGCTCACAACAAAACTGATTTTCCTACACACACGGACCATATCTAGTTCAACTCTGTTTCTGAAACTGATACAAACCACAGGTCCTCTAACATCCAATGCTTTTCAGTTAAGAGTGAGAAACGTGTGAGCTTCGTGAACTATGTAGCTTCGTTTGAGCTGAAAAGTGACTGCGTTTATCTGAAACGAAGTCTTGCTTGTAGGAAGACACAGAGCCGGGCATTTAACTCCGTTTCTGAAGGGAAACACACAGTACAGTTCTCATACATGAAACACACTCTGCTTTACATAAAGAAGCACGCTCTTGCTTTCTAGACTCTCTAATACAGAGGGAAACATGAGCGTGCTCAGAACAAAAGAACTGTGTTTCCTACACACACGGACCATATCGAGTTTAACTCTGTTTCTGAAACTGATACAAACCACAGGTCCTCTAACATCCAATGCTTTTCAGTTAAGAGCGAGAAACGTGTGGTGTGAGCTTTGTGAACAATGTAGCTTCGTTTGAGCTGAAAAGTTACTGCGTTTATCTGAAACGAAGTCTTGCTTGTAGGAAGACACAGAGCCAGGCATTTAACTCCGTTTCTGAAGGGAAACACACAGCACATTTCTCATCCATGAAACACACTCTGCTTTAGAGCAAGAAGCACGCTCTTGCTTTCTAGAGTCTCTAATACAGAGGGAAACATGAGTGTGCTCAGAACAAAAGAACTGTGTTCCCTACACACTACGGACCATATCTAGTTCAACTCTGCTTCTGAAACTGATACAAACCACAGGTCCTCTAACATCCAATGCTTTTCAGTTAAGAGCGAGAAACGTGTGAGCTTCATGAACAATGTAGCTTCTTTTGAGCAGAAAAGTGACTGCGTTTATCTGAAACGAAGTCTTGGTTGTAGGAAGACACACTCCCGGCCATTTAACACTGTTTCTGAAGGGAAACACACAGCACATTTCTCATCCATGAAACACACTCTGCTTTAGAACAAAAAGCATGCTCTTGCTCTAGACTCTCTAATACAGAGGGAAACGTGAGTGTGCTCAGACCAAAGAACTGTGTTTCCTACACCCACGGACCACATCGAGTTTAACTCTGTTTCTGAAACTGATACAAACCACAGGTCCTCTAACATCCAATGCTACTCATTTAAGAGTGAGAAACCTGTGAGCTTTGTGAACAATGTAGCTTCGTTTGAGCTAAAAAGTGCCGGCGTTTACGTGAAACGAAGTCTTGCTTGTAGGAAGACACAGAGCCTGGCATTTCACTCTGTTTCTGAAGGAAAACACAGGGCAGAGTTCTCATCCATGAAACACACTCTGCTTTAGAGCAAGAAGCACGCTCTTGTTTCTAGAGTCTCTAATACAGAGGGAAACATGAGTGTGCTCACAACAAAACTGTTTTTCCTACACACACGGACCATATCTAGTTCAACTCTGTTTCTGAAACTGATACAAACCACAGGTCCTCTAACATCCAATGCTTTTCAGTTAAGAGTGAGAAACGTGTGAGCTTCGTGAACTATGTAGCTTCGTTTGAGCTGAAAAGTGACTGCGTTTATCTGAAACGAAGTCTTGCTTGTAGGAAGACACAGAGCCGGGCATTTAACTCCGTTTCTGAAGGGAAACACACAGTACAGTTCTCATACATGAAACACACTCTGCTTTACATAAAGAAGCACGCTCTTGCTTTCTAGACTCTCTAATACAGAGGGAAACATGAGTGTGCTCAGAACAAAAGAACTGTGTTTCCTACACACACGGACCATATCGAGTTTAACTCTGTTTCTGAAACTGATACAAACCACAGGTCCTCTAACATCCAATGCTTTTCAGTTAAGAGCTAGAAACGTGTGAGCTTCGTGAACAATGTAGCTTCATTTGAGCTGAACAGTGACTGCGTTTATCTGAAACGAAGTCTTGCTTGTAGGAAGACACACTCCCGGCCATTTAACACTGTTTCTGAAGGGAAACACACAGCACAGTCCTCATCCATGAAACACACTCTGCTTTAGAACAAAAAGCATGCTCTTGCTTTCTAGACTCTCTAATACAGAGGTAAACGTGAGTGTGCTCAGAACAAAAGAACTGTGTTTCCTACACCCACGGACCATATCGAGTTTAACTCTGTTTCTGAAACTGATACAAACCACAGGTCCTCTAACATCCAATGCTATTCATTTAAGAGTGAGAAACCTGTGAGCTTTGTGAACAATGTAGCTTCGTTTGAGCTAAAAAGTGCCGGCGTTTACGTGAAACGAAGTCTTGCTTGTAGGAAGACACAGAGCCTGGCATTTAACTCTGTTTCTGAAGGGAAACACAGGGCAGAGTTCTCATCCATGAAACACACTCAGCTTTAGAGCAAGAAGCACGCTCTTGCTTTATAGAGTCTCTCATACAGAGGGAAACGTGAGTGTGCTCAGAACAAAAGAACTGTGTCTGCTACACACGGACCATATCTAATTCAACTCTGCTTCTGAAACTGATACAAACCACAGGTCCTCTAACATCCAATGCTTTTCAGTTAAGAGCGAGAAACGTGTGAGCTTTGTGAACAATGTAGCTTCGTTTGAGCTGAAAAGTTACTGCGTTTATCTGAAACGAAGTCTTGCTTGTAGGAAGACACAGAGCCAGGCATTTAACTCCGTTTCTGAAGGGAAACACACAGCACATTTCTCATCCATGAAACACACTCTGCTTTAGAGCAAGAAGCACGCTCTTGCTTTCTAGAGTCTCTAATACAGAGGGAAACATGAGTGTGCTCAGAACAAAAGAACTGTGTTCCCTACACACACGGACCATATCTAGTTCAACTCTGCTTCTGAAACTGATACAAACCACAGGTCCTCTAACATCCAATGCTTTTCTGTTAAGAGCGAGAAACATGTGAGCTTCATGAACAATGTAGCTTCTTTTGAGCAGAAAAGTGACTGCGTTTATCTAAAACGAAGTCTTGCTTGTAGGAAGACACAGAGCCTGGCATTTAACTCCGTTTCTGAAGGGAAACACACAGCACAGTTCTCATCCATGAAACACACTCTGATTTAGAGCAAGAAGCACGCTCTTGCTTTATAGAGTCTCTCATACAGAGGGAAACGTGAGTGTGCTCAGAACAAAAGAACTGTGTCTGCTACACATGGACCATATCTAATTCAACTCTGCTTCTGAAACTGATACAAACCACAGGTCCTCTAACATCCAATGCTTTTCAGTTAAGAGCGGGAATCGTGTGAGCTTCGTGAACAATTTAGCTTTGATTGAGCTGAAAAGGGACTGCTTTTACGTGAAACGAAGTCTCGCTTATAAGAAGACACAGAGCCTGGCATTTAACTCCCTTTCTGAAGGGAAACACACAGCACAGTTTTCATCCATGAAACAAACTCTGCTTTAGATAAAGAAGCACGCACTTGCTTTCTAGACTCTCTAATACAGAGGGAAACATGAGTGTGCTCAGAACAAAAGAACTGTGTTTCCTACACACACGGACCATATCAAGTTTAACTCTGTTTCTGAAACTGATACAAACCACAGGTCCTCTAACATCCAATGCTTTTCAGTTAAGAGCGAGAAACGTGTGAGCTTTGTAAACAATGTAGCTTCGTTTGAGCTGAAAATTTACTGCGTTTATCTGAAACGAAGTCTTGCTTGTAGGAAGACACAGAGCCAGGCATTTAACTCCGTTTCTGAAGGGAAACACACAGCACATTTCTCATCCATGAAACACACTCTGCTTTAGAGCAAGAAGCACGCTCTTGCTTTCTAGAGTCTCTAATACAGGGGGAAACATGAGTGTGCTCAGAACAAAAGAACTGTGTTCCCTACACACACGGACCATATCTAGTTCAACTCTGCTTCTGAAACTGATACAAACCACAGGTCCTCTAACATCCAATGCTTTTCAGTTAAGAGCGAGAAACGTGTGAGCTTCATGAACAATGTAGCTTCTTTTGAGCTAAAAAGTGCCGGCGTTTACGTGAAACGAAGTCTTGCTTGTAGGAAGACACAGAGCCTGGCATTTAACTCTGTTTCTGAAGGGAAACACAGGGCAAAGTTCTCATCCATGAAACACACTCTGCTTTAGAGCAAGAAGCACGCTCTTGTTTCTAGAGTCTCTAATACAGAGGGAAACATGAGTGTGCTCACAACAAAACTGATTTTCCTACACACACGGACCATATCTAGTTCAACTCTGTTTCTGAAACTGATACAAACCACAGGTCCTCTAACATCCAATGCTTTTCAGTTAAGAGTGAGAAACGTGTGAGCTTCGTGAACTATGTAGCTTCGTTTGAGCTGAAAAGTGACTGCGTTTATCTGAAACGAAGTCTTGCTTGTAGGAAGACACAGAGCCGGGCATTTAACTCCGTTTCTGAAGGGAAACACACAGTACAGTTCTCATACATGAAACACACTCTGCTTTACATAAAGAAGCACGCTCTTGCTTTCTAGACTCTCTAATACAGAGGGAAACATGAGCGTGCTCAGAACAAAAGAACTGTGTTTCCTACACACACGGACCATATCGAGTTTAACTCTGTTTCTGAAACTGATACAAACCACAGGTCCTCTAACATCCAATGCTTTTCAGTTAAGAGCGAGAAACGTGTGGTGTGAGCTTTGTGAACAATGTAGCTTCGTTTGAGCTGAAAAGTTACTGCGTTTATCTGAAACGAAGTCTTGCTTGTAGGAAGACACAGAACCAGGCATTTAACTCCGTTTCTGAAGGGAAACACACAGTACAGTTCTCATACATGAAACACACTCTGCTTTACATAAAGAAGCACGCTCTTGCTTTCTAGACTCTCTAATACAGAGGGAAACATGAGTGTGCTCAGAACAAAAGAACTGTGTTTCCTACACACACGGACCATATCGAGTTTAACTCTGTTTCTGAAACTGATACAAACCACAGGTCCTCTAACATCCAATGCTTTTCAGTTAAGAGCTAGAAACGTGTGAGCTTCGTGAACAATGTAGCTTCATTTGAGCTGAACAGTGACTGCGTTTATCTGAAACGAAGTCTTGCTTGTAGGAAGACACACTCCCGGCCATTTAACACTGTTTCTGAAGGGAAACACACAGCACAGTCCTCATCCATGAAACACACTCTGCTTTAGAATAAAAAGCATGCTCTTGCTTTCTAGACTCTCTAATACAGAGGTAAACGTGAGTGTGCTCAGAACAAAAGAACTGTGTTTCCTACACCCACGGACCATATCGAGTTTAACTCTGTTTCTGAAACTGATACAAACCACAGGTCCTCTAACATCCAATGCTATTCATTTAAGAGTGAGAAACCTGTGAGCTTTGTGAAAAATGTAGCTTCGTTTGAGCTAAAAAGTGCCGGCGTTTACGTGAAACGAAGTCTTGCTTGTAGGAAGACACAGAGCCTGGCATTTAACTCTGTTTCTGAAGGGAAACACAGAGCAGAGTTCTCATCCATGAAACACACTCAGCTTTAGAGCAAGAAGCACGCTCTTGCTTTATAGAGTCTCTCATACAGAGGGAAACGTGAGTGTGCTCAGAACAAAAGAACTGTGTCTGCTACAAACGGACCATATCTAATTCAACTCTGCTTCTGAAACTGATACAAACCACAGGTCCTCTAACATCCAATGCTTTTCAGTTAAGAGCGAGAAACATGTGAGCTTTGTGAACTATGTAGCTTCGTTTGAGCTGAAAAGTTACTGCGTTTATCTGAAACGAAGTCTTGCTTGTAGAAAGACACAGAGCCAGGCATTTAACTCCGTTTCTGAAGGGAAACACACAGCACATTTCTCATCCATGAAACACACTCTGCTTTAGAGCAAGAAGCACGCCCTTGCTTTCTAGAGTCTCTAATACAGAGGGAAACATGAGTGTGCTCAGAACAAAAGAACTGTGTTCCCTACACACACGGACCATATCTAGTTCAACTCTGCTTCTGAAACTGATACAAACCACAGGTCCTCTAACATCCAATGCTTTTCAGTTAAGAGCGAGAAACGTGTGAGCTTCATGAACAATGTAGCTTCTTTTGAGCAGAAAAGTGACTGCGTTTATCTCAAACGAAGTCTTGCTTGTAGGAAGGCACAGAGCTGGGCATTTAACGCCGTTTCTGAAGGGAAACAAACAGCACAGTTCTCATCCATGAAACAAACTCTGCTTTACATAAAGAAGCACGCTCTTGCTTTCTAGACTCTCTAATACAGAGGGAAACATGAGTGTGCTCAGAACAAAAGAACTGTGTTTCCTACACACACGGACCATATCTAGTTCAACTCTGCTTCTGAAACTGATACAAACCACAGGTCCTCTAACATCCAATGCTTTTCTGTTAAGAGCGAGAAACATGTGAGCTTCATGAACAATGTAGCTTCTTTTGAGCAGAAAAGTGACTGCGTTTATCTGAAACGAAGTCTTGCTTGTAGGAAGACACAGAGCCTGGCATTTAACTCCGTTTCTGAAGGGAAACACACAGCACAGTTCTCATCCATGAAACACACTCTGATTTAGAACAAGAAGCACGCTCTTGCTTTATAGAGTCTCTCATACAGAGGGAAACGTGAGTGTGCTCAGAACAAAAGAACTGTGTCTGCTACAAATGGACCATATCTAATTCATCTCTGCTTCTGAAACTGATACAAACAACAGGTCCTCTAACATCCAATGCTTTTCAGTTAAGAGCGGTAATCGTGTGAGCTTCGTGAACAATTTAGCTTTGATTGAGCTGAAAAGGGACTGCTTTTACGTGAAACGAAGTCTCGCTTATAAGAAGACACAGAGCCTGGCATTTAACTCCCTTTCTGAAGGGAAACACACAGCACAGTCCTCATCCATGAAACACACTCTGCTTTAGGACAAAAAGCATGCTCTTGCTTTCTAGACTCTCTAATACAGTGGGAAACGTGAGTGTGCTCAGAACAAAAGAACTGTGTTTCCTACACCCACGGACCATATCGAGTTTAACTCTGTTTCTGAAAGTGATACAAACCACAGGTCCTCTAACATCCAATGCTATTCATTTAAGAGTGAGAAACCTGTGAGCTTTGTGAACAATGTAGCTTCGTTTGAGCTAAAAAGTGCCGGCGTTTACGTGAAACAAAGTCTTGCTTGTAGGAAGACACAGAGCCTGGAATTTAACTCTGTTTCTGAAGGGAAACACAGGGCAGAGTTCTCATCCATGAAACACACTCTGCTTTAGAGCAAGAAGCACGCTCTTGTTTCTAGAGTCTCTAATACAGAGGGAAACATGAGTGTGCTCACAACAAAAGAACTGTTTTTCCTACACACACGGACCATATCTAGTTCAACTCTGTTTCTGAAACTGATACAAACCACAGGTCCTCTAACATCCAATGCTTTTCAGTTAAGAGTGAGAAACGTGTGAGCTTCGTGAACTATGTAGATTCGTTTGAGCTGAAAAGTGACTGCGTTTATCCGAAACGAAGTCTTGCTTGTAGGAAGACACAGAGCCTGGCATTTAACTCCGTTTCTGAAGGGAAACACACTGCACAGTTCTCATACATGAAACACACTCTGCTTTAGAGCAAGAAGCACGCTCTTGCTTTATAGAGTCTCTCATACAGAGGGAAATGTGAGTGTGCTCAGAACAAAACAACTGTGTCTCCTACACACACGGACCATATCTAATTCAACTCTGTTTCTGAAACTTATACAAACCACAGGTCCTCTAACATCCAATGCTTTTCAGTTAAGAGCTAGAAACGTGTGAGCTTCGTGAACTATGTAGCTTCATTTGAGCTGAAAAGTGACTGCAATTATCTGAAACGAATTCTTGCTTGTAGGAAGACACAGAGCCGGGCATTTAACTCCGTTTCTGAAGGGAAACACACAGCACAGTTCTCATCCATGAAACACACTCTGCTTTAGAGCAAGAAGCACGCTCTTGCTTTATAGAGTCTCTCATACAGAGGGAAACGTGAGTGTGCTCAGAACAAAAGAACTGTGTCTCCTACACACACGGACCATATCTAGTTCAACTCTGTTTCTGAAACTTATACAAACCACAGGTCCTCTAACATCCAATGCTTTTCAGTTAAGAGCTAGAAACGTGTGAGCTTCATGAACTATGTAGCTTCATTTGAGCTCAAAAGTGACTGCGATTATCTGAAACGAATTCTTGCTTGTAGGAAGACACAGAGCCGGGCATTTAACTCCGTTTCTGAAGGTAAACACACAGCACAGTTCTCATCCATGAAACACACTCTGCTTTAGAGCAAGAAGCACACACCTGCTTTCATGAGTCTCTCATACAGAGGGAAATGTGAATGTGCTCAGAACAAAAGAACTGTGTTCCCTACAAACACGGACCATATCTAGTTCAACTCTGCTTCTGAAACTGATACAAACCACAGGTCCTCTAACATCCAATGCTTTTCAGTTAAGAGCAAGAAACGTGTGAGCTTCGTAAACAATGTAGCTTCGTTTGAGCTGAAAAGTGACTGCGTTTACGTGAAACGAAGTCTCGCTTATAGGAAGACACAGAGCCTGGCATTTAACTCCGTTTCTGAAGGGAAACACACAGCACAGTTCTCATCCATGAAACACACTCTGCTTTAGAGCAAGAAGCACGCTCTTGCTTTATAGAGTCTCTCATACAGAGGGAAGCATGAGTGTGCTCAGAACAAAAGAACTGTGTTTCCTACACACACGGACCATATCGAGTTTAACTCTGTTTCTGAAACTGATACAAACCACAGGTCCTCTAACATCCAATGCTTTTCAGTTAAGAGCGAGAAACGTGTGAGCTTTGTGAACCATGTAGCTTCGTTTGAGCTGAAAAGTTACTGCGTATCTGAAACGAAGTCTTGCTTGTAGGAAGACACAGAGCCAGGCATTTAACTGTGTTTCTGAAGGGAAACAAAAGGTACAGTTCTCATCCATGAAACACACTCTGCTTTAGAGCAAGAAGCATGCTCTTGTTTCTAGAGTCTCTAATACAGAGGGAAACATGAGTGTGCTCACAACAAAAGAACTGTTTTTCCTACACACACGGACCATATCTAGTTCAACTCTGTTTCTGAAACTTATACAAACCACAGGTCCTCTAACATCCAATGCTTTTCAGTTAAGAGCTAGAAACGTGTGAGCTTCGTGAACTATGTAGCTTCATTTGAGCTGAAAAGTGACTGCAATTATCTGAAAGGAATTCTTGCTTGTAGGAAGACACAGAGCCGGGCATTTAACTCCGTTTCTGAAGGGAAACACACAGCACAGTTTTCATCCATGAAACACACTCTGCTTTAGAGCAAGAAGCACGCTCTTGCTTTCGTAAGTCTCTCATACAGAGGGAAACGTGAGTGTGCTCTGAACAAAAGAATTTTGTTTCCTACACACAAGGACCATATCTAGTTCAACTCTGTTTCTGAAACTGATACAAACCACAGGTCCTCTAACATCCAATGCTTTCCAGTTAAGAGAGAGAAAGGTGTGAGCTTCGTGAACAATGTAGCTTCTTTTGAGCTGAAAAGTGACTGCGTTTATCGGAAACAAAGTCTTGCTTGTAGGAAGACACAGAGCCTGGCATTTAACTCCCTTTCTGAAGGGAAACACACAGAACAATTCTCATCCATGAAACACACTCTGCTTTAGAGCAAGAAGCACGCTCTTGCTTTCTAGAGTCTCTCATACAGAGGGAAACGTGAGTGTGCTCAGAACAAAAGAACTGTGTTTCCTACACACACGGACCATATCTAGTTCAACTCTACTCCTGAAACTGATACAAAACACAGGTCCTCTAACATCCAATGCTTTTCAGTTAAGAGCGAGAAACGTGTGAGCTTCGTGAACAATGTAGCTCCCTTTGAGCTGAAAAGTGACTATGTTTATCTGAAACGAAGTCTTGCTTGTAGGAAGACACAGACCCGGGCATTTAACTCCCTTTCTGAAGGGAAACACACTGCATAGTTCTCATCCATGAAACACACTCTGCTTTAGATAAAGAAGCACGCTCTTGCTTTCTAGACTCTCTAATACAGAGGGAAACATGAGTGTGCTCAGAACAAAAGAATTTTGTTTCCTACACACAAGGACCATATCTAGTTCAACTCTGCTTCTGAAACTGATACAAACCACAGGTCCTCTAACATCCAATGCTTTTCAGTTAAGAGTGAGAAACATGTGAGTTTTGTGAACAATGTAGCTTCGTTTGAGCTGAACAGTTACTGCGTTTATCTGAAATGATGTCTTGCTTGTAGGAAGACACAGAACCGGCATTTAACTCCGTTTCTGAAGGGAAACACACAGCACAGTTCTCTTCCATGAAACACACTCTGCTTTAGAGCAAGAAGCACGCACCTGCTTTCTTGAGTCTCTCATACAGAGGGAAATGTGAGTGTGCTCAGAACAAAAGAACTGTGTTCCCTACACACACGGACCATATCTAGTTTAATTCTGCTTCTGAAACTGAAACAAACCACAGGTCCTCTAACATCCAATGCTTTTCAGTTAAGAGCGAGAAACGTGTGAGCTTCATGAACAATGTAGCTTCTTTTGAGCTGTAAAGTGACTGCGTTTATGTGAAAGGAAGTCTTGCTTGTAGGAAGACACAGAGCCTGGCATTTAACTCAGTTTCTGAAGTGAAACACACAGCACAGTTCTCATCCATGAAACACACTCTGCTTTAGAGCAAGAAGGTCGCTCTTGCTTTATAGTGTCTCTCATACAGAGGGAAACGTGAGTGTGCTCAGAACAAAAGAACTGTGTCTCCTACACACAGAGACCATATCGAGTTTAACTCTGCTTCTGAAACTGATACAAACCACAGGTCCTCTAACATCCAATGCTATTCATTTAAGAGGGAGAAACCTGTGAGCTTTGTGAACAATGTAGCTTCGTTTGAGCTAAAAAGTGACTGCGTTTACGTGAAACGAAGTCTTGCTTGTAGGAAGACACAGAGCCTGGCATTTAACTCTGTTTCTGAAGGGAAACACAAGACACAGTTCTCATCCATGAAACACACTCTGCTTTAGAGCAAGAAGCATGCTCTTGTTTCTAGACTCTCTAATACAGAGGGAAACATGAGTGTGCTCAGAACAAAACAATTTTGTTTCCTACACACAAGGACCATATCTAGTTCAACTCTGCTTCTGAAACTGATACAAACCACAGGTCCTCTAACATCCAATGCTTTTCAGTTAGGAGCGAGAAACGTGTGAGCTTCATGAACAATGCAGCTTCGTTTGAGCTGAAAGGGACTGCGTTTATCTGAAACGAATTCTTGCTTGTAGGAAGACACAGAGCCAGGCATTTAACTCCGTTTCTGAAGGGAAACACACAGCACAGTTCTCATCCATGAAACACACTCTGGTTTAGATAAAGAAGCAGGCTCTTGCTTTCTAGACTCTCTAATACAGAGGGAAACATGAGTGTGCTCAGAACAAAAGAATTTTGTTTCCTACACACAAGGACCATATCTAGTTCAACTCTGCTTCTGAAACTGATACAAACCACAGGTCCTCTAACATCCAATGCTTTTCAGTTAGGATCGAGAAACGTGTGAGCTTCATGAACAATGTAGCTTCGTTTGAGCTGAAAGGGACTGCGTTTATCTGAAACGAAGTCTTGCTTGTAGGAAGACACAGAGCCAGGCATTTAACTCCGTTTCTGAAGGGAAACACACAGCACAGTTCTCATCCATGAAATACACTCTGCTGTAGAGCAAGAAGCACGGTCTTGCTTTCTAGAGTCTCTCATACAGAGGGAAACGTGAGTGTGCTCAGAACAAAAGAACTGTGTCTCCTACAAACGGACCATATCTAATTCAACTCTGCTTCTGAAACTGATACAAACCACAGGTCCTCTAACATCCAATGCTATTCATTTAAGAGGGAGAAACCTGTGAGCTTTGTGAACAATGTAGCTTCGTTTGAGCTAAAAAGTGACTGCGTTTACGTGAAACGAAGTCTTGCTTGTAGGAAGACACAGAGCCTGGCATTTAACTCTGTTTCTGAAGGGAAACACAGGGCACAGTTCTCATCCATGAAACACACTCTGCTTTAGAGCAAGTAGCATGCTCTTGTTTCTAGAGTCTCTAATACAGAGGGAAACATGAGTGTGCTCACAACAAAAGAACTGTTTTTCCTACACACACGGACCATATCTAGTTCAACTCTGTTTCTGAAACTGATAAAAACCACAGGTCCTCTAACATCCAATGCTTTTCAGTTAAGAGCGAGAAACGTGTGAGCTTCGTGAACTATGTAGCTTCATTTGAGCTGAAATGTGACTGCGTTTATCTGAAACGAATTCTTGCTTGTAGGAAGACACAGAGCCGGGCATTTAACTCCGTTTCTGAAGGGAAACACACAGCACAGTTCTCATCCATGAAACACACTCTGCTTTAGAGCAAGAAGCACGCTCTTGCTTTCATAAGTCTCTCATACAGAGGGAAACGTGAGTGTGCTCAGAACAAAAGAATTTTGTTTCCTACACACAAGGACCATATATAGTTCAACTCTGTTTCTGAAACTGATACAAACCACACGTCCTCTAACATCCAATGCTTTCCAGTTAAGAGCGAGAAACGTGTGAGCTTCGTGAACAATGTAGCTTCGTTTGAGCTGAAAGGGACTGCGTTTATCTGAAACGAAGTCTTTCTTGTAGGAAGACACAGAGCCAGGCATTTAACTCCGTTTCTGAAGGGAAACACACAGCAGAGTTCTCATCCATGAAACACACTCTGATTTAGAGCAAGAAGCACGCTCTTGCTTTCTAGAGTCTCTAGTACAGAGGGAAACATGAGTGTGCTCAGAACAAAAGAACTGTGTTCCCCACACACACGGACCATATCTAGTTCAACTCTGCTTCTGAAACTGATACAAACCACAGGTCCTCTAACATCCAATGCTTTTCAATTAAGAATGAGAAACGTCTGAGCTTCGTGAAGAATGTAGCTTCGTTTGAGCTGATAATTGACTGCGTTTATCTGAAACAAAGTCTTGCTTGTAGGAAGACACAGAGCCTGGCATTTAACTCTGTTTCTGAAGGGAAACACACAGCACAGTTCTCATCCATGAAACACACTCTGCTTTAGAGCAAGAAGCACGCTCTTACTTTATAGAGTCTCTCATACAGAGGGAAACGTGAGTGTGCTCAGAACAAAAGAAATGTGTCTCCTACACACACGGACCATATCTAATTCAACTCTGCTTCTGAAACTGATACAAACCACAGGTCCTCTAACATCCAGTGCTTTTCAGTTAAGAGCGAGAAACGTGTGAGCTTCCTGAACAATGTAGCTTCGTTTAAGCTGAAAAGTGACTGCGTTTATCTGAAACGAAGTCTTGCTTGTAGGAAGACACAGACCCAGCCATTTAACACCGTTTCTGAAGGGAAACACACAGCACAGTCCTCATCCATGAAACACACTCTGCTTTAGAAAAAAAAGCATGCTCTTGCTTTATAGAGTCTCTAATACAGAGGGAAACGTGAGTGTGCTCAGAACAAATGAACTGTGTTTCCTACACACACGGACCATATCGAGTTTAACTCTGTTTCTGAAACTGATACAAACCACAGGTCCTCTAACATCCAATGCTATTCATTTAAGAGTGAGAAACCTGTGAGCTTTGTGAACAATGTAGCTTCGTTTGAGCTAAAAAGTGCCGGCGTTTACGTGAAATGAAGTCTTGCTTGTAGGAAGACACAGAGCCTGGTATTTAACTCTGTTTCTGAAGGGAAACACAGGGCACAGTTCTCATCCATGAAACACACTCTGCTTTAGAGCAAGAAGCACACTCTTGTTTCTAGAGTCTCTAATACAGAGGGAAACATGAGTGTGCTCAGAACAAAAGAACTGTATTTCCTACACACAAGGACCATATCTAGTTCAACTCTGTTTCTGAAACTGATACAAACCACTGGTCCACTAACATCCAATGCTTTCCAGTTAGGAGCGAGAAACGTGTGAGCTTCATGAACAATATAGCTTCTTTTGAGCTGTATAGTGACTGCGTTTATCTGAAACGAAGTCTTGCTTGTAGGAAGACACAGAGCCAGGCATTTAACTCCGTTTCTGAAGGGAAACACACAGCACATTTCTCATCAATGAAACACACTCTGCTTTAGAGCAATAAGCACGCTCCTGCTTTCATGAGTCACTCATACAGAGGGAAATGTGAGTGTGCTCAGAACAAAAGAACTGTGTTTGCTACACACACGGACCATATCTAGTCTAACTCTGTTTCTGAAACTGATACAAAAAACAGGTCCTCTAACATCCAATGCTTTTCAGTTAAGAGCGAGAAAGGTGTGAGCTTTGTGAACAATGTAGCTTCGTTTGAGCTGAAAAGTGACTGCGTTTATCTTAAACGAAGTCTTGCTTGTAGGAAATCACAGAGCCGGGCATTTAACTCCGTTTCTGAAGGGAAACACACAGCACAGTTCTCATCCATGAAACACACTCTGCTGTAGAGCAAGAACCACGCTCTTGCTTTCTAGAGTCTCTCATACAGAGGGAAACGTGAGTGTGCTCAGAACAAAAGAACTGTGTCTCCTACAAACGGACCATATCTAAGTCAACTCTGCTTATGAAACTGATACAAACCACAGGTCCTCTAACATCCAATGCTTTCCAGTTAAGAGCGAGAAACGTGTGAGCTTCGTGAACAATGTAGCTTCGTTTGAGCTGAAAGGGACTGTGTTTATCTGAAACGAAGTCTTGCTTGTAGGAAGACACAGAGCCAGGCATATAACTCCGTTTCTGAAGGGAAACACACAGCACAGTTCTCATCCATGAAATACACTCTGCTGTAGAGCAAGAAGCACGCTCTTGCTGTCTAGAGTCTCTCATACAGAGGGAAACGTGAGTGTGCTCAGAACAAAAGAACTGTGTCTCCTACAAACGGACCATATCAAATTCAACTGTGCTTCTGAAACTGATACAAACCACAGGTCCTCTAACATCCAATGCTATTCATTTAAGAGGGAGAAACCTGTGAGCTTTGTGAACAATGTAGCTTCGTTTGAGCTAAAAAGTGACTGCGTTTACGTGAAACGAAGACTTGCTTGTAGGAAGACACAGAGCCTGGCATTTAACTCTGTTTCTGAAGGGAAACACAGGGCACAGTTCTCATCCATGAAACACACTCTGCTTTAGAGCAAGTAGCATGCTCTTGTTTCTAGAGTCTCTAATACAGAGGGAAACATGAGTGTGCTCACAACAAAAGAACTGTTTTTCCTACACACACGGACCATATCTAGTTCAACTCTGTTTCTGAAACTGATACAAACCACAGGTCCTCTAACATCCAATGCTTTTCAATTAAGAGCGAGAAACGTGTGAGCTTCGTGAACTATGTAACTTCATTTGAGCTGAAAAGTGACTGCGTTTATCTGAAACGAAGTCTTGCTTGTAGGAAGACACAGAGCCGGGCATTTAACTCCATTTCTGAAGGGAAACACACAGCACATTTCTCATCAATGAAACACACTCTGCTTTAGAGCAAGAAGCACGCTCTTGCTTTCTAGAGTCTCTCATACAGAGGGAAACGTGAGTGTGCTCAGAACAAAAGAACTGTGTCTCCTACAAACGGACCATATCTAATTCAACTCTGCTTCTGAAACTGATACAAACCACAGGTCCTCTAACATCCAATGCTTCCAGTTAAGAGCGAGAAACGTGTGAGCTTCGTGAACAATGTAACTTCGTTTGAGCTGAAAGGGACTGCGTTTATCTGAAACGAAGTCTGGCTTGTAGGAAGACACAGAGCCAGGCATTTAACTCCGTTTCTGAAGGGAAACACACACAACAGTTCTCATCCATGAAATACACTCTGCTGTAGAGCAAGAAGCACGCTCTTGCTTTCTAGAGTCTCTCATACAGAGGGAAACGTGAGTGTGCTCAGAACAAAAGAACTGTGTCTCCTACAAATGGACCATATCTAATTCAACTCTGCTTCTGAAACTGATACAAACCACAGGTCCTCTAACATCCAATGCTATTCATTTAAGAGGGAGAAACCTGTGAGCTTTGTGAACAATGTAGCTTCGTTTGAACTAAAAAGTGACTGCGTTTACGTGAAACGAAGACTTGCTTGTAGGAAGACACAGAGCCTGGCATTTAACTCTGTTTCTGAAGGGAAACACAGGGCACAGTTCTCATCCATGAAACACACTCTGCTTTAGAGCAAGTAGCATGCTCTTGTTTCTAGAGTCTCTAATACAGAGGGAAACATGAGTGTGCTCACAACAAAAAACTGTTTTTCCTACACACACGGACCTTATCTAGTTCAACTCTGTTTCTGAAACTGATACAAACCACAGGTCCTCTAACATCCAATGCTTTTCAGTTAAGAGCGAGAAACGTGTGAGCTTCGTGAACTATGTAGCTTCATTTGAGCTGAAATGTGACTGCGTTTATCTGAAACGAATTCTTCCTTGTAGGAAGTAACAGAGCCGGGCATTTAGCTCCGTTTCTGAAGGGAAACACACAGCACAGTTCTCATTCATGAAACACACTCTGCTTTAGAGCAAGAAGCACGCTCTTGCTTTCATAAGTCTCTCATACAGAGGGAAACGTGAGTGTGCTCAGAACAAAAGAATTTTGTTTCCTACACACAAGGACCATATATAGTTCAACTCTGTTTCTGAAACTGATACAAACCACACGTCCTCTAACATCCAATGCTTTCCAGTTAAGAGCGAGAAACGTGTGAGCTTCGTGAACAATGTAGCTTCGTTTGAGCTGAAAGGGACTGCGTTTATCTGAAACGAAGTCTTTCTTGTAGGAAGACACAGAGCCAGGCATTTAACTACGTTTCTGAAGGGAAACACACAGCAGAGTTCTCATCCACGAAACACACTCTACTTTAGAGCAAGAAGCACGCTCTTGCTTTCTAGAGTCTCTAGTACAGAGGGAAACATGAGTGTGCTCAGAACAAAAGAACTGTGTTCTCCACACACACGGACCATATCTAATTCAACTCTGCTTCTGAAACTGATACAAACCACAGGTCCTCTAACATCCAATGCTTTTCAGTTAAGAGCGAGAAACGTGTGAGCTTCCTGAACAATGTAGCTTCGTTTAAGCTGAAAAGTGACTGCGTTTATCTGAAACGAAGTCTTGCTTGTAGGAAGACACAGACTCGGCCATTTAACACCGTTTCTGAAGGGAAACACACAGCACAGTCCTCATCCATGAAACACACTCTGCTTTAGAAAAAAAAGCATGCTCTTGCTTTATAGAGTCTCTAATACAGAGGGAAACGTGAGTGTGCTCAGAACAAATGAACTGTGTTTCCTACACACACGGACCATATCGAGTTTAACTCTGTTTCTGAAACTGATACAAACCACAGGTCCTCTAACATCCAATGCTATTCATTTAAGAGTGAGAAACCTGTGAGCTTTGTGAACAATGTAGCTTCGTTTGAGCTAAAAAGTGCCGGCGTTTACGTGAAATGGATTCTTGCTTGTAGGAAGACACAGAGCCTGGTATTTAACTCTGTTTCTGAAGGGAAACACAGGGCACACTTCTCATCCATGAAACACACACTGCTTTAGAGCAAGAAGCACACTCTTGTTTCTAGATTCTCTAATACAGAGGGAAACATGAGTGTGCTCACAACAAAAGAACTGTTTTTCCTACACACAGGGACCATATCTAGTTCAACTCTGTTTCTGAAACAGATACAAACCACAGGTCCTCTAACATCCAATGCTTTTCAATTAAGAGCGAGAAACGTGTGAGCTTCGTGAACTATGTAGCTTCGTTTGAGCTGAAAAGTGACTGCGTTTATCTGAAACGAAGTCTTGCTTGTAGGAAGAGACAGAGCCGGGCATTTAACTCCGTTTCTGAAGGGAAACACACAGCACAGTTCTCATCCATGAAACACACTCTGCTTTACATAAAGAAGCAGGCTCTTGCTTTCTAGACTCTCTAATACAGAGGGAAACATGAGTGTGCTCAGAACAAAAGAACTGTGTTTCCTACACACAAGGACCATATCTAGTTCAACTCTGTTTCTGAAACTGATACAAACCACTGGTCCACTAACATCCAATGCTTTCCAGTTAGGAGCGAGAAACGTGTGAGCTTCATGAACAATATAGCTTCTTTTGAGCTGTATAGTGACTGCGTTTATCTGAAACGAAGTCTTGCTTGTAGGAAGACACAGAGCCGGGCATTTATCTCCGTTTCTGAAGGGAAACACACAGCACATTTCTCATCAATGAAACACACTCTGCTTTAGAGCAAGAAGCACGCTCCTGCTTTCATGAGTCTCTCATACAGAGGAAAATGTGAGTGTGCTCAGAACAAAAGAACTGTGTTTCCTACACACACGGACCATATCTAGTCTAACTCTGTTTCTGAAACTGATACAAAAAACAGGTCCTCTAACATCCAATGCTTTTCAGTTAAGAGCGAGAAAGGTGTGAGCTTTGTGAACAATGTAGCTTCGTTTGAGCTGAAAAGTGACTGCGTTTATCTTAAAGGAAGTCTTGCTTGTAGGAAATCACAGAGCCGGGCATTTAACTCCGTTTCTGAAGGGAAACACACAGCACAGTTCTCATCCATGAAACACACTCTGCTGTAGAGCAAGAAGCACGCTCTTGCTTTCTAGAGTCTCTCATACAGAGTGAAACGTGAGTGTGCTCAGAACAAAAGAACTGTGTCTCCTACAAACGGACCATATCTAAGTCAACTCTGCTTATGAAACTGATACAAACCACAGGTCCTCTAACATCCAATGCTTTCCAGTTAAGAGCGAGAAACGTGTGAGCTTCGTGAACAATGTAGCTTCGTTTGAGCTGAAAGGGACTGCGTTTATCTGAAACGAAGTCTTCCTTGTAGGAAGACACAGAGCCAGGCATTTAACTCCGTTTCTGAAGGGAAACACACAGCACAGTTCTCATCCATGAAATACACTCTGCTGTAGAGCAAGAAGCACGCTCTTGCTTTCTAGAGTCTCTCATACAGAGGGAAACCTGAGTGTGCTCAGAACAAAAGAACTGTGTCTCCTACAAACGGACCATATCTAATTCAACTGTGCTTCTGAAACTGATACAAACCACAGGTCCTCTAACATCCAATGCTATTCATTTAAGAGGGAGAAACCTGTGAGCTTTGTGAACAATGTAGCTTCATTTGAGCTAAAAAGTGACTGCGTTTACGTGAAACGAAGACTTGCTTGTAGGATGACACAGAGCCTGGCATTTAACTCTGTTTCTGAAGGGAAACACAGGGCACAGTTCTCATCCATGAAACACACTCTGCTTTAGAGCAAGTAGCATGCTCTTGTTTCTAGAGTCTCTAATACAGAGTGAAACATGAGTGTGCTCACAACAAAAGAACTGTTTTTCCTACACACACGGACCATATCTAGTTCAACTCTGTTTCTGAAACTGATACAAACCACAGGTCCTCTAACATCCAATGCTTTTCAGTTAAGAGCGAGAAACGTGTGAGCTTCGTGAACTATGTAGCTTCATTTGAGCTGAAATGTGATTGCGTTTATCTGAAACGAATTCTTGCTTGTAGGAAGACACAGAGCCGGGCATTTAACTCCGTTTCTGAAGGGAAACACACAGCACAGTTCTCATCCATGAAACACACTCTGCTTTAGAGCAAGAAGCACGCTCTTGCTTTCATAAGTCTCTCATACAGAGGGAAACGTGAGTGTGCTCAGAACAAAAGAATTTTGTTTCCTACACACAAGGACCATATATTGTTCAACTCTGTTTCTGAAACTGATACAAACCACACGTCCTCTAACATCCAATGCTTTCCAGTTAAGAGCGAGAAACGTGTGAGCTTAGTGAACAATGTAGCTTCGTTTGAGCTGAAAGGGACTGCGTTTATCTGAAACGAAGTCTTGCTTGTAGGAAGACACAGAGGCAGGCATTTAACTCCGTTTCTGAAGGGAAACACACAGCAGAGTTCTCATCCATGAAACACACTCTGATTTAGAGCAAGAAGCACGCTCTTGCTTTCTAGAGTCTCTAGTACAGAGGGAAACATGAGTGTGCTCAGAACAAAAGAACTGTGTTCCCCACACACACGGACCATATCTAGTTCAAATCTGCTTCTGAAACTGATACAAACCACAGGTCCTCTAACATCCAATGCTTTTCAATTAAGAATGAGAAACGTCTGAGCTTCGTGAAGAATGTAGCTTCGTTTGAGCTGATAATTGACTGCGTTTATCTGAAACAAAGTCTTGCTTGTAGGAAGACACAGAGCCTGGCATTTAACTCCCTTTCTGAAGGGAAACACACAGCACAGTTCTCATCCATGAAACACATTCTGCTTTAGAGCAAGAAGCACGCTCTTACTTTATAGAGTCTCTCATACAGAGGGAAACGTGAGTGTGCTCAGAACAAAAGAAATGTGTCTCCTACACACACGGACCATATCTAATTCAACTCTGCTTCTGAAACTGATACAAACCACAGGTCCTCTAACATCCAGTGCTTTTCAGTTAAGAGCGAGAAACGTGTGAGCTTCCTGAACAATGTAGCTTCGTTTAAGCTGAAAAGTGACTGCGTTTATCTGAAACGAAGTCTTGCTTGTAGGAAGACACAGACCCGGCCATTTAACACCGTTTCTGAAGGGAAACACACAGCACAGTCCTCATCCATGAAACACACTCTGCTTTAGAAAAAAAAGCATGCTCTTGCTTTATAGAGTCTCTAATACAGAGGGAAACGTGAGTGTGCTCAGAACAAATGAACTGTGTTTCCTACACACACGGACCATATCGAGTTTAACTCTGTTTCTGAAACTGATACAAACCACAGGTCCTCTAACATCCAATGCTATTCATTTAAGAGTGAGAAACCTGTGAGCTTCGTGAACAATGTAGCTTCGTTTGAGCTGAAAAGGACTGCGTTTATCTGAAACTAAGTCTTGCTTGTAGGAAGACACAGAGCCAGGCATTTAACTCCGTTTCTGAAGGGAAACACACAGCACAGTTCTCATCCATGAAATACACTCTGCTGTAGAGCAAGAAGCACGCTCTGGCTTTCTAGAGTCTCTCATACAGAGGGAAACGTGAGTGTGCTCAGAACAAAAGAACTGTGTCTCCTACAAACGGACCATATCTAATTCAACTGTGCTTCTGAAACTGATACAAACCACAGGTCCTCTAACATCCAATGCTATTCATTTAAGAGGGAGAAACCTGTGAGCTTTGTGAACAATGTAGCTTCGTTTGAGCTAAAAAGTGACTGCGTTTACGTGAAACGAAGACTTGCTTGTAGGAAGACACAGAGCCTGGCATTTAACTCTGTTTCTGAAGGGAAACACAGGGCACAGTTCTCATCCATGAAACACACTCTGCTTTAGAGCAAGAAGCACACTCTTGTTTCTAGAGTCTCTAATACAGAGGGAAACATGAGTGTGCTCACAACAAAAGAACTGTTTTTCCTACACACAGGGACCATATCTAGGTCAACTCTGTTTCTGAAACTGATACAAACCACAGGTCCTCTAACATCCAATGCTTTTCAATTAAGAGCGAGAAACGTGTGAGCTTCGTGAACTATGTAACTTCATTTGAGCTGAAAAGTGACTGCGTTTATCTGAAACGAAGTCTTGCTTGTAGTAAGACACAGAGCCGGGCATTTAACTCCGTTTCTGAAGGGAAACACACAGCACAGTTCTCATCCATGAAACACACTCTGCTTTACATAAAGAAGCATGCTCTTGCTTTCTAGACTCTCTAATACAGAGGGAAACATGAGTGTGCTCAGAACAAAAGAACTGTGTTTCCTACACACAAGGACCATATCTAGTTCAACTCTGTTTCTGAAACTGATACAAACCACTGGTCCACTAACATCCAATGCTTTCCAGTTAGGAGCGAGAAACGTGTGAGCTTCATGAACAATATAGCTTCTTTTGAGCTGTATAGTGACTGCATTTATTTGAAACGAAGTCTTGCTTGTAGGAAGACACAGAGCCGGGCATTTAACTCCGTTTCTGAAGTGAAACACACAGCACATTTCTCATCAATGAAACACACTCTGCTTTAGAGCAAGAAGCACGCTCCTGCTTTCATGAGTCTCTCATACAGAGGGAAATGTGAGTGTGCTCAGAACAAAAGAACTGTGTTTCCTACACACACGGACCATATCTAGTTTAACTCTGTTTCTGAAACTGATACAAAAAACAGGTCCTCTAACATCCAATGCTTTTCAGTTAAGAGCGAGAAAGGTGTGAGCTTTGTGAACAATGTAGCTTCGTTTGAGCTGAAAAGTGACTGCGTTTATCTTAAAGGAAGTCTTGCTTGTAGGAAATCACAGAGCCGGGCATTTAACTCCGTTTCTGAAGGGAAACACACAGCACAGTTCTCATCCATGAAACACACTCTGCTGTAGAGCAAGAAGCATGCTCTTGCTTTCTAGAGTCTCTCATACAGAGGGAAACGTGAGTGTGCTCAGAACAAAAGAACTGTGTCTCCTACAAACGGACCATATCTAATTCAACTCTGCTTCTGAAACTGATACAAACCACAGGTCCTCTAACATCCAATGCTTCCAGTTAAGAGCGAGAAACGTGTGAGCTTCGTGAACAATGTAACTTCGTTTGAGCTGAAAGGGACTGCGTTTATCTGAAACGAAGTCTTGCTTGTAGGAAGACACAGAGCCAGGCATTTAACTCCGTTTCTGAAGGGAAACACACAGCACAGTTCTCATCCATGAAATACACTCTGCTGTAGAGCAAGAAGCACGCTCTTGCTTTCTAGAGTCTCTCATACAGAGGGAAACGTGAGTGTGCTCAGAACAAAAGAACTGTGTCTCCTACAAACGGACCATATCTAATTCAACTCTGCTTCTGAAACTGATACAAACCACAGGTCCTCTAACATCCAATGCTATTCATTTTAGAGGGAGAAACCTGTGAGCTTTGTGAACAATGTAGCTTCGTTTGAGCTAAAAAGTGACTGCGTTTACGTGAAACGAAGACTTGCTTGTAGGAAGACACAGAGCCTGGCATTTAACTCTGTTTCTGAAGGGAAACACAGGGCACAGTTCTCATCCATGAAACACACTCTGCTTTAGAGCAAGTAGCATGCTCTTGTTTCTAGAGTCTCTAATACAGAGGGAAACATGAGTGTGCTCACAACAAAAAACTGTTTTTCCTACACACACGGACCATATCTAGTTCAACTCTGTTTCTGAAACTGATACAAACCACAGGTCCTCTAACATCCAATGCTTTTCAGTTAAGAGTGAGAAACGTGTGAGCTTCGTGAACTATGTAGCTTCATTTGAGCTGAAATGTGACTGCGTTTATCTGAAACGAATTCTTCCTTGTAGGAAGTAACAGAGCCGGGCATTTAACTCCGTTTCTGAAGGGAAACACACAGCACAGTTCTCATTCATGAAACACACTCTGCTGTAGAGCAAGAAGCACGCTCTTGCTTTCTAGAGTCTCTCATACAGAGGGAAACGTGAGTGTGCTCAGAACAAAAGAACTGTGTCTCCTACAAACGGACCATATCTAAGTCAACTCTGCTTATGAAACTGATACAAACCACAGGTCCTCTAACATCCAATGCTTTCCAGTTAAGAGCGAGAAACGTGTGAGCTTCGTGAACAATGTAGCTTCGTTTGAGCTGAAAGGGACTGCGTTTATCTGAAACGAAGTCTTGCTTGTAGGAAGACACAGAGCCAGGCATTTAACTCCGTTTCTGAAGGGAAACACACAGCACAGTTCTCATCCATGAAATACACTCTGCTGTAGAGCAAGAAGCACGCTCTTGCTTTCTAGAGTCTCTCATACAGTGGGAAACCTGAGTGTGCTTAGAACAAAAGAACTGTGTCTCCTACAAACGGACCATATCTAATTCAACTCTGCTTCTGAAACTGATACAAACCACAGGTCCTCTAACATCCAATGCTATTCATTTAAGAGGGAGAAACCTGTGAGCTTTGTGAACAATGTAGCTTCATTTGAGCTAAAAAGTGACTGCGTTTACGTGAAACGAAGACTTGCTTGTAGGAAGACACAGAGCCTGGCATTTAACTCTGTTTCTGAAGGGAAACACAGGGCACAGTTCTCATCCATGAAACACACTCTGCTTTAGAGCAAGTAGCATGCTCTTGTTTCTAGAGTCTCTAATACAGAGTGAAACATGAGTGTGCTCACAACAAAAGAACTGTGTCTCCTACACACACGGACCATATCTAGTTCAACTCTGTTTCTGAAACTCATAAAAACCACAGGTCATCTAACATCCAATGCTTTTCAGTTAAGAGCGAGAAACGTGTGAGCTTCGTGAACTATGTAGCTTCATTTGAGCTGAAATGTGACTGCGTTTATCTGAAACGAATTCTTGCTTGTAGGAAGACACAGAGCCGGGCATTTAACTCCGTTTCTGAAGGGAAACACACAGCACAGTTCTCATCCATGAAACACACTCTGCTTTAGAGCAAGAAGCACGCTCTTGCTTTCATAAGTCTCTCATACAGAGGGAAACGTGAGTGTGCTCAGAACAAAAGAATTTTGTTTCCTACACACAAGGACCATATATTGTTCAACTCTGTTTCTGAAACTGATACAAACCACACGTCCTCTAACATCCAATGCTTTCCAGTTAAGAGCTAGAAACGTGTGAGCTTCGTGAACAATGTAGCTTCGTTTGAGCTGAAAGGGACTGCGTTTATCTGAAACGAAGTCTTGCTTGTAGGAAGACACAGAGCCAGGCATTTAACTCCGTTTCTGAAGGGAAACACACAGCAGAGTTCTCATCCATGAAACACACTCTGATTTAGAGCAAGAAGCACGCTCTTGCTTTCTAGAGTCTCTAGTACAGAGGGAAACATGAGTGTGCTCAGAACAAAAGAACTGTGTTCCCCACACACACGGACCATATCTAGTTCAACTCCGCTTCTGAAACTGATACAAAAAACAGGTCCTCTAACATCCAATGCTTTTCAATTAAGAATGAGAAACGTCTGAGCTTCGTGAAGAATGTAGCTTCGTTTGAGCTGATAATTGACTGCGTTTATCTGAAACAAAGTCTTGCTTGTAGGAAGACACTGAGCCTGGCATTTAACTCCATTTCTGAAGGGAAACACACAGCACAGTTCTCATCCATGAAACACATTCTGCTTTAGAGCAAGAAGCACGCTCTTACTTTATAGAGTCTCTCATACAGAGGGAAACGTGAGTGTGCTCAGAACAAAAGAAATGTGTCTCCTACACACACGGACCATATCTAATTCAACTCTGCTTCTGAAACTGATACAAACCACAGGTCCTCTAACATCCAGTGCTTTTCAGTTAAGAGCGAGAAACGTGTGAGCTTCCTGAACAATGTAGCTTCGTTTAAGCTGAAAAGTGACTGCGTTTATTTGAAACGAAGTCTTGCTTGTAGGAAGACACAGACCCGGCCATTTAACACTGTTTCTGAAGGGAAACACACAGCACAGTCCTCATCCATGAAACACACTCTGCTTTAGAAAAAAAAGCACGCTCTTGCTTTCTAGAGTCTCTCATACAGAGGGAAACGTGAGTGTGCTCAGAACAAAAGAACTGTGTCTCCTACAAACGGACCATATCTAAGTCAACTCTGCTTATGAAACTGATACAAACCACAGGTCCTCTAACATCCAATGCTTTCCAGTTAAGAGCGAGAAACGTGTGAGCTTCGTGAACAATGTAGCTTCGTTTGAGCTGAAAGGGACTGCGTTTATCTGAAACGAAGTCTTGCTTGTAGGAAGACACAGAGCCAGGCATTTAACTCCGTTTCTGAAGGGAAACACACAGCACAGTTCTCATCCATGAAATACACTCTGCTGTAGAGCAAGAAGCACGCTCTTGCTTTCTAGAGTCTCTCATACAGTGGGAAACCTGAGTGTGCTCAGAACAAAAGAACTGTGTCTCCTACAAACGGACCATATCTAATTCAACTCTGCTTCTGAAACTGATACAAACCACAGGTCCTCTAACATCCAATGCTATTCATTTAAGAGGGAGAAACCTGTGAGCTTTGTGAACAATGTAGCTTCATTTGAGCTAAAAAGTGACTGCGTTTACGTGAAACGAAGACTTGCTTGTAGGAAGACACAGAGCCTGGCATTTAACTCTGTTTATGAAGGGAAACACAGGGCACAGTTCTCATCCATGAAACACACTCTGCTTTAGAGCAAGTAGCATGCTCTTGTTTCTAGAGTCTCTAATACAGAGTGAAACATGAGTGTGCTCACAACAAAAGAACTGTGTCTCCTACACACACGGACCATATCTAGTTCAACTCTGTTTCTGAAACTCATAAAAACCACAGGTCATCTAACATCCAATGCTTTTCAGTTAAGAGCGAGAAACGTGTGAGCTTCGTGAACTATGTAGCTTCATTTGAGCTGAAATGTGACTGCGTTTATCTGAAACGAATTCTTGCTTGTAGGAAGACACAGAGCCGGGCATTTAACTCCGTTTCTGAAGGGAAACACACAGCACAGTTCTCATCCATGAAACACACTCTGCTTTAGAGCAAGAAGCACGCTCTTGCTTTCATAAGTCTCTCATACAGAGGGAAACGTGAGTGTGCTCAGAACAAAAGAATTTTGTTTCCTACACACAAGGACCATATATTGTTCAACTCTGTTTCTGAAACTGATACAAACCACACGTCCTCTAACATCCAATGCTTTCCAGTTAAGAGCGAGAAACGTGTGAGCTTCGTGAACAATGTAGCTTCGTTTGAGCTGAAAGGGACTGCGTTTATCTGAAACGAAGTCTTGCTTGTAGGAAGACACAGAGCCAGGCATTTAACTCCGTTTCTGAAGGGAAACACACAGCAGAGTTCTCATCCATGAAACACACTCTGATTTAGAGCAAGAAGCACGCTCTTGCTTTCTAGAGTCTCTAGTACAGAGGGAAACATGAGTGTGCTCAGAACAAAAGAACTGTGTTCCCCACACACACGGACCATATCTAGTTCAACTCCGCTTCTGAAACTGATACAAAAAACAGGTCCTCTAACATCCAATGCTTTTCAATTAAGAATGAGAAACGTCTGAGCTTCGTGAAGAATGTAGCTTCCTTTGAGCTGATAATTGACTGCGTTTATCTGAAACAAAGTCTTGCTTGTAGGAAGACACAGAGCCTGGCATTTAACTCCGTTTCTGAAGGGAAACACACAGCACAGTTCTCATCCATGAAACACATTCTGCTTTAGAGCAAGAAGCACGCTCTTACTTTATAGAGTCTCTCATACAGAGGGAAACGTGAGTGTGCTCAGAACAAAAGATATGTGTCTCCTACACACACGGACCATATCTAATTCAACTCTGCTTCTGAAACTGATACAAACCACAGGTCCTCTAACATCCAGTGCTTTTCAGTTAAGAGCGAGAAACGTGTGAGCTTCCTGAACAATGTAGCTTCGTTTAAGCTGAAAAGTGACTGCGTTTATCTGAAACGAAGTCTTGCTTGTAGGAAGACACAGACCCGGCCATTTAACACTGTTTCTGAAGGGAAACACACAGCACAGTCCTCATCCATGAAACACACTCTGCTTTAGAAAAAAAAGCATGCTCTTGCTTTATAGAGTCTCTAATACAGAGGGAAACGTGAGAGTGCTCAGAACAAATGAACTGTGTTTCCTACACACACGGACCATATCGAGTTTAACTCTGTTTCTGAAACTGATACAAACCACAGGTCCTCTAACATCCAATGCTATTCATTTAAGAGTGAGAAACCTGTGAGCTTCGTGAACTATGTAGCTTCATTTGAGCTGAAATGTGACTGCGTTTATCTGAAACGAATTCTTGCTTGTAGGAAGACACAGAGCCGGGCATTTAACTCCGTTTCTGAAGGGAAACACACAGCACAGTTCTCATCCATGAAACACACTCTGCTTTAGAGCAAGAAGCACGCTCTTGCTTTCATAATTCTCTCATACAGAGGGAAACGTGAGTGTGCTCAGAACAAAAGAATTTTGTTTCCTACACACAAGGACCATATATTGTTCAACTCTGTTTCTGAAACTGATACAAACCACACGTCCTCTAACATCCAATGCTTTCCAGTTAAGAGCGAGAAACGTGTGAGCTTCGTGAACAATGTAGCTTCGTTTGAGCTGAAAGTGACTGCGTTTATCTGAAACGAAGTCTTGCTTGTAGGAAGACACAGAGCCAGGCATTTAACTCCGTTTCTGAAGGGAAACACACAGCAGAGTTCTCATCCATGAAACACACTCTGATTTAGAGCAAGAAGCACGCTCTTGCTTTCTAGAGTCTCTAGTACAGAGGGAAACATGAGTGTGCTCAGAACAAAAGAACTGTGTTCCCCACACACACGGACCATATCTAGTTCAACTCTGTTTCTGAAACTGATACAAACCACAGGTCCTCTAACATCCAATGCTTTTCAATTAAGAATGAGAAACGTCTGAGCTTCGTGAAGAATGTAGCTTCGTTTGAGCTGATAATTGACTGCGTTTATCTGAAACAAAGTCTTGCTTGTAGGAAGACACAGAGCCTGGCATTTAACTCCGTTTCTGAAGGGAAACACACAGCACAGTTCTCATCCATGAAACACATTCTGCTTTAGAGCAAGAAGCACGCTCTTACTTTATAGAGTCTCTCATACAGAGGGAAACGTGAGTGTGCTCAGAACAAAAGAAATGTGTCTCCTACACACACGGACCATATCTAATTCAACTCTGCTTCTGAAACTGATACAAACCACAGGTCCTCTAACATCCAGTGCTTTTCAGTTAAGAGCGAGAAACGTGTGAGCTTCCTGAACAATGTAGCTTCGTTTAAGCTGAAAAGTGACTGTGTTTATCTGAAACGAAGTCTTGCTTGTAGGAAGACACAGACCCGGCCATTTAACACTGTTTCTGAAGGGAAACACACAGCACAGTCCTCATCCATGAAACACACTCTGCTTTAGAAAAAAAAGCATGCTCTTGCTTTATAGAGTCTCTAATACAGAGGGAAACGTGAGAGTGCTCAGAACAAATGAACTGTGTTTCCTACACACACGGACCATATCGAGTTTAACTCTGTTTCTGAAACTGATACAAACCACAGGTCCTCTAACATCCAATGCTATTCATTTAAGAGTGAGAAACCTGTGAGCTTCGTGAACAATGTAGCTTCGTTTGAGCTGAAAGGGACTGCATTTATCTGAAACGAAGTCTTGCTTGTAGGAAGACACAGAGCCAGGCATTTAACTCCGTTTCTGAAGGGAAACACACAGCACAGTTCTCATCCATGAAATACACTCTGCTGTAGAGCAAGAAGCACGCTCTTGCTTTCTAGAGTCTCTCATACAGAGGGAAACGTGAGTGTGCTCAGAACAAAAGAACTGTGTCTCCTACAAACGGACCATATCTAATTCAACTGTGCTCCTGAAACTGATACAAACCACAGGTCCTCTAACATCCAATGCTATTCATTTAAGAGGGAGAAACCTGTGAGCTTTGTGAACAATGTAGCTTCATTTGAGCTAAAAAGTGACTGCGTTTACGTGAAACGAAGACTTGCTTGTAGGAAGACACAGAGCCTGGCATTTAACTCTGTTTCTGAAGGGAAACACAGGGCACAGTTCTCATCCATGAAACACACTCTGCTTTAGAGCAAGAAGCACACTCTTGTTTCTAGAGTCTCTAATACAGAGGGAAACATGAGTGTGCTCACAACAAAAGAACTGTTTTTCCTACACACAGGGACCATATCTAGTTCAACTCTGTTTCTGAAACTGATACAAACCACAGGTCCTCTAACATCCAATGCTTTTCAATTAAGAGCGAGAAACGTGTGAGCTTCGTGAACTATGTAACTTCATTTGAGCTGAAAAGTGACTGCGTTTATCTGAAACGAAGTCTTGCTTGTAGTAAGACACAGAGCCGGGCATTTAACTCCGTTTCTGAAGGGAAACTCACAGCACAGTTCTCATCCATGAAACACACTCTGCTTTACATAAAGAAGCATGCTCTTGCTTTCTAGACTCTCTAATACAGAGGGAAACATGAGTGTGCTCAGAACAAAAGAACTGTGTTTCCTACACACAAGGACCATATCTAGTTCAACTCTGTTTCTGAAACTGATACAAACCACTGGTCCACTAACATCCAATGCTTTCCAGTTAGGAGCGAGAAACGTGTGAGCTTCATGAACAATATAGCTTCTTTTGAGCTGTATAGTGACTGCGTTTATTTGAAACGAAGTCTTGCTTGTAGGAAGACACAGAGCCGGGCATTTAACTCCGTTTCTGAAGGGAAACACACAGCACATTTCTCATCAATGAAACACACTCTGCTTTAGAGCAAGAAGCACGCTCCTGCTTTCATGAGTCTCTCATACAGAGGGAAATGTGAGTGTGCTCAGAACAAAAGAACTGTGTTTCCTACACACACGGACCATATCTAGTTTAACTCTGTTTCTGAAACTGATACAAAAAACAGGTCCTCTAACATCCAATGCTTTTCAGTTAAGAGCGAGAAAGGTGTGAGCTTTGTGAACAATGTAGCTTCGTTTGAGCTGAAAAGTGACTGCGTTTATCTTAAAGGAAGTCTTGCTTGTAGGAAATCACAGAGCCGGGCATTTAACTCCGTTTCTGAAGGGAAACACACAGCACAGTTCTCATCCATGAAACACACTCTGCTGTAGAGCAAGAAGCATGCTCTTGCTTTCTAGAGTCTCTCATACAGAGGGAAACGTGAGTGTGCTCAGAACAAAAGAACTGTGTCTCCTACAAACGGACCATATCTAATTCAACTCTGCTTCTGAAACTGATACAAACCACAGGTCCTGTAACATCCAATGCTTCCAGTTAAGAGCGAGAAACGTGTGAGCTTCGTGAACAATGTAACTTCGTTTGAGCTGAAAGGGACTGCGTTTATCTGAAACGAAGTCTTGCTTGTAGGAAGACACAGAGCCAGGCATTTAACTCCGTTTCTGAAGGGAAACACACAGCACAGTTCTCATCCATGAAATACACTCTGCTGTAGAGCAAGAAGCACGCTCTTGCTTTCTAGAGTCTCTCATACAGAGGGAAACGTGAGTGTGCTCAGAACAAAAGAACTGTGTCTCCTACAAACGGACCATATCTAATTCAACTCTGCTTCTGAAACTGATACAAACCACAGGTCCTCTAACATCCAATGCTATTCATTTTAGAGGGAGAAACCTGTGAGCTTTGTGAACAATGTAGCTTCGTTTGAGCTAAAAAGTGACTGCGTTTACGTGAAACGAAGACTTGCTTGTAGGAAGACACAGAGCCTGGCATTTAACTCTGTTTCTGAAGGGAAACACAGGGCACAGTTCTCATCCATGAAACACACTCTGCTTTAGAGCAAGTAGCATGCTCTTGAATCTAGAGTCTCTAATACAGAGGGAAACATGAGTGTGCTCACAACAAAAAACTGTTTTTCCTACACACACGGACCATATCTAGTTCAACTCTGTTTCTGAAACTGATACAAACCACAGGTCCTCTAACATCCAATGCTTTTCAGTTAAGAGTGAGAAACGTGTGAGCTTCGTGAACTATGTAGCTTCATTTGAGCTGAAATGTGACTGCGTTTATCTGAAACGAATTCTTCCTTGTAGGAAGTAACAGAGCCGGGCATTTAACTCCGTTTCTGAAGGGAAACACACAGCACAGTTCTCATTCATGAAACACACTCTGCTTTAGAGCAAGAAGCACGCTCTTGCTTTCATAAGTCTATCATACAGAGGGAAACGTGAGTGTGCTCAGAACAAAAGAATTTTGTTTCCTACACACAAGGACCATATATAGTTCAACTCTGTTTCTGAAACTGATACAAACCACACGTCCTCTAACATCCAATGCTTTCCAGTTAAGAGCGAGAAACGTGTGAGCTTTGTGAACAATGTAGCTTCGTTTGAGCTGAAAGGGACTGCGTTTATCTGAAACGAAGTCTTTCTTGTAGGAAGACACAGAGCCAGGCATTTAACTCCGTTTCTGAAGGGAAACACACAGCAGAGTTCTCATCCATGAAACACACTCTGCTTTAGAAAAAAAAGCATGCTCTTGCTTTATAGAGTCTCTAATACAGAGGGAAACGTGAGTGTGCTCAGAACAAATGAACTGTGTTTCCTACACACACGGACCATATCGAGTTTAACTCTGTTTCTGAAACTGATACAAACCACAGGTCCTCTAACATCCAATGCTATTCATTTAAGAGTGAGAAACCTGTGAGCTTTGTGAACAATGTAGCTTCGTTTGAGCTAAAAAGTGCCGGCATTTACGTGAAATGAAGTCTTGCTTGTAGGAAGACACAGAGCCTGGTATTTAACTCTGTTTCTGAAGGGAAACACAGGGCACAGTTCTCATCCATGAAACACACTCTGCTTTAGAGCAAGAAGCACACTCTTGTTTCTAGAGTCTCTAATACAGAGGGAAACATGAGTGTGCTCACAACAAAAGAACTGTTTTTCCTACACACAGGGACCATATCTAGTTCAACTCTGTTTCTGAAACTGATACAAACCACAGGTCCTCTAACATCCAATGCTTTTCAATTAAGAGCGAGAAACGTGTGAGCTTCGTGAACTATGTAGCTTCGTTTGAGCTGAAAAGTGACTGCGTTTATCTGAAACGAAGTCTTGCTTGTAGGAAGACACAGAGCCGGGCATTTAACTCCGTTTCTGAAGGGAAACACACAGCACAGTTCTCATCCATGAAACACACTCTGCTTTACATAAAGAAGCAGGCTCTTGCTTTCTAGACTCTCTAATACAGAGGGAAACATGAGTGTGCTCAGAACAAAAGAACTGTGTTTCCTACACACAAGGACCATATCTAGTTCAACTCTGTTTCTGAAACTGATACAAACCACTGGTCCACTAACATCCAATGCTTTCCAGTTAGGAGCGAGAAACGTGTGAGCTTCATGAACAATATAGCTTCTTTTGAGCTGTATAGTGACTGCGTTTATCTGAAACGAAGTCTTGCTTGTAGGAAGACACAGAGCCGGGCATTTAACTCCGTTTCTGAAGGGAAACACACAGCACAGTTCTCATTCATGAAACACACTCTGCTTTAGAGCAAGAAGCACGCTCTTGCTTTCATAAGTCTATCATACAGAGGGAAACGTGAGTGTGCTCAGAACAAAAGAATTTTGTTTCCTACACACAAGGACCATATATAGTTCAACTCTGTTTCTGAAACTGATACAAACCACACGTCCTCTAACATCCAATGCTTTCCAGTTAAGAGCGAGAAACGTGTGAGCTTCGTGAACAATGTAGCTTCGTTTGAGCTGAAAGGGACTGCGTTTATCTGAAACGAAGTCTTTCTTGTAGGAAGACACAGAGCCAGGCATTTAACTCCGTTTCTGAAGGGAAACACACAGCAGAGTTCTCATCCATGAAACACACTCTGCTTTAGAAAAAAAAGCATGCTCTTGCTTTATAGAGTCTCTAATACAGAGGGAAACGTGAGTGTGCTCAGAACAAATGAACTGTGTTTCCTACACACACGGACCATATCGAGTTTAACTCTGTTTCTGAAACTGATACAAACCACAGGTCCTCTAACATCCAATGCTATTCATTTAAGAGTGAGAAACCTGTGAGCTTTGTGAACAATGTAGCTTCGTTTGAGCTAAAAAGTGCCGGCATTTACGTGAAATGAAGTCTTGCTTGTAGGAAGACACAGAGCCTGGTATTTAACTCTGTTTCTGAAGGGAAACACAGGGCACAGTTCTCATCCATGAAACACACTCTGCTTTAGAGCAAGAAGCACGCTCTTGTTTCTAGAGTCTCTAATACAGAGGGAAACATGAGTGTGCTCACAACAAAAGAACTGTTTTTCCTACACACAGGGACCATATCTAGTTCAACTCTGTTTCTGAAACTGATACAAACCACAGGTCCTCTAACATCCAATGCTTTTCAATTAAGAGCGAGAAACGTGTGAGCTTCGTGAACTATGTAGCTTCGTTTGAGCTGAAAAGTGACTGCGTTTATCTTAAACGAAGTCTTGCTTGTAGGAAGACACAGAGCCGGGCATTTAACTCCGTTTCTGAAGGGAAACACACAGCACAGTTCTCATCCATGAAACACACTCTGCTTTACATAAAGAAGCAGGCTCTTGCTTTCTAGACTCTCTAATACAGAGGGAAACATGAGTGTGCTCAGAACAAAAGAACTGTGTTTCCTACACACAAGGACCATATCTAGTTCAACTCTGTTTCTGAAACTGATACAAACCACTGGTCCACTAACATCCAATGCTTTCCAGTTAGGAGCGAGAAACGTGTGAGCTTCATGAACAATATAGCTTCTTTTGAGCTGTATAGTGACTGCGTTTATCTGAAACGAAGTCTTGCTTGTAGGAAGACACAGAGCCGGGCATTTAACTCCGTTTCTGAAGGGAAACACACAGCACATTTCTCATCAATGAAACACACTCTGCTTTAGAGCAAGAAGCACGCTCCTGCTTTCATGAGTCTCTCATACAGAGGGAAATGTGAGTGTGCTCAGAACAAAAGAACTGTGTTTCCTACACACACGGACCATATCTAGTCTAACTCTGTTTCTGAAACTGATACAAAAAACAGGTCCTCTAACATCCAATGCTTTTCAGTTAAGAGCGAGAAAGGTGTGAGCTTTGTGAACAATGTAGCTTCGTTTGAGCTGAAAAGTGACTGCGTTTATTTTAACGAAGTCTTGCTTGTAGGAAATCACAGAGCCGGGCATTTAACTCTGTTTCTGAAGGGAAACACACAGCACAGTTCTCATCCATGAAACACACTCTGCTTTAGAGCAAGAAGCACGCTCTTGCTTTCATAAGTCTCTCATACAGAGGGAAACGTGAGTGTGCTCAGAACAAAAGAATTTTGTTTCCTACACACAAGGACCATATATAGTTCAACTCTGTTTCTGAAACTGATACAAACCACACGTCCTCTAACATCCAATGCTTTCCAGTTAAGAGCGAGAAATGTGTGAGCTTCGTGAACAATGTAGCTTCGTTTGAGCTGAAAGGGACTGCGTTTATCTGAAACGAAGTCTTGCTTGTAGGAAGACACAGAGCCAGGCATTTAACTCCGTTTCTGAAGGGAAACACACAGCACAGTTTTCATCCATGAAATACACTCTGC
Source organism: Onychomys leucogaster (assembly GCA_949786385.1). NCBI lineage: Eukaryota > Metazoa > Chordata > Mammalia > Rodentia > Cricetidae > Onychomys > Onychomys leucogaster. The sequence goes on along the minus strand of OX460418.1, from coordinate 43,414,870 downwards.
TGTAGAGCAAAAAGCACGCTCTTGCTTTCTAGAGTCTCTCATACAGAGGGAAACCTGAGTGTGCTCAGAACAAAAGAACTGTGTCTCCTACAAACGGACCATATCTAATTCAACTGTGCTTCTGAAACTGATACAAACCACAGGTCCTCTAACATCCAATGCTATTCATTTAAGAGGGAGAAACCTGTGAGCTTTGTGAACAATGTAGCTTCATTTGAGCTGAAATGTGACTGCGTTTATCTGAAACGAATTCTTGCTTGTAGGAAGACACAGAGCCGGGCATTTAACTCCGTTTCTGAAGGGAAACACACAGCACAGTTCTCATCCATGAAACACACTCTGCTTTAGAGCAAGAAGCACGCTCTTGCTTTCATAAGTCTCTCATACAGAGGGAAACGTGAGTGTGCTCAGAACAAAAGAATTTTGTTTCCTACACACAAGGACCATATATAGTTCAACTCTGTTTCTGAAACTGATACAAACCACACGTCCTCTAACATCCAATGCTTTCCAGTTAAGAGCGAGAAACGTGTGAGCTTCGTGAACAATGTAGCTTCGTTTGAGCTGAAAGGGACTGCGTTTATCTGAAACGAAGTCTTTCTTGTAGGAAGACACAGAGCCAGGCATTTAACTCCGTTTCTGAAGGGAAACACACAGCAGAGTTCTCATCCATGAAACACACTCTGATTTAGAGCAAGAAGCACGCTCTTGCTTTCTAGAGTCTCTAGTACAGAGGGAAACATGAGTGTGCTCAGAACAAAAGAACTGTGTTCCCCACACACACGGACCATATCTAGTTCAACTCTGCTTCTGAAACTGATACAAACCACAGGTCCTCTAACATCCAATGCTATTCATTTAAGAGTGATAAACCTGTGAGCTTCGTGAACAATGTAGCTTCGTTTGAGCTGAAAGGGTCTGCATTTATCTGAAACGAAGTCTTGCTTGTAGGAAGACACAGAGCCAGGCATTTAACTCCGTTTCTGAAGGGAAACACACAGCACAGTTCTCACCCATGAAATACACTCTGCTGTAGAGCAAGAAGCACGCTCTTGCTTTCTAGAGTCTCTCATACAGAGGGAAACGTGAGTGTGCTCAGAACAAAAGAACTGTGTCTCCTACAAACGGACCATATCTAATTCAACTGTGCTCCTGAAACTGATACAAACCACAGGTCCTCTAACATCCAATGCTATTCATTTAAGAGGGAGAAACCTGTGAGCTTTGTGAACAATGTAGCTTCGTTTGAGCTAAAAAGTGACTGCGTTTACGTGAAACGAAGACTTGCTTGTAGGAAGACACAGAGCCTGGCATTTAACTCTGTTTCTGAAGGGAAACACAGGGCACAGTTCTCATCCATGAAACACACTCTGCTTTAGAGCAAGAAGCACACTCTTGTTTCTAGAGTCTCTAATACAGAGGGAAACATGAGTGTGCTCACAACAAAAGAACTGTTTTTCCTACACACAGGGACCATATCTAGTTCAACTCTGTTTCTGAAACTGATACAAACCACAGGTCCTCTAACATCCAATGCTTTTCAATTAAGAGCGAGAAACGTGTGAGCTTCGTGAACTATGTAACTTCATTTGAGCTGAAAAGTGACTGCGTTTATCTGAAACGAAGTCTTGCTTGTAGTAAGACACAGAGCCGGGCATTTAACTCCGTTTCTGAAGGGAAACACACAGCACAGTTCTCATCCATGAAACACACTCTGCTTTACATAAAGAAGCATGCTCTTGCTTTCTAGACTCTCTAATACAGAGGGAAACATGAGTGTGCTCAGAACAAAAGAACTGTGTTTCCTACACACAAGGACCATATCTAGTTCAACTCTGTTTCTGAAACTGATACAAACCACTGGTCCACTAACATCCAATGCTTTCCAGTTAGGAGCGAGAAACGTGTGAGCTTCATGAACAATATAGCTTCTTTTGAGCTGTATAGTGACTGCGTTTATTTGAAACGAAGTCTTGCTTGTAGGAAGACACAGAGCCTGGCATTTAACTCCGTTTCTGAAGGGAAACACACAGCACATTTCTCATCAATGAAACACACTCTGCTTTAGAGCAAGAAGCACGCTCCTGCTTTCATGAGTCTCTCATACAGAGGGAAATGTGAGTGTGCTCAGAACAAAAGAACTGTGTTTCCTACACACACGGACCATATCTAGTTTAACTCTGTTTCTGAAACTGATACAAAAAACAGGTCCTCTAACATCCAATGCTTTTCAGTTAAGAGCGAGAAAGGTGTGAGCTTTGTGAACAATGTAGCTTCGTTTGAGCTGAAAAGTGACTGCGTTTATCTTAAAGGAAGTCTTGCTTGTAGGAAATCACAGAGCCGGGCATTTAACTCCGTTTCTGAAGGGAAACACACAGCACAGTTCTCATCCATGAAACACACTCTGCTGTAGAGCAAGAAGCATGCTCTTGCTTTCTAGAGTCTCTCATACAGAGGGAAACGTGAGTGTGCTCAGAACAAAAGAACTGTGTCTCCTACAAACGGACCATATCTAATTCAACTCTGCTTCTGAAACTGATACAAACCACAGGTCCTCTAACATCCAATGCTTCCAGTTAAGAGCGAGAAACGTGTGAGCTTCGTGAACAATGTAACTTCGTTTGAGCTGAAAGGGACTGCGTTTATCTGAAACGAAGTCTTGCTTGTAGGAAGACACAGAGCCAGGCATTTAACTCCGTTTCTGAAGGGAAACACACAGCACAGTTTTCATCCATGAAATACACTCTGCTGTAGAGCAAGAAGCACGCTCTTGCTTTCTAGAGTCTCTCATACAGAGGGAAACGTGAGTGTGCTCAGAACAAAAGAACTGTGTCTCCTACAAACGGACCATATCTAATTCAACTCTGCTTCTGAAACTGATACAAACCACAGGTCCTCTAACATCCAATGCTATTCATTTTAGAGGGAGAAACCTGTGAGCTTTGTGAACAATGTAGCTTCGTTTGAGCTAAAAAGTGACTGCGTTTACGTGAAACGAAGACTTGCTTGTAGGAAGACACAGAGCCTGGCATTTAACTCTGTTTCTGAAGGGAAACACAGGGCACAGTTCTCATCCATGAAACACACTCTGCTTTAGAGCAAGTAGCATGCTCTTGTTTCTAGAGTCTCTAATACAGAGGGAAACATGAGTGTGCTCACAACAAAAAACTGTTTTTCCTACACACACGGACCATATCTAGTTCAACTCTGTTTCTGAAACTGATACAAACCACAGGTCCTCTAACATCCAATGCTTTTCAGTTAAGAGTGAGAAACGTGTGAGCTTCGTGAACTATGTAGCTTCATTTGAGCTGAAATGTGACTGCATTTATCTGAAACGAATTCTTCCTTGTAGGAAGTAACAGAGCCGGGCATTTAACTCCGTTTCTGAAGGGAAACACACAGCACAGTTCTCATTCATGAAACACACTCTGCTTTAGAGCAAGAAGCACGCTCTTGCTTTCATAAGTCTCTCATACAGAGGGAAACGTGAGTGTGCTCAGAACAAAAGAATTTTGTTTCCTACACACAAGGACCATATATAGTTCAACTCTGTTTCTGAAACTGATACAAACCACAGGTCCTCTAACATCCAATGCTATTCATTTAAGAGTGAGAAACCTGTGAGCTTTGTGAACAATGTAGCTTCGTTTGAGCTAAAAAGTGCCGGCATTTACGTGAAATGAAGTCTTGCTTGTAGGAAGACACAGAGCCTGGTATTTAACTCTGTTTCTGAAGGGAAACACAGGGCACAGTTCTCATCCATGAAACACACTCTGCTTTAGAGCAAGAAGCACACTCTTGTTTCTAGAGTCTCTAATACAGAGGGAAACATGAGTGTGCTCACAACAAAAGAACTGTTTTTCCTACACACAGGGACCATATCTAGTTCAACTCTGTTTCTGAAACTGATACAAACCACAGGTCCTCTAACATCCAATGCTTTTCAATTAAGAGCGAGAAACGTGTGAGCTTCGTGAACTATGTAGCTTCGTTTGAGCTGAAAAGTGACTGCGTTTATCTGAAACGAAGTCTTGCTTGTAGGAAGACACAGAGCCGGGCATTTAACTCCGTTTCTGAAGGAAAACACACAGCACAGTTCTCATCCATGAAACACACTCTGCTTTACATAAAGAAGCACGCTCTTGCTTTCTAGACTCTCTAATACAGAGGGAAACATGAGTGTGCTCAGAACAAAAGAACTGTGTTTCCTACACACAAGGACCATATCTAGTTCAACTCTGTTTCTGAAACTGATACAAACCACTGGTCCACTAACATCCAATGCTTTCCAGTTAGGAGCGAGAAACGTGTGAGCTTCATGAACAATATAGCTTCTTTTGAGCTGTATAGTGACTGCGTTTATCTGAAACGAAGTCTTGCTTGTAGGAAGACACAGAGCCGGGCATTTAACTCCGTTTCTGAAGGGAAACACACAGCACATTTCTCATCAATGAAACACACTCTGCTTTAGAGCAAGAAGCACGTTCCTGCTTTCATGAGTCTCTCATACAGAGGGAAATGTGAGTGTGCTCAGAACAAAAGAACTGTGTTTCCTACACACACGGACCATATCTAGTCTAACTCTGTTTCTGAAACTGATACAAAAAACAGGTCCTCTAACATCCAATGCTTTTCAGTTAAGAGCGAGAAAGGTGTGAGCTTTGTGAACAATGTAGCTTCGTTTGAGCTGAAAAGTGACTGCGTTTATTTTAACGAAGTCTTGCTTGTAGGAAATCACAGAGCCGGGCATTTAACTCTGTTTCTGAAGGGAAACACACAGCACAGTTCTCATCCATGAAACACACTCTGCTGTAGAGCAAGAAGCACGCTCTTGCTTTCATAAGTCTCTCATACAGAGGGAAACGTGAGTGTGCTCAGAACAAAAGAATTTTGTTTCCTACACACAAGGACCATATATAGTTCAACTCTGTTTCTGAAACTGATACAAACCACACGTCCTCTAACATCCAATGCTTTCCAGTTAAGAGCGAGAAACGTGTGAGCTTCGTGAACAATGTAGCTTCGTTTGAGCTGAAAGGGACTGCGTTTATCTGAAACGAAGTCTTGCTTGTAGGAAGACACAGAGCCAGGCATTTAACTCCGTTTCTGAAGGGAAACACACAGCACAGTTTTCATCCATGAAATACACTCTGCTGTAGAGCAAAAAGCACGCTCTTGCTTTCTAGAGTCTCTCATACAGAGGGAAACCTGAGTGTGCTCAGAACAAAAGAACTGTGTCTCCTACAAACGGACCATATCTAATTCAACTGTGCTTCTGAAACTGATACAAACCACAGGTCCTCTAACATCCAATGCTATTCATTTAAGAGGGAGAAACCTGTGAGCTTTGTGAACAATGTAGCTTCATTTGAGCTGAAATGTGACTGCGTTTATCTGAAACGAATTCTTGCTTGTAGGAAGACACAGAGCTGGGCATTTAACTCCGTTTCTGAAGGGAAACACACAGCACAGTTCTCATCCATGAAACACACTCTGCTTTAGAGCAAGAAGCACGCTCTTGCTTTCATAAGTCTCTCATACAGAGGGAAACGTGAGTGTGCTCAGAACAAAAGAATTTTGTTTCCTACACACAAGGACCATATATAGTTCAACTCTGTTTCTGAAACTGATACAAACCACACGTCCTCTAACATCCAATGCTTTCCAGTTAAGAGCGAGAAACGTGTGAGCTTCGTGAACAATGTAGCTTCATTTGAGCTGAAAGGGACTGCGTTTATCTGAAACGAAGTCTTGCTTGTAGGAAGACACAGAGCCAGGCATTTAACTCCGTTTCTGAAGGGAAACACACAGCAGAGTTCTCATCCATGAAACACACTCTGATTTAGAGCAAGAAGCACGCTCTTGCTTTCTAGAGTCTCTAGTACAGTGGGAAACATGAGTGTGCTCAGAACAAAAGAACTGTGTTCTCCACACACACGGACCATATCTAATTCAACTCTGCTTCTGAAACTGATACAAATCACAGGTCTTCTAACATCCAATGCTTTTCAGTTAAGAGCGAGAAACGTGTGAGCTTCCTGAACAATGTAGCTTCGTTTAAGCTGAAAAGTGACTGCGTTTATCTGAAACGAAGTCTTGCTTGTAGGAAGACACAGACCCGGCCATTTAACACCGTTTCTGAAGGGAAACACACAACACAGTCCTCATCCATGAAACACACTCTGCTTTAGAAAAAAAAGCATGCTCTTGCTTTATAGAGTCTCTAATACAGAGGGAAACGTGAGTGTGCTCAGAACAAATGAACTGTGTTTCCTACACACACGGACCATATCTAGTTCAACTCTGCTTCTGAAACTGATACAAACCACAGGTCCTCTAACATCCAATGCTATTCATTTAAGAGTGAGAAACCTGTGAGCTTTGTGAACAATGTAGCTTCGTTTGAGCTAAAAAGTGCCGGCATTTACGTGAAATGAAGTCTTGCTTGTAGGAAGACACAGAGCCTGGTATTTAACTCTGTTTCTGAAGGGAAACACAGGGCACAGTTCTCATCCATGAAACACACTCTGCTTTAGAGCAAGAAGCACGCTCTTACTTTATAGAGTCTCTCATACAGAGGGAAACGTGAGTGTGCTCAGAACAAAAGAACTGTGTCTCCTACACACACGGACCATATCTAATTCAACTCTGCTTCTGAAACTGATACAAACCACAGGTCCTCTAACATCCAATGCTTTTCAGTTAAGAGCGAGAAACGTGTGAGCTTCCTGAACAATGTAGCTTCGTTTAAGCTGAAAAGTGACTGTGTTTATCTGAAACGAAGTCTTGCTTGTAGGAAGACACAGACCCGGCCATTTAACACCGTTTCTGAAGGGAAACACACAGCACATTCCTCATCCATGAAACACACTCTGCTTTAGAAAAAAAAGCATGCTCTTGCTTTATAGAGTCTCTAATACAGAGGGAAAAGTTAGTGTGCTCAGAACAAATGAACTGTGTTTCCTACACACACGGACCATATCGAGTTTAACTCTGTTTCTGAAACTGATACAAACCACAGGTCCTCTAACATCCAATGCTATTCATTTAAGAGTGAGAAACCTGTGAGCTTTGTGAACAATGTAGCTTCGTTTGAGCTAAAAAGTGCCGGCGTTTACGTGAAATGAAATCTTGCTTGTAGGAAGACACAGAGCCTGGTATTTAACACTGTTTCTGAAGGGAAACACAGGGCACAGTTCTCATCCATGAAACACACTCTGCTTTAGAGCAAGAAGCACACTCTTGTTTCTAGAGTCTCTAATACAGAGGGAAACATGAGTGTGCTCACAACACAAGAACTGTTTTTCCTACACACACGGACCATATCTAGTTCAACTCTGTTTCTGAAACTGATACAAACCACAGGTCCTCTAACATCCACTGCTTTTCAGTTAAGAGCGAGAAACGTGTGAGCTTCGTGGACTATGTAGCTTCATTTGAGCTGAAAAGTGACTGCGTTTATCTGAAACGAATTCTTGCTTGTAGGAAGACACAGAGCCGGGCATTTAACTCCGTTTCTGAAGGGAAACACACAGCACAGTTCTCATCCATGAAACACACTCTGCTTTAGAGCAAGAAGCACGCTCTTACTTTATAGAGTCTCTCATACAGAGGGAAACGTGAGTGTGCTCAGAACAAAAGAACTGTGTCTCCTACACAGACGGACCATATCTAATTCAACTCTGCTTCTGAAACTGATACAAACCACAGGTCCTCTAACATCCAATGCTTTTCAGTTAAGAGCGAGAAACGTGTGAGCTTCCTGAACAATGTAGCTTCGTTTAAGCTGAAAAGTGACTGCGTTTATCTGAAACGAAGTCTTGCTTGTAGGAAGACACAGACCCGGCCATTTAACACCGTTTCTGAAGGGAAACACACAGCACAGTCCTCATCCATGAAACACACTCTGCTTTAGAAAAAAAAGCATGCTCTTGCTTTATAGAATCTCTAATACAGAGGGAAACGTGAGTGTGCTCAGAACAAATGAACTGTGTTTCCTACACACACGGACCATATCGAGTTTAACTCTGTTTCTGAAACTGATACAAACCACAGGTCCTCTAACATCCAATGCTATTCATTTAAGAGTGAGAAACCTGTGAGCTTTGTGAACAATGTAGCTTCGTTTGAGCTAAAAAGTGCCGGCGTTTACGTGAAATGAAGTCTTGCTTGTAGGAAGACACAGAGCCTGGTATTTAACTCTGTTTCTGAAGGGAAATACAGGGCACAGTTCTCATCCATGAAACACACTCTGCTTTAGAGCAAGAAGCACACTCTTGTTTCTAGAGTCTCTAATACAGAGGGAAACATGAGTGTGCTCACAACAAAAGAACTGTTTTTCCTACACACAGGGACCATATCTAGTTCAACTCTGTTTCTGAAACTGATACAAACCACTGGTCCTCTAACATCCAATGCTTTTCAATTAAGAGCGAGAAACGTGTGAGCTTCGTGAACTATGTAGCTTCGTTTGAGCTGAATAGTGACTGCGTTTATCTGAAACGAAGTTTTGCTTGTAGGAAATCACAGAGCCGGGCATTTAACTACGTTTCTGATGGGAAACACACAGCACAGTTCTCATCCATGAAACACACTCTGCTGTAGAGCAAGAAGCACGCTCTTGCTTTCTAGAGTCTCTCATACAGAGGGAAACCTGAGTGTGCTCAGAACAAAAGAACTGTGTCTCCTACACACACGGACCATATCTATTTCAACTCTTCTTCTGAAACTGATACAAACCACAGGTCCTCTAACATCCAATGGTATTCTTTTAAGAGCGAGAAACCTGTGAGCTTTGTGAACAATGTAGCTTCGTTTGAGCTAAAAAGTGACTGCGTTTACGTGAAACGAAGTCTTGCTTGTAGGAAGACACAGAGCCTGGCATTTAACTCTGTTTCTGAAGGGAAACACAGGGCACAGTTCTCATCCATGAAACACACTCTGCTTTAGAGCAAGAAGCACACTCTTGTTTCTAGAGTCTCTAATACAGAGGGAAACATGAGTGTGCTCACAACAAAAGAACTGTTTTTCCTACACACAGGGACCATATCTAGTTCAACTCTGTTTCTGAAACTGATACAAACCACAGGTCCTCTAACATCCAATGCTTTTCAATTAAGAGCGAGAAACGTGTGAGCTTCGTGAACTATGTAACTTCATTTGAGCTGAAAAGTGACTGCGTTTTTCTGAAACGAAGTCTTGCTTGTAGTAAGACACAGAGCCGGGCATTTAACTCCGTTTCTGAAGGGAAACACACAGCACAGTTCTCATCCATGAAACACACTCTGCTTTACATAAAGAAGCATGCTCTTGCTTTCTAGACTCTCTAATACAGAGGGAAACATGAGTGTGCTCAGAACAAAAGAACTGTGTTTCCTACACACAAGGACCATATCTAGTTCAACTCTGTTTCTGAAACTGATACAAACCACTGGTCCACTAACATCCAATGCTTTCCAGTTAGGAGCGAGAAACGTGTGAGCTTCATGAACAATATAGCTTCTTTTGAGCTGTATAGTGACTGCGTTTATTTGAAACGAAGTCTTGCTTGTAGGAAGACACAGAGCCTGGCATTTAACTCCGTTTCTGAAGGGAAACACACAGCACATTTCTCATCAATGAAACACACTCTGCTTTAGAGCAAGAAGCACGCTCCTGCTTTCATGAGTCTCTCATACAGAGGGAAATGTGAGTGTGCTCAGAACAAAAGAACTGTGTTTCCTACACACACGGACCATATCTAGTTTAACTCTGTTTCTGAAACTGATACAAAAAACAGGTCCTCTAACATCCAATGCTTTTCAGTTAAGAGCGAGAAAGGTGTGAGCTTTGTGAACAATGTAGCTTCGTTTGAGCTGAAAAGTGACTGCGTTTATCTTAAAGGAAGTCTTGCTTGTAGGAAATCACAGAGCCGGGCATTTAACTCCGTTTCTGAAGGGAAACACACAGCACAGTTCTCATCCATGAAACACACTCTGCTGTAGAGCAAGAAGCATGCTCTTGCTTTCTAGAGTCTCTCATACAGAGGGAAACATGAGTGTGCTCACAACAAAAAACTGTTTTTCCTACACACACGGACCATATCTAGTTCAACTCTGTTTCTGAAACTGATACAAACCACAGGTCCTCTAACATCCAATGCTTTTCAGTTAAGAGTGAGAAACGTGTGAGCTTCGTGAACTATGTAGCTTCATTTGAGCTGAAATGTGACTGCATTTATCTGAAACGAATTCTTCCTTGTAGGAAGTAACAGAGCCGGGCATTTAACTCCGTTTCTGAAGGGAAACACACAGCACAGTTCTCATTCATGAAACACACTCTGCTTTAGAGCAAGAAGCACGCTCTTGCTTTCATAAGTCTCTCATACAGAGGGAAACGTGAGTGTGCTCAGAACAAAAGAATTTTGTTTCCTACACACAAGGACCATATATAGTTCAACTCTGTTTCTGAAACTGATACAAACCACAGGTCCTCTAACATCCAATGCTATTCATTTAAGAGTGAGAAACCTGTGAGCTTTGTGAACAATGTAGCTTCGTTTGAGCTAAAAAGTGCCGGCATTTACGTGAAATGAAGTCTTGCTTGTAGGAAGACACAGAGCCTGGTATTTAACTCTGTTTCTGAAGGGAAACACAGGGCACAGTTCTCATCCATGAAACACACTCTGCTTTAGAGCAAGAAGCACACTCTTGTTTCTAGAGTCTCTAATACAGAGGGAAACATGAGTGTGCTCACAACAAAAGAACTGTTTTTCCTACACACAGGGACCATATCTAGTTCAACTCTGTTTCTGAAACTGATACAAACCACAGGTCCTCTAACATCCAATGCTTTTCAATTAAGAGCGAGAAACGTGTGAGCTTCGTGAACTATGTAGCTTCGTTTGAGCTGAAAAGTGACTGCGTTTATCTGAAACGAAGTCTTGCTTGTAGGAAGACACAGAGCCGGGCATTTAACTCCGTTTCTGAAGGGAAACACACAGCACAGTTCTCATCCATGAAACACACTCTGCTTTACATAAAGAAGCACGCTCTTGCTTTCTAGAGTCTCTCATACAGAGGGAAACGTGAGTGTGCTCAGAACAAAAGAACTGTGTTTCCTACACACAAGGACCATATCTAGTTCAACTCTGTTTCTGAAACTGATACAAACCACTGGTCCACTAACATCCAATGCTTTCCAGTTAGGAGCGAGAAACGTGTGAGCTTCATGAACAATATAGCTTCTTTTGAGCTGTATAGTGACTGCGTTTATCTGAAACGAAGTCTTGCTTGTAGGAAGACACAGAGCCGGGCATTTAACTCCGTTTCTGAAGGGAAACACACAGCACATTTCTCATCAATGAAACACACTCTGCTTTAGAGCAAGAAGCACGCTCCTGCTTTCATGAGTCTCTCATACAGAGGGAAATGTGAGTGTGCTCAGAACAAAAGAACTGTGTTTCCTACACACACGGACCATATCTAGTCTAACTCTGTTTCTGAAACTGATACAAAAAACAGGTCCTCTAACATCCAATGCTTTTCAGTTAAGAGCGAGAAAGGTGTGAGCTTTGTGAACAATGTAGCTTCGTTTGAGCTGAAAAGTGACTGCGTTTATTTTAACGAAGTCTTGCTTGTAGGAAATCACAGAGCCGGGCATTTAACTCTGTTTCTGAAGGGAAACACACAGCACAGTTCTCATCCATGAAACACACTCTGCTTTAGAGCAAGAAGCATGCTCTTGCTTTCATAAGTCTCTCATACAGAGGGAAACGTGAGTGTGCTCAGAACAAAAGAATTTTGTTTCCTACACACAAGGACCATATATAGTTCAACTCTGTTTCTGAAACTGATACAAACCACACGTCCTCTAACATCCAATGCTTTCCAGTTAAGAGCGAGAAACGTGTGAGCTTCGTGAACAATGTAGCTTCATTTGAGCTGAAAGGGACTGCGTTTATCTGAAACGAAGTCTTGCTTGTAGGAAGACACAGAGCCAGGCATTTAACTCCGTTTCTGAAGGGAAACACACAGCAGAGTTCTCATCCATGAAACACACTCTGATTTAGAGCAAGAAGCACGCTCTTGCTTTCTAGAGTCTCTAGTACAGTGGGAAACATGAGTGTGCTCAGAACAAAAGAACTGTGTTCTCCACACACACGGACCATATCTAATTCAACTCTGCTTCTGAAACTGATACAAATCACAGGTCCTCTAACATCCAATGCTTTTCAGTTAAGAGCGAGAAACGTGTGAGCTTCCTGAACAATGTAGCTTCGTTTAAGCTGAAAAGTGACTGCGTTTATCTGAAACGAAGTCTTGCTTGTAGGAAGACACAGACCCGGCCATTTAACACCGTTTCTGAAGGGAAACACACAGCACAGTCCTCATCCATGAAACACACTCTGCTTTAGAAAAAAAAGCATGCTCTTGCTTTATAGAGTCTCTAATACAGAGGGAAACGTGAGTGTGCTCAGAACAAATGAACTGTGTTTCCTACACACACGGACCATATCTAGTTCAACTCTGCTTCTGAAACTGATACAAACCACAGGTCCTCTAACATCCAATGCTATTCATTTAAGAGTGAGAAACCTGTGAGCTTTGTGAACAATGTAGCTTCGTTTGAGCTAAAAAGTGCCGGCATTTACGTGAAATGAAGTCTTGCTTGTAGGAAGACACAGAGCCTGGTATTTAACTCTGTTTCTGAAGGGAAACACAGGGCACAGTTCTCATCCATGAAACACACTCTGCTTTAGAGCAAGAAGCACACTCTTGTTTCTAGAGTCTCTAATACAGAGGGAAACATGAGTGTGCTCACAACAAAAGAACTGTTTTTCCTACACACAGGGACCATATCTAGTTCAACTCTGTTTCTGAAACTGATACAAACCACAGGTCCTCTAACATCCAATGCTTTTCAATTAAGAGCGAGAAACGTGTGAGCTTCGTGAACTATGTAGCTTCGTTTGAGCTGAAAAGTGACTGCGTTTATCTGAAACGAAGTCTTGCTTGTAGGAAGACACAGAGCCGGGCATTTAACTCCGTTTCTGAAGGGAAACACACAGCACAGTTCTCATCCATGAAACACACTCTGCTTTAGAGCAAGAAGCACGCTCTTACTTTATAGAGTCTCTCATACAGAGGGAAACGTGAGTGTGCTCAGAACAAAAGAACTGTGTCTCCTACACACACGGACCATATCTAATTCAACTCTGCTTCTGAAACTGATACAAACCACAGGTCCTCTAACATCCAATGCTTTTCAGTTAAGAGCGAGAAACGTGTGAGCTTCCTGAACAATGTAGCTTCGTTTAAGCTGAAAAGTGACTGTGTTTATCTGAAACGAAGTCTTGCTTGTAGGAAGACACAGACCCGGCCATTTAACACCGTTTCTGAAGGGAAACACACAGCACATTCCTCATCCATGAAACACACTCTGCTTTAGAAAAAAAAGCATGCTCTTGCTTTATAGAGTCTCTAATACAGAGGGAAACGTTAGTGTGCTCAGAACAAATGAACTGTGTTTCCTACACACACGGACCATATCGAGTTTAACTCTGTTTCTGAAACTGATACAAACCACAGGTCCTCTAACATCCAATGCTATTCATTTAAGAGTGAGAAACCTGTGAGCTTTGTGAACAATGTAGCTTCGTTTGAGCTAAAAAGTGCCGGCATTTACGTGAAATGAAGTCTTGCTTGTAGGAAGACACAGAGCCTGGTATTTAACACTGTTTCTGAAGGGAAACACAGGGCACAGTTCTCATCCATGAAACACACTCTGCTTTAGAGCAAGAAGCACACTCTTGTTTCTAGAGTCTCTAATACAGAGGGAAACATGAGTGTGCTCACAACACAAGAACTGTTTTTCCTACACACACGGACCATATCTAGTTCAACTCTGTTTCTGAAACTGATACAAACCACAGGTCCTCTAACATCCACTGCTTTTCAGTTAAGAGCGAGAAACGTGTGAGCTTCGTGGACTATGTAGCTTCATTTGAGCTGAAAAGTGACTGCGTTTATCTGAAACGAATTCTTGCTTGTAGGAAGACACAGAGCCGGGCATTTAACTCCGTTTCTGAAGGGAAACACACAGCACAGTTCTCATCCATGAAACACACTCTGCTTTAGAGCAAGAAGCACGCTCTTACTTTATAGAGTCTCTCATACAGAGGGAAACGTGAGTGTGCTCAGAACAAAAGAACTGTGTCTCCTACACAGACGGACCATATCTAATTCAACTCTGCTTCTGAAACTGATACAAACCACAGGTCCTCTAACATCCAATGCTTTTCAGTTAAGAGCGAGAAACGTGTGAGCTTCCTGAACAATGTAGCTTCGTTTAAGCTGAAAAGTGACTGCGTTTATCTGAAACGAAGTCTTGCTTGTAGGAAGACACAGACCCGGCCATTTAACACCGTTTCTGAAGGGAAACACACAGCACAGTCCTCATCCATGAAACACACTCTGCTTTAGAAAAAAAAGCATGCTCTTGCTTTATAGAATCTCTAATACAGAGGGAAACGTGAGTGTGCTCAGAACAAATGAACTGTGTTTCCTACACACACGGACCATATCGAGTTTAACTCTGTTTCTGAAACTGATACAAACCACAGGTCCTCTAACATCCAATGCTATTCATTTAAGAGTGAGAAACCTGTGAGCTTTGTGAACAATGTAGCTTCGTTTGAGCTGAAAAGTGACTGTGTTTATCTGAAACGAATTCTTGCTTGTAGGAAGACACAGAGCCGGGCATTTAACTCCGTTTCTGAAGGGAAACACACAGCACAGTTCTCATCCAGGAAACACACTCTGCTTTAGAGCAAGAAGCACGCTCTTGCTTTCGAGACTCTCTAATACAGAGGGAAACGTGAGTGTGCTCAGAACAAAAGAACTGTGTTTCCTACACACAGGGAACATATCTAGTTCAACTCTGTATCTGAAACTGATACAAACCACAGGCCTCTAACATCCAATGATTTTCAGTTAACAGCGAGAAACATGTGAGCCTCGTGAACCATGTAGCTTAATTTGAGCTGAAAAGAGACTGCGTTTACCTAAAACGAGGTCTTGCTTGTAGGAAGACACAGAGCCTGGCATTTAATATCGTTTCTGAAGGGAAACACAGGGCACATTTCTCATCCATGAAACACACTCTGCTTTAGAGCGAGAATCACAGTCTTGCTTTCTAGAATCTCTAATACAGAGGGAAAAGTGAGTGTGCTCAGAACAAAAGAACTGTGTTTCCTACACACACGGACCATATCTAGTTCAACTCTGTTTCTGAAACTGATACAAACCACAAGTCCTCTAACATCCAATGCTTTTCAGTTAAGATCGGGAAACCTTTGAGCTTCCTGAACAATGTAGCTTCGTTTGAGGTGAAAAGTGACTGCGTTTACCTGAAACGACGTCTTGCTTGTAGGAAGACACAGAGCCTGGCATTTAACTCCGTTTCTGAAGGGAAACACACAGCACAGTTCTCATCCATGAAACACACTCTGCTTTAGAGAAAGAAGCACGCTCTTGCTTTCTAGATTATCTAATACAGAGGGAAACGAGAGTGTGCTCGGAACAAAAGCATTCTGTTCTCTACACACACGGACCATATCTAGTTCAACTCTGTTTCTGAAACTGATACAAAACACAGGTCCACTAACATCCAATGCTTATCAGTTAAGAGCGAGAAACATGTGAGCTTCGTGAACAATGTAGCTTCGTTTGAGCTGAAAAGTGACTGCGTTTATCTGAAAGGAAGTCTTGCTTGTAGGAAGACACAGAGCCTGGTATTTAACTCTGTTTCTGAAGGGAAACACAGGGCACAGTTCTCATCCATGAAACACACTCTGCTTTAGAGCAAGAAGCACACTCTTGTGTCTAGAGTCTCTAATACAGAGGGAAACATGAGTGTGCTCACAACAAAAGAACTTTTTTTCCTACAAACAGGGACCATATCTAGTTCAACTCTGTTTCTGAAACTGATACAAACCACAGGTCCTCTAACATCCAATGCTTTTCAATTAAGAGCGAGAAACGTGTGAGCTTCGTGAACTATGTAGCTTCGTTTGAGCTGAAAAGTGACTGCATTTATCTGAAACGAAGTCTTGCTTGTAGGAAGACACAGAGCCGGTCATTTAACTCCGTTTAGGATGGGAAACACACAGCACAGTTCTCATCCATGAAACACACTCTGCTTTACATAAAGAAGCACGCTCTTGCTTTCTAGACTCTCTAATACAGAGGGAAACATGAGTGTGCTCAGAACAAAAGAACTGTGTTTCCTACACACAAGGACCATATCTAGTTTAACGCTGTTTCTGAAACTGATACAAACCACTGGTCCTCTAACATCCAATGCTTTCCAGTTAGGAGCGAGAAACGTGTGAGCTTCATGAACAATATAGCTTCTTTTGAGCTGTAAAGTGACTGCGTTTATCTGAAACGAAGTCTTGCTTGTAGGAAGACACAGAGCCGGGCATATAACTCTGTTTCTGAAGGGAAACACACAGCACATTTCTCATCAATGAAACACACTCTGCTTTAGAGCAAGAAGCACGCTCCTGCTTTCATGAGTCTCTCATACAGACGGAAACGTGAGTGTGCTCAGAACAAAAGAACTGTGTTACCTACACACACGGACCATATCTAGTTCAACTCTGTTTCTGAAACTGATACAAACCACAGGTCCTCTAACATCCAATGCTTTCCAGTTAAGAGCGAGAAATGTGTGAGCTTCGTGAACAATGTAGCTTCGTTTGAGCTGAAAAGTGACTGCGTTTACGTGAAACGAAGTCTCGCTTATAGGAAGACACAGAGCCTGGCATTTAACTCCCTTTCTGAAGGGAAACACACAGAACAATTCTCATCCATGAAACACACTCTGCTTTAGATAAAGAAGCACGCTCTTGCTTTCTAGTCTCTCTAATACAGAGGGATACGTGAGTGTGCGCAGAACAAAAGAACTGTGTTTCCTACACACACGGACCATATCTAGTTCAACTCTGCTTCTGAAACTGATACAAACCACAGGTCCTATAACATCCAATGGTTTTCAGTTAAGAGCGAGAAACGTGTGAGCTTCCTGAACAATGTAGCTTCGTTTGAGCTGAAAAGTGACTGCGTTTATCTGAAACGAAGTCTTGCTTGTAGGAAGACACAGAGCCGGGCATATAACTCTGTTTCTGAAGGGAAACACACAGCACATTTCTCATCACTGAAACACACTCTGCTTTAGAGCAAGAAGCACCCTCTTGCTTTCATTACTCTCTCATACAGAGGGAAACATGAGTGTGCTCAGAAAAAAAGAACTGTGTTACCTACACACACGGACCATATCTAGTTCAACTCTGCTTCTGAAACTGATACAAACCACAGGTCCTCTAACATCCAATGCTTTTCAGTTAAGAGCAAGAAACGTGTGAGCTTCGTGAACAATGTAGCTTCGTTTGAGCTGAAAAGTGACTGCGTTTACGTGAAACGAAGTCTCGCTTATAGGAAGACACAGAGCCTGGCATTTAACTCCGTTTCTGAAGGGAAACACACAGCACAGTTCTCATCCATGAAACACACTCTACTTTACATAAAGAAGCACGCTCTTGCTTTCTATTCTCTCTAATACAGAGGGAAACATGAGTGTGCTCAGAACAAAAGAACTGTGTTTCCTACACACAAGGACCATATCTAGTTCAACTCTGTTTCTGAAACTGATATAAACCACAGGTCCTCTAACTTCCAATGCATTTCAGTTAAGAGCAAGAAACGTGTGAGCTTCGTGAACAATTTAGCTTCTTTTGAGCTGAAAAGTGACTGCGTTTACATGAAACGAAGTCTCGCTTATAGGAAGACACAGAGCCTGGCATTTAACTCCCTTTCTGAAGGGAAACACACAGCACAGATCTCATCCATGAAACACACTCTGCTTTAGATAAAGAAGCACGCTCTTGCTTTCTAGACTCTCTAATACAGAGGGAAACGTGAGTGTGCTCAGAACAAAAGAACTGTGTTTCCTACACACAGGGAACATATCTAGTTCAACTCTGTATCTGAAACTGATACAAACCACAGGCCTCTAACATCCAATGATTTTCATTTAACAGCGAGAAACATGTGAGCCTCGTGAACAATGTAGCTTAATTTGAGCTGAATAGTGACTGCGTTTATCTGAAACGAAGTCTTGCTTGTAGGAAGACACAGAGCCTGGCATTTAACTCCGTTTCTGAAGGGAAACACACAGCACAGTTCTCATCCATGAAACACACTCTGCTTTACATAAAGAAGCACGCTCTTGCTTTCTAGACTCTCTAATACAGAGGGAAACATGAGTGTGCTCAGAACAAAAGAACTGTGTTTCCTACACACAAGGACCATATCTAGTTCAACTCTGTTTCTGAAACTGATACAAACCACTGGTCCACTAACATCCAATGCTTTCCAGTTAGGAGCGAGAAACGTGTGAGCTTCATGAACAATATAGCTTCTTTTGAGCTGTATAGTGACTGGGTTTATCTGAAACGAAGTCTTGCTTGTAGGAAATCACAGAGCCGGGCATTTAACTCCGTTTCTGAAGGGAAACACACAGCACAGTTCTCATCCATGAAACACACTCTGCTGTAGAGCAAGAAGCACGCTCTTGCTTTCTAGAGTCTCTCATACAGAGGGAAACCTGAGTGTGCTCAGAACAAAAGAACTGTGTCTCCTACACACACGGACCATATCTATTTCAACTCTTCTTCTGAAACTGATACAAACCACAGGTCCTCTAACATCCAATGTTATTCATTTAAGAGCGAGAAACCTGTGAGCTTTGTGAACAATGTAGCTTCGTTTGAGCTAAAAAGTGACTGCGTTTACGTGAAACGAAGTCTTGCTTGTAGGAAGACACAGAGCCTGGCATTTAACTCTGTTTCTGAAGGGAAACACAGGGCACAGTTCTCATCCATGAAACACACTCTGCTTTAGAGCAACCAGTATGCTCTTGTTTCTAGAGTCTCTAATACAGAGGGAAACATGAGTGTGCTCACAACAAAAGTACTGTTTTTCCTACACACACGGACCATATCTAGTTCAACTCTGTTTCTGAAACTGATACAAACCACAGGTCCTCTAACATCCAATGCTTTTCAGTTAAGAGCGAGAAACGTGTGAGCTTCGTGAACTATGTAGCTTCATTTGAGCTGAAAAGTGACTGTGTTTATCTGAAACGAATTCTTGCTTGTAGGAAGACACAGAGCCGGGCATTTAACTCCGTTTCTGAAGGGAAACACACAGCACAGTTCTCATCCAGGAAACACACTCTGCTTTAGAGCAAGAAGCACGCTCTTGCTTTCGACACTCTTTAATACAGAGGGAAACGTGAGTGTGCTCAGAACAAAAGAACTGTGTTTCCTACACACAGGGAACATATCTAGTTCAACTCTGTATCTGAAACTGATACAAACCACAGGCCTCTAACATCCAATGATTTTCAGTTAACAGCGAGAAACATGTGAGCCTCGTGAACCATGTAGCTTAATTTGAGCTGAAAAGAGACTGCGTTTACCTGAAACGAGGTCTTGCTTGTAGGAAGACACAGAGCCTGGCATTTAATATCGTTTCTGAAGGGAAACACAGGGCACATTTCTCATCCATGAAACACACTCTGCTTTAGAGCGAGAATCACAGTCTTGCTTTCTAGAATCTCTAATACAGAGGGAAAAGTGAGTGTGCTCAGAACAAAAGAACTGTGTTTCCTACACACACGGACCATATCTAGTTCAACTCTGTTTCTGAAACTGATACAAACCACAAGTCCTCTAACATCCAATGCTTTTCAGTTAAGATCGGGAAACCTTTGAGCTTCCTGAACAATGTAGCTTCGTTTGAGGTGAAAAGTGACTGCGTTTACCTGAAACGACGTCTTGCTTGTAGGAAGACACAGAGCCTGGCATTTAACTCCGTTTCTGAAGGGAAACACACAGCACAGTTCTCATCCATGAAACACACTCTGCTTTAGAGAAAGAAGCACGCTCTTGCTTTCTAGATTATCTAATACAGAGGGAAACGAGAGTGTGCTCGGAACAAAAGCATTCTGTTCTCTACACACACGGACCATATCTAGTTCAACTCTGTTTCTGAAACTGATACAAAACACAGGTCCACTAACATCCAATGCTTATCAGTTAAGAGCGAGAAACATGTGAGCTTCGTGAACAATGTAGCTTCGTTTGAGCTGAAAAGTGACTGCGTTTATCTGAAAGGAAGTCTTGCTTGTAGGAAGACACAGAGCCTGGTATTTAACTCTGTTTCTGAAGGGAAACACAGGGCACAGTTCTCATCCATGAAACACACTCTGCTTTAGAGCAAGAAGCACACTCTTGTGTCTAGAGTCTCTAATACAGAGGGAAACATGAGTGTGCTCACAACAAAAGAACTTTTTTTCCTACAAACAGGGACCATATCTAGTTCAACTCTGTTTCTGAAACTGATACAAACCACAGGTCCTCTAACATCCAATGCTTTTCAATTAAGAGCGAGAAACGTGTGAGCTTCGTGAACTATGTAGCTTCGTTTGAGCTGAAAAGTGACTGCATTTATCTGAAACGAAGTCTTGCTTGTAGGAAGACACAGAGCCGGTCATTTAACTCCGTTTAGGATGGGAAACACACAGCACAGTTCTCATCCATGAAACACACTCTGCTTTACATAAAGAAGCACGCTCTTGCTTTCTAGACTCTCTAATACAGAGGGAAACATGAGTGTGCTCAGAACAAAAGAACTGTGTTTCCTACACACAAGGACCATATCTAGTTTAACGCTGTTTCTGAAACTGATACAAACCACTGGTCCTCTAACATCCAATGCTTTCCAGTTAGGAGCGAGAAACGTGTGAGCTTCATGAACAATATAGCTTCTTTTGAGCTGTAAAGTGACTGCGTTTATCTGAAACGAAGTCTTGCTTGTAGGAAGACACAGAGCCGGGCATATAACTCTGTTTCTGAAGGGAAACACACAGCACATTTCTCATCAATGAAACACACTCTGCTTTAGAGCAAGAAGCACGCTCCTGCTTTCATGAGTCTCTCATACAGACGGAAACGTGAGTGTGCTCAGAACAAAAGAACTGTGTTACCTACACACACGGACCATATCTAGTTCAACTCTGTTTCTGAAACTGATACAAACCACAGGTCCTCTAACATCCAATGCTTTCCAGTTAAGAGCGAGAAATGTGTGAGCTTCGTGAACAATGTAGCTTCGTTTGAGCTGAAAAGTGACTGCGTTTACGTGAAACGAAGTCTCGCTTATAGGAAGACACAGAGCCTGGCATTTAACTCCCTTTCTGAAGGGAAACACACAGAACAATTCTCATCCATGAAACACACTCTGCTTTAGATAAAGAAGCACGCTCTTGCTTTCTAGTCTCTCTAATACAGAGGGATACGTGAGTGTGCGCAGAACAAAAGAACTGTGTTTCCTACACACACGGACCATATCTAGTTCAACTCTGCTTCTGAAACTGATACAAACCACAGGTCCTATAACATCCAATGGTTTTCAGTTAAGAGCGAGAAACGTGTGAGCTTCCTGAACAATGTAGCTTCGTTTGAGCTGAAAAGTGACTGCGTTTATCTGAAACGAAGTCTTGCTTGTAGGAAGACACAGAGCCGGGCATATAACTCTGTTTCTGAAGGGAAACACACAGCACATTTCTCATCACTGAAACACACTCTGCTTTAGAGCAAGAAGCACCCTCTTGCTTTCATTACTCTCTCATACAGAGGGAAACATGAGTGTGCTCAGAAAAAAAGAACTGTGTTACCTACACACACGGACCATATCTAGTTCAACTCTGCTTCTGAAACTGATACAAACCACAGGTCCTCTAACATCCAATGCTTTTCAGTTAAGAGCAAGAAACGTGTGAGCTTCGTGAACAATGTAGCTTCGTTTGAGCTGAAAAGTGACTGCGTTTACGTGAAACGAAGTCTCGCTTATAGGAAGACACAGAGCCTGGCATTTAACTCCGTTTCTGAAGGGAAACACACAGCACAGTTCTCATCCATGAAACACACTCTACTTTACATAAAGAAGCACGCTCTTGCTTTCTATTCTCTCTAATACAGAGGGAAACATGAGTGTGCTCAGAACAAAAGAACTGTGTTTCCTACACACAAGGACCATATCTAGTTCAACTCTGTTTCTGAAACTGATATAAACCACAGGTCCTCTAACTTCCAATGCATTTCAGTTAAGAGCAAGAAACGTGTGAGCTTCGTGAACAATTTAGCTTCTTTTGAGCTGAAAAGTGACTGCGTTTACATGAAACGAAGTCTCGCTTATAGGAAGACACAGAGCCTGGCATTTAACTCCCTTTCTGAAGGGAAACACACAGCACAGATCTCATCCATGAAACACACTCTGCTTTAGATAAAGAAGCACGCTCTTGCTTTCTAGACTCTCTAATACAGAGGGAAACGTGAGTGTGCTCAGAACAAAAGAACTGTGTTTCCTACACACAGGGAACATATCTAGTTCAACTCTGTATCTGAAACTGATACAAACCACAGGCCTCTAACATCCAATGATTTTCAGTTAACAGCGAGAAACATGTGAGCCTCGTGAACAATGTAGCTTAATTTGAGCTGAATAGTGACTGCGTTTATCTGAAACGAAGTCTTGCTTGTAGGAAGACACAGAGCCGGGCATTTAACTCCGTTTCTGAAGGGAAACACACAGCACAATTCTCATCCATGAAACACACTCTGCTTTACATAAAGAAGCACGCTCTTGCTTTCTAGACTCTCTAATACAGAGGGAAACATGAGTGTGCTCAGAACAAAAGAACTGTGTTTCCTACACACAAGGACCATATCTAGTTCAACTCTGTTTCTGAAACTGATACAAACCACTGGTCCACTAACATCCAATGCTTTCCAGTTAGGAGCGAGAAACGTGTGAGCTTCATGAACAATATAGCTTCTTTTGAGCTGTATAGTGACTGGGTTTATCTGAAACGAAGTCTTGCTTGTAGGAAATCACAGAGCCGGGCATTTAACTCCGTTTCTGAAGGGAAACACACAGCACAGTTCTCATCCATGAAACACACTCTGCTGTAGAGCAAGAAGCACGCTCTTGCTTTCTAGAGTCTCTCATACAGAGGGAAACCTGAGTGTGCTCAGAACAAAAGAACTGTGTCTCCTACACACACGGACCATATCTATTTCAACTCTTCTTCTGAAACTGATACAAACCACAGGTCCTCTAACATCCAATGTTATTCATTTAAGAGCGAGAAACCTGTGAGCTTTGTGAACAATGTAGCTTCGTTTGAGCTAAAAAGTGACTGCGTTTACGTGAAACGAAGTCTTGCTTGTAGGAAGACACAGAGCCTGGCATTTAACTCTGTTTCTGAAGGGAAACACAGGGCACAGTTCTCATCCATGAAACACACTCTGCTTTAGAGCAACCAGTATGCTCTTGTTTCTAGAGTCTCTAATACAGAGGGAAACATGAGTGTGCTCACAACAAAAGTACTGTTTTTCCTACACACACGGACCATATCTAGTTCAACTCTGTTTCTGAAACTGATACAAACCACAGGTCCTCTAACATCCAATGCTTTTCAGTTAAGAGCGAGAAACGTGTGAGCTTCGTGAACTATGTAGCTTCATTTGAGCTGAAAAGTGACTGTGTTTATCTGAAACGAATTCTTGCTTGTAGGAAGACACAGAGCCGGGCATTTAACTCCGTTTCTGAAGGGAAACACACAGCACAGTTCTCATCCAGGAAACACACTCTGCTTTAGAGCAAGAAGCACGCTCTTGCTTTCGACACTCTTTAATACAGAGGGAAACGTGAGTGTGCTCAGAACAAAAGAACTGTGTTTCCTACACACAGGGAACATATCTAGTTCAACTCTGTATCTGAAACTGATACAAACCACAGGCCTCTAACATCCAATGATTTTCAGTTAACAGCGAGAAACATGTGAGCCTCGTGAACCATGTAGCTTAATTTGAGCTGAAAAGAGACTGCGTTTACCTGAAACGAGGTCTTGCTTGTAGGAAGACACAGAGCCTGGCATTTAATATCGTTTCTGAAGGGAAACACAGGGCACATTTCTCATCCATGAAACACACTCTGCTTTAGAGCGAGAATCACAGTCTTGCTTTCTAGAATCTCTAATACAGAGGGAAAAGTGAGTGTGCTCAGAACAAAAGAACTGTGTTTCCTACACACACGGACCATATCTAGTTCAACTCTGTTTCTGAAACTGATACAAACCACAAGTCCTCTAACATCCAATGCTTTTCAGTTAAGATCGGGAAACCTTTGAGCTTCCTGAACAATGTAGCTTCGTTTGAGGTGAAAAGTGACTGCGTTTACCTGAAACGACGTCTTGCTTGTAGGAAGACACAGAGCCTGGCATTTAACTCCGTTTCTGAAGGGAAACACACAGCACAGTTCTCATCCATGAAACACACTCTGCTTTAGAGAAAGAAGCACGCTCTTGCTTTCTAGATTATCTAATACAGAGGGAAACGAGAGTGTGCTCAGAACAAAAGCATTCTGTTCTCTACACACACGGACCATATCTAGTTCAACTCTGTTTCTGAAACTGATACAAAACACAGGTCCTCTAACATCCAATGCTTATCAGTTAAGAGCGAGAAACATGTGAGCTTCGTGAACAATGTAGCTTCGTTTGAGCTGAAAAGTGACTGCGTTTATCTGAAAGGAAGTCTTGCTTGTAGGAAGACACAGAGCCTGGTATTTAACTCTGTTTCTGAAGGGAAACACAGGGCACAGTTCTCATCCATGAAACACACTCTGCTTTAGAGCAAGAAGCACACTCTTGTTTCTAGAGTCTCTAATACAGAGGGAAACATGAGTGTGCTCACAACAAAAGAACTTTTTTTCCTACAAACAGGGACCATATCTAGTTCAACTCTGTTTCTGAAACTGATACAAACCACAGGTCCTCTAACATCCAATGCTTTTCAATTAAGAGCGAGAAACGTGTGAGCTTCGTGAACTATGTAGCTTCGTTTGAGCTGAAAAGTGACTGCATTTATCTGAAACGAAGTCTTGCTTGTAGGAAGACACAGAGCCGGTCATTTAACTCCGTTTCTGAAGGGAAACACACGGCACAGTTCTCATCCATGAAACATACTCTGCTTTAGAGCAAGAAGCATGTTCTTGCTTTCTAGACTCTCTAATACAGAGGGAAATGTGAGTGAGTTCATAACAAAAGAACTGTGTTTCCTACACGCACGGACCATATCTAGTTCAACTCTGTTTCTGAAACTGATACAAACCACAGGTCCTCTAACATCCAATGCTTTTCACTTAAGAGCTAGACACGTGTGAGCTTTGTGAACAAAGTAGCTTCGTTTGAGCTTAAAAGTGACTGCGTTTACCTGAAACGACATCTTGCTTGTAGGAAGGCACAGAGCCTGGCATTTAACTCCATTTCTGAAGGGAAACACACAGCACAGTTCGCATGCATGAAACACACTCTGCTTAGGGCAAGAAGAACGCTCTTGCTTTCTAGAGTCTCTAATACAGAGGGAAACGTGAGTATGCTTAGAACAAAAGAACTCTGTTTCCTACACACAAGGACCATATCTAGTTCAACTCTGTGTCTGAAACTGAAACAAACCACAGGTCCTCTAACATCCAATTCTTTTCAGTTAAGAGCGAGAAACGTGTGAACTTCGTGAACAATGTAGCTTCCTTTGAGGTTAAAAGTTACTGCGTTTATCTGAAACGATGTCTTGTTTGTAGGAAGACACATTATCAGGCATTTAACTCCGTTTCTGAAGGGAAACACACGGCACAGTTCTCATCCATGAAACACACTCCGCTTTAGAGCAAGAAGCACGCTCTTGCTTTCTAGAGTCTCTCATACAGAGGGAAACGTGAGTGTGCTCAGAACAAAAGAACTGTGTTTCCTACACACGGACCATATCTAGTTGAACTCTGTTTCTGAAACTGATACAAACCACAGGTCCTCTAACATCCAATGCTTTTCAGATAAGAACAAGAATCGTGTGAGCTTCATGAACAATGTAGGTTAGTTTGAGCTGAAAAGTGACTGCCTTTATCTGAAACGAAGTCTTGCTTGTAGGAAGACACAGACCCTGACATTTAACTCCGTTTCTGAAGGAAAAAAACACAGCACAGTTCTCATCCATGAAACACACTCTGCTTTAGAGCAAGAAGCACGCTCTTGCTTTCTAGAGTCTCTAATACAGAGGGAAACGTGAGTGTGCTCAGAACAAAAGAACTGTGTTTCCTACACACACGGACCATATGTAGTGCAACTCTGTTTCTGAAACTGATACAAACCACAGGTCCTCTAACATCCAATGCTTTTCAGATAAGAGCGAGAGACATGTGAGCTTCGTGAATAATGTAGCTTCGTTTGAGCTGAAAAGTGACTGCGTTTACCTGAAACGAGGTCTTGCTTGTAGGAATACACAGAGCCTGGCATTTAACTCCGTTTCTGAAGGGAAACACACAGCACAGTTCTCATCCATGAAACACACTCTGCTTTAGAGTAAGAAGCACCCTCTTGCTTTCTAGAGTCTCTAATACAGAGGGAAACGTGAGTGGGCTCAGAACAAAAGAACTGTGTTTCCTACACACACGGACCATATCTCGTTCAACTCTGTTTCTGAAACTGAAACAAACCACAGGTCCTCTAACATCCAATTCTTTTCAATTAAGAGCGAGAAAAGTGGGAACTTCGTGAACAATGTAGCTTCGTTTGAGGTTAAAAGTTACTGCGTTTATCTGAAACGATGTCTTGTTTGTAGGAAGACACATTATCAGGCATTTAACTCCGTTTCTAAAGGGAAACACACGGCACAGTTCTCATCCATGAAACACACTCCGCTTTAGAGCAAGAAGCACGCTCTTGCTTTCTAGAGTCTCTCATACAGAGGGAAACGTGAGTGTGCTCAGAACAAAAGAACTGCGTTTCCTACACACGGGCCATATCTCGTTCAACTCTGTTTCTGAAACTGATACAAACCACAGGTCCTCTAACATCCAATGCTTTTCAGATAAGAACGAGAATCGTGTGAGCTTCATGAACAATGTAGGTTAGTTTGAGCTGAAAAGTGACTGCCTATATCTGAAACGATGTCTTTCTTGTAGAAAGACACAGACCCTGACATTTAACTCCGTTTCTGAAGGAAAAAAACACAGCACAGTTCTCAACCGTGAAACACACTCTGCTTTAGAGCAAGAAGCACGCCCTTGCTTTCTAGATTCTCTAATACAAAGGGATACGTGAGTGTGCTCAGGACAAAAGAACTATGTTTCCTACACACGGACCATATCTAGTTCAAATCTGTTTCTAAAACTGATACAAACCACAGGTCCTCTAACATCCAATGCTTTTCAGTTAGAAGCGAGAAACGTGTGAGCTTCGTGAACAATGTAGCTTCCTTTGAGCTGAAAAGTGACTCCGTTTACCTGAAACGACATCTTGCATGTAGGAAGGCACAGAGCCTGGCATTTAACTCCATTTCTGAAGGGAAACACACAGCACAGTTCTCATCCATGAAACACACTCTGCTTTAGAGCAAGAAGCACGCTCTTGCTTTCTAGACTCTCTAATACAGAGGGAAACGTAAGTGTGCTCAGAACAAAAGAACTGTGTTTCCTACACACAGGGACCATATCTAGTTCAACTCTGTATCTGAAACTGATACAAACCACAGGTCCTCTAACATCCAATGACTTTCATTTAAGAGTGAGAAACATGTGAGCCTCGTGCACAATGTAGCTTAATTTGAGCTGAAAAGTGACTGTGTTTACCTGAAACAAGGTCTTGCTTGTAGGAAGACACAGAACCTGTCATTTAATATCGTTTATGAAGGGAAACACGGGGCACATTTCTCATCCATGAAACACACTCTGCTTTAGAGCGAGAATCACAGTCTTGCTTTCTAGAATCTCTAATACAGAGGGAAAAGTGAGTGTGCTCAGAACAAAAGAACTGTGTTTCCTACACACACGGGCCATATCTAGTTCAACTCTGTTTCTGAAACTGATACAAACCGAAGGTCCTCTAACATCCAATGCTTATCAGTTAAGAGCGAGAAGCATGTGAGCTTCGTGAACAATGTAGCTTCGTTTGACCTGAAAAGTAACTGCGTTTATCTGAAACGAAGTCTTGCTTGTAGGAAGACACAGACCCTGACGTTTAACTCCGTTTCTGAAGGAAAAAAACACAGCACAGTTCTCATCCGTGAAACACACTCTGCTTTAGAGCAAGAAGCACGCTCTTGCTTTCTAGAGTCTCTAATACAGAGGGAAACGTGAGTGTGCTCAGAACAAAAGAACTGTGTTTCCTACACACACGGACCATATCTAGTTCAACTCTGTTTCTGAAACTGATACAAACCACAGGTCCTCTAACATCCAATGCTTTTCAGTTAAGAGCGAGAGACATGTGAGCTTCGTGAACAATGTCGCTTCGTTTGAGCTGAAAAATGACTGCATTTACCTGAAACGAAGTCTTGCTTGTAGGAAGACACAGAGTATGGCATTTAATATCGTTTCTGAAGGGAAACACAGGGCACATTTCTCATCCATGAAACACACTCTGCTTTAGAGCGAGAATAACGGTCTTGCTTTCTAGAATCTCTAATACAGAGGGAAAAGTGGGTGTTCTCAGAACAAAAGAACTGTGTTTCCTACACACACGGACCATATCTACTTCAACTCTGTTTCTTAAACTGATACAAACCACAAGTCCTCTAACATCCAATGTTTTTCATTTAAGATCCGGAAACCTTTGAGCTTCCTGAATCATGTTGCTTCGTTTTAGGTGAAAAGTGACTGCGTTTACCTGAAACGACGTCTTGCTTGTAGGAAGACACAGAGCCGGGCATTTAACTCCGATTCTGAAGGGAAACACACGGCACAGTTCTCATCCATGAAACACACTCTGGTTTAGTGCAAGAAGCACGCTCTTGATTTTAGAGTCTCTAATACAAAGGGATACGTGAGTGTGCTCAAAACAAATGAACTATGTTTCCTACAAAAACGTACCATATCTAGTTCAACTCTGTATCTAAAACTGATACAAACCACAGGTCCCCTAACATCCAATGCATTTTAGTTATGAGCGAGAAACATGTGAGCTTTGTGAACAATGTAGCTTCATTTGAGCTGAAAAGTGACTGCGTTTACCTGAAAAGACGTCTTGCTTGTAGGAAGACACAGAGCCTGGCATTTAACTCCATTTCTGAACGGAAACACACAGCACAGTTCTCATCCATGAAACACACTATGCTTTAGGTCAAGAAGCACGCTCTTGCTTTCTAGATTCTCTAATAGAGAGGGAAACGAGAGTGTGCTCAGAACAAAAGCATTCTGTTTCCTACACTCACGGACCATATCTAGTTCAACTCTGTTTCTGAAACTTATACAAACCGCAGGTCCTCTAACATCCAATGCTTTTCACTTAAGAGCGAGACACTTGTGAGCTTTGTGAACAAAGTAGCTTCGTTTGAGCTAAAAAGTGACTGCGTTTACCTGAAACGACGTCTTGCTTGTAGGAAGACACAGAGCCTGGCATTTAACTCCGATTCTGAAGGAAAACACACAGCACAGTTCTCATCCATGAAACACACTCTGCTTTAGAGCAAGAAGCACGCTCTTGCTTTTAGAGTCTCTAATACAAAGGGATACATGAGTGTGCTCAGAACAAATGAACTATGTTTCCTACACAAACGTACCATATCTAGTTCAACTCTGTATCTAAAACTGATACAAACCACAGATGCTCTAACATCCAATGCTTTTCAGTTAAGAGAGAGAAACATGTGAGCTTTGTGAACAATGTAGCTTCATTTGAGCTGAAAAGTGACTGCGTTTACCTGAAAAGAGGTCTTGCTTGTAGGAAGACACAGAGCCTGACGTTTAACTCCATTTCTGAAGGAAAAAAACACAGCACAGTTCTCAACCGTGAAACACACTCTGCTTTAGAGCAAGAAGCACGCTCTTGCTTTCTAGAGTCTCTAATACAAAGGGATACGTGAGTGTGCTCAGGACAAAAGAACTATGGTTCCTACACACACGGACCATATCTAGTTCAACTCTGTTTCTGAAACAGATACAAACCACAGGTCCTCTAACATCCAATGCTTTTCAGTGAAGAGCGAGAAACGTGTGAGCTTCGTGAACAATGTAGCTTCGTTTGAGGTGAAAAGTGACTGCGTTTACCTGAAACGAAGTCTTGCTTGTAGGAAGACAAAAACCCTGGCATTTAACTCCGTTTCTGAAGGGAAACACACAGTCCAGTTCTCATCCCTGAAACATACTCTGCTTTAGAGCAAGAAGCATGCTCTTGCTTTCTAGACTCCCTAATACAGAGGGAAATGTGAGTGAGCTCAGAACAAAAGAACTGTGTTTCCTACACGCACGGACCATATCTAGTTCAACTCTGTTTCTGAAACTGATACAAACCACAGGTCCTCTAACATCCTATGCTTTTCACTTAAGAGCGAGACACGTGTGAGCTTTGTGAACAAAGTAGCTTCGTTTGAGCTAAAAAGTGTCTGCGTTTACCTGAAACGACATCTTGCGTGTAGGAAGACGCAGAGCCTGTCATTTAACTCCATTTCTGAAGGGAAACACACAGCACAGTTCTCATCCATGAAACACACTCTGCTTTAGAGCAAGAAGCACGCTCTTGCTTTCTAGATTCTCTAATACAGAGGGAAACGTGAGTATGCTCAGAACAAAAGAACTCTGTTTCCTACACACACGGACCATATCTCGTTCAACTCTGCTTCTGAAACTGAAACAAACCACAGGTCCTCTAACATCCAATGCTTTTCAGTTAAGAGCGAGAAACCTGTGAACTTAGTGAACAATGTAGATTCCTTTGAGCTTAAAAGTTACTGCGTTTATCTGAAACGAAGACTTGCTTGTAGGAAGACACAGAGCAAGGCATTAAAATCCGTTATTGAAGGGAACCACACGGCACAGTTCTCATCCATGAAACACACTCTGCTTTAGAGCAAGAAGCACGCTCTTGCTTTCTAGAGTCTCTAATACAGAGGGAAACGTAAGTGTGCTCAGAACAAAAGAACTGTGTTTCCTACACACAGGGACCATATCTAGTTCAACTCTGTATCTGAAACTGATACAAACCACAGGTCCTCTAATATCCAATGACTTTCATTTAAGAGCGAGAAACATGTGAGCCTCGTGAACAATGTAGCTTAATTTGAGCTGAAAAGTGACTGCGTTTACCTGAAACGAAGTCTTGCTTGTAGGAAGACACAGAGTATGGCATTTAATATCGTTTCTGAAGGGAAACACAGGGCACATTTCTCATCCATGAAACACACTCTGCTTTAGAGCGAGAATAACGGTCTTGCTTTCTAGAATCTCTAATACAGAGGGAAAAGTGGGTGTGCTCAGAACAAAAGAACTGTGTTTCCTACACACACGGACCATATCTAGTTCAACTCTGTTTCTGAAACTGATACAAACCACAAGTCCTCTAACATCCAATGTTTTTCATTTAAGATTGGGAAACCTGTGAGCTTCCTGAACAATGTTGCTTCGTTTTAGGTGAAAAGTGACTGCGTTTACCTGAAACGACGTCTTGCTTGTAGGAAGACACAGAGCCGGGCATTTAACTCCGTTTCTGAAGGGAAACACAGAGTACAGTTCTCATCCATGAAACACACTCTGCTTTAGAGCAGGAAGCACGCTTTTGCTTTCTAGACACTCTAATACAGAGGGAAACGTGAGTGTGCTCAGAACAAAAGAACTGTGTTTCCTACACACAGGGACCATATCTAGTTCAACTCTGTATCTGAAACTGATACAAACCACAGGTCCCCTAACATCCAATGATTTTCAGTTAAGAGCGAGAAACATGTGAGCCTCGTGAACAATGTAGCTTAATTTGAGCTGAAAAGTGACTGCATTTACATGAAACGAGGTCTTGCTTGTAGGAAGACACACAGCCTGGCATTTAATATCGTTTCTGAAGGGAAACACAGGGCACATTTCTCATCCATGAAACACACTCTGCTTTAGAGCGAGAATCACGGTCTTGCTTTCTAGAATCTCTAATACAGAGGGAAACGTGAGTGTGCTCAGAACAAAAGATCTGTGTTTCCTACACAAACGGGCCATATCTAGTTCAACTCTGTTTCTGAAACTGAAACAAACCACAGGTCCTCTAACATCCAATGCTTTTCAGTTAAGAGCGAGAAACGTGTGAGCTTCATGAAGAATGTAGCTTCGTTTGAGCTCAAAAGTGACTGCGTTTACCTTTAATAAAGTCTTGCTTGTAGGAAGACACAGACCCGGACATTTAACTCCATTTCTGAAGGAAAATACACAGCACAGTTCTCATGCATGAAACATACTCTGCTTTAGAGCAAGAAGCACGCTCTTGCTTTTAGAGTCTCTAATACAAAGGGATACGTGAGTGTGCTCAGAACAAATGAACTGTGTTTCCTACACAAACGTACCATATCTAGTTCAACTCTGTATCTAAAACTGATACAAACCACAGGTCCTCTAACATCCAATGCTTTTCAGTTAAGAGAGAGAAACATGTGAGCTTTGTGAACATTGTAGCTTCATTTGAGCTGAAAAGTGACTGCGTTTACCTGAAAAGAGGTCTTGCTTGTAGGAAGACAAAGAGCCTGGCATTTAACTCCATTTCTGAACGGAAACACACAGCACAGTTCTCATCCATGAAACACACTATGCTTTAGGTCAAGAAGCTCGCTCTTGCTTTCTAGATTCTCTAATACAGAGGGAAACGAGAGTGTGCTCAGAACAAAAGAACTCTGTTTCCTACACACACGGACCATATCTAGTTCAACTCTGTTTCTGAAACTGATACAAACCGCAGGTCCTCTAACATCCAATGCTTATCAGTTAAGAGCGAGAAACATGTGAGCTTCGTGAACAATGTAGCTTCGTTTGACCTGAAAAGTGACTGCGTTTATCTGAAACGAATTCTTGCTTGTAGGAAGACACAGACCCTGACATTTAACTCCGTTTCTGAAGGAAAAAACACAGCACAGTTCTCAACCGTGAAACACACTCTGCTTTAGAGCAAGAAGCACGCTCTTGCTTTCTAGAGTCTCTAATACAAAGGGATACGTGATTATGCTCAGAACAAAAGAACTATGGTTCCTACACACACGGACCATATCTAGTTCAACTCTGTTTCTGAAACTGAAACAAACCACAGGTCCTCTAACATCCAATGCTTTTCAGTTAAGAGCGAGAAACCTGTGAACTTCGTGAACAATGTAGATTCGTTTGAGCTTAAAAAATACTGCGTTTATCTGAAACGAAGATTTGCTTGTAGGAAGACACAGAGCAAGGCATTAAAATCCATTATTGAAGGGAACCACACGGCACAGTTCTCATCCATGAAACACACTCTGCTTTAGAGCAAGAAGCACGCTCTTGCTTTCTAGAGTCTCTAATACAGAGGGAAACGTGAGTGTGCTCAGAACAAAAGAACTGTGTTTCCTACACTCACGGACCATATCTAGTTCAACTCTGTTTCTGAAACTGATACAAACCACAGGTCCTCTAACATCCAATGCTTTTCAGTTAAGAGCGAGAGACATGTGAGCTTCGTGAACAATGTAGCTTCGTTTGAGCTGAAAAGTGACTGCATTTACCTGAAACGAAGTCTTGCTTGTAGGAAGACACAGAGTATGGCATTTAATATCGTTTCTGAAGGGAAACACAAGGCACATTTCTCATCCATGAAACACACTCTGCTTTAGAGCGAGAATAACGGTCTTTCTTTCTAGAATCTCTAATACAGAGGGAAAAGTGTGTGTGCTCAGAACAAAAGAACTGTGTTTCCTACACACACGGACCATATCTAGTTCAACTCTGTTTCTGAAACTGATACAAACCACAAGTCCTCTAACATCCAATGTTTTTCAGTTAAGATCGGGAAACCTGCGAGCTTCCTGAACAATGTTGCTTCGTTTTAGGTGAAAAGTGACTGCGTTTACCTGAAACGACGTCTTGCTTGTAGGAAGACACAGAGCCTGGCATTTAACTCCGATTCTGAAGGGAAACACACGGCACAGTTCTCATCCATGAAACACACTCTGCTTTAGAGCAGGAAGCACGCTTTTGCTTTCTAGACACTCTAATACAGAGGGAAACGTGAGTGTGCTCAGAACAAAAGAACTGTGTTTCCTACACACAGGGACCATATCTAGTTCAACTCTGTATCTGAAACTGATACAAACCACAGGTCCCCTAACATCCAATGATTTTCAGTTAAGAGTGAGAAACATGTGAGCCTCGTGAACAATGTAGCTTAATTTGAGCTGAAAAGTGACTGCGTTTACCTGAAACGAGGTCTTGCTTGTAGGAAGACACACAGCCTGGCATTTAATATCGTTTCTGAAGGGAAACACAGGGCACATTCTTCATCAATGAAACACACTCTGCTTTAGAGCGAGAATCACGGTCTTGCTTTCTAGAATCTCTAATACAGAGGGAAACGTGAGTGTGCTCAGAACAAAAGATCTGTGTTTCCTACACAAACGGGCCATATCTAGTTCAACTCTGTTTCTGAAACTGAAA
This sequence comes from Onychomys leucogaster, assembly GCA_949786385.1. Taxonomy (NCBI): domain Eukaryota; kingdom Metazoa; phylum Chordata; class Mammalia; order Rodentia; family Cricetidae; genus Onychomys; species Onychomys leucogaster. The sequence goes on along the minus strand of OX460418.1, from coordinate 43,380,281 downwards.
CAAACCACAGGTCCTCTAACATCCAATGCTTTTCAGTTAAGAGCGAGAAACGTGTGAGCTTCATGAAGAATGTAGCTTCGTTTGAGCTCAAAAGTGACTGCGTTTACCTTTAATAAAGTCTTGCTTGTAGGAAGACACAGACCCGGACATTTAACTCCATTTCTGAAGGAAAATACACAGCACAGTTCTCATGCATGAAACATACTCTGCTTTAGAGCAAGAAGCACGCTCTTGCTTTTAGAGTCTCTAATACAAAGGGATACGTGAGTGTGCTCAGAACAAATGAACTGTGTTTCCTACACAAACGTACCATATCTAGTTCAACTCTGTATCTAAAACTGATACAAACCACAGGTCCTCTAACATCCAATGCTTTTCAGTTAAGAGAGAGAAACATGTGAGCTTTGTGAACAATGTAGCTTCATTTGAGCTGAAAAGTGACTGCGTTTACCTGAAAAGAGGTCTTGCTTGTAGGAAGACAAAGAGCCTGGCATTTAACTCCATTTCTGAACGGAAACACACAGCACAGTTCTCATCCATGAAACACACTATGCTTTAGGTCAAGAAGCTCGCTCTTGCTTTCTAGATTCTCTAATACAGAGGGAAACGAGAGTGTGCTCAGAACAAAAGAACTCTGTTTCCTACACACACGGACCATATCTAGTTCAACTCTGTTTCTGAAACTGATACAAACCGCAGGTCCTCTAACATCCAATGCTTATCAGTTAAGAGCGAGAAACATGTGAGCTTCGTGAACAATGTAGCTTCGTTTGACCTGAAAAGTGACTGCGTTTATCTGAAACGAATTCTTGCTTGTAGGAAGACACAGACCCTGACGTTTAACTCCGTTTCTGAAGGAAAAAACACAGCACAGTTCTCAACCGTGAAACACACTCTGCTTTAGAGCAAGAAGCACGCTCTTGCTTTCTAGAGTCTCTAATACAAAGGGATACGTGAGTATGCTCAGAACAAAAGAACTATGGTTCCTACACACACGGACCATATCTAGTTCAACTCTGTATCTGAAACTGAAACAAACCACAGGTCCTCTAACATCCAATGCTTTTCAGTTAAGAGCGAGAAACCTGTGAACTTCGTGAACAATGTAGCTTCATTGAGCTTAAAAGTTACAGTGTTTATCTGAAACGAAGACTTGCTTGTAGGAAGACACAGAGCAAGGCATTAAAATCCGTTATTGAGGGGAACCACACGGCACAGTTCTCATCCATGAAACACACTCTGCTTTAGAGCAAGAAGCACGCTCTTGCTTTCTAGAGTCTCTAATACAAAGGGATACGTGAGTGTGCTCAGAACAAAAGAACTATGTTTTCTACACACACGGACCGTATCTAGTTCAACTCTGTTTCTAAAACTGATACAAACCACAGGTCCTCTAACATCCAATGCTTTTCAGTTAAGAGCGAGAAACATGTGAGTTTCGTGAAAAATGTACCTTCGTTTGAGCTCAAAAGTGACTGCGTTTACCTGAAACGACGTCTTGCTTGTAGGAAGACACAGAACCTGACATTTAACTCCGTTTCTGAAAGGAAACACACAGCACAGTTCTCATCCGTGAAACACACTCTGCTTTAGAGCAAGAAGCACGCTCTTGCTTTCTAGAGTCTCTAATACAGAGGGAAACGTGAGTGTGCTCAGAACAAAAGAACTGTGTTTCCTACACTCACGGACCATATCTAGTTCAACTCTGTTTCTGAAACTGATACAAACCACAGGTCCTCTAACATCCAATGCTTTTCAGTTAAGAGCGAGAGACATGTGAGCTTCGTGAACAATGTAGCTTCATTTGAGCTGAAAAGTGACTGCGTTTACCTGAAAAGAGGTCTTGCTTGTAGGAAGACAAAGAGCCTGGCATTTAACTCCATTTCTGAACGGAAACACACAGCACAGTTCTCATCCATGAAACACACTATGCTTTAGGTCAAGAAGCTCGCTCTTGCTTTCTAGATTCTCTAATACAGAGGGAAACGAGAGTGTGCTCAGAACAAAAGAACTCTGTTTCCTACACACACGGACCATATCTAGTTCAACTCTGTTTCTGAAACTGATACAAACCGCAGGTCCTCTAACATCCAATGCTTATCAGTTAAGAGCGAGAAACATGTGAGCTTCGTGAACAATGTAGCTTCGTTTTACCTGAAAAGTGACTGCGTTTATCTGAAACGAATTCTTGCTTGTAGGAAGACACAGACCCTGACGTTTAACTCCGTTTCTGAAGGAAAAAACACAGCACAGTTCTCAACCGTGAAACACACTCTGCTTTAGAGCAAGAAGCACGCTCTTGCTTTCTAGAGTCTCTAATACAAAGGGATACGTGAGTATGCTCAGAACAAAAGAACTATGGTTCCTACACACACGGACCATATCTAGTTCAACTCTGTTTCTGAAACTGAAACAAACCACAGGTCCTCTAACATCCAATGCTTTTCAGTTAAGAGCGAGAAACCTGTGAACTTCGTGAACAATGTAGATTCGTTTGAGCTTAAAAAATACTGCGTTTATCTGAAACGAAGATTTGCTTGTAGGAAGACACAGAGCAAGGCATTAAAATCCATTATTGAAGGGAACCACACGGCACAGTTCTCATCCATGAAACACACTCTGCTTTAGAGCAAGAAGCACGCTCTTGCTTTCTAGAGTCTCTAATACAGAGGGAAACGTGAGTGTGCTCAGAACAAAAGAACTGTGTTTCCTACACTCACGGACCATATCTAGTTCAACTCTGTTTCTGAAACTGATACAAACCACAGGTCCTCTAACATCCAATGCTTTTCAGTTAAGAGCGAGAGACATGTGAGCTTCGTGAACAATGTAGCTTCGTTTGAGCTGAAAAGTGACTGCATTTACCTGAAACGAAGTCTTGCTTGTAGGAAGACACAGAGTATGGCATTTAATATCGTTTCTGAAGGGAAACACAAGGCACATTTCTCATCCATGAAACACACTCTGCTTTAGAGCGAGAATAACGGTCTTTCTTTCTAGAATCTCTAATACAGAGGGAAAAGTGTGTGTGCTCAGAACAAAAGAACTGTGTTTCCTACACACACGGACCATATCTAGTTCAACTCTGTTTCTGAAACTGATACAAACCACAAGTCCTCTAACATCCAATGTTTTTCAGTTAAGATCGGGAAACCTGTGAGCTTCCTGAACAATGTTGCTTCGTTTTAGGTGAAAAGTGACTGCGTTTACCTGAAACGACGTCTTGCTTGTAGGAAGACACAGAGCCTGGCATTTAACTCCGATTCTGAAGGGAAACACACGGCACAGTTCTCATCCATGAAACACACTCTGCTTTAGAGCAGGAAGCACGCTTTTGCTTTCTAGACACTCTAATACAGAGGGAAACGTGAGTGTGCTCAGAACAAAAGAACTGTGTTTCCTACACACAGGGACCATATCTAGTTCAACTCTGTATCTGAAACTGATACAAACCACAGGTCCCCTAACATCCAATGATTTTCAGTTAAGAGTGAGAAACATGTGAGCCTCGTGAACAATGTAGCTTAATTTGAGCTGAAAAGTGACTGCGTTTACCTGAAACGAGGTCTTGCTTGTAGGAAGACACACAGCCTGGCATTTAATATCGTTTCTGAAGGGAAACACAGGGCACATTCTTCATCAATGAAACACACTCTGCTTTAGAGCGAGAATCACGGTCTTGCTTTCTAGAATCTCTAATACAGAGGGAAACGTGAGTGTGCTCAGAACAAAAGATCTGTGTTTCCTACACAAACGGGCCATATCTAGTTCAACTCTGTTTCTGAAACTGAAACAAACCACAGGTCCTCTAACATCCAATGCTTTTCAGTTAAGAGCGAGAAACGTGTGAGCTTCATGAAGAATGTAGCTTCGTTTGAGCTCAAAAGTGACTGCGTTTACCTTTAATAAAGTCTTGCTTGTAGGAAGACACAGACCCGGACATTTAACTCCATTTCTGAAGGAAAATACACAGCACAGTTCTCATGCATGAAACATACTCTGCTTTAGAGCAAGAAGCACGCTCTTGCTTTTAGAGTCTCTAATACAAAGGGATACGTGAGTGTGCTCAGAACAAATGAACTGTGTTTCCTACAAAAACGTACCATATCTAGTTCAACTCTGTATCTAAAACTGATACAAACCACAGGTCCTCTAACATCCAATGCTTTTCAGTTAAGAGAGAGAAACATGTGAGCTTTGTGAACAATGTAGCTTCATTTGAGCTGAAAAGTGACTGCGTTTACCTGAAAAGAGGTCTTGCTTGTAGGAAGACAAAGAGCCTGGCATTTAACTCCATTTCTGAACGGAAACACACAGCACAGTTCTCATCCATGAAACACACTATGCTATAGGTCAAGAAGCTCGCTCTTGCTTTCTAGATTCTCTAATACAGAGGGAAACGAGAGTGTGCTCAGAACAAAAGAACTCTGTTTCCTACACACACGGACCATATCTAGTTCAACTCTGTTTCTGAAACTGATACAAACCGCAGGTCCTCTAACATCCAATGCTTATCAGTTAAGAGCGAGAAACATGTGAGCTTCGTGAACAATGTAGCTTCGTTTGACCTGAAAAGTGACTGCGTTTATCTGAAACGAATTCTTGCTTGTAGGAAGACACAGACCCTGACGTTTAACTCCGTTTCTGAAGGAAAAAACACAGCACAGTTCTCAACCGTGAAACACACTCTGCTTTAGAGCAAGAAGCACGCTCTTGCTTTCTAGAGTCTCTAATACAAAGGGATACGTGAGTATGCTCAGAACAAAAGAACTATGGTTCCTACACACACGGACCATATCTAGTTCAACTCTGTATCTGAAACTGAAACAAACCACAGGTCCTCTAACATCCAATGCTTTTCAGTTAAGAGCGAGAAACCTGTGAACTTCGTGAACAATGTAGCTTCGTTTGAGCTTAAAAGTTACAGTGTTTATCTGAAACGAAGACTTGCTTGTAGGAAGACACAGAGCAAGGCATTAAAATCCGTTATTGAGGGGAACCACACGGCACAGTTCTCATCCATGAAACACACTCTGCTTTAGAGCAAGAAGCACGCTCTTGCTTTCTAGAGTCTCTAATACAAAGGGATACGTGAGTGTGCTCAGAACAAAAGAACTATGTTTTCTACACACACGGACCGTATCTAGTTCAACTCTGTTTCTAAAACTGATACAAACCACAGGTCCTCTAACATCCAATGCTTTTCAGTTAAGAGCGAGAAACATGTGAGTTTCGTGAAAAATGTACCTTCGTTTGAGCTCAAAAGTGACTGCGTTTACCTGAAACGACGTCTTGCTTGTAGGAAGACACAGAACCTGACATTTAACTCCGTTTCTGAAAGGAAACACACAGCACAGTTCTCATCCGTGAAACACACTCTGCTTTAGAGCAAGAAGCACGCTCTTGCTTTCTAGAGTCTCTAATACAGAGGGAAACGTGAGTGTGCTCAGAACAAAAGAACTGTGTTTCCTACACTCACGGACCATATCTAGTTCAACTCTGTTTCTGAAACTGATACAAACCACAGGTCCTCTAACATCCAATGCTTTTCAGTTAAGAGCGAGAGACATGTGAGCTTCGTGAACAATGTAGCTTCGTTTGAGCTGAAAAGTGACTGCATTTACCTGAAACGAAGTCTTGCTTGTAGGAAGACACAGAGTATGGCATTTAATATCGTTTCTGAAGGGAAACACAAGGCACATTTCTCATCCATGAAACACACTCTGCTTTAGAGCGAGAATAACGGTCTTGCTTTCTATAATCTCTAATACAGAGGGAAAAGTGGGTGTGCTCAGAACAAAAGAACTGTGTTTCCTTCACACACGGACCATATCTAGTTCAACTCTGTTTCTGAAACTTATACAAACCACAAGTCCTCTAACATCCAATGTTTTTCAGTTAAGATCGGGAAACCTGTGAGCTTCCTGAACAATGTTGCTTCGTTTTAGGTGAAAAGTGACTGCGTTTACCTGAAACGACGTCTTGCTTGTAGGAAGACACAGAGCCTGGCATTTAACTCCGATTCTGAAGGGAAACACATGGCACAGTTCTCATCCATGAAACACACTCTGCTTTAGAGCAGGAAGCACGCTTTTGCTTTTTAGACACTCTAATACAGAGGGAAACGTGAGTGTGCTCAGAACAAAAGAACTGTGTTTCCTACACACAGGGACCATATCTAGTTCAACTCTGTATCTGAAACTGATACAAACCACAGGTCCCCTAACATCCAATGATTTTCAGTTAAGAGCGAGAAACATGTGAGCCTCGTGAACAATGTAGCTTAATTTGAGCTGAAAAGTGACTGCGTTTACCTGAAACGAGGTCTTGCTTGTAGGAAGACACACAGCCTGGCATTTAATATCGTTTCTGAAGGGAAACACAGGGCACATTCTTCATCAATGAAACACACTCTGCTTTAGAGCGAGAATCACGGTCTTGCTTTCTAGAATCTCTAATACAGAGGGAAACGTGAGTGTGCTCAGAACAAAAGATCTGTGTTTCCTACACAAACGGGCCATATCTAGTTCAACTCTGTTTCTGAAACTGAAACAAACCACAGGTCCTCTAACATCCAATGCTTTTCAGTTAAGAGCGAGAAACGTGTGAGCTTCGTGAACAATGTAGCTTCGTTTGAGCTCAAAAGTGACTGCGTTTACCTTTAATGAAGTCTTGCTTGTAGGAAGACACAGGCCCTGACATTTAACTCCATTTCTGAAGGAAAACACACAGCACAGTTCTCATCCATGAAACACACTCTGCTTTAGAGCAAGAAGCACACTCTTGATTTTAGAGTCTCTAATACAAAGGGATACGTGAGTGTGCTCAGAACAAATGAACTATGTTTCCTACAAAAACGTACCATATCTAGTTCAACTCTGTATCTAAAACTGATACAAACCACAGGTCCTCTAACATCCAATGCTTTTTAGTTATGAGCGAGAAACATGCGAGCTTTGTGAACAATGTAGCTTCATTTGAGCTGAAAAGTAACCCCGTTTACCTGAAAAGACGTCTTGCTTGTAGGAAGACACAGAGCCTGGCATTTAACTCCATTTCTGAACGGAAACACACAGCACAGTTCTCATCCATGAAACACACTCTGCTTTAGGTCAAGAAGCTCGCTCTTGCTTTCTAGATTCTCTAATACAGAGGGAAACGAGAGTGTGCTCAGAACAAAAGAACTCTGTTTCCTACACACACGGACCATATCTAGTTCAACTCTGTTTCTGAAACTGATACAAACCGCAGGTCCTCTAACATCCAATGCTTATCAGTTAAGAGCGAGAAACATGTGAGCTTCGTGAACAATGTAGCTTCCTTTGACCTGAAAAGTGACTGCGTTTATCTGAAACAAATTCTTGCTTGTAGGAAGACACAGACCCTGACGTTTAACTCCGTTTCTGAAGGAAAAAAACACAGCACAGTTCTCAACCGTGAAACACACTCTGCTTTAGAGCAAGAAGCACGCTCTTGCTTTCTAGAGTCTCTAATACAAAGGGATACGTGAGTATGCTCAGAACAAAAGAACTATGGTTCCTACACACACAGACCATATCTAGTTCAACTCTGTTTCTGAAACTGAAACAAACCACAGGTCCACTAACATCCAATGCTTTTCAGTGCAGAGCGAGAAACGTGTGAGCTTCGTGAACAAAGTAGCTTCCTTTGAGCTAAAAAGTGACTGCGTTTACCTGAAACGACATCTTGCGTGTAGGAAGACACAGAGCCTGTCATTTAACTCCATTTCTGAAGGGAAACACACAGCACAGTTCTCATCCATGAAACACACTCTGCTTTATAGCAAGAAGCACACTTTTGCTTTCTAGATTCTCTAATATAGAGGGAAACGTGAGTATGCTCAGAACAAAAGAACTCTGATTCCTACATACACGGACCATATCTATTTCAACTCTGTATCTGAAACTGAAACAAACCACAGGTCCTCTAACATCCAATGCTTTTCAGTTAAGAGCGAGAAACCTGTGAACTTCATGAACAATGTAGCTTCGTTTGAGCTTAAAAGTTACTGTGTTTATCTGAAACGAAGACTTGCTTGTAGGAAGACACAGAGCAAGGCATTAAAATCCGTTATTGAAGGGAACCACACGGCACAGTTCTCATCCATGAAACACACTCTGCTTTAGAGCAAGAAGCACGCTCTTGCTTTCTAGAGTCTCTCATACAAAGGGAAACGTGAGTGTGCTCAGAACAAAAGAATTGTGTTTCCTACACACGGGCCATATCTAGTTCAACTCTGTTTCTGAAACTGATAGAAACCACAGGTCCTCTAACATCCAATGCTTTTCAGATAAGAACGAGAATCGTGTGAGCTTCATGAACAATGTAGGTTAGTTTGAGCTGAAAAGTGACTGCCTTTATCTGAAACGAAGTCTTGCTTGTAGGAAGACACCGACCCTGACATTTAACTCCGTTTCTGAAGGGAAACACACAGCAGAGATCTCATCCATGAAACACACACTGCTTTAGAGCAAACAGCACGCTCTTTATTTCTAGATTCTCTAATACAGAGGGAAACGTGAGTGTGCTCAGAACAAAAGAACTGTGTTTCCTACACACAAGGACCATATCTAATTCAACTCTGTTTCTGAAACTGATACAAACCACAGGTCCTCTAACATCCAATGCTTTTCAGTTAAGAGCGAGAAACGTGGGAGCTTCGTGAATAATGTAGCTTCGTTTGAGTGAAAAGTGACTGCGTTTATCTGAAACGAAGTCTTGCTTGTAGGAAGACACAGACCCTGACATTTAACTCCATTTCTGAAGGAAAACACACAGCAAAGTTCTCATCCGTGAAACACACTCTGCTTTAGAGCAAGAAGCACGCTCTTGCTTTCTAGACTCTCTAATACAGAGGGAAACGTGAGTGTGCTCAGAACAATAGCACTCTGTTTCCTACACACGGACCATATCTAGTTCAACTCTGTTTCTGAAACTGATACAAACCACAGGTCCTCTAACATCCAATGCTTTTCAGTTAAGAGTGAGAAAGGTGTGAGCTTCATGAACAATGTAGATTCCTTTGAGCTGAAAAGTGACTGCGTTAATCTGAAACGATTCTTGCTTGTAGGAAGACACAGATGCTGACATTTATCTCTGTTTCTGAAGGAAAACACACAGCACAGTTCTCATCTGTGAAACACACTCTGCTTTAGAGCAAGAAGCATGCTCTTGCTTTCTAGAGTCTCTAATACAAAGGGATACGTGAGTGTGCTCAGAACAAAAGAACTATGTTTCCTACACACACGGACCATATCTAATTCAACTCTGTTTCTAAAACTGATACAAACCACAGGTCCTCTAACATCCAATGCTTTTCAGTTAAGAGCGAGAAACGTGGGAGCTTCGTGAATAATGTAGCTTCATTTGAGCTGAAAAGTGACTGCGTTTACCTGAAAAGACGTCTTGCTTGTAGGAAGACACAGAGCCGGGCATTTAACTCTGATTCTGAAGGGAAACACACGGCACAGTTCTCATCCATGAAACACACTCTGCTTTAGAGCAAGAAGCATGCTCTTGCTTTCTAGACTCTCTAATACAGAGGGAAACGTGAGTATGCTCAGAACAAAAGAACTGTGTTTCCTACACACAGGGTCCATATCTAGTTCAACTCTGTATCTGAAACTGATACAAACCACAGGTCCTCTAACATCCAATGATTTTCAGTTAAGAGCGAGAAACATGTGAGCCTCGTGAACAATGTAGCTTAATTTTAGCTGAAAAGGGACTGCGTTTACCTGAAACGAGGTCTTGCTTGTAGGAAGACTCAGAGCCTGGCATTTAATATCGTTTCTGAAGGGAAACAAGGGCACATTTCTCATCCTAGAAACACACTCTGCTTTAGAGCGAGAATCACGGTCTTGCTTTCTAGAATCTCTAATACAGAGGGAAAAGTGAGTGTGCTCAGAACAAAAGATCTGTGTTTCCTACACAAACGGGCCATATCTAGTTCAACTCTGTTTCTGAAACTGAAACAAACCACAGGTCCTCTAACATCCAATGCTTTTCAGTTAAGAGCGAGAAACATGTGAGCTTCGTGAACAATGTAGCTTCGTTTGACCTGAAAAGTGACTGCGTTTATCTGAAACGAATTCTTGCTTGTAGGAAGACACAGACCCTGACGTTTAACTCCGTTTGTGAAGGAAAAAAACACAGCACAGTTCTCAACAGTGAAACACACTCTGCTTTAGAGCAAGAAGCACGCTCTTGCTTTCTGGAGTCTCTAATACAAAGGGATACGTGAGTATGCTCAGAACAAAAGAACTATGGTTCCTACACACACGGACCATATCTAGTTCAACTCTGTTTCTGAAACTGAAACAAACCACAGGTCCTCTAACATCCAATGCTTTTCAGTTAAGAGCAAGAAACCTGAGAACTTCCTGAACAATGTAGATTCGTTTGAGCTTAAAAATTACTGCGTTTATCTGTAACGAAGATTTGCTTGTAGGAAGACACAGAGCAAGTCATTAAAATCCATTATTGAAGGGAACCACACGGCACAGTTCTCATCCATGAAACACACTCTGCTTTAGAGCAAGAAGCACGCTCTTGCTTTCTAGGGTCTCTAATACAGAGGGAAACATGAGTGTGCTCAGAACAAAAGAACTCTGTTTCCTACACACACGGACCATATCTAGTTCAACTCTGTTTCTGAAACTGATACAAACCACAGGTCCTCTAACATCCAATGCTTTTCAGTTAAGAGCCAGAATGTTGTAAGCTTATGAACAATGTAGCTTCTTCTGAGCTGAAAAGTGACTGCGTTTATCTGAAACGAAGTCTTGCTTGTAGGAAGACACAGAGCATGACATTTAACTCCGTTTCTGAAGGGAAACACACAGCAGAGTTCTCATCCATGAAACACACACTGCTTTAGAGCAAACAACATGCTCTTTAATTCTAGATTCTCTAATACAGAGGGAAATGTGAGTGTGCTCAGAACAAAAGAACTATGTTTCCTACACACACGGACCATATCTAATTCAACTCTGTTTCTAAAACTGATACAAACCACAGGTCCTCTTACATCCAATGCTTTTCAGTTAAGAGCGAGAAACGTGGGAGCTTCGTGAATAATGTAGCTTCATTTGAGCTGAAAAGTGACTGCGTTTACCTGAAAAGACGTCTTGCTTGTAGGAAGACACAGAGCCGGGCATTTAACTCTGATTCTGAAGGGAAACACACGGCACAGTTCTCATCCATGAAACACACTCTGCTTTAGAGCAAGAAGCACGCTCTTGCTTTCTAGACTCTCTAATACAGAGGGAAACGTGAGTATGCTCAGAACAAAAGAACTGTGTTTCCTACACACAGGGTCCATATCTAGTTCAACTCTGTATCTGAAACTGATACAAACCACAGGTCCTCTAACATCCAATGATTTTCAGTTAAGAGCGAGAAACATGTGAGCCTCGTGAACAATGTAGCTTAATTTTAGCTGAAAAGGGACTGCGTTTACCTGAAACGAGGTCTTGCTTGTAGGAAGACTCAGAGCCTGGCATTTAATATCGTTTCTGAAGGGAAACAAGGGCACATTTCTCATCCTAGAAACACACTCTGCTTTAGAGCGAGAATCACGGTCTTGCTTTCTAGAATCTCTAATACAGAGGGAAAAGTGAGTGTGCTCAGAACAAAAGATCTGTGTTTCCTACACAAACGGGCCATATCTAGTTCAACTCTGTTTCTGAAACTGAAACAAACCACAGGTCCTCTAACATCCAATGCTTTTCAGTTAAGAGCGAGAAACATGTGAGCTTCGTGAACAATGTAGCTTCGTTTGACCTGAAAAGTGACTGCGTTTATCTGAAACGAATTCTTGCTTGTAGGAAGACACAGACCCTGACGTTTAACTCCGTTTGTGAAGGAAAAAAACACAGCACAGTTCTCAACAGTGAAACACACTCTGCTTTAGAGCAAGAAGCACGCTCTTGCTTTCTGGAGTCTCTAATACAAAGGGATACGTGAGTATGCTCAGAACAAAAGAACTATGGTTCCTACACACACGGACCATATCTAGTTCAACTCTGTTTCTGAAACTGAAACAAACCACAGGTCCTCTAACATCCAATGCTTTTCAGTTAAGAGCAAGAAACCTGTGAACTTCCTGAACAATGTAGATTCGTTTGAGCTTAAAAATTACTGCGTTTATCTGTAACGAAGATTTGCTTGTAGGAAGACACAGAGCAAGGCATTAAAATCCATTATTGAAGGGAACCACACGGCACAGTTCTCATCCATGAAACACACTCTGCTTTAGAGCAAGAAGCACGCTCTTGCTTTCTAGAGTCTCTAATACAGAGGGAAACGTGAGTGTGCTCAGAACAAAAGAACTGTGTTTCCTACACTCACGGACCATATCTAGTTCAACTCTGTTTCTGAAACTGATACAAACCACAGGTCCTCTAACATCCAATGCTTTTCAGTTAAGAGCGAGAGACATATGAGCTTCGTGAACAATGTAGCTTCGTTTGAGCTGAAAAGTGACTGCGTTTTCCTGAAATGACGTCTTGCTTGTAGGAAGACACAGAGCCTGTCATTTAACTCCGTTTCTGAAGGGAAACACACAGCACAGTTCTCATCATTGAAACACACTCTGCTTTAGAGCAAGAAGCACGCTCTTGCCTTCTAGGTTCTCTAATACAGAGGGAAACTTGAGTGTGCTCAGAACAAAAGCACTCTGTTTCCTACACACACGGACCATATCTAGTTCAACTCTGTTTCTGAAACTGATACAAACCACAGGTCCTCTAACATCCAATGCTTTTCGGTTAAGAGCCAGAAAGTTGTGAGCTTATGAACAATGTAGCTTCTTCTGAGCTGAAAAGTGACTGCGTTTATCCGAAACGAAGTCTTGCTTGTAGGAAGACAGAGAGCCTGGCATTTAACTCCATTTCTGAAGGGAAACACACAGCACAGTTCTCATCCATGAAACACACTCTGCTTTAGAGCAAGAAGCACGCTCTTGCTTTCTAGATTCTCTAATACATAGGGAAAAGAGAATGTGCTCAGAACAAAAGCATTCTGTTTCCTACACACACGGACCATATCTAGTTCAACTCTGTTTCTGAAACTGATACAAACCACAGGTCCTCTAACATCCAATGCTTTTCAGTTAAGAGCGAGAATCGTGGGAGCTTCGTGAACAATGTAGCTTCGTTTGAGTGAAAAGTGACTGCGTTTATCTGAAACGAAGTCTTGCTTGTAGGAAGACACAGACCCTGACATTTAACTCCGTTTCTGAAGGAAAACACACAGCACAGTTTTCATCCGTGAAACACACTCTGCTTTAGAGCAAGAAGCACGCTCTTGCTTTCTAGAGTCTCTAATACAGAGGGATACGTGAGTGTTCTCAGAACCAAAGTACTCTGTTTCCTACACACACGGACTATATCTAGTTCAACTCTGTTTCTGAAACTGATACAAACCACAATTCCTCTAACATCCAATGCTTTTCAGTTAAGAGCGAGAAAGGTGTGAGCTTCATGAACAATGTAGTTTCATTTGAGCTGAAAAGTGACTGCGTTTATCTGAAACGAAGTCTTGCTTGTAGGAAGACAGAGACCCTGACATTTAACTCCGTTTCTGAAGGGAAACACACAGCACAGTTCTCATCCATGAAACACACTCTGCTTTAGAGCAAGAAGCACGCTCTTGCTTTCTAGATTCTCTAATACAGAGGGAAACGTGAGTGTGCTCAGAACAAAAGCACTCTGTTTCCTACACACACGGACCATATCTAGTTCAACTCTGTTTCTGAAACTGTTAAAAAACCACAGGTCCTCTAAGATCCAATGCTGTTCAGTTAAGAGCGAGAAACATTTGAGTTTTGTGAACAATGTAGCTTCGTTTGAGCTGAAAAGTGACTGCGTTTACCTGAAACGACGTCTTGCTTGTAGGAAGACACAGAGCCTGGCATTTAACTCCATTTCTGAAGGGAAACACACAGCACAGTTCTCATCCATGAAGCACACTCTGCTTTAGAGCAAGAAGCATGCTCTTGCTTTCTAGATTCTCTAATACAGAGGGAAACGTGAGTGTGCTCAGAACAAAAGCACACTGTTTCCTACACACACGGACCATATCTAGTTCAACTCTGTTTCTGAAACTGATACAAACCACAGGTCCTCTTACATCCAATGCTTTTCGGTTAAGAGCCAGAAAGTTGTGAGCTTATGAACAATGTAGCTTCTTCTGAGCTGAAAAGTGACTGCGTTTATCTGAAACGAAGTCTTGCTTGTAGGAAGACAGAGATCCTGGCATTTAACTCCATTTCTGAAGGGAAACACACAGCACAGTTCTCATCCATGAAACACACTCTGCTTTAGAGCATGAAGCACGCTCTTGCTTTCTAGATTCTCTAATACATAGGGAAAAGAGAGTGTGCTCAGAACAAAAGCATTCTGTTTCCTACACACACGGACCACATCTAGTTCAACTCTGTTTCTGAAACTGATACAAACCACAGGTCCTCTAACATCCAATGCTTTTCAGTTAAGAGCGAGAAACGTGGGAGCTTCGTGAATAATGTAGCTTCGTTTGAGTGAAAAGTGACTGCGTTTATCTGAAACGAAGTCTTGCTTGTAGGAAGACACAGACCCTGACATTTAACTCCATTTCTGAAGGAAAACACACAGCACAGTTCTCATCCGTGAAACACACTCTGCTTTAGAGCAAGAAGCACGCTCTTGCTTTCTAGATTCTCTAATACAAAGGGATACGTGAGTGTGCTCAGAACAAAAGAACTATGTTTCCTACACACACGGACCATATCTAGTTCAACTCTGTTTCTGAAACTGATACAAATCACAGGTCCTCTAACATCCAATGCTTTTCAGTTAAGAGCGAGAAATGTGTGAGCTTCGTGAATAATGTAGCTTCGTGTGAGCTGAAAAGTGACTGCGTTTTCCTGAAACTAAGTCTTGCATGTAGGAAGACACAGAGCCTGGCATTTAACTCCGTTTCTGAAGGGAAACACACAGCAGAGTTCTCATCCATGAAACACACACTGCTTTAGAGCAAACACCACGCTCTTTAATTCTAGATTCTCTAATACAGAGGGAAACGTGTGTGTGCTCAGAACAAAAGCACTCTCTTTCCTACACACAAGGACCTTTTCTAGTTCAACTCTGTTTCTAAAACTGATACAAACCACAGGTCCTCTAACATCCAATGCTTTTCAGTTAAGAGCGAGAAATATGTGAGTTTTGTCAACAATGTAGATTCGTTTGAGCTGAAAAGTGACTGCGTTTACCTGAAAGGACGTCTTGCTTGTAGGAAGACACAGACCATGATATTTAACTCCGTTTCTGAAAGGAAACACACAGCACAGTTCTCATCCGTGACACACACTCTGCTTTAGAGCAAGAAGAACGCTCTTGCTTTCTAGAGTCTCTAATACAGTGGGAAACGTGAGTGTGCTCAGAACCAAAGAACTCTTTTTCCTACACACGCGGACCATATCTAGTTCAACTCTGTTTCTGAAACTGATACAAACCACAGGTCCTCTAACATCCAATGCTTTTCAGTTAAGAGCGAGAAAGGTGTGAGTTTCATGAAAAATGTAGCTTCGTTTGAGCTTAAAAGTGACTGCGTTTATCTGAAACGAAGTCTTGCTTGTAGGAAGACACAGACCCTGACATTTAACTCCGTTTCTGAAGGGAAACACACAGCAGAGTTCTCATCCATGAAACACACACTGCTTTAGAGCAAACAGCACACTCTTTATTTCTAGATTCTCTAATACAGAAGGAAACGTGAGTGTGCTCAGAACAAAAGAACTGTGTTTCCTACACACAAGGACCATATCTAATTCAACTCTGTTTCTGAAACTGATACAAACCACAGGTCCTCTAACATCCAATGCTTTTCGGTTAAGAGCCAGAAAGTTGTGAGCTTATGAACAATGTAGCTTCTTCTGAGCTGAAAAGTGACTGCGTTTATCCGAAACGAAGTCTTGCTTGTAGGAAGACAGAGAGCCTGGCATTTAACTCCATTTCTGAAGGGAAACACACAGCACAGTTCTCATCCATGAAACACACTCTGCTTTAGAGCAAGAAGCACGCTCTTGCTTTCTAGATTCTCTAATACATAGGGAAAAGAGAGTGTGCTCAGAACAAAAGCATTCTGTTTCCTACACACACGGACCATATCTAGTTCAACTCTGTTTCTGAAACTGATACAAACCACAGGTCCTCTAACATCCAATGCTTTTCAGTTAAGAGCGAGAATCGTGGGAGCTTCGTGAACAATGTAGCTTCGTTTGAGTGAAAAGTGACTGCGTTTATCTGAAACGAAGTCTTGCTTGTAGGAAGACACAGACCCTGACATTTAACTCCGTTTCTGAAGGAAAACACACAGCACAGTTCTCATCCGTGAAACACACTCTGCTTTAGAGCAAGAAGCACGCTCTTGCTTTCTAGAGTCTCTAATACAGAGGGATACGTGAGTGTTCTCAGAACCAAAGTACTCTGTTTCCTACACACACGGACTATATCTAGTTCAACTCTGTTTCTGAAACTGATACAAACCACAATTCCTCTAACATCCAATGCTTTTCAGTTAAGAGCGAGAAAGGTGTGAGCTTCATGAACAATGTAGTTGCATTTGAGCTGAAAAGTGACTGCGTTTATCTGAAACGAAGTCTTGCTTGTAGGAAGACAGAGACCCTGACATTTAACTCCGTTTCTGAAGGGAAACACACAGCACAGTTCTCATCCATGAAACACACTCTGCTTTAGAGCAAGAAGCACGCTCTTGCTTTCTAGATTCTCTAATACAGAGGGAAACGTGAGTGTGCTCAGAACAAAAGCACTCTGTTTCCTACACACACGGACCATATCTAGTTCAACTCTGTTTCTGAAACTGTTAAAAAACCACAGGTCCTCTAACATCCAATGCTGTTCAGTTAAGAGCGAGAAACATTTGAGTTTTGTGAACAATGTAGCTTCGTTTGAGCTGAAAAGTGACTGCGTTTACCTGAAACGACGTCTTGCTTGTAGGAAGACACAGAGCCTGGCATTTAACTCCATTTCTGAAGGGAAACACACAGCACAGTTCTCATCCATGAAGCACACTCTGCTTTAGAGCAAGAAGCATGCTCTTGCTTTCTAGATTCTCTAATACAGAGGGAAACGTGAGTGTGCTCAGAACAAAAGCACACTGTTTCCTACACACACGGACCATATCTAGTTCAACTCTGTTTCTGAAACTGATACAAACCACAGGTCCTCTAACATCCAATGCTTTTCAGTTAAGAGCGAAAAACGTGTGAGCTTCGTGAATAATATAGCTTCGTTTGAGCTGAAAAGTGACTGCGTTTTCCTGAAATGACGTCTTGCTTGTAGGAAGACACAGAGCCTGTCATTTAACTCCGTTTCTGAAGGGAAACACACAGCACAGTTCTCATCATTGAAACACACTCTGCTTTAGAGCAAGAAGCACGCTCTTGCCTTCTAGATTCTCTAATACAGAGGGAAACTTGAGTGTGCTCAGAACAAAAGCACTCTGTTTCCTACACACACGGACCATATCTAGTTCAACTCTGTTTCTGAAACTGATACAAACCACAGGTCCTCTTACATCCAATGCTTTTCGGTTAAGAGCCAGAAAGTTGTGAGCTTATGAACAATGTAGCTTCTTCTGAGCTGAAAAGTGACTGCGTTTATCTGAAACGAAGTCTTGCTTGTAGGAAGACAGAGATCCTGGCATTTAACTCCATTTCTGAAGGGAAACACACAGCACAGTTCTCATCCATGAAACACACTCTGCTTTAGAGCATGAAGCACGCTCTTGCTTTCTAGATTCTCTAATACATAGGGAAAAGAGAGTGTGCTCAGAACAAAAGCATTCTGTTTCCTACACACACGGACCATATCTAGTTCAACTCTGTTTCTGAAACTGATACAAACCACAGGTCCTCTAACATCCAATGCTTTTCAGTTAAGAGCGAGAAACGTGGGAGCTTCGTGAATAATGTAGCTTCGTTTGAGTGAAAAGTGACTGCGTTTATCTGAAACGAAGTCTTGCTTGTAGGAAGACACAGACCCTGACATTTAACTCCATTTCTGAAGGAAAACACACAGCACAGTTCTCATCCGTGAAACACACTCTGCTTTAGAGCAAGAAGCACGCTCTTGCTTTCTAGAGTCTCTAATACAAAGGGATACGTGAGTGTGCTCAGAACAAAAGAACTATGTTTCCTACACACACGGACCATATCTAGTTCAACTCTGTTTCTGAAACTGATACAAATCACAGGTCCTCTAACATCCAATGCTTTTCAGTTAAGAGCGAGAAATGTGTGAGCTTCGTGAATAATGTAGCTTCGTGTGAGCTGAAAAGTGACTGCGTTTTCCTGAAACTAAGTCTTGCATGTAGGAAGACACAGAGCCTGGCATTTAACTCCGTTTCTGAAGGGAAACACACAGCAGAGTTCTCATCCATGAAACACACACTGCTTTAGAGCAAACACCACGCTCTTTAATTCTAGATTCTCTAATACAGAGGGAAACGTGTGTGTGCTCAGAACAAAAGCACTCTCTTTCCTACACACAAGGACCTTTTCTAGTTCAACTCTGTTTCTAAAACTGATACAAACCACAGGTCCTCTAACATCCAATGCTTTTCAGTTAAGAGCGAGAAATATGTGAGTTTTGTCAACAATGTAGATTCGTTTGAGCTGAAAAGTGACTGCGTTTACCTGAAACGACGTCTTGCTTGTAGGAAGACACAGACCATGATATTTAACTCCGTTTCTGAAAGGAAACACACAGCACAGTTCTCATCCGTGACACACACTCTGCTTTAGAGCAAGAAGAACGCTCTTGCTTTCTAGAGTCTCTAATACAGTGGGAAACGTGAGTGTGCTCAGAACCAAAGAACTCTTTTTCCTACACACGCGGACCATATCTAGTTCAACACTGTTTCTGAAACTGATACAAACCACAGGTCCTCTAACATCCAATGCTTTTCAGTTAAGAGCGAGAAAGGTGTGAGTTTCATGAAAAATGTAGCTTCGTTTGAGCTTAAAAGTGACTGCGTTTATCTGAAACGAACTCTTGCTTGTAGGAAGACACAGACCCTGACATTTAACTCCGTTTCTGAAGGGAAACACACAGCAGAGTTCTCATCCATGAAACACACACTGCTTTAGAGCAAACAGCACACTCTTTATTTCTAGATTCTCTAATACAGAAGGAAACGTGAGTGTGCTCAGAACAAAAGAACTGTGTTTCCTACACACAAGGACCATATCTAATTCAACTCTGTTTCTAAAACTGATACAAACCACAGGTCCTCTAACATCCAATGCTTTTCAGTTAAGAGCGAGAAACATGTGAGTTTTGTGAACAATGTAGCTTCGTTTGAGCTAATAAGTGACTGCGTTTACCTGAAACGACGTCTTGCTTGTAGGAAGACACAGAGCCTGGCATTTAACTCCATTTCTGAAGGGAAACACACAGCACAGTTCTCATCCATGAAACACACTCTGCTTTAGAGCAAGAAGCACGCTCTTGCTTTCTAGAGTCTCTAATACAAAGGGATACGTGAGTGTGCTCAGAACAAAAGAACTATGTTTCCTACACACACGGACCGTATCTAGTTCAACTCTGTTTCTGAAACTGATACAAACCACAGGTCCTCTAACATCCAATGCTTTTCATTTAAGAGCGAGAAACATGTGAGTTTCGTGAACAATGTAGCTTCGTTTGAGCTGAAAAGTGACTGCGTTTACCTGAAACGACGTCTTGCTTGTAGGAAGACACAGAACCTGACATTTAACTCCGTTTCTGAAAGGAAACACACAGCACAGTTCTCATCCGTGAATCACACTCTGCTTTAAAGCAAGAAGCATGCTCTTGCTTTCTAGAGTCTCTAATACAGAGGGAAACGTTAGTGTGCTCAGAACAAAAGAACTCTGTATCCTACACACACGGACCATATCTAGTTCAACTCTGTTTCTGAAACTGATACAAACCACAGGTCCTCTAACATCCAATGCTTTTCAGTTAAGAGCGAGAAACATGTGAGTTTTGTGAACAATGTAGCTTCGTTTGAGCTGAAAAGTGACTGCGTTTACCTGAAAAGACGTCTTGCTTGTAGGAAGACACAGAGCCTGTCATTTAACTCCGTTTCTGAAGGGAAACACACAGCACAGTTCTCATCCATGACACACACTCTGCTTTAGAGCAAGAAGCACGCTCTTGCTTTCTAGATTCTCTAATACAGAGGGAAACGTGAGTGTGCTCAGAACCAAAGAACTCTTTTTCCTACACACACGGACCATATCTAGTTCAACTCTGTTTCTGAAACTGATACAAACCACAGGTCCTCTAACATCCAATGCTTTTCAGTTAAGAGCGAGAAAGGTGTGAGTTTCATGAAAAATGTAGCTTCGTTTGAGCTGAAAAGTGACTGCGTTTATCTTAAACGAAGTCTTGCTTGTAGGAAGACACAGACCCTGACATTTAACTCCGTTTCTGAAGGGAAACACACAGCAGAGTTCTCATCCATGAAACACACACTGCTTTAGAGCAAACAGCACGCTCTTTATTTCTAGATTCTCTAATACAGAGGGAAACGTGAGTGTGCTCAGAACAAAAGAACTGTGTTTCCTACACACAAGGACCATATCTAATTCAACACTGTTTCTAAAACTGATACAAACCACAGGTCCTCTAACATCCAATGCTTTTCAGTTAAGAGGGAGAAACATGTGAGTTTTGTGAACAATGTAGCTTCCTTTTAGCTGATAAGTGACTGCGTTTACCTGAAACGACGTCTTGCTTGTAGGAAGACACAGAGCCTGGCACTTAACTCCATTTCTGAAGGGAAACACACAGCAGAGTTCTCATCCATGAAACACACTCTGCTTTAGAGCAAGAAGCACGCTCTTGCTTTCTAGATTCTCTAATACAGAGGGAAACGTGAGTGTGCTCAGAACAAAAGCACTCTGTTTCCTACACACACGGACCATATCTAGTTCAACTCTGTTTCTGAAACTGATACAAACCACAGGTCCTCTAACATCCAATGCTTTTCAGTTAAGAGCGAGAAACATGTGAGTTTTGTGAACAATGTAGCTTCGTTTGAGCTGAAAAGTGACTGCGTTTACCTGAAAAGACGTCTTGCTTGTAGGAAGACACAGAGCCTGTCATTTAACTCCGTTTCTGAAGGGAAACACACAGCACAGTTCTCATCCATGACACACACTCTGCTTTAGAGCAAGAAGCACGCTCTTGCTTTCTAGATTCTCTAATACAGAGGGAAACGTGAGTGTGCTCAGAACCAAAGAACTCTTTTTCCTACACACACGGACCATATCTAGTTCAACTCTGTTTCTGAAACTGATACAAACCACAGGTCCTCTAACATCCAATGCTTTTCAGTTAAGAGCGAGAAAGGTGTGAGTTTCATGAAAAATGTAGCTTCGTTTGAGCTGAAAAGTGACTGCGTTTATCTTAAACGAAGTCTTGCTTGTAGGAAGACACAGACCCTGACATTTAACTCCGTTTCTGAAGGGAAACACACAGCAGAGTTCTCATCCATGAAACACACACTGCTTTAGAGCAAACAGCACGCTCTTTATTTCTAGATTCTCTAATACAGAGGGAAACGTGAGTGTGCTCAGAACAAAAGAACTGTGTTTCCTACACACAAGGACCATATCTAATTCAACACTGTTTCTAAAACTGATACAAACCACAGGTCCTCTAACATCCAATGCTTTTCAGTTAAGAGGGAGAAACATGTGAGTTTTGTGAACAATGTAGCTTCCTTTGAGCTGATAAGTGACTGCCTTTACCTGAAACGACGTCTTGCTTGTAGGAAGACACAGAGCCTGGCACTTAACTCCATTTCTGAAGGGAAACACACAGCACAGTTCTCATCCATGAAACACACTCTGCTTTAGAGCAAGAAGCACGCTCTTGCTTTCTATATTCTCTAATACAGAGGGAAACGTGAGTGTGCACAGAACAATAGTACTCTGTTTCCTACACACGGACCATATCTAGTTCAACTGTGTTTCTGAAACTGATACAACCACAGGTCCTCTAACATCCAATGCTTTTCAGTTAAGAGCGAGAAAGGTGTGAGCTTCATGAACAATGTAGATTCGCTTGAGCTGAGAAGTGACTGTGTTAGTCTGAAACGAAGTCTTGCTTGTAGGAAGACACAGACCCTGACATTTAACTCCGTTTCTGAAGGAAAACACATAGCTTAGTTCTCATCTGTGAAACACACTCTGCTTTAGAGCAAGAAGCACGCTCTTGCTTTCTAGAGTCTCTAATACAAAGGGATACATGAGTGTGCTCAGAACAAAAGAACTATGTTTCCTACAAACAGGGACCGTATCTAGTTCAACTCTGTTTCTAAAACTGATACAAACCACAGGTCCTCTAACATCCAATGCTTTTCAGTTAAGAGCGAGAAACATGTGAGTTTTGTGAACAATGTAGCTTCGTTTGAGCTGAAAAGTGACTGCGTTTACCTGAAAAGACGTCTTGCTTGTAGGAAGACACAGAGCCTGTCATTTAACTCCGTTTCTGAAGGGAAACACACAGCACAGTTCTCATCCATGACACACACTCTGCTTTAGAGCAAGAAGCACGCTCTTGCTTTCTAGATTCTCTAATACAGAGGGAAACGTGAGTGTGCTCAGAACCAAAGAACTCTTTTTCCTACACACACGGACCATATCTAGTTCAACTCTGTTTCTGAAACTGATACAAACCACAGGTCCTCTAACATCCAATGCTTTTCAGTTAAGAGCGAGAAAGGTGTGAGTTTCATGAAAAATGTAGCTTCGTTTGAGCTGAAAAGTGACTGCGTTTATCTTAAACGAAGTCTTGCTTGTAGGAAGACACAGACCCTGACATTTAACTCCGTTTCTGAAGGGAAACACACAGCAGAGTTCTCATCCATGAAACACACACTGCTTTAGAGCAAACAGCACGCTCTTTATTTCTAGATTCTCTAATACAGAGGGAAACGTGAGTGTGCTCAGAACAAAAGAACTGTGTTTCCTACACACAAGGACCATATCTAATTCAACACTGTTTCTAAAACTGATACAAACCACAGGTCCTCTAACATCCAATGCTTTTCAGTTAAGAGGGAGAAACATGTGAGTTTTGTGAACAATGTAGCTTCCTTTGAGCTGATAAGTGACTGCCTTTACCTGAAACGACGTCTTGCTTGTAGGAAGACACAGAGCCTGGCACTTAACTCCATTTCTGAAGGGAAACACACAGCACAGTTCTCATCCATGAAACACACTCTGCTTTAGAGCAAGAAGCACGCTCTTGCTTTCTATATTCTCTAATACAGAGGGAAACGTGAGTGTGCACAGAACAATAGTACTCTGTTTCCTACACACGGACCATATCTAGTTCAACTGTGTTTCTGAAACTGATACAACCACAGGTCCTCTAACATCCAATGCTTTTCAGTTAAGAGCGAGAAAGGTGTGAGCTTCATGAACAATGTAGATTCGCTTGAGCTGAGAAGTGACTGTGTTAGTCTGAAACGAAGTCTTGCTTGTAGGAAGACACAGACCCTGACATTTAACTCCGTTTCTGAAGGAAAACACATAGCTTAGTTCTCATCTGTGAAACACACTCTGCTTTAGAGCAAGAAGCACGCTCTTGCTTTCTAGAGTCTCTAATACAAAGGGATATGTGAGTGTGCTCAGAACAAAAGAACTATGTTTCCTACAAACAGGGACCGTATCTAGTTCAACTCTGTTTCTAAAACTGATACAAACCACAGGTCCTCTAACATCCAATGCTTTTCAGTTAAGAGCGAGAAACATGTTATTTTAGTGATCAATGTAGCTTCGTTTGAGCTGAAAAGTGACTGCGTTTACCTGAAACGACGTCTTGCTTGTAGGAAGACACAGAACCTGACATTTAACTCCGTTTCTGAAAGGAAACACACAGCACAGTTCTCATCCGTGAAACACACTCTGCTTTAGAGCAAGAAGCACACTCTTGCTTTCTAGAGTCTCTAATACAGAGGGAAACGTGAGTGTGCTCAGAACAAAAGAACTCTGTTTCCTACACACACGGACCATATCTAGTTCAACTCTGTTTCTGAAACTGATACAAACCACAGGTCCTCTAACATCCAATGCTTTTCAGTTAAGAGCGAGAAAGGTGTGAGTTTCATGAAAAATGTAGCTTCGTTTGAGCTGAAAAGTGACTGCGTTTATCTTAAACGAAGTCTTGCTTGTAGGAAGACACAGACCCTGACATTTAACTCCGTTTCTGAAGGGAAACACACAGCAGAGTTCTCATCCATGAAACACACACTGCTTTAGAGCAAACAGCACGCTCTTTATTTCTAGATTCTCTAATACAGAGGGAAACGTGAGTGTGCTCAGAACAAAAGAACTGTGTTTCCTACACACAAGGACCATATCTAATTCAACACTGTTTCTAAAACTGATACAAACCACAGGTCCTCTAACATCCAATGCTTTTCAGTTAAGAGGGAGAAACATGTGAGTTTTGTGAACAATGTAGCTTCCTTTGAGCTGATAAGTGACTGCCTTTACCTGAAACGACGTCTTGCTTGTAGGAAGACACAGAGCCTGGCACTTAACTCCATTTCTGAAGGGAAACACACAGCACAGTTCTCATCCATGAAACACACTCTGCTTTAGAGCAAGAAGCACGCTCTTGCTTTCTATATTCTCTAATACAGAGGGAAACGTGAGTGTGCACAGAACAATAGTACTCTGTTTCCTACACACGGACCATATCTAGTTCAACTGTGTTTCTGAAACTGATACAACCACAGGTCCTCTAACATCCAATGCTTTTCAGTTAAGAGCGAGAAAGGTGTGAGCTTCATGAACAATGTAGATTCGCTTGAGCTGAGAAGTGACTGTGTTAGTCTGAAACGAAGTCTTGCTTGTAGGAAGACACAGACCCTGACATTTAACTCCGTTTCTGAAGGAAAACACATAGCTTAGTTCTCATCTGTGAAACACACTCTGCTTTAGAGCAAGAAGCACGCTCTTGCTTTCTAGAGTCTCTAATACAAAGGGATATGTGAGTGTGCTCAGAACAAAAGAACTATGTTTCCTACAAACAGGGACCGTATCTAGTTCAACTCTGTTTCTAAAACTGATACAAACCACAGGTCCTCTAACATCCAATGCTTTTCAGTTAAGAGCGAGAAACATGTTATTTTAGTGATCAATGTAGCTTCGTTTGAGCTGAAAAGTGACTGCGTTTACCTGAAACGACGTCTTGCTTGTAGGAAGACACAGAACCTGACATTTAACTCCGTTTCTGAAAGGAAACACACAGCACAGTTCTCATCCGTGAAACACACTCTGCTTTAGAGCAAGAAGCACACTCTTGCTTTCTAGAGTCTCTAATACAGAGGGAAACGTGAGTGTGCTCAGAACAAAAGAACTCTGTTTCCTACACACACGGACCATATCTAGTTCAACTCTGTTTCTGAAACTGATACAAACCACAGGTCCTCTAACATCCAATGCTTTTCAGTTAAGAGCCAGAAAGTTGTAAGCTTATGAACAATGTAGCTTCTTCTGAGCTGAAAAGTGACTGCGTTTATCTGAAACGAAGTCTTTCTTGTAGGAAGACACAGAGCCTGACATTTAACTCCGTTTCTGAAGGGAAACACACAGCAGAGTTCTCATCCATGAAACACACACTGCTTTAGAGCAAACAGCATGCTCTTTAATTCTAGATTCTCTAATACAGAGGGAAACGTGTGTGTGCTCAGAACAAAAGAACTATGTTTCCTACACACACGGACCATATCTAATTCAACTCTGTTTCTAAAACTGATACAAACCACAGGTCCTCTAACATCCAATGCTTTTCAGTTAAGAGCGAGAAACGTGGGAGCTTCGTGAATAATGTAGCTTCATTTGAGCTGAAAAGTGACTGCGTTTACCTGAAAAGACGTCTTGCTTGTAGGAAGACACAGAGCCTGGCATTTAATTCCATTTCTGAAGAGAAACACAAAGCACAGTTCTCATCCATGAAACACACTCTGCTTTAGAGCAAGAAGCATGCTCTTGCTTTCTAGATTCTCTAATACAGAGGGAAAAGAGAGTGTGCTCAGAACAAAAGCATTCTGTTTCCTACACACACGGACCGTATCTAGTTCAACTCTGTTTCTGAAACTGATACAAACCACAGGTCCTCTAACATCCAATGCTTTTCAGTTAAGAGCGAGAAACGTGGGAGCTTCGTGAATAATGTAGTTTCGTTTGAGTGAAAAATGACTGCGTTTATATGAAACGAAGTCTTGCTTGTAGGAAGACACAGACCCTGACATTTAACTCCGTTTCTGAAGGAAAACACACAGCACAGTTCTCATCCGTGAAACACACTCTGCTTTAGAGCAAGAAGCACGCTCTTGCTTTCTAGAGTCTCTAATACAGAGGGAAACTTGAGTGTGCTCAGAACAAAAGCACTCTGTTTCCTACACACACGGACCATATCTAGTTCAACTCTGTTTCTGAAACTGATACAAACCACAGGTCCTCTAACGGCCAAGGCTTTTCAGTTAAGAGCGAGAAACGTGTGAGCTTCGTGAATAATGTAGCTTCGTTTGAGCTGAAAAGTGACTGCGTTTTCCTGAAATGACATCTTGCTTGTAGGAAGACACAGAGCCTGTCATTTAACTCCGTTTCTGAAGGGAAACACACAGCACAGTTCTCATCCATGAAACACACTCTGCTTTAGAGCAAGAAGCACGCTCTTGCTTTCTAGATTCTCTAATACAGAGGGAAACGTGAGTGTGCTCAGAACAAAAGCACTCTGTTTCCTACACACACGGACCATATCTAGTTCAACTGTGTTTATGAAACTGATACAAACCACAGGTCCTCTAACATACAATGCTTTTCATTTAAGAGCCAGAAAGTTGTGAGCTTATGAACAATGTAGCTTCTTCTGAGCTGAAAAGTGACTGCGTTTATCCGAAATGAAGTCTTGCTTGTAGGAAGACACAGACACTGACAATTAACTCCGTTTCTGAAGGGAAACACACGGCACAGTTCTCATCCATGAAATATACTCTGCTTTAGAGGAAGAAGCACGCTCTTGCTTTCTAGGTTCTCTAATAAAAAGGGATACGTGAGTGTGCTCAGAGCAAATGAACTATGTTTCCTACACACACGGACCATATCTAATTCACTCTGTTTCTAAAACTGATACAAACCACAGGTCCTCTAACATCCAATGCTTTTCAGTTAAGAGCGAGAAACGTGGGAGCTTCGTGAATAATGTAGCTTCATTTGAGCTGAAAAGTGACTGCGTTTACCTGAAAAGACGTCTTGCTTGTAGGAAGACACAGAGCCTGGCATTTAACTCCATTTCTGAAGGGAAACACACAGCACAGTTCTCATCCATGAAACACACTCTGCTTTAGAGCAAGAAGCATGCTCTTGCTTTATAGATTCTCTAATACAGAGGGAAAAGAGAGTGTGCTCAGAACAAAAGCATTCTGTTTCCTACACACACGGACCATATCTAGTTCAACTCTGTTTCTGAAACTGATACAAACCACAGGTCCTCTAACATCCAATGCTTTTCAGTTAAGAGCGAGAAACGTGGGAGCTTCGTGAACAATGTAGCTTCCTTTGAGTGAAAAGTGACTGCGTTTATCTGAAACGAAATCTTGCTTGTAGGAAGACACAGACCCTGACATTTATCTCCGTTTCTGAAGGAAAACACACAGCACAGTTCTCATCCGTGAAACACACTCTGCTTTAGAGCAAGAAGCACGCTCTTGCTTTCTAGAGTCTCTAATACAGAGGGATACATGAGTGTTCTCAGAACCAAAGTACTCTGTTTCCTACACACATGGACTATTTCTAGTTCAACTCTGTTTCTGAAACTGATACAAACCACAGGTCCTCTAACATCCAATGCTTTTCAGTTAAGAGCGAGAAAGGTGTGAGCTTCATGAACAATGTAGTTTCATTTGAGCTGAATAGTGACTGCGTTTATCTGAAACGAAGTCTTGCTTGTAGGAAGACACAGACCCTGACATTTAACTCCGTTTCTGAAGGGAAACACACAGCACAGTTCTCATCCATGAAACACACTCTGCTTTAGAGCAAGAAGCACGCTCTTGCTTTCTAGATTCTCTAATACAGAGGGAAACGTGAGTGTGCTAAGAACAAAAGCACTCTGTTTCCTACACACACGGACCATATCTAGTTCAACTCTGTTTCTGAAACTGTTAAAAAACCACAGGTCCTCTAACATCCAATGCTTTTCAGTTAAGAGCCAGAAAGTTGTAAGCTTATGAACAATGTAGCTTCCTCTGAGCTGAAAAGTGACTGCGTTTATCTGAAACGAAGTCTTGCTTGTAGGAAGACACAGAGCCTGACATTTAACTCCGTTTCTGAAGGGAAACACACAGCAGAGTTCTCATCCATGAAACACACACTGCTTTAGAGCAAACAGCATGCTCTTTAATTCTAGATTCTCTAATACAGAGGGAAACGTATGTGTGCTCAGAACAAAAGAACTATGTTTCCTACACACACGGACCATATCTAATTCAACTCTGTTTCTAAAACTGATACAAACCACAGGTCCTCTAACATCCAATGCTTTTCAGTTAAGAGCGAGAAAGGTGTGAGCTTCATGAACAATGTAGATTCGCTTGAGCTGAGAAGTGACTGTGTTAGTCTGAAACGAAGTCTTGCTTGTAGGAAGACACAGACCCTGACATTTAACTCCGTTTCTGAAGGAAAACACATAGCTTAGTTCTCATCTGTGAAACACACTCTGCTTTAGAGCAAGAAGCACGCTCTTGCTTTCTAGAGTCTCTAATACAAAGGGATACGTGAGTGTGCTCAGAACAAAAGAACTATGTTTCCTACAAACAGGGACCGTATCTAGTTCAACTCTGTTTCTAAAACTGATACAAACCACAGGTCCTCTAACATCCAATGCTTTTCAGTTAAGAGCGAGAAACATGTTATTTTAGTGATCAATGTAGCTTCGTTTGAGCTGAAAAGTGACTGCGTTTACCTGAAACGACGTCTTGCTTGTAGGAAGACACAGAACCTGACATTTAACTCCGTTTCTGAAAGGAAACACACAGCACAGTTCTCATCCGTGAAACACACTCTGCTTTAGAGCAAGAAGCACACTCTTGCTTTCTAGAGTCTCTAATACAGAGGGAAACGTGAGTGTGCTCAGAACAAAAGAACTCTGTTTCCTACACACACGGACCATATCTAGTTCAACTCTGTTTCTGAAACTGATACAAACCACAGGTCCTCTAACATCCAATGCTTTTCAGTTAAGAGCCAGAAAGTTGTAAGCTTATGAACAATGTAGCTTCTTCTGAGCTGAAAAGTGACTGCGTTTATCTGAAACGAAGTCTTTCTTGTAGGAAGACACAGAGCCTGACATTTAACTCCGTTTCTGAAGGGAAACACACAGCAGAGTTCTCATCCATGAAACACACACTGCTTTAGAGCAAACAGCATGCTCTTTAATTCTAGATTCTCTAATACAGAGGGAAACGTGTGTGTGCTCAGAACAAAAGAACTATGTTTCCTACACACACGGAACATATCTAATTCAACTCTGTTTCTAAAACTGATACAAACCACAGGTCCTCTAACATCCAATGCTTTTCAGTTAAGAGCGAGAAACGTGGGAGCTTCGTGAATAATGTAGCTTCATTTGAGCTGAAATGTGACTGCGTTTACCTGAAAGGACGTCTTGCTTGTAGGAAGACACAGAGCCTGGCATTTAAATCCATTTCTGAAGAGAAACACACAGCACAGTTCTCATCCATGAAACACACTCTGCTTTAGAGCAAGAAGCATGCTCTTGGTTTCTAGATTCTCTAATACAGAGGGAAAAGAGAGTGTGCTCAGAACAAAAGCATTCTGTTTCCTACACACACGGACCGTATCTAGTTCAACTCTGTTTCTGAAACTGATACAAACCACAGGTCCTCTAACATCCAATGCTTTTCAGTTAAGAGCGAGAAACGTGGGAGCTTCGTGAATAATGTAGTTTCGTTTGAGTGAAAAATGACTGCGTTTATATGAAACGAAGTCTTGCTTGTAGGAAGACACAGACCCTGACATTTAACTCCGTTTCTGAAGGAAAACACACAGCACAGTTCTCATCCGTGAAACACACTCTGCTTTAGAGCAAGAAGCACGCTCTTGCTTTCTAGAGTCTCTAATACAGAGGGAAACTTGAGTGTGCTCAGAACAAAAGCACTCTGTTTCCTACACACACGGACCATATCTAGTTCAACTCTGTTTCTGAAACTGATACAAACCACAGGTCCTCTAACGGCCAAGGCTTTTCAGTTAAGAGCGAGAAACGTGTGAGCTTCGTGAATAATGTAGTTTCGTTTGAGCTGAAAAGTGACTGCGTTTTCCTGAAATGACATCTTGCTTGTAGGAAGACACAGAGCCTGTCATTTAACTCCGTTTCTGAAGGGAAACACACAGCACAGTTCTCATCCATGAAACACACTCTGCTTTAGAGCAAGAAGCACGCTCTTGCTTTCTAGATTCTCTAATACAGAGGGAAACGTGAGTGTGCTCAGAACAAAAGCACTCTGTTTCCTACACACACGGACCATATCTAGTTCAACTCTGTTTATGAAACTGATACAAACCACAGGTCCTCTAACATACAATGCTTTTCATTTAAGAGCCAGAAAGTTGTGAGCTTATGAACAATGTAGCTTCTTCTGAGCTGAAAAGTGACTGCGTTTATCCGAAATGAAGTCTTGCTTGTAGGAAGACACAGACACTGACAATTAACTCCGTTTCTGAAGGGAAACACACGGCACAGTTCTCATCCATGAAATATACTCTGCTTTAGAGGAAGAAGCACGCTCTTGCTTTCTAGGTTCTCTAATAAAAAGGGATACGTGAGTGTGCTCAGAGCAAATGAACTATGTTTCCTACACACACGGACCATATCTAATTCACTCTGTTTCTAAAACTGATACAAACCACAGGTCCTCTAACATCCAATGCTTTTCAGTTAAGAGCGAGAAACGTGGGAGCTTCGTGAATAATGTAGCTTCATTTGAGCTGAAAAGTGACTGCGTTTACCTGAAAAGACGTCTTGCTTGTAGGAAGACACAGAGCCTGGCATTTAACTCCATTTCTGAAGGGAAACACACAGCACAGTTCTCATCCATGAAACACACTCTGCTTTAGAGCAAGAAGCATGCTCTTGCTTTATAGATTCTCTAATACAGAGGGAAAAGAGAGTGTGCTCAGAACAAAAGCATTCTGTTTCCTACACACACGGACCATATCTAGTTCAACTCTGTTTCTGAAACTGATACAAACCACAGGTCCTCTAACATCCAATGCTTTTCAGTTAAGAGCGAGAAACGTGGGAGCTTCGTGAACAATGTAGCTTCCTTTGAGTGAAAAGTGACTGCGTTTATCTGAAACGAAATCTTGCTTGTAGGAAGACACAGACCCTGACATTTATCTCCGTTTCTGAAGGAAAACACACAGCACAGTTCTCATCCGTGAAACACACTCTGCTTTAGAGCAAGAAGCACGCTCTTGCTTTCTAGAGTCTCTAATACAGAGGGATACATGAGTGTTCTCAGAACCAAAGTACTCTGTTTCCTACACACATGGACTATATCTAGTTCAACTCTGTTTCTGAAACTGATACAAACCACAGGTCCTCTAACATCCAATGCTTTTCAGTTAAGAGCGAGAAAGGTGTGAGCTTCATGAACAATGTAGTTTCATTTGAGCTGAATAGTGACTGCGTTTATCTGAAACGAAGTCTTGCTTGTAGGAAGACACAGACCCTGACATTTAACTCCGTTTCTGAAGGGAAACACACAGCACAGTTCTCATCCATGAAACACACTCTGCTTTAGAGCAAGAAGCACGCTCTTGCTTTCTAGATTCTCTAATACAGAGGGAAACGTGAGTGTGCTAAGAACAAAAGCACTCTGTTTCCTACACACACGGACCATATCTAGTTCAACTCTGTTTCTGAAACTGTTAAAAAACCACAGGTCCTCTAACATCCAATGCTTTTCAGTTAAGAGCCAGAAAGTTGTAAGCTTATGAACAATGTAGCTTCCTCTGAGCTGAAAAGTGACTGCGTTTATCTGAAACGAAGTCTTGCTTGTAGGAAGACACAGAGCCTGACATTTAACTCCGTTTCTGAAGGGAAACACACAGCAGAGTTCTCATCCATGAAACACACACTGCTTTAGAGCAAACAGCATGCTCTTTAATTCTAAATTCTCTAATACAGAGGGAAACGTATGTGTGCTCAGAACAAAAGAACTATGTTTCCTACACACACGGACCATATCTAATTCAACTCTGTTTCTAAAACTGATACAAACCACAGGTCCTCTAACATCCAATGCTTTTCAGTTAAGAGCGAGAAACGTGGGAGCTTCGTGAATAATGTAGCTTCATTTGAGCTGAAAAATGACTGCGTTTACCTGAAAAGACGTCTTGCTTGTAGGAAGACACAGAGCCTGGCATTTAAATCCATTTCTGAAGAGAAACACACAGCACAGTTCTCATCCATGAAACACACTCTGCTTTAGAGCAAGAAGCATGCTCTTGCTTTCTAGATTCTCTATTACAGAGGGAAAAGAGAGTGTGCTCAGAACAAAAGCATTCTGTTTCCTACACACGGACCATATCTAGTTCAACTTTGTTTCTGAAACTGATACAAACCACAGGTCCTCTAACATCCAATGCTTTTCAGTTAAGAGCGAGAAAGGTGTGAGCTACATGAACAATGTAGTTTCATTTGAGCTGAAAAGTGACTGCGTTTAACTGAAACGAAGTCTTGCTTGTAGGAAGACACAGACCCTGACATTTAACTCCGTTTCTGAAGGGAAACACACAGCAGAGTTCTCATCCATGAAACACACTCTGCTTTAGAGCAAGAAGAACGCTCTTGCTTTCTAGATTCTCTAATACAGAGGGAAACGTGAGTGTGCTCAGAACAAAAGCACTCTGTTTCCTACACACACGGACCATATCTAGTTCAACTCTGTTTCTGAAACTGATACAAACCACAGGTCCTCTAACATCCAATGCTTTTCAGTTAAGAGCGAGAAACATGTGAGTTTTGTGAACAATGTAGCTTCGTTTGAGCTGAAAAGTGACTGCGTTTACCTGAAAAGACGTCTTGCTTGTAGGAAGACACAGAGCCTGGCATTTAACTCCATTTCTGAAGGGAAACACACAGTACAGTTCTCATCCATGAAACACACTCTGCTTTAGAGCAAGAAGCACGCTCTTACTTTCTAGATTCTCTAATACAGAGGGAAACGTGAGTGTGCTCAGAACAAAAGCACTCTGTTTCCTACACACACGGACCATATCTAGTTCAACTCTGTTTCTGAAACTGATACAAACCACAGGTCCTCTAACATCCAATGCTTTTCAGTTAAGAGGGAGACGTGTGAGCTTCGTGAATAATGTAGCTTCGTTTGAGCTGAAAAGTGACTGCGTTTTCCTGGAATGACCTCTTGCTTGTAAGAAGACACAGAGCCTGTCATTTAACTCCGTTTCTGAAGGGAAACACACAGCACAGTTCTCATCCATGAAACACACTCTGCTTTAGAGCAAGAAGCACGCTCTTGCTTTCTAGATTCTCTAATACAGAGGGAAACGTGAGTGTGCTCAGAACAAAAGCACTCTGTTTCCTACACACACGGACCATATCTAGTTCAACTCTGTTTCTGAAACTGATACAAACCACAGGTCCTCTAACATACAATGCTTTTCAGTTAAGAGCCAGAAAGTTGTGAGCTTATGAACAATGTAGCTTCTTCTGAGCTGAAAAGTGACTGCGTTTATCCGAAAGGAAGTCTTGCTTGTAGGAAGACACAGACACTGACAATTAACTTCGTTTCTGAAGGGAAACACACAGCACAGTTCTCATCCATGAAACATACTCTGCTTTAGAGCAAGAAGCACGCTCTTGCTTTCTGTGTTCTCTAATACAAAGGGATACGTGAGTGTGCTCAGAACAAATGAACTATGTTTCCTATACTCACGGCCCATATCTAGTTCAACACTGTTTCTGAAACTGATACAAACCACAGGTCTTCTAACATCCAATGCTTTTCATTTAAGAGCTAGAAACGTGGGAGCTTCGTGAATAATGTAGTTTCATTTGAGCTGAAAAGTGACTGCGTTTACCTGAAAAGACATCTTGCTTGTAGGAAGACACAGAGCCTGGCATTTAACTCCATTTCTGAAGGGAAACACACAGCACAGTTCTCATCCATGAAACACACTCTGCTTTAGAGCAAGAAGCACGCTCTTGCTTTCTAGATTCTCTAATACAGAGGGAAAAGAGAGTGTGCTCAGAACAAAAGCATTCTGTTTCCTACACACACGGACCATATCTAGTTCAACTCTGTTTCTGAAACTGATACAAACCACAGGTCCTCTAACATCCAATGCTTTTCAGTTAAGAGCGAGAAACATGTGAGTTTTGTGAACAATGTAGCTTCGTTTGAGCTGATAAGTGACTGCGTTTACCTGAAAAGACGTCTTGCTTGTAGGAAGACACAGAGCCTGACATTTAACTCCATTTCTGAAGGGAAACACACAGGACAGTTCTCATCCATGACACACACTCTGCTTTAGAGCAAGAAGCACGCTCTTGCTTTCTAGAGTCTCTAATAGAGAGGGAAACGTGAGTGTGCTCAGAACCAAAGAACTCTTTTTCCTACACAAACGGACCATATCTACTTCAACTCTGTTTCTGAAACTGATACAATCCACAGGTCCTCTAACATCCAATGCTTTTCAGTTAAGAGCGAGAAAGGTGTGAGTTTCATGAAAAATGTAGCTTCTTTGAGCTGAAAAGTGACTGCGTTTATCTGAAACGAAGTCTTGCTTGTAGGAAGACACAGAGCCTGGCATTTAAATCCATTTCTGAAGAGAAACACACAGCACAGTTCTCATCCATGAAACACACTCTGCTTTAGAGCAAGAAGCATGCTCTTGCTTTCTAGATTCTCTATTACAGAGGGAAAAGAGAGTGTGCTCAGAACAAAAGCATTCTGTTTCCTACACACGGACCATATCTAGTTCAACTTTGTTTCTGAAACTGATACAAACCACAGGTCCTCTAACATCCAATGCTTTTCAGTTAAGAGCGAGAAACGTGGGAGCTTCGTGAATAATGTAGCTTCGTTTGAGTGAAAAGTGACTGCGTTTATATGAAACGAAGTCTTGCTTGTAGGAAGACACAGACCCTGACATTTAACTCCGTTTCTGAAGGAAAACACACAGCACAGTTCTCATCCGTGAAACACACTCTGCTTTAGAGCAAGAAGCACGCTCTTGCTTTCTAGAGTCTCTAATACAAAGGGAAACTTGAGTGTGCTCAGAACCAAAGTACTCTGTTTCCTACACACACGGACTATATCTAGTTCAACTCTGTTTCTGAAACTGATACAAACCACAGGTCCTCTAACATCCAATGCTTTTCAGTTAAGAGCGAGAAAGGTGTGAGCTACATGAACAATGTAGTTTCATTTGAGCTGAAAAGTGACTGCGTTTATCTGAAACGAAATCTTGCTTGTAGGAAGACACAGACCCTGACATTTAACTCCGTTTCTGAAGGGAAACACACAGCAGAGTTCTCATCCATGAAACACACTCTGCTTTAGAGCAAGAAGCACGCTCTTGCTTTCTAGATTCTCTAATACAGAGGGAAACGTGAGTGTGCTCAGAACAAAAGCACTCTGTTTCCTACACACACGGACCATATCTAGTTCAACTCTGTTTCTGAAACTGATACAAACCACAGGTCCTCTAACATCCAATGCTTTTCAGTTAAGAGCGAGAAACATGTGAGTTTTGTGAACAATGTAGCTTCGTTTGAGCTGAAAAGTGACTGCGTTTACCTGAAAAGACGTCTTGCTTGTAGGAAGACACAGAGCCTGGCATTTAACTCCATTTCTGAAGGGAAACACACAGTACAGTTCTCATCCATGAAACACACTCTGCTTTAGAGCAAGAAGCACGCTCTTACTTTCTAGATTCTCTAATACAGAGGGAAACGTGAGTGTGCTCAGAACAAAAGCACTCTGTTTCCTACACACACGGACCATATCTAGTTCAACTCTGTTTCTGAAACTGATACAAACCACAGGTCCTCTAACATCCAATGCTTTTCAGTTAAGAGGGAGACGTGTGAGCTTCGTGAATAATGTAGCTTCGTTTGAGCTGAAAAGTGACTGCGTTTTCCTGGAATGACCTCTTGCTTGTAAGAAGACACAGAGCCTGTCATTTAACTCCGTTTCTGAAGGGAAACACACAGCACAGTTCTCATCCATGAAACACACTCTGCTTTAGAGCAAGAAGCACGCTCTTGCTTTCTAGATTCTCTAATACAGAGGGAAACGTGAGTGTGCTCAGAACAAAAGCACTCTGTTTCCTACACACACGGACCATATCTAGTTCAACTCTGTTTCTGAAACTGATACAAACCACAGGTCCTCTAACATACAATGCTTTTCAGTTAAGAGCCAGAAAGTTGTGAGCTTATGAACAATGTAGCTTCTTCTGAGCTGAAAAGTGACTGCGTTTATCCGAAAGGAAGTCTTGCTTGTAGGAAGACACAGACACTGACAATTAACTTCGTTTCTGAAGGGAAACACACAGCACAGTTCTCATCCATGAAACATACTCTGCTTTAGAGCAAGAAGCACGCTCTTGCTTTCTGTGTTCTCTAATACAAAGGGATACGTGAGTGTGCTCAGAACAAATGAACTATGTTTCCTATACTCACGGCCCATATCTAGTTCAACACTGTTTCTGAAACTGATACAAACCACAGGTCTTCTAACATCCAATGCTTTTCATTTAAGAGCTAGAAACGTGGGAGCTTCGTGAATAATGTAGTTTCATTTGAGCTGAAAAGTGACTGCGTTTACCTGAAAAGACATCTTGCTTGTAGGAAGACACAGAGCCTGGCATTTAACTCCATTTCTGAAGGGAAACACACAGCACAGTTCTCATCCATGAAACACACTCTGCTTTAGAGCAAGAAGCACGCTCTTGCTTTCTAGATTCTCTAATACAGAGGGAAAAGAGAGTGTGCTCAGAACAAAAGCATTCTGTTTCCTACACACACGGACCATATCTAGTTCAACTCTGTTTCTGAAACTGATACAAACCACAGGTCCTCTAACATCCAATGCTTTTCAGTTAAGAGCGAGAAACATGTGAGTTTTGTGAACAATGTAGCTTCGTTTGAGCTGATAAGTGACTGCGTTTACCTGAAAAGACGTCTTGCTTGTAGGAAGACACAGAGCCTGACATTTAACTCCATTTCTGAAGGGAAACACACAGGACAGTTCTCATCCATGACACACACTCTGCTTTAGAGCAAGAAGCACGCTCTTGCTTTCTAGAGTCTCTAATAGAGAGGGAAACGTGAGTGTGCTCAGAACCAAAGAACTCTTTTTCCTACACAAACGGACCATATCAACTTCAACTCTGTTTCTGAAACTGATACAATCCACAGGTCCTCTAACATCCAATGCTTTTCAGTTAAGAGCGAGAAAGGTGTGAGTTTCATGAAAAATGTAGCTTCGTTTGAGCTGAAAAGTGACTGCGTTTATCTGAAACGAAGTCTTGCTTGTAGGAAGACACAGACCCTGACATTTAACTCCGTTTCTGAAGGGAAACACACAGCAGAGTTCTCATCCTTGAAACACACACTGCTTTAGAGCAAACAGCACGCTCTTTATTTCTAGATTCCCTAATACAGAGGGAAACGTGAGTGTGCTCAGAACAATAGCACTCTGTTTCCTACACACGGACCATATCTAGTTCAACTGTGTTTCTGAAACTGATACAAACCACAGGTCCTCTAACATCCAATGCTTTTCAGTTAAGAGCGAGAAAGGTGTGAGCTTCATGAACAATGTAGATTCCTTTGAGCTGAAAAGTGACTGCAATAATCTGAAACGAAGTCTTGCTTGTAGGAAGACAAAGACCCTGACATTTAACTCCGTTTCTGAAGGAAAACACATAGCACAGTTCTCATCTGTGAAACACACTCTGCTTTAGAGCAAGAAGCACGCTCTTGCTTTCTAGAGTCTCTAATACAAAGGGATACGTGAGTGTGCTCAGAAAAAAAGAACTATGTTTCCTACACACACGGACCGTATCTAGTTCAACTCTGTTTCTAAAACTGATACAAACCACAGGTCCTCTAACATCCAATGCTTTTCAGTTAAGAGCGAGAAACGTGGGAGCTTCGTGAATAATGTAGCTTCGTTAGAGTGAAAAGTGACTGCGTTTATATGAAACGAAGTCTTGCTTGTAGGAAGACACAGACCCTGACATTTAACTCCCTTTCTGAAGGAAAACACACAGCACAGTTCTCATCCGTGAAACACAC
Organism: Onychomys leucogaster; assembly: GCA_949786385.1. Taxonomy (NCBI): domain Eukaryota; kingdom Metazoa; phylum Chordata; class Mammalia; order Rodentia; family Cricetidae; genus Onychomys; species Onychomys leucogaster. Next base: position 43,341,831 of record OX460418.1, on the reverse strand, counting down.
TCTGCTTTAGAGCAAGAAGCACGCTCTTGCTTTCTAGAGTCTCTAATACAGAGGGAAACATGAGTGTGCTCAGAACAAAAGCACTCTGTTTCCTACACACACGGACCATATCTAGTTCAACTCTGTTTCTGAAACTGATACAAACCACAGGTCCTCTAACATCCAATTCTTTTCAGTTAAGAGCGAGAAACATGTGAGTTTTGTGAACAATGTAGCTTCGTTTGAGCTGAAAAGTGACTGCGTTTACCTGAAAAGACGTCTTGCTTGTAGGAAGACACAGAGCCTGGCATTTAACTCCATTTCTGAAGGGAAACACACAGCACAGTTCTCATCCATGAAACACACTCTGCTTTAGAGCAAGAAGCACGCTCTTGCTTTCTAGATTCTCTAATACAGAGGGAAATGTGAGTGTGCTCAGAACAAAAGCACTCTGTTTCCTACCCACACGGACCATATCTAGTTCAACTCTGTTTCTCAAACTGATACAAACCACAGGTCCTCTAACATCCAATGCTTTTCAGTTAAGAGCGAGAAACGTGTGAGCTTCGTGAATAATGTAGCTTCGTTTGAGCTGAAAAGTGACTGCGTTTTCCTGAAATGACATCTTGCTTGTAGGAAGACACAGAGCCTGTCATTTAACTCCGTTTCTGAAGGGAAACACACAGCACAGTTCTCATCCATGAAACACACTCTGCTTTAGAGCAAGAAGCACGCTCTTGCTTTCTAGATTCTCTAATACAGAGGGAAACGTGAGTGTGCTCAGAACAAAAGCACTCTGTTTCCTACACACACGGACCATATCTAGTTCAACTCTGTTTATGAAACTGATACAAACCACAGGTCCTCTAACATACAATTCTTTTCAGTTAAGAGCCAGAAAGTTGTGAGCTTATGAACAATGTAGCTTCTTCTGAGCTGAAAAGTGACTGCGTTTATCCGAAAGGAAGTCTTGCATGTAGGAAGACACAGACACTGACAATTAACTCCGTTTCTGAAGGGAAACACACAGCACAGTTCTCATCCATGAAACATACTCTGCTTTAGAGGAAGAAGCACGCTCTTGCTTTCTATGTTCTGTAATACAAAGGGATATGTGAGTGTGCTCAGAACAAATGAACTATGTTTCCTATACTCACGGACCATATCTAGTTCAACTCTGTTTCTTTAACTGATACAAACCACAGGTCCTCTAACTTCCAATGCTTTTCATTTAAGAGCGAGAAACGTGGGAGCTTCGTGAATAATGTAGCTTAGTTTGAGTGAAAAGTGACTGCGTTTATCTGAAACGAAGTCTTGCTTGTAGGAAGACACAGACCCTGACATTTAACTCCATTTCTGAAGGAAAACACACAGCACAGTTCTCATCCGTGAAACACACTCTGCTTTAGAGCAAGAAGCACGCTCTTGCTTTCTAGAGTCTCTAATACAGAGGGAAACGTGAGTGTGCTCAGAACCAAAGAACTCTTTTTCCTACACACACGGACCATATCTAGTTCAACTCTGTTTCTGAAACTGATACAAACCACAGGTCCTCTAACATCCAATGCTTTTCAGTTAAGAGCGAGAAACGTGGGAGCTTCGTGAATAATGTAGCTTCGTTTGAGTGAAAAGTGACTGCGTTTATATGAAACGAAGTCTTGCTTGTAGGAAGACACAGACCCTGACATTTAACTCCCTTTCTGAAGGAAAACACACAGCACAGTTCTCATCCATGAAACACACTCTGGTTTAGAGCAAGAAGCACGCTCTTGCTTTCTAGATTCTCTAATACAGAGGGAAACGTGAGTGTGCTCAGAACAAAAGCACTCTGTTTCCTACACACACGGACCATATCTAGTTCAACTCTGTTTCTGAAACTGATACAAACCACAGGTCCTCTAACGTACAATGCTTTTCAGTTAAGAGCCAGAAAGTTGTGAGCTTATGAACAATGTAGCTTCTTCTGAGCTGAAAAGTGACTGCGTTTATCCGAAACGAAGTATTGCTTGTAGGAAGACACAGAGCCTGGCATTTAACTCCATTTCTGAAGGGAAACACACAGCACAGTTCTCATCCATGAAACACACTTTGCTTAGGGCAAGAAGAACGCTCTTGCTTTCTATGTTCTCTAATACAAAGGGATATGTGAGTGTGCTCAGAACAAATGAACTATGTTTCCTATACTCACGGACCATATCTAGTTCAACTCTGTTTCTGAAACTGATACAAACCACAGGTCCTCTAACATCCAATGCTTTTCATTTAAGAGCTAGAAACGTGGGAACTTCGTGAATAATGTAGCTTCATTTGAGCTGAAAAGTGACTGCCTTTACCTGAAAAGACGTCTTGCTTGTAGGAAGACACAGAGCCTGGCATTTAACTCCATTTCTGAAGGGAAACACACAGCACAGTTCTAATCCATGAAACACACTCTGCTTTAGAGCAAGAAGCATGCTCTTGCTTTCTAGATTCTCTAATACAGAGGGAAAAGAGAGTGTGCTCAGAACAAAAGCATTCTGTTTCCTACACACACGGACCATATCTAGTTCAACTCTGTTTCTGAAACTGATACAAACCACAGGTCCTCTAACATCCAATGCTTTTCAGTTAAGAGCGAGAAACGTGGGAGCTTCGTGAATAATGTAGCTTCGTTTGAGTGAAAAGTGACTGCGTTTATCTGAAACGAAGTCTTGCTTGTAGGAAGACACAGACCCTGACATTTAACTCCGTTTCTGAAGGAAAACACACAGCACAGTTCTCATCCGTGAAACACACTCTGCTTTAGAGCAAGAAGCACGCTCTTGCTTTCTAGAGTCTCTAATACAAAGGGATACGTGAGTGTGCTCAGAACAAAAGAACTATGTTTCCTACACACACGGACCATATCTAGTTCAACTCTGTTTCTGAAACTGATACCAATCACAGGTCCTCTAACATCCAATGCTTTTCAGTTAAGAGCGAGAAATGTGTGAGCTTCGTGAATAATGTAGCTTCGTGTGAGCTGATAAGTGACTGCGTTTTCCTGAAACGAAGTCTTGCATGTAGGAAGACACAGAGCCTGGCATTTAACTCCGTTTCTGAAGGGAAACACACAGCAGAGTTCTCATCCATGAAACACACACTGCTTTAGAGCAAACAGTACGCTCTTTAATTCTAGATTCTCTAATACAGAGGGAAACGTGAGTGTGCTCAGAACAATAGCACTCTCTTTCCTACACACAAGGACCTTTTCTAGTTCAACTCTGTTTCTAAAACTGATACAAACCACAGGTCCTCTAACATCCAATGCTTTTCAGTTAAGAGCGAGAAAGGTGTGAGCTACATGAACAATGTAGTTTCGTTTGAGCTGAAAAGTGACTGCGTTTATCTGAAACGAAGTCTTGCTTGTAGGAAGACACAGACCATGACATTTAACTCCGTTTCTGAAGGGAAACACACAGCAGAGTTCTCATCCATGAAACAAACTCTGCTTTAGAGCAAGAAGCACGCTCTTGCTTTCTAGATTCTCTAATACAGAGGGAAACGTGAGTGTGCTCAGAACAAAAGCACTCTGTTTCCTACACACACGGACCATATCTAGTTCAACACTGTTTCTGAAACTGATACAAACCACAGGTCCTCTAACATCCAATGCTTTTCAGTTAAGAGCGAGAAACATGTGAGTTTTGTGAACAATGTAGCTTCGTTTGAGCTGAAAAGTGACTGCGTTTACCTGAAAAGACGTCTTGCTTGTAGGAAGACACAGAGCCTGGCATTTAACTCCATTTCTGAAGGGAAACACACAGTACAGTTCTCATCCATGAAACACACTCTGCTTTAGAGCAAGAAGCACGCTCTTACTTTCTAGATTCTCTAATACAGAGGGAAACGTGAGTGTGCTCAGAACAAAAGCACTCTGTTTCCTACACACACGGACCATATCTAGTTCAACTCTGTTTATGAAACTGATACAAACCACAGGTCCTCTAGTATACAATGCTTTTCAGTTAAGAGCCAGAAAGTTGTGAGCTTATGAACAATGTAGCTTCTTCTGAGCTGAAAAGTGACTGCATTTATCCGAAAGGAAGTCTTGCATGTAGGAAGACACAGACACTGACAATTAACTCCGTTTCTGAAGGGAAACACACAGCACAGTTCTCATCCATGAAACATACTCTACTTTAGAGGAAGAAGCACGCTATTGCTTTCTATGTTCTCTAATACAAAGGGATACGTGAGTGTGCTCAGAACAAATGAACTATGTTTCCTATACTCACGGACCATATCTAGTTCAACTCTGTTTCTGAAACTGATACAAACCACAGGTCCTCTAACATCCAATGCTTTTCATTTAAGAGCGAGAAACGTGGGAGCTTCGTGAATAATGTAGCTTAGTTTGAGTGAAAAGTGACTGCGTTTATCTGAAACGAAGTCTTGCTTGTAGGAAGACACAGACCCTGACATTTAACTCCATTTCTGAAGGAAAACACACAGCACAGTTCTCATCCGTGAAACACACTCTGCTTTAGAGCAAGAAGCACGCTCTTGCTTTCTAGAGTCTCTAATACAGAGGGAAACGTGAGTGTGCTCAGAACCAAAGAACTCTTTTTCCTACACACACGGACCATATCTAGTTCAACTCTGTTTCTGAAACTCATACAAACCACAGGTCCTCTAACATCCAATGCTTTTCAGTTAAGAGCGAGAAAGGTGTGAGTTTCATGAAAAATGTAGCTTCGTTTGAGCTGAAAAGTGACTGCGTTTATCTGAAACGAAGTCTTGCTTGTAGGAAGACACAGACCCTGACATTTAACTCCGTTTCTGAAGGGAAACACACAGCAGAGTTCTCATCCATGAAACACACACTGCTTTAGAGCAAACAGCACGCTCTTTAATTCTAGATTCTCTAATACAGAGGGAAACGTGAGTGTGCTCAGAACAAAAGAACTGTGTTTCCTATACACAAGGACCATATCTAATTCAACTCTGTTTCTAAAACTGATACAAACCACAGGTCCTCTAACATCCAATGCTTTTCAGTTAAGAGCGAGAAACATGTGAGTTTTGTGAACAATGTAGCTTCGTTTGAGCTGATAAGTGACTGCGTTTACCTGAAACGACGTCTTGCTTGTAGGAAGACACAGAGCCTGGCATTTAACTCCATTTCTGAAGGGAAACACACAGCACAGTTCTCATCCATGAAACACACTCTGCTTTAGAGCAAGAAGCACGCTCTTGCTTTCTAGATTCTCTAATACAGAGGGAAACGTGAGTGTGCTCAGAACAAAAGCACTCTGTTTCCTACACACACGGACCATATCTAGTTCAACTCTGTTTATGAAACTGATACAAACCACAGGTCCTCTAACATACAATGCTTTTCAGTTAAGAGCCAGAAAGTTGTGAGCTTATGAACAATGTAGCTTCTTCTGAGCTGAAAAGTGACTGCGTTTATCCGAAAGGAAGTCTTGCATGTAGGAAGACACAGACACTGACAATTAACTCCGTTTCTGAAGGGAAACACACAGCACAGTTCTCATCCATGAAACATACTCTACTTTAGAGGAAGAAGCACGCTCTTGCTTTCTATGTTCTCTAATACAAAGGGATACGTGAGTGTGCTCAGAACAAATGAACTATGTTTCCTATACTCACGGACCATATCTAGTTCAACTCTGTTTCTGAAACTGATACAAACCACAGGTCCTCTAACATCCAATGCTTTTCATTTAAGAGCGAGAAACGTGGGAGCTTCGTGAATAATGTAGCTTAGTTTGAGTGAAAAGTGACTGCGTTTATCTGAAACGAAGTCTTGCTTGTAGGAAGACACAGACCCTGACATTTAACTCCATTTCTGAAGGAAAACACACAGCACAGTTCTCATCCGTGAAACACACTCTGCTTTAGAGCAAGAAGCACGCTCTTGCTTTCTAGAGTCTCTAATACAGAGGGAAACGTGAGTGTGCTCAGAACCAAAGAACTCTTTTTCCTACACACACGGACCATATCTAGTTCAACTCTGTTTCTGAAACTCATACAAACCACAGGTCCTCTAACATCCAATGCTTTTCAGTTAAGAGCGAGAAAGGTGTGAGTTTCATGAAAAATGTAGCTTCGTTTGAGCTGAAAAGTGACTGCGTTTATCTGAAACGAAGTCTTGCTTGTAGGAAGACACAGACCCTGACATTTAACTCCGTTTCTGAAGGGAAACACACAGCAGAGTTCTCATCCATGAAACACACACTGCTTTAGAGCAAACAGCACGCTCTTTAATTCTAGATTCTCTAATACAGAGGGAAACGTGAGTGTGCTCAGAACAAAAGAACTGTGTTTCCTACACACAAGGACCATATCTAATTCAACTCTGTTTCTAAAACTGATACAAACCACAGGTCCTCTAACATCCAATGCTTTTCAGTTAAGAGCGAGAAACATGTGAGTTTTGTGAACAATGTAGCTTCGTTTGAGGTGATAAGTGACTGCGTTTACCTGAAACGACGTCTTGCTTGTAGGAAGACACAGAGCCTGGCATTTAACTCCATTTCTGAAGGGAAACACACAGCACAGTTCTCATCCATGAAACACACTCTGCTTTAGAGCAAGAAGCACGCTCTTGCTTTCTAGATTCTCTAATAGAGAGGGAAACGTGAGTGTGCTCAGAACAAAAGCACTCTGTTTCCTACACACACGGACCATATCTAGTTCAACTCTGTTTCTGAAACTGATACAAACCACAGGTCCTCTAACATCCAATGCTTTTCAGTTAAGAGCGAGAAAGGTGTGAGCTTCATGAACAATGTAGTTTCGTTTGAGCTGAAAAGTGACTGCGTTTATCTGAAAAGAAGTCTTGCTTGTAGGAAGACACAGACCCTTACATTTAACTCCGTTTCTGAAGGGAAACACACAGCAGAGTTCTCATCCATGAAACACACTCTGCTTTAGAGCAAGAAGCACGCTCTTGCTTTCTAGATTCTCTAATACAGAGGGAAACGTGAGTGTGCTCAGAACAAAAGCACTCTGTTTCCTACACACACGGACCATATCTAGTTCAACTCTGTTTCTGAAACTGATACAAACCACAGGTCCTCTAACATCCAATGCTTTTCAGTTAAGAGCGAGAAACATGTGAGTTTTGTGAACAATGTAGCTTCGTTTGAGCTGAAAAGTGACTGCGTTTACCTGAAAAGACGTCTTGCTTGTAGGAAGACACAGACCCTGACATTTAACTCCGTTTCTGAAAGGAAACACACAGCACAGTTCTCATCCGTGAAACACACTCTACTTTAGAGCAAGAAGCACGCTCTTGCTTTCTAGATTCTCTAATACAGAGGGAAACGTGAGTGTGCTCAGAACCAAAGGACTCTGTTTCCTACACACACGGACCATATCTAGTTCAACTCTGTTTCTGAAACTGATACAAACCACAGGTTCTCTAACATCCAATGCTTTTCAGTTAAGAGCGAGAAAGGTGTGAGTTTCATGAAAAATGTAGCTTCGTTTGAGCTGAAAAGTGACTGCATTTTTCTGAAACGAAGTCTTGCTTGTAGGAAGACACAGACCCTGACATTTAACTCCGTTTCTGAAGGGAAACACACAGCAGAGTTCTCATCCATGAAACACACACTGCTTTAGAGCAAACAGCATGCTCTTTAATTCTAGATTCTCTAATACAGAGGGAAACGTGAGTGTGCTCAGAACAAAAGAACTGTGTTTCCTACACACAAGGACCATATCTAATTCAACTCTGTTTCTAAAACTGATACAAACCACAGGTCCTCTAACATCCAATGCTTTTCAGTTAAGAGCGAGAAACATGTGAGTTTTGTGAACAATGTAGCTTCGTTTGAGCTGATAAGTGACTGCGTTTACCTGAAACGACGTCTTGCTTGTAGGAAGACACAGAGCCTGGCATTTAACTCCGTTTCTGAAGGGAAACACACAGCACAGTTCTCATCCATGAAACACACTCTGCTTTAGAGCAAGAAGCACGCTCTTGCTTTCTAGATTCTCTAATACAGAGGGAAACGTGAGTGTGCTCAGAACAAAAGCACTCTGTTTCCTACACACACGGACCATATCTAGTTCAACTCTGTTTATGAAACTGATACAAACCACAGGTCCTCTAACATACAATGCTTTTCAGTTAAGAGCCAGAAAGTTGTGAGCTTATGAACAATGTAGCTTCTTCTGAGCTGAAAAGTGACTGCGTTTATCCGAAAGGAAGTCTTGCATGTAGGAAGACACAGACACTGACAATTAACTCCGTTTCTGAAGGGAAACACACAGCACAGTTCTCATCCATGAAACATACTCTACTTTAGAGGAAGAAGCACGCATTTGCTTTCTATGTTCTCTAATACAAAGGGATACGTGAGTGTGCTCAGAACAAATGAACTATGTTTCCTATACTCACGGACCATATCTAGTTCAACTCTGTTTCTGAAACTGATACAAACCACAGGTCCTCTAACATCCAATGCTTTTCATTTAAGAGAGAGAAACGTGGGAGCTTCGTGAATAATGTAGCTTAGTTTGAGTGAAAAGTGACTGCGTTTATCTGAAACGAAGTCTTGCTTGTAGGAAGACACAGACCCTGACATTTAACACCATTTCTGAAGGAAAACACACAGCACAGTTCTCATCCGTGAAACACACTCTGCTTTAGAGCAAGAAGCACGCTCTTGCTTTCTAGAGTCTCTAATACAGAGGGAAACGTGAGTGTGCTCAGAACCAAAGAACTCTTTTTCCTACACACACGGACCATATCTAGTTCAAATCTGTTTCTGAAACTCATACAAACCACAGGTCCTCTAACATCCAATGCTTTTCAGTTAAGAGCGAGAAAGGTGTGAGTTTCATGAAAAATGTAGCTTCGTTTGAGCTGAAAAGTGACTGCGTTTATCTGAAACGAAGTCTTGCTTGTAGGAAGACACAGACCCTGACATTTAACTCCGTTTCTGAAGGGAAACACACAGCAGAGTTCTCATCCATGAAACACACACTGCTTTAGAGCAAACAGCACGCTCTTTAATTCTAGATTCTCTAATACAGAGGGAAACGTGAGTGTGCTCAGAACAAAAGAACTGTGTTTCCTACACACAAGGACCATATCTAATTCAACTCTGTTTCTAAAACTGATACAAACCACAGGTCCTCTAACATCCAATGCTTTTCAGTTAAGAGCGAGAAACATGTGAGTTTTGTGAACAATGTAGCTTCGTTTGAGCTGATAAGTGACTGCGTTTACCTGAAACGACGTCTTGCTTGTAGGAAGACACAGAGCCTGGCATTTAACTCCATTTCTGAAGGGAAACACACAGCACAGTTCTCATCCATGAAACACACTCTGCTTTAGAGCAAGAAGCACGCTCTTGCTTTCTAGATTCTCTAATAGAGAGGGAAACGTGAGTGTGCTCAGAACAAAAGCACTCTGTTTCCTACACACACGGACCATATCTAGTTCAACTCTGTTTCTGAAACTGATACAAACCACAGGTCCTCTAACATCCAATGCTTTTCAGTTAAGAGCGAGAAAGGTGTGAGCTTCATGAACAATGTAGTTTCGTTTGAGCTGAAAAGTGACTGCGTTTATCTGAAACGAAGTCTTGCTTGTAGGAAGACACAGACCCTTACATTTAACTCCGTTTCTGAAGGGAAACACACAGCAGAGTTCTCATCCATGAAACACACTCTGCTTTAGAGCAAGAAGCACGCTCTTGCTTTCTAGATTCTCTAATACAGAGGGAAACGTGAGTGTGCTCAGAACAAAAGCACTCTGTTTCCTACACACACGGACCATATCTAGTTCAACTCTGTTTCTGAAACTGATACAAACCACAGGTCCTCTAACATCCAATGCTTTTCAGTTAAGAGCGAGAAACATGTGAGTTTTGTGAACAATGTAGCTTCGTTTGAGCTGAAAAGTGACTGCGTTTACCTGAAAAGACGTCTTGCTTGTAGGAAGACACAGAGCCTGGCATTTAACTCCATTTCTGAAGGGAAACACACAGTACAGTTCTCATCCATGAAACACACTCTGCTTTAGAGCAAGAAGCATGCTCTTACTTTCTAGATTCTCTAATACAGAGGGAAACGTGAGTGTGCTCAGAACAAAAGCACTCTGTTTCCTACACACACGGACCATATCTAGTTCAACTCTGTTTCTGAAACTGATACAAACCACAGGTAGTCTAACATCCAATGCTTTTCAGTTAAGAGGGAGACGTGTGAGCTTCGTGAATAATGTAGCTTCGTTTGAGCTGAAAAGTGACTGCGTTTTCCTGAAATGACCTCTTGCTTGTAGGAAGACACAGAGCCTGTCATTTAACTCCGTTTCTGAAGGGAAACACACAGCACAGTTCTCATCCATGAAACACACTCTGCTTTAGAGCAAGAAGCACGCTCTTGCTTTCTAGATTCTCTAATACAGAGGGAAACGTGAGTGTGCTCAGAACAAAAGCACTCTGTTTCCTACACACACGGACCATATCTAGTTCAACTCTGTTTCTGAAACTGATACAAACCACAGGTCCTCTAACATACAATGCTTTTCAGTTAAGAGCCTGAAAGTTGTGAGCTTATGAACAATGTAGCTTCTTCTGAGCTGAAAAGTGACTGCGTTTATCCGAAAGGAAGTCTTGCTTGTAGGAAGACACAGACACTGACAATTAACTTCGTTTCTGAAGGGAAACACACAGCACAGTTCTCATCCATGAAACATACTCTGCTTTAGAGCAAGAAGCACGCTCTTGCTTTCTGTGTTCTCTAATACAAAGGGATACGTGAGTGTGCTCAGAACAAATGAACTATGTTTCCTATACTCACGGCCCATATCTAGTTCAACTCTGTTTCTGAAACTGATACAAACCACAGGTCTTCTAACATCCAATGCTTTTCATTTAAGAGCTAGAAACGTGGGAGCTTCGTGAATAATGTAGTTTCATTTGAGCTGAAAAGTGACTGCGTTTACCTGAAAAGACATCTTGCTTGTAGGAAGACACAGAGCCTGGCATTTAACTCCATTTCTGAAGGGAAACACACAGCACAGTTCTCATCCATGAAACACACTCTGCTTTAGAGCAAGAAGCACGCTCTTGCTTTCTAGATTCTCTAATACAGAGGGAAAAGAGAGTGTGCTCAGAACAAAAGCATTCTGTTTCCTACACACACGGACCATATCTAGTTCAACTCTGTTTCTGAAACTGATACAAACCACAGGTCCTCTAACATCCAATGCTTTTCAGTTAAGAGCGAGAAACATGTGAGTTTTGTGAACAATGTAGCTTCGTTTGAGCTGATAAGTGACTGCGTTTACCTGAAACGACGTCTTGCTTGTAGGAAGACACAGAGCCTGGCATTTAACTCCATTTCTGAAGGGAAACACACAGCACAGTTCTCATCCATGAAACACACTCTGCTTTAGAGCAAGAAGCACGCTCTTGCTTTCTAGATTCTCTAATAGAGAGGGAAACGTGAGTGTGCTCAGAACAAAAGCACTCTGTTTCCTACACACACGGACCATATCTAGTTCAACTCTGTTTCTGAAACTGATACAAACCACAGGTCCTCTAACATCCAATGCTTTTCAGTTAAGAGCGAGAAAGGTGTGAGCTTCATGAACAATGTAGTTTCGTTTGAGCTGAAAAGTGACTGCGTTTATCTGAAACGAAGTCTTGCTTGTAGGAAGACACAGACCCTTACATTTAACTCCGTTTCTGAAGGGAAACACACAGCAGAGTTCTCATCCATGAAACACACTCTGCTTTAGAGCAAGAAGCACGCTCTTGCTTTCTAGATTCTCTAATACAGAGGGAAACGTGAGTGTGCTCAGAACAAAAGCACTCTGTTTCCTACACACACGGACCATATCTAGTTCAACTCTGTTTCTGAAACTGATACAAACCACAGGTCCTCTAACATCCAATGCTTTTCAGTTAAGAGCGAGAAACATGTGAGTTTTGTGAACAATGTAGCTTCGTTTGAGCTGAAAAGTGACTGCGTTTACCTGAAAAGACGTCTTGCTTGTAGGAAGACACAGAGCCTGGCATTTAACTCCATTTCTGAAGGGAAACACACAGTACAGTTCTCATCCATGAAACACACTCTGCTTTAGAGCAAGAAGCACGCTCTTACTTTCTAGATTCTCTAATACAGAGGGAAACGTGAGTGTGCTCAGAACAAAAGCACTCTGTTTCCTACACACACGGACCATATCTAGTTCAACTCTGTTTCTGAAACTGATACAAACCACAGGTCCTCTAACATCCAATGCTTTTCAGTTAAGAGGGAGACGTGTGAGCTTCGTGAATAATGTAGCTTCGTTTGAGCTGAAAAGTGACTGCGTTTTCCTGAAATGACCTCTTGCTTGTAGGAAGACACAGAGCCTGTCATTTAACTCCGTTTCTGAAGGGAAACACACAGCACAGTTCTCATCCATGAAACACACTCTGCTTTAGAGCAAGAAGCACGCTCTTGCTTTCTAGATTCTCTAATACAGAGGGAAACGTGAGTGTGCTCAGAACAAAAGCACTCTGTTTCCTACACACACGGACAATATCTAGTTCAACTCTATTTCTGAAACTGATACAAACCACAGGTCCTCTAACATACAATGCTTTTCAGTTAAGAGCCTGAAAGTTGTGAGCTTATGAACAATGTAGCTTCTTCTGAGCTGAAAAGTGACTGCGTTTATCCGAAAGGAAGTCTTACTTGTAGGAAGACACAGACACTGACAATTAACTTCGTTTCTGAAGGGAAACACACAGCACAGTTCTCATCCATGAAACATACTCTGCTTTAGAGCAAGAAGCACGCTCTTGCTTTCTGTGTTCTCTAATACAAAGGGATACGTGAGTGTGCTCAGAACAAATGAACTATGTTTCCTATACTCACGGCCCATATCTAGTTCAACTCTGTTTCTGAAACTGATACAAACCACAGGTCTTCTAACATCCAATGCTTTTCATTTAAGAGCTAGAAACGTGGGAGCTTCGTGAATAATGTAGTTTCATTTGAGCTGAAAAGTGACTGCGTTTACCTGAAAAGACATCTTGCTTGTAGGAAGACACAGAGCCTGGCATTTAACTCCATTTCTGAAGGGAAACACACAGCACAGTTCTCATCCATGAAACACACTCTGCTTTAGAGCAAGAAGCACGCTCTTGCTTTCTAGATTCTCTAATACAGAGGGAAAAGAGAGTGTGCTCAGAACAAAAGCATTCTGTTTCCTACACACACGGACCATATCTAGTTCAACTCTGTTTCTGAAACTGATACAAACCACAGGTCCTCTAACATCCAATGCTTTTCAGTTAAGAGCGAGAAACATGTGAGTTTTGTGAACAATGTAGCTTCGTTTGAGCTGAAAAGTGACTGCGTTTACCTGAAAAGACGTCTTGCTTGTAGGAAGACACAGAGCCTGACATTTAACTCCATTTCTGAAGGGAAACACACAGGACAGTTCTCATCCATGACACACACTCTGCTTTAGAGCAAGAAGCACGCTCTTGCTTTCTAGAGTCTCTAATAGAGAAGGAAACGTGAGTGTGCTCAGAACCAAAGAACTCTTTTTCCTACACACACGGACCATATCTAGTTCAACTCTGTTTCTGAAACTGATACAAACCACAGGTCCTCTAACATCCAATGCTTTTCAGTTAAGAGCGAGAAAGGTGTGAGTTTCATGAAAAATGTAGCTTCGTTTGAGCTGAAAAGTGACTGCGTTTATCTGAAACGAAGTCTTGCTTGTAGGAAGACACAGACCCTGAAATTTAACTCCGTTTCTGAAGGGAAACACACAGCAGAGTTCTCATCCTTGAAACACACACTGCTTTAGAGCAAACAGCACGCTCTTTATTTCTAGATTCCCTAATACAGAGGGAAACGTGAGTGTGCTCAGAACAATAGCATTCTGTTTCCTACACCCACGGACCATCTCTAGTTCAACTCTGTTTCTGAAACTGATACAAACCACAGGTCCTCTAACATCCAATGCTTTTCAGTTAAGAGCGAGAAAGGTGTGAGCTTCATGAACAATGTAGATTCGTTTGAGCTGAAAAGTGACTGCGTTAATCTGAAACGAAGTCTTGCTTGTAGGAAGACACAGACCCTGACATTTAACTCCGTTTCTGAAGGAAAACACATAGCACAGTTCTCATCTGTGAAACACACTCTGCTTTAGAGCAAGAAGCACGCTCTTGCTTTCTAGAGTCTCTAATACAAAGGGATACGTGAGTGTGCTCAGAACAAAAGAACTATGTTTCCTACACACACGGACCGTATCTACTTCAACTCTGTTTCTAAAACTGATACAAACCACAGGTCCTCTAACATCCAATGCTTTTCAGTTAAGAGCGAGAAAGGTGTGAGCTTCGTGAACAATGTAGCTTAGTTTGAGCTGAAAATTGACTGCGTTTACCTGAAACGAGGTCTTGCTTATAGGAAGACACAGAGCCTGGCATTTAATACCGTTTCTGAAGGGAAACACACAGCACAGTTCTCATCCATGAAACACACTCTGCTTTAGAGCAAGAAGCACGCTCTTGCTTTCTAGAGTCTCTAATACAGAGGGAAACGTGAGTGTGCTCAGAACAAAAGAATTGTGTTTCCTACACACGGGCCATATCTAGTTCAACTCTGTTTCTGAAACTGAAACAAACCACAGGTCCTCTAACATCCAATGCTTTTCAGTTAAGAGCGAGAAACGTGTGAGCTTCGTGAACAATGTAGCTTTGTTTGAGCTGAAAAGTGACGCGTTTACCTGAAAGGAAGTCTTGCTTGTAGGAAAACACAAACCCTGGCATTTAACTCCGTTTCTGAAGGGAACACACAGTACACTTCTCATCCATGAAACACACTCTGCTTTAGAGCAAGAAGCATGCTCTTGCTTTCTAGACTCTCTAATACAGAGGGAAACATGAGTGTGCTCAGAACAAAAGCACTCTGTTTCCTAAACACACGGACCATATCTAGTTCAACTCTCTTTCTGAAACTGATACAAACCACAGGTCCTCTAACATCAAAAGCTTTTCAGTTAAGAGCGAGAATCGTGTGAGCTTCATGAACAATGTAGCTTAGTTTGAGATGAAAAGTGACTGCGTTTATCTGAAACGAAGTCTTGCTTGTAGGAAGAGACAGAGCTGGGCATTTAACTCCGTTTCTGAAAGGAAACACACAGCAAATTTCTCATCCATGAAACACACTCTTCTTTAGAGCAATAAGCACGCTCTTGCTTTCAAGAATCTCTAAAACAGAGGGAAACGTGTGAGTGCTCAGAACAAAAGAACTGTGTTTCCGACACACGGACCATATCTAGTTCAACTGTGTTTCTGAAACTGATACAAACGACAGGTCCTCTAACATACAATCTTTTTCAGTTAAGAGCGAGAATCGTGTGAGCTTCATGAACAATGTAGCTTAGTTTGAGCTGAAAAGTGACTGCGTTTTGCTGAAACGAAGTCTTGCATGTAGGAAGACACAGAGCCTGGCATTTAACTCCGTTTCTGAAGGGAAACACACAGCACAGTTCTCATCCATGAAACACACTCTGCTTTAAAGAAAACAGCACGCTCTTTCATTCTAGATTCTCTAATACAGAGGGAAACGTGAGTGTGCTCAGAACAAAAGCACTCTGTTTCCTACACACACGGACCATATCTAGTTCAACTCTGTTTCTGAAACTGATACAAACCACAGGTCCTCTAACATCCAATGCTTTTCACTTAAGAGCGAGACACGTGTGAGCTTTGTGAACAATGTAGCTTCCTTTGAGCTGAAAAGTGACTGTGTTTACCTGAAACGAAGTCTTGCTTGTAGGAATACACAAACCCTGGCATTTAACTCCGTTTCTGAAGGGAAACACACAGTACACTTCTCATCCATGAAACACACTCTGCTTTAGCGCTAGAAGCATGCTCGTGCTTTCTAGATGCTCTAATATAGAGGGAAACGTGAGAGTGCTCAGAACAAAAGCACTGTGTTTCCTACACACATGGATCATATCTAGTTCAACTCTGTTTCTGAAACTGATACAAACCACAGGTCCTCTAACATCCAATGCTTTTCAGTTAAGAGCGAGAAAGGTGTGAGCTTCGTGAACAATGTAGCTTAGTTTGAGCTGAAAATTGACTGCGTTTACCTGAAACGAGGTCTTGCTTATAGGAAGACACAGAGCCTGGCATTTAATACCGTTTCTGAAGGGAAACACACATCACAGTTCTCATCCATGAAACACACTCTGCTTTAGAGCAAGAAGCACGCTCTTGCTTTCTAGAGTCTCTAATACAGAGGGAAACGTGAGTGTGCTCAGAACAAAAGAATTGTGTTTCCTACACACGGGCCATATCTAGTTCAACTCTGTTTCTGAAACTGATACAAACCACAGGTCCTCTAACATCCAATGCTTTTCACTTAAGAGCGAGACACGTGTGAGCTTTGTGAACAATGTAGCTTCCTTTGAGCTGAAAAGTGACTGCGTTTACCTGAAACGAAGTCTTGCTTGTAGGAATACACAAACCCTGGCATTTAACTCCGTTTCTGAAGGGAAACACACAGTACACTTCTCATCCATGAAACACACTCTGCTTTAGCGCTAGAAGCATGCTCGTGCTTTCTAGATGCTCTAATATAGAGGGAAACGTGAGTGTGCTCAGAACAAAAGCACTGTGTTTCCTACACACATGGATCATATCTAGTTCAACTCTGTTTCTGAAACTGATACAAACCACAGGTCCTCTAACATCCAATGCTTTTCAGTTAAGAGCGAGAAAGGTGTGAGCTTCGTGAACAATGTAGCTTAGTTTGAGCTGAAAATTGACTGCGTTTACCTGAAACGAGGTCTTGCTTATAGGAAGACACAGAGCCTGGCATTTAATACCGTTTCTGAAGGGAAACACACAGCACAGTTCTCATCCATGAAACACACTCTGCTTTAGAGCAAGAAGCACGCTCTTGCTTTCTAGAGTCTCTAATACAGAGGGAAACGTGAGTGTGCTCAGAACAAAAGAATTGTGTTTCCTACACACGGGCCATATCTAGTTCAACTCTGTTTCTGAAACTGAAACAAACCACAGGTCCTCTAACATCCAATGCTTTTCAGTTAAGAGCGAGAAACGTGTGAGCTTCGTGAACAATGTAGCTTCGTTTGAGCTCAAAAGTGACTGCGTTTACCTGAAATAAATTCTTGCTTGTAGGAAGACATAGACGCTGACATTTACCTGCATTTCTGAAGAGAAACACATGGCACAGTTCTCATCCATGAAACATAATCTGCTTTAGAGCAAGAATCACGCTCTTGCTTTCTCCAGTCTCTAATACAGAGGGAAACGTGAGTGTGCTCAGAACAAAAGAACTGTGTTTCCTACACACACGGGCCATATCTAGTTCAACTCTGTTTCTGAAACTGATACAAACCACAGGTCCTCTAACATCCAATGCTTTTCAGTTAAGAGCGAGAAACGTGTGAGCTTCGTGAACAATGTAGCTTCGTTTGAGCTGAAAAGTGACTGCCTTTACCTGAAAAGACTTCTTGCTTGTAGGAAGACACAGAGCCTGGCATTTAACTCCATTTCTGAAGGAAAAAAACACAGCACAGTTCTCAACCGTGAAACACACTCTGCTTTAGAGCAAGAAGCACGCTCTTGCTTTCTAGAGTCTCTAATACAGAGGGAAACGTGTGTGTGCTCAGAACAAAAGAATTGTGTTTCCTACACACGGGCCATATCTAGTTCAACTCTGTTTCTGAAACTGAAACAAACCACAGGTCCTCTAACATCCAATGCTTTTCAGTTAAGAGCGAGAAACGTGTGAGCTTCGTGAACAATGTAGCTTCGTTTGAGCTCAAAAGTGACTGCGTTTACCTGAAATAAAGTCTTGCTTGTAGGAAGACATAGACCCTGACATTTAACTGCGTTTCTGAAGGGAAACACATGGCACAGTTCTCATCCATGAAACAAAACCTGCTTTAGAGCAAGAATCACGCTCTTGCTTTCTACAGTCTCTAATACAAAGGGAAACGTGAGTGTGCTCAGAACAAAAGAACTGTGTTTCCTACACACACGGGCCATATCTAGTTCAACTCTGTTTCTGAAACTGATACAAACCACAGGTCCTCCAACATCCAATGTTTTTCAGTTAAGAGCGAGAAACGTGTGAGCTTCGTGAACAATGTAGCTTTGTTTGAGCTGAAAAGTGACGCGTTTACCTGAAAGGAAGTCTTGCTTGTAGGAAAACACAAACCCTGGCATTTAACTCCGTTTCTGAAGGGAACACACAGTACACTTCTCATCCATGAAACACACTCTGCTTTAGAGCAAGAAGCATGCTCTTGCTTTCTAGACTCTCTAATACAGAGGGAAACATGAGTGTGCTCAGAACAAAAGCACTCTGTTTCCTAAACACACGGACCATATCTAGTTCAACTCTCTTTCTGAAACTGATACAAACCACAGGTCCTCTAACATCAAAAGCTTTTCAGTTAAGAGCGAGAATCGTGTGAGCTTCATGAACAATGTAGCTTCCTTTGAGCTGAAAAGTGACTGTGTTTACCTGAAACGAAGTCTTGCTTGTAGGAATACACAAACCCTGGCATTTAACTCCGTTTCTGAAGGGAAACACACAGTACACTTCTCATCCATGAAACACACTCTGCTTTAGCGCTAGAAGCATGCTCGTGCTTTCTAGATGCTCTAATATAGAGGGAAACGTGAGAGTGCTCAGAACAAAAGCACTGTGTTTCCTACACACATGGATCATATCTAGTTCAACTCTGTTTCTGAAACTGATACAAACCACAGGTCCTCTAACATCCAATGCT
Source organism: Onychomys leucogaster (assembly GCA_949786385.1). NCBI lineage: Eukaryota > Metazoa > Chordata > Mammalia > Rodentia > Cricetidae > Onychomys > Onychomys leucogaster. The sequence continues at coordinate 43,323,062 of OX460418.1, read as the reverse complement.
TTTCAGTTAAGAGCGAGAAAGGTGTGAGCTTCGTGAACAATGTAGCTTAGTTTGAGCTGAAAATTGACTGCGTTTACCTGAAACGAGGTCTTGCTTATAGGAAGACACAGAGCCTGGCATTTAATACCGTTTCTGAAGGGAAACACACATCACAGTTCTCATCCATGAAACACACTCTGCTTTAGAGCAAGAAGCACGCTCTTGCTTTCTAGAGTCTCTAATACAGAGGGAAACGTGAGTGTGCTCAGAACAAAAGAATTGTGTTTCCTACACACGGGCCATATCTAGTTCAACTCTGTTTCTGAAACTGATACAAACCACAGGTCCTCTAACATCCAATGCTTTTCACTTAAGAGCGAGACACGTGTGAGCTTTGTGAACAATGTAGCTTCCTTTGAGCTGAAAAGTGACTGCGTTTACCTGAAACGAAGTCTTGCTTGTAGGAATACACAAACTCTGGCATTTAACTCCGTTTCTGAAGGGAAACACACAGTACACTTCTCATCCATGAAACACACTCTGCTTTAGCGCTAGAAGCATGCTCGTGCTTTCTAGATGCTCTAATATAGAGGGAAACGTGAGTGTGCTCAGAACAAAAGCACTGTGTTTCCTACACACATGGATCATATCTAGTTCAACTCTGTTTCTGAAACTGATACAAACCACAGGTCCTCTAACATCCAATGCTTTTCAGTTAAGAGCGAGAAAGGTGTGAGCTTCGTGAACAATGTAGCTTAGTTTGAGCTGAAAATTGACTGCGTTTACCTGAAACGAGGTCTTGCTTATAGGAAGACACAGAGCCTGGCATTTAATACCGTTTCTGAAGGGAAACACACAGCACAGTTCTCATCCATGAAACACACTCTGCTTTAGAGCAAGAAGCACGCTCTTGCTTTCTAGAGTCTCTAATACAGAGGGAAACGTGAGTGTGCTCAGAACAAAAGAATTGTGTTTCCTACACACGGGCCATATCTAGTTCAACTCTGTTTCTGAAACTGAAACAAACCACAGGTCCTCTAACATCCAATGCTTTTCAGTTAAGAGCGAGAAACGTGTGAGCTTCGTGAACAATGTAGCTTCGTTTGAGCTCAAAAGTGACTGCGTTTACCTGAAATAAATTCTTGCTTGTAGGAAGACATAGACGCTGACATTTAACTGCATTTCTGAAGGGAAACACATGGCACAGTTCTCATCCATGAAACATAATCTGCTTATCGCAAGAATCACGCTCTTGCTTTCTCCAGTCTCTAATACAGAGGGAAACGTGAGTGTGCTCAGAACAAAAGAACTGTGTTTCCTACACACACGGGCCATATCTAGTTCAACTCTGTTTCTGAAACTGATACAAACCACAGGTCCTCTAACATCCAATGCTTTTCAGTTAAGAGCGAGAAACGTGTGAGCTTCGTGAACAATGTAGCTTCGTTTGAGCTGAAAAGTGACTGCCTTTACCTGAAAAGACTTCTTGCTTGTAGGAAGACACAGAGCCTGGCATTTAACTCCATTTCTGAAGGAAAAAAACACAGCACAGTTCTCAACCGTGAAACACACTCTGCTTTAGAGCAAGAAGCACGCTCTTGCTTTCTAGAGTCTCTAATACAGAGGGAAACGTGTGTGTGCTCAGAACAAAAGAATTGTGTTTCCTACACACGGGCCATATCTAGTTCAACTCTGTTTCTGAAACTGAAACAAACCACAGGTCCTCTAACATCCAATGCTTTTCAGTTAAGAGCGAGAAACGTGTGAGCTTCGTGAACAATGTAGCTTCGTTTGAGCTCAAAAGTGACTGCGTTTACCTGAAATAAAGTCTTGCTTGTAGGAAGACATAGACCCTGACATTTAACTGCGTTTCTGAAGAGAAACACATGGCACAGTTCTCATCCATGAAACAAAACCTGCTTTAGAGCAAGAATCACGCTCTTGCTTTCTACAGTCTCTAATACAAAGGGAAACGTGAGTGTGCTCAGAACAAAAGAACTGTGTTTCCTACACACACGGGCCATATCTAGTTCAACTCTGTTTCTGAAACTGATACAAACCACAGGTCCTCCAACATCCAATGTTTTTCAGTTAAGAGCGAGAAACGTGTGAGCTTCGTGAACAATGTAGCTTTGTTTGAGCTGAAAAGTGACGCGTTTACCTGAAAGGAAGTCTTGCTTGTAGGAAAACACAAACCCTGGCATTTAACTCCGTTTCTGAAGGGAACACACAGTACACTTCTCATCCATGAAATACACTCTGCTTTAGAGCAAGAAGCATGCTCTTGCTTTCTAGACTCTCTAATACAGAGGGAAACATGAGTGTGCTCAGAACAAAAGCACTCTGTTTCCTAAACACACGGACCATATCTAGTTCAACTCTCTTTCTGAAACTGATACAAACCACAGGTCCTCTAACATCAAAAGCTTTTCAGTTAAGAGCGAGAATCGTGTGAGCTTCATGAACAATGTAGCTTAGTTTGAGCTGAAAAGTGACTGCGTTTATCTGAAACGAAGTCTTGCTTGTAGGAAGACACAGAGCCTGGCATTTAAGTCCATTTCTGAAGAGAAAAACACGGCCCAGTTCTCATCCATGAAACACACTCTGCTTTAGAGCGAGAATCATGCTCTTGCTTTCTAGAGTCTCTAATACAGAGGGAAATGTGAGTGTGCTCAGAACAAAAGAACTGTGTTTCCTACATACAAGGGCCATATCTAGTTCAACTCTGTTTCTGAAACTGATACAAACCACAGGTCATCTAACATCCAATGCTTTTCAGTTAAGAGCGAGAAACATGTGAGCTTTGTGAACAATGTAGCTTCATTTGAGCTGAAAAGTGACTGCGCTTACCTGAAAAGACGTCTTGCATGTAGGAAGACACAGAGCCTGGCATTTAACTCCATTTCTGAAGGAAAAAAACACAGCACAGTTGTCAACCGTGAAACACACTCTGCTTTAGAGCAAGAAGCACACTCTTGCTTTCTAGAGTCTCTAATACAAAGGGATAAGTGAGTGTGCTCAGAACAAAAGCACTCTGTTTCCTACACACACGGACCATATCTAGTTCAACTCTGTTTCTGAAACTGATACAAACCACAGGTCCTCTAACATCAAAAGCTTTTCAGTTAAGAGCGAGAAACGTGTGAGCTTCGTGAACAATGTAGCTTCGTTTGAGCTGAAAAGTGACTGCGTTTACCTGAAACGAAGTCTTGCTTTTAGGAAGACATAAACCCTGGCATTTAACTCCGTTTCTGAAGGCAAACACACAGTCCACTTCTCATCCATGAAACATACTCTGCTTTAGAGCAAGAAGCATGCTCTTGCTTTCTAGACTCTCTAATACAGAGGGAAATGTGAGTGAGCTCAGAACAAAAGAACTGTGTTTCCTACACGCACGGACCATATCTAGTTCAACTCTGTTTCTGAAGCTGATACAAACCACAGGTCCTCTAACATCCAATGCTTTTCAGTTAAGAGCGAGAAACGTGTGAGCTTCATGAACAATGTAGCTTCGTTTGAGATGAAAAGTGACTGCGTTTATCTGAAACGAAGTCTTGCTTGTAGGAAGAGACAGAGCTGGTCATTTAACTCCGTTTCTGAAAGGAAACACACAGCAAATTTCTCATCCATGAAACACACTCTTCTTTAGAGCAATAAGCACGCTCTTGCTTTCAAGAATCTCTAAAACAGAGGGAAACGTGTGAGTGCTCAGAACCAAAGAACTGTGTTTCCTACAAACGGGCCATATCTAGTTCAACTCTGTTTCTGAAGCTGATACAAACCACAGGTCCTCTAACATCCAATGCTTTTCAGTTAAGAGCGAGAAACGTGTGAGCTTCGTGAACAATGTAGCTTCGTTTGAGCTGAAAAGTGACTGCCTTTACCTGAAAAGACTTCTTGCTTGTAGGAAGACACAGAGCCTGGCATTTAACTCCGTTTCTGAAGGCAAACACACAGTCCATTTCTCATCCATGAAACATACTCTGCTTTAGAGCAAGAAGCATGCTCTTGCTTTCTAGACTCTCTAATACAGAGGGAAATGTGAGTGAGCTCAGAACAAAAGAACTGTGTTTCCTACACGCACGGACCATATCTAGTTCAACTCTGTTTCTGAAGCTGATACAAACCACAGGTCCTCTAACATCCAATGCTTTTCAGTTAAGAGCGAGAAACGTGTGAGCTTCATGAACAATGTAGCTTCGTTTGAGATGAAAAGTGACTGCGTTTATCTGAAACGAAGTCTTGCTTGTAGGAAGAGACAGAGCTGGGCATTTAACTCCGTTTCTGAAAGGAAACACACAGCAAATTTCTCATCCATGAAAAACACTCTTCTTTAGAGCAATAAGCACGCTCTTGCATTCAAGAATCTCTAAAACAGAGGGAAACGTGTGAGTGCTCAGAACAAAAGAACTGTGTTTCCGACACACGGACCATATCTAGTTCAACTGTGTTTCTGAAACTGATACAAACCACAGGTCCTCTAACATCCAATGCTTTTCACTTAAGAGCGAGACACGTGTGAGCTTTGTGAACAATGTAGCTTCCTTTGAGCTGAAAAGTGACTGCGTTTACCTGAAACGAAGTCTTGCTTGTAGGAATACACAAACCCTGGCATTTAACTCCGTTTCTGAAGGGAAACACACAGTACACTTCTCATCCATGAAACACACTCTGCTTTAGCGCTAGAAGCATGCTCGTGCTTTCTAGATTCTCTAATATAGAGGGAAACGTGAGTGTGCTCAGAACAAAAGCACTGTGTTTCCTACACACATGGATCATATCTAGTTCAACTCTGTTTCTGAAACTGATACAAACCACAGGTCCTCTAACATCCAATGCTTTTCAGTTAAGAGCGAGAAAGGTGTGAGCTTCGTGAACAATGTAGCTTAGTTTGAGCTGAAAATTGACTGCGTTTACCTGAAACGAGGTCTTGCTTATAGGAAGACACAGAGCCTGGCATTTAATAACGTTTCTGAAGGGAAACACACAGCACAGTTCTCATCCATGAAACACACTCTGCTTTAGAGCAAGAAGCACGCTCTTGCTTTCTAGAGTCTCTAATACAGAGGGAAACGTGAGTGTGCTCAGAACAAAAGAATTGTGTTTCCTACACACGGGCCATATCTAGTTCAACTCTGTTTCTGAAACTGAAACAAACCACAGGTCCTCTAACATCCAATGCTTTTCAGTTAAGAGCGAGAAACGTGTGAGCTTCGTGAACAATGTAGCTTCGTTTGAGCTCAAAAGTGACTGTGTTTACCTGAAATAAATTCTTGCTTGTAGGAAGACATAGACGCTGACATTTAACTGCATTTCTGAAGAGAAACACATGGCACAGTTCTCATCCATGAAACATAATCTGCTTTAGAGCAAGAATCACGCTCTTGCTTTCTCCAGTCTCTAATACAGAGGGAAACGTGAGTGTGCTCAGAACAAAAGAACTGTGTTTCCTACACACACGGGCCATATCTAGTTCAACTCTGTTTCTGAAACTGATACAAACCACAGGTCCTCTAACATCCAATGCTTTTCAGTTAAGAGCGAGAAACGTGTGAGCTTCGTGAACAATGTAGCTTCGTTTGAGCTGAAAAGTGACTGCCTTTACCTGAAAAGACTTCTTGCTTGTAGGAAGACACAGAGCCTGGCATTTAACTCCATTTCTGAAGGAAAAAAACACAGCACAGTTCTCAACCGTGAAACACACTCTGCTTTAGAGCAAGAAGCACGCTCTTGCTTTCTAGAGTCTCTAATACAGAGGGAAACGTGTGTGTGCTCAGAACAAAAGAATTGTGTTTCCTACACACGGGCCATATCTAGTTCAACTCTGTTTCTGAAACTGAAACAAACCACAGGTCCTCTAACATCCAATGCTTTTCAGTTAAGAGCGAGAAACGTGTGAGCTTCGTGAACAATGTAGCTTCGTTTGAGCTCAAAAGTGACTGCGTTTACCTGAAATAAAGTCTTGCTTGTAGGAAGACATAGACCCTGACATTTAACTGCGTTTCTGAAGGGAAACACATGGCACAGTTCTCATCCATGAAACAAAACCTGCTTTAGAGCAAGAATCACGCTCTTGCTTTCTACAGTCTCTAATACAAAGGGAAACGTGAGTGTGCTCAGAACAAAAGAACTGTGTTTCCTACACACACGGGCCATATCTAGTTCAACTCTGTTTCTGAAACTGATACAAACCACAGGTCCTCCAACATCCAATGTTTTTCAGTTAAGAGCGAGAAACGTGTGAGCTTCGTGAACAATGTAGCTTTGTTTGAGCTGAAAAGTGACGCGTTTACCTGAAAGGAAGTCTTGCTTGTAGGAAAACAAAAACCCTGGCATTTAACTCCGTTTCAGAAGGGAACACACAGTACACTTCTCATCCATGAAACACACTCTGCTTTAGAGCAAGAAGCATGCTCTTGCTTTCTAGACTCTCTAATACAGAGGGAAACATGAGTGTGCTCAGAACAAAAGCACTCTGTTTCCTAAACACACGGACCATATCTAGTTCAACTCTCTTTCTGAAACTGATACAAACCACAGGTCCTCTAACATCAAAAGCTTTTCAGTTAAGAGCGAGAATCGTGTGAGCTTCATGAACAATGTAGCTTCCTTTGAGCTGAAAAGTGACTGTGTTTACCTGAAACGAAGTCTTGCTTGTAGGAATACACAAACCCTGGCATTTAACTCCGTTTCTGAAGGGAAACACACAGTACACTTCTCATCCATGAAACACACTCTGCTTTAGCGCTAGAAGCATGCTCGTGCTTTCTAGATGCTCTAATATAGAGGGAAACGTGAGAGTGCTCAGAACAAAAGCACTGTGTTTCCTACACACATGGATCATATCTAGTTCAACTCTGTTTCTGAAACTGATACAAACCACAGGTCCTCTAACATCCAATGCTTTTCAGTTAAGAGCGAGAAAGGTGTGAGCTTCGTGAACAATGTAGCTTAGTTTGAGCTGAAAATTGACTGCGTTTACCTGAAACGAGGTCTTGCTTATAGGAAGACACAGAGCCTGGCATTTAATACCGTTTCTGAAGGGAAACACACATCACAGTTCTCATCCATGAAACACACTCTGCTTTAGAGCAAGAAGCACGCTCTTGCTTTCTAGAGTCTCTAATACAGAGGGAAACGTGAGTGTGCTCAGAACAAAAGAATTGTGTTTCCTACACACGGGCCATATCTAGTTCAACTCTGTTTCTGAAACTGATACAAACCACAGGTCCTCTAACATCCAATGCTTTTCACTTAAGAGCGAGACACGTGTGAGCTTTGTGAACAATGTAGCTTCCTTTGAGCTGAAAAGTGACTGCGTTTACCTGAAACGAAGTCTTGCTTGTAGGAATACACAAACTCTGGCATTTAACTCCGTTTCTGAAGGGAAACACACAGTACACTTCTCATCCATGAAACACACTCTGCTTTAGCGCTAGAAGCATGCTCGTGCTTTCTAGATGCTCTAATATAGAGGGAAACGTGAGTGTGCTCAGAACAAAAGCACTGTGTTTCCTACACACATGGATCATATCTAGTTCAACTCTGTTTCTGAAACTGATACAAACCACAGGTCCTCTAACATCCAATGCTTTTCAGTTAAGAGCGAGAAAGGTGTGAGCTTCGTGAACAATGTAGCTTAGTTTGAGCTGAAAATTGACTGCGTTTACCTGAAACGAGGTCTTGCTTATAGGAAGACACAGAGCCTGGCATTTAATACCGTTTCTGAAGGGAAACACACAGCACAGTTCTCATCCATGAAACACACTCTGCTTTAGAGCAAGAAGCACGCTCTTGCTTTCTAGAGTCTCTAATACAGAGGGAAACGTGAGTGTGCTCAGAACAAAAGAATTGTGTTTCCTACACACGGGCCATATCTAGTTCAACTCTGTTTCTGAAACTGAAACAAACCACAGGTCCTCTAACATCCAATGCTTTTCAGTTAAGAGCGAGAAACGTGTGAGCTTCGTGAACAATGTAGCTTCGTTTGAGCTCAAAAGTGACTGCGTTTACCTGAAATAAATTCTTGCTTGTAGGAAGACATAGACGCTGACATTTAACTGCATTTCTGAAGGGAAACATATGGCACAGTTCTCATCCATGAAACATAATCTGCTTATCGCAAGAATCACGCTCTTGCTTTCTCCAGTCTCTAATACAGAGGGAAACGTGAGTGTGCTCAGAACAAAAGAACTGTGTTTCCTACACACACGGGCCATATCTAGTTCAACTCTGTTTCTGAAACTGATACAAACCACAGGTCCTCTAACATCCAATGCTTTTCAGTTAAGAGCGAGAAACGTGTGAGCTTCGTGAACAATGTAGCTTCGTTTGAGCTGAAAAGTGACTGCCTTTACCTGAAAAGACTTCTTGCTTGTAGGAAGACACAGAGCCTTGCATTTAACTCCATTTCTGAAGGAAAAAAACACAGCACAGTTCTCAACCGTGAAACACACTCTGCTTTAGAGCAAGAAGCACGCTCTTGCTTTCTAGAGTCTCTAATACAGAGGGAAACGTGTGTGTGCTCAGAACAAAAGAATTGTGTTTCCTACACACGGGCCATATCTAGTTCAACTCTGTTTCTGAAACTGAAACAAACCACAGGTCCTCTAACATCCAATGCTTTTCAGTTAAGAGCGAGAAACGTGTGAGCTTCGTGAACAATGTAGCTTCGTTTGAGCTCAAAAGTGACTGCGTTTACCTGAAATAAAGTCTTGCTTGTAGGAAGACATAGACCCTGACATTTAACTGCGTTTCTGAAGAGAAACACATGGCACAGTTCTCATCCATGAAACAAAACCTGCTTTAGAGCAAGAATCACGCTCTTGCTTTCTACAGTCTCTAATACAAAGGGAAACGTGAGTGTGCTCAGAACAAAAGAACTGTGTTTCCTACACACACGGGCCATATCTAGTTCAACTCTGTTTCTGAAACTGATACAAACCACAGGTCCTCCAACATCCAATGTTTTTCAGTTAAGAGCGAGAAACGTGTGAGCTTCGTAAACAATGTAGCTTTGTTTGAGCTGAAAAGTGACGCGTTTACCTGAAAGGAAGTCTTGCTTGTAGGAAAACACAAACCCTGGCATTTAACTCCGTTTCTGAAGGGAACACACAGTACACTTCTCATCCATGAAACACACTCTGCTTTAGAGCAAGAAGCATGCTCTTGCTTTCTAGACTCTCTAATACAGAGGGAAACATGAGTGTGCTCAGAACAAAAGCACTCTGTTTCCTAAACACACGGACCATATCTAGTTCAACTCTCTTTCTGAAACTGATACAAACCACAGGTCCTCTAACATCAAAAGCTTTTCAGTTAAGAGCGAGAATCGTGTGAGCTTCATGAACAATGTAGCTTAGTTTGAGCTGAAAAGTGACTGCGTTTATCTGAAACGAAGTCTTGCTTGTAGGAAGACACAGAGCCTGGCATTTAAGTCCATTTCTGAAGAGAAAAACACGGCCCAGTTCTCATCCATGAAACACACTCTGCTTTAGAGCGAGAATCATGCTCTTGCTTTCTAGAGTCTCTAATACAGAGGGAAATGTGAGTGTGCTCAGAACAAAAGAACTGTGTTTCCTACATACAAGGGCCATATCTAGTTCAACTCTGTTTCTGAAACTGATACAAACCACAGGTCATCTAACATCCAATGCTTTTCAGTTAAGAGCGAGAAACATGTGAGCTTTGTGAACAATGTAGCTTCATTTGAGCTGAAAAGTGACTGCGCTTACCTGAAAAGACGTCTTGCATGTAGGAAGACACAGAGCCTGGCATTTAACTCCATTTCTGAAGGAAAAAAACACAGCACAGTTGTCAACCGTGAAACACACTCTGCTTTAGAGCAAGAAGCACACTCTTGCTTTCTAGAGTCTCTAATACAAAGGGATAAGTGAGTGTGCTCAGAACAAAAGCACTCTGTTTCCTACACACACGGACCATATCTAGTTCAACTCTGTTTCTGAAACTGATACAAACCACAGGTCCTCTAACATCAAAAGCTTTTCAGTTAAGAGCGAGAAACGTGTGAGCTTCGTGAACAATGTAGCTTCGTTTGAGCTGAAAAGTGACTGCGTTTACCTGAAACGAAGTCTTGCTTTTAGGAAGACATAAACCCTGGCATTTAACTCCGTTTCTGAAGGCAAACACACAGTCCATTTCTCATCCATGAAACATACTCTGCTTTAGAGCAAGAAGCATGCTCTTGCTTTCTAGACTCTCTAATACAGAGGGAAATGTGAGTGAGCTCAGAACAAAAGAACTGTGTTTCCTACACGCACGGACCATATCTAGTTCAACTCTGTTTCTGAAGCTGATACAAACCACAGGTCCTCTAACATCCAATGCTTTTCAGTTAAGAGCGAGAAACGTGTGAGCTTCATGAACAATGTAGCTTCGTTTGAGATGAAAAGTGACTGCGTTTATCTGAAACGAAGTCTTGCTTGTAGGAAGAGACAGAGCTGGGCATTTAACTCCGTTTCTGAAAGGAAACACACAGCAAATTTCTCATCCATGAAACACACTCTTCTTTAGAGCAATAAGCACGCTCTTGCTTTCAAGAATCTCTAAAACAGAGGGAAACGTGTGAGTGCTCAGAACAAAAGAACTGTGTTTCCGACACACGGACCATATCTAGTTCAACTGTGTTTCTGAAACTGATACAAACCACAGGTCCTCTAACATCCAATGCTTTTCACTTAAGAGCGAGACACGTGTGAGCTTTGTGAACAATGTAGCTTCCTTTGAGCTGAAAAGTGACTGCGTTTACCTGAAACGAAGTCTTGCTTGTAGGAATACACAAACCCTGGCATTTAACTCCGTTTCTGAAGGGAAACACACAGTACACTTCTCATCCATGAAACACACTCTGCTTTAGCGCTAGAAGCATGCTCGTGCTTTCTAGATTCTCTAATATAGAGGGAAACGTGAGTGTGCTCAGAACAAAAGCACTGTGTTTCCTACACACATGGATCATATCTAGTTCAACTCTGTTTCTGAAACTGATACAAACCACAGGTCCTCTAACATCCAATGCTTTTCAGTTAAGAGCGAGAAAGGTGTGAGCTTCGTGAACAATGTAGCTTAGTTTGAGCTGAAAATGGACTGCGTTTACCTGAAACGAGGTCTTGCTTATAGGAAGACACAGAGCCTGGCATTTAACTGCGTTTCTGAAGGGAAACACATGGCACAGTTCTCATCCATGAAACAAAACCTGCTTTAGAGCAAGAATCACGCTCTTGCTTTCTACAGTCTCTAATACAAAGGGAAACGTGAGTGTGCTCAGAACAAAAGAACTGTGTTTCCTACACACACGGGCCATATCTAGTTCAACTCTGTTTCTGAAACTGATACAAACCACAGGTCCTCCAACATCCAATGTTTTTCAGTTAAGAGCGAGAAACGTGTGAGCTTCGTGAACAATGTAGCTTTGTTTGAGCTGAAAAGTGACGCGTTTACCTGAAAGGAAGTCTTGCTTGTAGGAAAACACAAACCCTGGCATTTAACTCCGTTTCTGAAGGGAACACACAGTACACTTCTCATCCATGAAACACACTCTGCTTTAGAGCAAGAAGCATGCTCTTGCTTTCTAGACTCTCTAATACAGAGGGAAACATGAGTGTGCTCAGAACAAAAGCACTCTGTTTCCTAAACACACGGACCATATCTAGTTCAACTCTCTTTCTGAAACTGATACAAACCACAGGTCCTCTAACATCAAAAGCTTTTCAGTTAAGAGCGAGAATCGTGTGAGCTTCATGAACAATGTAGCTTAGTTTGAGCTGAAAAGTGACTGCGTTTATCTGAAACGAAGTCTTGCTTGTAGGAAGACACAGAGCCTGGCATTTAAGTCCATTTCTGAAGAGAAAAACACGGCCCAGTTCTCATCCATGAAACACACTCTGCTTTAGAGCGAGAATCATGCTCTTGCTTTCTAGAGTCTCTAATACAGAGGGAAATGTGAGTGTGCTCAGAACAAAAGAACTGTGTTTCCTACATACAAGGGCCATATCTAGTTCAACTCTGTTTCTGAAACTGATACAAACCACAGGTCATCTAACATCCAATGCTTTTCAGTTAAGAGCGAGAAACATGTGAGCTTTGTGAACAATGTAGCTTCATTTGAGCTGAAAAGTGACTGCGCTTACCTGAAAAGACGTCTTGCATGTAGGAAGACACAGAGCCTGGCATTTAACTCCATTTCTGAAGGAAAAAAACACAGCACAGTTGTCAACCGTGAAACACACTCTGCTTTAGAGCAAGAAGCACACTCTTGCTTTCTAGAGTCTCTAATACAAAGGGATAAGTGAGTGTGCTCAGAACAAAAGCACTCTGTTTCCTACACACACGGACCATATCTAGTTCAACTCTGTTTCTGAAACTGATACAAACCACAGGTCCTCTAACATCAAAAGCTTTTCAGTTAAGAGCGAGAAACGTGTGAGCTTCGTGAACAATGTAGCTTCGTTTGAGCTGAAAAGTGACTGCGTTTACCTGAAACGAAGTCTTGCTTTTAGGAAGACATAAACCCTGGCATTTAACTCCGTTTCTGAAGGCAAACACACAGTCCACTTCTCATCCATGAAACATACTCTGCTTTAGAGCAAGAAGCATGCTCTTGCTTTCTAGACTCTCTAATACAGAGGGAAATGTGAGTGAGCTCAGAACAAAAGAACTGTGTTTCCTACACGCACGGACCATATCTAGTTCAACTCTGTTTCTGAAGCTGATACAAACCACAGGTCCTCTAACATCCAATGCTTTTCAGTTAAGAGCGAGAAACGTGTGAGCTTCATGAACAATGTAGCTTCGTTTGAGATGAAAAGTGACTGCGTTTATCTGAAACGAAGTCTTGCTTGTAGGAAGAGACAGAGCTGGGCATTTAACTCCGTTTCTGAAAGGAAACACACAGCAAATTTCTCATCCATGAAACACACTCTTCTTTAGAGCAATAAGCACGCTCTTGCTTTCAAGAATCTCTAAAACAGAGGGAAACGTGTGAGTGCTCAGAACAAAAGAACTGTGTTTCCTACAAACGGGCCATATCTAGTTCAACTCTGTTTCTGAAGCTGATACAAACCACAGGTCCTCTAACATCCAATGCTTTTCAGTTAAGAGCGAGAAACGTGTGAGCTTCGTGAACAATGTAGCTTCGTTTGAGCTGAAAAGTGACTGCCTTTACCTGAAAAGACTTCTTGCTTGTAGGAAGACACAGAGCCTGGCATTTAACTCCATTTCTGAAGGAAAAAAACACAGCACAGTTCTCAACCGTGAAACACACTCTGCTTTAGAGCAAGAAGCACGCTCTTGCTTTCTAGAGTCTCTAATACAGAGGGAAACGTGAGTGTGCTCAGAACAAAAGAATTGTGTTTCCTACACACGGGCCATATCTAGTTCAACTCTGTTTCTGAAACTGAAACAAACCACAGGTCCTCTAACATCCAATGCTTTTCAGTTAAGAGCGAGAAACGTGTGAGCTTCGTGAACAATGTAGCTTCGTTTGAGCTCAAAAGTGACTGCGTTTACCTGAAAGGAAGTCTTGCTTGTAGGAAAACACAAACCCTGGCATTTAACTCCGTTTCTGAAGGGAACACACAGTACACTTCTCATCCATGAAACACACTCTGCTTTAGAGCAAGAAGCATGCTCTTGCTTTCTAGACTCTCTAATACAGAGGGAAACATGAGTGTGCTCAGAACAAAAGCACTCTGTTTCCTAAACACACGGACCATATCTAGTTCAATTCTCTTTCTGAAACTGATACAAACCACAGGTCCTCTAACATCAAAAGCTTTTCAGTTAAGAGCGAGAATCGTGTGAGCTTCATGAACAATGTAGCTTAGTTTGAGCTGAAAAGTGACTGCGTTTATCTGAAACGAAGTCTTGCTTGTAGGAAGACACAGAGCCTGGCATTTAAGTCCATTTCTGAAGAGAAAAACACGGCCCAGTTCTCATCCATGAAACACACTCTGCTTTAGAGCGAGAATCATGCTCTTGCTTTCTAGAGTCTCTAATACAGAGGGAAACGTGAGTGTGCTCAGAACAATTGAACTATGTTTCCTACACTCAGGGAACATATCTAATGAAACTCTGTTTCTAAAACTGATACAAACCACAAGTCCTCTAACATCCAATGCTTTTCAGTTAAGAGCAAGAAACGTGTGAGCTCTGTAACAATGTAGCTTCATTTGAGCTGAAAAGTGACTGCGTTTACCTGAAATAAAGTCTTGCTTGTAGGAAGACATAGACACTGACATTTAACTGCGTTTCTGAAGGAAACACATGGCACAGTTCTCATCCATGAAACATAATCTGCTTTAGAGCAAGAAGGGTGCTCTTGCTTTCTAGAGTCTCTAATACAGAGGGAAACTTGTGTGTGCTCAGAACAAAAGAACTGTGTTTCCTACACACACGGGCCATATCTAGTTCAACTCTGTTTCTGAAACTGATACAAACAACAGGTCCTCTAACATCCAATCCTTTTCAGTTAAGAGCGAGAATCCTGTGAGCTTCATGAACAATGTAGCTTAGTTTGAGCTGAAAAGTGACTGTGTTTATCTGAAACGAAGTCTTGCTTGTAGGAAGACACAGAGCCTGGCATTTAAGTCTGTTTCTGAAGAGAAACACACGGCCCAGTTCTCATCCATGAAACACACTCTGCTTTAGAGCAAGAAGCATGCTCTTGCTTTCTAGACTGTCTAATACAGAGGGAAACGTGAGTGTGCTCAGTAGAAAGAACTGTGTTTCCTACACACACGGTCCATATATAGTTCAACTCTGTTTCTGAAACTGAAACAAACCACAGGTCCTCTAACATCCAATGCTTTTCAGTTAAGAGCAAGAAACCTGTGAGCTTCGTGAACAATGTAGCTTCTTTTGAGATGAAAAGTTACTGCGTTTATCAGACACGAAGTCTTGCTTGTAGGAAGACAAGGATCCTGGCATTTAATTCCGTTTCTGAAGGGAAACACATGGCACAGTTCTCATCCATGAAACACACACTGCTTTAGAGCAAACAGCACGCTCTTTCATTCTAGAGTCTCTAATACAGAGGGAAACGTGAGTGAGCTCAGAACAAAAGAACTGTGTTTCCTACACGCACGGACCATATCTAGTTCAACTCTGTTTCTGAAGCTGATACAAACCACAGGTCCTCTAACATCCAATTCTTTTCACTTAAGAGCGAGAAACGTGTGAGCTTCATGAACAATGTAGCTTGGTTTGAGATGAAAAGTGACTGCGTTTATCTGAAACGAAGTCTTGCTTGTAGGAAGAGACAGAGCTGGGCATTTAACTCCGTTTCTGAAAGGAAACACACAGAAAATTTCTCATCCATGAAACACACTCTGCTTTAGAGCAATAAGCACGCTCTTGCTTTCCAGACTCTCTAAAACAGAGGGAAACGTGTGTGTGCTCAGAACAAAAGAACAGTGTTTCCGACATATGGACCATATCTAGTTCAACTCTGTTTCTGAAACTGATACAAACCACAGGTCCTCTAACATCCAATGCTTTTCATTTAAGAGAGAGACACCTGTGAGCTTTGTGAACAAAGTAGCTTCGTTTGAGCTGAAAAGTGACTGAGTTTACCTGAAACGACGTCGTGCTTGTAGGAAGACAACGAGCCTGGCATTTAACTCCATTTCTGAAGGGAAACACACAGGACAGTTCTCATCCATGAAACACACTCTGCTTAGGGCAAGAAGAACACTATTGCTTTCTAGAGTCTCTAATACAGAGGGAAATGTGAGTGAGCTCAGAACAAAAGAACTGTGTTTCCTACACGCACGGACCATATCTAGTTCAACTCTGTTTCTGAAGCTGATACAAACCACAGGTCCTCTAACATCCAATTCTTTTCACTTAAGAGCGAGAAACGTGTGAGCTTCATGAACAATGTAGCTTCGTTTGAGATGAAAAGTGACTGCGTTTATCTGAAACGAAGTCTTGCTTGTAGGAAGAGACAGAGCTGGGCATTTAACTCCGTTTCTGAAAGGAAACACACAGAAAATTTCTCATCCATGAAACACACTCTGCTTTAGAGCAATAAGCACGCTCTTGCTTTCCAGAATCTCTAAAACAGAGGGAAACGTGTGTGTGCTCAGAACAAAAGAACTGTGTTTCCTACACACACGGGCCATATCTAGTTCAACTCTGTTTCTGAAACTGATACAAACCACAGGTCCTCTAACATCCAATGCTTTTCATTTAAGAGAGAGACACCTGTGAGCTTTGTGAACAAAGTAGCTTCGTTTGAGCTGAAAAGTGACTGAGTTTACCTGAAACGACGTCGTGCTTGTAGGAAGACACAGAGCCTGGCATTTAACTCCATTTCTGAAGGGAAACACACAGGACAGTTCTCATCCATGAAACACACTCTGCTTAGGGCAAGAAGAACACTATTGCTTTCTAGAGTCTCTAATACACAGGGAAACGTGAGTGTGCTCAGAACAATTGAACTATGTTTCCTACACTCAGGGACCATATCTAATGAAATTCTGTTTCTAAAACTGATACAAACCACAAGTCCTCTAACATCCAATGCTTTTCAGTTAAGAGCAAGAAACGTGTGAGCTTCGTGAACAATGTAGCTTCATTTGAGCTGAAAAGTGACTGCGTTTACCTGAAATAAAGTCTTGCTTGTAGGAAGACATAGACCCTGACATTTAACTGCGTTTCTGAAGGAAACACATGGCACAGTTCTCATCCATGAAACATAATCTGCTTTAGAGCAAGAAGGGCGCTCTTGCTTCCTAGAGTCTCTAATACAGAGGGAAACTTGTGTGTGCTCAGAACAAAAGAACTGTGTTTCCTACACACACGGGCCATATCTAGTTCAACTCTGTTTCTGAAACTGATACAAACCACAGGTACTCTAACATCCAATGCTATTCATTTAAGAGAGAGAATCGTGTGAGTTTCATGAACAATGTAGCTTAGTTTCAGCTTAAAAGTGACTGAGTTTATCTGAAACGAAGTCTTGCTTGTAGGAAGACACAGAGCCTGGCATTTAACTCCGTTTCTGAAGAGAAACACACGGCCCAGTTCTCATCTATGAAACACACTCTGCTTTAGAGCAAGAAGCACGCTCTTGCTTTCTAGACTCTCTAATACAGAGGGAAACGTGAGTGTGCTCAGAACAAAAGAACTGTGTTTCCTACACACGGGCCATATCTAGTTCAACTCTGTTTCTGAAACTGAAACAATCACAGGTCCTCTAACATCCAATGCTTTTCAGTTAAGAGCGAGAAACGTGTGAGCTTCGTGAACAATGTAGCTTTGTTTGAGCTCAAAAGTGACTGCGTTTACCTGAAATAAAGTCTTGCTTGTAGGAAGACATAGACCCTGACATTTAACTGCGTTTCTGAAGGGAAACACATGGCACAGTTCTCACCCATGAAACATAATCTGCTTTAGAGCAAGAAGCACGCTCTTGTTTCGAGAGTCTCTAATACAGAGGGAAACGTGAGTGTGCTCAGAACAAAAGAACTGTGTTTCCTACACAAACGGGCCATATCTAGTTCAACTCTGTTTCTGAAACTGATACAAACCACAGGTCCTCTATCATCCAATGCTTTTCAGTTAAGAGCGAGTATCGTGTGAGCTTTCTGAACAATGTAGCATCCTTTGAGCTGAATAGTGAGTGCATTTACCTGAAAAGAACTGTTGCTTGTAGGAAGACAGAGAGCCTGGCAATTAACTCCGTTTCTGAAGGGAAACACAAGGCACAGTTCTCATCCATGAAACACACTCTGCTTTAGAGCAAGAAGCACGCTCTTGCTTTCTAGACTCTCTAATACAGAGGGAAAAGTGAGTGTGCTCAGAACAAAAGAACTATGTTTCCTACACACACAGACCATATCTAGTTCAACTGTGTTTCTGAAACTGATACAAACCACAGGTCCTCTAACATCCAATGCTTTTCAGTTAAGACTGAGAAACGTGTGAGCTTCGTGAACAATGTAGCTTCGTGTGAGCTGAAAAGTGACTGCGTTTATCTGAAACAAAGTCTTGCTTGTAAGAAGACACAGACCCTGGCATTTAACTCCGTTTCTGAAGGGAAACACATGGCACAGTTCTCATCCATGAAACACACACTGCTTTAGAGCAAACAGCACGCTCTTTCAATCTAGAGTCTCTAATACAGAGGGAAACGTGAGTGTGCTCAGAACAAAAGAACTGTCTTTCCTACACACACGGACAATATCTACTTCAACTCTGTATATGAAACTCATACAAACCACAGGTCCTCTAACATCCAATGCTTTTCAGTTAAGAGCGAGAAACGTGTGAGCTTTGTGAACAATGTAGCTTCATTTGAGCTGAAAAGTGCCTGCGTTTACCTGAAACGAACTCTTGCTTGTAAGAAGACAGAGAGCCTGGCATTTCACTCCGTTTCTGATGGGAAACACACAGCACAGTTCTCATCCATGAAACACACTCTGCTTTAGAGCAAGAAGCACGCTCTTGCTTTCTAGAGTCTCTAATACAGAGGAAAACGTGAGTTTGCTCAGAACAAAAGAACTGTGTTTCCTACAAACGGGCCATATCTAGTTCAACTCTGTTTCTGAAACTGAAACAATCACAGGTCCTCTAACATCCAATGCTTTTCAGTTAAGAGCGAGAAACGTGTGAGCTTCGTGAACAATGTAGCTTATTTTCAGCTGAAAAGTGACTGAGTTTATCTGAAAGGAAGTCTTCCTTGTAGGAAGACACAGAGCCTGGCATTTAACTCCGTTTCTGAAGAGAAACACACGGCACAGTTCTCATCCATGAAACACACACTGCTTTAGAGCAAGAAGCACGCTCTTGCGTTCTAGAGTCTCTCATACAGAAGGAAACGTGAGTGTGCTCAGAACAAAAGAACTGTGTTTCCTACACACAGGGACCATATCTAGTTCAACTCTGTATCTGAAACTGATTCAAACCACAGGTCCTGTAACATCCAATGCTTTTCAGTTAAGAGCGAGAAACAGGTGAGCTTCGTGAACAATGTAGCTTAGTTTGAACTGAAAAGTGACTGCATTTACCTGAAACCAGGTCTTGCTTGTAGGAAGACACAGAGCCTGACATTTAATACCATTTCTGAAGGGAAACACATGGCACAGTTCTCATCCATGAAACACACTCTGCTTTAGAGCGAGAATCATGCTCTTACTTTCTAGAGTCTCTAATACAGAGGGAAACGTGAGTGTGCTCAGAACAAAAGAAATGTGTTTCCTACACACACGGGCCATATCTAGTTCAACACATTTCTGAAACTGATACAAACAACAGGTCCTCTAACAACCAATTCTTTTCAGTTAAGAGCAAGAATCGTGTGAGCTTCATGAACAATGTAGCTTAGTTTCAGCTGAAAAGTGACAGCGTTCACCTGAAATGAAGTCTTGCTTGTAGGAAGACACAGACCCTGGCATTTAACTCCTTTTATGAAGGGAAACACATGGCACAGTTCTCATCCATGAAACACACTCTGCTTTAGAGCAAGAAGCACACTCTTGGTTTCTAGAGTCTCTAATACAGAGGGAAACGTGAGTGTGCTCAGAACAAAAGAACTGTGTTTCCTACACAAACGGGCCATATCTAGTTCAACTCTGTTTCTGAAACTGATACAAACCACAGGTCCTCTATCATCCAATGCTTTTCAGTTAAGAGCGAGTATCGTGTGAGCTTTCTGAACAATGTAGCATCCTTTGAGCTGAATAGTGAGTGCATTTACCTGAAAAGAACTGTTGCTTGTAGGAAGACAGAGAGCCTGGCAATTAACTCCGTTTCTGAAGGGAAACACAAGGCACAGTTCTCATCCATGAAACACACTCTGCTTTAGAGCAAGAAGCACGCTCTTGCTTTCTAGACTCTCTAATACAGAGGGAAAAGTGAGTGTGCTCAGAACAAAAGAACTATGTTTCCTACACACACAGACCATATCTAGTTCAACTGTGTTTCTGAAACTGATACAAACCACAGGTCCTCTAACATCCAATGCTTTTCAGTTAAGACTGAGAAACGTGTGAGCTTCGTGAACAATGTAGCTTCGTGTGAGCTGAAAAGTGACTGCGTTTATCTGAAACAAAGTCTTGCTTGTAAGAAGACACAGACCCTGGCATTTAACTCCGTTTCTGAAGGGAAACACACGGCACAGTTCTCATCCATGAAACACACACTGCTTTAGAGCAAACAGCACGCTCTTTCAATCTAGAGTCTCTAATACAGAGGGAAACGTGAGTGTGCTCAGAACAAAAGAACTGTCTTTCCTACACACACGGACCATATCTACTTCAACTCTGTATATGAAACTCATACAAACCACAGGTCCTCTAACATCCAATGCTTTTCAGTTAAGAGCGAGAAACGTGTGAGCTTTGTGAACAATGTAGCTTCATTTGAGCTGAAAAGTGCCTGCGTTTACCTGAAACGAACTCTTGCTTGTAAGAAGACAGAGAGCCTGGCATTTCACTCCGTTTCTGATGGGAAACACACAGCACAGTTCTCATCCATGAAACACACTCTGCTTTAGAGCAAGAAGCACGCTCTTGCTTTCTAGAGTCTCTAATACAGAGGAAAACGTGAGTTTGCTCAGAACAAAAGAATTGTGTTTCCTACAAACGGGCCATATCTAGTTCAACTCTGTTTCTGAAACTGAAACAATCACAGGTCCTCTAACATCCAATGCTTTTCAGTTAAGAGCGAGAAACGTGTGAGCTTCGTGAACAATGTAGCTTATTTTCAGCTGAAAAGTGACTGAGTTTATCTGAAAGGATGTCTTCCTTGTAGGAAGACACAGAGCCTGGCATTTAACTCCGTTTCTGAAGAGAAACACACGGCACAGTTCTCATCCATGAAACACACACTGCTTTAGAGCAAGAAGCACGCTCTTGCGTTCTAGAGTCTCTCATACAGAAGGAAACGTGAGTGTGCTCAGAACAAAAGAACTGTGTTTCCTACACACAGGGACCATATCTAGTTCAACTCTGTATCTGAAACTGATTCAAACCACAGGTCCTGTAACATCCAATGCTTTTCAGTTAAGAGCGAGAAACAAGTGAGCTTCGTGAACAATGTAGCTTAGTTTGAACTGAAAAGTGACTGCATTTACCTGAAACCAGGTCTTGCTTGTAGGAAGACACAGAGCCTGACATTTAATACCATTTCTGAAGGGGAACACATGGCACAGTTCTCATCCATGAAACACACTCTGCTTTAGAGCGAGAATCATGCTCTTACTTTCTAGAGTCTCTAATACAGAGGGAAACGTGAGTGTGCTCAGAACAAAAGAAATGTGTTTCCTACACACACGGGCCATATCTAGTTCAACACATTTCTGAAACTGATACAAACAACAGGTCCTCTAACAACCAATTCTTTTCAGTTAAGAGCAAGAATCGTGTGAGCTTCATGAACAATGTAGCTTAGTTTCAGCTGAAAAGTGACTGCGTTCACCTGAAATGAAGTCTTGCTTGTAGGAAGACACAGACCCTGGCATTTAACTCCTTTTATGAAGGGAAACACATGGCACAGTTCTCATCCATGAAACACACTCTGCTTTAGAGCAAGAAGCACACTCTTGGTTTCTAGAGTCTCTAATACAGAGGGAAACGTGAGTGTGCTCAGAACAAAAGAACTGTGTTTCCTACACACAAGGACCATATCTAGTTCAACTCTGTATCTGAAACTTATACAAACCACAGGTCCTCTAACATCCAATGCTTTTCAGTTAAGAGCGAGTATCGTGTGAGCTTTGTGAACAATGTAGCATCCTTTGAGCTGAATAGTGAGTGCATTTACCTGAAAAGAACTGTTGCTTGTAGGAAGACAGAGAGCCTGGCAATTAACTACGTTTCTGAAGGGAAACACAAGGCACAGTTCTCATCCATGAAACACACTCTGCTTTAGAGCAAGAAGCACGCTCTTGCTTTCTAGAGTCTCTAATACAGAGGGAAACGTGAGTGTGCTCAGAACAAAAGAACTATGTTTCCTACACACACAGAACATATCTAGTTCAACTCTGTTTCTGAAACTGAAACAATCACAGGTCCTCTAACATCCAATGCTTTTCAGTTAAGAGCGAGAAACGTGTGAGCTTCGTGAACAATGTAGCTTCGTTTGAGCTCAAAAGTGACTGCGTTTACCTGAAATAAAGTCTTGCTTTTAGGAAGACATAGACCCTGACATTTAACTGCGTTTCTGAAGGGAAACACATGGACAGTTCTCACCCGTGAAACATAATCGGCTTTAGAGCAAGAAGCACGCTCTTGTTTCTAGAGTCTCTAATACAGAGGGAAACGTGAGTGTGCTCAGAACAAAAGAACTGTGTTTCCTACACAAACGGGCCATATCTAGTTCAACTCTGTTTCTGAAACTGATACAAACCACAGGTCCTCTAACATCCAATGCTTTTCAGTTAAGAGCGAGTATCGTGTGAGCTTTCTGAACAATGTAGCATCCTTTGAGCTGAATAGTGAGTGCATTTACCTGAAAAGGACTGTTGCTTGTAGGAAGACAGAGAGCCTGGCAATTAACTCCATTTCTGAAGGGAAACACAAGGCACAGTTCTCATCCATGAAACACACTCTGCTTTAGAGCAAGAAGCACGCTCTTGCTTTCTAGACTCTCTAATACAGAGGGAAAAGTGAGTGTGCTCAGAACAAAAGAACTATGTTTCCTACACACACAGACCATATCTAGTTCAACTGTGTTTCTGAAACTGATACAAACCACAGGTCCTCTAACATCCAATGCTTTTCAGTTAAGACTGAGAAACGTGTGAGCTTCGTGAACAATGTTGCTTCGTGTGAGCTGAAAAGTGACTGCGTTTATCTGAAACAAAGTCTTGCTTGTATGAAGACACAGACCCTGGCATTTAACTCCGTTTCTGAAGGGAAACACACGGCACAGTTCTCATCCATGAAACACACACTGCTTTAGAGCAAACAGCACGCTCTTTCAATCTAGAGTCTCTAATACAGAGGGAAACGTGAGTGTGCTCAGAACAAAAGAACTGTCTTTCCTACACACACGGACAATATCTACTTCAACTCTGTATATGAAACTCATACAAACCACAGGTCCTCTAACATCCAATGCTTTTCAGTTAAGAGCGAGAAACGTGTGAGCTTTGTGAACAATGTAGTTTCATTTGAGCTGAAAAGTGCCTGCGTTTACCTGAAACGAACTCTTGCTTGTAAGAAGACAGAGAGCCTGGCATTTCACTCCGTTTCTGATGGGAAACACACAGCACAGTTCTCATCCATGAAACACACTCTGCTTTAGAGCAAGAAGCACGCTCTTGCTTTCTAGAGTCTCTAATACAGAGGGAAACGTGAGTGTGCTCAGAACAAAAGAACTGTGTTTCCTACAAACGGGCCATATCTAGTTCAACTCTGTTTCTGAAACTGAAACAATCACAGGTCCTCTAACATCCAATGCTTTTCAGTTAAGAGCGAGAAACGTGTGAGCTTCGTGAACAATGTAGTTTCGTTTGAGCTCAAAAGTGACTGCGTTTACCTGAAATAAAGTCTTGCTTGTAGGAAGACATAGACCCTGACATTTAACTGCGTTTCTGAAGGGAAACACATGGCACAGTTCTCACCCATGAAACATAATCTGCTTTAGAGCAAGAAGCACGCTCTTGTTTCTAGAGTCTCTAATACAGAGGGAAACGTGAGTGTGCTCAGAACAAAAGAACTGTGTTTCCTACACACACGGGCCATATCTAGTTCAACTCTGTTTCTGAAACTGATACAAACCACAGGCCCTCTAACATCCAATGCTTTTCAGTTAAGAGCGAGAATCGTGTGAGCTTCATGAACAATGTAGCTTATTTTCAGCTGAAAAGTGACTGAGTTTATCTGAAAGGAAGTCTTCCTTGTAGGAAGACACAGAGCCTGGCATTTAACTCCGTTTCTGAAGAGAAACACACGGCACAGTTCTCATCCATGAAACACACACTGCTTTAGAGCAAGAAGCACGCTCTTGCTTTCTAGAGTCTCTCATACAGAGGGAAACGTGAGTGTGCTCAGAACAAAAGAACTGTGTTTCCTACACACAGGGACCATATCTAGTTCAACTCTGTATCTGAAACTGATTCAAACCACAGGTCCTGTAACATCCAATGCTTTTCAGTTAAGAGCGAGAAACAAGTGAGCTTCGTGAACAATGTAGCTTAGTTTGAACTGAAAAGTGACTGCATTTACCTGAAACCAGGTCTTGCTTGTAGGAAGACACAGAGCCTGACATTTAATACCATTTCTGAAGGGAAACACATGGCACAGTTCTCATCCATGAAACACACTCTGCTTTAGAGCGAGAATCATGCTCTTACTTTCTACAGTCTCTAATACAGAGGGAAACGTGAGTGTGCTCAGAACAAAAGAAATGTGTTTCCTACACACACGGGCCATATCTAGTTCAACACATTTCTGAAACTGATACAAACAACAGGTCCTCTAACAACCAATTCTTTTCAGTTAAGAGCAAGAATCGTGTGAGCTTCATGAACAATGTAGCTTAGTTTCAGCTGAAAAGTGACTGCGTTCACCTGAAATGAAGTCTTGCTTGTAGGAAGACACAGACCCTGGCATTTAACTCCTTTTCTGAAGGGAAACATATGGCACAGTTCTCATCCATGAAACACACTCTGCTTTAGAGCAAGAAGCACACTCTTGGTTTCTAGAGTCTCTAATACAGAGGGAAACGTGAGTGTGCTCAGAACAAAAGAACTGTGTTTCCTACACACAAGGACCATATCTAGTTCAACTCTGTATCTGAAACTTATACAAACCACAGGTCCTCTAACATCCAATGCTTTTCATTTAAGAGCGAGTATCGTGTGAGCTTTGTGAACAATGTATCATCGTTTGAGCTGAATAGTGAGTGCATTTACCTGAAAAGAACTGTTGCTTGTAGGAAGACAGAGAGCCTGGCAATTAACTACGTTTCTGAAGGGAAACACAAGGCACAGTTCTCATCCATGAAACACACTCTGCTTTAGAGCAAGAAGCACGCTCTTGCTTTCTAGAGTCTCTAATACAGAGGGAAACGTGAGTGTGCTCAGAACAAAAGAACTATGTTTCCTACACACACAGAACATATCTAGTTCAACTCTGTTTCTGAAACTGAAACAATCACAGGTCCTCTAACATCCAATGCTTTTCAGTTAAGAGCGGGAAACGTGTGAGATTCGTGAACAATGTAGCTTCGTTTGAGCTCAAAAGTGACTGCGTTTACCTGAAATAAAGTCTTGCTTTTAGGAAGACATAGACCCTGACATTTAACTGCGTTTCTGAAGGGAAACACATGGACAGTTCTCACCCATGAAACATAATCTGCTTTAGAGCAAGAAGCACGCTCTTGTTTCTAGAGTCTCTAATACAGAGGGAAACGTGAGTGTGCTCAGAACAAAAGAACTCTGTTTCCTACACACACGGGCCATATCTAGTTCAACTCTGTTTCTGAAACTGATACAAACCACAGGCCCTCTAACATCCAATGATTTTCAGTTAAGAGCGAGAAACGTGTGAGCTTCGTGAACAATGTAGCTTCGTTTGAGCTCAAAAGTGACTGCGTTTACCTGAAATAAAGTCTTGCTTGTAGGAAGACATAGACACTGACATTTAACTGCGTTTCTGAAGGGAAACACATGGCACAGTTCTCACCCATGAAACATAATCTGCTTTAGAGCAAGAAGCACGCTCTTGTTTCGAGAGTCTCTAATACAGAGGGAAACGTGAGTGTGCTCAGAACAAAAGAACTGTGTTTCCTACACAAACGGGCCATATCTAGTTCAACTCTGTTTCTGAAACTGATACAAACCACAGGTCCTCTAACATCCAATGCTTTTCAGTTAAGAGCGAGTATCGTGTGAGCTTTCTGAACAATGTAGCATCCTTTGAGCTGAATAGTGAGTGCATTTACCTGAAAAGAACTGTTGCTTGTAGGAAGACAGAGAGCCTGGCAATTAACTCCGTTTCTGAAGGGAAACACAAGGCACAGTTCTCATCCATGAAACACACTCTGCTTTAGAGCAAGAAGCACGCTCTTGCTTTCTAGACTCTCTAATACAGAGGGAAAAGTGAGTGTGCTCAGAACAAAAGAACTATGTTTCCTACACACACAGACCATATCTAGTTCAACTGTGTTTCTGAAACTGATACAAAACACAGGTCCTCTAACATCCAATGCTTTTCAGTTAAGACTGAGAAACGTGTGAGCTTCGTGAACAATGTAGCTTCCTGTGAGCTGAAAAGTGACTGCGTTTATCTGAAACAAAGTCTTGCTTGTAAGAAGACACAGACCCTGGCATTTAACTCCGTTTCTGAAGGGAAACACACGGCACAGTTCTCATCCATGAAACACACACTGCTTCAGAGCAAACAGCACGCTCTTTCAATCTAGAGTCTCTAATACAGAGGGAAACGTGAGTGTGCTCAGAACAAAAGAACTGTCTTTCCTACACACACGGACAATATCTACTTCAACTCTGTATATGAAACTCATACAAACCACAGGTCCTCTAACATCCAATGCTTTTCAGTTAAGAGCGAGAAACGTGTGAGCTTTGTGAACAATGTAGCTTCATTTGAGCTGAAAAGTGCCTGCGTTTACCTGAAACGAACTCTTGCTTGTAAGAAGACAGAGAGCCTGGCATTTCACTCCGTTTCTGATGGGAAACACACAGCACAGTTCTCATCCATGAAACACACTCTGCTTTAGAGCAAGAAGCACGCTCTTGCTTTCTAGAGTCTCTAATACAGAGGAAAACGTGAGTTTGCTCAGAACAAAAGAACTGTGTTTCCTACAAACGGGCCATATCTAGTTCAACTCTGTTTCTGAAACTGAAACAATCACAGGCCCTCTAACATCCAATGCTTTTCAGTTAAGAGCGAGAATCGTGTGAGCTTCATGAACAATGTAGCTTATTTTCAGCTGAAAAGTGACTGAGTTTATCTGAAAGGAAGTCTTCCATGTAGGAAGACACAGACCCTGACATTTAACTCCGTTTCTGAAGGGAAACACACAGCAGAGTTCTCATCCATGAAACACACACTGCTTTAGAGCAAACAGCACGCTCTTTATTTCTATATTCTCTAATACAGAGGGAAACGTGAGTGTGCTCAGAACAAAAGAACTGTGTTTCCTACACACAGGGACCATATCTAGTTCAACTCTGTATCTGAAACTGATTCAAACCACAGGTCCTGTAACATCCAATGCTTTTCAGTTAAGAGCGAGAAACAAGTGAGCTTCGTGAACAATGTAGCTTAGTTTGAACTGAAAAGTGACTGCATTTACCTGAAACCAGGTCTTGCTTGTAGGAAGACACAGAGCCTGACATTTAATACCATTTCTGAAGGGAAACACATGGCACAGTTCTCATCCATGAAACACACTCTGCTTTAGAGCGAGAATCATGCTCTTACTTTCTACAGTCTCTAATACAGAGGGAAACGTGAGTGTGCTCAGAACAAAAGAAATGTGTTTCCTACACACACGGGCCATATCTAGTTCAACACATTTCTGAAACTGATACAAACAACAGGTCCTCTAACAACCAATTCTTTTCAGTTAAGAGCAAGAATCGTGTGAGCTTCATGAACAATGTAGCTTAGTTTCAGCTGAAAAGTGACTGCGTTCACCTGAAATGAAGTCTTGCTTGAAGGAAGACACAGACCCTGGCATTTAACTCCTTTTCTGAAGGGAAACACATGGCACAGTTCTCATCCATGAAACACACTCTGCTTTAGAGCAAGAAGCACACTCTTGGTTTCTAGAGTCTCTAATACAGAGGGAAACGTGAGTGTGCTCAGAACAAAAGAACTGTGTTTCCTACACACAAGGACCATATCTAGTTCAACTCTGTATCTGAAACTTATACAAACCACAGGTCCTCTAACATCCAATGCTTTTCATTTAAGAGCGAGTATCGTGTGAGCTTTGTGAACAATGTAGCATCGTTTGAGCTGAATAGTGAGTGCATTTACCTGAAAAGAACTGTTGCTTGTAGGAAGACAGAGAACCTGGCAATTAACTACGTTTCTGAAGGGAAACACAAGGCACAGTTCTCATCCATGAAACACACTCTGCTTTAGAGCAAGAAGCACGCTCTTGCTTTCTAGAGTCTCTAATACAGAGGGAAACGTGAGTGTGCTCAGAACAAAAGAATTGTGTTTCCTACACACGGGCCATATCTAGTTCAACTCTGTTTCTGAAACTGAAACAAACCACAGGTCCTCTAACATCCAATGCTTTTCAGTTAAGAGCGAGAAACGTGTGAGCTTCGTGAACAATGTAGCTTCGTTTGAGCTCAAAAGTGACTGCGTTTACCTGAAATAAAGTCTTGCTTGTAGGAAGACATAGACGCTGACATTTAACTGCATTTCTGAAGGGAAACACATGGCACAGTTCTCATCCATGAAACATAATCTGCTTTAGAGCAAGAATCACGCTCTTGCTTTCTCCAGTCTCTAATACAGAGGGAAACGTGAGTGTGCTCAGAACAAAAGAACTGTGTTTCCTACACACACGGGCCATATCTAGTTCAACTCTGTTTCTGAAACTGATACAAACCACAGGTCCTCTAACATCCAATGCTTTTCAGTTAAGAGCGAGAAACGTGTGAGCTGCGTGAACAATGTAGCTTCGTTTGAGCTGAAAAGTGACTGCCTTTACCTGAAAAGACTTCTTGCTTGTAGGAAGACACAGAGCCTGGCATTTAACTCCATTTCTGAAGGAAAAAAATACAGCACAGTTCTCAACCGTGAAACACACTCTGCTTTAGAGCAAGAAGCACGCTCTTGCTTTCTAGAGTCTCTAATACAGAGGGAAACGTGAGTGTGCTCAGAACAAAAGAATTGTGTTTCCTACACACGGGCCATATCTAGTTCAACTCTGTTTCTGAAACTGAAACAAACCACAGGTCCTCTAACATCCAATGCTTTTCAGTTAAGAGCGAGAAACGTGTGAGCTTCGTGAACAATGTAGCTTCGTTTGAGCTCAAAAGTGACTGCGTTTACCTGAAAGGAAGTCTTGCTTGTAGGAAAACACAAACCCTGGCATTTAACTCCGTTTCTGAAGGGAACACACAGTACACTTCTCATCCATGAAACACACTCTGCTTTAGAGCAAGAAGCATGCTCTTGCTTTCTAGACTCTCTAATACAGAGGGAAACATGAGTGTGCTCAGAACAAAAACACTCTGTTTCCTAAACACACGGACCATATCTAGTTCAACTCTCTTTCTGAAACTGATACAAACCACAGGTCCTCTAACATCAAAAGCTTTTCAGTTAAGAGCGAGAATCGTGTGAGCTTCATGAACAATGTAGCTTAGTTTGAGCTGAAAAGTGACTGCGTTTATCTGAAACGAAGTCTTGCTTGTAGGAAGACACAGAGCCTGGCATTTAAGTCCATTTCTGAAGAGAAAAACACGGCCCAGTTCTCATTCATGAAACACACTCTGCTTTAGAGCGAGAATCATGCTCTTGCTTTCTAGAGTCTCTAATACAGAGGGAAACGTGAGTGTGCTCAGAACAATTGAACTATGTTTCCTACACTCAGGGAACATATCTAATGAAACTCTGTTTCTAAAACTGATACAAACCACAAGTCCTCTAACATCCAATGCTTTTCAGTTAAGAGCAAGAAACGTGTGAGCTTCGTGAACAATGTAGCTTCATTTGAGCTGAAAAGTGACTGCCTTTACCTGAAATAAAGTCTTGCTTGTAGGAAGACATAGACACTGACATTTAACTGCGTTTCTGAAGGAAACACATGGCACAGTTCTCATCCATGAAACATAATCTGCTTTAGAGCAAGAAGGGTGCTCTTGCTTTCTAGAGTCTCTAATACAGAGGGAAACTTGTGTGTGCTCAGAACAAAAGAACTGTGTTTCCTACACACACGGGCCATATCTAGTTCAACTCTGTTTCTGAAACTGATACAAACAACAGGTCCTCTAACATCCAATCCTTTTCAGTTAAGAGCGAGAATCCTGTGAGCTTCATGAACAATGTAGCTTAGTTTGAGCTGAAAAGTGACTGTGTTTATCTGAAACGAAGTCTTGCTTGTAGGAAGACACAGAGCCTGGCATTTAAGTCCGTTTCTGAAGAGAAACACACGGCCCAGTTCTCATCCATGAAACACACTCTGCTTTAGAGCAAGAAGCATGCTCTTGCTTTCTAGACTGTCTAATACAGAGGGAAACGTGAGTGTGCTCAGTAGAAAGAACTGTGTTTCCTACACACACGGTCCATATATAGTTCAACTCTGTTTCTGAAACTGAAACAAACCACAGGTCCTCTAACATCCAATGCTTTTCAGTTAAGAGCAAGAAACCTGTGAGCTTCGTGAACAATGTAGCTTCGTTTGAGATGAAAAGTTACTGCGTTTATCAGACACGAAGTCTTGCTTGTAGGAAGACAAGGATCCTGGCATTTAATTCCGTTTCTGAAGGGAAACACACGGCACAGTTCTCATCCATGAAACACACACTGCTTTAGAGCAAACAGCACGCTCTTTCATTCTAGAGTCTCTAATACAGAGGGAAACGTGAGTGTGCTCAGAACAAAAGAACTGTCTTCCCTACACACACGGACAATATCTAGTTCAACTCTGTTTCTGAAACTGATTCAAACCACAGGTCCTCTAACATCCAATGCTTTTCAGTTAAGAGCGAGAAACGTGTGAGCTTCGTGAACTATGTAGCTTCGTTTGAGCTGAAAAGTGACTGCGTTTACCTGAAACAAGTCTTGCTTGTAGGAAGACACAAACCCTGGCATTTAACTCCGTTTCTGAAGGCAAACACACAGTCCACTTCTCATCCATCAAACATACTCTACTTTAGAGCAAGAAGCATGCTCTTGCTTTCTACACTCTCTAATACAGAGGGAAATGTGAGTGAGCTCAGAACAAAAGAACTGTGTTTCCTACACGCACGGACCATATCTAGTTCAACTCTGTTTCTGAAGCTGATACAAACCACAGGTCCTCTAACATCCAATTCTTTTCACTTAAGAGCGAGAAACGTGTGAGCTTCATGAACAATGTAGCTTCGTTTGAGATGAAAAGTGACTGCGTTTATCTGAAACGAAGTCTTGCTTGTAGGAAGAGACAGAGCTGGGCATTTAACTCCGTTTCTGAAAGGAAACACACAGAAAATTTCTCATCCATGAAACACACTCTGCTTTAGAGCAATAAGCACGCTCTTGCTTTCCAGACTCTCTAAAACAGAGGGAAACGTGTGTGTGCTCAGAACAAAAGAACAGTGTTTCCGACACATGGACCATATCTAGTTCAACTCTGTTTCTGAAACTGATACAAACCACAGGTCCTCTAACATCCAATGCTTTTCATTTAAGAGAGAGACACCTGTGAGCTTTGTGAACAAAGTAGCTTCGTTTGAGCTGAAAAGTGACTGAGTTTACCTGAAACGACGTCGTGCTTGTAGGAAGACACAGAGCCTGGCATTTAACTCCATTTCTGAAGGGAAACACACAGGACAGTTCTCATCCATGAAACACACTCTGCTTAGGGCAAGAAGAACACTATTGCTTTCTAGAGTCTCTAATACAGAGGGAAATGTGAGTGAGCTCAGAACAAAAGAACTGTGTTTCCTACACGCACGGACCATATCTAGTTCAACTCTGTTTCTGAAGCTGATACAAACCACAGGTCCTCTAACATCCAATTCTTTTCACTTAAGAGCGAGAAACGTGTGAGCTTCATGAACAATGTAGCTTCGTTTGAGATGAAAAGTGACTGCGTTTATCTGAAACGAAGTCTTGCTTGTAGGAAGAGACAGAGCTGGGCATTTAACTCCGTTTCTGAAAGGAAACACACAGCAAATTTCTCATCCATGAAACACACTCTGCTTTAGAGCAATAAGCACGCTCTTGCTTTCCAGAATCTCTAAAACAGAGGGAAACGTGTGTGTGCTCAGAACAAAAGAACAGTGTTTCCGACACATGGACCATATCTAGTTCAACTCTGTTTCTGAAACTGATACAAACCACAGGTCCTCTAACATCCAATGCTTTTCATTTAAGAGAGAGACACCTGTGAGCTTTGTGAACAAAGTAGCTTCGTTTGAGCTGAAAAGTGACTGAGTTTACCTGAAACGACGTCGTGCTTGTAGGAAGACACAGAGCCTGGCATTTAACTCCATTTCTGAAGGGAAACACACAGGACAGTTCTCATCCATGAAACACACTCTGCTTAGGGCAAGAAGAACACTATTGCTTTCTAGAGTCTCTAATACAGAGGGAAACGTGAGTGTGCTCAGAACAATTGAACTATGTTTCCTACACTCAGGGACCATATCTAATGAAATTCTGTTTCTAAAACTGATACAAACCACAAGTCCTCTAACATCCAATGCTTTTCAGTTAAGAGCAAGAAACGTGTGAGCTTCGTGAACAATGTAGCTTCATTTGAGCTGAAAAGTGACTGCGTTTACCTGAAATAAAGTCTTGCTTGTAGGAAGACATAGACCCTGACATTTAACTGCGTTTCTGAAGGAAACACATGGCACAGTTCTCATCCATGAAACATAATCTGCTTTAGAGCAAGAAGGGCGCTCTTGCTTCCTAGAGTCTCTAATACAGAGGGAAACTTGTGTGTGCTCAGAACAAAAGAACTGTGTTTCCTACACACACGGGCCATATCTAGTTCAACTCTGTTTCTGAAACTGATACAAACCACAGGTACTCTAACATCCAATGCTTTTCAGTTAAGAGAGAGAATCGTGTGAGTTTCATGAACAATGTAGCTTAGTTTCAGCTTAAAAGTGACTGAGTTTATCTGAAACGAAGTCTTGCTTGTAGGAAGACACAGAGCCTGGCATTTAACTCCGTTTCTGAAGAGAAACACACGGCCCAGTTCTCATCTATGAAACACACTCTGCTTTAGAGCAAGAAGCACGCTCTTGCTTTCTAGACTCTCTAATACAGAGGGAAACGTGAGTGTGCTCAGAACAAAAGAACTGTGTTTCCTACACACGGGCCATATCTAGTTCAACTCTGTTTCTGAAACTGAAACAATCACAGGTCCTCTAACATCCAATGCTTTTCAGTTAAGAGCGAGAAACGTGTGAGCTTCGTGAACAATGTAGCTTTGTTTGAGCTCAAAAGTGACTGGGTTTACCTGAAATAAAGTCTTGCTTGTAGGAAGACATAGACCCTGACATTTAACTGCGTTTCTGAAGGGAAACACATGGCACAGTTCTCACCCATGAAACATAATCTGCTTTAGAGCAAGAAACACGCTCTTGTTTCGAGAGTCTCTAATACAGAGGGAAACGTGAGTGTGCTCAGAACAAAAGAACTGTGTTTCCTACACAAACGGGCCATATCTAGTTCAACTCTGTTTCTGAAACTGATACAAACCACAGGTCCTCTATCATCCAATGCTTTTCAGTTAAGAGCGAGTATCGTGTGAGCTTTCTGAACAATGTAGCATCCTTTGAGCTGAATAGTGAGTGCATTTACCTGAAAAGAACTGTTGCTTGTAGGAAGACAGAGAGCCTGGCAATTAACTCCGTTTCTGAAGGGAAACACAAGGCACAGTTCTCATCCATGAAACACACTCTGCTTTAGAGCAAGAAGCACGCTCTTGCTTTCTAGACTCTCTAATACAGAGGGAAAAGTGAGTGTGCTCAGAACAAAAGAACTATGTTTCCTACACACACAGACCATATCTAGTTCAACTGTGTTTCTGAAACTGATACAAACCACAGGTCCTCTAACATCCAATGCTTTTCAGTTAAGACTGAGAAACGTGTGAGCTTCGTGAACAATGTAGCTCGTGTGAGCTGAAAAGTGACTGCGTTTATCTGAAACAAAGTCTTGCTTGTAAGAAGACACAGACCCTGGCATTTAACTCCGTTTCTGAAGGGAAACACACGGCACAGTTCTCATCCATGAAACACACACTGCTTTAGAGCAAACAGCACGCTTTTTCAATCTAGAGTCTCTAATACAGAGGGAAACGTGAGTGTGCTCAGAACAAAAGAACTGTCTTTCCTACACACACGGACAATATCTACTTCAACTCTGTATATGAAACTCATACAAACCACAGGTCCTCTAACATCCAATGCTTTTCAGTTAAGAGCGAGAAACGTGTGAGCTTTGTGAACAATGTAGCTTCATTTGAGCTGAAAAGTGCCTGCGTTTACCTGAAACGAACTCTTGCTTGTAAGAAGACAGAGAGCCTGGCATTTCACTCCGTTTCTGATGGGAAACACACAGCACAGTTCTCATCCATGAAACACACTCTGCTTTAGAGCAAGAAGCACGCTCTTGCTTTCTAGAGTCTCTAATACAGAGGAAAACGTGAGTTTGCTCAGAACAAAAGAACTGTGTTTCCTACAAACGGGCCATATCTAGTTCAACTCTGTTTCTGAAACTGAAACAATCACAGGTCCTCTAACATCCAATGCTTTTCAGTTAAGAGCGAGAAACGTGTGAGCTTCGTGAACAATGTAGCTTATTTTCAGCTGAAAAGTGACTGAGTTTATCTGAAAGGAAGTCTTCCTTGTAGGAAGACACAGAGCCTGGCATTTAACTCCGTTTCTGAAGAGAAACACACGGCACAGTTCTCATCCATGAAACACACACTGCTTTAGAGCAAGAAGCACGCTCTTGCGTTCTAGAGTCTCTCATACAGAAGGAAACGTGACTGTGCTCAGAACAAAAGAACTGTGTTTCCTACACACAGGGACCATATCTAGTTCAACTCTGTATCTGAAACTGATTCAAACCACAGGTCCTGTAACATCCAATGCTTTTCAGTTAAGAGCGAGAAACAAGTGAGCTTCGTGAACAATGTAGCTTAGTTTGAACTGAAAAGTGACTGCATTTACCTGAAACCAGGTCTTGCTTGTAGGAAGACACAGAGCCTGACATTTAATACCATTTCTGAAGGGAAACACATGGCACAGTTCTCATCCATGAAACACACTCTGCTTTAGAGCGAGAATCATGCTCTTACTTTCTACAGTCTCTAATACAGAGGGAAACGTGAGTGTGCTCAGAACAAAAGAAATGTGTTTCCTACACACACGGGCCATATCTAGTTCAACACATTTCTGAAACTGATACAAACAACAGGTCCTCTAACAACCAATTCTTTTCAGTTAAGAGCAAGAATCGTGTGAGCTTCATGAACAATGTAGCTTAGTTTCAGCTGAAAAGTGACTGCGTTCACCTGAAATGAAGTCTTGCTTGTAGGAAGACACAGACCCTGGCATTTAACTCCTTTTCTGAAGGGAAACACATGGCACAGTTCTCATCCATGAAACACACTCTGCTTTAGAGCAAGAAGCACACTCTTGGTTTCTAGAGTCTCTAATACAGAGGGAAACGTGAGTGTGCTCAGAACAAAAGAACTGTGTTTCCTACACACAAGGACCATATCTAGTTCAACTCTGTATCTGAAACTTATACAAACCACAGGTCCTCTAACATCCAATGCTTTTCAGTTAAGAGCGAGTATAGTGTGAGCTTTGTGAACAATGTAGCATCGTTTGAGCTGAATAGTGAGTGCATTTACCTGAAAAGAACTGTTGCTTGTAGGAAGACAGAGAGCCTGGCAATTAACTACGTTTCTGAAGGGAAACACAAGGCACAGTTCTCATCCATGAAACACACTCTGCTTTAGAGCAAGAAGCACGCTCTTGCTTTCTAGAGTCTCTAATACAGAGGGAAACGTGAGTGTGCTCAGAACAAAAGAACTATGTTTCCTACACACACAGAACATATCTAGTTCAACTCTGTTTCTGAAACTGAAACAATCACAGGTCCTCTAACATCCAATGCTTTTCAGTTAAGAGCGAGAAACGTGTGAGCTTCGTGAACAATGTAGCTTCGTTTGAGCTCAAAAGTGACTGCGTTTACCTGAAATAAAGTCTTGCTTTTAGGAAGACATAGACCCTGACATTTAACTGCGTTTCTGAAGGGAAACACATGGACAGTTCTCACCCATGAAACATAATCTGCTTTAGAGCAAGAAGCACGCTCTTGTTTCTAGAGTCTCTAATACAGAGGGAAACATGAGTGTGCTCAGAACAAAAGAACTCTGTTTCCTACACACACGGGCCATATCTAGTTCAACTCTGTTTCTGAAACTGATACAAACCACAGGCCCTCTAACATCCAATGATTTTCAGTTAAGAGCGAGAAACGTGTGAGCTTCGTGAACAATGTAGCTTCGTTTGAGCTCAAAAGTGACTGCGTTTACCTGAAATAAAGTCTTGCTTGTAGGAAGACATAGACACTGACATTTAACTGCGTTTCTGAAGGGAAACACATGGCACAGTTCTCACCCATGAAACATAATCTGCTTTAGAGCAAGAAGCACGCTCTTGTTTCGAGAGTCTCTAATACAGAGGGAAACGTGAGTGTGCTCAGAACAAAAGAACTGTGTTTCCTACACAAACGGGCCATATCTAGTTCAACTCTGTTTCTGAAACTGATACAAACCACAGGTCCTCTAACATCCAATGCTTTTCAGTTAAGAGCGAGTATCGTGTGAGCTTTCTGAACAATGTAGCATCCTTTGAGCTGAATAGTGAGTGCATTTACCTGAAAAGAACTGTTGCTTGTAGGAAGACAGAGAGCCTGGCAATTAACTCCGTTTCTGAAGGGAAACACAAGGCACAGTTCTCATCCATGAAACACACTCTGCTTTAGAGCAAGAAGCACGCTCTTGCTTTCTAGACTCTCTAATACAGAGGGAAAAGTGAGTGTGCTCAGAACAAAAGAACTATGTTTCCTACACACACAGACCATATCTAGTTCAACTGTGTTTCTGAAACTGATACAAAACACAGGTCCTCTAACATCCAATGCTTTTCAGTTAAGACTGAGAAACGTGTGAGCTTCGTGAACAATGTAGCTTAGTGTGAGCTGAAAAGTGACTGCGTTTATCTGAAACAAAGTCTTGCTTGTAAGAAGACACAGACCCTGGCATTTAACTCCGTTTCTGAAGGGAAACACACGGCACAGTTCTCATCCATGAAACACACACTGCTTCAGAGCAAACAGCACGCTCTTTCAATCTAGAGTCTCTAATACAGAGGGAAACGTGAGTGTGCTCAGAACAAAAGAACTGTCTTTCCTACACACACGGACAATATCTACTTCAACTCTGTATATGAAACTCATACAAACCACAGGTCCTCTAACATCCAATGCTTTTCAGTTAAGAGCGAGAAACGTGTGAGCTTTGTGAACAATGTAGCTTCATTTGAGCTGAAAAGTGCCTGCGTTTACCTGAAAGGAACTCTTGCTTGTAAGAAGACAGAGAGCCTGGCATTTCACTCCGTTTCTGATGGGAAACACACAGCACAGTTCTCATCCATGAAACACACTCTGCTTTAGAGCAAGAAGCACGCTCTTGCTTTCTAGAGTCTCTAATACAGAGGAAAACGTGAGTTTGCTCAGAACAAAAGAACTGTGTTTCCTACAAACGGGCCATATCTAGTTCAACTCTGTTTCTGAAACTGAAACAATCACAGGCCCTCTAACATCCAATGCTTTTCAGTTAAGAGCGAGAATCGTGTGAGCTTCATGAACAATGTAGCTTATTTTCAGCTGAAAAGTGACTGAGTTTATCTGAAAGGAAGTCTTCCATGTAGGAAGACACAGAGCCTGGCATTTAACTCCGTTTCTGAAGAGAAACACACGGCACAGTTCTCATCCATGAAACACACACTGCTTTAGAGCAAGAAGCACGCTCTTGCTTTCTAGAGTCTCTCATACAGAGGGAAACGTGAGTGTGCTCAGAACAAAAGAACTGTGTTTCCTACACACAGGGACCATATCTAGTTCAACTCTGTATCTGAAACTGATTCAAACCACAGGTCCTGTAACATCCAATGCTTTTCAGTTAAGAGCGAGAAACAAGTGAGCTTCGTGAACAATGTAGCTTAGTTTGAACTGAAAAGTGACTGCATTTACCTGAAACCAGGTCTTGCTTGTAGGAAGACACAGAGCCTGACATTTAATACCATTTCTGAAGGGAAACACATGGCACAGTTCTCATCCATGAAACACACTCTGCTTTAGAGCGAGAATCATGCTCTTACTTTCTACAGTCTCTAATACAGAGGGAAACGTGAGTGTGCTCAGAACAAAAGAAATGTGTTTCCTACACACACGGGCCATATCTAGTTCAACACATATCTGAAACTGATACAAACAACAGGTCCTCTAACAACCAATTCTTTTCAGTTAAGAGCAAGAATCGTGTGAGCTTCATGAACAATGTAGCTTAGTTTCAGCTGAAAAGTGACTGCGTTCACCTGAAATGAAGTCTTGCTTGTAGGAAGACACAGACCCTGGCATTTAACTCCTTTTCTGAAGGGAAACACATGGCACAGTTCTCATCCATGAAACACACTCTGCTTTAGAGCAAGAAGCACACTCTTGGTTTCTAGAGTCTCTAATACAGAGGGAAACGTGAGTGTGCTCAGAAAAAAAGAACTGTGTTTCCTACACACAAGGACCATATCTAGTTCAACTCTGTATCTGAAACTTATACAAACCACAGGTCCTCTAACATCCAATGCTTTTCAGTTAAGA
This sequence comes from Onychomys leucogaster, assembly GCA_949786385.1. Lineage (NCBI taxonomy): Eukaryota > Metazoa > Chordata > Mammalia > Rodentia > Cricetidae > Onychomys > Onychomys leucogaster. The sequence continues at coordinate 43,284,507 of OX460418.1, read as the reverse complement.
GCGAGTATCGTGTGAGCTTTGTGAACAATGTAGCATCGTTTGAGCTGAATAGTGAGTGCATTTACCTGAAAAGAACTGTTGCTTGTAGGAAGACAGAGAACCTGGCAATTAACTACGTTTCTGAAGGGAAACACAAGGCACAGTTCTCATCCATGAAACACACTCTGCTTTAGAGCAAGAAGCACGCTCTTGCTTTCTAGAGTCTCTAATACAGAGGGAAACGTGAGTGTGCTCAGAACAAAAGAATTATGTTTCCTACACACACAGAACATATCTAGTTCAACTCTGTTTCTGAAACTGAAACAATCACAGGTCCTCTAACATCCAATGCTTTTCAGTTAAGAGCGGGAAACGTGTGAGATTCGTGAACAATGTAGCTTCGTTTGAGCTCAAAAGTGACTGCGTTTACCTGAAATAAAGTCTTGCTTTTAGGAAGACATAGACCCTGACATTTAACTGCGTTTCTGAAGGGAAACACATGGACAGTTCTCACCCATGAAACATAATCTGCTTTAGAGCAAGAAGCAAGCTCTTGTTTCTAGAGTCTCTAATACAGAGGGAAACGTGAGTGTGCTCAGAACAAAAGAACTCTGTTTCCTACACACACGGGCCATATCTAGTTCAACTCTGTTTCTGAAACTGATACAAACCACAGGCCCTCTAACATCCAATGATTTTCAGTTAAGAGCGAGAAACGTGTGAGCTTCGTCAACAATGTAGCTTCGTTTGAGCTCAAAAGTGACTGCGTTTACCTGAAATAAAGTCTTGCTTGTAGGAAGACATAGACCCTGACATTTAACTGCGTTTCTGAAGGGAAACACATGGCACAGTTCTCACCCATGAAACATAATCTGCTTTAGAGCAAGAAGCACGCTCTTGTTTCGAGAGTCTCTAATACAGAGGGAAACGTGAGTGTGCTCAGAACAAAAGAACTGTGTTTCCTACACAAACGGGCCATATCTAGTTCAACTCTGTTTCTGAAACTGATACAAACCACAGGTCCTCTAACATCCAATGCTTTTCAGTTAAGAGCGTGTATCGTGTGAGCTTTCTGAACAATGTAGCATCCTTTGAGCTGAATAGTGAGTGCATTTACCTGAAAAGAACTGTTGCTTGTAGGAAGACAGAGAGCCTGGCAATTAACTCCGTTTCTGAAGGGAAACACAAGGCACAGTTCTCATCCATGAAACACACTCTGCTTTAGAGCAAGAAGCACGCTCTTGCTTTCTAGACTCTCTAATACAGAGGGAAAAGTGAGTGTGCTCAGAACAAAAGAACTATGTTTCCTACACACACAGACCATATCTAGTTCAACTGTGTTTCTGAAACTGATACAAACCACAGGTCCTCTAACATCCAATGCTTTTCAGTTAAGACTGAGAAACGTGTGAGCTTCGTGAACAATGTAGCTTCGTGTGAGCTGAAAAGTGACTGCGTTTATCTGAAACAAAGTCTTGCTTGTAAGAAGACACAGACCCTGGCATTTAACTCCGTTTCTGAAGGGAAACACACGGCACAGTTCTCATCCATGAAACACACACTGCTTTAGAGCAAACAGCACGCTCTTTCAATCTAGAGTCTCTAATACAGAGGGAAACGTGAGTGTGCTCAGAACAAAAGAACTGTCTTTCCTACACACACGGACAATATCTACTTCAACTCTGTATCTGAAACTGATTCAAACCACAGGTCCTGTAACATCCAATGCTTTTCAGTTAAGAGCGAGAAACAAGTGAGCTTCGTGAACAATGTAGCTTAGTTTGAACTGAAAAGTGACTGCATTTACCTGAAACCAGGTCTTGCTTGTAGGAAGACACAGAGCCTGACATTTAATACCATTTCTGAAGGGAAACACATGGCACAGTTCTCATCCATGAAACACACTCTGCTTTAGAGCGAGAATCATGCTCTTACTTTCTACAGTCTCTAATACAGAGGGAAACGTGAGTGTGCTCAGAACAAAAGAAATGTGTTTCCTACACACACGGGCCATATCTAGTTCAACACATTTCTGAAACTGATACAAACAACAGGTCCTCTAACAACCAATTCTTTTCAGTTAAGAGCAAGAATCGTGTGAGCTTCATGAACAATGTAGCTTAGTTTCAGCTGAAAAGTGACTGCGTTCACCTGAAATGAAGTCTTGCTTGTAGGAAGACACAGACCCTGGCATTTAACTCCTTTTCTGAAGGGAAACACATGGCACAGTTCTCATCCATGAAACACACTCTGCTTTAGAGCAAGAAGCACACTCTTGGTTTCTAGAGTCTCTAATACAGAGGGAAACGTGAGTGTGCTCAGAACAAAAGAACTGTGTTTCCTACACACAAGGACCATATCTAGTTCAACTCTGTATCTGAAACTTATACAAACCACAGGTCCTCTAACATCCAATGCTTTTCATTTAAGAGCGAGTATCGTGTGAGCTTTGTGAACAATGTAGCATCGTTTGAGCTGAATAGTGAGTGCATTTACCTGAAAAGAACTGTTGCTTGTAGGAAGACAGAGAACCTGGCAATTAACTACGTTTCTGAAGGGAAACACAAGGCACAGTTCTCATCCATGAAACACACTCTGCTTTAGAGCAAGAAGCACGCTCTTGCTTTCTAGAGTCTCTAATACAGAGGGAAACGTGAGTGTGCTCAGAACAAAAGAACTATGTTTCCTACACACACAGAACATATCTAGTTCAACTCTGTTTCTGAAACTGAAACAATCACAGGTCCTCTAACATCCAATGCTTTTCAGTTAAGAGCGGGAAACGTGTGAGATTCGTGAACAATGTAGCTTCGTTTGAGCTCAAAAGTGACTGCGTTTACCTGAAATAAAGTCTTGCTTTTAGGAAGACATAGACCCTGACATTTAACTGCGTTTCTGAAGGGAAACACATGGACAGTTCTCACCCATGAAACATAATCTGCTTTAGAGCAAGAAGCAAGCTCTTGTTTCTAGAGTCTCTAATACAGAGGGAAACGTGAGTGTGCTCAGAACAAAAGAACTCTGTTTCCTACACACACGGGCCATATCTAGTTCAACTCTGTTTCTGAAACTGATACAAACCACAGGCCCTCTAACATCCAATGATTTTCAGTTAAGAGCGAGAAACGTGTGAGCTTCGTCAACAATGTAGCTTCGTTTGAGCTCAAAAGTGACTGCGTTTACCTGAAATAAAGTCTTGCTTGTAGGAAGACATAGACCCTGACATTTAACTGCGTTTCTGAAGGGAAACACATGGCACAGTTCTCACCCATGAAACATAATCTGCTTTAGAGCAAGAACCACGCTCTTGTTTCGAGAGTCTCTAATACAGAGGGAAACGTGAGTGTGCTCAGAACAAAAGAACTGTGTTTCCTACACAAACGGGCCATATCTAGTTCAACTCTGTTTCTGAAACTGATACAAACCACAGGTCCTCTAACATCCAATGCTTTTCAGTTAAGAGCGAGTATCGTGTGAGCTTTCTGAACAATGTAGCATCCTTTGAGCTGAATAGTGAGTGCATTTACCTGAAAAGAACTGTTGCTTGTAGGAAGACAGAGAGCCTGGCAATTAACTCCGTTTCTGAAGGGAAACACAAGGCACAGTTCTCATCCATGAAACACACTCTGCTTTAGAGCAAGAAGCACGCTCTTGCTTTCTAGACTCTCTAATACAGAGGGAAAAGTGAGTGTGCTCAGAACAAAAGAACTATGTTTCCTACACACACAGACCATATCTAGTTCAACTGTGTTTCTGAAACTGATACAAACCACAGGTCCTCTAACATCCAATGCTTTTCAGTTAAGACTGAGAAACGTGTGAGCTTCGTGAACAATGTAGCTTCGTGTGAGCTGAAAAGTGACTGCGTTTATCTGAAACAAAGTCTTGCTTGTAAGAAGACACAGACCCTGGCATTTAACTCCGTTTCTGAAGGGAAACACACGGCACAGTTCTCATCCATGAAACACACACTGCTTTAGAGCAAACAGCACGCTCTTTCAATCTAGAGTCTCTAATACAGAGGGAAACGTGAGTGTGCTCAGAACAAAAGAACTGTCTTTCCTACACACACGGACAATATCTACTTCAACTCTGTATCTGAAACTGATTCAAACCACAGGTCCTGTAACATCCAATGCTTTTCAGTTAAGAGCGAGAAACAAGTGAGCTTCGTGAACAATGTAGCTTAGTTTGAACTGAAAAGTGACTGCATTTACCTGAAACCAGGTCTTGCTTGTAGGAAGACACAGAGCCTGACATTTAATACCATTTCTGAAGGGAAACACATGGCACAGTTCTCATCCATGAAACACACTCTGCTTTAGAGCGAGAATCATGCTCTTACTTTCTACAGTCTCTAATACAGAGGGAAACGTGAGTGTGCTCAGAACAAAAGAAATGTGTTTCCTACACACACGGGCCATATCTAGTTCAACACATTTCTGAAACTGATACAAACAACAGGTCCTCTAACAACCAATTCTTTTCAGTTAAGAGCAAGAATCGTGTGAGCTTCATGAACAATGTAGCTTAGTTTCAGCTGAAAAGTGACTGCGTTCACCTGAAATGAAGTCTTGCTTGTAGGAAGACACAGACCCTGGCATTTAACTCCTTTTCTGAAGGGAAACACATGGCACAGTTCTCATCCATGAAACACACTCTGCTTTAGAGCAAGAAGCACACTCTTGGTTTCTAGAGTCTCTAATACAGAGGGAAACGTGAGTGTGCTCAGAACAAAAGAACTGTGTTTCCTACACACAAGGACCATATCTAGTTCAACTCTGTATCTGAAACTTATACAAACCACAGGTCCTCTAACATCCAATGCTTTTCATTTAAGAGCGAGTATCGTGTGAGCTTTGTGAACAATGTAGCATCGTTTGAGCTGAATAGTGAGTGCATTTACCTGAAAAGAACTGTTGCTTGTAGGAAGACAGAGAACCTGGCAATTAACTACGTTTCTGAAGGGAAACACAAGGCACAGTTCTCATCCATGAAACACACTCTGCTTTAGAGCAAGAAGCACGCTCTTGCTTTCTAGAGTCTCTAATACAGAGGGAAACGTGAGTGTGCTCAGAACAAAAGAACTATGTTTCCTACACACACAGAACATATCTAGTTCAACTCTGTTTCTGAAACTGAAACAATCACAGGTCCTCTAACATCCAATGCTTTTCAGTTAAGAGCGGGAAACGTGTGAGATTCGTGAACAATGTAGCTTCGTTTGAGCTCAAAAGTGACTGCGTTTACCTGAAATAAAGTCTTGCTTTTAGGAAGACATAGACCCTGACATTTAACTGCGTTTCTGAAGGGAAACACATGGACAGTTCTCACCCATGAAACATAATCTGCTTTAGAGCAAGAAGCAAGCTCTTGTTTCTAGAGTCTCTAATACAGAGGGAAACGTGAGTGTGCTCAGAACAAAAGAACTCTGTTTCCTACACACACGGGCCATATCTAGTTCAACTCTGTTTCTGAAACTGATACAAACCACAGGCCCTCTAACATCCAATGATTTTCAGTTAAGAGCGAGAAACGTGTGAGCTTCGTCAACAATGTAGCTTCGTTTGAGCTCAAAAGTGACTGCGTTTACCTGAAATAAAGTCTTGCTTGTAGGAAGACATAGACCCTGACATTTAACTGCGTTTCTGAAGGGAAACACATGGCACAGTTCTCACCCATGAAACATAATCTGCTTTAGAGCAAGAAGCACGCTCTTGTTTCGAGAGTCTCTAATACAGAGGGAAACGTGAGTGTGCTCAGAACAAAAGAACTGTGTTTCCTACACAAACGGGCCATATCTAGTTCAACTCTGTTTCTGAAACTGATACAAACCACAGGTCCTCTAACATCCAATGCTTTTCAGTTAAGAGCGAGTATCGTGTGAGCTTTCTGAACAATGTAGCATCCTTTGAGCTGAATAGTGAGTGCATTTACCTGAAAAGAACTGTTGCTTGTAGGAAGACAGAGAGCCTGGCAATTAACTCCGTTTCTGAAGGGAAACACAAGGCACAGTTCTCATCCATGAAACACACTCTGCTTTAGAGCAAGAAGCACGCTCTTGCTTTCTAGACTCTCTAATACAGAGGGAAAAGTGAGTGTGCTCAGAACAAAAGAACTATGTTTCCTACACACACAGACCATATCTAGTTCAACTGTGTTTCTGAAACTGATACAAACCACAGGTCCTCTAACATCCAATGCTTTTCAGTTAAGACTGAGAAACGTGTGAGCTTCGTGAACAATGTAGCTTCGTGTGAGCTGAAAAGTGACTGCGTTTATCTGAAACAAAGTCTTGCTTGTAAGAAGACACAGACCCTGGCATTTAACTCCGTTTCTGAAGGGAAACACACGGCACAGTTCTCATCCATGAAACACACACTGCTTTAGAGCAAACAGCACGCTCTTTCAATCTAGAGTCTCTAATACAGAGGGAAACGTGAGTGTGCTCAGAACAAAAGAACTGTCTTTCCTACACACACGGACAATATCTACTTCAACTCTGTATATGAAACTCATACAAACCACAGGTCCTCTAACATCCAATGCTTTTCAGTTAAGAGCGAGAAACGTGTGAGCTTTGTGAACAATGTAGCTTCATTTGAGCTGAAAAGTGCCTGCGTTTACCTGAAAGGAACTCTTGCTTGTAAGAAGACAGAGAGCCTGGCATTTCACTCCGTTTCTGATGGGAAACACACAGCACAGTTCTCATCCATGAAACACACTCTGCTTTAGAGCAAGAAGCACGCTCTTGCTTTCTAGAGTCTCTAATACAGAGGAAAACGTGAGTTTGCTCAGAACAAAAGAACTGTGTTTCCTACAAACGGGCCATATCTAGTTCAACTCTGTTTCTGAAACTGAAACAATCACAGGTCCTCTAACATCCAATGCTTTTCAGTTAAGAGCGAGAAACGTGTGAGCTTCGTGAACAATGTAGTTTCGTTTGAGCTCAAAAGTGACTGCGTTTACCTGAAATAACGTCTTGCTTGTAGGAAGACATAGACCCTGACATTTAACTGCGTTTCTGAAGGGAAACACATGGCACAGTTCTCACCCATGAAACATAATCTGCTTTAGAGCAAGAAGCACGCTCTTGTTTCTAGAGTCTCTAATACAGAGGGAAACGTGAGTGTGCTCAGAACAAAAGAACTGTGTTTCCTACACACACGGGCCATATCTAGTTCAACTCTGTTTCTGAAACTGATACAAACCACAGGCCCTCTAACATCCAATGCTTTTCAGTTAAGAGCGAGAATCGTGTGAGCTTCATGAACAATGTAGCTTATTTTCAGCTGAAAAGTGACTGAGTTTATCTGAAAGGAAGTCTTCCTTGTAGGAAGACACAGAGCCTGGCATTTAACTCCGTTTCTGAAGAGAAACACACGGCACAGTTCTCATCCATGAAACACACACTGCTTTAGAGCAAGAAGCACGCTCTTGCTTTCTAGAGTCTCTCATACAGAGGGAAACGTGAGTGTGCTCAGAACAAAAGAACTGTGTTTCCTACACACAGGGACCATATCTAGTTCAACTCTGTATCTGAAACTGATTCAAACCACAGGTCCTGTAACATCCAATGCTTTTCAGTTAAGAGCGAGAAACAAGTGAGCTTCGTGAACAATGTAGCTTAGTTTGAACTGAAAAGTGACTGCATTTACCTGAAACCAGGTCTTGCTTGTAGGAAGACACAGAGCCTGACATTTAATACCATTTCTGAAGGGAAACACATGGCACAGTTCTCATCCATGAAACACACTCTGCTTTAGAGCGAGAATCATGCTCTTACTTTCTACAGTCTCTAATACAGAGGGAAACGTGAGTGTGCTCAGAACAAAAGAAATGTGTTTCCTACACACACGGGCCATATCTAGTTCAACACATTTCTGAAACTGATACAAACAACAGGTCCTCTAACATCCAATGCTTTTCAGTTAAGAGCGAGTATCGTGTGAGCTTTGTGAACAATGTAGCATCCTTTGAGCTGAATAGTGAGTGCATTTACCTGAAAAGAACTGTTGCTTGTAGGAAGACAGAGAGCCTGGCAATTAACTCCGTTTCTGAAGGGAAACACAAGGTACAGTTCTCATCCATGAAACACACTCTGCTTTAGAGCAAGAAGCACGCTCTTGTTTCTAGAGTCTCTAATACAGAGGGAAACGTGAGTGTGCTCAGAACAAAAGAACTATGTTTCCTACACACACAGAACATATCTAGTTCAACTCTGTTTCTGAAACTGAAACAATCACAGGTCCTCTAACATCCAATGCTTTTCAGTTAAGAGCGGGAAACGTGTGAGATTCGTGAACAATGTAGCTTCGTTTGAGCTCAAAAGTGACTGCGTTTACCTGAAATAAAGTCTTGCTTTTAGGAAGACATAGACCCTGACATTTAACTGCGTTTCTGAAGGGAAACACATGGACAGTTCTCACCCATGAAACATAATCTGCTTTAGAGCAAGAAGCAAGCTCTTGTTTCTAGAGTCTCTAATACAGAGGGAAACGTGAGTGTGCTCAGAACAAAAGAACTCTGTTTCCTACACACACGGGCCATATCTAGTTCAACTCTGTTTCTGAAACTGATACAAACCACAGGCCCTCTAACATCCAATGATTTTCAGTTAAGAGCGAGAAACGTGTGAGCTTCGTCAACAATGTAGCTTCGTTTGAGCTCAAAAGTGACTGCGTTTACCTGAAATAAAGTCTTGCTTGTAGGAAGACATAGACCCTGACATTTAACTGCGTTTCTGAAGGGAAACACATGGCACAGTTCTCACCCATGAAACATAATCTGCTTTAGAGCAAGAAGCACGCTCTTGTTTCGAGAGTCTCTAATACAGAGGGAAACGTGAGTGTGCTCAGAACAAAAGAACTGTGTTTCCTACACAAACGGGCCATATCTAGTTCAACTCTGTTTCTGAAACTGATACAAACCACAGGTCCTCTAACATCCAATGCTTTTCAGTTAAGAGCGAGTATCGTGTGAGCTTTCTGAACAATGTAGCATCCTTTGAGCTGAATAGTGAGTGCATTTACCTGAAAAGAACTGTTGCTTGTAGGAAGACAGAGAGCCTGGCAATTAACTCCGTTTCTGAAGGGAAACACAAGGCACAGTTCTCATCCATGAAACACACTCTGCTTTAGAGCAAGAAGCACGCTCTTGCTTTCTAGACTCTCTAATACAGAGGGAAAAGTGAGTGTGCTCAGAACAAAAGAACTATGTTTCCTACACACACAGACCATATCTAGTTCAACTGTGTTTCTGAAACTGATACAAACCACAGGTCCTCTAACATCCAATGCTTTTCAGTTAAGACTGAGAAACGTGTGAGCTTCGTGAACAATGTAGCTTCGTGTGAGCTGAAAAGTGACTGCGTTTATCTGAAACAAAGTCTTGCTTGTAAGAAGACACAGACCCTGGCATTTAACTCCGTTTCTGAAGGGAAACACACGGCACAGTTCTCATCCATGAAACACACACTGCTTTAGAGCAAACAGCACGCTCTTTCAATCTAGAGTCTCTAATACAGAGGGAAACGTGAGTGTGCTCAGAACAAAAGAACTGTCTTTCCTACACACACGGACAATATCTACTTCAACTCTGTATATGAAACTCATACAAACCACAGGTCCTCTAACATCCAATGCTTTTCAGTTAAGAGCGAGAAACGTGTGAGCTTTGTGAACAATGTAGCTTCATTTGAGCTGAAAAGTGCCTGCGTTTACCTGAAAGGAACTCTTGCTTGTAAGAAGACAGAGAGCCTGGCATTTCACTCCGTTTCTGATGGGAAACACACAGCACAGTTCTCATCCATGAAACACACTCTGCTTTAGAGCAAGAAGCACGCTCTTGCTTTCTAGAGTCTCTAATACAGAGGAAAACGTGAGTTTGCTCAGAACAAAAGAACTGTGTTTCCTACAAACGGGCCATATCTAGTTCAACTCTGTTTCTGAAACTGAAACAATCACAGGTCCTCTAACATCCAATGCTTTTCAGTTAAGAGCGAGAAACGTGTGAGCTTCGTGAACAATGTAGTTTCGTTTGAGCTCAAAAGTGACTGCGTTTACCTGAAATAACGTCTTGCTTGTAGGAAGACATAGACCCTGACATTTAACTGCGTTTCTGAAGGGAAACACATGGCACAGTTCTCACCCATGAAACATAATCTGCTTTAGAGCAAGAAGCACGCTCTTGTTTCTAGAGTCTCTAATACAGAGGGAAACGTGAGTGTGCTCAGAACAAAAGAACTGTGTTTCCTACACACACGGGCCATATCTAGTTCAACTCTGTTTCTGAAACTGATACAAACCACAGGCCCTCTAACATCCAATGCTTTTCAGTTAAGAGCGAGAATCGTGTGAGCTTCATGAACAATGTAGCTTATTTTCAGCTGAAAAGTGACTGAGTTTATCTGAAAGGAAGTCTTCCTTGTAGGAAGACACAGAGCCTGGCATTTAACTCCGTTTCTGAAGAGAAACACACGGCACAGTTCTCATCCATGAAACACACACTGCTTTAGAGCAAGAAGCACGCTCTTGCTTTCTAGAGTCTCTCATACAGAGGGAAACGTGAGTGTGCTCAGAACAAAAGAACTGTGTTTCCTACACACAGGGACCATATCTAGTTCAACTCTGTATCTGAAACTGATTCAAACCACAGGTCCTGTAACATCCAATGCTTTTCAGTTAAGAGCGAGAAACAAGTGAGCTTCGTGAACAATGTAGCTTAGTTTGAACTGAAAAGTGACTGCATTTACCTGAAACCAGGTCTTGCTTGTAGGAAGACACAGAGCCTGACATTTAATACCATTTCTGAAGGGAAACACATGGCACAGTTCTCATCCATGAAACACACTCTGCTTTAGAGCGAGAATCATGCTCTTACTTTCTACAGTCTCTAATACAGAGGGAAACGTGAGTGTGCTCAGAACAAAAGAAATGTGTTTCCTACACACACGGGCCATATCTAGTTCAACACATTTCTGAAACTGATACAAACAACAGGTCCTCTAACATCCAATGCTTTTCAGTTAAGAGCGAGTATCGTGTGAGCTTTGTGAACAATGTAGCATCCTTTGAGCTGAATAGTGAGTGCATTTACCTGAAAAGAACTGTTGCTTGTAGGAAGACAGAGAGCCTGGCAATTAACTCCGTTTCTGAAGGGAAACACAAGGTACAGTTCTCATCCATGAAACACACTCTGCTTTAGAGCAAGAAGCACGCTCTTGTTTCTAGAGTCTCTAATACAGAGGGAAACGTGAGTGTGCTCAGAACAAAAGAACTGTGTTTCCTACACACACGGGCCATATCTAGTTCAACTCTGTTTCTGAAACTGATACAAACCACAGGCCCTCTAACATCCAATGCTTTTCAGTTAAGAGCGAGAATCGTGTGAGCTTCATGAACAATGTAGCTTATTTTCAGCTGAAAAGTGACTGAGTTTATCTGAAAGGAAGTCTTCCTTGTAGGAAGACACAGAGCCTGGCATTTAACTCCGTTTCTGAAGAGAAACACACGGCACAGTTCTCATCCATGAAACACACACTGCTTTAGAGCAAGAAGCACGCTCTTGCTTTCTAGAGTCTCTAATACAGAGGGAAACGTGAGTGTGCTCAGAACAAAAGAACTGTCTTCCCTACACACACGGACAATATCTAGTTCAACTCTGTATCTGAAACTCATACAAACCACAGGTCCTCTAACATCCAATGCTTTTCAGTTAAGAGTGAGAAACGTGTGAGCTTTGTGAACAATGTAGCTTCATTTGAGCTGAAAAGTGCCTGCGTTTACCTGAAATGAACTCTTGCTTGTAAGAAGACAGAGAGCCTGGCATTTCACTCCGTTTCTGATGGGAAACACACAGCACAGTTCTCATCCATGAAACACACTCTGCTTTAGAGCAAGAAGCACGCTCTTGCTTTCTAGAGTCTCTAATACAGGGGGAAACGTGAGTGTGCTCAGAACAAAAGAACTATGTTTCCTACACACGGGCCATATCTAGTTCAACTCTGTTTCTGAAACTGAAACAATCACAGGTCCTCTAACATCCAATGCTTTTCAGTTAAGAGCGAGAAACGTGTGAGCTTCGTCAACAATGTAGCTTCGTTTGAGCTCAAAAGTGACTGCGTTTACCTGAAATAAAGTCTTGCTTGTAGGAAGACATAGACCCTGACATTTAACTGCGTTTCTGAAGGGAAACACATGGCACAGTTCTCACCCATGAAACATAATCTGCTTTAGAGCAAGAAGCACGCTCTTGTTTCGAGAGTCTCTAATACAGAGGGAACCGTGAGTGTGCTCAGAACAAAAGAACTGTGTTTCCTACACAAACGGGCCATATCTAGTTCAACTCTGTTTCTGAAACTGATACAAACCACAGGTCCTCTAACATCCAATGCTTTTCAGTTAAGAGCGAGTATCGTGTGAGCTTTCTGAACAATGTAGCATCCTTTTACTGAATAGTGAGTGCATTTACCTGAAAAGAACTGTTGCTTGTAGGAAGACAGAGAGCCTGGCAATTAACACCGTTTCTGAAGGGAAACACAAGGCACAGTTCTCATCCATGAAACACACTCTGCTTTAGAGCAAGAAGCACGCTCTTGCTTTCTAGACTCTCTAATACAGAGGGAAAAGTGAGTGTGCTCAGAACAAAAGAACTATGTTTCCTACACACACAGACCATATCTAGTTCAACTGTGTTTCTGAAACTGATACAAACCACAGGTCCTCTAACATCCAATGCTTTTCAGTTAAGAGCGAGAATCGTGTGAGCTTCATGAACAATGTAGCTTATTTTCAGCTGAAAAGTGACTGAGTTTATCTGAAAGGAAGTCTTCCTTGTAGGAAGACACAGAGCCTGGCATTTAACTCCTTTTCTGAAGAGAAACACACGGCACAGTTCTCATCCATGAAACACACACTGCTTTAGAGCAAGAAGCACGCTCTTGCTTTCTAGAGTCTCTCATACAGAGGGAAACGTGAGTGTGCTCAGAACAAAAGAACTGTGTTTCCTACACACAGGGACCATATCTAGTTCAACTCTGTATCTGAAACTGATTCAAACCACAGGTCCTGTAACATCCAATGCTTTTCAGTTAAGAGCGAGAAACAAGTGAGCTTCGTGAACAATGTAGCTTAGTTTGAACTGAAAAGTGACTGCATTTACCTGAAACCAGGTCTTGCTTGTAGGAAGACACAGAGCCTGACATTTAATACCATTTCTGAAGGGAAACACATGGCACAGTTCTCATCCATGAAACACACTCTGCTTTAGAGCGAGAATCATGCTCTTACTTTCTACAGTCTCTAATACAGAGGGAAACGTGAGTGTGCTCAGAACAAAAGAAATGTGTTTCCTACACACACGGGCCATATCTAGTTCAACACATTTCTGAAACTGATACAAACAACAGGTCCTCTAACAACCAATTCTTTTCAGTTAAGAGCAAGAATCGTGTGTGCTTCATGAACAATGTAGCTTAGTTTCAGCTGAAAAGTGACTGCGTTCACCTGAAATGAAGTCTTGCTTGTAGGAAGACACAGACCCTGGCATTTAACTCCTTTTCTGAAGGGAAACACATGGCACAGTTCTCATCCATGAAACACACTCTGCTTTAGAGCAAGAAGCACACACTTGGTTTCTAGAGTCTCTAATACAGAGGGAAACGTGAGTGTGCTCAGAACAAAAGAACTGTGTTTCCTACACACAAGGACCATATCTAGTTCAACTCTGTATCTGAAACTTATACAAACCACAGGTCCTCTAACATCCAATGCTTTTCAGTTTAGAGCGAGTATCGTGTGAGCTTTGTGAACAATGTAGCATCGTTTGAGCTGAATAGTGAGTGCATTTACCTGAAAAGAACTGTTGCTTGTAGGAAGACAGAGAGCCTGGCAATTAACTACGTTTCTGAAGGGAAACACAAGGCACAGTTCTCATCCATGAAACACACTCTGCTTTAGAGCAAGAAGCACGCTCTTGCTTTCTAGAGTCTCTAATACAGAGGGAAACGTGAGTGTGCTCAGAACAAAAGAACTATGTTTCTTACACACACAGAACATATCTAGTTCAACTCTGTTTCTGAAACTGAAACAATCACAGGTCCTCTAACATCCAATGCTTTTCAGTTAAGAGCGAGAAACGTGTGAGCTTCGTGAACACTGTAGCTTCGTTTGAGCTCAAACGTGACTGCGTTTACCCGAAATAAAGTCTTGCTTTTAGGAAGACATAGACCCTGACATTTAACTGCGTTTCTGAAGGGAAACACATGGACAGTTCTCACCCATGAAACATAATCTGCTTTAGAGCAAGAAGCACGCTCTTGTTTCTAGAGTCTCTAATACAGAGGGAAATGTGAGTGTGCTCAGAACAAAAGAACTCTGTTTCCTACACACACGGGACATATCTAGTTCAACTCTGTTTCTGAAACTGATACAAACCACAGGCCCTCTAACATCCAATGATTTTCAGTTAAGAGCGAGAAACGTGTGAGCTTGGTGAACAATGTAGCTTCGTTTGAGCTCAAAAGTGACTGCGTTTACCTGAAATAAAGTCTTGCTTGTAGGAAGACATAGACCCTGACATTTAACTGCGTTTCTGAAGGGAAACACATGGACAGTTCTCACCCATGAAACATAATCTGCTTTAGAGCAAGAAGCACGCTCTTGTTTCTAGAGTCTCTAATACAGAGGGAAATGTGAGTGTGCTCAGAACAAAAGAACTCTGTTTCCTACACACACGGGACATATCTAGTTCAACTCTGTTTCTGAAACTGATACAAACCACAGGCCCTCTAACATCCAATGATTTTCAGTTAAGAGCGAGAAACGTGTGAGCTTGGTGAACAATGTAGCTTCGTTTGAGCTCAAAAGTGACTGCGTTTACCTGAAATAAAGTCTTGCTTGTAGGAAGACATAGACCCTGACATTTAACTGCGTTTCTGAAGGGAAACACATGGACAGTTCTCACCCATGAAACATAATCTGCTTTAGAGCAAGAAGCAAGCTCTTGTTTCTAGAGTCTCTAATACAGAGGGAAACGTAAGTGTGCTCAGAACAAAAGAACTCTGTTTCCTACACACACGGGCCATATCTAGTTCAACTCTGTTTCTGAAACTGATACAAACCACAGGCCCTCTAACATCCAATGATTTTCAGTTAAGAGCGAGAAACGTGTGAGCTTCGTCAACAATGTAGCTTCGTTTGAGCTCAAAAGTGACTGCGTTTACCTGAAATAAAGTCTTGCTTGTAGGAAGACATAGACCCTGACATTTAACTGCGTTTCTGAAGGGAAACACATGGCACAGTTCTCACCCATGAAACATAATCTGCTTTAGAGCAAGAAGCACGCTCTTGTTTCGAGAGTCTCTAATACAGAGGGAAACGTGAGTGTGCTCAGAACAAAAGAACTGTGTTTCCTACACAAACGGGCCATATCTAGTTCAACTCTGTTTCTGAAACTGATACAAACCACAGTTCCTCTAACATCCAATGCTTTTCAGTTAAGAGCGAGTATCGTGTGAGCTTTCTGAACAATGTAGCATCCTTTGAGCTGAATAGTGAGTGCATTTACCTGAAAAGAACTGTTGCTTGTAGGAAGACAGAGAGCCTGGCAATTAACTCCGTTTCTGAAGGGAAACACAAGGCACAGTTCTCATCCATGAAACACACTCTGCTTTAGAGCAAGAAGCACGCTCTTGCTTTCTAGACTCTCTAATACAGAGGGAAAAGTGAGTGTGCTCAGAACAAAAGAACTATGTTTCCTACACACACAGACCATATCTAGTTCAACTGTGTTTCTGAAACTGATACAAACCACAGGTCCTCTAACATCCAATGCTTTTCAGTTAAGACTGAGAAACGTGTGAGCTTCGTGAACAATGTAGCTTCGTGTGAGCTGAAAAGTGACTGCGTTTATCTGAAACAAAGTCTTGCTTGTAAGAAGACACAGACCCTGGCATTTAACTCCGTTTCTGAAGGGAAACACACGGCACAGTTCTCATCCATGAAACACACACTGCTTTAGAGCAAACAGCACGCTCTTTCAATCTAGAGTCTCTAATACAGAGGGAAACATGAGTGTGCTCAGAACAAAAGAACTGTCTTTCCTACACACACGGACAATATCATCTTCAACTCTGTATATGAAACTCATACAAACCACAGGTCCTCTAACATCCAATGCTTTTCAGTTAAGAGCGAGAATCGTGTGAGCTTCATGAACAATGTAGCTTATTTTCAGCTGAAAAGTGACTGAGTTTATCTGAAAGGAAGTCTTCCTTGTAGGAAGACACAGAGCCTGGCATTTAACTCCGTTTCTGAAGAGAAACACACGGCACAGTTCTCATCCATGAAACACACACTGCTTTAGAGCAAGAAGCACGCTCTTGCTTTCTAGAGTCTCTCATACAGAGGGAAACGTGAGTGTGCTCAGAACAAAAGAACTGTGTTTCCTACACACAGGGACCATATCTAGTTCAACTCTGTATCTGAAACTGATTCAAACCACAGGTCCTGTAACATCCAATGCTTTTCAGTTAAGAGCGAGAAACAAGTGAGCTTCGTGAACAATGTAGCTTAGTTTGAACTGAAAAGTGACTGCATTTACCTGAAACCAGGTCTTGCTTGTAGGAAGACACAGAGCCTGACATTTAATACCATTTCTGAAGGGAAACACATGGCACAGTTCTCATCCATGAAACACACTCTGCTTTAGAGCGAGAATCATGCTCTTACTTTCTACAGTCTCTAATACAGAGGGAAACGTGAGTGTGCTCAGAACAAAAGAAATGTGTTTCCTACACACACGGGCCATATCTAGTTCAACACATTTCTGAAACTGATACAAACAACAGGTCCTCTAACAACCAATTCTTTTCAGTTAAGAGCAAGAATCGTGTGTGCTTCATGAACAATGTAGCTTAGTTTCAGCTGAAAAGTGACTGCGTTCACCTGAAATGAAGTCTTGCTTGTAGGAAGACACAGACCCTGGCATTTAACTCCTTTTCTGAAGGGAAACACATGGCACAGTTCTCATCCATGAAACACACTCTGCTTTAGAGCAAGAAGCACACACTTGGTTTCTAGAGTCTCTAATACAGAGGGAAACGTGAGTGTGCTCAGAACAAAAGAACTGTGTTTCCTACACACAAGGACCATATCTAGTTCAACTCTGTATCTGAAACTTATACAAACCACAGGTCCTCTAACATCCAATGCTTTTCAGTTTAGAGCGAGTATCGTGTGAGCTTTGTGAACAATGTAGCATCGTTTGAGCTGAATAGTGAGTGCATTTACCTGAAAAGAACTGTTGCTTGTAGGAAGACAGAGAGCCTGGCAATTAACTACGTTTCTGAAGGGAAACACAAGGCACAGTTCTCATCCATGAAACACACTCTGCTTTAGAGCAAGAAGCACGCTCTTGCTTTCTAGAGTCTCTAATACAGAGGGAAACGTGAGTGTGCTCAGAACAAAAGAACTATGTTTCTTACACACACAGAACATATCTAGTTCAACTCTGTTTCTGAAACTGAAACAATCACAGGTCCTCTAACATCCAATGCTTTTCAGTTAAGAGCGAGAAACGTGTGAGCTTCGTGAACACTGTAGCTTCGTTTGAGCTCAAACGTGACTGCGTTTACCCGAAATAAAGTCTTGCTTTTAGGAAGACATAGACCCTGACATTTAACTGCGTTTCTGAAGGGAAACACATGGACAGTTCTCACCCATGAAACATAATCTGCTTTAGAGCAAGAAGCACGCTCTTGTTTCTAGAGTCTCTAATACAGAGGGAAATGTGAGTGTGCTCAGAACAAAAGAACTCTGTTTCCTACACACACGGGACATATCTAGTTCAACTCTGTTTCTGAAACTGATACAAACCACAGGCCCTCTAACATCCAATGATTTTCAGTTAAGAGCGAGAAACGTGTGAGCTTGGTGAACAATGTAGCTTCGTTTGAGCTCAAAAGTGACTGCGTTTACCTGAAATAAAGTCTTGCTTGTAGGAAGACATAGACCCTGACATTTAACTGCGTTTCTGAAGGGAAACACATGGACAGTTCTCACCCATGAAACATAATCTGCTTTAGAGCAAGAAGCACGCTCTTGTTTCTAGAGTCTCTAATACAGAGGGAAATGTGAGTGTGCTCAGAACAAAAGAACTCTGTTTCCTACACACACGGGACATATCTAGTTCAACTCTGTTTCTGAAACTGATACAAACCACAGGCCCTCTAACATCCAATGATTTTCAGTTAAGAGCGAGAAACGTGTGAGCTTGGTGAACAATGTAGCTTCGTTTGAGCTCAAAAGTGACTGCGTTTACCTGAAATAAAGTCTTGCTTGTAGGAAGACATAGACCCTGACATTTAACTGCGTTTCTGAAGGGAAACACATGGACAGTTCTCACCCATGAAACATAATCTGCTTTAGAGCAAGAAGCAAGCTCTTGTTTCTAGAGTCTCTAATACAGAGGGAAACGTAAGTGTGCTCAGAACAAAAGAACTCTGTTTCCTACACACACGGGCCATATCTAGTTCAACTCTGTTTCTGAAACTGATACAAACCACAGGCCCTCTAACATCCAATGATTTTCAGTTAAGAGCGAGAAACGTGTGAGCTTCGTCAACAATGTAGCTTCGTTTGAGCTCAAAAGTGACTGCGTTTACCTGAAATAAAGTCTTGCTTGTAGGAAGACATAGACCCT
Source organism: Onychomys leucogaster (assembly GCA_949786385.1). NCBI lineage: Eukaryota > Metazoa > Chordata > Mammalia > Rodentia > Cricetidae > Onychomys > Onychomys leucogaster. Next base: position 43,265,826 of record OX460418.1, on the reverse strand, counting down.
GACATTTAACTGCGTTTCTGAAGGGAAACACATGGCACAGTTCTCACCCATGAAACATAATCTGCTTTAGAGCAAGAAGCACGCTCTTGTTTCGAGAGTCTCTAATACAGAGGGAAACGTGAGTGTGCTCAGAACAAAAGAACTGTGTTTCCTACACAAACGGGCCATATCTAGTTCAACTCTGTTTCTGAAACTGATACAAACCACAGTTCCTCTAACATCCAATGCTTTTCAGTTAAGAGCGAGTATCGTGTGAGCTTTCTGAACAATGTAGCATCCTTTGAGCTGAATAGTGAGTGCATTTACCTGAAAAGAACTGTTGCTTGTAGGAAGACAGAGAGCCTGGCAATTAACTCCGTTTCTGAAGGGAAACACAAGGCACAGTTCTCATCCATGAAACACACTCTGCTTTAGAGCAAGAAGCACGCTCTTGCTTTCTAGACTCTCTAATACAGAGGGAAAAGTGAGTGTGCTCAGAACAAAAGAACTATGTTTCCTACACACACAGACCATATCTAGTTCAACTGTGTTTCTGAAACTGATACAAACCACAGGTCCTCTAACATCCAATGCTTTTCAGTTAAGACTGAGAAACGTGTGAGCTTCGTGAACAATGTAGCTTCGTGTGAGCTGAAAAGTGACTGCGTTTATCTGAAACAAAGTCTTGCTTGTAAGAAGACACAGACCCTGGCATTTAACTCCGTTTCTGAAGGGAAACACACGGCACAGTTCTCATCCATGAAACACACACTGCTTTAGAGCAAACAGCACGCTCTTTCAATCTAGAGTCTCTAATACAGAGGGAAACGTGAGTGTGCTCAGAACAAAAGAACTGTCTTTCCTACACACACGGACAATATCATCTTCAACTCTGTATATGAAACTCATACAAACCACAGGTCCTCTAACATCCAATGCTTTTCAGTTAAGAGCGAGAATCGTGTGAGCTTCATGAACAATGTAGCTTATTTTCAGCTGAAAAGTGACTGAGTTTATCTGAAAGGAAGTCTTCCTTGTAGGAAGACACAGAGCCTGGCATTTAACTCCGTTTCTGAAGAGAAACACACGGCACAGTTCTCATCCATGAAACACACACTGCTTTAGAGCAAGAAGCACGCTCTTGCTTTCTAGAGTCTCTCATACAGAGGGAAACGTGAGTGTGCTCAGAACAAAAGAACTGTGTTTCCTACACACAGGGACCATATCTAGTTCAACTCTGTATCTGAAACTGATTCAAACCACAGGTCCTGTAACATCCAATGCTTTTCAGTTAAGAGCGAGAAACAAGTGAGCTTCGTGAACAATGTAGCTTAGTTTGAACTGAAAAGTGACTGCATTTACCTGAAACCAGGTCTTGCTTGTAGGAAGACACAGAGCCTGACATTTAATACCATTTCTGAAGGGAAACACATGGCACAGTTCTCATCCATGAAACACACTCTGCTTTAGAGCGAGAATCATGCTCTTACTTTCTACAGTCTCTAATACAGAGGGAAACGTGAGTGTGCTCAGAACAAAAGAAATGTGTTTCCTACACACACGGGCCATATCTAGTTCAACACATTTCTGAAACTGATACAAACAACAGGTCCTCTAACAACCAATTCTTTTCAGTTAAGAGCAAGAATCGTGTGAGCTTCATGAACAATGTAGCTTAGTTTCAGCTGAAAAGTGACTGCGTTCACCTGAAATGAAGTCTTGCTTGTAGGAAGACACAGACCCTGGCATTTAACTCCTTTTCTGAAGGGAAACACATGGCACAGTTCTCATCCATGAAACACACTCTGCTTTAGAGCAAGAAGCACACTCTTGGTTTCTAGAGTCTCTAATACAGAGGGAAACGTGAGTGTGCTCAGAACAAAAGAACTGTGTTTCCTACACACAAGGACCATATCTAGTTCAACTCTGTATCTGAAACTTATACAAACCACAGGTCCTCTAACATCCAATGCTTTTCAGTTAAGAGCGAGTATCGTGTGAGCTTTGTGAACAATGTAGCATCGTTTGAGCTGAATAGTGAGTGCATTTACCTGAAAAGAACTGTTGCTTGTAGGAAGACAGAGAGCCTGGCAATTAACTACGTTTCTGAAGGGAAACACAAGGCACAGTTCTCATCCATGAAACACACTCTGCTTTAGTGCAAGAAGCACGCTCTTGCTTTCTAGAGTCTCTAATACAGAGGGAAACGTGAGTGTGCTCAGAACAAAAGAACTATGTTTCCTACACACACAGAACATATCTAGTTCAACTCTGTTTCTGAAACTGAAACAATCACAGGTCCTCTAACATCCAATGCTTTTCAGTTAAGAGCGAGAAACGTGTGAGCTTCGTGAACAATGTAGCTTCGTTTGAGCTCAAAAGTGACTGCGTTTACCTGAAATAAAGTCTTGCTTTTAGGAAGACATAGACCCTGTCATTTAACTGCGTTTCTGAAGGGAAACACATGGACAGTTCTCACCCATGAAACATAATCTGCTTTAGAGCAAGAAGCACGCTCTTGTTTCTAGAGTCTCTAATACAGAGGGAAACGTGAGTGTGCTCAGAACAAAAGAACTCTGTTTCCTACACACACGGGCCATATCTAGTTCAACTCTGTTTCTGAAACTGATACAAACCACAGGCCCTCTAACATCCAATGCTTTTCAGTTAGGAGCGAGAATTGTGTGAGCTTCATGAACAATGTAGCTTCTTTTCAGCTGAAAAGTGACTGAGTTTATCTGAAAGGAAGTCTTGCTTGTAGGAAGACACAGAGCCTGGCATTTAACTCCGTTTCTGAAGAGAAACACACAGCACAGTTCTCATCCATGAAACACACTCTGCTTTAGAGCAAGAAGCACGCTCTTGCTTTCTAGAGTCTCTAATACAGAGGGAAACGTGAGTGTGCTCAGAACAAAAGAACTGTGTTTCCTACACACGGGCCATATCTAGTTCAACTCTGTTTCTGAAACTGAAACAATCACAGGTCCTCTAACATCCAATGCTTTTCAGTTAAGAGCGAGAAACGTGTGAGCTTCGTGAACAATGTAGCTTCGTTTGAGCTCAAAAGTGACTGCGTTTACCTGAAATAAAGTCTTGCTTGTAGGAAGACATAGACCCTGACATTTAACTGCGTTTCTGAAGGGAAACACATGGCACAGTTCTCACCCATGAAACATAATCTGCTTTACAGCAAGAAGCACGCTCTTGTTTCGAGAGTCTCTAATACAGAGGGAAACGTGAGTGTGCTCAGAACAAAAGAACTGTGTTTCCTACACAAACGGGCCATATCTAGTTCAACTCTGTTTCTGAAACTGATACAAACCACAGGTCTTCTAACATCCAATGCTTTTCAGTTAAGAGCGAGTATCGTGTGAGCTTTCTGAACAATGTAGCATCCTTTGAGCTGAATAGTGAGTGCATTTACCTGAAAAGAACTGTTGCTTGTAGGAAGACAGAGAGCCTGGCAATTAACTCCGTTTCTGAAGGGAAACACAAGGCACAGTTCTCATCCATGAAACACACTCTGCTTTAGAGCAAGAAGCACGCTCTTGTTTCTAGAGTCTCTAATACAGAGGGAAATGTGAGTGTGCTCAGAACAAAAGAACTGTGTTTCCTACACACACGGGCCATATCTAGTTCAACTCTGTTTCTGAAACTGATACAAACCACAGGCCCTCTAACATCCAATGCTTTTCAGTTAAGAGCGAGAATCGTGTGAGCTTCATGAACAATGTAGCTTATTTTCAGCTGAAAAGTGACTGAGTTTATCTGAAAGGAAGTCTTCCTTGTAGGAAGACACAGAGCCTGGCATTTAACTCCGTTTCTGAAGAGAAACACACAGCACAGTTCTCATCCATGAAACACACACTGCTTTAGAGCAAGAAGCACGCTCTTGCTTTCTAGAGTCTCTCATACAGAGGGAAACGTGAGTGTGCTCAGAACAAAAGAACTGTGTTTCCTACACACAGGGACCATATCTAGTTCAACTCTGTATCTGAAACTGATTCAAACCACAGGTCCTGTAACATCCAATGCTTTTCAGTTAAGAGCGAGAAACAAGTGAGCTTCGTGAACAATGTAGCTTAGTTTGAACTGAAAAGTGACTGCATTTACCTGAAACCAGGTCTTGCTTGTAGGAAGACACAGAGCCTGACATTTAATACCATTTCTGAAGGGAAACACATGGCACAGTTCTCATCCATGAAACACACTCTGCTTTAGAGCGAGAATCATGCTCTTACTTTCTACAGTCTCTAATACAGAGGGAAACGTGAGTGTGCTCAGAACAAAAGAAATGTGTTTCCTACACACACGGGCCATATCTAGTTCAACACATTTCTGAAACTGATACAAACAACAGGTCCTCTAACAACCAATTCTTTTCAGTTAAGAGCAAGAATCGTGTGAGCTTCATGAACAATGTAGCTTAGTTTCAGCTGAAAAGTGACTGCGTTCACCTGAAATGAAGTCTTGCTTGTAGGAAGACACAGACCCTGGCATTTAACTCCTTTTCTGAAGGGAAACACATGGCACAGTTCTCATCCATGAAACACACTCTGCTTTAGAGCAAGAAGCACACTCTTGGTTTCTAGAGTCTCTAATACAGAGGGAAACGTGAGTGTACTCAGAACAAAAGAACTGTGTTTCCTACACACAAGGACCATATCTAGTTCAACTCTGTATCTGAAACTTATACAAACCACAGGTCCTCTAACATCCAATGCTTTTCAGTTAAGAGCGAGTATCGTGTGAGCTTTGTGAACAATGTAGCATCCTTTGAGCTGAATAGTGAGTGCATTTACCTGAAAAGAACTGTTGCTTGTAGGAAGACAGAGAGCCTGGCAATTAACTACGTTTCTGAAGGGAAACACAAGGCACAGTTCTCATCCATGATACACACTCTGCTTTAGAGCAAGAAGCACGCTCTTGCTTTCTAGAGTCTCTAATACAGAGGGAAACGTGAGTGTGCTCAGAACAAAAGAACTATATTTCCTACACACACAGAACATATCTAGTTCAACTCTGTTTCTGAAACTGAAACAATCACAGGTCCTCTAACATCCAATGCTTTTCAGTTAAGAGCGAGAAACGTGTGAGCTTCGTGAACAATGTAGCTTCGTTTGAGCTCAAAAGTGACTGCGTTTACCTGAAATAAAGTCTTGCTTTTAGGAAGACATAGACCCTGACATTTAACTGCGTTTCTGAAGGGAAACACATGGACAGTTCTCACCCATGAAACATAATCTGCTTTAGAGCAAGAAGCACGCTCTTGTTTCTAGAGTCTCTAATACAGAGGGAAACGTGAGTGTGCTCAGAACAAAAGAACTCTGTTTCCTACACACACGGGCCATATCTAGTTCAACTCTGTTTCTGAAACTGATACAAACCACAGGCCCTCTAGCATCCAATGCTTTTCAGTTAGGAGCGAGAATAATGTGAGCTTCATGAACAATGTAGCTTCTTTTCAGCTGAAAAGTGACTGAGTTTATCTGAAAGGAAGTCTTGCTTGTAGGAAGACACAGAGCCTGGCATTTAACTCCGTTTCTGAAGAGAAACACACAGCACAGTTCTCATCCATGAAACACACTCTGCTTTAGAGCAAGAAGCACGCTCTTGCTTTCTAGAGTCTCTAATACAGAGGGAAACGTGAGTGTGCTCAGAACAAAAGAACTGTGTTTCCTACACACGGGCCATATCTAGTTCAACTCTGTTTCTGAAACTGAAACAATCACAGGTCCTGTAACATCCAATGCTTTTCAGTTAAGAGCGAGAAACAAGTGAGCTTCGTGAACAATGTAGCTTCGTTTGAGCTCAAAAGTGACTGCGTTTACCTGAAATAAAGTCTTGCTTGTAGGAAGACATAGACCCTGACATTTAACTGCGTTTCTGAAGGGAAACACATGGCACAGTTCTCACCCATGAAACATAATCTGCTTTAGAGCAAGAAGCACGCTCTTGTTTCGAGAGTCTCTAATACAGAGGGAAACGTGAGTGTGCTCAGAACAAAAGAACTGTGTTTCCTACACAAACAGGCCATATCTAGTTCAACTCTGTTTCTGAAACTGATACAAACCACAGGTCTTCTAACATCCAATGCTTTTCAGTTAAGAGCGAGTATCGTGTGAGCTTTCTGAACAATGTAGCATCCTTTGAGCTGAATAGTGAGTGCATTTACCTGAAAAGAACTGTTGCTTGTAGGAAGACAGAGAGCCTGGCAATTAACTCCGTTTCTGAAGGGAAACACAAGGCACAGTTCTCATCCATGAAACACACTCTGCTTTAGAGCAAGAAGCACGCTCTTGTTTCTAGAGTCTCTAATACAGAGGGAAACGTGAGTGTGCTCAGAACAAAAGAACTGTGTTTCCTACACACACGGGCCATATCTAGTTCAACTCTGTTTCTGAAACTGATACAAACCACAGGTCCTCTAACATCCAATGCTTTTCAGTTAAGAGCGAGAATCGTGTGAGCTTCATGAACAATGTAGCTTATTTTCAGCTGAAAAGTGACTGAGTTTATCTGAAAGGAAGTCTTCCTTGTAGGAAGACACAGAGCCTGGCATTTAACTCCGTTTCTGAAGAGAAACACACGGCACAGTTCTCATCCATGAAACACACACTGCTTTAGAGCAAGAAGCACGCTCTTGCTTTCTAGAGTCTCTCATACAGAGGGAAACGTGAGTGTGCTCAGAACAAAAGAACTGTGTTTCCTACACACAGGGACCATATCTAGTTCAACTCTGTATCTGAAACTGATTCAAACCACAGGTCCTGTAACATCCAATGCTTTTCAATTAAGAGCGAGAAACAAGTGAGCTTCGTGAACAATGTAGCTTAGTTTGAACTGAAAAGTGACTGCATTTACCTGAAACCAGGTCTTGCTTGTAGGAAGACACAGAGCCTGACATTTAATACCATTTCTGAAGGGAAACACATGGCACAGTTCTCATCCATGAAACACACTCTGCTTTAGAGCGAGAATCATGCTCTTACTTTCTAGAGTCTCTAATACAGAAGGAAACGTGAGTGTGCTCAGAACAAAAGAAATGTGTTTCCTACACACACGGGCCATATCTAGTTCAACACATTTCTGAAACTGATACAAACAACAGGTCCTCTAACAACCAATTCTTTTCAGTTAAGAGCAAGAATCGTGTGAGCTTCATGAACAATGTAGCTTAGTTTCAGCTGAAAAGTGACTGCGTTCACCTGAAATGAAGTCTTGCTTGTAGGAAGACACAGACCCTGGCATTTAACTCCTTTTCTGAAGGGAAACACAAGGCACAGTTCTCATCCATGAAACACACTCTGCTTTAGAGCAAGAAGCACGCTCTTGCTTTCTAGAGTCTCTAATACAGAGGGAAACGTGAGTGTGCTCAGAACAAAGAACTATGTTTCCTACACACACAGAACATATCTAGTTCAACTCTGTTTCTGAAACTGAAACAATCACAGATCCTCTAACATCCAATGCTTTTCAGTTAAGAGCGAGAAACGTGTGAGCTTCGTGAACAATGTAGCTTCGTTTGAGCTCAAAAGTGACTGCGTTTACCTGAAATAAAGTCTTGCTTTTAGGAAGACATAGACCCTGACATTTAACTGCGTTTCTGAAGGGAAACACATGGCACAGTTCTCACCCATGAAACATAATCTGCTTTAGAGCAAGAAGCACGCTCTTGTTTCGAGAGTCTCTAATACAGAGGGAAACGTGAGTGTGCTCAGAACAAAAGAACTGTGTTTCCTACACAAACGGGCCATATCTAGTTCAACTCTGTTTCTGAAACTGATACAAACCACAGGTCCTCTAACATCCAATGCTTTTCAGTTAAGAGCGAGTATCGTGTGAGCTTTCTGAACAATGTAGCATCCTTTGAGCTGAATAGTGAGTGCATTTACCTGAAAAGAACTGTTGCTTGTAGGAAGACAGAGAGCCTGGCAATTAACTCCGTTTCTGAAGGGAAACACAAGGCACAGTTCTCATCCATGAAACACACTCTGCTTTAGAGCAAGAAGCACGCTCTTGCTTTCTAGAGTCTCTCATACAGAGGGAAACGTGAGTGTGCTCAGAACAAAAGAACTGTGTTTCCTACACACAGGGACCATATCTAGTTCAACTCTGTATCTGAAACTGATTCAAACCACAGGTCCTGTAACATCCAATGCTTTTCAGTTAAGAGCGAGAAACAAGTGAGCTTCGTGAACAATGTAGCTTAGTTTGAACTGAAAAGTGACTGCATTTACCTGAAACCAGGTCTTGCTTGTAGGAAGACACAGAGCCTGACATTTAATACCATTTCTGAAGGGAAACACATGGCACAGTTCTCATCCATGAAACACACTCTGCTTTAGAGCGAGAATCATGCTCTTACTTTCTACAGTCTCTAATACAGAGGGAAACGTGAGTGTGCTCAGAACAAAAGAAATGTGTTTCCTACACACACGGGCCATATCTAGTTCAACACATTTCTGAAACTGATACAAACAACAGGTCCTCTAACAACCAATTCTTTTCAGTTAAGAGCAAGAATCGTGTGAGCTTCATGAACAATGTTGCTTAGTTTCAGCTGAAAAGTGACTGCGTTCACCTGAAATGAAGTCTTGCTTGTAGGAAGACACAGACCCTGGCATTTAACTCCTTTTCTGAAGGGAAACACATGGCACAGTTCTCATCCATGAAACACACTCTGCTTTAGAGCAAGAAGCACACTCTTGGTTTCTAGAGTCTCTAATACAGAGGGAAACGTGAGTGTGCTCAGAACAAAAGAACTGTGTTTCCTACACACAAGGACCATATCTAGTTCAACTCTGTATCTGAAACTTATACAAACCACAGGTCCTCTAACATCCAATGCTTTTCAGTTAAGAGCGAGTATCGTGTGAGCTTTGTGAACAATGTAGCATCGTTTGAGCTGAATAGTGAGTGCATTTACCTGAAAAGAACTGTTGCTTGTAGGAAGACAGAGAGCCTGGCAATTAACTACGTTTCTGAAGGGAAACACAAGGCACAGTTCTCATCCATGAAACACACTCTGCTTTAGAGCAAGAAGCACGCTCTTGCTTTCTAGAGTCTCTAATACAGAGGGAAACGTGAGTGTGCTCAGAAAAAAGAACTATGTTTCCTACACACACAGAACATATCTAGTTCAACTCTGTTTCTGAAACTGAAACAATCACAGGTCCTCTAACATCCAATGCTTTTCAGTTAAGAGCGAGAAACGTGTGAGCTTCGTGAACAATGTAGCTTCGTTTGAGCACAAAAGTGACTGCGTTTACCTGAAATAAAGTCTTGCTTTTAGGAAGACATAGACCCTGACATTTAACTGCGTTTCTGAAGGGAAACACATGGACAGTTCTCACCCATGAAACATAATCTGCTTTAGAGCAAGAAGCACGCTCTTGTTTCTAGAGTCTCTAATACAGAGGGAAACGTGAGTGTGCTCAGAACAAAAGAACTCTGTTTCCTACACACACGGGCCATATCTAGTTCATCTCTGTTTCTGAAACTGATACAAACCACAGGTCCTCTAACATCCAATGATTTTCAGTTAAGAGCGAGAAACGTGTGAGCTTCGTGAACAATGTAGCTTCGTTTGAGCTCAAAAGTGACTGCGTTTACCTGAAATAAAGTCTTGCTTGTAGGAAGACATAGACCCTGACATTTAACTGCGTTTCTGAAGGGAAACACATGGCACAGTTCTCACCCATGAAACATAATCTGCTTTAGAGCAAGAAGCACGCTCTTGTTTCGAGAGTCTCTAATACAGAGGGAAACGTGAGTGTGCTCAGAACAAAAGAACTGTGTTTCCTACACAAACGGGCCATATCTAGTTCAACTCTGTTTCTGAAACTGATACAAACCACAGGTCCTCTAACATCCAATGCTTTTCAGTTAAGAGCGAGTATCGTGTGAGCTTTCTGAACAATGTAGCATCCTTTGAGCTGAATAGTGAGTGCATTTACCTGAAAAGACTGTTGCTTGTAGGAAGACAGAGAGCCTGGCAATTAACTCCGTTTCTGAAGGGAAACACAAGGCACAGTTCTCATCCATGAAACACACTCTGCTTTAGAGCAAGAAGCACGCTCTTGCTTTCTAGACTCTCTAATACAGAGGGAAAAGTGAGTGTGCTCAGAACAAAAGAACTATGTTTCCTACACACAGAGACCATATCTAGTTCAACTGTGTTTCTGAAACTGATACAAACCACAGGTCCTCTAACATCCAATGCTTTTCAGTTAAGACTGAGAAACGTGTGAGCTTTGTGAACAATGTAGCTTCGTGTGAGCTGAAAAGTGACTGCGTTTATCTGAAACAAAGTCTTGCTTGTAAGAAGACACAGACCCTGGCATTTAACACCGTTTCTGAAGGGAAACACACGGCACAGTTCTCATCCATGAAACACACACTGCATTAGAGCAAACAGCTCGCTCTTTCAATCTAGAGTCTCTAATACAGAGGGAAACGTGAGTGTGCTCAGAACAAAAGAACTGTCTTTCCTACACACACGGACAATATCTACTTCAACTCTGTATATGAAACTCATACAAACCACAGGTCCTCTAACATCCAATGCTTTTCAGTTAAGAGCGAGAAACGTGTGAGCTTTGTGAACAATGTAGCTTCATTTGAGCTGAAAAGTGCCTGCGTTTACCTGAAACGAACTCTTGCTTGTAAGAACAGAGAGCCTGGCATTTCACTCCGTTTCTGATGGGAAACACACAGCACAGTTCTCATCCATGAAACACACTCTGCTTTAGAGCAAGAAGCACGCTCTTGCTTTCTAGAGTCTCTAATACAGAGGAAAACGTGAGTTTGCTCAGAACAAAAGAACTGTGTTTCCTACAAACGGGCCATATCTAGTTCAACTCTGTTTCTGAAACTGAAACAATCACAGGTCCTCTAACATCCAATGCTTTTCAGTTAAGAGCGAGAAACGTGTGAGCTTCGCGAACAATGTAGTTTCCTTTGAGCTCAAAAGTGACTGCGTTTACCTGAAATAAAGTCTTGCTTGTAGGAAGACATAGACCCTGACATTTAACTGCGTTTCTGAAGGGAAACACATGGCACAGTTCTCACCCATGAAACATAATCTGCTTTAGAGCAAGAAGCACGCTCTTGTTTCTAGAGTCTCTAATACAGAGGGAAACGTGAGTGTGCTCAGAACAAAAGAACTGTGTTTCCTACACACACGGGCCATATCTAGTTCAACTCTGTTTCTGAAACTGATACAAACCACAGGCCCTCTAACATCCAATGCTTTTCAGTTAAGAGCGAGAATCGTGTGAGCTTCATGAACAATGTAGCTTATTTTCAGCTGAAAAGTGACTGAGTTTATCTGAAAGGAAGTCTTCCTTGTAGGAAGACACAGAGCCTGGCATTTAACTCCGTTTCTGAAGAAAAACACACGGCACAGTTCTCATCCATGAAACACACACTGCTTTAGAGCAAGAAGCACGCTCTTGCTTTCTAGAGTCTCTCATACAGAGGGAAACGTGAGTGTGCTCAGAACAAAAGAACTGTGTTTCCTACACACAGGGACCATATCTAGTTCAACTCTGTATCTGAAACTGATTCAAACCACAGGTCCTGTAACATCCAATGCTTTTCAGTTAAGAGCGAGAAACAAGTGAGCTTCGTGAACAATGTAGCTTAGTTTGAACTAAAAAGTGACTGCATTTACCTGAAACCAGGTCTTGCTTGTAGGAAGACACAGAGCCTGACATTTAATACCATTTCTGAAGTGAAGCACATGGCACAGTTCTCATCCATGAAACACACTCTGCTTTAGAGCGAGAATCATGCTCTTACTTTCTAGAGTCTCTAATACAGAGGGAAACGTGAGTGTGCTCAGAACAAAAGAAATGTGTTTCCTACACACACGGGCCATATCTAGTTCAACACATTTCTGAAACTGATACAAACAACAGGTCCTCTAACAACCAATTCTTTTCAGTTAAGAGCAAGAATCGTGTGAGCTTCATGAACAATGTAGCTTAGTTTCAGCTGAAAAGTGACTGCGTTCACCTGAAATGAAGTCTTGCTTGTAGGAAGACACAGACCCTGGCATTTAACTCCTTTTCTGAAGGGAAACACATGGCACAGTTCTCATCCATGAAACACACTCTGCTTTAGAGCAAGAAGCACACTCTTGGTTTCTAGAGTCTCTAATACAGAGGGAAACGTGAGTGTGCTCAGAACAAAAGAACTGTGTTTCCTACACACAAGGACCATATCTAGTTCAACTCTGTATCTGAAACTTATACAAACCACAGGTCCTCTAACATCCAATGCTTTTCAGTTAAGAGCGAGTATCGTGTGAGCTTTGTGAACAATGTAGCATCGTTTGAGCTGAATAGTGAGTGCATTTACCTGAAAAGAACTGTTGCTTGTAGGAAGACAGAGAGCCTGGCAATTAACTACGTTTCTGAAGGGAAACACAAGGCACAGTTCTCATCCATGAAACACACTCTGCTTTAGAGCAAGAAGCACGCTCTTGCTTTCTAGAGTCTCTAATACAGAGGGAAACGTGAGTGTGCTCAGAACAAAAGAACTATGTTTCCTACACACACAGAACATATCTAGTTCAACTCTGTTTCTGAAACTGAAACAATCACAGGTCCTCTAACATCCAATGCTTTTCAGTTAAGAGCGAGAAACGTGTGAGCTTCGTGAACAATGTAGCTTCGTTTGAGCTCAAAAGTGACTGCGTTTACCTGAAATAAAGTCTTGCTTTTAGGAAGACATAGACCCTGACATTTAACTGCATTTCTGAAGGGAAACACATGGACAGTTCTCACCCATGAAACATAATCTGCTTTAGAGCAAGAAGCACGCTCTTGTTTCTAGAGTCTCTAATACAGAGGGAAACGTGAGTGTGCTCAGAACAAAAGAACTCTGTTTCCTACACACACGGGCCATATCTAGTTCAACTATCTTTCTGAAACTGATACAAACCACAGGCCCTCTAACATCCAATGCTTTTCATTTAAGAGCGAGAATTGTGTGAGCTTCATGAACAATGTAGCTTATTTTCAGCTGAAAAGTGACTGAGTTTATCTGAAAGGAAGTCTTGCTTGTAGGAAGACACAGAGCCTGGCATTTAACTCCATTTCTAAAGAGAAACACACGGCACAGTTCTCATCCATGAAACACACTCTGCTTTAGAGCGAGAATCATGCTCTTACGTTCTAGAGTCTCTAATACAGAGGGAAACGTGAGTGTGCTCAGAACAAAAGAACTGTGTTTCCTACACACACGGGCCATATCTAGTTCAACACATTTCTGAAACTGATACAAACAACAGGTCCTCTAACATCCAATGCTTTTCAGTTAAGATTGAGTATCCTGTGAGCTTTGTGAACAATGTAGCATCGTTGGAGCTGAATAGTGAGTGCATTTACCTGAAAAGAACTGTTGCTTGTAGGAAGACAGAGAGCCTGGCAATTAACTCCGTTTCTGAAGGGAAACACAAGGCACAGTTCTCATCCATGAAACACACTCTTCTTTAGAGCAAGAAGCACGCTCTTGCTTTCTAGAGTCTCTAATACAGAGGGAAACGTGAGTGTGCTCAGAAAAAAAGAACTGTGTTTCCCACACACGCAGACCATATCTAGTTCAACTGTGTTTCTGAAACTGATATAAAGCATAGGTCCTCTAACATCCAATGCTTTTCAGTTAAGAGCGAGAAATGTGTGAGCTTCGTGAACAATGTAGCTTCATTTAAGCTGAAAATTGACTGCGTTTACCTGAAACGAAGTCTTGCTTGTAGGAAGACACAGAGCCTGGCATTTAACTCCGTTTCTGAAGGGAAACACATGGCACAGTTCTCATCCATGAAACACACACTTCTTTAGAGCAAGAAGCACGCTCTTGCTTTCTAGAGTCTCTCATACAGAGGGAAACGTGAGTGTGCTCAGAACAAAAGAACTGTGTTTCCTACACACAGGGACCATATCTAGTTCAACTCTGTATCTGAAACTGATTCAAACCACAGGTCCTGTAACATCCAATGCTTTTCAGTTAAGAGCGAGAAACAAGTGAGCTTCGTGAACAATGTAGCTTAGTTTGAACTGAAAAGTGACTGCATTTACCTGAAACCAGGTCTTGCTTGTAGGAAGACACAGAGCCTGACATTTAATACCATTTCTGAAGGGAAACACATGGCACAGTTCTCATCCATGAAACACACTCTGCTTTAGAGCGAGAATCGTGCTCTTACTTTCTAGAGTCTCTAATACAGAGGGAAACGTGAGTGTGCTCAGAACAAAAGAAATGTGTTTCCTACACACACGGGCCATATCTAGTTCAACACATTTCTGAAACTGATACAAACAACAGGTCCTCTAACAACCAATTCTTTTCAGTTAAGAGCAAGAATCGTGTGAGCTTCATGAACAATGTAGCTTAGTTTCAGCTGAAAAGTGACTGCGTTCACCTGAAATGAAGTCTTGCTTGTAGGAAGACACAGACCCTGGCATTTAACTCCTTTTCTGAAGGGAAACACATGGCACAGTTCTCATCCATGAAACACACTCTGCTTTAGAGCAAGAAGCACACTCTTGGTTTCTAGAGTCTCTAATACAGAGGGAAACGTGAGTGTGCTCAGAACAAAAGAACTGTGTTTCCTACACACAAGGACCATATCTAGTTCAACTCTGTATCTGAAACTTATACAAACCACAGGTACTCTAACATCCAATGCTTTTCAGTTAAGAGCGAGTATCGTGTGAGCTTTGTGAACAATGTAGCATCCTTTGAGCTGAATAGTGAGTGCATTTACCTGAAAAGAACTGTTGCTTGTAGGAAGACAGAGAGCCTGGCAATTAACTCCGTTTCTGAAGGGAAACACAAGGCACAGTTCTCATCCATGAAACACACTCTGCTTTAGAGCAAGAAGCACACTCTTGGTTTCTAGAGTCTCTAATACAGAGGGAAACGTGAGTGTGCTCAGAACAAAAGAACTGTGTTTCCTACACAGGGGCCATATCTAGTTCAACTCTGTTTCTGAAACTGAAACAAACCACAGGTCCTGTAACAACCAATGCTTTTCAGTTAAGGGCAAGAATCGTGTGAGCTTCGTGAACAATGTAGCTTCGTGTGAGCTGAAAAGTGACTGAGTTTATCTGAAACGAAGTCTTGCTTGTCGGAAGACGCAGAGCCTGGCATTTAACACTGTTTCTGAAGAGAAACACATGGCACAGTTCTCATCCATGAAACACACTCTGCTTTAGAGCAAGAAGCATGCTCTTGCTTTCTAGACTGTCTAATACAGAGGGAATCGTGAGTGTGCTCAGTAGAAAAGAACTGTGTTTCCTACACACGCAGACCATATCTAGTTCAACTGTGTTTCTGAAACTGATATAAAGCATAGGTCCTCTAACATCCAATGCTTTTCAGTTAAGAGCGTGAAATGTGTGAGCTTCGTGAACAATGTAGCTTCATTTGAGCTGAAAATTGACTCCGTTTACCTGAAACGAAGTCTTGCTTGTAGGAAGACACAGAGCCTGGCATTTAACTCCGTTTCTGAAGGGAAACACATGGCACAGTTCTCATCCATGAAACACACACTTCTTTAGAGCAAGAAGCACGCTCTTGCTTTCTAGAGTCTCTCATACAGAGGGAAACGTGAGTGTGCTCAGAACAAAAGAACTGTGTTTCCTACACACAGGGACCATATCTAGTTCAACTCTGTATCTGAAACTGATTCAAACCACAGGTCCTGTAACATCCAATGCTTTTCAGTTAAGAGCGAGAAACAAGTGAGCTTCGTGAACAATGTAGCTTAGTTTGAACTGAAAAGTGACTGCATTTACCTGAAACCAGGTCTTGCTTGTAGGAAGACACAGAGCCTGACATTTAATACCATTTCTGAAGGGAAACACATGGCACAGTTCTCATCCATGAAACACACTCTGCTTTAGAGCGAGAATCATGCTCTTACTTTCTAGAGTCTCTAATACAGAGGGAAACGTGAGTGTGCTCAGAACAAAAGAAATGTGTTTCCTACACACACGGGCCATATCTAGTTCAACACATTTCTGAAACTGATACAAACAACAGGTCCTCTAACAACCAATTCTTTTCAGTTAAGAGCAAGAATCGTGTGAGCTTCATGAACAATGTAGCTTAGTTTCAGCTGAAAAGTGACTGCGTTCACCTGAAATGAAGTCTTGCTTGTAGGAAGACACAGACCCTGGCATTTAACTCCTTTTCTGAAGGGAAACACATGGCACAGTTCTCATCCATGAAACACACTCTGCTTTAGAGCAAGAAGCACACTCTTGGTTTCTAGAGTCTCTAATACAGAGGGAAACGTGAGTGTGCTCAGAACAAAAGAACTGTGTTTCCTACACACAAGGACCATATCTAGTTCAACTCTGTATCTGAAACTTATACAAACCACAGGTCCTCTAACATCCAATGCTTTTCAGTTAAGAGCGAGTATCGTGTGAGCTTTGTGAACAATGTAGCATCGTTTGAGCTGAATAGTGAGTGCATTTACCTGAAAAGAACTGTTGCTTGTAGGAAGACAGAGAGCCTGGCAATTAACTACGTTTCTGAAGGGAAACACACGGCACAGTTCTCATCCATGAAACACACTCTGCTTTAGAGCGAGAATCATGCTCTTACGTTCTAGAGTCTCTAATAGAGAGGGAAACGTGAGTGTGCTCAGAACAAAAGAAATGTGTTTCCTACACACACAGAACATATCTAGTTCAACTCTGTTTCTGAAACTGAAACAATCACAGGTCCTCTAACATCCAATGCTTTTCAGTTAAGAGCGAGAATTGTGTGAGCTTCATGAACAATGTAGCTTATTTTCAGCTGAAAAGTGACTGAGTTTATCTGAAAGGAAGTCTTGCTTGTAGGAAGACACAGAGCCTGGCATTTAACTCCATTTCTAAAGAGAAACACACGGCACAGTTCTCATCCATGAAACACACTCTGCTTTAGAGCGAGAATCATGCTCTTACGTTCTAGAGTCTCTAATACAGAGGGAAACGTGAGTGTGCTCAGAACAAAAGAAATGTGTTTCCTACACACACGGGCCATATCTAGTTCAACACATTTCTGAAACTGATACAAACAACAGGTCCTCTAACATCCAATGCTTTTCACTTAAGATTGAGTATCGTGTGAGCTTTGTGAACAATGTAGCATCGTTTGAGCTGAATAGTGAGTGCATTTACCTGAAAAGAACTGTTGCTTGTAGGAAGACAGAGAGCCTGGCAATTAACTCCGTTTCTGAAGGGAAACATAAGACACAGTTCTCATCCATGAAACACACTCTGCTTTAGAGCAAGAAGCACGCTCTTGCTTTCTAGAGTCTCTAATACAGAGGGAAACGTGAGTGTGCTCAGAACAAAAGAACTATGTTTCCTACACACGCAGACCATATCTAGTTCAACTGTGTTTCTGAAACTGATATAAAGCATAGGTCCTCTAACATCCAATGCTTTTCAGTTAAGAGCGAGAAATGTGTGAGCTTCGTGAACAAAGTAGCTTCATTGGAGCTGAAAATTGACTGCGTTTACCTGAAACGAAGTCTTCCTTGTAGGAAGACACAGAGCCTGGCATTTAACTCCGTTTCTGAAGGGAAACACATGGCACAGTTCTCATCCATGAAACACACACTTCTTTAGAGCAAGAAGCACGCTCTTGCTTTCTAGAGTCTCTAATACAGAGGGAAACGTGAGTGTGCTCAGAACAAAAGAACTGTGTTTCCTACACAGGGGCCATATCTAGTTCAACTCTGTTTCTGAAACTGAAACAAACCACAGGTCCTGTAACAACCAATGCTTTTCAGTTAAGGGCAAGAATCGTGTGAGCTTCGTGAACAATGTAGCTTCGTGTGAGCTGAAAAGTGACTGAGTTTATCTGAAATGAAGTCTTGCTTGTCGGAAGACACAGAGCCTGGCATTTAACACTGTTTCTGAAGAGAAACACACGGCACAGTTCTCATCCATGAAACACACTCTGCTTTAGAGCATTAAGCACGCTCTTGCTTTCTAGACTCTTTAATACAGAGGGAAACTTGAGTGTGCTCAGAACAAAGAACTGTGTTTCCTACACACAGGGACCATATCTAGTTCAACTCTGTATCTGAAACTGATTCAAACCACAGGTCCTGTAACATCCAATGCTTTTCAGTTAAGAGTGAGAAACAAGTGAGCTTCATGAACAATGTAGCTTAGTTTGAGCTGAAAAGTGACTGCGTTTACCTGAAACGAGGTCTTGCTTGTAGGAAGACACAGAGCCAGGCATTTAATACCGTTTCTGAAGGGAAACACAGGGCACAGTTCTCATCCATGAAACACACTCTGCTTTAGAGCATGAATCATGCTCTTGCTTTCTAGAGTCTCTAACACATAGGGAAACATGAGTGTGCTCAGAACAAAAGAACTGTGTCCTACACACACGGACCATATCTAATTCAACTCTGTTTGTGAACCTGATCAGAACAGTAGTTTCTCTTACATCTACTGCTATGTAGTAGCTGGAATGAGAAACGAGTTGTATATCAAGTGCGTTTCTCAATTGTAGCTGAATAGTGACTGTTATTACCGGGAAAGAATGATTGTTCTTAGTTCCAGAGAATACACGTGGTTAAACTCCATTCATGAAAGAGA
Source organism: Onychomys leucogaster (assembly GCA_949786385.1). Taxonomy (NCBI): domain Eukaryota; kingdom Metazoa; phylum Chordata; class Mammalia; order Rodentia; family Cricetidae; genus Onychomys; species Onychomys leucogaster. The sequence continues at coordinate 43,247,221 of OX460418.1, read as the reverse complement.
CTTCAACCCCAAGTTCTCTTACAAAAAGACCACTCTGTTTTTCAGAAAGACGCACGCTTTTCTTTACTGTTTTTCCAATGCCGACAGATGATTGAGCTTGCTCAGAACAAAAGAACTGTGCTTTCTAATGACACAGATCCTATCACTTTCAACTCTGCTTAGGAAACTGATCAGAACAATAGTTTCTCTTACATCTATTGCTATGTAGTAGCTGGAATGAGAAACGAGTTATATTTCAAGTGTGATTGTCAATTGAGGCAGAATAGTGACTGTTATTACCGGGATAGAACGATTGTTCTTAGGACCAGAGAATATACCCGATTAAACTCCATTCATGAATGAGACTTCAACCTCAAGTTCTCCTACAAAAAGAACACTCTGTTTTTCAGAAAGATGCACGCTTTTCTTTACTCTTTTTCCAATGCAGAGAGAAGATTGAGCTTGCTCAGAACAAAAGAACTGTTCTTTCTAACGACACAGATCCTATCACTTTCAACTCTGCTTAGGAAACTGATCAGTACACTAGTTTCTCTTACATCTACTGCTATGTAGTAGTTGGAATGAGAAATGAGTTGTGTTTTAAGTTCGTTTGTCAATTGGAGCTGAATACTGACTGTTATTTACGGTGAAAGAACGATTGTCCTTAGGACCAGAGAATACACTTGGTTAAACTCCATTCATGAGAGAGACTTCAACCCCAAGTTCTCTTACAAAAAGAACACTCTGTTTTTCAGAAAGACGCACGCTTTTCTTTACTGTTTTTCCAATGCCGACAGATGATGGAGCTTGCTCAGAACAAAAGAACTGTGCTTTCTAATGACACAGATCCTACCACTTTCAACTCTGCTTAGGAAACTGATCAGAACAGTAGTTTCTCTTACATCTACTGCTATGTAGTAGCAGCAATGAGAAACTAGTTGTATTTCACGTGCGTTTGTCAATTGGAACTGAATAGTGACTGTTATTACCGGGAAAGAACGATTGTTCTTAGGACCAGAGAATACACGTGGTTAAACTCCATTCTTGAAAGAGACTTCAACCCCAAGTTCTCTTACTAAAAGAACACTCTGTTTTTCAGAAAGACTCACGCTTTTCTTTACTGTTTTTCCATTGCAGAGAGAAGATTGAGCTTGCTCAGAACAAAAGAACTGTGCTTTCTAATGACACAGATCCTATAACTTTCAACTCTGCTTAGGAAACTGATCAGAACAGTAGTTTCTCTTACATCTACTGCTATGTAGGAGCGGGAATGAGGAATGAGTTGTATTTGAAGTTCGTTTGTGAATTGGAGCTGAATAGTGACTGTTATTACCTTGAAAGAACCATTGTTCTTAGGACCAGAGAATACACGTGGTTAAACTCCATTCATGAGAGAGACTTCAACCCCAAGTTCTCTTACAAAAAGAACACTCTGTTTTTCAGAAAGATGCACGCTTTTCTTTACTGTTTTTCCAATGCAGAGAGAAGAAGATTGAGCTTGCTCAGAACAAAAGAAATGTGCTTTCTAATGACACAGATCCTATCACTTTCAACTCTGCTTAGGAAACTGATCAGAACAGTAGTTTCTCTTACATCTACTGCTATGTAGTAGCTGGAATGAGAAACGAGTTGTATATCAAGTGCGTTTCTCAATTGGAGCTGAATAGTGACTGTTATTACCGGGAAAGAATGATTGTTCTTAGGACCAGAGAATACACGTGGTTAAACTCCATTCTTGAAAGAGACTTCAACCCCAAGTTCTGTTACTAAAAGAACACTCTGTTTTTGAGAAAGTCTCACGCTTTTCTTTACTGTTTTTCCATTGCAGAGCGAAGATTGAGCTTGCTCAGAACAAAAGAACTGTGCTTTCTAATGACACAGATCCTATCACTTTCAACTCTGCTTAGGAAACTGATCAGAACAGTAGTTTCTCTTACATCTACTGCTATGTAGTAGCTGGAATGAGAAACGAGTTGTATTTCAACTGCGTTTCTCAATTGGAGCTGAATAGTGACTGTTATTACCAGGAAAGAATGATTGTTCTTAGGACCAGAGAATACACGTGGTTAAACTCCATTCATGAAAGAGACTCACCCCAAGTTCTCTTACAAAAAAAATACTCTGTTTTTCAGAAAGACGCTCCCTTTTCTTTACTGTTTTTCCAATGCAGAGAGAAGAGTGAGCTTGCTCAGAACAAAAGAACTGTGCTTTCTAACGACACAGATCCTATCACTTTCAACTCTGCTTAGGAAACTGATCAGAACAATAGTTTCTCTTACATCTACTGCTATGTAGTAGCTGGAATGAGAAACGAGTTATATTTCAAGTGTGTTTGTCAATTGGAACTGAATAGTGACTGTTATTACCTGGATAGAACGATTGTTCTTAGGACCAGAGAATACACGTGGTTAAACTCCATTCTTGAAAGAGACTTCAACCCCAAGTTCTGTTACTAAAAGAACACTCTGTTTTTCAGAAAGACTCACGCTTTTCTTTACTGTTTTTCCATTGAGGAGAGAAGATTGAGCATGCTCAGAACAAAAGAACTGTGCTTTCTAATGACACAGATCCTATCACTTTCAAATCTGCTTAGGAAACTGATCAGAACAGTAGTTTCTCTTACATCTACTGCTATGTAATAGCTGGTATGAGAAACGAGTTGTATTTCAAGTGCGTTTGTCAATTGGAGCTGAATAGTGACTGTTATTACCGGGAAAGAATGATTGTTCTTAGGACCAGAGAATACACGTGGTTAAACTCCATTCTTGAAAGAGACTTCAACCCCAAGTTCTCTTACTAAAAGAACACTCTGTTTTTCAGAAAGCGCACGCTTCTCTTTACTGTTTTTCCATTGCAGAGCTTAGATTCAGCTTGCTCAGAACAAAAGAACTGTGCTTTCTAATGACACAGATCCTATCACTTTCAACTCTGCTTAGGAAACTGATCAGAACAGTAGTTTCTCTTACATCTACTGCTATGTAGGAGCGGGAATGAGGAATGAGTTGTATTTGAAGTTCGTTTGTGAATTGGAGCTGAATAGTGACTGTTATTACCTTAAAAGAACCATTGTTCTTAGGACCAGAGAATACACGTGGTTAAACTCCATTCATGAGAGAGACTTCAACCCCAAGTTCTCTTACAAAAAGAACACTGTGTTTTTCAGAAAGACGCACGCTTTTCTTTACTGTTTTTCCAATGCAGAGCGAAGAAGATTGAGCTTGCTCAGAACAAAAGAAATGTGCTTTCTAATGACACAGATCCTATCACTTTCATCTCTGCTTAGGAAACTGATCAGAACAGTAGTTTCTCTTACATCTACTGCTATGTAGTAGCTGGTATGAGAAACGAGTTGTATTTCAAGTGCATTTCTCAATTGGAGCTGAATAGTGACTGTTATTACCGGGAAAGAATGATTGTTCTTAGGACCAGAGAATACACGTGGTTAAACTCCATTCATGAAAGAGACTCACCCCAAGTTCTCTTACAAAAAGAATACTCTGTTTTTCAGAAAGACGCACCCTTTTCTTTACTGTTTTTCCAATGCAGAGAGAAGATTGAGCTTGCTCAGAACAAAAGAACTGTGCTTTCTAATGACACAGATCCTATCACTTTCAACTCTGCTTAGGAAACTGATCAGAACAGTAGTTTCTCTTAAATCTACTGGTATGTCGTAGCAGCAATGAGAAACAAGTTGTATTTCACGTGCGTTTGTCAATTGGAACTGAATAGTGACTGTTATTTCCAGGAAACAACGATTTTTCTTAGGACCAGAGAATACACGTGGTTAAACTCCATTCTTGAAAGAGACTTCAACCCCAAGTTCTCCTACTAAAAGAACACTCTGTTTTTCAAAGACGCACGCTTTTCTTTACTCTTTTTCCAATGCAGAGAGAAGATTGAGCTTGCTCAGAACAAAAGAACTGTGCTTTCTAATGACACAGATCCTATCACTTTCAACTCTGCTTAGGAAACTGATCAGAACAATAGTTTCTCTTTCATCTACTGCTATGTAGTAGCTGGAATGAGAAACGAGTTATATTTCAAGTGTGTTTGTCAATTGAGGCAGAATAGTGACTGTTATTACCGGGATAGAACGATTGTTCTTAGGACCAGAGAATATACCCGTTTAAACTCCATTCATGAATGAGACTTCAACACCAAGTTCTCCTACAAAAAGAACACTCTGTTTTTCAGAAAGATGCACGCTTTTCTTACTCTTTTTCCAATGCAGAGAGAAGATTGAGCTTGCTCAGAACAAAAGAACTGTGCTTTCTAACGACACAGATCCTATCACTTTCAACTCTGCTTAGGAAACTGATCAGTACAGTAGTTTCTCTTACATCTACTGCTATGTAGTAGCTGGAATGAGAAATGAGTTGTGTTTTAAGTTCGTTTGTCAATTGGAGCTGAATACTGACTGTTATTTACGGTGAAAGAACGATTGTTCTTAGGACCAGAGAATACACTTGGTTAAACTCCATTCATGAGAGAGACTTCAACCCCAAGTTCTCTTACAAAAAGAACACTCTGTTTTTCAGAAAGACGCATGCTTTTCTTTACTGTTTTTCCAATGCCGTCAGATGATTGAGCTTGCTCAGAACAAAAGAACTGTGCTTTCTAATGACACAGATCCTATCACTTTCAATTCTGCTTAGGAAACTGATCAGAACAGTAGTTTCTCTTACATCTACTGCTATGTAGTAGCAGCAATGAGAAACAAGTTGTATTTCACGTGCGTTTGTCAATTGGAACTGAATAGTGACTGTTATTACCGGGAAAGAACGATTGTTCTTAGGACCAGAGAATACACGTGGTTAAACTCCATTCTTGAAAGAGACTTCAACCCCAAGTTCTCTTACAAAAAGAACACTCTGTTTTTCAGAAAGACTCACGCTTTTCTTTACTGTTTTTCCATTGCAGAGAGAAGATTGAGCTTGCTCAGAACAAAAGAACTGTGCTTTCTAATGACACGGATCCTATCACTTTCAACTCTGCTTAGGAAACTGATCAGAACAGTAGTTTCTCTTACATCTACTGCTATGTAGTAGCTGGTATGAGAAACGCGCTGTATTTCAAGTGCGTTTGTCAATTGGAGCTGAATAGTGACTGTTATTACCGGGAAAGAATGATTGTTCTTAGGACCAGAGAATACACGTGGTTAAACTCCATTCTTGAAAGAGACTTCAACCCCAAGTTCTGTTACTAAAAGAACACTCTGTTTTTGAGAAAGTCTCACGCTTTTCTTTACTGTTTTTCCATTGCAGAGCGAAGATTGAGCTTGCTCAGAACAAAAGAACTGTGCTTTCTAATGACACAGATCCTATCACTTTCAACTCTGCTTAGGAAACTGATCAGAACAGTAGTTTCTCTTACATCTACTGCTATGTAGTAGCTGGAATGAGAAATGAGTTGTATTTCAAGTTTGTTTGTCAATTGGAGCTGAATAGTGACTGTTATTACCTGAAAGAACGATTGTTCTTAGGACCAGAGAATACACTTGGTTAAGCTCCATTCATGAGAGAGACTTCAACCCCAAGTTCTCTTACAAAAAGAACACTCTGTTTTTCAGAAAGACACACGCTTTTCTTTACTTTTTTTCCAATGCAGAGAGAAGAAGATTGACCTTGCTCAGAACAAAAGAACTGTGCTTTCTAATGACACAGACCCTATCACTTTCAACTCTGCTTAGGAAACTGATCAGAACAGTAGTTTCTCTTACATCTACTGCTATGTAGTAGCTGGTATGAGAAACGAGTTGTATTTCAAGTTTGTTTGTCAATTGGAGCTGAATAGTGACTGTTTTTACCGGGAAAGAATGATTGTTCTTAGGACCAGAGAATACACGTGCTTAAACTCCATTCATGAAAGAGACTTCAACCCCAAGTTCTCTTACTAAAAGAAGACTCTGTTTTTCAGAAAGACGCATGCTTTTCTTTACTCTTTTTCCAATGCAGAGACAAGATTGAGCTTGCTCAGAACAAAAGAACTGTGCTTTCTAACGACACAGATCCTATCACTTTCAACTCTGCTGAGGAAACTGATCAGAACAGTAGTTTCTCTTACATCTACTGCTATGTAGGAGCGGGAATGAGGAATGAGTTGTATTTCAAGTTCGTTTGTGAATTGGAGCTGAATAGTGACTGTTATTACCGTGAAAGAACCATTGTTCTTAGGACCAGAGAATACACGTGGTTAAACTCCATTCATGAGAGAGACTTCAACCCCAAGTTCTCTTACAAAAAGAACACTGTGTTTTTCAGAAAGACGCACGCTTTTCTTTACTGTTTTTCCAATGCAGAGAGAAGAAGATTGAGCTTGCTCAGAACAAAAGAAATGTGCTTTCTAATGACACAGATCCTATCACTTTCAACTCTGCTTAGGAAACTGATCCGAACAGTAGTTTCTCTTACATCTACTGCTATGTAGTAGCTGTAAAGAGAAACGAGTTGTATTTCAAGTGCGTTTCTCAATTGGAGCTGAATAGTGACTGTTCTTACAGGGAAAGAATGATTGTTCTTAGGACCAGAGAATACACGTGGTTAAACTCCATTCATTAAAGAGACTCAACCCCAACTTCTCTTACAAAGAGAACACTCTGTTTTTCAGAAAGACTTACCCTTTTCTTTACTGTTTTTCCAATGCAGAGAGAAGATTGAGCTTGCTCAGAACAAAAGAACTGTGCTTTCTAATGACACAGATCCTATCACTTTCAACTCTGCTTGGGAAACTGATCAGAACAGTAGTTTCTCTTACATCTACTGCTATGTAGTAGCAGCAATGAGAAACAAGTTGTATGTCAAGTGCGTTTCTCAATTGGAGCTTAATAGTGACTGTTATTACCGGGAAAGAATGATTGTTCTTAGGACCAGAGAATACACGTGCTTAAACTCCATTCATGAGAGAGACTTCAACCCCAAGTTCTCATACTAAAAGAACACTCTGTTTTTCAGAAAGACGCACGCTTCTCTTTACTGTTTTTCCATTGCAGAGCTTAGATTCAGCTTGCTCAGAACAAAAGAACTGTGCTTTCTAATGACACAGATCCTATCACTTTCAACTCTGCTTAGGAAACTGATCAGAACAGTAGTTTCTCTTACATCTACTGCTATGTAGGAGCGGGAATGAGGAATGAGTTGTATTTGAAGTTCGTTTGTGAATTGGAGCTGAATAGTGACTGTTATTACCTTGAAAGAACCATTGTTCTTAGGACCAGAGAATACACGTGCTTAAACTCCATTCATGAGAGAGACTTCAACCCCAAGTTCTCTTACAAAAAGAACACTGTGTTTTTCAGAAAGACGCACGCTTTTCTTTACTGTTTTTCCAATGCAGAGCGAAGAAGATTGAGCTTGCTCAGAACAAAAGAAATGTGCTTTCTAATGACACAGATCCTATCACTTTCAACTCTGCTTAGGAAAATGATCAGAACAGTAGTTTCTCTTACATCTACTGCTATGTAGTAGCTGGAATGAGAAACGAGTTGTATATCAAGTGCGTTTCTCAATTGGAGCTGAATAGTGACTGTTATTACCGGGAAAGAATGATTGTTCTTAGGACCAGAGAATACACGTGGTTAAACTCCATTCATGAAAGAGACTTCAACCCCAAGTTCTCTTACTAAAAGAACACTCTGTTTTTCAGAAAGACGCACGCTTTTCTTTACTCTTTTTCCAATGCAGAGAGAAGATTGAGCTTGCTCAGAACAAAAGAACTGTGCTTTCTAATGACACAGATCCTATCACTTTCAACTCTGCTTAGGAAACTGATCAGAACAGTAGTTTCTCTTACATCTACTGCTATGTAGTAGCTGGAATGAGAAATGAGTTGTATTTCAAGTTTGTTTGTCAATTGGAGCTGAATAGTGACTGTTATTACCAGGAAAGAACGATTGTTCTTAGGACCAGAGAATACACTTGGTTAAACTCCATTCATGAGAGAGACTTTAACCCCAAGTTCTCTTACAAAAAGAACACTCTGTTTTTCAGAAAGACACACGCTTTTCTTTACTATTTTTCCAATGCAGAGAGAAGAAGATTGACCTTGCTCAGAACAAAAGAACTGTGCTTTCTAATGACACAGACCCTATCACTTTCAACTCTGCTTAGGAAACTGATCAGAACAGTAGTTTCTCTTACATCTACTGCTATGTAGTAGCTGGTATGAGAAACGAGTTGTATTTCAAGTGCGTTTGTCAATTGGAGCTGAATAGTGACTGTTTTTACCGGGAAAGAAGGATTGTTCTTAGGACCAGAGAATACACGTGGTTAAACTCCATTCTTGAAAGAGACTTCAACCCCAAGTTCTCTTACTAAAAGAACACTCTGTTTTTCAGAAAGCGCACGCTTCTCTTTACTGTTTTTCCATTGCAGAGCTTAGATTGAGCTTCCTCAGAACAAAAGAACTGTGCTTTCTAATGACACAGATCCTATCACTTTCAACTCTGCTTAGGAAACTGATCAGAACAGTAGTTTCTCTTACATCTACTGCTGTGTAGTAGCTGGAATCAGAAATGAGTTGTATTTCAAGTTCGTTTGTCAATTGGAGCTGAATAGTGACTGTTTTTACCGGGAAAGAATGATTGTTCTTAGGACCAGAGAATACACGTGCTTAAACTCCATTCATGAAAGAGACTTCAACCCCAAGTTCTCTTACTAAAAGAAGACTCTGTTTTTCAGAAAGACGCACGCTTTTCTTTACTCTTTTTCCAATGCAGAGACAAGATTGAGCTTGCTCAGAACAAAAGAACTGTGCTTTCTAACGACACAGATCCTATCACTTTCAACTCTGCTGAGGAAACTGATCAGAACAGTAGTTTCTCTTACATCTACTGCTATGTAGTAGCGGGAATGAGGAATGAGTTGTATTTCAAGTTCGTTTGTGAATTGGAGCTGAATAGTGACTGTTATTACCGTGAAAGAACCATTGTTCTTAGGACCAGAGAATACACGTGGTTTAACTCCATTCATGAGAGAGACTTCAACCCCAAGTTCTCTTACAAAAAGAACACTGTGTTTTTCAGAAAGACGCACGCTTTTCTTTACTGTTTTTCCAATGCAGAGAGAAGAAGATTGAGCTTGCTCAGAACAAAAGAAATGTGCTTTCTAATGACACAGATCCTATCACTTTCAACTCTGCTTAGGAAACTGATCAGAACAGTAGTTTCTCTTACATCTACTGCTATGTAGTAGCTGTAAAGAGAAACGAGTTGTATTTCAAGTGCGTTTCTCAATTGGAGCTGAATAGTGACTGTTATTACCGGGAAAGAATGATAGTTCTTAGGACCAGAGAATACACGTGGTTAAACTCCATTCATTAAAGAGACTCAACCCCAACTTCTCTTACAAAGAGAACACTCTGTTTTTCAGAAAGACTTACCCTTTTCTTTACTGTTTTTCCAATGCAGAGAGAAGATTGAGCTTGCTCAGAACAAAAGAACTGTGCTTTCTAATGACACAGATCCTATCACTTTCAACTCTGCTTGGGAAACTGATCAGAACAGTAGTTTCTCTTACATTTACTGCTATGTAGTAGCAGCAATGAGAAACAAGTTGTATGTCAAGTGCGTTTCTCAATTGGAGCTTAATAGTGACTGTTATTACCGGGAAAGAATGATTGTTCTTAGGACCAGAGAATACACGTGCTTAAACTCCATTCATGAGAGAGACTTCAACCCCAAGTTCTCATACTAAAAGAACACTCTGTTTTTCAGAAAGACGCACGCTTTTCTTTACTGTTTTTCCAATGCCGACAGATGATTGAGCTTGCTCAGAACAAAAGAACTGTGCTCTCTAATGACACAGATCCTATCACTTTCAACTCTGCTTAGGAAACTGATCAGAACAGTAGTTTCTCTTACATCTACTGCTATGTAGTAGCTGGAATGAGAAATGAGTTGTATTTCATGTTCGTTTGTCAATTGGAGCTGAATAGTGACTGTTATTTACCGTGAAAGAACGATTGTTCTTAGGAACAGAGAATACACTTGGTTAAACTCCATTAATGAGAGAGACTTCAACCCCAACTTCTCTTACAAAAAGAACACTCTGATTTTCAGAAAGACGCACGATTTTCTTACTGTTTTTCCAATGCCGACAGATGATTGAGCTTGCTCAGAACAAAAGAACTGTGCTCTCTAATGACACAGATCCTATCACTTTCAACTCTGCTTAGGAAACTGATCAGAACAGTAGTTTCTCTTACATCTACTGCTATGTAGTAGCTGGAATGAGAAATGAGTTGTATTTCAAGTTTGTTTGTCAATTGGAGCTGAATAGTGACTGTTATTACCTGGAAAGAATGATTGTTCTTAGGACCAGAGAATATACCCGGGTAAACTCCATTCATGAAAGATACCTCAACCCCAAGTTCTCTTACAAAAAGAACACTCTGTTTTTCAAAGACGCACGCTTTTCTTTACTGTTTTTCCAATGCAGAGAGAAGATTGAGCTTTCTCAGAACAAAAGAACTGTGCTTTCTAATGACAAATATCCTATCACTTTCAACTCTGCTTAGGAATCTGATCAGAACAGTAGTTTCTCTTACATCTACTGCTATGTAGTAGCTGCAATGAGAAACGTGATGTATTTCAAGTGCGTTATTCAATTGGATCTGAATAGTGACTGTTATTACTGGGAAAGAGCAATTGTTCTTTGCACCAGAGAATATACCAGGTTAAACTCCATTCATGAAAGAGAATTAAACCCCAATTTCTCTTACAAAAAGAACACTTTGTTTTGCAGAAATATGCACGCTTTTCTTTACTGTTTTTCCAATGCCGTCAGATGATTGAGCTTGCTCAGAACAAAAGAACTGTGCTTTCTAATGACACAGATCCTATCACTTTCAACTCTGCTTAGGAAACTGATCAGAACAGTAGTTTCTCTTACATCTACTGCTATGTAGTAGCAGCAATGAGAAACAAGTTGTATTTCACGTGCGTTTGTCAATTGGAACTGAATAGTGACTGTTATTACCGGGAAAGAACGATTGTTCTTAGGACCAGAGAATACACGTGGTTAAACTCCATTCTTGAAAGAGACTTCAACCCCAAGTTCTCTTACAAAAAGAACACTCTGTTTTTCAGAAAGACTCACGCTTTTCTTTACTGTTTTTCCATTGCAGAGAGAAGATTGAGCTTGCTCAGAACAAAAGAACTGTGCTTTCTAATGACACAGATCCTATCACTTTCAACTCTGCTTAGGAAAATGATCAGAACAGTAGTTTCTCTTACATCTACTGCTATGTAGTAGCTGGAATGAGAAACGAGTTGTATATCAAGTGCGTTTCTCAATTGGAGCTGAATAGTGACTGTTATTACCGGGAAAGAATGATTGTTCTTAGGACCAGAGAATACACGTGGTTAAACTCCATTCATGAAAGAGACTTCAACCTCAAGTTCTCGTACTAAAAGAACACTCTGTTTTTCAGAAAGACGCACGCTTTTCTTTACTCTTTTTCCAATGCAGAGAGAAGATTGAGCTTGCTCAGAACAAAAGAACTGTGCTTTCTAATGACACAGATCCTATCACTTTCAACTCTGCTTGGGAAACTGATCAGAACAGTAGTTTCTCTTACATCTACTGCTATGTAGTAGCAGCAATGAGAAACAAGTTTTATGTCAAGTGCGTTTCTCAATTGGAGCTTAATAGTGACTGTTATTACCGGGAAAGAATGATTGTTCTTAGGACCAGAGAATACACGTGCTTAAACTCCATTCATGAGAGAGACTTCAACCCCAAGTTCTCATACTAAAAGAACACTCTGTTTTTCAGAAAGACGCACGCTTTTCTTTACTGTTTTTCCAATGCCGACAGATGATTGAGCTTGCTCAGAACAAAAGAACTGTGCTCTCTAATGACACAGATCCTATCACTTTCAACTCTGCTTAGGAAACTGATCAGAACAGTAGTTTCTCTTACATCTACTGCTATGTAGTAGCTGGAATGAGAAATGAGTTGTATTTCAAGTTTGTTTGTCAATTGGAGCTGAATAGTGACTGTTATTACCTGGAAAGAATGATTGTTCTTAGGACCAGAGAATATACCAGGGTAAACTCCATTCATGAAAGATACCTCAACCCCAAGTTCTCTTACAAAAAGAACACTCTGTTTTTCAAAGACGCACGCTTTTCTTTACTGTTTTTCCAATGCAGAGAGAAGATTGAGCTTTCTCAGAACAAAAGAACTGTGCTTTCTAATGACAAATATCCTATCACTTTCAACTCTGCTTAGGAATCTGATCAGAACAGTAGTTTCTCTTACATCTACTGCTATGTAGTAGCTGCAATGAGAAACGTGATGTATTTCAAGTGCGTTATTCAATTGGATCTGAATAGTGACTGTTATTACTGGGAAAGAGCAATTGTTCTTTGGACCAGAGAATATACCAGGTTAAACTCCATTCATGAAAGAGAATTAAACCCCAATTTCTCTTACAAAAAGAACACTTTGTTTTGCAGAAATATGCACGCTTTTCTTTACTGTTTTTCCAATGCAGAGAGAAGATTGAGCTTGTTCAGAACAAAAGAACTGTGCTTTCTAATGACACAGATCCTATAACTTTCAACTCTGTTTAGGGAACTGATAAGAACAGTAGTTTCTCTTAAATCTACTGGTATGTAGAAGCAGCAATGAGAAACAAGTTGTATTTCACGTGCGTTTGTCAATTGGAAATGAATAGTGACTGTTATTTCCCGGAAAGAACGATTTTTCTTAGGACCAGAGAATACACGTGGTTAAACTCCATTCTTGAAAGAGACTTCAACCCCAAGTTCTCTTTCTAAAAGAACACTCTGTTTTTCAAAGACGCACGCTTTTCTTTACTGTTTTTCCATTGCAGAGCGAAGATTGAGCTTGCTCAGAACAAAAGAACTGTGCTTTCTAATGACACAGATCCTATCACTTTCAACTCTGCTTAGGAAACTGATCAGAACAATAGATTCTCTTACATCTACTGCAATGTAGTAGCTGGAATGAGAAACGAGTTGTATTTCAAGTGCATTTCTCAATTGGAGCTGAATAGTGACTGTTATTACCTGGAAAGAATGATTGTTCTTAGGACCAGAGAATACACGTGGTTAAACTCCATTCATGAAAGAGACTCACCCCAAGTTCTCTTACAAAAAGAATACTCTGTTTTTCAGAAAGACGCACCCTTTTCTTTACTGTTTTTCCAATGCAGAGAGAAGATTGAGCTTGCTCAGAACAAAAGAACTGTGCTTTCTAACAAAACAGACCCTATCACTTTCAACTCTGCTTAGGAAAATGATCAGAACAGTAGTTTCTCTTAAATCTACTGGTATGTCGTAGCAGCAATGAGAAACAAGTTGTATTTCACGTGCGTTTGTCAATTTGAACTGAATAGTGACTTTTATTTCCAGGAAAGAACGATTTTTCTTAGGACCAGAGAATACACGTGGTTAAACTCCATTCTTGAAAGAGACTTCAACCCCAAGTTCTCCTACTAAAAGAACACTCTGTTTTTCAAAGACGCACGCTTTTCTTTACTCTTTTTCCAATGCAGAGAGAAGATTGAGCTTGCTCAGAACAAAAGAACTGTGCTTTCTAATGACACAGATCCTATCACTTTCAACTCTGCTTAGGAAACTGATCAGAACAATAGTTTCTCTTTCATCTACTGCTATGTAGTAGCTGGAATGAGAAACGAGTTATATTTCAAGTGTGTTTGTCAATTGAGGCAGAATAGTGACTGTTATTACCGGGATAGAACGATTGTTCTTAGGACCAGAGAATATACCCGTTTAAACTCCATTCGTGAATGAGACTTCAACACCAAGTTCTCCTACAAAAAGAACACTCTGTTTTTCAGAAAGATGCACGCTTTTCTTTACTCTTTTTCCAATGCAGAGAGAAGATTGAGCTTGCTCAGAACAAAAGAACTGTGCTTTCTAACGACACAGATCCTATCACTTTCAACTCTGCTTAGGAAACTGATCAGTACAGTAGTTTCTCTTACATCTACTGCTATGTAGTAGCTGGAATGAGAAATGAGTTGTGTTTTAAGTTCGTTTGTCAATTGGAGCTGAATACTGACTGTTATTTACCGTGAAAGAACGATTGTTCTTAGGACCAGAGAATACACTTGGTTAAACTCCATTCATGAGAGAGACTTCAACCCCAAGTTCTCTTACAAAAAGAACACTCTGTTTTTCAGAAAGACGCACGCTTTTCTTTACTGTTTTTCCAATGCCGTCAGATGATTGAGCTTGCTCAGAACAAAAGAACTGTGCTTTCTAATGACACAGATCCTATCACTTTCAACTCTGCTTAGGAAACTGATCAGAACAGTAGTTTCTCTTACATCTACTGCTATGTAGTAGCAGCAATGAGAAACAAGTTGTATTTCACGTGCGTTTGTCAATTGGAACTGAATAGTGACTGTTATTACCGGGAAAGAACGATTGTTCTTAGGACCAGAGAATACACGTGGTTAAACTCCATTCTTGAAAGAAACTTCAACCCTAAGTTCTCTTACAAAAAGAACACTCTGTTTTTCAGAAAGACTCACGCTTTTCTTTACTGTTTTTCCATTGCAGAGAGAAGATTGAGCTTGCTCAGAACAAAAGAACTGTGCTTTCTAAAGACACAGATCCTATCACTTTCAACTCTACTTAGGAAAATGATCAGAACAGTAGTTTCTCTTACATCTACTGCTATGTAGTAGCTGGAATGAGAAACGAGTTGTATATCAAGTGCGTTTCTCAATTGGAGCTGAATAGTGACTGTTATTACCGGGAAAGAATGATTGTTCTTAGGACCAGAGAATACACGTGGTTAAACTCCATTCATGAAAGAGACTTCAACCTCAAGTTCTCGTACTAAAAGAACACTCTGTTTTTCAGAAAGACGCACGCTTTTCTTTACTCTTTTTCCAATGCAGAGAGAAGATTGAGCTTGCTCAGAACAAAAGAACTGTGCTTTCTAATGACACAGATCCTATCACTTTCAACTCTGCTTAGGAAACTGATCAGAACAGTAGTTTCTCTTACATCTACTGCTGTGTAGTAGCTGGTATGAGAAACGAGTTGTATTTCAAGTTTGTTTGTCAATTGGAGCTGAATAGTGACTGTTATTACCTGAAAGAACGATTGTTCCTAGGACCAGAGAATACACTTGGTTAAGCTCCATTCATGAGAGAGACTTCAACCCCAAGTTCTCTTACAAAAAGAACACTCTGTTTTTCAGAAAGACACATGCTTTTCTTTACTTTTTTTCCAATGCAGAGAGAAGAAGATTGACCTTGCTCAGAACAAAAGAAGTGTGCTTTCTAATGACACAGATCCTATCACTTTCAACTCTGCTTAGGAAACTGATCAGAACAGTAGTTTCTCTTACATCTACTGCTGTGTAGTAGCTGGAATCAGAAATGAGTTGTATTTCAAGTTCGTTTGTCAATTGGAGCTGAATAGTGACTGTTTTTACCGGGAAAGAATGATTGTTCTTAGGACCAGAGAATACACGTGCTTAAACTCCATTCATGAAAGAGACTTCAACCCCAAGTTCTCCTACTAAAAGAACACTCTGTTTTTCAAAGACGCACGCTTTTCTTTACTCTTTTTCCAATGCAGAGAGAAGATTGAGCTTGCTCAGAACAAAAGAACTGTGCTTTCTAATGACACAGATCCTATCACTTTCAACTCTGCTTAGGAAACTGATCAGAACAATAGTTTCTCTTTCATCTACTGCTATGTAGTAGCTGGAATGAGAAACGAGTTATATTTCAAGTGTGTTTGTCAATTGAGGCAGAATAGTGACTGTTATTACCGGGATAGAACGATTGTTCTTAGGACCAGAGAATATACCCGTTTAAACTCCATTCGTGAATGAGACTTCAACACCAAGTTCTCCTACAAAAAGAACACTCTGTTTTTCAGAAAGATGCACGCTTTTCTTTACTCTTTTTCCAATGCAGAGAGAAGATTGAGCTTGCTCAGAACAAAAGAACTGTGCTTTCTAACGACACAGATCCTATCACTTTCAACTCTGCTTAGGAAACTGATCAGTACAGTAGTTTCTCTTACATCTACTGCTATGTAGTAGCTGGAATGAGAAATGAGTTGTGTTTTAAGTTCGTTTGTCAATTGGAGCTGAATACTGACTGTTATTTACCGTGAAAGAACGATTGTTCTTAGGACCAGAGAATACACTTGGTTAAACTCCATTCATGAGAGAGACTTCAACCCCAAGTTCTCTTACAAAAAGAACACTCTGTTTTTCAGAAAGACGCACGCTTTTCTTTACTGTTTTTCCAATGCCGTCAGATGATTGAGCTTGCTCAGAACAAAAGAACTGTGCTTTCTAATGACACAGATCCTATCACTTTCAACTCTGCTTAGGAAACTGATCAGAACAGTAGTTTCTCTTACATCTACTGCTATGTAGTAGCAGCAATGAGAAACAAGTTGTATTTCACGTGCGTTTGTCAATTGGAACTGAATAGTGACTGTTATTACCGGGAAAGAACGATTGTTCTTAGGACCAGAGAATACACGTGGTTAAACTCCATTCTTGAAAGAAACTTCAACCCTAAGTTCTCTTACAAAAAGAACACTCTGTTTTTCAGAAAGACTCACGCTTTTCTTTACTGTTTTTCCATTGCAGAGAGAAGATTGAGCTTGCTCAGAACAAAAGAACTGTGCTTTCTAAAGACACAGATCCTATCACTTTCAACTCTACTTAGGAAAATGATCAGAACAGTAGTTTCTCTTACATCTACTGCTATGTAGTAGCTGGAATGAGAAACGAGTTGTATATCAAGTGCGTTTCTCAATTGGAGCTGAATAGTGACTGTTATTACCGGGAAAGAATGATTGTTCTTAGGACCAGAGAATACACGTGGTTAAACTCCATTCATGAAAGAGACTTCAACCTCAAGTTCTCGTACTAAAAGAACACTCTGTTTTTCAGAAAGACGCACGCTTTTCTTTACTCTTTTTCCAATGCAGAGAGAAGATTGAGCTTGCTCAGAACAAAAGAACTGTGCTTTCTAATGACACAGATCCTATCACTTTCAACTCTGCTTAGGAAACTGATCAGAACAGTAGTTTCTCTTACATCTACTGCTGTGTAGTAGCTGGTATGAGAAACGAGTTGTATTTCAAGTTTGTTTGTCAATTGGAGCTGAATAGTGACTGTTATTACCTGAAAGAACGATTGTTCTTAGGACCAGAGAATACACTTGGTTAAGCTCCATTCATGAGAGAGACTTCAACCCCAAGTTCTCTTACAAAAAGAACACTCTGTTTTTCAGAAAGACACATGCTTTTCTTTACTTTTTTTCCAATGCAGAGAGAAGAAGATTGACCTTGCTCAGAACAAAAGAAGTGTGCTTTCTAATGACACAGATCCTATCACTTTCAACTCTGCTTAGGAAACTGATCAGAACAGTAGTTTCTCTTACATCTACTGCTGTGTAGTAGCTGGAATCAGAAATGAGTTGTATTTCAAGTTCGTTTGTCAATTGGAGCTGAATAGTGACTGTTTTTACCGGGAAAGAATGATTGTTCTTAGGACCAGAGAATACACGTGCTTAAACTCCATTCATGAAAGAGACTTCAACCCCAAGTTCTCTTACTAAAAGAAGACTCTGTTTTTCAGAAAGACGCATGCTTTTCTTTACTCTTTTTCCAATGCAGAGACAAGATTGAGCTTGCTCAGAACAAAAGAACTGTGCTTTCTAACGACACAGATCCTATCACTTTCAACTCTGCTGAGGAAACTGATCAGAACAGTAGTTTCTCTTACATCTACTGCTATGTAGTAGCGGGAATGAGGAATGAGTTGTATTTCAAGTTCGTTTGTGAATTGGAGCTGAATAGTGACTGTTATTACCGTGAAAGAACCATTGTTCTTAGGACCAGAGAATACACGTGGTTAAACTCCATTCATGAGAGAGACTTCAACCCCAAGTTCTCTTACAAAAAGAACACTGTGTTTTTCAGAAAGACGCACGCTTTTCTTTACTGTTTTTCCAATGCAGAGAGAAGAAGATTGAGCTTGCTCAGAACAAAAGAAATGTGCTTTCTAATGACACAGATCCTATCACTTTCAACTCTGCTTAGGAAACTGATCCGAACAGTAGTTTCTCTTACATCTACTGCTATGTAGTAGCTGTAAAGAGAAACGAGTTGTATTTCAAGTGCGTTTCTCAATTGGAGCTGAATAGTGACTGTTCTTACAGGGAAAGAATGATTGTTCTTAGGACCAGAGAATACACGTGGTTAAACTCCATTCATTAAAGAGACTCAACCCCAACTTCTCTTACAAAGAGAACACTCTGTTTTTCAGAAAGACTTACCCTTTTCTTTACTGTTTTTCCAATGCAGAGAGAAGATTGAGCTTGCTCAGAACAAAAGAACTGTGCTTTCTAATGACACAGATCCTATCACTTTCAACTCTGCTTGGGAAACTGATCAGAACAGTAGTTTCTCTTACATCTACTGCTATGTAGTAGCAGCAATGAGAAACAAGTTGTATGTCAAGTGCGTTTCTCAATTGGAGCTTAATAGTGACTGTTATTACCGGGAAAGAATGATTGTTCTTAGGACCAGAGAATACACGTGCTTAAACTCCATTCATGAGAGAGACTTCAACCCCAAGTTCTCATACTAAAAGAACACTCTGTTTTTCAGAAAGACGCACGCTGTTCTTTACTGTTTTTCCAATGCCGACAGATGATTGAGCTTGCTCAGAACAAAAGAACTGTGCTCTCTAATGACACAGATCCTATCACTTTCAACTCTGCTTAGGAAACTGATCAGAACAATAGTTTCTCTTACATCTACTGCTATGTAGTAGCTGGAATGAGAAACGAGTTATATTTCAAGTGTGTTTGTCAATTGAGGCAGAATAGTGACTGTTATTACCTGGATAGAACGATTGTTCTTAGGACCAGAGAATATACCCGTTTAAACTCCATTCATGAATGAGACTTCAACCCCAAGTTCTCCTACAAAAAGAACACTCTGTTTTTCAGAAAGATGCACGCTTTTCTTTACTCTTTTTCCAATGCAGAGAGAAGATTGAGCTTGCTCAGAACAAAAGAACTGTGCTTTCTAACGACACAGATCCTATCACTTTCAACTCTGCTTAGGAAACTGATCAGAACAGTAGTTTCTCTTACATCTACTGCTATGTAGTAGCAGCAATGAGAAACAAGTTGTATTTCACGTGCGTTTGTCAATTGGAACTGAATAGTGACTGTTATTACCGGGAAAGAAAGATTGTTCTTAGGACCAGAGAATACACGTGGTTAAACTCCATTCTTGAAAGAGACTTCAACCCCAAGTTCTCTTACAAAAAGAACACTCTGTTTTTCAGAAAGACTCACGCTTTTGTTTACTGTTTTTCCATTGCAGAGAGAAGATTGAGCTTGCTCAGAACAAAAGAACTGTGCTTTCTAATGACACAGATCCTATCACTTTCAACTCTGCTTAGGAAACTGATCAGAACAGTAGTTTCTCTTACATCTACTGCTATGTAGTAGCTGGTATGAGAAACGCGTTGTATTTCAAGTGCGTTTGTCAATTGGAGCTGAATAGTGACTGTTATTACCGGGAAAGAATGATTGTTCTTAGGACCAGAGAATACACGTGGTTAAACTCCATTCTTGAAAGAGACTTCAACCCCAAGTTCTCTTACTAAAAGAACACTCTGTTTTTCAGAAAGCGCACGCTTCTCTTTACTGTTTTTCCATTGCAGAGCTTAGATTCAGCTTGCTCAGAACAAAAGAACTGTGCTTTCTAATGACACAGATCCTATCACTTTCAACTCTGCTTAGGAAACTGATCAGAACAGTAGTTTCTCTTACATCTACTGCTATGTAGGAGCGGGAATGAGGAATGAGTTGTATTTGAAGTTCGTTTGTGAATTGGAGCTGAATAGTGACTGTTATTACCTTGAAAGAACCATTGTTCTTAGGACCAGAGAATACACGTGCTTAAACTCCATTCATGAGAGAGACTTCAACCCCAAGTTCTCTTACAAAAAGAACACTGTGTTTTTCAGAAAGACGCACGCTTTTCTTTACTGTTTTTCCAATGCAGAGCGAAGAAGATTGAGCTTGCTCAGAACAAAAGAAATGTGCTTTCTAATGACACAGATCCTATCACTTTCAACTCTGCTTAGGAAAATGATCAGAACAGTAGTTTCTCTTACATCTACTGCTATGTAGTAGCTGGAATGAGAAACGAGTTGTATATCAAGTGCGTTTCTCAATTGGAGCTGAATAGTGACTGTTATTACCGGGAAAAAATGATTGTTCTTAGGACCAGAGAATACACGTGGTTAAACTCCATTCATGAAAGAGACTTCAACCCCAAGTTCTCTTACTAAAAGAACACTCTGTTTTTCAGAAAGACGCACGCTTTTCTTTACTCTTTTTCCAATGCAGAGAGAAGATTGAGCTTGCTCAGAACAAAAGAACTGTGCTTTCTAATGACACAGATCCTATCACTTTCAACTCTGCTTAGGAAACTGATCAGAACAGTAGTTTCTCTTACATCTACTGCTATGTAGTAGCTGGAATGAGAAATGAGTTGTATTTCAAGTTTGTTTGTCAATTGGAGCTGAATAGTGACTGTTATTACCAGGAAAGAACGATTGTTCTTAGGACCAGAGAATACACTTGGTTAAACTCCATTCATGAGAGAGACTTTAACCCCAAGTTCTCTTACAAAAAGAACACTCTGTTTTTCAGAAAGACACACGCTTTTCTTTACTATTTTTCCAATGCAGAGAGAAGAAGATTGACCTTGCTCAGAACAAAAGAACTGTGCTTTCTAATGACACAGACCCTATCACTTTCAACTCTGCTTAGGAAACTGATCAGAACAGTAGTTTCTCTTACATCTACTGCTATGTAGTAGCTGGTATGAGAAACGAGTTGTATTTCAAGTGCGTTTGTCAATTGGAGCTGAATAGTGACTGTTTTTACCGGGAAAGAAGGATTGTTCTTAGGACCAGAGAATACACGTGGTTAAACTCCATTCTTGAAAGAGACTTCAACCCCAAGTTCTCTTACTAAAAGAACACTCTGTTTTTCAGAAAGCGCACGCTTCTCTTTACTGTTTTTCCATTGCAGAGCTTAGATTGAGCTTCCTCAGAACAAAAGAACTGTGCTTTCTAATGACACAGATCCTATCACTTTCAACTCTGCTTAGGAAACTGATCAGAACAGTAGTTTCTCTTACATCTACTGCTGTGTAGTAGCTGGAATCAGAAATGAGTTGTATTTCAAGTTCGTTTGTCAATTGGAGCTGAATAGTGACTGTTTTTACCGGGAAAGAATGATTGTTCTTAGGACCAGAGAATACACGTGCTTAAACTCCATTCATGAAAGAGACTTCAACCCCAAGTTCTCTTACTAAAAGAAGACTCTGTTTTTCAGAAAGACGCACGCTTTTCTTTACTCTTTTTCCAATGCAGAGACAAGATTGAGCTTGCTCAGAACAAAAGAACTGTGCTTTCTAACGACACAGATCCTATCACTTTCAACTCTGCTGAGGAAACTGATCAGAACAGTAGTTTCTCTTACATCTACTGCTATGTAGTAGCGGGAATGAGGAATGAGTTGTATTTCAAGTTCGTTTGTGAATTGGAGCTGAATAGTGACTGTTATTACCGTGAAAGAACCATTGTTCTTAGGACCAGAGAATACACGTGGTTTAACTCCATTCATGAGAGAGACTTCAACCCCAAGTTCTCTTACAAAAAGAACACTGTGTTTTTCAGAAAGACGCACGCTTTTCTTTACTGTTTTTCCAATGCAGAGAGAAGAAGATTGAGCTTGCTCAGAACAAAAGAAATGTGCTTTCTAATGACACAGATCCTATCACTTTCAACTCTGCTTAGGAAACTGATCAGAACAGTAGTTTCTCTTACATCTACTGCTATGTAGTAGCTGTAAAGAGAAACGAGTTGTATTTCAAGTGCGTTTCTCAATTGGAGCTGAATAGTGACTGTTATTACCGGGAAAGAATGATAGTTCTTAGGACCAGAGAATACACGTGGTTAAACTCCATTCATTAAAGAGACTCAACCCCAACTTCTCTTACAAAGAGAACACTCTGTTTTTCAGAAAGACTTACCCTTTTCTTTACTGTTTTTCCAATGCAGAGAGAAGATTGAGCTTGCTCAGAACAAAAGAACTGTGCTTTCTAATGACACAGATCCTATCACTTTCAACTCTGCTTGGGAAACTGATCAGAACAGTAGTTTCTCTTACATTTACTGCTATGTAGTAGCAGCAATGAGAAACAAGTTGTATGTCAAGTGCGTTTCTCAATTGGAGCTTAATAGTGACTGTTATTACCGGGAAAGAATGATTGTTCTTAGGACCAGAGAATACACGTGCTTAAACTCCATTCATGAGAGAGACTTCAACCCCAAGTTCTCATACTAAAAGAACACTCTGTTTTTCAGAAAGACGCACGCTTTTCTTTACTGTTTTTCCAATGCCGACAGATGATTGAGCTTGCTCAGAACAAAAGAACTGTGCTCTCTAATGACACAGATCCTATCACTTTCAACTCTGCTTAGGAAACTGATCAGAACAGTAGTTTCTCTTACATCTACTGCTATGTAGTAGCTGGAATGAGAAATGAGTTGTATTTCATGTTCGTTTGTCAATTGGAGCTGAATAGTGACTGTTATTTACCGTGAAAGAACGATTGTTCTTAGGAACAGAGAATACACTTGGTTAAACTCCATTAATGAGAGAGACTTCAACCCCAACTTCTCTTACAAAAAGAACACTCTGATTTTCAGAAAGACGCACGATTTTCTTACTGTTTTTCCAATGCCGACAGATGATTGAGCTTGCTCAGAACAAAAGAACTGTGCTCTCTAATGACACAGATCCTATCACTTTCAACTCTGCTTAGGAAACTGATCAGAACAGTAGTTTCTCTTACATCTACTGCTATGTAGTAGCTGGAATGAGAAATGAGTTGTATTTCAAGTTTGTTTGTCAATTGGAGCTGAATAGTGACTGTTATTACCTGGAAAGAATGATTGTTCTTAGGACCAGAGAATATACACGGGTAAACTCCATTCATGAAAGATACCTCAACCCCAAGTTCTCTTACAAAAAGAACACTCTGTTTTTCAAAGACGCACGCTTTTCTTTACTGTTTTTCCAATGCAGAGAGAAGATTGAGCTTTCTCAGAACAAAAGAACTGTGCTTTCTAATGACAAATATCCTATCACTTTCAACTCTGCTTAGGAATCTGATCAGAACAGTAGTTTCTCTTACATCTACTGCTATGTAGTAGCTGCAATGAGAAACGTGATGTATTTCAAGTGCGTTATTCAATTGGATCTGAATAGTGACTGTTATTACTGGGAAAGAGCAATTGTTCTTTGCACCAGAGAATATACCAGGTTAAACTCCATTCATGAAAGAGAATTAAACCCCAATTTCTCTTACAAAAAGAACACTTTGTTTTGCAGAAATATGCACGCTTTTCTTTACTGTTTTTCCAATGCCGTCAGATGATTGAGCTTGCTCAGAACAAAAGAACTGTGCTTTCTAATGACACAGATCCTATCACTTTCAACTCTGCTTAGGAAACTGATCAGAACAGTAGTTTCTCTTACATCTACTGCTATGTAGTAGCAGCAATGAGAAACAAGTTGTATTTCACGTGCGTTTGTCAATTGGAACTGAATAGTGACTGTTATTACCGGGAAAGAACGATTGTTCTTAGGACCAGAGAATACACGTGGTTAAACTCCATTCTTGAAAGAGACTTCAACCCCAAGTTCTCTTACAAAAAGAACACTCTGTTTTTCAGAAAGACTCACGCTTTTCTTTACTGTTTTTCCATTGCAGAGAGAAGATTGAGCTTGCTCAGAACAAAAGAACTGTGCTTTCTAATGACACAGATCCTATCACTTTCAACTCTGCTTAGGAAAATGATCAGAACAGTAGTTTCTCTTACATCTACTGCTATGTAGTAGCTGGAATGAGAAACGAGTTGTATATCAAGTGCGTTTCTCAATTGGAGCTGAATAGTGACTGTTATTACCGGGAAAGAATGATTGTTCTTAGGACCAGAGAATACACGTGGTTAAACTCCATTCATGAAAGAGACTTCAACCTCAAGTTCTCGTACTAAAAGAACACTCTGTTTTTCAGAAAGACGCACGCTTTTCTTTACTCTTTTTCCAATGCAGAGAGAAGATTGAGCTTGCTCAGAACAAAAGAACTGTGCTTTCTAATGACACAGATCCTATCACTTTCAACTCTGCTTGGGAAACTGATCAGAACAGTAGTTTCTCTTACATCTACTGCTATGTAGTAGCAGCAATGAGAAACAAGTTTTATGTCAAGTGCGTTTCTCAATTGGAGCTTAATAGTGACTGTTATTACCGGGAAAGAATGATTGTTCTTAGGACCAGAGAATACACGTGCTTAAACTCCATTCATGAGAGAGACTTCAACCCCAAGTTCTCATACTAAAAGAACACTCTGTTTTTCAGAAAGACGCACGCTTTTCTTTACTGTTTTTCCAATGCCGACAGATGATTGAGCTTGCTCAGAACAAAAGAACTGTGCTCTCTAATGACACAGATCCTATCACTTTCAACTCTGCTTAGGAAACTGATCAGAACAGTAGTTTCTCTTACATCTACTGCTATGTAGTAGCTGGAATGAGAAATGAGTTGTATTTCAAGTTTGTTTGTCAATTGGAGCTGAATAGTGACTGTTATTACCTGGAAAGAATGATTGTTCTTAGGACCAGAGAATATACCCGGGTAAACTCCATTCATGAAAGATACCTCAACCCCAAGTTCTCTTACAAAAAGAACACTCTGTTTTTCAAAGACGCACGCTTTTCTTTACTGTTTTTCCAATGCAGAGAGAAGATTGAGCTTTCTCAGAACAAAAGAACTGTGCTTTCTAATGACAAATATCCTATCACTTTCAACTCTGCTTAGGAATCTGATCAGAACAGTAGTTTCTCTTACATCTACTGCTATGTAGTAGCTGCAATGAGAAACGTGATGTATTTCAAGTGCGTTATTCAATTGGATCTGAATAGTGACTGTTATTACTGGGAAAGAGCAATTGTTCTTTGGACCAGAGAATATACCAGGTTAAACTCCATTCATGAAAGAGAATTAAACGCCAATTTCTCTTACAAAAAGAACACTTTGTTTTGCAGAAATATGCACGCTTTTCTTTACTGTTTTTCCAATGCAGAGAGAAGATTGAGCTTGTTCAGAACAAAAGAACTGTGCTTTCTAATGACACAGATCCTATAACTTTCAACTCTGTTTAGGGAACTGATAAGAACAGTAGTTTCTCTTAAATCTACTGGTATGTAGAAGCAGCAATGAGAAACAAGTTGTATTTCACGTGCGTTTGTCAATTGGAAATGAATAGTGACTGTTATTTCCCGGAAAGAACGATTTTTCTTAGGACCAGAGAATACACGTGGTTAAACTCCATTCTTGAAAGAGACTTCAACCCCAAGTTCTCTTTCTAAAAGAACACTCTGTTTTTCAAAGACGCACGCTTTTCTTTACTGTTTTTCCATTGCAGAGCGAAGATTGAGCTTGCTCAGAACAAAAGAACTGTGCTTTCTAATGACACAGATCCTATCACTTTCAACTCTGCTTAGGAAACTGATCAGAACAATAGATTCTCTTACATCTACTGCAATGTAGTAGCTGGAATGAGAAACGAGTTGTATTTCAAGTGCATTTCTCAATTGGAGCTGAATAGTGACTGTTATTACCTGGAAAGAATGATTGTTCTTAGGACCAGAGAATACACATGGTTAAACTCCATTCATGAAAGAGAATCACCCCAAGTTCTCTTACAAAAAGAATACTCTGTTTTTCAGAAAGACGCACCCTTTTCTTTACTGTTTTTCCAATGCAGAGAGAAGATTGAGCTTGCTCAGAACAAAAGAACTGTGCTTTCTAACAAAACAGACCCTATCACTTTCAACTCTGCTTAGGAAACTGATCAGAACAGTAGTTTCTCTTAAATCTACTGGTATGTCGTAGCAGCAATGAGAAACAAGTTGTATTTCACGTGCGTTTGTCAATTTGAACTGAATAGTGACTTTTATTTCCAGGAAAGAACGATTTTTCTTAGGACCAGAGAATACACGTGGTTAAACTCCATTCTTGAAAGAGACTTCAACCCCAAGTTCTCCTACTAAAAGAACACTCTGTTTTTCAAAGACGCACGCTTTTCTTTACTCTTTTTCCAATGCAGAGAGAAGATTGAGCTTGCTCAGAACAAAAGAACTGTGCTTTCTAATGACACAGATCCTATCACTTTCAACTCTGCTTAGGAAACTGATCAGAACAATAGTTTCTCTTTCATCTACTGCTATGTAGTAGCTGGAATGAGAAACGAGTTATATTTCAAGTGTGTTTGTCAATTGAGGCAGAATAGTGACTGTTATTACCGGGATAGAACGATTGTTCTTAGGACCAGAGAATATACCCGTTTAAACTCCATTCGTGAATGAGACTTCAACACCAAGTTCTCCTACAAAAAGAACACTCTGTTTTTCAGAAAGATGCACGCTTTTCTTTACTCTTTTTCCAATGCAGAGAGAAGATTGAGCTTGCTCAGAACAAAAGAACTGTGCTTTCTAACGACACAGATCCTATCACTTTCAACTCTGCTTAGGAAACTGATCAGTACAGTAGTTTCTCTTACATCTACTGCTATGTAGTAGCTGGAATGAGAAATGAGTTGTGTTTTAAGTTCGTTTGTCAATTGGAGCTGAATACTGACTGTTATTTACCGTGAAAGAACGATTGTTCTTAGGACCAGAGAATACACTTGGTTAAACTCCATTCATGAGAGAGACTTCAACCCCAAGTTCTCTTACAAAAAGAACACTCTGTTTTTCAGAAAGACGCACGCTTTTCTTTACTGTTTTTCCAATGCCGTCAGATGATTGAGCTTGCTCAGAACAAAAGAACTGTGCTTTCTAATGACACAGATCCTATCACTTTCAACTCTGCTTAGGAAACTGATCAGAACAGTAGTTTCTCTTACATCTACTGCTATGTAGTAGCAGCAATGAGAAACAAGTTGTATTTCACGTGCGTTTGTCAATTGGAACTGAATAGTGACTGTTATTACCGGGAAAGAACGATTGTTCTTAGGACCAGAGAATACACGTGGTTAAACTCCATTCTTGAAAGAGACTTCAACCCCAAGTTCTCTTACAAAAAGAACACTCTGTTTTTCAGAAAGACTCACGCTTTTCTTTACTGTTTTTCCATTGCAGAGAGAAGATTGAGCTTGCTCAGAACAAAAGAACTGTGCTTTCTAATGACACAGATCCTATCACTTTCAACTCTGCTTAGGAAAATGATCAGAACAGTAGTTTCTCTTACATCTACTGCTATGTAGTAGCTGGAATGAGAAACGAGTTGTATATCAAGTGCGTTTCTCAATTGGAGCTGAATAGTGACTGTTATTACCGGGAAAGAATGATTGTTCTTAGGACCAGAGAATACACGTGGTTAAACTCCATTCATGAAAGAGACTTCAACCTCAAGTTCTCGTACTAAAAGAACACTCTGTTTTTCAGAAAGACGCACGCTTTTCTTTACTCTTTTTCCAATGCAGAGAGAAGATTGAGCTTGCTCAGAACAAAAGAACTGTGCTTTCTAATGACACAGATCCTATCACTTTCAACTCTGCTTGGGAAACTGATCAGAACAGTAGTTTCTCTTACATCTACTGCTATGTAGTAGCAGCAATGAGAAACAAGTTTTATGTCAAGTGCGTTTCTCAATTGGAGCTTAATAGTGACTGTTATTACCGGGAAAGAATGATTGTTCTTAGGACCAGAGAATACACGTGCTTAAACTCCATTCATGAGAGAGACTTCAACCCCAAGTTCTCATACTAAAAGAACACTCTGTTTTTCAGAAAGACGCACGCTTTTCTTTACTGTTTTTCCAATGCCAACAGATGATTGAGCTTGCTCAGAACAAAAGAACTGTGCTCTCTAATGACACAGATCCTATCACTTTCAACTCTGCTTAGGAAACTGATCAGAACAGTAGTTTCTCTTACATCTACTGCTATGTAGTAGCTGGAATGAGAAATGAGTTGTATTTCATGTTCGTTTGTCAATTGGAGCTGAATAGTGACTGTTATTTACCGTGAAAGAACGATTGTTCTTAGGAACAGAGAATACACTTGGTTAAACTCCATTAATGAGAGAGACTTCAACCCCAACTTCTCTTACAAAAAGAACACTCTGATTTTCAGAAAGACGCACGCTTTTCTTACTGTTTATCCAGTGCCGACAGATGATTGAGCTTGCTCAGAACAAAAGAACTGTGCTCTCTAATGACACAGATCCTATCACTTTCAACTCTGCTTAGGAAACTTATCAGAACAGTAGTTTCTCTTACATCTACTGCTATGTAGTAGCTGGAATGAGAAATGAGTTGTATTTCAAGTTTGTTTGTCAATTGGAGCTGAATAGTGACTGTTATTACCTAAAGAATGATTGTTCTTAGGACCAGAGAATATACCCGGGTAAACTCCATTCATGAAAGATACCTCAACCCCAAGTTCTCTTACAAAAAGAACACTCTGTTTTTCAAAGACGCACGCTTTTCTTTACTGTTTTTCCAATGCAGAGAGAAGATTGAGCTTTCTCAGAACAAAAGAACTGTGCTTTCTAATGACAAATATCCTATCACTTTCAACTCTGCTTAGGAAACTGATCAGAACAGTAGTTTCTCTTACATCTACTGCTATGTAGTAGCTGCAATGAGAAACGTGATGTATTTCAAGTGCGTTATTCAATTGGATCTGAATAGTGACTGTTATTACTGGGAAAGAGCAATTGTTCTTTGGACCAGAGAATATACCAGGTTAAACTCCATTCATGAAAGAGAATTAAACCCCAATTTCTCTTACAAAAAGAACACTTTGTTTTTCAGAAATATGCACGCTTTTCTTTACTGTTTTTCCAATGCAGAGAGAAGATTGAGCTTGTTCAGAACAAAAGAACTGTGCTTTCTAATGACACAGATCCTATAACTTTCAACTCTGTTTAGGGAAGTGATAAGAACAGTAGTTTCTCTTAAATCTACTGGTATGTAGTAGCAGCAATGAGAAACAAGTTGTATTTCACGTGCGTTTGTCAATTGGAACTGAATAGTGACTGTTATTTCCCGGAAAGAACGATTTTTCTTAGGACCAGAGAATACACGTGGTTAAACTCCATTCTTGAAAGAGACTTCAACCCCAAGTTCTCTTTCTAAAAGAACACTCTGTTTTTCAAAGACGCACGCTTTTCTTTACTGTTTTTCCATTGCAGAGCGAAGATTGAGCTTGCTCAGAACAAAAGAACTGTGCTTTCTAACAAAACAGACCCTATCACTTTCAACTCTGCTTAGGAAACTGATCAGAACAGTAGTTTCTCTTAAATCTACTGGTATGTCGTAGCAGCAATGAGAAACAAGTTGTATTTCACGTGCGTTTGTCAATTTGAACTGAATAGTGACTTTTATTTCCAGGAAAGAACGATTTTTCTTAGGACCAGAGAATACACGTGGTTAAACTCCATTCTTGAAAGAGACTTCAACCCCAAGTTCTCCTACTAAAAGAACACTCTGTTTTTCAAAGACGCACGCTTTTCTTTACTCTTTTTCCAATGCAGAGAGAAGATTGAGCTTGCTCAGAACAAAAGAACTGTGCTTTCTAATGACACAGATCCTATCACTTTCAACTCTGCTTCGGAAACTGATCAGAACAATAGTTTCTCTTTCATCTACTGCTATGTAGTAGCTGGAATGAGAAACGAGTTATATTTCAAGTGTGTTTGTCAATTGAGGCAGAATAGTGACTGTTATTACCGGGATAGAACGATTGTTCTTAGGACCAGAGAATATACCCGTTTAAACTCCATTCGTGAATGAGACTTCAACACCAAGTTCTCCTACAAAAAGAACACTCTGTTTTTCAGAAAGATGCACGCTTTTCTTTACTCTTTTTCCAATGCAGAGAGAAGATTGAGCTTGCTCAGAACAAAAGAACTGTGCTTTCTAACGACACAGATCCTATCACTTTCAACTCTGCTTAGGAAACTGATCAGTACAGTAGTTTCTCTTACATCTACTGCTATGTAGTAGCTGGAATGAGAAATGAGTTGTGTTTTAAGTTCGTTTGTCAATTGGAGCTGAATACTGACTGTTATTTACCGTGAAAGAACGATTGTTCTTAGGACCAGAGAATACACTTGGTTAAACTCCATTCATGAGAGAGACTTCAACCCCAAGTTCTCTTACAAAAAGAACACTCTGTTTTTCAGAAAGACGCACGCTTTTCTTTACTGTTTTTCCAATGCCGTCAGATGATTGAGCTTGCTCAGAACAAAAGAACTGTGCTTTCTAATGACACAGATCCTATCACTTTCAACTCTGCTTAGGAAACTGATCAGAACAGTAGTTTCTCTTACATCTACTGCTATGTAGTAGCAGCAATGAGAAACAAGTTGTATTTCACGTGCGTTTGTCAATTGGAACTGAATAGTGACTGTTATTACCGGGAAAGAACGATTGTTCTTAGGACCAGAGAATACACGTGGTTAAACTCCATTCTTGAAAGAGACTTCAACCCCAAGTTCTCTTACAAAAAGAACACTCTGTTTTTCAGAAAGACTCACGCTTTTCTTTACTGTTTTTCCATTGCAGAGAGAAGATTGAGCTTGCTCAGAACAAAAGAACTGTGCTTTCTAATGACACAGATCCTATCACTTTCAACTCTGCTTAGGAAAATGATCAGAACAGTAGTTTCTCTTACATCTACTGCTATGTAGTAGCTGGAATGAGAAACGAGTTGTATATCAAGTGCGTTTCTCAATTGGAGCTGAATAGTGACTGTTATTACCGGGAAAGAATGATTGTTCTTAGGACCAGAGAATACACGTGGTTAAACTCCATTCATGAAAGAGACTTCAACCTCAAGTTCTCGTACTAAAAGAACACTCTGTTTTTCAGAAAGACGCACGCTTTTCTTTACTCTTTTTCCAATGCAGAGAGAAGATTGAGCTTGCTCA
Source organism: Onychomys leucogaster (assembly GCA_949786385.1). Lineage (NCBI taxonomy): Eukaryota > Metazoa > Chordata > Mammalia > Rodentia > Cricetidae > Onychomys > Onychomys leucogaster. The sequence goes on along the minus strand of OX460418.1, from coordinate 43,216,160 downwards.
GAACAAAAGAACTGTGCTTTCTAATGACACAGATCCTATCACTTTCAACTCTGCTTGGGAAACTGATCAGAACAGTAGTTTCTCTTACATCTACTGCTATGTAGTAGCAGCAATGAGAAACAAGTTTTATGTCAAGTGCGTTTCTCAATTGGAGCTTAATAGTGACTGTTATTACCGGGAAAGAATGATTGTTCTTAGGACCAGAGAATACACGTGCTTAAACTCCATTCATGAGAGAGACTTCAACCCCAAGTTCTCATACTAAAAGAACACTCTGTTTTTCAGAAAGACGCACGCTTTTCTTTACTGTTTTTCCAATGCCGACAGATGATTGAGCTTGCTCAGAACAAAAGAACTGTGCTCTCTAATGACACAGATCCTATCACTTTCAACTCTGCTTAGGAAACTGATCAGAACAGTAGTTTCTCTTACATCTACTGCTATGTAGTAGCTGGAATGAGAAATGAGTTGTATTTCATGTTCGTTTGTCAATTGGAGCTGAATAGTGACTGTTATTTACCGTGAAAGAACGATTGTTCTTAGGAACAGAGAATACACTTGGTTAAACTCCATTAATGAGAGAGACTTCAACCCCAACTTCTCTTACAAAAAGAACACTCTGATTTTCAGAAAGACGCACGCTTTTCTTACTGTTTATCCAGTGCCGACAGATGATTGAGCTTGCTCAGAACAAAAGAACTGTGCTCTCTAATGACACAGATCCTATCACTTTCAACTCTGCTTAGGAAACTTATCAGAACAGTAGTTTCTCTTACATCTACTGCTATGTAGTAGCTGGAATGAGAAATGAGTTGTATTTCAAGTTTGTTTGTCAATTGGAGCTGAATAGTGACTGTTATTACCTAAAGAATGATTGTTCTTAGGACCAGAGAATATACCCGGGTAAACTCCATTCATGAAAGATACCTCAACCCCAAGTTCTCTTACAAAAAGAACACTCTGTTTTTCAAAGACGCACGCTTTTCTTTACTGTTTTTCCAATGCAGAGAGAAGATTGAGCTTTCTCAGAACAAAAGAACTGTGCTTTCTAATGACAAATATCCTATCACTTTCAACTCTGCTTAGGAAACTGATCAGAACAGTAGTTTCTCTTACATCTACTGCTATGTAGTAGCTGCAATGAGAAACGTGATGTATTTCAAGTGCGTTATTCAATTGGATCTGAATAGTGACTGTTATTACTGGGAAAGAGCAATTGTTCTTTGGACCAGAGAATATACCAGGTTAAACTCCATTCATGAAAGAGAATTAAACCCCAATTTCTCTTACAAAAAGAACACTTTGTTTTTCAGAAATATGCACGCTTTTCTTTACTGTTTTTCCAATGCAGAGAGAAGATTGAGCTTGTTCAGAACAAAAGAACTGTGCTTTCTAATGACACAGATCCTATAACTTTCAACTCTGTTTAGGGAAGTGATAAGAACAGTAGTTTCTCTTAAATCTACTGGTATGTAGTAGCAGCAATGAGAAACAAGTTGTATTTCACGTGCGTTTGTCAATTGGAACTGAATAGTGACTGTTATTTCCCGGAAAGAACGATTTTTCTTAGGACCAGAGAATACACGTGGTTAAACTCCATTCTTGAAAGAGACTTCAACCCCAAGTTCTCTTTCTAAAAGAACACTCTGTTTTTCAAAGACGCACGCTTTTCTTTACTGTTTTTCCATTGCAGAGCGAAGATTGAGCTTGCTCAGAACAAAAGAACTGTGCTTTCTAATGACACAGATCCTATCACTTTCAACTCTGCTTAGGAAACTGATCAGAACAATAGTTTCTCTTACATCTACTGCTATGTAGTAGCTGGAATGAGAAACTAGTTGTATTTCAAGTGCATTTCTCAATTGGAGCTGAATAGTGACTGTTATTACCGGGAAAGAATGATTGTTCTTAGGACCAGAGAATACACGTGGTTAAACTCCATTCATGAAAGAGACTCACCCCAAGTTCTCTTACAAAAAGAATACTCTGTTTTTCAGAAAGACGCACCCTTTTCATTACTGTTTTTCCAATGCAGAGAGAAGATTGAGCTTGCTCAGAACAAAAGAACTGTGCTTTCTAACAAAACAGACCCTATCACTTTCAACTCTGCTTAGGAAACTGATCAGAACAGTAGTTTCTCTTAAATCTACTGGTATGTCGTAGCAGCAATGAGAAACAAGTTGTATTTCACGTGCGTTTGTCAATTTGAACTGAATAGTGACTTTTATTTCCAGGAAAGAACGATTTTTCTTAGGACCAGAGAATACACTTGGTTAAACTCCATTCTTGAAAGAGACTTCAACCCCAAGTTCTCCTACTAAAAGAACACTCTGTTTTTCAAAGACGCACGCTTTTCTTTACTCTTTTTCCAATGCAGAGAGAAGATTGAGCTTGCTCAGAACAAAAGAACTGTGCTTTCTAATGACACAGATCCTATCACTTTCAACTCTGCTGAGGCAACTGATCAGAACAATAGTTTCTCTTTCATCTACTGCTATGTAGTAGCTGGAATGAGAAACGAGTTATATTTCAAGTGTGTTTGTCAATTGAGGCAGAATAGTGACTGTTATTACCGGGATAGAACGATTGTTCTTAGGACCAGAGAATATACCCGTTTAAACTCCATTCGTGAATGAGACTTCAACACCAAGTTCTCCTACAAAAAGAACACTCTGTTTTTCAGAAAGATGCACGCTTTTCTTTACTCTTTTTCCAATGCAGAGAGAAGATTGAGCTTGCTCAGAACAAAAGAACTGTGCTTTCTAACGACACAGATCCTATCACTTTCAACTCTGCTTAGGAAACTGATCAGTACAGTAGTTTCTCTTACATCTACTGCTATGTAGTAGCTGGAATGAGAAATGAGTTGTGTTTTAAGTTCGTTTGTCAATTGGAGCTGAATACTGACTGTTATTTACCGTGAAAGAACGATTGTTCTTAGGACCAGAGAATACACTTGGTTAAACTCCATTCATGAGAGAGACTTCAACCCCAAGTTCTCTTACAAAAAGAACACTCTGTTTTTCAGAAAGACGCACGCTTTTCTTTACTGTTTTTCCAATGCCGTCAGATGATTGAGCTTGCTCAGAACAAAAGAACTGTGCTTTCTAATGACACAGATCCTATCACTTTCAACTCTGCTTAGGAAACTGATCAGAACAGTAGTTTCTCTTACATCTACTGCTATGTAGTTGCAGCAATGAGAAACAAGTTGTATTTCACGTGCGTTTGTCAATTGGAACTGAATAGTGACTGTTATTACCGGGAAAGAACGATTGTTCTTAGGACCAGAGAATACACGTGCTTAAACTCCATTCTTGAAAGAGACTTCAACCCCAAGTTCTCTTACTAAAAGAAGACTCTGTTTTTCAGAAAGACGCACGCTTTTCTTTAATCTTTTTCCAATGCAGAGACAAGATTGAGCTTGCTCAGAACAAAAGAACTGTGCTTTCTAACGACACAGATCCTACCACTTTCAACTCTGCTGAGGAAACTGATCCGAACAGTAGTTTCTCTTACATCTACTGCTATGTAGTAGCTGTAAAGAGAAACGAGTTGTATTTCAAGTGCGTTTCTCAATTGGAGCTGAATAGTGACTGTTATTACCGGGAAAGAATGATTGTTCTTAGGACCAGAGAATACACGTGCTTAAACTCCATTCATGAGAGAGACTTCAACCCCAAGTTCTCATACTAAAAGAACACTCTGTTTTTCAGAAAGACGCACGCTTTTCTTTACTGTTTTTCCAATGCCGACAGATGATTGAGCTTGCTCAGAACAAAAGAACTGTGCTCTCTAATGACACAGATCCTATTACTTTCAACTCTGCTTAGGAAACTGATCAGAACAGTAGTTTCTCTTACATCTACTGCTATGTAGTAGCTGGAATGAGAAATGAGTTGTATTTCATGTTCGTTTGTCAATTGGAGCTGAATAGTGACTGTTATTTACCGTGAAAGAACGATTGTTCTTAGGAACAGAGAATACACTTGGTTAAACTCCATTAATGAGAGAGACTTCAACCCCAACTTCTCTTACAAAAAGAACACTCTGATTTTCAGAAAGACGCACGCTTTTCTTACTGTTTATCCAATGCTGACAGATGATTGAGCTTGCTCAGAACAAAAGAACTGTGCTCTCTAATGACACAGATCCTATCACTTTCAACTCTGCTTAGGAAACTGATCAGAACAGTAGTTTCTCTTACATCTACTGCTATGTAGTAGCTGGAATGAGAAATGAGTTGTATTTCAAGTTTGTTTGTCAATTGGAGCTGAATAGTGACTGTTATTACCTGGAAAGAATGATTGTTCTTAGGACCAGAGAATATACCCGGGTAAACTCCATTCATGAAAGATACCTCAACCCCAAGTTCTCTTACAAAAAGAACACTCTGTTTTTCAAAGACGCACGCTTTTCTTTACTGTTTTTCCAATGCAGAGAGAAGATTGAGCTTGCTCAGAACAAAAGAACTGTGCTTTCTAACGACACAGATCCTATCACTTTCAACTCTGCTTAGGAAACTGATCAGTACAGTAGTTACTCTTACATCTACTGCTATGTAGTAGCTGGAATGAGAAATGAGTTGTGTTTTAAGTTCGTTTGTCAATTGGAGCTGAATACTGACTGTTATTTACCGTGAAAGAACAATTGTTCTTAGGACCAGAGAATACACTTGGTTAAACTCCATTCATGAGAGAGACTTCAACCCCAAGTTCTCTTACAAAAAGAACACTCTGTTTTTCAGAAAGATGCACGCTTTTCTTTACTGTTTTTCCAATGCCGTCAGATGATTGAGCTTGCTCAGAACAAAAGAACTGTGCTTTCTAATGACACAGATCCTATCACTTTCAACTCTGCTTAGGAAACTGATCAGAACAGTAGTTTCTCTTACATCTACTGCTATGTAGTAGCAGCAATGAGAAACAAGTTGTATTTCACGTGCGTTTGTCAATTGGAACTGAATAGTGACTGTTATTACCGGGAAAGAACGATTGTTCTTAGGACCAGAGAATACACGTGGTTAAACTCCATTCTTGAAAGAGACTTCAACCCCAAGTTCTCTTACAAAAAGAACACTCTGTTTTTCAGAAAGACTCACGCTTTTCTTTACTGTTTTTCCATTGCAGAGAGAAGATTGAGCTTGCTCAGAACAAAAGAACTGTGCTTTCTAATGACACAGATCCTATCACTTTAAACTCTGCTTAGGAAAATGATCAGAACAGTAGTTTCTCTTACATCTACTGCTATGTAGTAGCTGGAATGAGAAACGAGTTGTATATCAAGTGCGTTTCTCAATTGGAGCTGAATAGTGACTGTTATTACCGGGAAAGAATGATTGTTCTTAGGACCAGAGAATACACGTGGTTAAACTCCATTCATGAAAGAGACTTCAACCGCAAGTTCTCGTACTAAAAGAACACTCTGTTTTTCAGAAAGACGCACGCTTTTCTTTACTCTTTTTCCAATGCAGAGAGAAGATTGAGCTTGCTCAGAACAAAAGAACTGTGCTTTCTAATGACACAGATCCTATCACTTTCAACTCTGCTTAGGAAACTGATCAGAACAGTAGTTTCTCTTACATCTACTGCTATGTAGTAGCTGGAATGAGAAATGAGTTGTATTTCAAGTTTGTTTGTCAATTGGAGCTGAATAGTGACTGTTATTACCAGGAAAGAATGATTGTTCTTAGGACCAGAGAATATACCCGGGTAAACTCCATTCATGAAAGATACCTCAACCCCAAGTTCTCTTACAAAAAGAACACTCTGTTTTTCAAAGACGCACGCTTTTCTTTACTGTTTTTCCAATGCAGAGAGAAGATTGAGCTTTCTCAGAACAAAAGAACTGTGCTTTCTAATGACAAATATCCTATCACTTTCAACTCTGCTTAGGAAACTGATCAGAACAGTAGTTTCTCTTACATCTACTGCTATGTTGTAGCTGCAATGAGAAACGTGATGTATTTCAAGTGCGTTATTCAATTGGATCTGAATAGTGACTGTTATTACTGGGAAAGAGCAATTGTTCTTTGGACCAGAGAATATACCAGGTTAAACTCCATTCATGAAAGAGAATTAAACCCCAATTTCTCTTACAAAAAGAACACTTTGTTTTTCAGAAATATGCACGCTTTTCTTTACTGTTTTTCCAATGCAGAGAGAAGATTGAGCTTGTTCAGAACAAAAGAACTGTGCTTTCTAATGACACAGATCCTATAACTTTCAACTCTGTTTAGGGAAGTGATAAGAACAGTAGTTTCTCTTAAATCTACTGGTATGTAGTAGCAGCAATGAGAAACAAGTTGTATTTCACGTGCGTTTGTCAATTGGAACTGAATAGTGACTGTTATTTCCCGGAAAGAACGATTTTTCTTAGGACCAGAGAATACACGTGGTTAAACTCCATTCTTGAAAGAGACTTCAACCCCAAGTTCTCTTTCTAAAAGAACACTCTGTTTTTCAAAGACGCACGCTTTTCTTTACTGTTTTTCCATTGCAGAGCGAAGATTGAGCTTGCTCAGAACAAAAGAACTGTGCTTTCTAATGACACAGATCCTATCACTTTCAACTCTGCTTAGGAAACTGATCAGAACAATAGTTTCTCTTACATCTACTGCTATGTAGTAGCTGGAATGAGAAACTAGTTGTATTTCAAGTGCATTTCTCAATTGGAGCTGAATAGTGACTGTTATTACCGGGAAAGAATGATTGTTCTTAGGACCAGAGAATACACGTGGTTAAACTCCATTCATGAAAGAGACTCACCCCAAGTTCTCTTACAAAAAGAATACTCTGTTTTTCAGAAAGACGCACCCTTTTCATTACTGTTTTTCCAATGCAGAGAGAAGATTGAGCTTGCTCAGAACAAAAGAACTGTGCTTTCTAACAAAACAGACCCTATCACTTTCAACTCTGCTTAGGAAACTGATCAGAACAGTAGTTTCTCTTAAATCTACTGGTATGTCGTAGCAGCAATGAGAAACAAGTTGTATTTCACGTGCGTTTGTCAATTTGAACTGAATAGTGACTTTTATTTCCAGGAAAGAACGATTTTTCTTAGGACCAGAGAATACACTTGGTTAAACTCCATTCTTGAAAGAGACTTCAACCCCAAGTTCTCCTACTAAAAGAACACTATGTTTTTCAAAGACGCACGCTTTTCTTTACTCTTTTTCCAATGCAGAGAGAAGATTGAGCTTGCTCAGAACAAAAGAACTGTGCTTTCTAATGACACAGATCCTATCACTTTCAACTCTGCTTAGGCAACTGATCAGAATAATAGTTTCTCTTTCATCTACTGCTATGTAGTAGCTGGAATGAGAAACGAGTTATATTTCAAGTGTGTTTGTCAATTGAGGCAGAATAGTGACTGTTATTACCGGGATAGAACGATTGTTCTTAGGACCAGAGAATATACCCGTTTAAACTCCATTCCTGAATGAGACTTCAACACCAAGTTCTCCTACAAAAAGAACACTCTGTTTTTCAGAAAGATGCACGCTTTTCTTTACTCTTTTTCCAATGCAGAGAGAAGATTGAGCTTGCTCAGAACAAAAGAACTGTGCTTTCTAACGACACAGATCCTATCACTTTCAACTCTGCTTAGGAAACTGATCAGTACAGTAGTTTCTCTTACATCTACTGCTATGTAGTAGCTGGAATGAGAAATGAGTTGTGTTTTAAGTTCGTTTGTCAATTGGAGCTGAATACTGACTGTTATTTACCGTGAAAGAACGATTGTTCTTAGGACCAGAGAATACACTTGGTTAAACTCCATTCATGAGAGAGACTTCAACCCCAAGTTCTCTTACAAAAAGAACACTCTGTTTTTCAGAAAGACGCACGCTTTTCTTTACTGTTTTTCCAATGCCGTCAGATGATTGAGCTTGCTCAGAACAAAAGAACTGTGCTTTCTAATGACACAGATCCTATCACTTTCAACTCTGCTTAGGAAACTGATCAGAACAGTAGTTTCTCTTACATCTACTGCTATGTAGTAGCAGCAATGAGAAACAAGTTGTATTTCACGTGCGTTTGTCAATTGGAACTGAATAGTGACTGTTATTACCGGGAAAGAACGATTGTTCTTAGGACCAGAGAATACACGTGGTTAAACTCCATTCTTGAAAGAGACTTCAACCCCAAGTTCTCTTACAAAAAGAACACTCTGTTTTTCAGAAAGACTCACGCTTTTCTTTACTGTTTTTCCATTGCAGAGAGAAGATTGAGCTTGCTCAGAACAAAAGAACTGTGCTTTCTAATGACACAGATCCTATCACTTTCAACTCTGCTTAGGAAAATGATCAGAACAGTAGTTTCTCTTACATCTACTGCTATGTAGTAGCTGGAATGAGAAACGAGTTGTATATCAAGTGCGTTTCTCAATTGGAGCTGAATAGTGACTGTTATTACCGGGAAAGAATGATTGTTCTTAGGACCAGAGAATACACGTGGTTAAACTCCATTCATGAAAGAGACTTCAACCGCAAGTTCTCGTACTAAAAGAACACTCTGTTTTACAGAAAGACACACGCTTTTCTTTACTGTTTTTCCAATGCAGAGAGAAGATTGAGCTTGCTCAGAACAAAAGAACTGTGCTTTCTAATGACACAGATCCTATCACTTTCAACTCTGCTTAGGAAACTGATCAGAACAGTAGTTTCTCTTACATCTACTGCTATGTAGTAGCTGGAATGAGAAATGAGTTGTATTTCAAGTTTGTTTGTCAATTGGAGCTGAATAGTGACTGTTATTACCAGGAAAGAACGATTGTTCTTAGGACCAGAGAATACACTTGGTTAAACTCCATTCATGAGAGAGACTTTAACCCCAAGTTCTCTTACAAAAAGAACACTCTGTTTTTCAGAAAGACACACGCTTTTCTTTACTTTTTTTCCAATGCAGAGAGAAGAAGATTGACCTTGCTCAGAACAAAAGAACTGTGCTTTCTAATGACACAGATCCTATCACTTTCAACTCTGCTTAGGAAACTGATCAGAACAGTAGTTTCTCTTACATCTACTGCTATGTAGTAGCTGGTATGAGAAACGAGTTGTATTTCAAGTGCGTTTGTCAATTGGAGCTGAATAGTGACTGTTTTTACCGGGAAAGAAGGATTGTTCTTATGACCAGAGAATACACGTGGTTAAACTCCATTCTTGAAAGAAACTTCAACCCCAAGTTCTCTTACTAAAAGAACACTCTGTTTTTCAGAAAGCGCACGCTTCTCTTTACTGTTTTTCCATTGCAGAGCTTAGATTGAGCTTCCTCAGAACAAAAGAACTGTGCTTTCTAATGACACAGATCCTATCACTTTCAACTCTGCTTAGGAAACTGATCAGAACAGTAGTTTCTCTTACATCTACTGCTGTGTAGTAGCTGGAATCAGAAATGAGTTGTATTTCAAGTTCGTTTGTCAATTGGAGCTGAATAGTGACTGTTTTTACCGGGAAAGAATGATTGTTCTTAGGACCAGAGAATACACGTGCTTAAACTCCATTCATGAAAGAGACTTCAACCCCAAGTTCTCTTACTAAAAGAAGACTCTGTTTTTCAGAAAGACGCACGCTTTTCTTTACTCTTTTTCCAATGCAGAGACAAGATTGAGCTTGCTCAGAACAAAAGAACTGTGCTTTCTAACGACACAGATCCTACCACTTTCAACTCTGCTGAGGAAACTGATCAGAACAGTAGTTTCTCTTACATCTACTGCTATGTAGTAGCGGGAATGAGGAATGAGTTGTATTTCAAGTTCGTTTGTGAATTGGAGCTGAATAGTGACTGTTATTACCGTGAAAGAACCATTGTTCTTAGGACCAGAGAATACACGTGGTTAAACTCCATTCATGAGAGAGACTTCAACCCCAAGTTCTCTTACAAAAAGAACACTGTGTTTTTCAGAAAGACGCACGCTTTTCTTTACTGTTTTTCCAATGCAGAGAGAAGAAGATTGAGCTTGCTCAGAACAAAAGAAATGTGCTTTCTAATGACACAGATCCTATCACTTTCAACTCTGCTTAGGAAACTGATCCGAACAGTAGTTTCTCTTACATCTACTGCTATGTAGTAGCTGTAAAGAGAAACGAGTTGTATTTCAAGTGCGTTTCTCAATTGGAGCTGAATAGTGACTGTTATTACCGGGAAAGAATGATTGTTCTTAGGACCAGAGAATACACGTGCTTAAACTCCATTCATGAGAGAGACTTCAACCCCAAGTTCTCATACTAAAAGAACACTCTGTTTTTCAGAAAGACGCACGTTTTTCTTTACTGTTATTCCAATGCCGACAGATGATTGAGCTTGCTCAGAACAAAAGAACTGTGCTCTCTAATGACACAGATCCTATCACTTTCAACTCTGCTTAGGAAACTGATCAGAACAGTAGTTTCTCTTACATCTACTGCTATGTAGTAGCTGGAATGAGAAATGAGTTGTATTTCATGTTCGTTTGTCAATTGGAGCTGAATAGTGACTGTTATTTACCGTGAAAGAACGATTGTTCTTAGGAACAGAGAATACACTTGGTTAAACTCCATTAATGAGAGAGACTTCAACCCCAACTTCTCTTACAAAAAGAACACTCTGATTTTCAGAAAGACGCACGCTTTTCTTACTGTTTATCCAATGCCGACAGATGATTGAGCTTGCTCAGAACAAAAGAACTGTGCTCTCTAATGACACAGATCCTATCACTTTCAACTCTGCTTAGGAAACTGATCAGAACAGTAGTTTCTCTTACATATACTGCTATGTAGTAGCTGGAATGAGAAATGAGTTGTATTTCAAGTTTGTTTGTCAATTGGAGCTGAATAGTGACTGTTATTACCTGGAAAGAATGATTGTTCTTAGGACCAGAGAATATACCCGGGTAAACTCCATTCATGAAAGATACCTCAACCCCAAGTTCTCTTACAAAAAGAACACTCTGTTTTTCAAAGACGCACGCTTTTCTTTACTGTTTTTCCAATGCAGAGAGAAGATTGAGCTTTCTCAGAACAAAAGAACTGTGCTTTCTAATGACAAATATCCTATCACTTTCAACTCTGCTTAGGAAACTGATCAGAACAGTAGTTTCTCTTACATCTACTGCTATGTAGTAGCTGCAATGAGAAACGTGATGTATTTCAAGTGCGTTATTCAATTGGATCTGAATAGTGACTGTTATTACTGGGAAAGAGCAATTGTTCTTTGGACCAGAGAATATACCAGGTTAAACTCCATTCATGAAAGAGAATTAAACCCCAATTTCTCTTACAAAAAGAACACTTTGTTTTTCAAAAATATGCACGCTTTTCTTTACTGTTTTTCCAATGCAGAGAGAAGATTGAGCTTGTTCAGAACAAAAGAACTGTGCTTTCTAATGACACAGATCCTATAACTTTCAACTCTGTTTAGGGAAGTGATAAGAACAGGAGTTTCTCTTAAATCTACTGGTATGTAGTAGCAGCAATGAGAAACAAGTTGTATTTCACGTGCGTTTGTCAATTGGAACTGAATAGTGACTGTTATTTCCCGGAAAGAACGATTTTTCTTAGGACCAGAGAATACACGTGGTTAAACTCCATTCTTGAAAGAGACTTAAACCCCAAGTTCTCTTTCTAAAAGAACACTCTGTTTTTCAAAGACGCACGCTTTTCTTTACTGTTTTTCCATTGCAGAGCGAAGATTGAGCTTGCTCAGAACAAAAGAACTGTGCTTTCTAATGACACAGATCCTATCACTTTCAACTCTGCTTAGGAAACTGATCAGAACAATAGTTTCTCTTACATCTACTGCTATGTAGTAGCTGGAATGAGAAACTAGTTGTATTTCAAGTGCATTTCTCAATTGGAGCTGAATAGTGACTGTTATTACCGGGAAAGAATGATTGTTCTTAGGACCAGAGAATACACGTGGTTAAACTCCATTCATGAAAGAGACTCACCCCAAGTTCTCTTACAAAAAGAATACTCTGTTTTTCAGAAAGACGCATCCTTTTCATTACTGTTTTTCCAATGCAGAGAGAAGATTGAGCTTGCTCAGAACAAAAGAACTGTGCTTTCTAACAAAACAGACCCTATCACTTTCAACTCTGCTTAGGAAACTGATCAGAACAGTAGTTTCTCTTAAATCTACTGGTATGTCGTAGCAGCAATGAGAAACAAGTTGTATTTCACGTGCGTTTCTCAATTTGAACTGAATAGTGACTTTTATTTCCAGGAAAGAACGATTTTTCTTAGGACCAGAGAATACACTTGGTTAAACTCCATTCTTGAAAGAGACTTCAACCCCAAGTTCTCCTACTAAAAGAACACTCTGTTTTTCAAAGACGCACGCTTTTCTTTACTCTTTTTCCAATGCAGAGAGAAGATTGAGCTTGCTCAGAACAAAAGAACTGTGCTTTCTAATGACACAGATCCTATCACTTTCAACTCTGCTTAGGCAACTGATCAGAACAATAGTTTCTCTTTCATCTACTGCTATGTAGTAGCTGGAATGAGAAACGAGTTATATTTCAAGTGTGTTTGTCAATTGAGGCAGAATAGTGACTGTTATTACCGGGATAGAACGATTGTTCTTAGGACCAGAGAATATACCCGTTTAAACTCCATTCGTGAATGAGACTTCAACACCAAGTTCTCCTACAAAAAGAACACTCTGTTTTTCAGAAAGATGCACGCTTTTCTTTACTCTTTTTCCAATGCAGAGAGAAGATTGAGCTTGCTCAGAACAAAAGAACTGTGCTTTCTAACGACACAGATCCTATCACTTTCAACTCTGCTTAGGAAACTGATCAGTACAGTAGTTTCTCTTACATCTACTGCTATGTAGTAGCTGGAATGAGAAATGAGTTGTGTTTTAAGTTCGTTTGTCAATTGGAGCTGAATACTGACTGTTATTTACCGTGAAAGAACGATTGTTCTTAGGACCAGAGAATACACTTGGTTAAACTCCATTCATGAGAGAGACTTCAACCCCAAGTTCTCTTACAAAAAGAACACTCTGTTTTTCAGAAAGACGCACGCTTTTCTTTACTGTTTTTCCAATGCAGAGAGAAGATTGAGCTTGCTCAGAACAAAAGAACTGTGCTTTCTAATGACACAGATCCTATCACTTTCAACTCTGCTTAGGAAACTGATCAGAACAGTAGTTTCTCTTACATCTACTGCTATGTAGTAGCAGCAATGAGAAACAAGTTGTATTTCACGTGCGTTTGTCAATTGGAACTGAATAGTGACTGTTATTACCGGGAAAGAACGATTGTTCTTAGGACCAGAGAATACACGTGGTTAAACTCCATTCTTGAAAGAGACTTCAACCCCAAGTTCTCTTACTAAAAGAACACTCTGTTTTTCAGAAAGCGCACGCTTCTCTTTACTGTTTTTCCATTGCAGAGCTTAGATTGAGCTTCCTCAGAACAAAAGAACTGTGCTTTCTAATGACACAGATCCTATCACTTTCAACTCTGCTTAGGAAACTGATCAGAACAGTAGTTTCTCTTACATCTACTGCTGTGTAGTAGCTGGAATCAGAAATGAGTTGTATTTCAAGTTCGTTTGTCAATTGGAGATGAATAGTGACTGTTTTTACCGGGAAAGAATGATTGTTCTTAGGACCAGAGAATACACGTGCTTAAACTCCATTCATGAAAGAGACTTCAACCCCAAGTTCTCTTACTAAAAGAAGACTCTGTTTTTCAGAAAGACGCACGCTTTTCTTTACTCTTTTTCCAATGCAGAGACAAGATTGAGCTTGCTCAGAACAAAAGAACTGTGCTTTCTAACGACACAGATCCTACCACTTTCAACTCTGCTGAGGAAACTGATCAGAACAGTAGTTTCTCTTACATCTACTGCTATGTAGTAGCGGGAATGAGGAATGAGTTGTATTTCAAGTTCGTTTGTGAATTGGAGCTGAATAGTGACTGTTATTACCGTGAAAGAACCATTGTTCTTAGGACCAGAGAATACACGTGGTTAAACTCCATTCATGAGAGAGACTTCAACCCCAAGTTCTCTTACAAAAAGAACACTGTGTTTTTCAGAAAGACGCACGCTTTTCTTTACTGTTTTTCCAATGCCGTCAGATGATTGAGCTTGCTCAGAACAAAAGAACTGTGCTTTCTAATGACACAGATCCTATCACTTTCAACTCTGCTTAGGAAACTGATCAGAACAGTAGTTTCTCTTACATCTACTGCTATGTAGTAGCAGCAATGAGAAACAAGTTGTATTTCACGTGCGTTTGTCAAATGGAACTGAATAGTGACTGTTATTACCGGGAAAGAACGATTGTTCTTAGGACCAGAGAATACACGTGGTTAAACTCCATTCTTGAAAGAGACTTCAACCCCAAGTTCTCTTACAAAAAGAACACTCTGTTTTTCAGAAAGACTCACGCTTTTCTTTACTGTTTTTCCATTGCAGAGAGAAGATTGAGCTTGCTCAGAACAAAAGAACTGTGCTTTCTAATGACACAGATCCTATCACTTTCAACTCTGCTTAGGAAAATGATCAGAACAGTAGTTTCTCTTACATCTACTGCTATGTAGTAGCTGGAATGAGAAACGAGTTGTATATCAAGTGCGTTTCTCAATTGGAGCTGAATAGTGACTGTTATTACCGGGAAAGAATGATTGTTCTTAGGACCAGAGAATACACGTGGTTAAACTCCATTCATGAAAGAGACTTCAACCGCAAGTTCTCGTACTAAAAGAACACTCTGTTTTTCAGAAAGACGCACGCTTTTCTTTACTCTTTTTCCAATGCAGAGAGAAGATTGAGCTTGCTCAGAACAAAAGAACTGTGCTTTCTAATGACACAGATCCTATCACTTTCAACTCTGCTTAGGAAACTGATCAGAACAGTAGTTTCTCTTACATCTACTGCTATGTAGTAGCTGGAATGAGAAATGAGTTGTATTTCAAGTTTGTTTGTCAATTGGAGCTGAATAGTGACTGTTATTACCAGGAAAGAATGATTGTTCTTAGGACCAGAGAATATACCCGGGTAAACTCCATTCATGAAAGATACCTCAACCCCAAGTTCTCTTACAAAAAGAACACTCTGTTTTTCAAAGACGCACGCTTTTCTTTACTGTTTTTCCAATGCAGAGAGAAGATTGAGCTTTCTCAGAACAAAAGAACTGTGCTTTCTAATGACAAATATCCTATCACTTTCAACTCTGCTTAGGAAACTGATCAGAACAGTAGTTTCTCTTACATCTACTGCTATGTAGTAGCTGCAATGAGAAACGTGATGTATTTCAAGTGCGTTATTCAATTGGATCTGAATAGTGACTGTTATTACTGGGAAAGAGCAATTGTTCTTTGGACCAGAGAATATACCAGGTTAAACTCCATTCATGAAAGAGAATTAAACCCCAATTTCTCTTACAAAAAGAACACTTTGTTTTTCAGAAATATGCACGCTTTTCTTTACTGTTTTTCCAATGCAGAGAGAAGATTGAGCTTGTTCAGAACAAAAGAACTGTGCTTTCTAATGACACAGATCCTATAACTTTCAACTCTGTTTAGGGAAGTGATAAGAACAGTAGTTTCTCTTAAATCTACTGGTATGTAGTAGCAGCAATGAGAAACAAGTTGTATTTCACGTGCGTTTGTCAATTGGAACTGAATAGTGACTGTTATTTCCCGGAAAGAACGATTTTTCTTAGGACCAGAGAATACACGTGGTTAAACTCCATTCTTGAAAGAGACTTCAACCCCAAGTTCTCTTTCTAAAAGAACACTCTGTTTTTCAAAGACGCACGCTTTTCTTTACTGTTTTTCCATTGCAGAGCGAAGATTGAGCTTGCTCAGAACAAAAGAACTGTGCTTTCTAATGACACAGATCCTATCACTTTCAACTCTGCTTAGGAAACTGATCAGAACAATAGTTTCTCTTACATCTACTGCTATGTAGTAGCTGGAATGAGAAACTAGTTGTATATCAAGTGCATTTCTCAATTGGAGCTGAATAGTGACTGTTATTACCGGGAAAGAATGATTGTTCTTAGGACCAGAGAATACACGTGGTTAAACTCCATTCATGAAAGAGACTCACCCCAAGTTCTCTTACAAAAAGAATACTCTGTTTTTCAGAAAGACGCACCCTTTTCATTACTGTTTTTCCAATGCAGAGAGAAGATTGAGCTTGCTCAGAACAAAAGAACTGTGCTTTCTAACAAAACAGACCCTATCACTTTCAACTCTGCTTAGGAAACTGATCAGAACAGTAGTTTCTCTTAAATCTACTGGTATGTCGTAGCAGCAATGAGAAACAAGTTGTATTTCACGTGCGTTTGTCAATTTGAACTGAATAGTGACTTTTATTTCCAGGAAAGAACGATTTTTCTTAGGACCAGAGAATACACTTGGTTAAACTCCATTCTTGAAAGAGACTTCAACCCCAAGTTCTCCTACTAAAAGAACACTCTGTTTTTCAAAGACGCACGCTTTTCTTTACTCTTTTTCCAATGCAGAGAGAAGATTGAGCTTGCTCAGAACAAAAGAACTGTGCTTTCTAATGACACAGATCCTATCACTTTCAACTCTGCTTAGGCAACTGATCAGAACAATAGTTTCTCTTTCATCTACTGCTATGTAGTAGCTGGAATGAGAAACGAGTTATATTTCAAGTGTGTTTGTCAATTGAGGCAGAATAGTGACTGTTATTACCGGGATAGAACGATTGTTCTTAGGACCAGAGAATATACCCGTTTAAACTCCATTCGTGAATGAGACTTCAACACCAAGTTCTCCTACAAAAAGAACACTCTGTTTTTCAGAAAGATGCACGCTTTTCTTTACTCTTTTTCCAATGCAGAGAGAAGATTGAGCTTGCTCAGAACAAAAGAACTGTGCTTTCTAACGACACAGATCCTATCACTTTCAACTCTGCTTAGGAAACTGATCAGTACAGTAGTTTCTCTTACATCTACTGCTATGTAGTAGCTGGAATGAGAAATGAGTTGTGTTTTAAGTTCGTTTGTCAATTGGAGCTGAATACTGACTGTTATTTACCGTGAAAGAACGATTGTTCTTAGGACCAGAGAATACACTTGGTTAAACTCCATTCATGAGAGAGACTTCAACCCCAAGTTCTCTTACAAAAAGAACACTCTGTTTTTCAGAAAGACGCACGCTTTTCTTTACTGTTTTTCCAATGCCGTCAGATGATTGAGCTTGCTCAGAACAAAAGAACTGTGCTTTCTAATGACACAGATCCTATCACTTTCAACTCTGCTTAGGAAACTGATCAGAACAGTAGTTTCTCTTACATCTACTGCTATGTAGTAGCAGCAATGAGAAACAAGTTGTATTTCACGTGCGTTTGTCAATTGCAACTGAATAGTGACTGTTATTACCGGGAAAGAACGATTGTTCTTAGGACCAGAGAATACACGTGGTTAAACTCCATTCTTGAAAGAGACTTCAACCCCAAGTTCTCTTACTAAAAGAACACTCTGTTTTTCAGAAAGCGCACGCTTCTCTTTACTGTTTTTCCATTGCAGAGCTTAGATTGAGCTTCCTCAGAACAAAAGAACTGTGCTTTCTAATGACACAGATCCTATCACTTTCAACTCTGCTTAGGAAACTGATCAGAACAGTAGTTTCTCTTACATCTACTGCTGTGTAGTAGCTGGAATCAGAAATGAGTTGTATTTCAAGTTCGTTTGTCAATTGGAGATGAATAGTGACTGTTTTTACCAGGAAAGAATGATTGTTCTTAGGACCAGAGAATACACGTGCTTAAACTCCATTCATGAAAGAGACTTCAACCCCAAGTTCTCTTACTAAAAGAAGACTCTGTTTTTCAGAAAGACGCACGCTTTTCTTTACTCTTTTTCCAATGCAGAGACAAGATTGAGCTTGCTCAGAACAAAAGAACTGTGCTTTCTAACGACACAGATCCTACCACTTTCAACTCTGCTGAGGAAACTGATCAGAACAGTAGTTTCTCTTACATCTACTGCTATGTAGTAGCGGGAATGAGGAATGAGTTGTATTTCAAGTTCGTTTGTGAATTGGAGCTGAATAGTGACTGTTATTACCGTGAAAGAACCATTGTTCTTAGGACCAGAGAATACACGTGGTTAAACTCCATTCATGAGAGAGACTTCAACCCCAAGTTCTCTTACAAAAAGAACACTGTGTTTTTCAGAAAGACGCACGCTTTTCTTTACTGTTTTTCCAATGCCGTCAGATGATTGAGCTTGCTCAGAACAAAAGAACTGTGCTTTCTAATGACACAGATCCTATCACTTTCAACTCTGCTTAGGAAACTGATCAGAACAGTAGTTTCTCTTACATCTACTGCTATGTAGTAGCAGCAATGAGAAACAAGTTGTATTTCACGTGCGTTTGTCAAATGGAACTGAATAGTGACTGTTATTACCGGGAAAGAACGATTGTTCTTAGGACCAGAGAATACACGTGGTTAAACTCCATTCTTGAAAGAGACTTCAACCCCAAGTTCTCTTACAAAAAGAACACTCTGTTTTTCAGAAAGACTCACGCTTTTCTTTACTGTTTTTCCATTGCAGAGAGAAGATTGAGCTTGCTCAGAACAAAAGAACTGTGCTTTCTAATGACACAGATCCTATCACTTTCAACTCTGCTTAGGAAAATGATCAGAACAGTAGTTTCTCTTACATCTACTGCTATGTAGTAGCTGGAATGAGAAACGAGTTGTATATCAAGTGCGTTTCTCAATTGGAGCTGAATAGTGACTGTTATTACCGGGAAAGAATGATTGTTCTTAGGACCAGAGAATACACGTGGTTAAACTCCATTCATGAAAGAGACTTCAACCGCAAGTTCTCGTACTAAAAGAACACTCTGTTTTTCAGAAAGATGCACGCTTTTCTTTACTCTTTTTCCAATGCAGAGAGAAGATTGAGCTTGCTCAGAACAAAAGAACTGTGCTTTCTAATGACACAGATCCTATCACTTTCAACTCTGCTTAGGAAACTGATCAGAACAGTAGTTTCTCTTACATCTACTGCTATGTAGTAGCTGGAATGAGAAATGAGTTGTATTTCAAGTTTGTTTGTCAATTGGAGCTGAATAGTGACTGTTATTACCAGGAAAGAATGATTGTTCTTAGGACCAGAGAATATACCCGGGTAAACTCCATTCATGAAAGATACCTCAACCCCAAGTTCTCTTACAAAAAGAACACTCTGTTTTTCAAAGACGCACGCTTTTCTTTACTGTTTTTCCAATGCAGAGAGAAGATTGAGCTTTCTCAGAACAAAAGAACTGTGCTTTCTAATGACAAATATCCTATCACTTTCAACTCTGCTTAGGAAACTGATCAGAACAGTAGTTTCTCTTACATCTACTGCTATGTAGTAGCTGCAATGAGAAACGTGATGTATTTCAAGTGCGTTATTCAATTGGATCTGAATAGTGACTGTTATTACTGGGAAAGAGCAATTGTTCTTTGGACCAGAGAATATACCAGGTTAAACTCCATTCATGAAAGAGAATTAAACCCCAATTTCTCTTACAAAAAGAACACTTTGTTTTTCAAAAATATGCACGCTTTTCTTTACTGTTTTTCCAATGCAGAGAGAAGATTGAGCTTGTTCAGAACAAAAGAACTGTGCTTTCTAATGACACAGATCCTATAACTTTCAACTCTGTTTAGGGAAGTGATAAGAACAGTAGTTTCTCTTAAATCTACTGGTATGTAGTAGCAGCAATGAGAAACAAGTTGTATTTCACGTGCGTTTGTCAATTGGAACTGAATAGTGACTGTTATTTCCCGGAAAGAACGATTTTTCTTAGGACCAGAGAATACACGTGGTTAAACTCCATTCTTGAAAGAGACTTCAACCCCAAGTTCTCTTTCTAAAAGAACACTCTGTTTTTCAAAGACGCACGCTTTTCTTTACTGTTTTTCCATTGCAGAGCGAAGATTGAGCTTGCTCAGAACAAAAGAACTGTGCTTTCTAATGACACAGATCCTATCACTTTCAACTCTGCTTAGGAAACTGATCAGAACAATAGTTTCTCTTACATCTACTGCTATGTAGTAGCTGGAATGAGAAACTAGTTGTATTTCAAGTGCATTTCTCAATTGGAGCTGAATAGTGACTGTTATTACCGGGAAAGAATGATTGTTCTTAGGACCAGAGAATACACGTGGTTAAACTCCATTCATGAAAGAGACTCACCCCAAGTTCTCTTACAAAAAGAATACTCTGTTTTTCAGAAAGACGCATCCTTTTCATTACTGTTTTTCCAATGCAGAGAGAAGATTGAGCTTGCTCAGAACAAAAGAACTGTGCTTTCTAACAAAACAGACCCTATCACTTTCAACTCTGCTTAGGAAACTGATCAGAACAGTAGTTTCTCTTAAATCTACTGGTATGTCGTAGCAGCAATGAGAAACAAGTTGTATTTCACGTGCGTTTGTCAATTTGAACTGAATAGTGACTTTTATTTCCAGGAAAGAACGATTTTTCTTAGGACCAGAGAATACACTTGGTTAAACTCCATTCTTGAAAGAGACTTCAACCCCAAGTTCTCCTACTAAAAGAACACTCTGTTTTTCAAAGACGCACGCTTTTCTTTACTCTTTTTCCAATGCAGAGAGAAGATTGAGCTTGCTCAGAACAAAAGAACTGTGCTTTCTAATGACACAGATCCTATCACTTTCAACTCTGCTTAGGCAACTGATCAGAACAATAGTTTCTCTTTCATCTACTGCTATGTAGTAGCTGGAATGAGAAACGAGTTATATTTCAAGTGTGTTTGTCAATTGAGGCAGAATAGTGACTGTTATTACCGGGATAGAACGATTGTTCTTAGGACCAGAGAATATACCCGTTTAAACTCCATTCGTGAATGAGACTTCAACACCAAGTTCTCCTACAAAAAGAACACTCTGTTTTTCAGAAAGATGCACGCTTTTCTTTACTCTTTTTCCAATGCAGAGAGAAGATTGAGCTTGCTCAGAACAAAAGAACTGTGCTTTCTAACGACACAGATCCTATCACTTTCAACTCTGCTTAGGAAACTGATCAGTACAGTAGTTTCTCTTACATCTACTGCTATGTAGTAGCTGGAATGAGAAATGAGTTGTGTTTTAAGTTCGTTTGTCAATTGGAGCTGAATACTGACTGTTATTTACCGTGAAAGAACGATTGTTCTTAGGACCAGAGAATACACTTGGTTAAACTCCATTCATGAGAGAGACTTCAACCCCAAGTTCTCTTACAAAAAGAACACTCTGTTTTTCAGAAAGACGCACGCTTTTCTTTACTGTTTTTCCAATGCCGTCAGATGATTGAGCTTGCTCAGAACAAAAGAACTGTGCTTTCTAATGACACAGATCCTATCACTTTCAACTCTGCTTAGGAAACTGATCAGAACAGTAGTTTCTCTTACATCTACTGCTATGTAGTAGCAGCAATGAGAAACAAGTTGTATTTCACGTGCGTTTGTCAATTGGAACTGAATAGTGACTGTTATTACCGGGAAAGAACGATTGTTCTTAGGACCAGAGAATACACGTGGTTAAACTCCATTCTTGAAAGAGACTTCAACCCCAAGTTCTCTTACAAAAAGAACACTCTGTTTTTCAGAAAGACTCACGCTTTTCTTTACTGTTTTTCCATTGCAGAGAGAAGATTGAACTTGCACAGAACAAAAGAACTGTGCTTTCTAATGACACAGATCCTATCACTTTCAACTCTGCTTAGGAAAATGATCAGAACAGTAGTTTCTCTTACATCTACTGCTATGTAGTAGCTGGAATGAGAAACGAGTTGTATATCAAGTGCGTTTCTCAATTGGAGCTGAATAGTGACTGTTATTACCGGGAAAGAATGATTGTTCTTAGGACCAGAGAATACACGTGGTTAAACTCCATTCATGAAAGAGACTTCAACCGCAAGTTCTCGTACTTAAAGAACACTCTGTTTTTCAGAAAGACGCACGCTTTTCTTTACTGTTTTTCCAATGCAGAGAGAAGATTGAGCTTGCTCAGAACAAAAGAACTGTGCTTTCTAATGACACAGATCCTATCACTTTCAACTCTGCTTAGGAAACTGATCAGAACAGTAGTTTCTCTTACATCTACTGCTATGTAGTAGCTGGAATGAGAAATGAGTTGTATTTCAAGTTTGTTTGTCAATTGGAGCTGAATAGTGACTGTTATTACCAGGAAAGAACGATTGTTCTTAGGACCAGAGAATACACTTGGTTAAACTCCATTCATGAGAGAGACTTTAACCCCAAGTTCTCTTACAAAAAGAACACTCTGTTTTTCAGAAAGACACACGCTTTTCTTTACTTTTTTTCCAATGCAGAGAGAAGAAGATTGACCTTGCTCAGAACAAAAGAACTGTGCTTTCTAATGACACAGACCCTATCACTTTCAACTCTGCTTAGGAAACTGATCAGAACAGTAGTTTCTCTTACATCTACTGCTATGTAGTAGCTGGTATGAGAAACGAGTTGTATTTCAAGTGCGTTTGTCAATTGGAGCTGAATAGTGACTGTTTTTACCGGGAAAGAAGGATTGTTCTTAGGACCAGAGAATACACGTGGTTAAACTCCATTCTTGAAATAGACTTCAACCCCAAGTTCTCTTACTAAAAGAACACTCTGTTTTTCAGAAAGCGCACGCTTCTCTTTACTGTTTTTCCATTGCAGAGCTTAGATTGAGCTTCCTCAGAACAAAAGAACTGTGCTTTCTAATGACACAGATCCTATCACTTTCAACTCTGCTTAGGAAACTGATCAGAACAGTAGTTTCTCTTACATCTACTGCTGTGTAGTAGCTGGAATCAGAAATGAGTTGTATTTCAAGTTCGTTTGTCAATTGGAGATGAATAGTGACTGTTTTTACCGGGAAAGAATGATTGTTCTTAGGACCAGAGAATACACGTGCTTAAACTCCATTCATGAAAGAGACTTCAACCCCAAGTTCTCTTACTAAAAGAAGACTCTGTTTTTCAGAAAGACGCACGCTTTTCTTTACTCTTTTTCCAATGCAGAGACAAGATTGAGCTTGCTCAGAACAAAAGAACTGTGCTTTCTAACGACACAGATCCTACCACTTTCAACTCTGCTGAGGAAACTGATCAGAACAGTAGTTTCTCTTAAATCTACTGGTATGTCGTAGCAGCAATGAGAAACAAGTTGTATTTCACGTGCGTTTGTCAATTTGAACTGAATAGTGACTTTTATTTCCAGGAAAGAACGATTTTTCTTAGGACCAGAGAATACACTTGGTTAAACTCCATTCTTGAAAGAGTCTTCAACCCCAAGTTCTCCTACTAAAAGAACACTCTGTTTTTCAAAGACGCACGCTTTTCTTTACTCTTTTTCCAATGCAGAGAGAAGATTGAGCTTGCTCAGAACAAAAGAACTGTGCTTTCTAATGACACAGATCCTATCACTTTCAACTCTGCTTAGGCAACTGATCAGAACAATAGTTTCTCTTTCATCTACTGCTATGTAGTAGCTGGAATGAGAAACGAGTTATATTTCAAGTGTGTTTGTCAATTGAGGCAGAATAGTGACTGTTATTACCGGGATAGAACGATTGTTCTTAGGACCAGAGAATATACCCGTTTAAACTCCATTCGTGAATGAGACTTCAACACCAAGTTCTCCTACAAAAAGAACACTCTGTTTTTCAGAAAGATGCACGCTTTTCTTTACTCTTTTTCCAATGCAGAGAGAAGATTGAGCTTGCTCAGAACAAAAGAACTGTGCTTTCTAACGACACAGATCCTATCACTTTCAACTCTGCTTAGGAAACTGATCAGAACAGTAGTTTCTCTTACATCTACTGCTATGTAGTAGCTGGAATGAGAAATGAGTTGTGTTTTAAGTTCGTTTGTCAATTGGAGCTGAATACTGACTGTTATTTACCGTGAAAGAACGATTGTTCTTAGGACCAGAGAATACACTTGGTTAAACTCCATTCATGAGAGAGACTTCAACCCCAAGTTCTCTTACAAAAAGAACACTCTGTTTTTCAGAAAGACGCACGCTTTTCTTTACTGTTTTTCCAATGCCGTCAGATGATTGAGCTTGCTCAGAACAAAAGAACTGTGCTTTCTAATGACACAGATCCTATCACTTTCAACTCTGCTTAGGAAACTGATCAGAACAGTAGTTTCTCTTACATCTACTGCTATGTAGTAGCAGCAATGAGAAACAAGTTGTATTTCACGTGCGTTTGTCAATTGGAACTGAATAGTGACTGTTATTACCGGGAAAGAACGATTGTTCTTAGGACCAGAGAATACACGTGGTTAAACTCCATTCTTGAAAGAGACTTCAACCCCAAGTTCTCTTACAAAAAGAACACTCTGTTTTTCAGAAAGACTCACGCTTTTCTTTACTGTTTTTCCATTGCAGAGAGAAGATTGAACTTGCACAGAACAAAAGAACTGTGCTTTCTAATGACACAGATCCTATCACTTTCAACTCTGCTTAGGAAAATGATCAGAACAGTAGTTTCTCTTACATCTACTGCTATGTAGTAGCTGGAATGAGAAACGAGTTGTATATCAAGTGCGTTTCTCAATTCTAGCTGAATAGTGACTGTTATTACCGGGAAAGAATGATTGTTCTTAGGACCAGAGAATACACGTGGTTAAACTCCATTCATGAAAGAGACTTCAACCGCAAGTTCTCGTACTTAAAGAACACTCTGTTTTTCAGAAAGACGCACGCTTTTCTTTACTGTTTTTCCAATGCAGAGAGAAGATTGAGCTTGCTCAGAACAAAAGAACTGTGCTTTCTAATGACACAGATCCTATCACTTTCAACTCTGCTTAGGAAACTGATCAGAACAGTAGTTTCTCTTACATCTACTGCTATGTAGTAGCTGGAATGAGAAATGAGTTGTATTTCAAGTTTGTTTGTCAATTGGAGCTGAATAGTGACTGTTATTACCAGGAAAGAACGATTGTTCTTAGGACCAGAGAATACACTTGGTTAAACTCCATTCATGAGAGAGACTTTAACCCCAAGTTCTCTTACAAAAAGAACACTCTGTTTTTCAGAAAGACACACGCTTTTCTTTACTTTTTTTCCAATGCAGAGAGAAGAAGATTGACCTTGCTCAGAACAAAAGAACTGTGCTTTCTAATGACACAGACCCTATCACTTTCAACTCTGCTTAGGAAACTGATCAGAACAGTAGTTTCTCTTACATCTACTGCTATGTAGTAGCTGGTATGAGAAACGAGTTGTATTTCAAGTGCGTTTGTCAATTGGAGCTGAATAGTGACTGTTTTTACCGGGAAAGAAGGATTGTTCTTAGGACCAGAGAATACACGTGGTTAAACTCCATTCTTGAAATAGACTTCAACCCCAAGTTCTCTTACTAAAAGAACACTCTGTTTTTCAGAAAGCGCACGCTTCTCTTTACTGTTTTTCCATTGCAGAGCTTAGATTGAGCTTCCTCAGAACAAAAGAACTGTGCTTTCTAATGACACAGATCCTATCACTTTCAACTCTGCTTAGGAAACTGATCAGAACAGTAGTTTCTCTTACATCTACTGCTGTGTAGTAGCTGGAATCAGAAATGAGTTGTATTTCAAGTTCGTTTGTCAATTGGAGATGAATAGTGACTGTTTTTACCGGGAAAGAATGATTGTTCTTAGGACCAGAGAATACACGTGCTTAAACTCCATTCATGAAAGAGACTTCAACCCCAAGTTCTCTTACTAAAAGAAGACTCTGTTTTTCAGAAAGACGCACGCTTTTCTTTACTCTTTTTCCAATGCAGAGACAAGATTGAGCTTGCTCAGAACAAAAGAACTGTGCTTTCTAACGACACAGATCCTACCATTTTCAACTCTGCTGAGGAAACTGATCAGAACAGTAGTTTCTCTTACATCTACTGCTATGTAGTAGCGGGAATGAGGAATGAGTTGTATTTCAAGTTCGTTTGTGAATTGGAGCTGAATAGTGACTGTTATTACCGTGAAAAAACCATTGTTCTTAGGACCAGAGAATACACGTGGTTAAACTCCATTCATGAGAGAGACTTCAACCCCAAGTTCTCTTACAAAAAGAACACTGTGTTTTTCAGAAAGACGCACGCTTTTCTTTACTGTTTTTCCAATGCAGAGAGAAGAAGATTGAGCTTGCTCAGAACAAAAGAAATGTGCTTTCTAATGACACAGATCCTATCACTTTCAACTCTGCTTAGGAAACTGATCCGAACAGTAGTTTCTCTTACATCTACTGCTATGTAGTAGCTGTAAAGAGAAACGAGTTGTATTTCAAGTGCGTTTCTCAATTGGAGCTGAATAGTGACTGTTATTACCGGGAAAGAATGATTGTACTTAGGACCAGAGAATACACGTGCTTAAACTCCATTCATGAGAGAGACTTCAACCCCAAGTTCTCATACTAAAAGAACACTCTGTTTTTCAGAAAGACGCACGCTTTTCTTTACTGTTTTTCCAATGCCGACAGATGATTGAGCTTGCTCAGAACAAAAGAACTGTGCTCTCTAATGACACAGATCCTATCACTTTCAACTCTGCTTAGGAAACTGATCAGAACAGTAGTTTCTCTTACATCTACTGCTATGTAGTAGCTGGAATGAGAAATGAGTTGTATTTCATGTTCGTTTGTCAATTGGAGCTGAATAGTGACTGTTATTTACCGTGAAAGAACGATTGTTCTTAGGAACAGAGAATACACTTGGTTAAACTCCATTAATGAGAGAGACTTCAACCCCAACTTCTCTTACAAAAAGAACACTCTGATTTTCAGAAAGACGCACGCTTTTCTTACTGTTTATCCAATGCCGACAGATGATTGAGCTTGCTCAGAACAAAAGAACTGTGCTCTCTAATGACACAGATCCTATCACTTTCAACTCTGCTTAGGAAACTGATCAGAACAGTAGTTTCTCTTACATCTACTGCTATGTAGTAGCTGGAATGAGAAATGAGTTGTATTTCAAGTTTGTTTGTCAATTGGAGCTGAATAGTGACTGTTATTACCTGGAAAGAATGATTGTTCTTAGGACCAGAGAATATACCCGGGTAAACTCCATTCATGAAAGATACCTCAACCCCAAGTTCTCTTACAAAAAGAACACTCTGTTTTTCAAAGACGCACGCTTTTCTTTACTGTTTTTCCAATGCAGAGAGAAGATTGAGCTTTCTCAGAACAAAAGAACTGTGCTTTCTAATGACAAATATCCTATCACTTTCAACTCTGCTTAGGAAACTGATCAGAATAGTAGTTTCTCTTACATCTACTGCTATGTAGTAGCTGCAATGAGAAACGTGATGTATTTCAAGTGCGTTATTCAATTGGATCTGAATAGTGACTGTTATTACTGGGAAAGAGCAATTGTTCTTTGGACCAGAGAATATACCAGGTTAAACTCCATTCATGAAAGAGAATTAAACCCCAATTTCTCTTACAAAAAGAACACTTTGTTTTTCAAAAATATGCATGCTTTTCTTTACTGTTTTTCCAATGCAGAGAGAAGATTGAGCTTGTTCAGAACAAAAGAACTGTGCTTTCTAATGACACAGATCCTATAACTTTCAACTCTGTTTAGGGAAGTGATAAGAACAGTAGTTTCTCTTAAATCTACTGGTATGTAGTAGCAGCAATGAGAAACAAGTTGTATTTCACGTGCGTTTGTCAATTGGAACTGAATAGTGACTGTTATTTCCCGGAAAGAACGATTTTTCTTAGGACCAGAGAATACACGTGGTTAAACTCCATTCTTGAAAGAGACTTCAACCCCAAGTTCTCTTTCTAAAAGAACACTCTGTTTTTCAAAGACGCACGCTTTTCTTTACTGTTTTTCCATTGCAGAGCGAAGATTGAGCTTGCTCAGAACAAAAGAACTGTGCTTTCTAATGACACAGATCCTATCACTTTCAACTCTGCTTAGGAAACTGATCAGAACAATAGTTTCTCTTACATCTACTGCTATGTAGTAGCTGGAATGAGAAACTAGTTGTATTTCAAGTGCATTTCTCAATTGGAGCTGAATAGTGACTGTTATTACCGGGAAAGAATGATTGTTCTTAGGACCAGAGAATACACGTGGTTAAACTCCATTCATGAAAGAGACTCACCCCAAGTTCTCTTACAAAAAGAATACTCTGTTTTTCAGAAAGACGCACCCTTTTCATTACTGTTTTTCCAATGCAGAGAGAAGATTGAGCTTGCTCAGAACAAAAGAACTGTTCTTTCTAACAAAACAGACCCTATCACTTTCAACTCTGCTTAGGAAACTGATCAGAACAGTAGTTTCTCTTAAATCTACTGGTATGTCATAGCAGCAATGAGAAACAAGTTGTATTTCACGTGCGTTTGTCAATTTGAACTGAATAGTGACTTTTATTTCCAGGAAAGAACGATTTTTCTCAGGACCAGAGAATACACTTGGTTAAACTCCATTCTTGAAAGAGACTTCAACCCCAAGTTCTCCTACTAAAAGAACACTCTGTTTTTCAAAGACGCACGCTTTTCTTTACTCTTTTTCCAATGCAGAGAGAAGATTGAGCTTGCTCAGAACAAAAGAACTGTGCTTTCTAATGACACAGATCCTATCACTTTCAACTCTGCTTAGGCAACTGATCAGAACAATAGTTTCTCTTTCATCTACTGCTATGTAGTAGCTGGAATGAGAAACGAGTTATATTTCAAGTGTGTTTGTCAATTGAGGCAGAATAGTGACTGTTATTACCGGGATAGAACGATTGTTCTTAGGACCAGAGAATATACCCGTTTAAACTCCATTCGTGAATGAGACTTCAACACCAAGTTCTCCTACAAAAAGAACACTCTGTTTTTCAGAAAGATGCACGCTTTTCTTTACTCTTTTTCCAATGCAGAGAGAAGATTGAGCTTGCTCAGAACAAAAGAACTGTGCTTTCTAACGACACAGATCCTATCACTTTCAACTCTGCTTAGGAAACTGATCAGTACAGTAGTTTCTCTTACATCTACTGCTATGTAGTAGCTGGAATGAGAAATGAGTTGTGTTTTAAGTTCGTTTGTCAATTGGAGCTGAATACTGACTGTTATTTACCGTGAAAGAACGATTGTTCTTAGGACCAGAGAATACACTTGGTTAAACTCCATTCATGAGAGAGACTTCAACCCCAAGTTCTCTTACAAAAAGAACACTCTGTTTTTCAGAAAGACGCACGCTTTTCTTTACTGTTTTTCCAATGCCGTCAGATGATTGAGCTTGCTCAGAACAAAAGAACTGTGCTTTCTAATGACACAGATCCTATCACTTTCAACTCTGCTTAGGAAACTGATCAGAACAGTAGTTTCTCTTACATCTACTGCTATGTAGTTGCAGCAATGAGAAACAAGTTGTATTTCACGTGCGTTTGTCAATTGGAACTGAATAGTGACTGTTATTACCGGGAAAGAACGATTGTTCTTAGGACCAGAGAATACACGTGGTTAAACTCCATTCTTGAAAGAGACTTCAACCCCAAGTTCTCTTACAAAAAGAACACTCTGTTTTTCAGAAAGACTCACGCTTTTCTTTACTGTTTTTCCATTGCAGAGAGAAGATTGAGCTTGCTCAGAACAAAAGAACTGTGCTTTCTAATGACACAGATCCTATCACTTTCAACTCTGCTTAGGAAAATGATCAGAACAGTAGTTTCTCTTACATCTACTGCTATGTAGTAGCTGGAATGAGAAACGAGTTGTATATCAAGTGCGTTTCTCAATTGGAGCTGAATAGTGACTGTTATTACCGGGAAAGAATGATTGTTCTTAGGACCAGAGAATACACGTGGTTAAACTCCATTCATGAAAGAGACTTCAACCGCAAGTTCTCGTACTAAAAGAACACTCTGTTTTTCAGAAAGACGCACGCTTTTCTTTACTCTTTTTCCAATGCAGAGAGAAGATTGAGCTTGCTCAGAACAAAAGAACTGTGCTTTCTAATGACACAGACCCTATCACTTTCAACTCTGCTTAGGAAACTGATCAGAACAGTAGTTTCTCTTACATCTACTGCTATGTAGTAGCTGGTATGAGAAACGAGTTGTATTTCAAGTGCGTTTGTCAATTGGAGCTGAATAGTGACTGTTTTTACCGGGAAAGAAGGATTGTTCTTAGGACCAGAGAATACACGTGGTTAAACTCCATTCTTGAAAGAGACTTCAACCCCAAGTTCTCTTACTAAAAGAACACTCTGTTTTTCAGAAAGCACACGCTTCTCTTTACTGTTTTTCCATTGCAGAGCTTAGATTGAGCTTCCTCAGAACAAAAGAACTGTGCTCTCTAATGACACAGATCCTATCACTTTCAACTCTGCTTAGGAAACTGATCAGAACAGTAGTTTCTCTTACATCTACTGCTATGTAGTAGCTGGAATGAGAAATGAGTTGTATTTCAAGTTTGTTTGTCAATTGGAGCTGAATAGTGACTGTTATTACCTGGAAAGAATGATTGTTCTTAGGACCAGAGAATATACCCGGGTAAACTCCATTCATGAAAGATACCTCAACCCCAAGTTCTCTTACAAAAAGAACACTCTGTTTTTCAAAGACGCACGCTTTTCTTTACTGTTTTTCCAATGCAGAGAGAAGATTGAGCTTTCTCAGAACAAAAGAACTGTGCTTTCTAATGACAAATATCCTATCACTTTCAACTCTGCTTAGGAAACTGATCAGAACAGTAGTTTCTCTTACATCTACTGCTATGTAGTAGCTGCAATGAGAAACGTGATGTATTTCAAGTGCGTTATTCAATTGGATCTGAATAGTGACTGTTATTACTGGGAAAGAACAATTGTTCTTTGGACCAGAGAATATACCAGGTTAAACTCCATTCATGAAAGAGAATTAAACCCCAATTTCTCTTACAAAAAGAACACTTTGTTTTTCAGAAATATGCACGCTTTTCTTTACTGTTTTTCCAATGCAGAGAGAAGATTGAGCTTGTTCAGAACAAAAGAACTGTGCTTTCTAATGACACAGATCCTGTCACTTTCAACTCTGCTTAGGAAACTGATCAGAACAGTAGTTTCTCTTACATCTACTGCTATGTAGTAGCTGGAATGAGAAATGAGTTGTATTTCAAGTGGGTTTGTCAATTGGAGCTGAATAGTGACTGTTATTACCGAGAAAGAAAGATTGTTCTTAGTACCAGAGAATACACGTGGTTAAACTCCATTCATGAAAGAGAATTCAACCCCAAGTTCCCTTACAAAAAGAACACTCTGTTTTTCAGAAAGACACAAGCTTTTCTTTACTGTTTTTCCAATGCAGAGAGAAGATTGAGCTTGCTCAGAACAAAAGAACTGTGCTTTCTAATGACACAGATCCTATCACTTTCAACTCTGCTTAGGAAACTGATCAGAACAGTAGTTTCTCTTTCATCTACTGCTATGTAGTACCTGGAATGAGAAACGAGTTGTATATCAAGTGCGTTTCTCAATTGGAGCTGAATAGTGACTGTTATTACCGGGAATAAATGATTGTTCTTAGGACCAGAGAATGCACGTGATTAAACTGCATTCATGAAAGAGAATTCAACCCCAAGTTCTCTTACTAAAAGAACACTCTGTTTTTCAGAAAGACGCACGCTTTTCTTTACTCTTTTTCCAATGCAGAGAGAAGATTGAGCTTGCTCAGAACAAAAGAACTGTGCTTTCTAATGACACAGATCCTATCACTTTCAACTCTGCTTAGGAAACTGATCAGAACAGTAGTTTCTCTTACATCTACTGCTATGTAGTAGCTGGAATGAGAAATGAGTTGTATTTCAAGTTTGTTTGTCAATTGGAGCTGAATAGTGACTGTTATTACCAGGAAAGAACGATTGTTCTTAGGACCAGAGAATACACTTGGTTAAACTCCATTCATGAGAGAGACTTTAACCCCAAGTTCTCTTACAAAAAGAACACTCTGTTTTTCAGAAAGACGCACGCTTTTCTTTACTCTTTTTCCAATGCAGAGACAAGATTGAGCTTGCTCAGAACAAAAGAACTGTGCTTTCTAACGACACAGATCCTACCACTTTCAACTCTGCTGAGGAAACTGATCAGAACAGTAGTTTCTCTTAAATCTACTGGTATGTCGTAGCAGCAATGAGAAACAAGTTGTATTTCACGTGCGTTTGTCAATTTGAACTGAATAGTGACTTTTATTTCCAGGAAAGAACGATTTTTCTTAGGACCAGAGAATACACTTGGTTAAACTCCATTCTTGAAAGAGACTTCAACCCCAAGTTCTCCTACTAAAAGAACACTCTGTTTTTCAAAGACGCACGCTTTTCTTTACTCTTTTTCCAATGCAGAGAGAAGATTGAGCTTGCTCAGAACAAAAGTACTGTGCTTTCTAATGACACAGATCCTATCACTTTCAACTCTGCTTAGGCAACTGATCAGAACAATAGTTTCTCTTTCATCTACTGCTATGTAGTAGCTGGAATGAGAAACGAGTTATATTTCAAGTGTGGTTGTCAATTGAGGCAGAATAGTGACTGTTATTACCGGGATAGAACGATTGTTCTTAGGACCAGAGAATATACCCGTTTAAACTCCATTCGTGAATGAGACTTCAACACCAAGTTCTCCTACAAAAAGAACACTCTGTTTTTCAGAAAGATGCACGCTTTTCTTTACTCTTTTTCCAATGCAGAGAGAAGATTGAGATTGCTCAGAACAAAAGAACTGTGCTTTCTAACGACACAGATCCTATCACTTTCAACTCTGCTTAGGAAACTGATCAGTACAGTAGTTTCTCTTACATCTACTGCTATGTAGTAGCTGGAATGAGAAATGAGTTGTGTTTTAAGTTCGTTTGTCAATTGGAGCTGAATACTGACTGTTATTTACCGTGAAAGAACGATTGTTCTTAGGACCAGAGAATACACTTGGTTAAACTCCATTCATGAGAGAGACTTCAACCCCAAGTTCTCTTACAAAAAGAACACTCTGTTTTTCAGAAAGACGCACGCTTTTCTTTACTGTTTTTCCAATGCCGTCAGATGATTGAGCTTGCTCAGAACAAAAGAACTGTGCTTTCTAATGACACAGATCCTATCACTTTCAACTCTGCTTAGGAAACTGATCAGAACAGTAGTTTCTCTTACATCTACTGCTATGTAGTAGCAGCAATGAGAAACAAGTTGTATTTCACGTGCGTTTGTCAATTGGAACTGAATAGTGACTGTTATTACCGGGAAAGAACGATTGTTCTTAGGACCAGAGAATACACGTGGTTAAACTCCATTCTTGAAAGAGACTTCAACCCCAAGTTCTCTTACAAAAAGAACACTCTGTTTTTCAGAAAGACTCACGCTTTTCTTTACTGTTTTTCCATTGCAGAGAGAAGATTGAACTTGCACAGAACAAAAGAACTGTGCTTTCTAATGACACAGATCCTATCACTTTCAACTCTGCTTAGGAAAATTATCAGAACAGTAGTTTCTCTTACATCTACTGCTATGTAGTAGCTGGAATGAGAAACGAGTTGTATATCAAGTGCGTTTCTCAATTCTAGCTGAATAGTGACTGTTATTACCGGGAAAGAATGATTGTTCTTAGGACCAGAGAATACACGTGGTTAAACTCCATTCATGAAAGAGACTTCAACCGCAAGTTCTCGTACTTAAAGAACACTCTGTTTTTCAGAAAGACGCACGCTTTTCTTTACTGTTTTTCCAATGCAGAGAGAAGATTGAGCTTGCTCAGAACAAAAGAACTGTGCTTTCTAATGACACAGATCCTATCACTTTCAACTCTGCTTAGGAAACTGATCAGAACAGTAGTTTCTCTTACATCTACTGCTATGTAGTAGCTGGAATGAGAAATGAGTTGTATTTCAAGTTTGTTTGTCAATTGGAGCTGAATAGTGACTGTTATTACCAGGAAAGAACGATTGTTCTTAGGACCAGAGAATACACTTGGTTAAACTCCATTCATGAGAGAGACTTTAACCCCAAGTTCTCTTACAAAAAGAACACTCTGTTTTTCAGAAAGACACACGCTTTTCTTTACTTTTTTTCCAATGCAGAGAGAAGAAGATTGACCTTGCTCAGAACAAAAGAACTGTGCTTTCTAATGACACAGACCGTATCACTTTCAACTCTGCTTAGGAAACTGATCAGAACAGTAGTTTCTCTTACATCTACTGCTATGTAGTAGCTGGTATGAGAAACGAGTTGTATTTCAAGTGCGTTTGTCAATTGGAGCTGAATAGTGACTGTTTTTACCGGGAAAGAAGGATTGTTCTTAGGACCAGAGAATACACGTGGTTAAACTCCATTCTTGAAATAGACTTCAACCCCAAGTTCTCTTACTAAAAGAACACTCTGTTTTTCAGAAAGCGCACGCTTCTCTTTACTGTTTTTCCATTGCAGAGCTTAGATTGAGCTTCCTCAGAACAAAAGAACTGTGCTTTCTAATGACACAGATCCTATCACTTTCAACTCTGCTTAGGAAACTGATCAGAACAGTAGTTTCTCTTACATCTACTGCTGTGTAGTAGCTGGAATCAGAAATGAGTTGTATTTCAAGTTTGTTTGTCAATTGGAGCTGAATAGTGACTGTTATTACCTGGAAAGAATGATTGTTCTTAGGACCAGAGAATATACCCGGGTAAACTCCATTCATGAAAGATACCTCAACCCCAAGTTCTCTTACAAAAAGAACACTCTGTTTTTCAAAGACGCACGCTTTTCTTTACTGTTTTTCCAATGCAGAGAGAAGATTGAGCTTTCTCAGAACAAAAGAACTGTGCTTTCTAATGACAAATATCCTATCACTTTCAACTCTGCTTAGGAAACTGATCAGAATAGTAGTTTCTCTTACATCTACTGCTATGTAGTAGCTGCAATGAGAAACGTGATGTATTTCAAGTGCGTTATTCAATTGGATCTGAATAGTGACTGTTATTACTGGGAAAGAGCAATTGTTCTTTGGACCAGAGAATATACCAGGTTAAACTCCATTCATGAAAGAGAATTAAACCCCAATTTCTCTTACAAAAAGAACACTTTGTTTTTCAAAAATATGCATGCTTTTCTTTACTGTTTTTCCAATGCAGAGAGAAGATTGAGCTTGTTCAGAACAAAAGAACTGTGCTTTCTAATGACACAGATCCTATAACTTTCAACTCTGTTTAGGGAAGTGATAAGAACAGTAGTTTCTCTTAAATCTACTGGTATGTAGTAGCAGCAATGAGAAACAAGTTGTATTTCACGTGCGTTTGTCAATTGGAACTGAATAGTGACTGTTATTTCCCGGAAAGAACGATTTTTCTTAGGACCAGAGAATACACGTGGTTAAACTCCATTCTTGAAAGAGACTTCAACCCCAAGTTCTCTTTCTAAAAGAACACTCTGTTTTTCAAAGACGCACGCTTTTCTTTACTGTTTTTCCATTGCAGAGCGAAGATTGAGCTTGCTTAGAACAAAAGAACTGTGCTTTCTAATGACACAGATCCTATCACTTTCAACTCTGCTTAGGAAACTGATCAGAACAATAGTTTCTCTTACATCTACTGCTATGTAGTAGCTGGAATGAGAAACTAGTTGTATTTCAAGTGCATTTCTCAATTGGAGCTGAATAGTGACTGTTATTACCGGGAAAGAATGATTGTTCTTAGGACCAGAGAATACACGTGGTTAAACTCCATTCATGAAAGAGACTCACCCCAAGTTCTCTTACAAAAAGAATACTCTGTTTTTCAGAAAGACGCACCCTTTTCATTACTGTTTTTCCAATGCAGAGAGAAGATTGAGCTTGCTCAGAACAAAAGAACTGTGCTTTCTAACAAAACAGACCCTATCACTTTCAACTCTGCTTAGGAAACTGATCAGAACAGTAGTTTCTCTTAAATCTACTGGTATGTCGTAGCAGCAATGAGAAACAAGTTGTATTTCACGTGCGTTTGTCAATTTGAACTGAATAGTGACTTTTATTTCCAGGAAAGAACGATTTTTCTCAGGACCAGAGAATACACTTGGTTAAACTCCATTCTTGAAAGAGACTTCAACCCCAAGTTCTCCTACTAAAAGAACACTCTGTTTTTCAAAGACGCACGCTTTTCTTTACTCTTTTTCCAATGCAGAGAGAAGATTGAGCTTGCTCAGAACAAAAGAACTGTGCTTTCTAATGACACAGATCCTATCACTTTCAACTCTGCTTAGGCAACTGATCAGAACAATAGTTTCTCTTTCATCTACTGCTATGTAGTAGCTGGAATGAGAAACGAGTTATATTTCAAGTGTGTTTGTCAATTGAGGCAGAATAGTGACTGTTATTACCGGGATAGAACGATTGTTCTTAGGACCAGAGAATATACCCGTTTAAACTCCATTCGTGAATGAGACTTCAACACCAAGTTCTCCTACAAAAAGAACACTCTGTTTTTCAGAAAGATGCACGCTTTTCTTTACTCTTTTTCCAATGCAGAGAGAAGATTGAGCTTGCTCAGAACAAAAGAACTGTGCTTTCTAACGACACAGATCCTATCACTTTCAACTCTGCTTAGGAAACTGATCAGTACAGTAGTTTCTCTTACATCTACTGCTATGTAGTAGCTGGAATGAGAAATGAGTTGTGTTTTAAGTTCGTTTGTCAATTGGAGCTGAATACTGACTGTTATTTACCGTGAAAGAACGATTGTTCTTAGGACCAGAGAATACACTTGGTTAAACTCCATTCATGAGAGAGACTTCAACCCCAAGTTCTCTTACAAAAAGAACACTCTGTTTTTCAGAAAGACGCACGCTTTTCTTTACTGTTTTTCCAATGCCGTCAGATGATTGAGCTTGCTCAGAACAAAAGAACTGTGCTTTCTAATGACACAGATCCTATCACTTTCAACTCTGCTTAGGAAACTGATCAGAACAGTAGTTTCTCTTACATCTACTGCTATGTAGTTGCAGCAATGAGAAACAAGTTGTATTTCACGTGCGTTTGTCAATTGGAACTGAATAGTGACTGTTATTACCGGGAAAGAACGATTGTTCTTAGGACCAGAGAATACACGTGGTTAAACTCCATTCTTGAAAGAGACTTCAACCCCAAGTTCTCTTACAAAAAGAACACTCTGTTTTTCAGAAAGACTCACGCTTTTCTTTACTGTTTTTCCATTGCAGAGAGAAGATTGAGCTTGCTCAGAACAAAAGAACTGTGCTTTCTAATGACACAGATCCTGTCACTTTCAACTCTGCTTAGGAAAATGATCAGAACAGTAGTTTCTCTTACATCTACTGCTATGTAGTAGCTGGAATGAGAAACGAGTTGTATATCAAGTGCGTTTCTCAATTGGAGCTGAATAGTGACTGTTATTACCGGGAAAGAATGATTGTTCTTAGGACCAGAGAATACACGTGGTTAAACTCCATTCATGAAAGAGACTTCAACCGCAAGTTCTCGTACTAAAAGAACACTCTGTTTTTCAGAAAGACGCACGCTTTTCTTTACTCTTTTTCCAATGCAGAGAGAAGATTGAGCTTGCTCAGAACAAAAGAACTGTGCTTTCTAATGACACAGACCCTATCACTTTCAACTCTGCTTAGGAAACTGATCAGAACAGTAGTTTCTCTTACATCTACTGCTATGTAGTAGCTGGTATGAGAAACGAGTTGTATTTCAAGTGCGTTTGTCAATTGGAGCTGAATAGTGACTGTTTTTACCGGGAAAGAAGGATTGTTCTTAGGACCAGAGAATACACGTGGTTAAACTCCATTCTTGAAAGAGACTTCAACCCCAAGTTCTCTTACTAAAAGAACACTCTGTTTTTCAGAAAGCACACGCTTCTCTTTACTGTTTTTCCATTGCAGAGCTTAGATTGAGCTTCCTCAGAACAAAAGAACTGTGCTCTCTAATGACACAGATCCTATCACTTTCAACTCTGCTTAGGAAACTGATCAGAACAGTAGTTTCTCTTACATCTACTGCTATGTAGTAGCTGGAATGAGAAATGAGTTGTATTTCAAGTTTGTTTGTCAATTGGAGCTGAATAGTGACTGTTATTACCTGGAAAGAATGATTGTTCTTAGGACCAGAGAATATACCCGGGTAAACTCCATTCATGAAAGATACCTCAACCCCAAGTTCTCTTACAAAAAGAACACTCTGTTTTTCAAAGACGCACGCTTTTCTTTACTGTTTTTCCAATGCAGAGAGAAGATTGAGCTTTCTCAGAACAAAAGAACTGTGCTTTCTAATGACAAATATCCTATCACTTTCAACTCTGCTTAGGAAACTGATCAGAACAGTAGTTTCTCTTACATCTACTGCTATGTAGTAGCTGCAATGAGAAACGTGATGTATTTCAAGTGCGTTATTCAATTGGATCTGAATAGTGACTGTTATTACTGGGAAAGAACAATTGTTCTTTGGACCAGAGAATATACCAGGTTAAACTCCATTCATGAAAGAGAATTAAACCCCAATTTCTCTTACAAAAAGAACACTTTGTTTTTCAGAAATATGCACGCTTTTCTTTACTGTTTTTCCAATGCAGAGAGAAGATTGAGCTTGTTCAGAACAAAAGAACTGTGCTTTCTAATGACACAGATCCTGTCACTTTCAACTCTGCTTAGGAAACTGATCAGAACAGTAGTTTCTCTTACATCTACTGCTATGTAGTAGCTGGAATGAGAAATGAGTTGTATTTCAAGTGGGTTTGTCAATTGGAGCTGAATAGTGACTGTTATTACCGAGAAAGAAAGATTGTTCTTAGTACCAGAGAATACACGTGGTTAAACTCCATTCATGAAAGAGAATTCAACCCCAAGTTCCCTTACAAAAAGAACACTCTGTTTTTCAGAAAGACACAAGCTTTTCTTTACTGTTTTTCCAATGCAGAGAGAAGATTGAGCTTGCTCAGAACAAAAGAACTGTGCTTTCTAATGACACAGATCCTATCACTTTCAACTCTGCTTAGGAAACTGATCAGAACAGTAGTTTCTCTTTCATCTACTGCTATGTAGTACCTGGAATGAGAAACGAGTTGTATATCAAGTGCGTTTCTCAATTGGAGCTGAATAGTGACTGTTATTACCGGGAATAAATGATTGTTCTTAGGACCAGAGAATGCACGTGATTAAACTGCATTCATGAAAGAGAATTCAACCCCAAGTTCTCTTACTAAAAGAACACTCTGTTTTTCAGAAAGACGCACGCTTTTCTTTACTCTTTTTCCAATGCAGAGAGAAGATTGAGCTTGCTCAGAACAAAAGAACTGTGCTTTCTAATGACACAGATCCTATCACTTTCAACTCTGCTTAGGAAACTGATCAGAACAGTAGTTTCTCTTACATCTACTGCTATGTAGTAGCTGGAATGAGAAATGAGTTGTATTTCAAGTTTGTTTGTCAATTGGAGCTGAATAGTGACTGTTATTACCAGGAAAGAACGATTGTTCTTAGGACCAGAGAATACACTTGGTTAAACTCCATTCATGAGAGAGACTTTAACCCCAAGTTCTCTTACAAAAAGAACACTCTGTTTTTCAGAAAGACGCACGCTTTTCTTTACTCTTTTTCCAATGCAGAGACAAGATTGAGCTTGCTCAGAACAAAAGAACTGTGCTTTCTAACGACACAGATCCTACCACTTTCAACTCTGCTGAGGAAACTGATCAGAACAGTAGTTTCTCTTAAATCTACTGGTATGTCGTAGCAGCAATGAGAAACAAGTTGTATTTCACGTGCGTTTGTCAATTTGAACTGAATAGTGACTTTTATTTCCAGGAAAGAACGATTTTTCTTAGGACCAGAGAATACACTTGGTTAAACTCCATTCTTGAAAGAGACTTCAACCCCAAGTTCTCCTACTAAAAGAACACTCTGTTTTTCAAAGACGCACGCTTTTCTTTACTCTTTTTCCAATGCAGAGAGAAGATTGAGCTTGCTCAGAACAAAAGTACTGTGCTTTCTAATGACACAGATCCTATCACTTTCAACTCTGCTTAGGCAACTGATCAGAACAATAGTTTCTCTTTCATCTACTGCTATGTAGTAGCTGGAATGAGAAACGAGTTATATTTCAAGTGTGGTTGTCAATTGAGGCAGAATAGTGACTGTTATTACCGGGATAGAACGATTGTTCTTAGGACCAGAGAATATACCCGTTTAAACTCCATTCGTGAATGAGACTTCAACACCAAGTTCTCCTACAAAAAGAACACTCTGTTTTTCAGAAAGATGCACGCTTTTCTTTACTCTTTTTCCAATGCAGAGAGAAGATTGAGATTGCTCAGAACAAAAGAACTGTGCTTTCTAACGACACAGATCCTATCACTTTCAACTCTGCTTAGGAAACTGATCAGTACAGTAGTTTCTCTTACATCTACTGCTATGTAGTAGCTGGAATGAGAAATGAGTTGTGTTTTAAGTTCGTTTGTCAATTGGAGCTGAATACTGACTGTTATTTACCGTGAAAGAACGATTGTTCTTAGGACCAGAGAATACACTTGGTTAAACTCCATTCATGAGAGAGACTTCAACCCCAAGTTCTCTTACAAAAAGAACACTCTGTTTTTCAGAAAGACGCACGCTTTTCTTTACTGTTTTTCCAATGCCGTCAGATGATTGAGCTTGCTCAGAACAAAAGAACTGTGCTTTCTAATGACACAGATCCTATCACTTTCAACTCTGCTTAGGAAACTGATCAGAACAGTAGTTTCTCTTACATCTACTGCTATGTAGTAGCAGCAATGAGAAACAAGTTGTATTTCACGTGCGTTTGTCAATTGGAACTGAATAGTGACTGTTATTACCGGGAAAGAACGATTGTTCTTAGGACCAGAGAATACACGTGGTTAAACTCCATTCTTGAAAGAGACTTCAACCCCAAGTTCTCTTACAAAAAGAACACTCTGTTTTTCAGAAAGACTCACGCTTTTCTTTACTGTTTTTCCATTGCAGAGAGAAGATTGAACTTGCACAGAACAAAAGAACTGTGCTTTCTAATGACACAGATCCTATCACTTTCAACTCTGCTTAGGAAAATGATCAGAACAGTAGT
Source organism: Onychomys leucogaster (assembly GCA_949786385.1). Lineage (NCBI taxonomy): Eukaryota > Metazoa > Chordata > Mammalia > Rodentia > Cricetidae > Onychomys > Onychomys leucogaster. The sequence goes on along the minus strand of OX460418.1, from coordinate 43,175,194 downwards.
TTCTCTTACATCTACTGCTATGTAGTAGCTGGAATGAGAAACGAGTTGTATATCAAGTGCGTTTCTCAATTCTAGCTGAATAGTGACTGTTATTACCGGGAAAGAATGATTGTTCTTAGGACCAGAGAATACACGTGGTTAAACTCCATTCATGAAAGAGACTTCAACCGCAAGTTCTCGTACTTAAAGAACACTCTGTTTTTCAGAAAGACGCACGCTTTTCTTTACTGTTTTTCCAATGCAGAGAGAAGATTGAGCTTGCTCAGAACAAAAGAACTGTGCTTTCTAATGACACAGATCCTATCACTTTCAACTCTGCTTAGGAAACTGATCAGAACAGTAGTTTCTCTTACATCTACTGCTATGTAGTAGCTGGAATGAGAAATGAGTTGTATTTCAAGTTTGTTTGTCAATTGGAGCTGAATAGTGACTGTTATTACCAGGAAAGAACGATTGTTCTTAGGACCAGAGAATACACTTGGTTAAACTCCATTCATGAGAGAGACTTTAACCCCAAGTTCTCTTACAAAAAGAACACTCTGTTTTTCAGAAAGACACACGCTTTTCTTTACTTTTTTTCCAATGCAGAGAGAAGAAGATTGACCTTGCTCAGAACAAAAGAACTGTGCTTTCTAATGACACAGACCCTATCACTTTCAACTCTGCTTAGGAAACTGATCAGAACAGTAGTTTCTCTTACATCTACTGCTATGTAGTAGCTGGTATGAGAAACGAGTTGTATTTCAAGTGCGTTTGTCAATTGGAGCTGAATAGTGACTGTTTTTACCGGGAAAGAAGGATTGTTCTTAGGACCAGAGAATACACGTGGTTAAACTCCATTCTTGAAATAGACTTCAACCCCAAGTTCTCTTACTAAAAGAACACTCTGTTTTTCAGAAAGCGCACGCTTCTCTTTACTGTTTTTCCATTGCAGAGCTTAGATTGAGCTTCCTCAGAACAAAAGAACTGTGCTTTCTAATGACACAGATCCTATCACTTTCAACTCTGCTTAGGAAACTGATCAGAACAGTAGTTTCTCTTACATCTACTGCTGTGTAGTAGCTGGAATCAGAAATGAGTTGTATTTCAAGTTCGTTTGTCAATTGGAGATGAATAGTGACTGTTTTTACCGGGAAAGAATGATTGTTCTTAGGACCAGAGAATACACGTGCTTAAACTCCATTCATGAAAGAGACTTCAACCCCAAGTTCTCTTACTAAAAGAAGACTCTGTTTTTCAGAAAGACGCACGCTTTTCTTTACTCTTTTTCCAATGCAGAGACAAGATTGAGCTTGCTCAGAACAAAAGAACTGTGCTTTCTAACGACACAGATCCTACCACTTTCAACTCTGCTGAGGAAACTGATCAGAACAGTAGTTTCTCTTACATCTACTGCTATGTAGTAGCGGGAATGAGGAATGAGTTGTATTTCAAGTTCGTTTGTGAATTGGAGCTGAATAGTGACTGTTATTACCGTGAAAGAACCATTGTTCTTAGGACCAGAGAATACACGTGGTTAAACTCCATTCATGAGAGAGACTTCAACCCCAAGTTCTCTTACAAAAAGAACACTGTGTTTTTCAGAAAGACGCACGCTTTTCTTTACTGTTTTTCCAATGCAGAGAGAAGAAGATTGAGCTTGCTCAGAACAAAAGAAATGTGCTTTCTAATGACACAGATCCTATCACTTTCAACTCTGCTTAGGAAACTGATCCGAACAGTAGTTTCTCTTACATCTACTGCTATGTAGTAGCTGTAAAGAGAAACGAGTTGTATTTCAAGTGCGTTTCTCAATTGGAGCTGAATAGTGACTGTTATTACCGGGAAAGAATGATTGTACTTAGGACCAGAGAATACACGTGCTTAAACTCCATTCATGAGAGAGACTTCAACCCCAAGTTCTCATACTAAAAGAACACTCTGTTTTTCAGAAAGACGCACGCTTTTCTTTACTGTTTTTCCAATGCCGACAGATGATTGAGCTTGCTCAGAACAAAAGAACTGTGCTCTCTAATGACACAGATCCTATCACTTTCAACTCTGCTTAGGAAACTGATCAGAACAGTAGTTTCTCTTACATCTACTGCTATGTAGTAGCTGGAATGAGAAATGAGTTGTATTTCATGTTCGTTTGTCAATTGGAGCTGAATAGTGACTGTTATTTACCGTGAAAGAACGATTGTTCTTAGGAACAGAGAATACACTTGGTTAAACTCCATTAATGAGAGAGACTTCAACCCCAACTTCTCTTACAAAAAGAACACTCTGATTTTCAGAAAGACGCACGCTTTTCTTACTGTTTATCCAATGCCGACAGATGATTGAGCTTGCTCAGAACAAAAGAACTGTGCTCTCTAATGACACAGATCCTATCACTTTCAACTCTGCTTAGGAAACTGATCAGAACAGTAGTTTCTCTTACATCTACTGCTATGTAGTAGCTGGAATGAGAAATGAGTTGTATTTCAAGTTTGTTTGTCAATTGGAGCTGAATAGTGACTGTTATTACCTGGAAAGAATGATTGTTCTTAGGACCAGAGAATATACCCGGGTAAACTCCATTCATGAAAGATACCTCAACCCCAAGTTCTCTTACAAAAAGAACACTCTGTTTTTCAAAGACGCACGCTTTTCTTTACTGTTTTTCCAATGCAGAGAGAAGATTGAGCTTTCTCAGAACAAAAGAACTGTGCTTTCTAATGACAAATATCCTATCACTTTCAACTCTGCTTAGGAAACTGATCAGAATAGTAGTTTCTCTTACATCTACTGCTATGTAGTAGCTGCAATGAGAAACGTGATGTATTTCAAGTGCGTTATTCAATTGGATCTGAATAGTGACTGTTATTACTGGGAAAGAGCAATTGTTCTTTGGACCAGAGAATATACCAGGTTAAACTCCATTCATGAAAGAGAATTAAACCCCAATTTCTCTTACAAAAAGAACACTTTGTTTTTCAAAAATATGCATGCTTTTCTTTACTGTTTTTCCAATGCAGAGAGAAGAATGAGCTTGTTCAGAACAAAAGAACTGTGCTTTCTAATGACACAGATCCTATAACTTTCAACTCTGTTTAGGGAAGTGATAAGAACAGTAGTTTCTCTTAAATCTACTGGTATGTAGTAGCAGCAATGAGAAACAAGTTGTATTTCACGTGCGTTTGTCAATTGGAACTGAATAGTGACTGTTATTTCCCGGAAAGAACGATTTTTCTTAGGACCAGAGAATACACGTGGTTAAACTCCATTCTTGAAAGAGACTTCAACCCCAAGTTCTCTTTCTAAAAGAACACTCTGTTTTTCAAAGACGCACGCTTTTCTTTACTGTTTTTCCATTGCAGAGCGAAGATTGAGCTTGCTCAGAACAAAAGAACTGTGCTTTCTAATGACACAGATCCTATCACTTTCAACTCTGCTTAGGAAACTGATCAGAACAATAGTTTCTCTTACATCTACTGCTATGTAGTAGCTGGAATGAGAAACTAGTTGTATTTCAAGTGCATTTCTCAATTGGAGCTGAATAGTGACTGTTATTACCGGGAAAGAATGATTGTTCTTAGGACCAGAGAATACACGTGGTTAAACTCCATTCATGAAAGAGACTCACCCCAAGTTCTCTTACAAAAAGAATACTCTGTTTTTCAGAAAGACGCACCCTTTTCATTACTGTTTTTCCAATGCAGAGAGAAGATTGAGCTTGCTCAGAACAAAAGAACTGTGCTTTCTAACAAAACAGACCCTATCACTTTCAACTCTGCTTAGGAAACTGATCAGAACAGTAGTTTCTCTTAAATCTACTGGTATGTCGTAGCAGCAATGAGAAACAAGTTGTATTTCACGTGCGTTTGTCAATTTGAACTGAATAGTGACTTTTATTTCCAGGAAAGAACGATTTTTCTCAGGACCAGAGAATACACTTGGTTAAACTCCATTCTTGAAAGAGACTTCAACCCCAAGTTCTCCTACTAAAAGAACACTCTGTTTTTCAAAGACGCACGCTTTTCTTTACTCTTTTTCCAATGCAGAGAGAAGATTGAGCTTGCTCAGAACAAAAGAACTGTGCTTTCTAATGACACAGATCCTATCACTTTCAACTCTGCTTAGGCAACTGATCAGAACAATAGTTTCTCTTTCATCTACTGCTATGTAGTAGCTGGAATGAGAAACGAGTTATATTTCAAGTGTGTTTGTCAATTGAGGCAGAATAGTGACTGTTATTACCGGGATAGAACGATTGTTCTTAGGACCAGAGAATATACCCGTTTAAACTCCATTCGTGAATGAGACTTCAACACCAAGTTCTCCTACAAAAAGAACACTCTGTTTTTCAGAAAGATGCACGCTTTTCTTTACTCTTTTTCCAATGCAGAGAGAAGATTGAGCTTGCTCAGAACAAAAGAACTGTGCTTTCTAACGACACAGATCCTATCACTTTCAACTCTGCTTAGGAAACTGATCAGTACAGTAGTTTCTCTTACATCTACTGCTATGTAGTAGCTGGAATGAGAAATGAGTTGTGTTTTAAGTTCGTTTGTCAATTGGAGCTGAATACTGACTGTTATTTACCGTGAAAGAACGATTGTTCTTAGGACCAGAGAATACACTTGGTTAAACTCCATTCATGAGAGAGACTTCAACCCCAAGTTCTCTTACAAAAAGAACACTCTGTTTTTCAGAAAGACGCACGCTTTTCTTTACTGTTTTTCCAATGCCGTCAGATGATTGAGCTTGCTCAGAACAAAAGAACTGTGCTTTCTAATGACACAGATCCTATCACTTTCAACTCTGCTTAGGAAACTGATCAGAACAGTAGTTTCTCTTACATCTACTGCTATGTAGTTGCAGCAATGAGAAACAAGTTGTATTTCACGTGCGTTTGTCAATTGGAACTGAATAGTGACTGTTATTACCGGGAAAGAACGATTGTTCTTAGGACCAGAGAATACACGTGGTTAAACTCCATTCTTGAAAGAGACTTCAACCCCAAGTTCTCTTACAAAAAGAACACTCTGTTTTTCAGAAAGACTCACGCTTTTCTTTACTGTTTTTCCATTGCAGAGAGAAGATTGAGCTTGCTCAGAACAAAAGAACTGTGCTTTCTAATGACACAGATCCTATCACTTTCAACTCTGCTTAGGAAAATGATCAGAACAGTAGTTTCTCTTACATCTACTGCTATGTAGTAGCTGGAATGAGAAACGAGTTGTATATCAAGTGCGTTTCTCAATTGGAGCTGAATAGTGACTGTTATTACCGGGAAAGAATGATTGTTCTTAGGACCAGAGAATACACGTGGTTAAACTCCATTCATGAAAGAGACTTCAACCGCAAGTTCTCGTACTAAAAGAACACTCTGTTTTTCAGAAAGACGCACGCTTTTCTTTACTCTTTTTCCAATGCAGAGAGAAGATTGAGCTTGCTCAGAACAAAAGAACTGTGCTTTCTAATGACACAGACCCTATCACTTTCAACTCTGCTTAGGAAACTGATCAGAACAGTAGTTTCTCTTACATCTACTGCTATGTAGTAGCTGGTATGAGAAACGAGTTGTATTTCAAGTGCGTTTGTCAATTGGAGCTGAATAGTGACTGTTTTTACCGGGAAAGAAGGATTGTTCTTAGGACCAGAGAATACACGTGGTTAAACTCCATTCTTGAAAGAGACTTCAACCCCAAGTTCTCTTACTAAAAGAACACTCTGTTTTTCAGAAAGCACACGCTTCTCTTTACTGTTTTTCCATTGCAGAGCTTAGATTGAGCTTCCTCAGAACAAAAGAACTGTGCTCTCTAATGACACAGATCCTATCACTTTCAACTCTGCTTAGGAAACTGATCAGAACAGTAGTTTCTCTTACATCTACTGCTATGTAGTAGCTGGAATGAGAAATGAGTTGTATTTCAAGTTTGTTTGTCAATTGGAGCTGAATAGTGACTGTTATTACCTGGAAAGAATGATTGTTCTTAGGACCAGAGAATATACCCGGGTAAACTCCATTCATGAAAGATACCTCAACCCCAAGTTCTCTTACAAAAAGAACACTCTGTTTTTCAAAGACGCACGCTTTTCTTTACTGTTTTTCCAATGCAGAGAGAAGATTGAGCTTTCTCAGAACAAAAGAACTGTGCTTTCTAATGACAAATATCCTATCACTTTCAACTCTGCTTAGGAAACTGATCAGAACAGTAGTTTCTCTTACATCTACTGCTATGTAGTAGCTGCAATGAGAAACGTGATGTATTTCAAGTGCGTTATTCAATTGGATCTGAATAGTGACTGTTATTACTGGGAAAGAACAATTGTTCTTTGGACCAGAGAATATACCAGGTTAAACTCCATTCATGAAAGAGAATTAAACCCCAATTTCTCTTACAAAAAGAACACTTTGTTTTTCAGAAATATGCACGCTTTTCTTTACTGTTTTTCCAATGCAGAGAGAAGATTGAGCTTGTTCAGAACAAAAGAACTGTGCTTTCTAATGACACAGATCCTGTCACTTTCAACTCTGCTTAGGAAACTGATCAGAACAGTAGTTTCTCTTACATCTACTGCTATGTAGTAGCTGGAATGAGAAATGAGTTGTATTTCAAGTGGGTTTGTCAATTGGAGCTGAATAGTGACTGTTATTACCGAGAAAGAAAGATTGTTCTTAGTACCAGAGAATACACGTGGTTAAACTCCATTCATGAAAGAGAATTCAACCCCAAGTTCCCTTACAAAAAGAACACTCTGTTTTTCAGAAAGACACAAGCTTTTCTTTACTGTTTTTCCAATGCAGAGAGAAGATTGAGCTTGCTCAGAACAAAAGAACTGTGCTTTCTAATGACACAGATCCTATCACTTTCAACTCTGCTTAGGAAACTGATCAGAACAGTAGTTTCTCTTTCATCTACTGCTATGTAGTACCTGGAATGAGAAACGAGTTGTATATCAAGTGCGTTTCTCAATTGGAGCTGAATAGTGACTGTTATTACCGGGAATAAATGATTGTTCTTAGGACCAGAGAATGCACGTGATTAAACTGCATTCATGAAAGAGAATTCAACCCCAAGTTCTCTTACTAAAAGAACACTCTGTTTTTCAGAAAGACGCACGCTTTTCTTTACTCTTTTTCCAATGCAGAGAGAAGATTGAGCTTGCTCAGAACAAAAGAACTGTGCTTTCTAATGACACAGATCCTATCACTTTCAACTCTGCTTAGGAAACTGATCAGAACAGTAGTTTCTCTTACATCTACTGCTATGTAGTAGCTGGAATGAGAAATGAGTTGTATTTCAAGTTTGTTTGTCAATTGGAGCTGAATAGTGACTGTTATTACCAGGAAAGAACGATTGTTCTTAGGACCAGAGAATACACTTGGTTAAACTCCATTCATGAGAGAGACTTTAACCCCAAGTTCTCTTACAAAAAGAACACTCTGTTTTTCAGAAAGACACACGCTTTTCTTTACTTTTTTTCCAATGCAGAGAGAAGAAGATTGACCTTGCTCAGAACAAAAGAACTGTGCTTTCTAATGACACAGACCCTATCACTTTCAACTCTGCTTAGGAAACTGATCAGAACAGTAGTTTCTCTTACATCTACTGCTATGTAGTAGCTGGTATGAGAAACGAGTTGTATTTCAAGTGCGTTTGTCAATTGGAGCTGAATAGTGACTGTTTTTACCGGGAAAGAAGGATTGTTCTTAGGACCAGAGAATACACGTGGTTAAACTCCATTCTTGAAAGAGACTTCAACCCCAAGTTCTCTTACTAAAAGAACACTCTGTTTTTCAGAAAGCGCACGCTTCTCTTTACTGTTTTTCCATTGCAGAGCTTAGATTGAGCTTCCTCAGAACAAAAGAACTGTGCTCTCTAATGACACAGATCCTATCACTTTCAACTCTGCTTAGGAAACTGATCAGAACAGTAGTTACTCTTACATCTACTGCTATGTAGTAGCTGGAATGAGAAATGAGTTGTATTTCAAGTTTGTTTGTCAATTGGAGCTGAATAGTGACTGTTATTACCTGGAAAGAATGATTGTTCTTAGGACCAGAGAATATACCCGGGTAAACTCCATTCATGAAAGATACCTCAACCCCAAGTTCTCTTACAAAAAGAACACTCTGTTTTTCAAAGACGCACGCTTTTCTTTACTGTTTTTCCAATGCAGAGAGAAGATTGAGCTTTCTCAGAACAAAAGAACTGTGCTTTCTAATGACAAATATCCTATCACTTTCAACTCTGCTTAGGAAACTGATCAGAACAGTAGTTTCTCTTACATCTACTGCTATGTAGTAGCTGCAATGAGAAACGTGATGTATTTCAAGTGCGTTATTCAATTGGATCTGAATAGTGACTGTTATTACTGGGAAAGAACAATTGTTCTTTGGACCAGAGAATATACCAGGTTAAACTCCATTCATGAAAGAGAATTAAACCCCAATTTCTCTTACAAAAAGAACACTTTGTTTTTCAGAAATATGCACGCTTTTCTTTACTGTTTTTCCAATGCAGAGAGAAGATTGAGCTTGTTCAGAACAAAAGAACTGTGCTTTCTAATGACACAGATCCTATCACTTTCAACTCTGCTTAGGAAACTGATCAGAACAGTAGTTTCTCTTACATCTACTGCTATGTAGTAGCTGGAATGAGAAATGAGTTGTATTTCAAGTGCGTTTGTCAATTGGAGCTGAATAGTGACTGTTATTACCGAGAAAGAAAGATTGTTCTTAGTACCAGAGAATACACGTGGTTAAACTCCATTCATGAAAGAGAATTCAACCCCAAGTTCCCATACAAAAAGAACACTCTGTTTTTCAGAAAGACACAAGCTTTTCTTTACTGTTTTTCCAATGCAGAGAGAAGATTGAGCTTGCTCAGAACAAAAGAACTGTGCTTTCTAATGACACAGATCCTATCACTTTCAACTCTGCTTAGGAAACTGATCAGAACAGTAGTTTCTCTTACATCTACTGCTATGTACTAGCTGGAATGAGAAACGAGTTGTATATCAAGTGCGTTTCTCAATTGGAGCTGAATAGTGACTGTTATTACCGGGAATAAATGATTGTTCTTAGGACCAGAGAATGCACGTGATTAAACTCCATTCATGAAAGAGAATTCAACCCCAAGTTCTCTTACTAAAAGAACACTCTGTTTTAAAGAAAGACGCATGCTTTTCTTTACTGTTTTTCCAATGCAGAGAGAAGATTGAGCTTGCTCAGAACAAAAGAACTGTGCTTTCTAATGACACAGATCCTATCACTTTCAACTCTGCTTAGGAAAATGATCAGAACAGTAGTTTCTCTTACATCTACTGCTATGTAGTAGCTGGAATGAGAAATGAGTTGTATTTCAAGTGCGTTTGTCAATTGGAGCTGAATAGTGACTGTTATTACCGGGAAAGAAAGATTGTTCTTAGTACCAGAGATTACACGTGGTTAAACTCCATTCATGAAAGAGAATTCAACCCCAAGTTCTCTTACTAAAAGAACACTCTGTTTTACAGAAAGACGCATGCTTTTCTTTACTGTTTTTCCAATGCAGAGAGAAGATTGAGCTTGCTCAGAACAAAAGAACTGTGCTTTCTAATGACACAGATCCTATCACTTTCAACTCTGCTTAGGAAACTGATCAGAACAGTAGTTTCTCTTACATCTACTGCTATGTAGTAGCTGGAATGAGAAATGAGTTGTATTTCAAGTGCATTTGTCAATTGGAGCTGAATAGTGACTGTTATTACCGGGAAAGAAAGATTGTTCTTAGTACCAGAGAATACACGTGGTTAAACTCCATTCATGAGAGAGACTTCAACCCCAAGTTCCCTTACAAAAAGAACACTCTGTTTTTCAGAAAGACACAAGCTTTTTTTTACTGTTTTTCCAATGCAGAGAGAAGATTGAGCTTGCTCAGAACAAAAGAACTGTGCTTTCTAATGACACAGATCCTATCACTTTCAACTCTGCTTAGGAAAATGATCAGAACAGTAGTTTCTCTTACATCTACTGCTATGTAGTAGCTGGAATGAGAAACGAGTTGTATATCAAGTGCGTTTCTCAATTGAAGCTGAATAGTGACTGTTATTACCGGGAAAGTATGATTGTTCTTAGGACCAGAGAATACACGTGGTTAAACTCCATTCATGAAAGAGAATTCAACAACAAGTTCTCTTACTAAAAGAACACTCTGTTTTTCAGAAAGACGCACGCTTTTCTTACTGTTTTTCCAATGCAGAGAGAAGATTGAGCTTGCTCAGAACAAAAGAACTGTGCTTTCTAATGACACAGATCTTATCACTGTTAACTCTGCTTAGGAAACTGATCAGAACAGTAGTTTCTCTTACATCTACTGCTGTGTAGTAGCTGGAATGAGAAACGAGTTGTATTTCAAGTTCCTTTGTCAATTGGAGCTGAATAGTGATTGTTATTACCGGGAAAGAAAGATTGTTCATAGGACGAGAGAATATACCCGGTTAAACTCCATTCATGAAAGAGACTACAACCTCAAGTTCTCTTACAAAAAACACTCTGTATTTCAGAAATACGCAGGCTTTTCTTTACTGTTTTTCCAATGCAGAGAGAAGAAGATTGAGCTTGCTCAGAACAAAAGAACTGTGCTTTCTAATGACACAGATCCTATCACTTTCAACTGTGCTTAGGAAACTGATCAGAACAGTAGTTTTTCTTACATCTACTGCTATGTAGTAGCTGGAATGAGAAATGAGTTGTATTTCAAGTGCATTTGTCAATTGGAGCTGAATAGTGACTGTTATTACCGGGAAAGAAAGATTGTTCTTAGTACCAGAGAATACACGTGGTTAAACTCCATTCATGAGAGAGACTTCAACCCCAAGTTCTCTTACAAAAAGAACACTCTGTTTTTCAGAAAGACACATGCTTTTCTTTACTGTTTTTCCAATGCAGAGAGAAGATTGAGCTTGCTCAGAATAAAGAACTGTGCTTTCTAATGACACAGATCCTATCACTTTCAACTCTGCTTAGGAAACTGATCACAACAGTAGTTTCTCTTACATCTACTGCTATGTAGTACCTGGAATGAGAAATGAGTTGCATATCAAGTGCGTTTCTCAATTGGAGCTGAATAGTGACTGTTATTTCCGGGAATGAATGATTGTTCTTAGGACAAGAGAATGCACGTGCTTAAACTCCATTCATGAAAGAGAATTCAACCCCAAGTTCTCTTACTAAAAGAACACTCTGTTTTACAGAAAGACGCATGCTCTTCTTTACTGTTTTTCCAATGCAGAGAGAAGATTGAGCTTGCTCAGAACAAAAGAACTGTGCTTTCTAATGACACAGATCCTATCACTTTCAACTCTGCTTAGGAAACTGATCAGAACAGTAGTTTCTCTTACATCTACTGCTATGTAGTAGCTGGAATGAGAAACGAGTTGTATATCAAGTGCATTTCTCAATTGGAGCTGAATAGTGACTGTTATTACCGGGAAAGAATGATTGTTCTTAGGACCAGAGAATACACGTGGTTAAACTCCATTCATGAAAGAGAATTCAACCCCAAGTTCTCTTACTAAAAGAACACTCTGTTTTTCAGAAAGACGCACGCTTTTCTTACTGTTTTTCCAATGCAGAGAGAAGATTGAGCTTGCTCAGAACAAAAGAACTGTGCTTTCTAATGACACAGATCCTATCACTTTCAACTCTGCTTAGGAAACTGATCAGAACAGTAGTTTCTCTTACATCTACTGCTATGTAGTAGCTGGAATGAGAAATGAGTTGTATTTCAAGTGCGTTTGTCAATTGGAGCTGAATAGTGACTGTTATTACCGAGAAAGAAAGATTGTTCTTAGTACCAGAGAATACACGTGGTTAAACTCCATTCATGAAAGAGAATTCAACCCCAAGTTCCCTTACAAAAAGAACACTCTGTTTTTCAGAAAGACACAAGCTTTTCTTTACTGTTTTTCCAATACAGAGAGAAGATTGAGCTTGCTCAGAACAAAAGAACTGTGCTTTCTAATGACACAGATCCTATCACTTTCAACTCTGCTTAGGAAACTGATCAGAACAGTAGTTTCTCTTACATCTACTGCTATGTAGTACCTGGAATGAGAAACGAGTTGTATATCAAGTGCGTTTCTCAATTGGAGCTGAATAGTGACTGTTATTACCGGGAATAAATGATTGTTCTTAGGACCAGAGAATGCACGTGATTAAACTCCATTCATGAAAGAGAATTCAACCCCAAGTTCTCTTACTAAAAGAACACTCTGTTTTAAAGAAAGACGCATGCTTTTCTTTACTGTTTTTCCAATGCAGAGAGAAGATTGAGCTTGCTCAGAACAAAAGAACTGTGCTTTCTAATGACACAGATCCTATCACTTTCAACTCTGCTTAGGAAACTGATCAGAACAGTAGTTTCTCTTACATCTACTGCTATGTAGTAGCTGGAATGAGAAATGAGTTGTATTTCAAGTGCGTTTGTCAATTGGAGCTGAATAGTGACTGTTATTACCGGGAAAGAAAGATTGTTCTTAGTACCAGAGATTACACGTGGTTAAACTCCATTCATGAAAGAGAATTCAACCCCAAGTTCTCTTACTAAAAGAACACTCTGTTTTACAGAAAGACGCATGCTTTTCTTTACTGTTTTTCCAATGCAGAGAGAAGAAGATTGAGCTTGCTCAGAACAAAAGAACTGTGCTTTCTAATGACACAGATCCTATCACTTTCAACTCTGCTTAGGAAAATGATCAGAACAGTAGTTTCTCTTACATCTACTGCTATGTAGTAGCTGGAATGACAAACGAGTTGTATATCAAGTGCGTTTCTCAATTGCAGCTGAATAGTGACTGTTATTACCGGGAAAGTATGATTGTTCTTAGGACCAGAGAATACACGTGGTTAAACTCCATTCATGAAAGAGAATTCAACCCCAAGTTCTCTTACTAAAAGAACACTCTGTTTTTCAGAAAGACGCACGCTTTTCTTACTGTTTTTCCAATGCAGAGAGAAGATTGAGCTTGCTCAGAACAAAAGAACTGTGCTTTCTAATGACACAGATCTTATCACTGTCAACTCTGCTTAGGAAACTGATCAGAACAGTAGTTTCTCTTACATCTACTGCTGTGTAGTAGCTGGAATGAGAAACGAGTTGTATTTCAAGTTCCTTTGTCAATTGGAGCTGAATAGTGATTGTTATTACCGGGAAAGAAAGATTGTTCATAGGACGAGAGAATATACCCGGTTAAACTCCATTCATGAAAGAGACTACAACCCCAAGTTCTCTTACAAAAAACACTCTGTATTTCAGAAATACGCAGGCTTTTCTTTACTGTTTTTCCAATGCAGAGAGAAGAAGATTGAGCTTGCTCAGAACAAAAGAACTGTGCTTTCTAATGACACAGATCCTATCACTTTCAACTGTGCTTAGGAAACTGATCAGAACAGTAGTTTTTCTTACATCTACTGCTATGTAGTAGCTGGAATGAGAAATGAGTTGTATTTCAAGTGCATTTGTCAATTGGAGCTGAATAGTGACTGTTATTACCGGGAAAGAAAGATTGTTCTTAGTACCAGAGAATACACGTGGTTAAACTCCATTCATGAGAGAGACTTCAACCCCAAGTTCTCTTACAAAAAGAACACTCTGTTTTTCAGAAAGACACATGCTTTTCTTTACTGTTTTTCCAATGCAGAGAGAAGATTGAGCTTGCTCAGAATAAAGAACTGTGCTTTCTAATGACACAGATCCTATCACTTTCAACTCTGCTTAGGAAACTGATCACAACAGTAGTTTCTCTTACATCTACTGCTATGTAGTACCTGGAATGAGAAATGAGTTGCATATCAAGTGCGTTTCTCAATTGGAGCTGAATAGTGACTGTTATTACCGGGAATGAATGATTGTTCTTAGGGCAAGAGAATGCACGTGCTTAAACTCCATTCATGAAAGAGAATTCAACCCCAAGTTCTCTTACTAAAAGAACACTCTGTTTTTCAGAAAGACGCACGCTTTTCTTACTGTTTTTCCAATGCAGAGAGAAGATTGAGCTTGCTCAGAACAAAAGAACTGTGCTTTCTAATGACACAGATCCTATCACTGTCAACTCTGCTTAGGAAACTGATCAGAACAGTAGTTTCTCTTACATCTACTGCTATGTAGTAGCTGGAATGAGAAATGAGTTGTATTTCAAGTGCATTTGTCAAATGGAGCTGAATAGTGACTGTTATTACCGGGAAAGAAAGATTGTTCTTAGTACCAGAGAATACACGTGGTTAAACTCCATTCATGAGAGAGACTTCAACCCCAAGTTCTCTTACAAAAAGAACACTCTGTTTTTCAGAAAGACACATGCTTTTCTTTACTGTTTTTCCAATGCAGAGCAAAGATTGAGCTTGCTCAGAACAAAAGAACTGTGCTTTCTAATGACACAGATCCTATCACTTTCAACTCTGCTTAGGAAACTGATCAGAACAGTAGTTTCTCTTACATCTACTGCTATGTAGTAGCTGGAATGAGAAACGAGTTGTATATCAAGTGCGTTTCTCAATTGGAGCTGAATAATGACTGTTATTACCGGGAAAGAAAGATTGTTTTTAGTACCAGAGAATACACGTGCTTAAACTCCATTCATGAGAGAGACTTCAACCCCAAGTTCCCTTACAAACAGAACTCTCTGTTTTTCAGAAAGACACAAGCTTTTCTTTACTGTTTTTCCAATGCAGAGAGAAGATTGAGCTTGCTCAGAACAAAAGAACTGTGCTTTCTAATGACACAGGTCCTATCACTTTCAACTCTGCTTAGGAAACTGATCAGAACAGTAGTTTCTCTTACATCTACTGCTATGTAGTAGCTGGAATGAGAAATGAGTTGTATTTCAAGTGCGTTTGTCAATTGGAGCTGAATAGTGACTGTTATTACCGGGAAAGAAAGATTGTTCTTAGTACCAGAGAATACACGTGGTTAAACTCCATTCATGAAAGAGAATTCAACCCCAAGTTCTCTTACTAAAAGAACACTCTGTTGTTCAGAAAGACACATGCTTTTCTTACTATTTTTCTAATGCAGAGAGAAGATTGAGCTTGCTCAGAACAAAAGAACTGTGCTTTCTAATGACACAGATCCTATCACTGTCAACTCTGCTTAGGAAACTGATCAGAACAGTAGTTTCTCTTACATCTACTGCTGTGTAGTAGCTGGAATGAGAAATGAGTTGTATTTCAAGTTCTTTTGTCAATTGGAGCTGAATAGTGACTGTTATTACCGGGAAAGAAAGATTGTTCATAGGACGAGAGAATATACCCGGTTAAACTCCATTCATGAAAGAGAATACAACCCCAAGTTCTCCTACAAAAAACACTCTGTTTTTCAGAAATACGCAGGCTTTTCTTTACTGTTTTTCCAATGCAGAGAGAAGAAGATTGTGCTTGCTCAGAACAAAAGAACTGTGCTTTCTAATGACACAGATCCTATCACTTTCAACTCTGCTTAGGAAACTGATCAGAACAGTAGTTTCTCTTACATCTACTGCTATGTAGTAGCTGGAATGAGAAATGAGTTGTATTTCAAGTTTGTTTGTCAATTGGAGCTGAATGGTGACTGTTTTTACCGGGAAAGAAAGATTGTTCTTAATACCAGAGAATACACGTGGTTAAACTCCATTCATGAGAGAGACTTCAACCCCAAGTTCTCTTACAAAAAGAACACTCTGTTTTTCAGAAAGACACATGCTTTTCTTTACTGTTTTTCCAATGCAGAGAGAAGATTGAGCTTGCTCAGAATAAAGAACTGTGCTTTCTAATGACACAGATCCTATCACTTTCAACTCTGCTTAGGAAACTGATCACAACAGTAGTTTCTCTTACATCTACTGCTATGTAGTACCTGGAATGAGAAATGAGTTGCATATCAAGTGCGTTTCTCAATTGGAGCTGAATAGTGACTGTTATTACCGGGAATGAATGATTGTTCTTAGGACAAGAGAATGCACGTGCTTAAACTCCATTCATGAAAGAGAATTCAACCCCAAGTTCTCTTACTAAAAGAACACTCTGTTTTACAGAAAGACGCATGCTCTTCTTTACTGTTTTTCCAATGCAGAGAGAAGATTGAGCTTGCTCAGAACAAAAGAACTGTGCTTTCTAATGACACAGATCCTATCACTTTCAACTCTGCTTAGGAAACTGATCAGAACAGTAGTTTCTCTTACATCTACTGCTATGTAGTAGCTGGAATGAGAAATGAGTTGTATTTCAAGTGCATTTGTCAAATGGAGCTGAATAGTGACTGTTATTACCGGGAAAGAAAGATTGTTCTTAGTACCAGAGAATACACGTGGTTAAACTCCATTCATGAGAGAGACTTCAACCCCAAGTTCTCTTACAAAAAGAACACTCTGTTTTTCAGAAAGACACATGCTTTTCTTTACTGTTTTCCAATGCAGAGCAAAGATTGAGCTTGCTCAGAACAAAAGAACTGTGCTTTCTAATGACACAGATCCTATCACTTTCAACTCTGCTTAGGAAACTGATCAGAACAGTAGTTTCTCTTACATCTACTGCTATGAAGTAGCTGGAATGAGAAACGAGTTGTATATCAAGTGCGTTTCTCAATTGGAGCTGAATAGTGACTGTTATTACCGGGAAAGAAAGATTGTTTTTAGTACCAGAGAATACACGTGCTTAAACTCCATTCATGAGAGAGACTTCAACCCCAAGTTCCCTTACAAACAGAACTCTCTGTTTTTCAGAAAGACACAAGCTCTTCTTTACTGTTTTTCCAATGCAGAGAGAAGATTGAGCTTGCTCAGAACAAAAGAACTGTGCTTTCTAATGACACAGGTCCTATCACTTTCAACTCTGCTTAGGAAACTGATCAGAACAGTAGTTTCTCTTACATCTACTGCTATGTAGTAGCTGGAATGAGAAATGAGTTGTATTTCAAGTGCGTTTGTCAATTGGAGCTGAATAGTGACTGTTATTACCGGGAAAGAAAGATTGTTCTTAGTACCAGAGAATACACGTGGTTAAACTCCATTCATGAAAGAGAATTCAACCCCAAGTTCTCTTACTAAAAGAACACTCTGTTGTTCAGAAAGACACATGCTTTTCTTACTATTTTTCTAATGCAGAGAGAAGATTGAGCTTGCTCAGAACAAAAGAACTGTGCTTTCTAATGACACAGATCCTATCACTGTCAACTCTGCTTAGGAAACTGATCAGAACAGTAGTTTCTCTTACATCTACTGCTATGTAGTAGCTGGAATGAGAAATGAGTTGTATTTCAAGTTTGTTTGTCAATTGGAGCTGAATGGTGACTGTTTTTACCGGGAAAGAAAGATTGTTCTTAATACCAGAGAATACACGTGGTTAAACTCCATTCATGAGAGAGACTTCAACCCCAAGTTCTCTTACAAAAAGAACACTCTGTTTTTCAGAAAGACACATGCTTTTCTTTACTGTTTTTCCAATGCAGAGAGAAGATTGAGCTTGCTCAGAATAAAGAACTGTGCTTTCTAATGACACAGATCCTATCACTTTCAACTCTGCTTAGGAAACTGATCACAACAGTAGTTTCTCTTACATCTACTGCTATGTAGTACCTGGAATGAGAAATGAGTTGCATATCAAGTGCGTTTCTCAATTGGAGCTGAATAGTGACTGTTATTACCGGGAATGAATGATTGTTCTTAGGACAAGAGAATGCACGTGCTTAAACTCCATTCATGAAAGAGAATTCAACCCCAAGTTCTCTTACTAAAAGAACACTCTGTTTTACAGAAAGACGCATGCTCTTCTTTACTGTTTTTCCAATGCAGAGAGAAGATTGAGCTTGCTCAGAACAAAAGAACTGTGCTTTCTAATGACACAGATCCTATCACTTTCAACTCTGCTTAGGAAACTGATCAGAACAGTAGTTTCTCTTACATCTACTGCTATGTAGTAGCTGGAATGAGAAACGAGTTGTATATCAAGTGCATTTCTCAATTGGAGCTGAATAGTGACTGTTATTACCGGGAAAGAATGATTGTTCTTAGGACCAGAGAATACACGTGGTTAAACTCCATTCATGAAAGAGAATTCAACCCCAAGTTCTCTTACTAAAAGAACACTCTGTTTTTCAGAAAGACGCACGCTTTTCTTACTGTTTTTCCAATGCAGAGAGAAGATTGAGCTTGCTCAGAACAAAAGAACTGTGCTTTCTAATGACACAGATCCTATCACTTTCAACTCTGCTTAGGAAACTGATCAGAACAGTAGTTTCTCTTACATCTACTGCTATGTAGTAGCTGGAATGAGAAATGAGTTGTATTTCAAGTGCATTTGTCAATTGGAGCTGAATAGTGACTGTTATTACCGGGAAAGAAAGATTGTTCTTAGTACCAGAGAATACACGTGGTTAAACTCCATTCATGAGAGAGACTTCAACCCCAAGTTCTCTTACAAAAAGAACACTCTGTTTTTCAGAAAGACACATGCTTTTCTTTACTGTTTTTCCAATGCAGAGCAAAGATTGAGCTTGCTCATAATAAAGAACTGTGCTTTCTAATGACACAGATCCTATCACTTTCAACTCTGCTTAGGAAACTGATCAGAACAGTAGTTTCTCTTACATCTACTGCTATGTAGTAGCTGGAATGAGAAATGAGTTGTATTTCAAGTGCGTTTGTCAATTGGAGCTGAATAGTGACTGTTATTACCGGAAAGAAAGATTGTTCTTAGTAAGAGAGAATACACGTGGTTAAACTCCATTCATGAAAGAGAATTCAACCCCAAGTTCTCTTACTAAAAGAAAACTCTGTTGTTCAGAAAGACACATGCTTTTCTTACTATTTTTCTAATGCAGAGAGAAGATTGAGCTTGCTCAGAACAAAAGAACTGTGCTTTCTAATGACACAGATCCTATCACTGTCAACTCTGCTTAGGAAACTGATCAGAACAGTAGTTTCTCTTACATCTACTGCTGTGTAGTAGCTGGAATGAGAAATGAGTTGTATTTCAAGTTCTTTTGTCAATTGGAGCTGAATAGTGACTGTTATTACCGGGAAAGAAAGATTGTTCATAGGACGAGAGAATATACCCGGTTAAACTCCATTCATGAAAGAGAATACAACCCCAAGTTCTCTTACAAAAAACACTCTGTTTTTCAGAAATACGCAGGCTTTTCTTTACTGTTTTTCCAATGCAGAGAGAAGAAGATTGAGCTTGCTCAGAACAAAACAACTGTGCTTTCTAATGACACAGATCCTATCACTTTCAACTCTGCTTAGGAAACTGATCAGAACAGTAGTTTCTCTTACATCTACTGCTATGTAGTAGCTGGAATGAGAAACAAGTTGTATATCAAGTGCGTTTCTCAATTGGAGCTGAATAGTGACTGTTATTACCGGGAAAGAAAGATTGTTCTTAGTACCAGAGAATACACGTGGTTAAACTCCATTCATGAGAGAGACTTCAACCCCAAGTTCCCTTACAAAAAGAACTCTCTGTTTTTCAGAAAGACACAAGCTTTTCTTTACTGTTTTTCCAATGCAGAGAGAAGATTGAGCTTGCTCAGAACAAAAGAACTGTGCTTTCTAATGACACAGATCCTATCACTTTCAACTCTGCTTAGGAAACTGATCAGAACAGTAGTTTCTCTTACATCTACTGCTATGTAGTAGCTGGAATGAGAAACGAGTTGTATATCAAGTGCGTTTCTCAATTGGAGCTGAATAGTGACTGTTATTACCGGGAAAGAATGATTGTTCTTAGGACCAGAGAATACACGTGGTTAAACTCCATTCATGAAAGAGAATTCAACCCCAAGTTCTCTTACTAAAAGAACACTCTGTTTTTCAGAAAGACGCACGCTTTTCTTACTGTTTTTCCAATGCAGAGAGAAGATTGAGCTTGCTCAGAACAAAAGAACTGTGCTTTCTAATGACACAGATCCTATCACTTTCAACTCTGCTTAGGAAACTGATCAGAACAGTAGTTTCTCTTACATCTACTGCTATGTAGTAGCTGGAATGAGAAATGAGTTGTATTTCAAGTGCATTTGTCAATTGGAGCTGAATAGTGACTGTTATTACCGGGAAAGAAAGATTGTTCTTAGTAAGAGAGAATACACGTGGTTAAACTCAATTCATGAGAGAGACTTCAACCCCAAGTTCTCTTACAAAAAGAACACTCTGTTTTTCAGAAAGACACATGCTTTTCTTTACTGTTTTTCCAATGCAGAGCGAAGATTGAGCTTGCTCATAATAAAGAACTGTGCTTTCTAATGACACAGATCCTATCACTTTCAACTCTGCTTAGGAAACTGATCAGAACAGTAGTTTCTCTTACATCTACTGCTATGTAGTAGCTGGAATGAGAAACGAGTTGTATATCAAGTGCGTTTCTCAATTGGAGCTGAATAGTGACTGTTATTACCGGGAAAGAATGATTGTTCTTAGGACCAGAGAATACACGTGGTTAAACTCCATTCATGAAAGAGACTTCAACCCCAAGTTCTCTTACTAAAAGAACACTCTAATTTTTAAGAAAGACGCACGCTTTTCTTACTGTTTTTCCAATGCAGAGAGAAGATTGAGCTTGCTCAGAACAAAAGAGCTGTGCTTTCTAATGACACAGATCCTATCACTGTCAACTCTGCTTAGGAAACTGATCAGAACAGTAGTTTCTCTTACATCTACTGCTGTGTAGTAGCTGGAATGAGAAATGAGTTGTATTTCAAGTTCGTTTGTCAATTGGAGCTGAATAGTGACTGTTATTACCGGGAAAGAAAGATTGTTCTTAGGACGAGAGAATATACCCGGTTAAACTCCATTCATGAAAGAGACTACAACCCCAAGTTCTCTTACAAAAAACACTCTGTTTTTCAGAAATACGCAGGCTTTTCTTTACTGTTTTTCCAATGCAGAGAGAAGAAGATTGAGCTTGCTCAGAACAAAAGAACTGTGCTTTCTAATGACACAGATCCTATCACTTTCAACTCTGCTTAGGAAACTGATCAGAACTGTAGTTTCTCTTACATCTACTGCTATGTAGTAGCTGGAATGAGAAATGAGTTGTATTTCAAGTGCGTTTGTCAATTGGAGCTGAATAGTGACTGTTATTACCGGGAAAGAAAGATTGTTCTTAGTACCAGAGAATACACGTGGTTAAACTCCATTCATGAGAGAGACTTCAACCCCAAGTTCTCTTACAAAAAGAACACTCTGTTTTTCAGAAAGACACATGCTTTTCTTTACTGTTTTTCCAATGCAGAGCGAAGATTGAGCTTGCTCATAATAAAGAACTGTGCTTTCTAATGACACAGATCCTATCACAGTCAACTCTGCTTAGGAAACTGATCAGAACAGTAGTTTCTCTTACATCTACTGCTGTGTAGTAGCTGGAATGAGAAATGAGTTGTATTTCAAGTTCTTTTGTCAATTGGAGCTGAATAGTGACTGTTATTACCGGGAAAGAAAGATTGTTCATAGGACGAGAGAATATACCCGGTTAAACTCCATTCATGAAAGAGAATACAACCCCAAGTTCTCTTACAAAAAACACTCTGTTTTTCAGAAATACGCAGGCTTTTCTTTACTGTTTTTCCAATGCAGAGAGAAGAAGATTGAGCTTGCTCAGAACAAAACAACTGTGCTTTCTAATGACACAGATCCTATCACTTTCAACTCTGCTTAGGAAACTGATCAGAACAGTAGTTTCTCTTACATCTACTGCTATGTAGTAGCTGGAATGAGAAACAAGTTGTATATCAAGTGCGTTTCTCAATTGGAGCTGAATAGTGACTGTTATTACCGGGAAAGAAAGATTGTTCTTAGTACCAGAGAATACACGTGGTTAAACTCCATTCATGAGAGAGACTTCAACCCCAAGTTCCCTTACAAAAAGAACTCTCTGTTTTTCAGAAAGACACAAGCTTTTCTTTACTGTTTTTCCAATGCAGAGAGAAGATTGAGCTTGCTCAGAACAAAAGAACTGTGCTTTCTAATGACACAGATCCTATCACTTTCAACTCTGCTTAGGAAACTGATCAGAACAGTAGTTTCTCTTACATCTACTGCTATGTAGTAGCTGGAATGAGAAACGAGTTGTATATCAAGTGCGTTTCTCAATTGGAGCTGAATAGTGACTGTTATTACCGGGAAAGAATGATTGTTCTTAGGACCAGAGAATACACGTGGTTAAACTCCATTCATGAAAGAGAATTCAACCCCAAGTTCTCTTACTAAAAGAACACTCTGTTTTTCAGAAAGACGCACGCTTTTCTTACTGTTTTTCCAATGCAGAGAGAAGATTGAGCTTGCTCAGAACAAAAGAACTGTGCTTTCTAATGACACAGATCCTATCACTTTCAACTCTGCTTAGGAAACTGATCAGAACAGTAGTTTCTCTTACATCTACTGCTATGTAGTAGCTGGAATGAGAAATGAGTTGTATTTCAAGTGCATTTGTCAATTGGAGCTGAATAGTGACTGTTATTACCGGGAAAGAAAGATTGTTCTTAGTAAGAGAGAATACACGTGGTTAAACTCAATTCATGAGAGAGACTTCAACCCCAAGTTCTCTTACAAAAAGAACACTCTGTTTTTCAGAAAGACACATGCTTTTCTTTACTGTTTTTCCAATGCAGAGCTAAGATTGAGCTTGCTCATAATAAAGAACTGTGCTTTCTAATGACACAGATCCTATCACTTTCAACTCTGCTTAGGAAACTGATCAGAACAGTAGTTTCTCTTACATCTACTGCTATGTAGTAGCTGGAATGAGAAACGAGTTGTATATCAAGTGCGTTTCTCAATTGGAGCTGAATAGTGACTGTTATTACCGGGAAAGAATGATTGTTCTTAGGACCAGAGAATACACGTGGTTAAACTCCATTCATGAAAGAGACTTCAACCCCAAGTTCTCTTACTAAAAGAACACTCTAATTTTTAAGAAAGACGCACGCTTTTCTTACTGTTTTTCCAATGCAGAGAGAAGATTGAGCTTGCTCAGAACAAAAGAGCTGTGATTTCTAATGACACAGATCCTATCACTGTCAACTCTGCTTAGGAAACTGATCAGAACAGTAGTTTCTCTTACATCTACTGCTGTGTAGTAGCTGGAATGAGAAATGAGTTGTATTTCAAGTTCGTTTGTCAATTGGAGCTGAATAGTGACTGTTATTACCGGGAAAGAAAGATTGTTCTTAGGACGAGAGAATATACCCGGTTAAACTCCATTCATGAAAGAGACTACAACCCCAAGTTCTCTTACAAAAAACACTCTGTTTTTCAGAAATACGCAGGCTTTTCTTTACTGTTTTTCCAATGCAGAGAGAAGAAGATTGAGCTTGCTCAGAACAAAAGAACTGTGCTTTCTAATGACACAGATCGTATCACTTTCAACTCTGCTTAGGAAACTGATCAGAACAGTAGTTTCTCTTACATCTACTGCTATGTAGTAGCTGGAATGAGAAATGAGTTGTATTTCAAGTGCATTTGTCAATTGGAGCTGAATAGTGACTGTTATTACCGGGAAAGAAAGATTGTTCTTAGTACCAGAGAATACACGTGGTTAAACTCCATTCATGAAAGAGAATTCAACCCCAAGTTCTCTTACTAAAAGAACACTCTGTTGTTCAGAAAGACACATGCTTTTCTTACTATTTTTCTAATGCAGAGAGAAGATTGAGCTTGCTCAGAACAAAAGAACTGTGCTTTCTAATGACACAGATCCTATCACTGTCAACTCTGCTTAGGAAACTGATCAGAACAGTAGTTTCTCTTACATCTACTGCTGTGTAGTAGCTGGAATGAGAAATGAGTTGTATTTCAAGTTCTTTTGTCAATTGGAGCTGAATAGTGACTGTTATTACCAGGAAAGAAAGATTGTTCATAGGACGAGAGAATATACCCGGTTAAACTCCATTCATGAAAGAGAATACAACCCCAAGTTCTCTTACAAAAAACACTCTGTTTTTCAGAAATACGCAGGCTTTTCTTTACTGTTTTTCCAATGCAGAGAGAAGAAGATTGAGCTTGCTCAGAACAAAAGAACTGTGCTTTCTAATGACACAGATCCTATCACTTTCAACTCTGTTTAGGAAACTGATCAGAACAGTAGTTTCTCTTACATCTACTGCTATGTAGTAGCTGGAATGAGAAATGAGTTGTATTTCAAGTGCATTTGTCAATTGGAGCTGAATAGTGACTGTTATTACCGGGAAAGAAAGATTGTTCTTAGTACCAGAGAATACACGTGGTTAAACTCCATTCATGAAAGAGAATTCAACCCCAAGTTCTCTTACTAAAAGAACACTCTGTTGTTCAGAAAGACACATGCTTTTCTTACTATTTTTCTAATGCAGAGAGAAGATTGAGCTTGCTCAGAACAAAAGAACTGTGCTTTCTAATGACACAGATCCTATCACTGTCAACTCTGCTTAGGAAACTGATCAGAACAGTAGTTTCTCTTACATCTACTGCTGTGTAGTAGCTGGAATGAGAAATGAGTTGTATTTCAAGTTCTTTTGTCAATTGGAGCTGAATAGTGACTGTTATTACCAGGAAAGAAAGATTGTTCATAGGACGAGAGAATATACCCGGTTAAACTCCATTCATGAAAGAGAATACAACCCCAAGTTCTCTTACAAAAAACACTCTGTTTTTCAGAAATACGCAGGCTTTTCTTTACTGTTTTTCCAATGCAGAGAGAAGAAGATTGAGCTTGCTCAGAACAAAACAACTGTGCTTTCTAATGACACAGATCCTATCACTTTCAACTCTGCTTAGGAAACTGATCAGAACAGTAGTTTCTCTTACATCTACTGCTATGTAGTAGCTGGAATGAGAAATGAGTTGTATTTCAAGTTTGTTTGTCAATTGGAGCTGAATAGTGACTGTTTTTACCGGGAAAGAAAGATTGTTCTTAGGTCCAGAGAATACACGTGGTTAAACTCCATTCATGAGAGAGACTTCAACCCCAAGTTCCCTTACAAAAAGAACACTCTGTTTTTCAGAAAGACACAAGCTTTTCTTTACTGTTTTTCCAATGCAGAGAGAAGATTGAGCTTGCTCAGAACAAAAGAACTGTGCTTTCTAATGACACAGATCCTATCACTTTCAACTCTGCTTAGGAAACTGATCAGAACAGTAGTTTCTCTTACATCTACTGCTATGTAGTACCTGGAATGAGAAACGAGTTGTATATCAAGTGCGTTTCTCAATTGGAGCTGAATAGTGACTGTTATTACCGGGAATAAATGATTGTTCTTAGGACCAGAGAATGCACGTGATTAAACTCCATTCATGAAAGAGAATTCAACCCCAAGTTCTCTTACTAAAAGAACACTCTGTTTTACAGAAAGACGCATGCTTTTCTTTACTGTTTTTCCAATGCAGAGAGAAGATTGAGCTTGCTCAGAACAAAAGAACTGTGCTTTCTAATGACACAGATCCTATCACTTTCAACTCTGCTTAGGAAACTGATCAGAACAGTAGTTTCTCTTACATCTACTGCTATGTAGTAGCTGGAATGAGAAATGAGTTGTATTTCAAGTGCATTTGTCAATTGGAGCTGAATAGTGACTGTTATTACCGGGAAAGAAAGATTGTTCTTAGTACCAGAGAATACACGTGGTTAAACTCCATTCATGAGAGAGACTTCAACCCCAAGTTCCCTTACAAAAAGAACACTCTGTTTTTCAGAAAGACACAAGCTTTTTTTTACTGTTTTTCCAATGCAGAGAGAAGATTGAGCTTGCTCAGAACAAAAGAACTGTGCTTTCTAATGACACAGATCCTATCACTTTCAACTCTGCTTAGGAAAATGATCAGAACAGTAGTTTCTCTCACATCTACTGCTATGTAGTAGCTGGAATGAGAAACGAGTTGTATATCAAGTGCGTTTCTCAATTGGAGCTGAATAGTGACTGTTATTACCGGGAAAGAATGATTGTTCTTAGGACCAGAGAATACACGTGGTTAAACTCCATTCATGAAAGAGAATTCAACCCCAAGTTCTCTTACTAAAAGAACACTCTGTTTTTCAGAAAGACGCACGCTTTTCTTACTGTTTTTCCAATGCAGAGAGAAGAAGATTGAGCTTGCTCAGAATAAAGAACTGTGCTTTCTAATGACACAGATCCTATCACTTTCAACTCTGCTTAGGAAACTGATCACAACAGTAGTTTCTCTTACATGTACTGCTATGTAGTACCTGGAATGAGAAATGAGTTGCATATCAAGTGCGTTTCTCAATTGGAGCTGAATAGTGACTGTTATTACCGGGAATGAATGATTGTTCTTAGGACAAGAGAATGCACGTGCTTAAACTCCATTCATGAAAGAGAATTCAACCCCAAGTTCTCTTACTAAAAGAACACTCTGTTTTACAGAAAGACGCATGCTCTTCTTTACTGTTTTTCCAATGCAGAGAGAAGATTGAGCTTGCTCAGAACAAAAGAACTGTGCTTTCTAATGACACAGATCCTATTACTTTCAACTCTGCTTAGGAAACTGATCAGAACAGTAGTTTCTCTTACATCTACTGCTATGTAGTAGCTGGAATGAGAAATGAGTTGTATTTCAAGTGCGTTTGTCAATTGTAGCTGAATATCGACTGTTTTTACCGGGAAAGAAAGATTGTTCTTAGGACCAGAGAATACATGTGGTTAAACTCCATTCATGAGAGAGACTTCAACTCCAAGTTCCCTTACAAAAAGAACACTCTGTTTTTCAGAAAGACGCATGATTTTCTTTACTGTTTTTCCAATGCAGAGCGAAGATTGAGCTTGCTCAGAACAAAAGAACTGTGCTTTCTAATGACAGAGATCCTATCACTTTCAACTCTGCTTAGGAAACTGATCAGAACAGTAGTTTCTCTTACATCTACTGCTATGTAGTAGCTGGAATGAGAAACGAGTTGTATATCAAGTGCATTTCTCAATTGGAGCTGAATAGTGACTGTTATTACCGGGAAAGAAAGATTGTTTTTAGTACCAGAGAATACACGTGGTTAAACTCCATTCATGAGAGAGACTTCAACCCCAAGTTCCCTTACAAACAGAACTCTCTGTTTTTCAGAAAGACACAAGCTTTTCTTTACTGTTTTTCCAATGCAGAGAGAAGATTGAGCTTGCTCAGAACAAAAGAACTGTGCTTTCTAATGACACAGATCCTATCACTTTCAACTCTGCTTAGGAAACTGATCAGAACAGTAGTTTCTCTTACATCTACTGCTATGTAGTAGCTGGAATGAGAAATGAGTTGTATTTCAAGTTTGTTTGTCAATTGGAGCTGAATGGTGACTGTTTTTACCGGGAAAGAAAGATTGTTCTTAGGACCAGAGAATACACGTGGTTAAACTCCATTCATGAGAGAGACTTCAACCCCAAGTTCCCTTACAAAAAGAACACTCTGTTTTTCAGAAAGACACAAGCTTTTCTTTACTGTTTTTCCAATGCAGAGAGAAGATTGAGCTTGCTCAGAACAAAAGAACTGTGCTTTCTAATGACACAGATCCTATCACTTTCAACTCTGCTTAGGAAACTGATCAGAACAGTAGTTTCTCTTACATCTACTGCTATGTAGTACCTGGAATGAGAAACGAGTTGTATATCAAGTGCGTTTCTCAATTGGAGCTGAATAGTGACTGTTATTACCGGGAATGAATGATTGTTCTTAGGACCAGAGAATGCACGTGCTTAAACAACATTCATGAAAGAGAATTCAACCCCAAGTTCTCTTACTAAAAGAACACTCTGTTTTACAGAAAGACACATGCTTTTCTTTACTGTTTTTCCAATGCAGAGAGAAGATTGAGCTTGCTCAGAACAAAAGAACTGTGCTTTCTAATGACACAGATCCTATCACTTTCAACTCTGCTTAGGAAACTGATCAGGACAGTAGTTTCTCTTACATCTACTGCTATGTAGTAGCTGGAATGAGAAATGAGTTGTATTTCAAGTTTGTTTGTCAATTGGAGCTGAATAGTGACTGTTTTTACCGGGAAAGAAAGATTGTTCTTAGGACCAGAGAATACACGTGGTTAAACTACATTCATGAGAGAGACATCAACCCCAAGTTCCCTTACAAAAAGAACACTCTGTTTTTCAGAAAGACGCATGCTTTTCTTTACTGTTTTTCCAATGCAGAGAGAAGATTGAGCTTGCTCAGAACAAAAGAACTGTGCTTTCTAATGACACAGATCCTATCACTTTCAACTCTGCTTAGGAAACTGA
Source organism: Onychomys leucogaster (assembly GCA_949786385.1). Lineage (NCBI taxonomy): Eukaryota > Metazoa > Chordata > Mammalia > Rodentia > Cricetidae > Onychomys > Onychomys leucogaster. Next base: position 43,147,013 of record OX460418.1, on the reverse strand, counting down.
TCAGAACAGTAGTTTCTCTTACATCTACTGCTATGTAGTAGCTGGAATGAGAAACGAGTTGTATTTCAAGTGCATTTGTCAATTGGAGCTGAATAGTGACTGTTATTACCGGGAAAGAAAGATTGTTCTTAGTACCAGAGAATACACGTGGTTAAACTCCATTCATGAGAGAGACTTCAACCCCAAGTTCCCTTACAAAAAGAACACTCTGTTTTTCAGAAAGACACAAGCTTTTTTTTTTACTGTTTTTCCAATGCAGAGAGAAGACTGAGCTTGCTCAGAACAAAAGAACTGTGCTTTCTAATGACACAGATCCTATCACTTTCAACTCTGCTTAGGAAACTGATCAGAACAGTAGTTTCTCTTACATCTACTGCTATGTAGTAGCTGGAATGAGAAACGAGTTGTATATCAAGTGCGTTTCTCAATTGGAGCTGAATAGTGACTGTTATTACCGGGAAAGTATGATTGTTCTTAGGACCAGAGAATACACATGGTTAAACTCCATTCATGAAAGAGAATTCAACCCCAAGTTCCCTTACAAAAAGAACACTCTGTTTTTCAGAAAGACGCACGCTTTTCTTACTGTTTTTCCAATGCAGAGAGAAGATTGAGCTTGCTCAGAACAAAAGAACTGTGCTTTCTAATGACACAGATCTTATCACTGTCAACTCTGCTTAGGAAACTGATCAGAACAGTAGTTTCTCTTACATCTACTGCTGTGTAGTAGCTGGAATGAGAAACGAGTTGTATTTCAAGTTCGTTTGTCAATTGGAGCTGAATAGTGATTGTTATTACCGGGAAAGAAAGATTGTTCATAGGACGAGAGAATATACCCGGTTAAACTCCATTCATGAAAGAGACTACAACCCCAAGTTCTCTTACAAAAAACACTCTGTTTTTCAGAAATACGCAGGCTTTTCTTTACTGTTTTTCCAATGCAGAGAGAAGATTGAGCATGCTCAGAACAAAAGAACTGTGCTTTCTAATGACACAGATCTTATCACTGTCAACTCTGCTTAGGAAACTGATCAGAACAGTAGTTTCTCTTACATCTACTGCTGTGTAGTAGCTGGAATGAGAAACGAGTTGTATTTCAAGTTCGTTTGTCAATTGGAGCTGAATAGTGATTGTTATTACCGGGAAAGAAAGATTGTTAATAGGACGATAGAATATACCCGGTTAAACTCCATTCATGAAAGAGACCTCAACCCCAAGTTCTCTTACAAAAAACACTCTGTTTTTCAGAAATACGCAGGCTTTTCTTTACTGTTTTTCCAATGCAGAGAGAAGAAGATTGAGCTTGCTCAGAACAAAAGAACTGTGCTTTCTAATGACACAGATCCTATCACTTTCAACTCTGCTTAGGAAACTGATCAGAACAGTAGTTTCTCTTACATCTACTGCTATGTAGTAGCTGGAATGAGAAACGAGTTGTATTTCAAGTGCATTTGTCAATTGGAGCTGAATAGTGACTGTTATTACCGGGAAAGAAAGATTGTTCTTAGTACCAGAGAAGACACGTGGTTAAACTCCATTCATGAGAGAGACTTCAACCCCAAGTTCCCTTACAAAAAGAACACTCTGTTTTTCAGAAAGACGCATGCTTTTCTTTACTGTTTTTCCAATGCAGAGCAAAGATTGAGCTTGCTCAGAACAAAAGAACTGTGCTTTCTAATGACACAGATCCTATTACTTTCAACTCTGCTTAGGAAACTGATCAGAACAGTAGTTTCTCTTACATCTACTGCTATGTAGTAGCTGGAATGAGAAACGAGTTGTATATCAAGTGCGTTTCTCAATTGGAGCTGAATAGTGACTGTTATTACCGGGAAAGAAAGATTGTTCTTAGTACCAGAGAATACACGTGGTTAAACTCCATTCATGAGAGAGACTTCAACCCCAAGTTCCCTTACAAAAAGAACTCTCTGTTTTTCAGAAAGACACAAGCTTTTCTTTACTGTTTTTCCAATGCAGAGAGAAGATTGAGCTTGCTCAGAACAAAAGAACTGCGCTTTCTAATGACACAGATCCTATCACTTTCAACTCTGCTTAGGAGACTGATCAGAACAGTAGTTTCTCTTACATCTACTGCTATGTAGTAGCTGGAATGAGAAACCAGTTGTATATCAAGTGCGTTTCTCAATTGGAGCTGAATAGTGACTGTTATTACCGGGAAAGAATGATTGTTCTTAGGACCAGAGAATACACGTGGTTAAACTCCATTCATGAAAGAGAATTCAACCCCAAGTTCTCTTACTAAAAGAACACTCTGTTTTTCAGAAAGACGCACGCTTTTTTTACTGTTTTTCCAATGCAGAGAGAAGATTGAGCTTGCTCAGAACAAAAGAACTGTGCTTTCTAATGACACAGATCCTATCACTTTCAACTCTGCTTAGGAAACTGATCAGAACAGTAGTTTCTCTTACATCTACTGCTATGTAGTAGCTGGAATGAGAAATGAGTTGTATTTCAAGTTTGTTTGTCAATTGGAGCTGAATAGTGACTGTTTTTACCGGGAAAGAAAGATTGTTCTTAGGACCAGAGAATACACGTGGTTAAACTCCATTCATGAGAGAGACTTCAACCCCAAGTTCCCTTACAAAAAGAACACTCTGTTTTTCAGAAAGACGCATGCTTTTCTTTACTGTTTTTCCAATGCAGAGAGAAGATTGAGCTTGCTCAGAACAAAAGAACTGTGCTTTCTAATGACACAGATCCTATCACTTTCAACTCTGCTTAGGAAACTGATCAGAACAGTAGTTTCTCTTACATCTACTGCTATGTAGTAGCTGGAATGAGAAACGAGTTGTATTTCAAGTGCATTTGTCAATTGGAGCTGAATAGTGACTGTTATTACCAGGAAAGAAAGATTGTTCTTAGTACCAGAGAATACACGTGGTTAAACTCCATTCATGAGAGAGACTTCAACCCCAAGTTCCCTTACAAAAAGAACACTCTGTTTTTCAGAAAGACACAAGCTTTTCTTTACTGTTTTTCCAATGCAGAGAGAAGATTGAGCTTGCTCAGAACAAAAGAACTGTGCTTTCTAATGACACAGATCCTATCACGTTCAACTCTGCTTAGGAAACTGATCAGAACAGTAGTTTCTCTTACATCTACTTCTATGTAGTAGCTGGTATGAGAAATGAGTTGTATTTCAAGTGCGTTTGTCAATTGGAGCTGAATAGTGACTGTTATTACCAGGAATGAATGATTGTTCTTAGGACCAGAGAATGCACGTGCTTAAACTCCATTCATGAAAGAGAATTCAACCCCAAGTTCTCTTACTAAAAGAACACTCTGTTTTACAGAAAGACGCATGCTTTTCTTTACTGTTTTTCCAATTCAGAGAGAAGTTTGAGCTTGCTCAGAACAAAAGAACTGTGCTTTCTAATGACACAGATCCTATCACTTTCAACTCTGCTTAGGAAACTGATCAGAACAGTAGTTTCTCTTACATCTACTGCTATGTAGTAGCTGGAATGAGAAATGAGTTGTATTTCAAGTGCATTTGTCAATTGGAGCTGAATAGTGCCTGTTATTACCGGGAAAGAAAGATTGTTCTTAGTACCAGAGAATACACGTGGTTAAACTCCATTCATGAGAGAGACTTCAACCCCAAGTTCCCTTACAAAAAGAACACTCTGTTTTTCAGAAAGACGCATGCTTTTCTTTACTGTTTTTCCAATGCAGAGCAAAGATTGAGCTTGCTCAGAACAAAAGAACTGTGCTTTCTAATGACACAGATCCTATTACTTTCAACTCTGCTTAGGAAACTGATCAGAACAGTAGTTTCTCTTACATCTACTGCTATGTAGTAGCTGGAATGAGAAACGAGTTGTATATCAAGTGCGTTTCTCAATTGGAGCTGAATAGTGACTGTTATTACCGGGAAAGAAAGATTGTTCTTAGTACCAGAGAATACACGTGGTTAAACTCCATTCATGAGAGAGACTTCAACCCCAAGTTCCCTTACAAAAAGAACTCTCTGTTTTTCAGAAAGACACAAGCTTTTCTTTACTGTTTTTCCAATGCAGAGAGAAGATTGAGCTTGCTCAGAACAAAAGAACTGTGCTTTCTAATGACACAGATCCTATCACTTTCAACTCTGCTTAGGAGACTGATCAGAACAGTAGTTTCTCTTACATCTACTGCTATGTAGTAGCTGGAATGAGAAACCAGTTGTATATCAAGTGCGTTTCTCAATTGGAGCTGAATAGTGACTGTTATTACCGGGAAAGAATGATTGTTCTTAGGACCAGAGAATACACGTGGTTAAACTCCATTCATGAAAGAGAATTCAACCCCAAGTTCTCTTACTAAAAGAACACTCTGTTTTTCAGAAAGACGCACGCTTTTTTTACTGTTTTTCCAATGCAGAGAATAGATTGAGCTTGCTCAGAACAAAAGAACTGTGCTTTCTAATGACACAGATCCTATCACTTTCAACTCTGCTTAGGAAACTGATCAGAACAGTAGTTTCTCTTACATCTACTGCTATGTAGTAGCTGGAATGAGAAATGAGTTGTATTTCAAGTTTGTTTGTCAATTGGAGCTGAATAGTGACTGTTTTTACCGGGAAAGAAAGATTGTTCTTAGGACCAGAGAATACACGTGGTTAAACTCCATTCATGAGAGAGACTTCAACCCCAAGTTCCCTTACAAAAAGAACACTCTGTTTTTCAGAAAGACGCATGCTTTTCTTTACTGTTTTTCCAATGCAGAGAGAAGATTGAGCTTGCTCAGAACAAAAGAACTGTGCTTTCTAATGACACAGATCCTATCACTTTCAACTCTGCTTAGGAAACTGATCAGAACAGTAGTTTCTCTTACATCTACTGCTATGTAGTAGCTGGAATGAGAAACGAGTTGTATTTCAAGTGCATTTGTCAATTGGAGCTGAATAGTGACTGTTATTACCGGGAAAGAAAGATTGTTCTTAGTACCAGAGAATACACGTGGTTAAACTCCATTCATGAGAGAGACTTCAACCCCAAGTTCCCTTACAAAAAGAACTCTCTGTTTTTCAGAAAGACACAAGCTTTTCTTTACTGTTTTTCCAATGCAGAGAGAAGATTGAGCTTGCTCAGAACAAAAGAACTGTGCTTTCTAATGACACAGATCCTATCACTATCAACTCTGCTTAGGAAACTGATCAGAACAGTAGTTTCTCTTACATCTACTGCTATGTAGTAGCTGGAATGAGAAATGAGTTGTATTTCAAGTGCGTTTGTCAATTGGAGCTGAATAGTGACTGTTATTACCGGGAAAGAAAGATTGTTCTTAGTACCAGAGAATACACGTGGTTAAACTCCATTCATGAAAGAGAATTCAACCCCAAGTTCTCTTACTAAAAGAACACTCTGTTGTTCAGAAAGACACATGCTTTTCTTACTATTTTTCTAATGCAGAGAGAAGATTGAGCTTGCTCAGAACAAAAGAACTGTGCTTTCTAATGACACAGATCCTATCACTGTCAACTCAGCTTAGGAAACTGATCAGAACAGTAGTTTCTCTTACATCTACTGCTGTGTAGTAGCTGGAATGAGAAATGAGTTGTATTTCAAGTTCTTTTGTCAATTGGAGCTGAATAGTGACTGTTTTTACCGGGAAAGAAAGATTGTTCTTAGGACCAGAGAATACACGTGGTTAAACTCCATTCATGAGAGAGACTTCAACCCCAAGTTCCCTTACAAAAAGAACACTCTGTTTTTCAGAAAGACACAAGCTTTTCTTTACTGTTTTTCCAATGCAGAGAGAAGATTGAGCTTGCTCAGAACAAAAGAACTGTGCTTTCTAATGACACAGATCCTATCACTTTCAACTCTGCTTAGGAAACTGATCAGAACAGTAGTTTCTCTTACATCTACTGCTATGTAGTAGCTGGAATGAGAAACGAGTTGTATATCAAGTGCGTTTCTCAATTGGAGCTGAATAGTGACTGTTATTACCGGGAATGAATGATTGTTCTTAGGACCAGAGAATGCACGTGCTTAAACTCCATTCATGAAAGAGAATTCACCCCCAAGTACTCTTACTAAAAGAACACTCTGTTTTACAGAAAGACGCATGCTTTTCTTTACTGTTTTTCCAATGCAGAGAGAAGATTGAGCTTGCTCAGAACAAAAGAACTGTGCTTTCTAATGACACAGATCCTATCACTTTCAACTCTGCTTAGGAAACTGATCAGAACAGTAGTTTCTCTTACATCTACTTCTATGTAGTAGCTGGAATGAGAAATGAGTTGTATTTCAAGTGCATTTGTCAATTGGAGCTGAATAGTGACTGTTATTACCGGGAAAGAAAGATTGTTCTTAGTACCAGAGAATACACGTGGTTAAACTCCATTCATGAGAGAGACTTCAACCCCAAGTTCCCTTACAAAAAGAACACTCTGTTTTTCAGAAAGACACAAGCTTTTTTTTTACTGTTTTTCCAATGCAGAGAGAAGATTGAGCTTGCTCAGAACAAAAGAACTGTGCTTTCTAATGACACAGATCCTATCACTTTCAACTCTGCTTAGGAAACTGATCAGAACAGTAGTTTCTCTACATCTACTGCTATGTAGTAGCTGGAATGAGAAACGAGTTGTATATCAAGTGCGTTTCTCAATTGGAGCTGAATAGTGACTGTTATTACCGGGAAAGTATGATTGTTCTTAGGACCAGAGAATACACGTGGTTAAACTCCATTCATGAAAGAGAATTCAACCCCAAGTTCTCTTACTAAAAGAACACTCTGTTTTTCAGAAAGACGCACGCTTTTCTTACTGTTTTTCCAATGCAGAGAGAAGATTGAGCTTGCTCAGAACAAAATAACTGTGCTTTCTAATGACACAGATCTTATCACTGTCAACTCTGCTTAGGAAACTGATCAGAACAGTAGTTTCTCTTACATCTACTGCTGTGTAGTAGCTGGAATGAGAAACGAGTTGTATTTCAAGTTCGTTTGTCAATTGGAGCTGAATAGTGATTGTTATTACCGGAAAAGAAAGATTGTTCATAGGACGAGAGAATATACCCGGTTAAACTCCATTCATGAAAGAGACCTCAACCCCAAGTTCTCTTACAAAAAACACTCTGTTTTTCAGAAATACGCAGGCTTTTCTTTACTGTTTTTCCAATGCAGAGAGAAGAAGATTGAGCTTGCTCAGAACAAAAGAACTGTGCTTTCTAATGACACAGATCCTATCACTTTCAACTCTGCTTAGGAAACTGATCAGAACAGTAGTTTCTCTTACATCTACTGCTATGTACTAGCTGGAATGAGAAACGAGTTGTATATCAAGTGCGTTTCTCAATTGTAGCTGAATAGTGACTGTTATTACCGGGAAAGTATGATTGTTCTTAGGACCAGAGAATACACGTGGTTAAACTCCATTCATGAAAGAGAATTCAACCCCAAGTTCTCTTACTAAAAGAACACTCTGTTTTTCAGAAAGACGCACGCTTTTCTTACTGTTTTTCCAATGCAGAGAGAAGATTGAGCTTGCTCAGAACAAAAGAACTGTGCTTTCTAATGACACAGATCTTATCTCTGTCAACTCTGCTTAGGAAACTGATCAGAACAGTAGTTTCTCTTACATCTACTGCTGTGTAGTAGCTGGAATGAGAAATGAGTTGTATTTCAAGTTCGTTTGTCAATTGGAGCTGAATAGTGATTGTTATTACCGGGAAAGAAAGATTGTTCATAGGACGAGAGAATATACCCGGTTAAACTCCATTCATGAAAGAGACTACAACCCCAAGTTCTCTTACAAAAAACACTCTGTTTTTCAAAAATACGCAGGCTTTTCTTTCCTGTTTTTCCAATGCAGAGAGAAGAAGGTTGAGCTTGCTCAGAACAAAAGAACTGTGCTTTCTAATGACACAGATCCTATTACTTTCAACTCTGCTTAGGAAACTGATCAGAACAGTAGTTTCTCTTACATCTACTGCTATGTAGTAGCTGGAATGAGAAATGAGTTGTATTTCAAGTGCGTTTGTCAATTGGAGCTGAATAGTGACTGTTTTTACCGGGAAAGGAAGATTGTTCTTAGGACCAGAGAATACACGTGGTTAAACTCCATTCATGAGAGAGACTTCAACCCCAAGTTCCCTTACAAAAAGAACACTCTGTTTTTCAGAAAGACGCATGCTTTTCTTTACTGTTTTTCCAATGCAGAGCGAAGATTGAGCTTGCTCAGAACAAAAGAACTGTGCTTTCTAATGACAGAGATCCTATCACTTTCAACTCTGCTTAGGAAACTGATCAGAACAGTAGTTTCTCTTACATCTACTGCTATGTAGTAGCTGGAATGAGAAACGAGTTGTATATCAAGTGCGTTTCTCAATTGGAGCTGAATAGTGACTGTTATTACCAGGAAAGAAAGATTGTTCTTAGTACCAGAGAATACACGTGGTTAAACTCCATTCATGAGAGAGACTTCAACCCCAAGTTCCCTTACAAAAAGAACTCTCTGTTTTTCAGAAAGACACAAGCTTTTCTTTACTGTTTTTCCAATGCAGAGAGAAGAAGATTGAGCTTGCTCAGAACAAAAGAACTGTGCTTTCTAATGACACAGATCCTATCACTTTCAACTCTGCTTAGGAAACTGATCAGAACAGTAGTTTCTCTTACATCTACTGCTATGTAGTAGCTGGAATGAGAAACGAGTTGTATATCAAGGGCGTTTCTCAATTGGAGCTGAATAGTGACTGTTATTACCGGGAAAGAATGATTGTTCTTAGGACCAGAGAATACACGTGGTTAAACTCCATTCATGAGAGAGAATTCAACCCCAAGTTCCCTTACAAAAAGAACACTCTGTTTTTCAGAAAGACACAAGCTTTTTTTTTACTGTTTTTCCAATGCAGAGAGAAGATTGAGCTTGCTCAGAACAAAAGAACTGTGCTTTCTAATGACACAGATCCTATCACTTTCAACTCTGCTTAGGAAACTGATCAGAACAGTAGTTTCTCTTACATCTACTGCTATGTACTAGCTGGAATGAGAAACGAGTTGTATATCAAGTGCGTTTCTCAATTGGAGCTGAATAGTGACTGTTATTACCGGGAAAGTATGATTGTTCTTAGGACAAGAGAATACACGTGGTTAAACTCCATTCATGAAAGAGAATTCAACCCCAAGTTCTCTTACTAAAAGAACACTCTGTTTTTCAGAAAGACGCACGCTTTTCTTACTGTTTTTCCAATGCAGAGAGAAGATTGAGCTTGCTCAGAACAAAAGAACTGTGCTTTCTAATGACACAGATCTTATCTCTGTCAACTCTGCTTAGGAAACTGATCAGAACAGTAGTTTCTCTTACATCTACTGCTATGTAGTAGCTGGAAAGAGAAACGAGTTGTATATCAAGTGCGTTTCTCAATTGGAGCTGAATAGTGACTGTTATTACCGGGAAAGAAAGATTGTTCTTAGTACCAGAGAATACACGTGGTTAAACTCCATTCATGAGAGAGACTTCAACCCCAAGTTCCCTTACAAAAAGAACTCTCTGTTTTTCAGAAAGACACAAGCTTTTCTTTACTGTTTTTCCAATGCAGTGAGAAGATTGAGCTTGCTCAGAACAAAAGAACTGTGCTTTCTAATGACACAGATCCTATCACTATCAACTCTGCTTAGGAAACTGATCAGAACAGTAGTTTCTCTTACATCTACTGCTATGTAGTAGCTGGAATGAGAAATGAGTTGTATTTCAAGTGCGTTTGTCAATTGGAGCTGAATAGTGACTGTTATTACCGGGAAAGAAAGATTGTTCTTAGTACCAGAGAATACACGTGGTTAAACTCCATTCATGAAAGAGAATTCAACCCCAAGTTCTCTTACTAAAAGAACACTCTGTTGTTCAGAAAGACACATGCTTTTCTTACTATTTTTCTAATGCAGAGAGAAGATTGAGCTTGCTCAGAACAAAAGAACTGTGCTTTCTAATGACACAGATCCTATCACTGTCAACTCAGCTTAGGAAACTGATCAGAACAGTAGTTTCTCTTACATCTACTGCTGTGTAGTAGCTGGAATGAGAAATGAGTTGTATTTCAAGTTCTTTTGTCAATTGGAGCTGAATAGTGACTGTTTTTACCGGGAAAGAAAGATTGTTCTTAGGACCAGAGAATACACGTGGTTAAACTCCATTCATGAGAGAGACTTCAACCCCAAGTTCCCTTACAAAAAGAACACTCTGTTTTTCAGAAAGACACAAGCTTTTCTTTACTGTTTTTCCAATGCAGAGAGAAGATTGAGCTTGCTCAGAACAAAAGAACTGTGCTTTCTAATGACACAGATCCTATCACTTTCAACTCTGCTTAGGAAACTGATCAGAACAGTAGTTTCTCTTACATCTACTGCTATGTAGTAGCTGGAATGAGAAACGAGTTGTATATCAAGTGCGTTTCTCAATTGGAGCTGAATAGTTACTGTTATTACCGGGAATGAATGATTGTTCTTAGGACCAGAGAATGCACGTGCTTAAACTCCATTCATGAAAGAGAATTCACCCCCAAGTACTCTTACTAAAAGAACACTCTGTTTTACAGAAAGACGCATGCTTTTCTTTACTGTTTTTCCAATGCAGAGAGAAGATTGAGCTTGCTCAGAACAAAAGAACTGTGCTTTCTAATGACACAGATCCTATCACTTTCAACTCTGCTTAGGAAACTGATCAGAACAGTAGTTTCTCTTACATCTACTTCTATGTAGTAGCTGGAATGAGAAATGAGTTGTATTTCAAGTGCATTTGTCAATTGGAGCTGAATAGTGACTGTTATTACCGGGAAAGAAAGATTGTTCTTAGTACCAGAGAATACACGTGGTTAAACTCCATTCATGAGAGAGACTTCAACCCCAAGTTCCCTTACAAAAAGAACACTCTGTTTTTCAGAAAGACACAAGCTTTTTTTTTACTGTTTTTCCAATGCAGAGAGAAGATTGAGCTTGCTCAGAACAAAAGAACTGTGCTTTCTAATGACACAGATCCTATCACTTTCAACTCTGCTTAGGAAACTGATCAGAACAGTAGTTTCTCTACATCTACTGCTATGTAGTAGCTGGAATGAGAAACGAGTTGTATATCAAGTGCGTTTCTCAATTGGAGCTGAATAGTGACTGTTATTACCGGGAAAGTATGATTGTTCTTAGGACCAGAGAATACACGTGGTTAAACTCCATTCATGAAAGAGAATTCAACCCCAAGTTCTCTTACTAAAAGAACACTCTGTTTTTCAGAAAGACGCACGCTTTTCTTACTGTTTTTCCAATGCAGAGAGAAGATTGAGCTTGCTCAGAACAAAATAACTGTGCTTTCTAATGACACAGATCTTATCACTGTCAACTCTGCTTAGGAAACTGATCAGAACAGTAGTTTCTCTTACATCTACTGCTGTGTAGTAGCTGGAATGAGAAACGAGTTGTATTTCAAGTTCGTTTGTCAATTGGAGCTGAATAGTGATTGTTATTACCGGAAAAGAAAGATTGTTCATAGGACGAGAGAATATACCCGGTTAAACTCCATTCATGAAAGAGACCTCAACCCCAAGTTCTCTTACAAAAAACACTCTGTTTTTCAGAAATACGCAGGCTTTTCTTTACTGTTTTTCCAATGCAGAGAGAAGAAGATTGAGCTTGCTCAGAACAAAAGAACTGTGCTTTCTAATGACACAGATCCTATCACTTTCAACTCTGCTTAGGAAACTGATCAGAACAGTAGTTTCTCTTACATCTACTGCTATGTAGTAGCTGGAATGAGAAACGAGTTGTATATCAAGGGCGTTTCTCAATTGGAGCTGAATAGTGACTGTTATTACCGGGAAAGAATGATTGTTCTTAGGACCAGAGAATACACGTGGTTAAACTCCATTCATGAGAGAGAATTCAACCCCAAGTTCCCTTACAAAAAGAACACTCTGTTTTTCAGAAAGACACAAGCTTTTTTTTTACTGTTTTTCCAATGCAGAGAGAAGATTGAGCTTGCTCAGAACAAAAGAACTGTGCTTTCTAATGACACAGATCCTATCACTTTCAACTCTGCTTAGGAAACTGATCAGAACAGTAGTTTCTCTTACATCTACTGCTATGTACTAGCTGGAATGAGAAACGAGTTGTATATCAAGTGCGTTTCTCAATTGTAGCTGAATAGTGACTGTTATTCCCGGGAAAGTATGATTGTTCTTAGGACCAGAGAATACACGTGGTTAAACTCCATTCATGAAAGAGAATTCAACCCCAAGTTCTCTTACTAAAAGAACACTCTGTTTTTCAGAAAGACGCACGCTTTTCTTACTGTTTTTCCAATGCAGAGAGAAGATTGAGCTTGCTCAGAACAAAAGAACTGTGCTTTCTAATGACACAGATCTTATCTCTGTCAACTCTGCTTAGGAAACTGATCAGAACAGTAGTTTCTCTTACATCTACTGCTGTGTAGTAGCTGGAATGAGAAATGAGTTGTATTTCAAGTTCGTTTGTCAATTGGAGCTGAATAGTGATTGTTATTACCGGGAAAGAAAGATTGTTCATAGGACGAGAGAATATATCCGGTTAAACTCCATTCATGAAAGAGACTACAACCCCAAGTTCTCTTACAAAAAACACTCTGTTTTTCAAAAATACGCAGGCTTTTCTTTCCTGTTTTTCCAATGCAGAGAGAAGAAGGTTGAGCTTGCTCAGAACAAAAGAACTGTGCTTTCTAATGACACAGATCCTATTACTTTCAACTCTGCTTAGGAAACTGATCAGAACAGTAGTTTCTCTTACATCTACTGCTATGTAGTAGCTGGAATGAGAAATGAGTTGTATTTCAAGTGCGTTTGTCAATTGGAGCTGAATAGTGACTGTTTTTACCGGGAAAGGAAGATTGTTCTTAGGACCAGAGAATACACGTGGTTAAACTCCATTCATGAGAGAGACTTCAACCCCAAGTTCCCTTACAAAAAGAACACTCTGTTTTTCAGAAAGACGCATGCTTTTCTTTACTGTTTTTCCAATGCAGAGCGAAGATTGAGCTTGCTCAGAACAAAAGAACTGTGCTTTCTAATGACAGAGATCCTATCACTTTCAACTCTGCTTAGGAAACTGATCAGAACAGTAGTTTCTCTTACATCTACTGCTATGTAGTAGCTGGAATGAGAAACGAGTTGTATATCAAGTGCGTTTCTCAATTGGAGCTGAATAGTGACTGTTATTACCAGGAAAGAAAGATTGTTCTTAGTACCAGAGAATACACGTGGTTAAACTCCATTCATGAGAGAGACTTCAACCCCAAGTTCCCTTACAAAAAGAACTCTCTGTTTTTCAGAAAGACACAAGCTTTTCTTTACTGTTTTTCCAATGCAGAGAGAAGAAGATTGAGCTTGCTCAGAACAAAAGAACTGTGCTTTCTAATGACACAGATCCTATCACTTTCAACTCTGCTTAGGAAACTGATCAGAACAGTAGTTTCTCTTACATCTACTGCTATGTAGTAGCTGGAATGAGAAACGAGTTGTATATCAAGGGCGTTTCTCAATTGGAGCTGAATAGTGACTGTTATTACCGGGAAAGAATGATTGTTCTTAGGACCAGAGAATACACGTGGTTAAACTCCATTCATGAGAGAGAATTCAACCCCAAGTTCCCTTACAAAAAGAACACTCTGTTTTTCAGAAAGACACAAGCTTTTTTTTTTACTGTTTTTCCAATGCAGAGAGAAGATTGAGCTTGCTCAGAACAAAAGAACTGTGCTTTCTAATGACACAGATCCTATCACTTTCAACTCTGCTTAGGAAACTGATCAGAACAGTAGTTTCTCTTACATCTACTGCTATGTACTAGCTGGAATGAGAAACGAGTTGTATATCAAGTGCGTTTCTCAATTGGAGCTGAATAGTGACTGTTATTACCGGGAAAGTATGATTGTTCTTAGGACCAGAGAATACACGTGGTTAAACTCCATTCATGAAAGAGAATTCAACCCCAAGTTCTCTTACTAAAAGAACACTCTGTTTTTCAGAAAGACGCACGCTTTTCTTACTGTTTTTCCAATGCAGAGAGAAGATTGAGCTTGCTCAGAACAAAAGAACTGTGCTTTCTAATGACACAGATCTTATCTCTGTCAACTCTGCTTAGGAAACTGATCAGAACAGTAGTTTCTCTTACATCTACTGCTGTGTAGTAGCTGGAATGAGAAATGAGTTGTATTTCAAGTTCGTTTGTCAATTGGAGCTGAATAGTGATTGTTATTACCGGGAAAGAAAGATTGTTCATAGGACGAGAGAATATACCCGGTTAAACTCCATTCATGAAAGAGACTACAACCCCAAGTTCTCTTACAAAAAACACTCTGTTTTTCAAAAATACGCAGGCTTTTCTTTCCTGTTTTTCCAATGCAGAGAGAAGAAGATTGAGCTTGCTCAGAACAAAAGAACTGTGCTTTCTAATGACACAGATCCTATTACTTTCAACTCTGCTTAGGAAACTGATCAGAACAGTAGTTTCTCTTACATCTACTGCTATGTAGTAGCTGGAATGAGAAATGAGTTGTATTTCAAGTGCGTTTGTCAATTGGAGCTGAATAGTGACTGTTTTTACCGGGAAAGGAAGATTGTTCTTAGGACCAGAGAATACACGTGGTTAAACTCCATTCATGAGAGAGACTTCAACCCCAAGTTCCCTTACAAAAAGAACACTCTGTTTTTCAGAAAGACGCAGGCTTTTCTTTACTGTTTTTCCAATGCAGAGAGAAGAAGATTGAGCTTGCTCAGAACAAAAGAACTGTGCTTTCTAATGACACAGATCCTATCACTTTCAACTCTGCTTAGGAAACTGATCAGAACAGTAGTTTCTCTTACATCTACTGCTATGTAGTAGCTGGAATGAGAAACGAGTTGTATATCAAGTGCGTTTCTCAATTGGAGCTGAATAGTGACTGTTATTACCGGGAAAGAATGATTGTTCTTAGGACCAGAGAATACACGTGGTTAAACTCCATTCATGAAAGAGAATTCAACCCCAAGTTCTCTTACTAAAAGAACACTCTGTTTTTCAGAAAGACGCACGCTTTTCTTACTGTTTTTCCAATGCAGAGGGAAGATTGAGCTTGCTCAGAACAAAAGAACTGTGCTTTCTAATGACACAGATCCTATCACTTTCAACTCTGCTTAGGAAACTGATCAGAACAGTAGTTTCTCTTACATCTACTGCTATGTAGTAGCTGGAATGAGAAATGAGTTGTATTTCAAGTTTGTTTGTCAATTGGAGCTGAATAGTGACTGTTTTTACCGGGAAAGAAAGATTGTTCTTAGGACCAGAGAATACACGTGGTTAAACTCCATTCATGAGAGAGACTTCAACCCCAAGTTCCCTTACAAAAAGAACACTCTGTTTTTCAGAAAGACGCATGCTTTTCTTTACTGTTTTTCCAATGCAGAGAGAAGATTGAGCTTGCTCAGAACAAAAGAACTGTGCTTTCTAATGACACAGATCCTATCACTTTCAACTCTGCTTAGGAAACTGATCAGAACAGTAGTTTCTCTTACATCTACTGCTATGTAGTAGCTGGAATGAGAAATGAGTTGTATTTCAAGTGCGTTTGTCAATTGGAGCTGAATAGTGACTGTTTTTACCGGGAAAGAAAGATTGTTCTTAGGACCAGAGAATACACGTGGTTAAACTCCATTCATGAGAGAGACTTCAACCCCAAGTTCCCTTACAAAAAGAACACTCTGTTTTTCAGAAAGACGCACGCTTTTCTTACTGTTTTTCCAATGCAGAGAGAAGATTGAACTTGCTCAGAACAAAAGAACTGTGCTTTCTAATGACACAGATCCTATCACTTTCAACTCTGCTTAGGAAACTGATCAGAACAGTAGTTTCTCTTACATCTACTGCTATGTAGTAGCTGGAATGAGAAACGAGTTGTATATCAAGTGCGTTTCTCAATTGGAGCTGAATAGTGACTGTTATTACCGGGAAAGAAAGATTGTTCTTAGTACCAGAGAATACACGTGGTTAAACTCCATTCATGAGAGAGACTTCAACCCCAAGTTCCCTTACAAAAAGAACTCTCTGTTTTTCAGAAGGACACAAGCTTTTCTTTACTGTTTTTCCAATGCAGAGAGAAGATTGAGCTTGCTCAGAACAAAAGAACTGTGCTTTCTAATGACACAGATCCTATCACTTTCAACTCTGCTTAGGAAACTGATCAGAACAGTAGTTTCTCTTTTATCTACTGCTGTGTAGTAGCTGGAATGAGAAATGAGTTGTATTTCAAGTGCATTTGTCAATTGGAGCTGAATAGTGACTGTTTTTACCGGGAAAGAAAGATTGTTCTTAGGACCAGAGAATACACGTGGTTAAACTCCATTCATGAGAGAGACTTCAACCCCAAGTTCCCTTACAAAAAGAACACTCTGTTTTACAGAAAGACGCATGCTTTTCTTTACTGTTTTTCCAATGCAGAGAGAAGATTGAGCTTGCTCAGAACAAAAGAACTGTGCTTTCTAATGACACAGATCCTATCACTTTCAACTCTGCTTAGGAAACTGATCAGAACAGTAGTTTCTCTTACATCTACTGCTATGTAGTAGCTGGAATGAGAAATGAGTTGTATTTCAAGTTTGTTTGTCAATTGGAGCTGAATAGTGACTGTTATTACCGGGAAAGAAAGATTGTTCTTAGTACCAGAGAATACACGTGGTTAAACTCCATTCATGAGAGAGACTTCAACCCCAAGTTCCCTTACAAAAAGAACACTCTGTTTTTCAGAAAGACACAAGCTTTTTTTTACTGTTTTTCCAATGCAGAGAGAAGATTGAGCTTGCTCAGAACAAAAGAACTGTGCTTTCTAATGACACAGATCCTATCACTTTCAACTCTGCTTAGGAAACTGATCAGAACAGTAGTTTCTCTTACATCTACTGCTATGTACTAGCTGGAATGAGAAACGAGTTGTATATCAAGTGCGTTTCTCAATTGGAGCTGAATAGTGACTGTTATTACCGGGAAAGTATGATTGTTCTTAGGACCAGAGAATACACGTGGTTAAACTCCATTCATGAAAGAGAATTCAACCCCAAGTTCTCTTACTAAAAGAACACTCTGTTTTTCAGAAAGACGCACGCTTTTCTTACTGTTTTTCCAATGCAGAGAGAAGATTGAGCTTGCTCAGAACAAAAGAACTGTGCTTTCTAATGACACAGATCTTATCTCTGTCAACTCTGCTTAGGAAACTGATCAGAACAGTAGTTTCTCTTACATCTACTGCTGTGTAGTAGCTGGAATGAGAAATGAGTTGTATTTCAAGTTCGTTTGTCAATTGGAGCTGAATAGTGATTGTTATTACTGGGAAAGAAAGATTGTTCATAGGACGAGAGAATATACCCGGTTAAACTCCATTCATGAAAGAGACTACAACCCCAAGTTCTCTTACAAAAAACACTCTGTTTTTCAAAAATACGCAGGCTTTTCTTTACTGTTTTTCCAATGCAGAGAGAAGAAGATTGAGCTTGCTCAGAAGAAAAGAACTGTGCTTTCTAATGACACAGATCCTATTACTTTCAACTCTGCTTAGGAAACTGATCAGAACAGTAGTTTCTCTTACATCTACTGCTATGTAGTAGCTGGAATGAGAAATGAGTTGTATTTCAAGGGCGTTTGTCAATTGGAGCTGAATAGTGACTGTTTTTACCGGGAAAGAAAGATTGTTCTTAGGACCAGAGAATACACGTGGTTAAACTCCATTCATGAGAGAGACTTCAACCCCAAGTTCCCTTACAAAAAGAACACTCTGTTTTTCAGAAAGACGCATGCTTTTCTTTACTGTTTTTCCAATGCAGAGCGAATATTGAGCTTGCTCAGAACAAAAGAACTGTGCTTTCTAATGACAGAGATCCTATCACTTTCAACTCTGCTTAGGAAACTGATCAGAACAGTAGTTTCTCTTACATCTACTGCTATGTAGTAGCTGGAAAGAGAAACGAGTTGTATATCAAGTGCGTTTCTCAATTGGAGCTGAATAGTGACTGTTATTACCGGGAAAGAAAGATTGTTCTTAGTACCAGAGAATACACGTGGTTAAACTCCATTCATGAGAGAGACTTCAACCCCAAGTTCCCTTACAAAAAGAAATCTCTGTTTTTCAGAAAGACACAAGCTTTTCTTTACTGTTTTTCCAATGCAGAGAGAAGATTGAGCTTGCTCAGAACAAAAGAACTGTGCTTTCTAATGACACAGATCCTATCACTATCAACTCTGCTTAGGAAACTGATCAGAACAGTAGTTTCTCTTACATCTACTGCTATGTAGTAGCTGGAATGAGAAATGAGTTGTATTTCAAGTGCGTTTGTCAATTGGAGCTGAATAGTGACTGTTATTACCGGGAAAGAAAGATTGTTCTTAGTACCAGAGAATACACGTGGTTAAACTCCATTCATGAAAGAGAATTCAACCCCAAGTTCTCTTACTAAAAGAACACTCTGTTGTTCAGAAAGACACATGCTTTTCTTACTATTTTTCTAATGCAGAGAGAAGATTGAGCTTGCTCAGAACAAAAGAACTGTGCTTTCTAATGACACAGATCCTATCACTGTCAACTCAGCTTAGGAAACTGATCAGAACAGTAGTTTCTCTTACATCTACTGCTGTGTAGTAGCTGGAATGAGAAATGAGTTGTATTTCAAGTTCTTTTGTCAATTGGAGCTGAATAGTGACTGTTTTTACCGGGAAAGAAAGATTGTTCTTAGGACCAGAGAATACACGTGGTTAAACTCCATTCATGAGAGAGACTTCAACCCCAAGTTCCCTTACAAAAAGAACACTCTGTTTTTCAGAAAGACACAAGCTTTTCTTTACTGTTTTTCCAATGCAGAGAGAAGATTGAGCTTGCTCAGAACAAAAGAACTGTGCTTTCTAATGACACAGATCCTATCACTTTCAACTCTGCTTAGGAAACTGATCAGAACAGTAGTTTCTCTTACATCTACTGCTATGTAGTAGCTGGAATGAGAAACGAGTTGTATATCAAGTGCGTTTCTCAATTGGAGCTGAATAGTGACTGTTATTACCGGGAATGAATGATTGTTCTTAGGACCAGAGAATGCACGTGCTTAAACTCCATTCATGAAAGAGAATTCACCCCCAAGTACTCTTACTAAAAGAACACTCTGTTTTACAGAAAGACGCATGCTTTTCTTTACTGTTTTTCCAATGCAGAGAGAAGATTGAGCTTGCTCAGAACAAAAGAACTGTGCTTTCTAATGACACAGATCCTATCACTTTCAACTCTGCTTAGGAAACTGATCAGAACAGTAGTTTCTCTTACATCTACTTCTATGTAGTAGCTGGAATGAGAAATGAGTTGTATTTCAAGTGCATTTGTCAATTGGAGCTGAATAGTGACTGTTATTACCGGGAAAGAAAGATTGTTCTTAGTACCAGAGAATACACGTGGTTAAACTCCATTCATGAGAGAGACTTCAACCCCAAGTTCCCTTACAAAAAGAACACTCTGTTTTTCAGAAAGACACAAGCTTTTTTTTTACTGTTTTTCCAATGCAGAGAGAAGATTGAGCTTGCTCAGAACAAAAGAACTGTGCTTTCTAATGACACAGATCCTATCACTTTCAACTCTGCTTAGGAAACTGATCAGAACAGTAGTTTCTCTTACATCTACTGCTATGTAGTAGCTGGAATGAGAAACGAGTTGTATATCAAGGGCGTTTCTCAATTGGAGCTGAATAGTGACTGTTATTACCGGGAAAGAATGATTGTTCTTAGGACCAGAGAATACACGTGGTTAAACTCCATTCATGAGAGAGAATTCAACCCCAAGTTCCCTTACAAAAAGAACACTCTGTTTTTCAGAAAGACACAAGCTTTTTTTTTACTGTTTTTCCAATGCAGAGAGAAGATTGAGCTTGCTCAGAACAAAAGAACTGTGCTTTCTAATGACACAGATCCTATCACTTTCAACTCTGCTTAGGAAACTGATCAGAACAGTAGTTTCTCTTACATCTACTGCTATGTACTAGCTGGAATGAGAAACGAGTTGTATATCAAGTGCGTTTCTCAATTGGAGCTGAATAGTGACTGTTATTACCGGGAAAGTATGATTGTTCTTAGGACCAGAGAATACACGTGGTTAAACTCCATTCATGAAAGAGAATTCAACCCCAAGTTCTCTTACTAAAAGAACACTCTGTTTTTCAGAAAGACGCACGCTTTTCTTACTGTTTTTCCAATGCAGAGAGAAGATTGAGCTTGCTCAGAACAAAAGAACTGTGCTTTCTAATGACACAGATCTTATCTCTGTCAACTCTGCTTAGGAAACTGATCAGAACAGTAGTTTCTCTTACATCTACTGCTGTGTAGTAGCTGGAATGAGAAATGAGTTGTATTTCAAGTTCGTTTGTCAATTGGAGCTGAATAGTGATTGTTATTACCGGGAAAGAAAGATTGTTCATAGGACGAGAGAATATACCCGGTTAAACTCCATTCATGAAAGAGACTACAACCCCAAGTTCTCTTACAAAAAACACTCTGTTTTTCAAAAATACGCAGGCTTTTCTTTCCTGTTTTTCCAATGCAGAGAGAAGAAGATTGAGCTTGCTCAGAACAAAAGAACTGTGCTTTCTAATGACACAGATCCTATTACTTTCAACTCTGCTTAGGAAACTGATCAGAACAGTAGTTTCTCTTACATCTACTGCTATGTAGTAGCTGGAATGAGAAATGAGTTGTATTTCAAGTGCGTTTGTCAATTGGAGCTGAATAGTGACTGTTTTTACCGGGAAAGGAAGATTGTTCTTAGGACCAGAGAATACACGTGGTTAAACTCCATTCATGAGAGAGACTTCAACCCCAAGTTCCCTTACAAAAAGAACACTCTGTTTTTCAGAAATACGCAGGCTTTTCTTTACTGTTTTTCCAATGCAGAGAGAAGAAGATTGAGCTTGCTCAGAACAAAAGAACTGTGCTTTCTAATGACACAGATCCTATCACTTTCAACTCTGCTTAGGAAACTGATCAGAACAGTAGTTTCTCTTACATCTACTGCTATGTAGTAGCTGGAATGAGAAACGAGTTGTATATCAAGTGCGTTTCTCAATTGGAGCTGAATAGTGACTGTTATTACCGGGAAAGAATGATTGTTCTTAGGACCAGAGAATACACGTGGTTAAACTCCATTCATGAAAGAGAATTCAACCCCAAGTTCTCTTACTAAAAGAACACTCTGTTTTTCAGAAAGACGCACGCTTTTCTTACTGTTTTTCCAATGCAGAGGGAAGATTGAGCTTGCTCAGAACAAAAGAACTGTGCTTTCTAATGACACAGATCCTATCACTTTCAACTCTGCTTAGGAAACTGATCAGAACAGTAGTTTCTCTTACATCTACTGCTATGTAGTAGCTGGAATGAGAAATGAGTTGTATTTCAAGTTTGTTTGTCAATTGGAGCTGAATAGTGACTGTTTTTACCGGGAAAGAAAGATTGTTCTTAGGACCAGAGAATACACGTGGTTAAACTCCATTCATGAGAGAGACTTCAACCCCAAGTTCCCTTACAAAAAGAACACTCTGTTTTTCAGAAAGACGCATGCTTTTCTTTACTGTTTTTCCAATGCAGAGAGAAGATTGAGCTTGCTCAGAACAAAAGAACTGTGCTTTCTAATGACACAGATCCTATCACTTTCAACTCTGCTTAGGAAACTGATCAGTACAGTAGTTTCTCTTACATCTACTGCTATGTAGTAGCTGGAATGAGAAATGAGTTGTATTTCAAGTGCGTTTGTCAATTGGAGCTGAATAGTGACTGTTTTTACCGGGAAAGAAAGATTGTTCTTAGGACCAGAGAATACACGTGGTTAAACTCCATTCATGAGAGAGACTTCAACCCCAAGTTCCCTTACAAAAAGAACACTCTGTTTTTCAGAAAGACGCATGCTTTTCTTTACTGTTTTTCCAATGCAGAGCGAAGATTGAGCTTGCTCAGAACAAAAGAACTGTGCTTTCTAATGACAGAGATCCTATCACTTTCAACTCTGCTTAGGAAACTGATCAGAACAGTAGTTTCTCTTACATCTACTGCTATGTAGTAGCTGGAATGAGAAACGAGTTGTATATCAAGTGCGTTTCTCAATTGGAGCTGAATAGTGACTGTTATTACCGGGAAAGAAAGATTGTTCTTAGTACCAGAGAATACACGTGGTTAAACTCCATTCATGAGAGAGACTTCAACCCCAAGTTCCCTTACAAAAAGAACTCTCTGTTTTTCAGAAGGACACAAGCTTTTCTTTACTGTTTTTCCAATGCAGAGAGAAGATTGAGCTTGCTCAGAACAAAAGAACTGTGCTTTCTAATGACACAGATCCTATCACTTTCAACTCTGCTTAGGAAACTGATCAGAACAGTAGTTTCTCTTTTATCTACTGCTGTGTAGTAGCTGGAATGAGAAATGAGTTGTATTTCAAGTGCATTTGTCAATTGGAGCTGAATAGTGACTGTTTTTACCGGGAAAGAAAGATTGTTCTTAGGACCAGAGAATACACGTGGTTAAACTCCATTCATGAGAGAGACTTCAACCCCAAGTTCCCTTACAAAAAGAACACTCTTTTTTTCAGAAAGTCGCATGCTTTTCTTTACTGTTTTTCCAATGCAGAGAGAAGATTGAGCTTGCTCAGAACAAAAGAACTGTGCTTTCTAATGACACAGATCCTATCACTTTCAACTCTGCTTAGGAAACTGATCAGAACAGTAGTTTCTCTTACATCTACTGCTATGTAGTAGCTGGAATGAGAAATGAGTTGTATTTCAAGTGCGTTTGACAATTGGAGCTGAATAGTGACTGTTTTTACCGGGAAAGAAAGATTGTTCTTAGGACCAGAGAATACACGTGGTTAAACTCCATTCATGAGAGAGACTTCAACCCCAAGTTCCCTTACAAAAAGAACACTCTGTTTTTCAGAAAGACGCATGCTTTTCTTTACTGTTTTTCCAATGCAGAGCGAAGATTGAGCTTGCTCAGAACAAAAGAACTGTGCTTTCTAATGACAGAGATCCTATCACTTTCAACTCTGCTTAGGAAACTGATCAGAACAGTAGTTTCTCTTACATCTACTGCTATGTAGTAGCTGGAATGAGAAACGAGTTGTATATCAAGTGCGTTTCTCAATTGGAGCTGAATAGTGACTGTTATTAACGGGAAAGTATGATTGTTCTTAGGACCAGAGAATACACGTGGTTAAACTCCATTCATGAAAGAGAATTCAACCCCAAGTTCTCTTACTAAAAGAACACTCTGTTTTTCAGAAAGACGCACGCTTTTCTTACTGTTTTTCCAATGCAGAGAGAAGATTGAGCTTGCTCAGAACAAAAGAACTGTGCTTTCTAATGACACAGATCTTATCTCTGTCAACTCTGCTTAGGAAACTGATCAGAACAGTAGTTTCTCTTACATCTACTGCTGTGTAGTAGCTGGAATGAGAAATGAGTTGTATTTCAAGTTCGTTTGTCAATTGGAGCTAAATAGTGATTGTTATTACCGGGAAAGAAAGATTGTTCATAGGACGAGAGAATATACCCGGTTAAACTCCATTCATGAAAGAGACTACAACCCCAAGTTCTCTTACAAAAAACACTCTGTTTTTCAAAAATACGCAGGCTTTTCTTTCCTGTTTTTCCAATGCAGAGAGAAGAAGATTGAGCTTGCTCAGAACAAAAGAACTGTGCTTTCTAATGACACAGATCCTATTACTTTCAACTCTGCTTAGGAAACTGATCAGAACAGTAGTTTCTCTTACATCTACTGCTATGTAGTAGCTGGAATGAGAAATGAGTTGTATTTCAAGTGCGTTTGTCAATTGGAGCTGAATAGTGACTGTTTTTACCGGGAAAGGAAGATTGTTCTTAGGACCAGAGAATACACGTGGTTAAACTCCATTCATGAGAGAGACTTCAACCCCAAGTTCCCTTACAAAAAGAACACTCTGTTTTTCAGAAATACGCAGGCTTTTCTTTACTGTTTTTCCAATGCAGAGAGAAGAAGATTGAGCTTGCTCAGAACAAAAGAACTGTGCTTTCTAATGACACAGATCCTATCACTTTCAACTCTGCTTAGGAAACTGATCAGAACAGTAGTTTCTCTTACATCTACTGCTATGTAGTAGCTGGAATGAGAAACGAGTTGTATATCAAGTGCGTTTCTCAATTGGAGCTGAATAGTGACTGTTATTACCGGGAAAGAATGATTGTTCTTAGGACCAGAGAATACACGTGGTTAAACTCCATTCATGAAAGAGAATTCAACCCCAAGTTCTCTTACTAAAAGAACACTCTGTTTTTCAGAAATACGCACGCTTTTCTTACTGTTTTTCCAATGCAGAGGGAAGATTGAGCTTGCTCAGAACAAAAGAACTGTGCTTTCTAATGACACAGATCCTATCACTTTCAACTCTGCTTAGGAAACTGATCAGAACAGTAGTTTCTCTTACATCTACTGCTATGTAGTAGCTGGAATGAGAAATGAGTTGTATTTCAAGTTTGTTTGTCAATTGGAGCTGAATAGTGACTGTTTTTACCGGGAAAGAAAGATTGTTCTTAGGACCAGAGAATACACGTGGTTAAACTCCATTCATGAGAGAGACTTCAACCCCAAGTTCCCTTACAAAAAGAACACTCTGTTTTTCAGAAAGACGCATGCTTTTCTTTACTGTTTTTCCAATGCAGAGAGAAGATTGAGCTTGCTCAGAACAAAAGAACTGTGCTTTCTAATGACACAGATCCTATCACTTTCAACTCTGCTTAGGAAACTGATCAGAACAGTAGTTTCTCTTACATCTACTGCTATGTAGTAGCTGGAATGAGAAATGAGTTGTATTTCAAGTGCGTTTGTCAATTGGAGCTGAATAGTGACTGTTTTTACCGGGAAAGAAAGATTGTTCTTAGGACCAGAGAATACACGTGGTTAAACTCCATTCATGAGAGAGACTTCAACCCCAAGTTCCCTTACAAAAAGAACACTCTGTTTTTCAGAAAGACGCATGCTTTTCTTTACTGTTTTTCCAATGCAGAGCGAAGATTGAGCTTGCTCAGAACAAAAGAACTGTGCTTTCTAATGACAGAGATCCTATCACTTTCAACTCTGCTTAGGAAACTGATCAGAACAGTAGTTTCTCTTACA
This sequence comes from Onychomys leucogaster, assembly GCA_949786385.1. NCBI lineage: Eukaryota > Metazoa > Chordata > Mammalia > Rodentia > Cricetidae > Onychomys > Onychomys leucogaster. Next base: position 43,121,867 of record OX460418.1, on the reverse strand, counting down.
TCTACTGCTATGTAGTAGCTGGAATGAGAAACGAGTTGTATATCAAGTGCGTTTCTCAATTGGAGCTGAATAGTGACTGTTATTACCGGGAAAGAAAGATTGTTCTTAGTACCAGAGAATACACGTGGTTAAACTCCATTCATGAGAGAGACTTCAACCCCAAGTTCCCTTACAAAAAGAACTCTCTGTTTTTCAGAAGGACACAAGCTTTTCTTTACTGTTTTTCCAATGCAGAGAGAAGATTGAGCTTGCTCAGAACAAAAGAACTGTGCTTTCTAATGACACAGATCCTATCACTTTCAACTCTGCTTAGGAAACTGATCAGAACAGTAGTTTCTCTTTTATCTACTGCTGTGTAGTAGCTGGAATGAGAAATGAGTTGTATTTCAAGTGCATTTGTCAATTGGAGCTGAATAGTGACTGTTTTTACCGGGAAAGAAAGATTGTTCTTAGGACCAGAGAATACACGTGGTTAAACTCCATTCATGAGAGAGACTTCAACCCCAAGTTCCCTTACAAAAAGAACACTCTGTTTTTCAGAAAGACACAAGCTTTTTTTTACTGTTTTTCCAATGCAGAGAGAAGATTGAGCTTGCTCAGAACAAAAGAACTGTGCTTTCTAATGACACAGATCCTATCACTTTCAACTCTGCTTAGGAAACTGATCAGAACAGTAGTTTCTCTTACATCTACTGCTATTTACTAGCTGGAATGAGAAACGAGTTGTATATCAAGGGCGTTTCTCAATTGGAGCTGAATAGTGACTGTTATTACAGGGAAAGAATGATTGTTCTTAGGACCAGAGAATACACGTGGTTAAACTCCATTCATGAGAGAGAATTCAACCCCAAGTTCCCTTACAAAAAGAACACTCTGTTTTTCAGAAAGACACAAGCTTTTTTTTTACTGTTTTTCCAATGCAGAGAGAAGATTGAGCTTGCTCAGAACAAAAGAACTGTGCTTTCTAATGACACAGATCCTATCACTTTCAACTCTGCTTAGGAAACTGATCAGAACAGTAGTTTCTCTTACATCTACTGCTATGTACTAGCTGGAATGAGAAACGAGTTGTATATCAAGTGCGTTTCTCAATTGGAGCTGAATAGTGACTGTTATTACCGGGAAAGTATGATTGTTCTTAGGACCAGAGAATACACGTGGTTAAACTCCATTCATGAAAGAGAATTCAACCCCAAGTTCTCTTACTAAAAGAACACTCTGTTTTTCAGAAAGACGCACGCTTTTCTTACTGTTTTTCCAATGCAGAGAGAAGATTGAGCTTGCTCAGAACAAAAGAACTGTGCTTTCTAATGACACAGATCTTATCTCTGTCAACTCTGCTTAGGAAACTGATCAGAACAGTAGTTTCTCTTACATCTACTGCTGTGTAGTAGCTGGAATGAGAAATGAGTTGTATTTCAAGTTCGTTTGTCAATTGGAGCTGAATAGTGATTGTTATTACCGGGAAAGAAAGATTGTTCATAGGACGAGAGAATATACCCGGTTAAACTCCATTCATGAAAGAGACTACAACCCCAAGTTCTCTTACAAAAAACACACTGTTTTTCAAAAATACGCAGGCTTTTCTTTCCTGTTTTTCCAATGCAGAGAGAAGAAGATTGAGCTTGCTCAGAACAAAAGAACTGTGCTTTCTAATGACACAGATCCTATTACTTTCAACTCTGCTTAGGAAACTGATCAGAACAGTAGTTTCTCTTACATCTACTGCTATGTAGTAGCTGGAATGAGAAATGAGTTGTATTTCAAGTGCGTTTGTCAATTGGAGCTGAATAGTGACTGTTTTTACCGGGAAAGGAAGATTGTTCTTAGGACCAGAGAATACACGTGGTTAAACTCCATTCATGAGAGAGACTTCAACCCCAAGTTCCCTTACAAAAAGAACACTCCGTTTTTCAGAAAGACGCATGCTTTTCTTTACTGTTTTTCCAATGCAGAGCGAAGATTGAGCTTGCTCAGAACAAAAGAACTGTGCTTTCTAATGACAGAGATCCTATCACTTTCAACTCTGCTTAGGAAACTGATCAGAACAGTAGTTTCTCTTACATCTACTGCTATGTAGTAGCTGGAATGAGAAACGAGTTGTATATCAAGTGCGTTTCTCAATTGGAGCTGAATAGTGACTGTTATTACCAGGAAAGAAAGATTGTTCTTAGTACCAGAGAATACACGTGGTTAAACTCCATTCATGAGAGAGACTTCAACCCCAAGTTCCCTTACAAAAAGAACTCTCTGTTTTTCAGAAAGACACAAGCTTTTCTTTACTGTTTTTCCAATGCAGAGAGAAGAAGATTGAGCTTGCTCAGAACAAAAGAACTGTGCTTTCTAATGACACAGATCCTATCACTTTCAACTCTGCTTAGGAAACTGATCAGAACAGTAGTTTCTCTTACATCTACTGCTATGTAGTAGCTGGAATGAGAAATGAGTTGTATTTCAAGTTTGTTTGTCAATTGGAGCTGAATAGTGACTGTTTTTACCGGGAAAGAATGATTGTTCTTAGGACCAGAGAATACACGTGGTTAAACTCCATTCATGAGAGAGACTTCAACCCCAAGTTCCCTTACAAAAAGAACACTCTGTTTTTCAGAAAGACGCATGCTTTTCTTTACTGTTTTTCCAATGCAGAGAGAAGATTGAGCTTGCTCAGAACAAAAGAACTGTGCTTTCTAATGACACAGATCCTATCACTTTCAACTCTGCTTAGGAAACTGATCAGAACAGTAGTTTCTCTTACATCTACTGCTATGTAGTAGCTGGAATGAGAAACGAGTTGTATATCAAGTGCGTTTCTCAATTGGAGCTGAATAGTGGCTGTTATTACCGGGAAAGAATGATTGTTCTTAGGACCAGAGAATACACGTGGTTAAACTCCATTCATGAAAGAGAATTCAACCCCAAGTTCTCTTACTAAAAGAACACTCTGTTTTTCAGAAAGACGCACGCTTTTCTTACTGTTTTTCCAATGCAGAGAGAAGATTGAGCTTGCTCAGAACAAAAGAACTGTGCTTTCTAATGACACAGATCCTATCACTTTCAACTCTGCTTAGGAAACTGATCAGAACAGTAGTTTCTCTTACATCTACTGCTATGTAGTAGCTGGAATGAGAAACGAGTTGTATATCAAGTGCGTTTCAATTGGAGCTGAATAGTGGCTGTTATTACCGGGAAAGAATGATTGTTCTTAGGACCAGAGAATACACGTGGTTAAACTCCATTCATGAAAGAGAATTCAACCCCAAGTTCTCTTACTAAAAGAAGACTCTGTTTTTCAGAAAGACGCACGCTTTTCTTACTGTTTTTCCAATGCAGAGAGAAGATTGAGCTTGCTCAGAACAAAAGAGCTGTGCTTTCTAACGACACAGATCCTATCACTGTCAACTCTGCTTAGGAAACTGATCAGAACAGTAGTTTCTCTTACATCTACTGCTATGTAGTAGCTGGAATGAGAAACGAGTTGTATATCAAGTGCGTTTCTCAATTGGAGCTGAATAGTGACTGTTGTTACCGGGAAAGAAAGATTGTTCTTAGGACCAGAGAATACACGTGGTTAAACTCCATTCATGAAGAGACTTCAACCCCAAGTTCTCGTACTAAAAAAACACTCTGTTTTTCAGAAAGACGCACGCTTTTCTTTACTCTTTTTCCAATGCAGAGAGAAGATTGAGCTTGCTCAGAACAAAAGAACTGTGCTTTCTAATGACACAGATCCTATCACTTTCAACTCTGCTTAGGAAACTGATCAGAACAGTAGTTTCTCTTACATCTACTTCTATGTAGTAGCTGGTATGAGAAATGAGTTGTATTTCAAGTGCGTTTGTCAATTGGAGCTGAATAGTGACTGTTATTACCGGGAAAGAAAGATTGTTCTTAGTACCAGAGAATACACGTGGTTAAACTCCATTCATGAGAGAGACTTCAACCCCAAGTTCCCTTACAAAAAGAACACTCTGTTTTTCAGAAAGACGCATGCGTTTCTTTACTGTTTTTCCAATGCAGAGCGAAGATTGAGCTTGCTCAGAACAAAAGAACTGTGCTTTCTAATGACACAGATCCTATCACTTTCAACTCTGCTTAGGAAACTGATCAGAACAGTAGTTTCTCTTACATCTACTGCTATGTAGTAGCTGGAATGAGAAACGAGTTGTATATCAAGTGCGTTTCTCAATTGGAGCTGAATAGTGACTGTTATTACCGGGAAAGAAAGATTGTTCTTAGTACCAGAGAATACACGTGGTTAAACTCCATTCATGAGAGAGACTTCAACCCCAAGTTCCCTTACAAAAAGAACTCTCTGTTTTTCAGAAAGACACAAGCTTTTCTTTACTGTTTTTCCAATGCAGAGAGAAGATTGAGCTTGCTCAGAACAAAAGAACTGTGCTTTCTAATGACACAGATCCTATCACTTTCAACTCTGCTTAGGAAACTGATCAGAACAGTAGTTTCTCTTACATCTACTGCTATGTAGTAGCTGGAATGAGAAACGAGTTGTATATCAAGTGCGTTTCTCAATTGGAGCTGAATAGTGGCTGTTATTACCTGGAAAGAATGATTGTTCTTAGGACCAGAGAATACACGTGGTTAAACTCCATTCATGAAAGAGAATTCAACCCCAAGTTCTCTTACTAAAAGAAGACTCTGTTTTTCAGAAAGACGCACGCTTTTCTTACTGTTTTTCCAATGCAGAGAGAAGATTGAGCTTGCTCAGAACAAAAGAACTGTGCTTTCTAATGACACAGATCCTATCACTTTCAACTCTGCTTAGGAAACTGATCAGAACAGTAGTTTCTCTTACATCTACTGCTATGTAGTAGCTGGAATGAGAAATGAGTTGTATTTCAAGTTTGTTTGTCAATTGGAGCTGAATAGTGACTGTTTTTACCGGGAAAGAAAGATTGTTCTTAGGACCAGAGAATACACGTGGTTAAACTCCATTCATGAGAGAGACTTCAACCCCAAGTTCCCTTACAAAAAGAACACTCTGTTTTTCAGAAAGACGCATGCTTTTCTTTACTGTTTTTCCAATGCAGAGAGAAGATTGAGCTTGCTCAGAACAAAAGAACTGTGCTTTCTAATGACACAGATCCTATCACTTTCAACTCTGCTTAGGAAACTGATCAGAACAGTAGTTTCTCTTACATCTACTGCTATGTAGTAGCTGGAATGAGAAATGAGTTGTATTTCAAGTGCATTTGTCAATTGGAGCTGAATAGTGACTGTTGTTACCGGGAAAGAAAGATTGTTCTTAGTACCAGAGAATACACGTGGTTAAACTCCATTCATGAGAGAGACTTCAACCCCAAGTTCTCTTACAAAAAGAACACTCTGTTTTTCAGAAAGACACATGCTTTTCTTTACTGTTTTCCCAATGCAGAGCGAAGATTGAGCTTGCTCAGAATAAAGAACTGTGCTTTCTAATGACACAGATCCTATCACTTTCAACTCTGCTTAGGAAACAGATCAGAACAGTAGTTTCTCTTACATCTACTGCTATGTAGTAGCTGGAATGAGAAACGAGTTGTATATCAAGTGCGTTTCTCAATTGGAGCTGAATAGTGGCTGTTATTACCGGGAAAGAATGATTGTTCTTAGGACCAGAGAATACACGTGGTTAAACTCCATTCATGAAGAGACTTCAACCCCAAGTTCTCATACTAAAAAAACACTCTCTTTTTCAGAAAGACGCACGCTTTTCTTTACTCTTTTTCCAATGCAGAGAGAAGATTGAGCTTGCTCAGAACAAAAGAACTGTGCTTTCTAATGACACAGATCCTATCACTTTCAACTCTGCTTAGGAAACTGATCAGAACAGTAGTTTCTCTTACATCTACTTCTATGTAGTAGCTGGTATGAGAAATGAGTTGTATTTCAAGTGCGTTTGTCAATTGGAGCTGAATAGTGACTGTTATTACCGGGAAAGAAAGATTGTTCTTAGTACCAGAGAATACACGTGGTTAAACTCCATTCATGAGAGAGACTTCAACCCCAAGTTCCCTTACAAAAAGAACACTCTGTTTTTCAGAAAGACACAAGCTTTTTTTTACTGTTTTTCCAATGCAGAGAGAAGATTGAGCTTGCTCAGAACAAAAGAACTGTGCTTTCTAATGACACAGATCCTATCACTTTCAACTCTGCTTAGGAAACTGATCAGAACAGTATTTTCTCTTACATCTACTTCTATGTAGTAGCTGGTATGAGAAATGAGTTGTATTTCAAGTGCGTTTGTCAATTGGAGCTGAATAGTGACTGTTATTACCGGGAAAGAAAGATTGTTCTTAGTACCAGAGAATACACGTGGTTAAACTCCATTCATGAGAGAGACTTCAACCCCAAGTTCCCTTACAAAAAGAACCCTCTGATTTTCAGAAAGACACAAGCTTTTTTTTACTGTTTTTCCAATGCAGAGAGAAGATTGAGCTTGCTCAGAACAAAAGAACTGTGCTTTCTAATGACACAGATCCTATCACTTTCAACTCTGCTTAGGAAACTGATCAGAACAGTAGTTTCTCTTACATCTACTGCTGTGTAGTAGCTGGAATGAGAAACGAGTTGTATATCAAGTGTGTTTCTCAATTGGAGATGAATAGTGACTGTTATTACCAGGAAAGAATGATTGTTCTTAGGACCAGAGAATACACGTGGTTAAACTCCATTCATGAAAGAGAATTCAACCCCAAGTTCTCTTACTAAAAGAACACTCTGTTTTTCAGAAAGACGCACGCTTTTCTTACTGTTTTTCCAATGCAGAGAGAAGATTGAGCTTGCTCAGAACAAAAGAGCTGTGCTTTCTAATGACACAGATCCTATCACTGTCAACTCTGCTTAGGAAACTGATCAGAACAGTAGTTTCTCTTACATCTACTGCTGTGTAGTAGCTGGAATGAGCAATGAGTTGTATTTCAAGTTCGTTTGTCAATTGGAGCTGAATAGTGACTGTTATTACCGGGAAAGAAAGATTGTTCATAGGACGAGAGAATATACCCGGTTAAACTCCATTCATGAAAGAGACTACAACCCCAAGTTCTCTTACAAAAAACACTCTGTTTTTCAGAAATACGCAGGCTTTTCTTTACTGTTTTTCCAATGCAGAGAGAAGAATATTGAGCTTGCTCAGAACAAAAGAACTGTGCTTTCTAATGACACAGATCCTATCACTTTCAACTCTGCTTAGGAAACTGATCAGAACAGTAGTTTCTCTTAGATCTACTGCTATGTAGTAGCTGGAATGAGAAACGAGTTGTATATCAAGTGTGTTTCTCAATTGGAGCTGAATAGTGACTGTTATTACCGGGAAAGAATGATTGTTCTTAGGACCAGAGAATACACGTGGTTAAACTCCATTCATGAGAGAGACTTCAACCCCAAGTTCCCTTACAAAAAGAACTCTCTGTTTTTCAGAAAGACACAAGCTTTTCTTTACTGTTTTTCCAATGCAGAGAGAAGATTGAGCTTGCTCAGAACAAAAGAACTGTGCTTTCTAATGACACAGATCCTATCACTTTCAACTCTGCTTAGGAAACTGATCAGAACAGTAGTTTCTCTTACATCTACTGCTATGTAGTAGCTGGAATGAGAAATGAGTTGTATTTCAAGTTTGTTTGTCAATTGGAGCTGAATAGTGACTGTTTTTACCGGGAAAGAAAGATTGTTCTTAGGACCAGAGAATACACGTGGTTAAACTCCATTCATGAGAGAGACTTCAACCCCAAGTTCCCTTACAAAAAGAACACTCTGTTTTTCAGAAAGACGCATGCTTTTCTTTACTGTTTTTCCAATGCAGAGAGAAGATTGAGCTTGCTCAGAACAAAAGAACTGTGCTTTCTAATGACACAGATCCTATCACTTTCAACTCTGCTTAGGAAACTGATCAGAACAGTAGTTTCTCTTACATCTACTGCTATGTAGTAGCTGGAATGAGAAACGAGTTGTATATCAAGTGCGTTTCTCAATTGGAGCTGAATAATGACTTTTATTACCGGGAAAGAATGATTGTTCTTAGGACCAGAGAATACACGTGGTTAAACTCCATTCATGAAAGAGAATTCAACCCCACGTTCTCTTACTAAAAGAACACTCTGTTTTTCAGAAAGACGCACCCTTTTCTTTACTGTTTTTCCAATGCAGAGAGAAGATTGAGTTGCTCAGAACAAAAGAAATGTGCTTTCTAATGACACAGATCCTATCACTTTCAACTCTGCTTAGGAACCTGATCAGAACAGTAGTTTCTCTTACATCTACTGCTATGTAAAAGCTGGAATGAGAAATGAGTTGTATTTCAAGTTCGTTTGTCAATTGGAGCTGAATAGTGACTGTTATTTACCATGAAAGAACGATTGTTCTTAGGACCAGAGAATACACTTGGTTAAACTCCATTCATGAGAGAGACTTCAACCCCAAGTTCCCTTACAAAAAGAACTCTCTGTTTTTCAGAAAGACACAAGCTTTTCTTTACTGTTTTTCCAATGCAGAGAGAAGATTGAGCTTGCTCAGAACAAAAGAACTGTGCTTTCTAATGACACAGATCCTATCACTTTCAACTCTGCTTAGGAAACTGATCAGAACAGTAGTTTCTCTTACATCTACTGCTATGTAGTAGCTGGAATGAGAAACGAGTTGTATATCAAGTGCGTTTATCAATTGGAGCTGAATAGTGGCTGTTATTACCGGGAAAGAATGATTGTTCTTAGGACCAGAGAATACACGTGGTTAAACTCCATTCATGAAAGAGAATTCAACCCCAAGTTCTCTTACTAAAAGAACACTCTGTTTTTCAGAAAGACGCACGCTTTTCTTACTGTTTTTCCAATGCAGAGAGAAGATTGAGCTTGCTCAGAACAAAAGAACTGTGCTTTCTAATGACACAGATCCTATCACTTTCAACTCTGCTTAGGAAACTGATCAGAACAGTAGTTTCTCTTACATCTACTGCTATGTAGTAGCTGGAATGAGAAATGAGTTGTATTTCAAGTTTGTTTGTCAATTGGAGCTGAATAGTGACTGTTTTTACCGGGAAAGAAAGATTGTTCTTAGGACCAGAGAATACACGTGGTTAAACTCCATTCATGAGAGAGACTTCAACCCCAAGTTCCCTTACAAAAAGAACACTCTGTTTTTCAGAAAGACGCATGCTTTTCTTTACTGTTTTTCCAATGCAGAGAGAAGATTGAGCTTGCTCAGAACAAAAGAACTGTGCTTTCTAATGACACAGATCCTATCACTTTCAACTCTGCTTAGGAAACTGATCAGAACAGTAGTTTCTCTTACATCTACTGCTATGTAGTAGCTGGAATGAGAAACGAGTTGTATATCAAGTGCGTTTCTCAATTGGAGCTGAATAATGACTTTTATTACCGGGAAAGAATGATTGTTCTTAGGACCAGAGAATACACGTGGTTAAACTCCATTCATGAAAGAGACCTCAACCCCAAGTTCTCTTACAAAAAACACTCTGTTTTTCAGAAATACGCAGGCTTTTCTTTACTGTTTTTCCAATGCAGAGAGAAGAAGATTGAGCTTGCTCAGAACAAAAGAACTGTGCTTTCTAATGACACAGATCCTATCACTTTCAACTCTGCTTAGGAAACTGATGAGAACAGTAGTTTCTCTTACATCTACTGCTATGTAGTAGCTGGAATGAGAAATGAGTTGTATTTCAAGTGCGTTTGTCAATTGGAGCTGAATAGTGACTGTTATTACTGGGAAAGAAAGATTGTTCTTAGTACCAGAGAATACACGTGGTTAAACTCCATTCATGAAAGAGAATTCAACCCCAAGTTCTCTTACTAAAAGAACACTCTGTTGTTCAGAAAGACACATGCTTTTCTTACTGTTTTTCTAAGACAGAGAGAAGATTGAGCTTGCTCAGAACAAAAGAACTGTGCTTTCTAATGACACAGATCCTATCACTGTCAACTCTGCTTAGGAAACTGATCAGAACAGTAGTTTCTCTTACATCTACTGCTGTGTAGTAGCTGGAATGAGAAATGAGTTGTATTTCAAGTTTGTTTGTCAATTGGAGCTGAATAGTGACTGTTATTACCGGGAAAGAATGATTGTTCTTAGGACCAGAGAATACACGTGGTTAAACTCCATTCATGAAGAGACTTCAACCCCAAGTTCTCACACTAAAAAAACACTCTGTTTTTCAGAAAGACGCACGCTTTTCTTTACTCTTTTTCCAATGCAGAGAGAAGATTGAGCTTGCTCAGAACAAAAGAACTGTGCTTTCTAATGACACAGATCCTATCACTTTCAACTCTGCTTAGGAAACTGATCAGAACAGTAGTTTCTCTTACATCTACTTCTATGTAGTAGCTGGTATGAGAAATGAGTTGTATTTCAAGTGCGTTTGTCAATTGGAGCTGAATAGTGACTGTTATTACCGGGAAAGAAAGATTGTTCTTAGTACCAGAGAATACACGTGGTTAAACTCCATTCATGAGAGAGACTTCAAACCCAAGTTCCCTTACAAAAAGAACACTCTGATTTTCAGAAAGACACAAGCTTTTTTTTTACTGTTTTTCCAATGCAGAGAGAAGATTGAGCTTGCTCAGAACAAAAGAACTGTGCTTTCTAATGACACAGATCCTATCACTTTCAACTCTGCTTAGGAAACTGATCAGAACAGTATTTTCTCTTACATCTACTTCTATGTAGTAGCGGGAATGAGAAACGAGTTGTATATCAAGTGCGTTTCTCAATTGGAGCTGAATAATGACTTTTATTACCGGGAAAGAATGATTGTTCTTAGGACCAGAGAATACACGTGGTTAAACTCCATTCATGAAAGAGAATTCAACCCCAAGTTCTCTTACTAAAAGAACACTCTGTTTTTCAGAAAGACGCACGCTTTTCTTACTGTTTTTCCAATGCAGAGAGAAGATTGAGCTTGCTCAGAACAAAAGAGCTGTGCTTTCTAATGACACAGATCCTATCACTGTCAACTCTGCTTAGGAAACTGATCAGAACAGTAGTTTCTCTTACATCTACTGCTGTGTAGTAGCTGGAATGAGCAATGAGTTGTATTTCAAGTTCGTTTGTCAATTGGAGCTGAATAGTGACTGTTATTACCAGGAAAGAAAGATTGTTCATAGGACGAGAGAATATATCCGGTTAAACTCCATTCATGAAAGAGACTACAACCCCAAGTTCTCTTACAAAAAACACTCTGTTTTTCAGAAATACGCAGGCTTTTCTTTACTGTTTTTCCAATGCAGAGAGAAGAAGATTGAGCTTGCTCAGAACAAAAGAACTGTGCTTTCTAATGACACAGATCCTATCACTTTCAACTCTGCTTAGGAAACTGATCAGAACAGTAGTTTCTCTTACATCTACTGCTATGTAGTAGCTGGAATGAGAAACGAGTTGTATATCAAGTGTGTTTCTCAATTGGAGCTGAATAGTGACTGTTATTACCGGGAAAGAATGATTGTTCTTAGGACCAGAGAATACACGTGGTTAAACTCCATTCATGAAAGAGAATTCAACCCCAAGTTCTCTTACTAAAAGAACACTCTGTTTTTCAGAAAGACGCACGCTTTTCTTACTGTTTTTCCAATGCAGAGAGAAGATTGAGCTTGCTCAGAACAAAAGAACTGTGCTTTCTAACGACACAGATCCTATCACTGTCAACTCTGCTTAGGAAACTGATCAGAACAGTAGTTTCTCTTACATCTACTGCTCTGTAGTAGCTGGAATGAGAAATGAGTTGTATTTCAAGTTCGTTTGTCAATTGGAGCTGAATAGTGACTGTTATTACCGGGAAAGAAAGATTGTTCATAGGACGAGAGAATATACCCGGTTAAACTCCATTCATGAAAGAGACTACAACCCCAAGTTCTCTTACAAAAAACACTCTGTTTTTCAGAAATACGCAGGCTTTTCTTTACTGTTTTTCCAATGCAGAGAGAAGAAGATTGAGCTTGCTCAGAACAAAAGAACTGTGCTTTCTAATGACACAGATCCTATCACTTTCAACTCTGCTTAGGAAACTGATCAGAACAGTAGTTTCTCTTACATCTACTGCTATGTAGTAGCTGGAATGAGAAATGAGTTGTATTTCAAGTTTGTTTGTCAATTGGAGCTGAATAGTGACTGTTATTACCGGGAAAGAAAGATTGTTCTTAAGACTAGAGAATACACGTGGTTAAACTCCATTCATGAGAGAGACTTCAACCCCAAGTTCTCTTACAAAAAGAACACTCTGTTGTTCAGAAAGACACATGCTTTTCTTTACTGTTTTCCCAATGCAGAGCGAAGATTGAGCTTGCTCAGAACAAAAGAACTGTGCTTTCTAATGACACAGATCCTATCACTTTCAACTCTGCTTAGGAAACTGATCAGAACAGTAGTTTCTCTTACATCTACTTCTATGTAGTAGCTGGTATGAGAAATGAGTTGTATTTCAAGTGTGTTTGTCAATTGGAGCTGAATAGTGACTGTTATTACCGGGAAAGAAAGATTGTTCTTAGTACCAGAGAATACACGTGGTTAAACTCCATTCATGAAAGAGAATTCAACCCCAAGTTCTCTTACTAAAAGAACACTCTGTTTTTCAGAAAGACGCACGCTTTTCTTACTGTTTTTCCAATGCAGAGAGAAGATTGAGCTTGCTCAGAACAAAAGAGCTGTGCTTTCTAATGACACAGATCCTATCACTGTCAACTCTGCTTAGGAAACTGATCAGAACAGTAGTTTCTCTTACATCTACTGCTGTGTAGTAGCTGGAATGAGCAATGAGTTGTATTTCAAGTTCGTTTGTCAATTGGAGCTGAATAGTGACTGTTATTACCGGGAAAGAAAGATTGTTCATAGGACGAGAGAATATACCCGGTTAAACTCCATTCATGAAAGAGACTACAACCCCAAGTTCTCTTACAAAAAACACTCTGTTTTTCAGAAATACGCAGGCTTTTCTTTACTGTTTTTCCAATGCAGAGAGAAGAAGATTGAGCTTGCTCAGAACAAAAGAACTGTGCTTTCTAATGACACAGATCCTATCACTTTCAACTCTGCTTAGGAAACTGATCAGAACAGTAGTTTCTCTTACATCTACTGCTATGTAGTAGCTGGAATGAGAAACGAGTTGTATATCAAGTGTGTTTCTCAATTGGAGCTGAATAGTGACTGTTATTACCGGGAAATTATGATTTTTCTTAGGACCAGAGAATACACGTGGTTAAACTCCATTCATGAGAGAGACTTCAACCCCAAGTTCCCTTACAAAAAGAACTCTCTGTTTTTCAGAAAGACACAAGCTTTTCTTTACTGTTTTTCCAATGCAGAGAGAAGATTGAGCTTGCTCAGAACAAAAGAACTGTGCTTTCTAATGACACAGATCCTATCACTTTCAACTCTGCTTAGGAAACTGATCAGAACAGTAGTTTCTCTTACATCTACTGCTATGTAGTAGCTGGAATGAGAAATGAGTTGTATATCAAGTGCGTTTCTCAATTGGAGCTGAATAGTGGCTGTTATTACCGGGAAAGAATGATTGTTCTTAGGACCAGAGAATACACGTGGTTAAACTCCATTCATGAAAGAGAATTCAATCCCAAGTTCTCTTACTAAAAGAACACTCTGTTTTTCAGAAAGACGCAGGCTTTTCTTTACTGTTTTTCCAATGCAGAGAGAAGAAGATTGAGCTTGCTCAGAACAAAAGAACTGTGCTTTCTAATGACACAGATCCTATCACTTTCAACTCTGCTTAGGAAACTGATCAGAACAGTAGTTACTCTTACATCTACTGCTATGTAGTAGCTGGAATGAGAAATGAGTTGTATTTCAAGTTTGTTTGTCAATTGGAGCTGAATAGTGACTGTTATTACCGGGAAAGAAAGATTGTTCTTAAGACTAGAGAATACACGTGGTTAAACTCCATTCATGAGAGAGACTTCAACCCCAAGTTCTCTTACAAAAAGAACACTCTGTTTTTCAGAAAGACACATGCTTTTCTTTACTGTTTTCCCAATGCAGAGCGAAGATTGAGCTTGCTCAGAATAAAGAACTGTGCTTTCTAATGACACAGATCCTATCACTTTCAACTCTGCTTAGGAAACTGATCAGAACAGTAGTTTCTCTTACATCTACTGCTATGTAGTAGCTGGAATGAGAAATGAGTTGTATTTCAAGTGCGTTTGTCAATTGGAGCTGAATAGTGACTGTTATTACCGGGAAAGAATGATTGTTCTTAGGACCAGAGAATACACGTGGTTAAACTCCATTCATGAAGAGACTTCAACCCCAAGTTCTCATACTAAAAAAACACTCTGTTTTTCAGAAAGACGCACGCTTTTCTTTACTCTTTTTCTAAGGCAGAGAGAAGATTGAGCTTGCTCAGAACAAAAGAACTGTGCTTTCTAATGACACAGATCCTATCACTTTCAACTCTGCTTAGGAAACTGATCAGAACAGGAGTTTCTCTTACATCTACTTCTATGTAGTAGCTGGTATGAGAAATGAGTTGTATTTCAAGTGCTTTTGTCAATTGGAGCTGAATAGTGACTGTTATTACCTGGAAAGAAAGATTGTTCTTAGTACCAGAGAATACACGTGGTTAAACTCCATTCATGAGAGAGACTTCAACCCCAAGTTCCCTTACAAAAAGAACACTCTGTTTATCAGAAAGACACAAGCTTTTTTTTACTGTTTTTCCAATGCAGAGAGAAGATTGAGCTTGCTCAGAACAAAAGAACTGTGCTTTCTAATGACACAGATCCTATCACTTTCAACTCTGCTTAGGAAACTGATCAGAACAGTAGTTTCTCTTACATCTACTTCTATGTAGTAGCTGGTATGAGAAATGAGTTGTATTTCAAGTGTGTTTGTCAATTGGAGCTGAATAGTGACTGTTATTACCGGGAAAGAAAGATTGTTCTTAGTACCAGAGAATACACGTGGTTAAACTCCATTCATGAAAGAGAATTCAACCCCAAGTTCTCTTACTAAAAGAACACTCTGTTTTTCAGAAAGACGCACGCTTTTCTTACTGTTTTTCCAATGCAGAGAGAAGATTGAGCTTGCTCAGAACAAAAGAGCTGTGCTTTCTAATGACACAGATCCTATCACTGTCAACTCTGCTTAGGAAACTGATCAGAACAGTAGTTTCTCTTACATCTACTGCTGTGTAGTAGCTGGAATGAGCAATGAGTTGTATTTCAAGTTCGTTTGTCAATTGGAGCTGAATAGTGACTGTTATTACCGGGAAAGAAAGATTGTTCATAGGACGAGAGAATATACCCGGTTAAACTCCATTCATGAAAGAGACTACAACCCCAAGTTCTCTTACAAAAAACACTCTGTTTTTCAGAAATACGCAGGCTTTTCTTTACTGTTTTTCCAATGCAGAGAGAAGAAGATTGAGCTTGCTCAGAACAAAAGAACTGTGCTTTCTAATGACACAGATCCTATCACTTTCAACTCTGCTTAGGAAACTGATCAGAACAGTAGTTTCTCTTACATCTACTGCTATGTAGTAGCTGGAATGAGAAACGAGTTGTATATCAAGTGTGTTTCTCAATTGGAGCTGAATAGTGACTGTTATTACCGGGAAATTATGATTTTTCTTAGGACCAGAGAATACACGTGGTTAAACTCCATTCATGAGAGAGACTTCAACCCCAAGTTCCCTTACAAAAAGAACTCTCTGTTTTTCAGAAAGACACAAGCTTTTCTTTACTGTTTTTCCAATGCAGAGAGAAGATTGAGCTTGCTCAAAACAAAAGAACTGTGCTTTCTAATGACACAGATCCTATCACTTTCAACTCTGCTTAGGAAACTGATCAGAACAGTAGTTTCTCTTACATCTACTGCTATGTAGTAGCTGGAATGAGAAACGAGTTGTATATCAAGTGCGTTTCTCAATTGGAGCTGAATAGTGGCTGTTATTACCGGGAAAGAATGATTGTTCTTAGGACCAGAGAATACACGTGGTTAAACTCCATTCATGAAAGAGAATTCAACCCCAAGTTCTCTTACTAAAAGAACACTCTGTTTTTCAGAAAGACGCACGCTTTTCTTACTGTTTTTCCAATGCAGAGAGAAGATTGAGCTTGCTCAGAACAAAAGAACTGTGCTTTCTAATGACACAGATCCTATCACTTTCAACTCTGCTTAGGAAACTGATCAGAACAGTAGTTTCTCTTACATCTACTGCTATGTAGTACCTGGAATGAGAAATGAGTTGTATTTCAAGTGCATTTGTCAATTGGAGCTGAATAGTGACTGTTATTACCTGGAAAGAAAGATTGTTCTTAGTACCAGAGAATACACGTGGTTAAACTCCATTCATGAAAGAGACTACAACCCCAAGTTCCCTTACAAAAAACACTCTGTTTTTCAGAAAGACACAAGCTTTTCTTTACTGTTTTTCCAATGCAGAGAGAAGAAGATTGAGCTTGCTCAGAACAAAAGAACTGTGCTTTCTAATGACACAGATCCTATCACTTTCAACTCTGCTTAGGAAACTGATCAGAACAGTAGTTTCTCTTACATCTACTGCTATGTAGTAGCTGGAATGAGAAATGAGTTGTATTTCAAGTGCGTTTCTCAATTGGAGCTGAATAGTGACTGTTATTACCGGGAAAGAATGATTGTTCTTAGGACCAGAGAATACACGTGGTAAAACTCCATTCATGAAAGAGAATTCAACCCCAAGTTCTCTTACTAAAAGAACACTCTGTTTTTCAGAAAGACGCACGCTTTTCTTACTGTTTTTCCAATGCAGAGAGAAGATTGAGCTTGCTCAGAACAAAAGAACTGTGCTTTCTAATGACACAGATCTTATCACTGTCAACTCTGCTTAGGAAACTGATCAGAACAGTAGTTTCTCTTACATCTACTGCTATGTTGTAGCTGGAATGAGAAATGAGTTGTATTTCAAGTTTGTTTGTCAATTGGAGCTGAATAGTGACTGTTATTACCGGGAAAGAAAGATTGTTCTTAGTACCAGAGAATACAGGTGGTTAAACTCCATTCATGAGAGAGACTTCAACCCCAAGTTCCCTTACAAAAAGAACTCTCTGTTTTTCAGAAAGACACAAGCTTTTTTTTACTGTTTTTCCAATGCAGAGAGAAGATTGAGCTTGCTCAGAACAAAAGAACTGTGCTTTCTAATGACACAGATCCTATCACTTTCAACTCTGCTTAGGAAACTGATCAGAACAGTAGTTTCTCTTACATCTACTGCTATGTAGTACCTGGAATGAGAAACGAGTTGTATATCAAGTGCGTTTCTCAATTGGAGCTGAATAGTGACTGTTATTACCGGGAAAGAATGATTGTTCTTAGGACCAGAGAATACACGTGGTTAAACTCCATTCATGAAAGTGAATTCAACCCCAAGTTCTCTTACTAAAAGAACACTCTGTTTTACAGAAAGACGCATGCTTTTCTTTACTGTTTTTCCAATGCAAAGAGAAGATTGAGCTTGCTCAGAACAAAAGAACTGTGCTTTCTAATGACACAGATCCTCTCACTTTCAACTCTGCTTAGGAAACTGATCAGAGCAGTAGTTTCTCTTACATCTACTGCTATGTAGTAGCTGGAATGAGAAATGAGTTGTATTTCAAGTGCATTTGTCAATTGGAGCTGAATAGTGACTGTTATTACCGGGAAAGAAAGATTGTTCTTAGTACCAGAGAATACACGTGGTTAAACTCCATTCATGAGAGAGACTTCAACCCCAAGTTCCCTTACAAAAAGAACACTCTGTTTTTCAGAAAGACACAAGCTTTTTTTTACTGTTTTTCCAATGCAGAGAGAAGATTGAGCTTGCTCAGAACAAAAGAACTGTGCTTTCTAATGACACAGATCCTATCACTTTCAACTCTGCTTAGGAAACTGATCAGAACAGAAGTTTCTCTTACATCTACTGCTATGTAGTAGCTGGAATGAGAAACGAGTTGTATATCAAGTGCGTTTCTCAATTGGAGCTGAATAGTGACTGTTATTACCGGGAAAGAATGATTGTTCTTAGGACCAGAGAATACACGTGGTAAAACTCCATTCATGAAAGAGAATTCAACCCCAAGTTCTCTTACTAAAAGAACACTCTGTTTTTCAGAAAGACGCAAGCTTTTCTTACTGTTTTTCCAATGCAGAGAGAAGATTGAGCTTGCTCAGAACAAAAGAACTGTGCTTTCTAATGACACAGATCTTATCACTGTCAACTCTGCTTAGGAAACTGATCAGAACAGTAGTTTCTCTTACATCTACTGCTGTGTAGTAGCTGGAATGAGAAACGAGTTGTATTTCAAGTTTGTTTGTCAATTGGAGCTGAATAGTGATTGTTATTACCAGGAAAGAAAGATTGTTCATAGGACGAGAGAATATACCCGGTTAAACTCCATTCATGAAAGAGACTACAACCCCAAGTTCTCTTACAAAAAACACTCTGTTTTTCAGAAAGACGCAGGCTTTTCTTTACTGTTTTTCCAATGCAGAGAGAAGAAGATTGAGCTTGCTCAGAACAAAAGAACTGTGCTTTCTAATGACACAGATCCTATCACTTTCAACTCTGCTTAGGAAACTGATCAGAACAGTAGTTTCTCTTACATCTACTGCTATGTAGTAGCTGGAATGAGAAATGAGTTGTATTTCAAGTTTGTTTGTCAATTGGAGCTGAATAGTGACTGTTATTACCGGGAAAGAAAGATTGTTCTTAAGACCAGAGAATACACGTGGTTAAATTCCATTCATGAGAGAGACTTCAACCCCAAGTTCTCTTACAAAAAGAACACTCTGTTTTTCAGAAAGACACAAGCTTTTCTTTACTGTTTTTCCAATGCAGAGAGAAGAAGATTGAGCTTGCTCAGAACAAAAGAACTGTGCTTTCTAATGACACAGATCCTATCACTGTCAACTCTGCTTAGGAAACTGATCAGAACAGTAGTTTCTCTTACATCTACTGCTGTGTAGTAGCTGGAATGAGAAATGAGTTGTATTTCAAGTTCTTTAGTCAATTGGAGCTGAATAGTGACTGTTATTACCGGGAAAGAAAGATTGTTCTTAGTACCAGAGAATACACTTGGTTAAACTCCATTCATGAGAGAGACTTCAACCCCAAGTTCCCTTACAAAAAGAACACTCTGTTTTTCAGAAAGACACAAGCTTTTTTTTACTGTTTTTCCAATGCAGAGAGAAGATTGAGCTTGCTCAGAACAAAAGAACTGTGCTTTCTAATGACACAGATCCTATCACTTTCAACTCTGCTTAGGAAACTGATCAGAGCAGTAGTTTCTCTTACATCTACTGCTATGTAGTAGCTGGAATGAGAAATGAGTTGTATTTCAAGTGCATTTGTCAATTGGAGCTGAATAGTGACTGTTATTACCGGGAAAGAAAGATTGTTCTTAGTACCAGAGAATACACGTGGTTAAACTCCATTCATGAGAGAGACTTCAACCCCAAGTTCCCTTACAAAAAGAACACTCTGTTTTTCAGAAAGACACAAGCTTTTTTTTACTGTTTTTCCAATGCAGAGAGAAGATTGAGCTTGCTCAGAACAAAAGAACTGTGCTTTCTAATGACACAGATCCTATCACTTTCAACTCTGCTTAGGAAACTGATCAGAACAGAAGTTTCTCTTACATCTACTGCTATGTAGTAGCTGGAATGAGAAACGAGTTGTATATCAAGTGCGTTTCTCAATTGGAGCTGAATAGTGACTGTTATTACCGGGAAAGAATGATTGTTCTTAGGACCAGAGAATACACGTGGTAAAACTCCATTCATGAAAGAGAATTCAACCCCAAGTTCTCTTACTAAAAGAACACTCTGTTTTTCAGAAAGACGCAAGCTTTTCTTACTGTTTTTCCAATGCAGAGAGAAGATTGAGCTTGCTCAGAACAAAAGAACTGTGCTTTCTAATGACACAGATCTTATCACTGTCAACTCTGCTTAGGAAACTGATCAGAACAGTAGTTTCTCTTACATCTACTGCTGTGTAGTAGCTGGAATGAGAAACGAGTTGTATTTCAAGTTTGTTTGTCAATTGGAGCTGAATAGTGATTGTTATTACCAGGAAAGAAAGATTGTTCATAGGACGAGAGAATATACCCGGTTAAACTCCATTCATGAAAGAGACTACAACCCCAAGTTCTCTTACAAAAAACACTCTGTTTTTCAGAAAGACGCAGGCTTTTCTTTACTGTTTTTCCAATGCAGAGAGAAGAAGATTGAGCTTGCTCAGAACAAAAGAACTGTGCTTTCTAATGACACAGATCCTATCACTTTCAACTCTGCTTAGGAAACTGATCAGAACAGTAGTTTCTCTTACATCTACTGCTATGTAGTAGCTGGAATGAGAAATGAGTTGTATTTCAAGTTTGTTTGTCAATTGGAGCTGAATAGTGACTGTTATTACCGGGAAAGAAAGATTGTTCTTAAGACCAGAGAATACACGTGGTTAAATTCCATTCATGAGAGAGACTTCAACCCCAAGTTCTCTTACAAAAAGAACACTCTGTTTTTCAGAAAGACACAAGCTTTTCTTTACTGTTTTTCCAATGCAGAGAGAAGAAGATTGAGCTTGCTCAGAACAAAAGAACTGTGCTTTCTAATGACACAGATCCTATCACTGTCAACTCTGCTTAGGAAACTGATCAGAACAGTAGTTTCTCTTACATCTACTGCTGTGTAGTAGCTGGAATGAGAAATGAGTTGTATTTCAAGTTCTTTAGTCAATTGGAGCTGAATAGTGACTGTTATTACCGGGAAAGAAAGATTGTTCTTAGTACCAGAGAATACACGTGGTTAAACTCCATTCATGAGAGAGACTTCAACCCCAAGTTCCCTTACAAAAAGAACACTCTGTTTTTCAGAAAGACACAAGCTTTTTTTTACTGTTTTTCCAATGCAGAGAGAAGATTGAGCTTGCTCAGAACAAAAGAACTGTGCTTTCT
This sequence comes from Onychomys leucogaster, assembly GCA_949786385.1. Lineage (NCBI taxonomy): Eukaryota > Metazoa > Chordata > Mammalia > Rodentia > Cricetidae > Onychomys > Onychomys leucogaster. The sequence goes on along the minus strand of OX460418.1, from coordinate 43,100,949 downwards.
AATGACACAGATCCTATCACTTTCAACTCTGCTTAGGAAACTGATCAGAACAGTAGTTTCTCTTACATCTACTGCTATGTAGTAGCTGGAATGAGAAACGAGTTGTATATCAAGTGCGTTTCTCAATTGGAGCTGAATAGTGACTGTTATTACCGGGAAAAAATGATTGTTCTTAGGACCAGAGAATACACGTGGTTAAACTCCATTCCTGAAAGAGAATTCAACCCCAAGTTCTCTTACTAAAAGAACACTCTGTTTTTCAGAAAGACGCACGCTTTTCTTACTGTTTTTCCAATGCAGAGAGAAGATTGAGCTTGCTCAGAACAAAAGAACTGTGCTTTCTAATGACACAGATCTTATCACTGTCAACTCTGCTTAGGAAACTGATCAGAACAGTAGTTTCTCTTACATCTACTGCTATGTTGTAGCTGGAATGAGAAATGAGTTGTATTTCAAGTTTGTTTGTCAATTGGAGCTGAATAGTGACTGTTATTACCGGGAAAGAAAGATTGTTCTTAGTACCAGAGAATACAGGTGGTTAAACTCCATTCATGAGAGAGACTTCAACCCCAAGTTCCCTTACAAAAAGAACTCTCTGTTTTTCAGAAAGACACAAGCTTTTTTTTACTGTTTTTCCAATGCAGAGAGAAGATTGAGCTTGCTCAGAACAAAAGAACTGTGCTTTCTAATGACACAGATCCTATCACTTTCAACTCTGCTTAGGAAACTGATCAGAACAGTAGTTTCTCTTACATCTACTGCTATGTAGTACCTGGAATGAGAAACGAGTTGTATATCAAGTGCGTTTCTCAATTGGAGCTGAATAGTGACTGTTATTACCGGGAAAGAATGATTGTTCTTAGGACCAGAGAATACACGTGGTTAAACTCCATTCATGAAAGTGAATTCAACCCCAAGTTCTCTTACTAAAAGAACACTCTGTTTTACAGAAAGACGCATGCTTTTCTTTACTGTTTTTCCAATGCAGAGAGAAGATTGAGCTTGCTCAGAACAAAAGAACTGTGCTTTCTAATGACACAGATCCTCTCACTTTCAACTCTGCTTAGGAAACTGATCAGAGCAGTAGTTTCTCTTACATCTACTGCTATGTAGTAGCTGGAATGAGAAATGAGTTGTATTTCAAGTGCATTTGTCAATTGGAGCTGAATAGTGACTGTTATTACCGGGAAAGAAAGATTGTTCTTAGTACCAGAGAATACACGTGGTTAAACTCCATTCATGAGAGAGACTTCAACCCCAAGTTCCCTTACAAAAAGAACACTCTGTTTTTCAGAAAGACACAAGCTTTTTTTTACTGTTTTTCCAATGCAGAGAGAAGATTGAGCTTGCTCAGAACAAAAGAACTGTGCTTTCTAATGACACAGATCCTATCACTTTCAACTCTGCTTAGGAAACTGATCAGAACAGAAGTTTCTCTTACATCTACTGCTATGTAGTAGCTGGAATGAGAAACGAGTTGTATATCAAGTGCGTTTCTCAATTGGAGCTGAATAGTGACTGTTATTACCGGGAAAGAATGATTGTTCTTAGGACCAGAGAATACACGTGGTAAAACTCCATTCATGAAAGAGAATTCAACCCCAAGTTCTCTTACTAAAAGAACACTCTGTTTTTCAGAAAGACGCAAGCTTTTCTTACTGTTTTTCCAATGCAGAGAGAAGATTGAGCTTGCTCAGAACAAAAGAACTGTGCTTTCTAATGACACAGATCTTATCACTGTCAACTCTGCTTAGGAAACTGATCAGAACAGTAGTTTCTCTTACATCTACTGCTGTGTAGTAGCTGGAATGAGAAACGAGTTGTATTTCAAGTTTGTTTGTCAATTGGAGCTGAATAGTGATTGTTATTACCAGGAAAGAAAGATTGTTCATAGGACGAGAGAATATACCCGGTTAAACTCCATTCATGAAAGAGACTACAACCCCAAGTTCTCTTACAAAAAACACTCTGTTTTTCAGAAAGACGCAGGCTTTTCTTTACTGTTTTTCCAATGCAGAGAGAAGAAGATTGAGCTTGCTCAGAACAAAAGAACTGTGCTTTCTAATGACACAGATCCTATCACTTTCAACTCTGCTTAGGAAACTGATCAGAACAGTAGTTTCTCTTACATCTACTGCTATGTAGTAGCTGGAATGAGAAATGAGTTGTATTTCAAGTTTGTTTGTCAATTGGAGCTGAATAGTGACTGTTATTACCGGGAAAGAAAGATTGTTCTTAAGACCAGAGAATACACGTGGTTAAATTCCATTCATGAGAGAGACTTCAACCCCAAGTTCTCTTACAAAAAGAACACTCTGTTTTTCAGAAAGACACAAGCTTTTCTTTACTGTTTTTCCAATGCAGAGAGAAGAAGATTGAGCTTGCTCAGAACAAAAGAACTGTGCTTTCTAATGACACAGATCCTATCACTGTCAACTCTGCTTAGGAAACTGATCAGAACAGTAGTTTCTCTTACATCTACTGCTGTGTAGTAGCTGGAATGAGAAATGAGTTGTATTTCAAGTTCTTTAGTCAATTGGAGCTGAATAGTGACTGTTATTACCGGGAAAGAAAGATTGTTCTTAGTACCAGAGAATACACGTGGTTAAACTCCATTCATGAGAGAGACTTCAACCCCAAGTTCCCTTACAAAAAGAACACTCTGTTTTTCAGAAAGACACAAGCTTTTTTTTACTGTTTTTCCAATGCAGAGAGAAGATTGAGCTTGCTCAGAACAAAAGAACTGTGCTTTCTAATGACACAGATCCTATCACTTTCAACTCTGCTTAGGAAACTGATCAGAACAGTAGTTTCTCTTACATCTACTGCTATGTAGTAGCTGGAATGAGAAACGAGTTGTATATCAAGTGCGTTTCTCAATTGGAGCTGAATAGTGACTGTTATTACCGGGAAAAAATGATTGTTCTTAGGACCAGAGAATACACGTGGTTAAACTCCATTCATGAAAGAGAATTCAACCCCAAGTTCTCTTACTAAAAGAACACTCTGTTTTTCAGAAAGACGCACGCTTTTCTTACTGTTTTTCCAATGCAGAGAGAAGATTGAGCTTGCTCAGAACAAAAGAACTGTGCTTTCTAATGACACAGATCTTATCACTGTCAACTCTGCTTAGGAAACTGATCAGAACAGTATTTTCTCTTACATCTACTCCTGTGTAGTAGCTGGAATGAGAAACGAGTTGTATTTCAAGTTCGTTTGTCAATTGGAGCTGAATAGTGACTGTTATTACCGGGAAAGAAAGATTGTTCTTAAGACCAGAGAATACATGTGGTTAAATTCCATTCATGAGAGAGACTTCAACCCCAAGTTCTCTTACAAAAAGAACACTCTGTTTTTCAGAAAGACACAAGCTTTTCTTTACTGTTTTTCCAATGCAGAGAGAAGAAGATTGAGCTTGCTCAGAACAAAAGAGCTGTGCTTTCTAATGACACAGATCCTATCACTGTCAACTCTGCTTAGGAAACTGATCAGAACAGTAGTTTCTCTTACATCTACTGCTGTGTAGTAGCTGGAATGAGCAATGAGTTGTATTTCAAGTTCGTTTGTCAATTGGAGCTGAATAGTGACTGTTATTACCGGGAAAGAAAGATTGTTCATAGGACGAGAGAATATACCCGGTTAAACTCCATTCATGAAAGAGACTACAACCCCAAGTTCTCTTACAAAAAACACTCTGTTTTTCAGAAATACGCAGGCTTTTCTTTACTGTTTTTCCAATGCAGAGAGAAGAAGATTGAGCTTGCTCAGAACAAAAGAACTGTGCTTTCTAATGACACAGATCCTATCACTTTCAACTCTGCTTAGGAAACTGATCAGAACAGTAGTTTCTCTTACATCTACTGCTATGTAGTAGCTGGAATGAGAAACGAGTTGTATATCAAGTGTGTTTCTCAATTGGAGCTGAATAGTGACTGTTATTACCGGGAAATTATGATTTTTCTTAGGACCAGAGAATACACGTGGTTAAACTCCATTCATGAGAGAGACTTCAACCCCAAGTTCCCTTACAAAAAGAACTCTCTGTTTTTCAGAAAGACACAAGCTTTTCTTTACTGTTTTTCCAATGCAGAGAGAAGATTGAGCTTGCTCAGAACAAAAGAACTGTGCTTTCTAATGACACAGATCCTATCACTTTCAACTCTGCTTAGGAAACTGATCAGAACAGTAGTTTCTCTTACATCTACTGCTATGTAGTAGCTGGAATGAGAAACGAGTTGTATATCAAGTGCGTTTCTCAATTGGAGCTGAATAGTGGCTGTTATTACCGGGAAAGAATGATTGTTCTTAGGACCAGAGAATACACGTGGTTAAACTCCATTCATGAAAGAGAATTCAACCCCAAGTTCTCTTACTAAAAGAACACTCTGTTTTTCAGAAAGACGCACGCTTTTCTTACTGTTTTTCCAATGCAGAGAGAAGATTGAGCTTGCTCAGAACAAAAGAACTGTGCTTTCTAATGACACAGATCCTATCACTTTCAACTCTGCTTAGGAAACTGATCAGAACAGTAGTTTCTCTTACATCTACTGCTATGTAGTACCTGGAATGAGAAATGAGTTGTATTTCAAGTGCATTTGTCAATTGGAGCTGAATAGTGACTGTTATTACCTGGAAAGAAAGATTGTTCTTAGTACCAGAGAATACACGTGGTTAAACTCCATTCATGAAAGAGACTACAACCCCAAGTTCCCTTACAAAAAACACTCTGTTTTTCAGAAAGACACAAGCTTTTCTTTACTGTTTTTCCAATGCAGAGAGAAGAAGATTGAGCTTGCTCAGAACAAAAGAACTGTGCTTTCTAATGACACAGATCCTATCACTTTCAACTCTGCTTAGGAAACTGATCAGAACAGTAGTTTCTCTTACATCTACTGCTATGTAGTAGCTGGAATGAGAAATGAGTTGTATTTCACGTGCGTTTCTCAATTGGAGCTGAATAGTGACTGTTATTACCGGGAAAGAATGATTGTTCTTAGGACCAGAGAATACACGTGGTAAAACTCCATTCATGAAAGAGAATTCAACCCCAAGTTCTCTTACTAAAAGAACACTCTGTTTTTCAGAAAGACGCAAGCTTTTCTTACTGTTTTTCCAATGCAGAGAGAAGATTGAGCTTGCTCAGAACAAAAGAACTGTGCTTTCTAATGACACAGATCTTATCACTGTCAACTCTGCTTAGGAAACTGATCAGAACAGTAGTTTCTCTTACATCTACTGCTGTGTAGTAGCTGGAATGAGAAACGAGTTGTATTTCAAGTTTGTTTGTCAATTGGAGCTGAATAGTGATTGTTATTACCAGGAAAGAAAGATTGTTCATAGGACGAGAGAATATACCCGGTTAAACTCCATTCATGAAAGAGACTACAACCCCAAGTTCTCTTACAAAAAACACTCTGTTTTTCAGAAAGACGCAGGCTTTTCTTTACTGTTTTTCCAATGCAGAGAGAAGAAGATTGAGCTTGCTCAGAACAAAAGAACTGTGCTTTCTAATGACACAGATCCTATCACTTTCAACTCTGCTTAGGAAACTGATCAGAACAGTAGTTTCTCTTACATCTACTGCTATGTAGTAGCTGGAATGAGAAATGAGTTGTATTTCAAGTTTGTTTGTCAATTGGAGCTGAATAGTGACTGTTATTACCGGGAAAGAAAGATTGTTCATAGGACGAGAGAATATACCCGGTTAAACTCCATTCATGAAAGAGACTACAACCCCAAGTTCTCTTACAAAAAACACTCTGTTTTTCAGAAATACGCAGGCTTTTCTTTACAGTTTTTCCAATGCAGAGAGAAGAAGATTCAGCTTGCTCAGAACAAAAGAACTGTGCTTTCTAATGACACAGATCCTATCACTGTCAACTCTGCTTAGGAAACTGATCAGAACAGTAGTTTCTCTTACATCTACTGCTGTGTAGTAGCTGGAATGAGAAATGAGTTGTATTTCAAGTTCTTTAGTCAATTGGAGCTGAATAGTGACTGTTATTACCGGGAAAGAAAGATTGTTCTTAGTACCAGAGAATACACGTGGTTAAACTCCATTCATGAGAGAGACTTCAACCCCAAGTTCCCTTACAAAAAGAACACTCTGTTTTTCAGAAAGACACAAGCTTTTTTTTACTGTTTTTCCAATGCAGAGAGAAGATTGAGCTTGCTCAGAACAAAAGAACTGTGCTTTCTAATGACACAGATCCTATCACTTTCAACTCTGCTTAGGAAACTGATCAGAACAGTAGTTTCTCTTACATCTACTGCTATGTAGTAGCTGGAATGAGAAACGAGTTGTATATCAAGTGCGTTTCTCAATTGGAGCTGAATAGTGACTGTTATTACCGGGAAAAAATGATTGTTCTTAGGACCAGAGAATACACGTGGTTAAACTCCATTCATGAAAGAGAATTCAACCCCAAGTTCTCTTACTAAAAGAACACTCTGTTTTTCAGAAAGACGCACGCTTTTCTTACTGTTTTTCCAATGCAGAGAGAAGATTGAGCTTGCTCAGAACAAAAGAACTGTGCTTTCTAATGACACAGATCTTATCACTGTCAACTCTGCTTAGGAAACTGATCAGAACAGTATTTTCTCTTACATCTACTGCTATGTAGTAGCTGGAATGAGAAATGAGTTGTATTTCAAGTGCATTTGTCAATTGGAGCTGAATAGTGACTGTTATTACCGGGAAAGAAAGATTGTTCTTAGTACCAGAGAATACACGTGGTTAAACTCCATTCATGAGAGAGACTTCAACCCCAAGTTCCCTTACAAAAAGAACACTCTGTTTTTCAGAAAGACACAAGCTTTTTTTACTGTTTTTCCAATGCAGAGAGAAGATTGAGCTTGCTCAGAACAAAAGAACTGTGCTTTCTAATGACACAGATCCTATCACTTTCAACTCTGCTTAGGAAACTGATCAGAACAGAAGTTTCTCTTACATCTACTGCTATGTAGTAGCTGGAATGAGAAACGAGTTGTATATCAAGTGCGTTTCTCAATTGGAGCTGAATAGTGACTGTTATTACCGGGAAAGAATGATTGTTCTTAGGACCAGAGAATACACGTGGTAAAACTCCATTCATGAAAGAGAATTCAACCCCAAGTTCTCTTACTAAAAGAACACTCTGTTTTTCAGAAAGACGCAAGCTTTTCTTACTGTTTTTCCAATGCAGAGAGAAGATTGAGCTTGCTCAGAACAAAAGAACTGTGCTTTCTAATGACACAGATCTTATCACTGTCAACTCTGCTTAGGAAACTGATCAGAACAGTAGTTTCTCTTACATCTACTGCTGTGTAGTAGCTGGAATGAGAAACGAGTTGTATTTCAAGTTTGTTTGTCAATTGGAGCTGAATAGTGATTGTTATTACCAGGAAAGAAAGATTGTTCATAGGACGAGAGAATATACCCGGTTAAACTCCATTCATGAAAGAGACTACAACCCCAAGTTCTCTTACAAAAAACACTCTGTTTTTCAGAAAGACGCAGGCTTTTCTTTACTGTTTTTCCAATGCAGAGAGAAGAAGATTGAGCTTGCTCAGAACAAAAGAACTGTGCTTTCTAATGACACAGATCCTATCACTTTCAACTCTGCTTAGGAAACTGATCAGAACAGTAGTTTCTCTTACATCTACTGCTATGTAGTAGCTGGAATGAGAAATGAGTTGTATTTCAAGTTTGTTTGTCAATTGGAGCTGAATAGTGACTGTTATTACCGGGAAAGAAAGATTGTTCTTAAGACCAGAGAATACACGTGGTTAAATTCCATTCATGAGAGAGACTTCAACCCCAAGTTCTCTTACAAAAAGAACACTCTGTTTTTCAGAAAGACACAAGCTTTTCTTTACTGTTTTTCCAATGCAGAGAGAAGAAGATTGAGCTTGCTCAGAACAAAAGAACTGTGCTTTCTAATGACACAGATCCTATCACTGTCAACTCTGCTTAGGAAACTGATCAGAACAGTAGTTTCTCTTACATCTACTGCTGTGTAGTAGCTGGAATGAGAAATGAGTTGTATTTCAAGTTCTTTAGTCAATTGGAGCTGAATAGTGACTGTTATTACCGGGAAAGAAAGATTGTTCTTAGTACCAGAGAATACACGTGGTTAAACTCCATTCATGAGAGAGACTTCAACCCCAAGTTCCCTTACAAAAAGAACACTCTGTTTTTCAGAAAGACACAAGCTTTTTTTTACTGTTTTTCCAATGCAGAGAGAAGATTGAGCTTGCTCAGAACAAAAGAACTGTGCTTTCTAATGACACAGATCCTATCACTTTCAACTCTGCTTAGGAAACTGATCAGAACAGTAGTTTCTCTTACATCTACTGCTATGTAGTAGCTGGAATGAGAAACGAGTTGTATATCAAGTGCGTTTCTCAATTGGAGCTGAATAGTGACTGTTATTACCGGGAAAAAATGATTGTTCTTAGGACCAGAGAATACACGTGGTTAAACTCCATTCATGAAAGAGAATTCAACCCCAAGTTCTCTTACTAAAAGAACACTCTGTTTTTCAGAAAGACGCACGCTTTTCTTACTGTTTTTCCAATGCAGAGAGAAGATTGAGCTTGCTCAGAACAAAAGAACTGTGCTTTCTAATGACACAGATCTTATCACTGTCAACTCTGCTTAGGAAACTGATCAGAACAGTATTTTCTCTTACATCTACTCCTGTGTAGTAGCTGGAATGAGAAACGAGTTGTATTTCAAGTTCGTTTGTCAATTGGAGCTGAATAGTGACTGTTATTACCGGGAAAGAAAGATTGTTCTTAAGACCAGAGAATACATGTGGTTAAATTCCATTCATGAGAGAGACTTCAACCCCAAGTTCTCTTACAAAAAGAACACTCTGTTTTTCAGAAAGACACAAGCTTTTCTTTACTGTTTTTCCAATGCAGAGAGAAGAAGAATGAGCTTGCTCAGAACAAAAGAGCTGTGCTTTCTAATGACACAGATCCTATCACTGTCAACTCTGCTTAGGAAACTGATCAGAACAGTAGTTTCTCTTACATCTACTGCTATGTAGTAGCTGGAATGAGAAACGAGTTGTATATCAAGTGTGTTTCTCAATTGGAGCTGAATAGTGACTGTTATTACCGGGAAATTATGATTTTTCTTAGGACCAGAGAATACACGTGGTTAAACTCCATTCATGAGAGAGACTTCAACCCCAAGTTCCCTTACAAAAAGAACTCTCTGTTTTTCAGAAAGACACAAGCTTTTCTTTACTGTTTTTCCAATGCAGAGAGAAGATTGAGCTTGCTCAGAACAAAAGAACTGTGCTTTCTAATGACACAGATCCTATCACTTTCAACTCTGCTTAGGAAACTGATCAGAACAGTAGTTTCTCTTACATCTACTGCTATGTAGTAGCTGGAATGAGAAACGAGTTGTATATCAAGTGCGTTTCTCAATTGGAGCTGAATAGTGGCTGTTATTACCGGGAAAGAATGATTGTTCTTAGGACCAGAGAATACACGTGGTTAAACTCCATTCATGAAAGAGAATTCAACCCCAAGTTCTCTTACTAAAAGAACACTCTGTTTTTCAGAAAGACGCACGCTTTTCTTACTGTTTTTCCAATGCAGAGAGAAGATTGAGCTTGCTCAGAACAAAAGAACTGTGCTTTCTAATGACACAGATCCTATCACTTTCAACTCTGCTTAGGAAACTGATCAGAACAGTAGTTTCTCTTACATCTACTGCTATGTAGTACCTGGAATGAGAAATGAGTTGTATTTCAAGTGCATTTGTCAATTGGAGCTGAATAGTGACTGTTATTACCTGGAAAGAAAGATTGTTCTTAGTACCAGAGAATACACGTGGTTAAACTCCATTCATGAAAGAGACTACAACCCCAAGTTCCCTTACAAAAAACACTCTGTTTTTCAGAAAGACACAAGCTTTTCTTTACTGTTTTTCCAATGCAGAGAGAAGAAGATTGAGCTTGCTCAGAACAAAAGAACTGTGCTTTCTAATGACACAGATCCTATCACTTTCAACTCTGCTTAGGAAACTGATCAGAACAGTAGTTTCTCTTACATCTACTGCTATGTAGTAGCTGGAATGAGAAATGAGTTGTATTTCAAGTGCGTTTCTCAATTGGAGCTGAATAGTGACTGTTATTACCGGGAAAGAATGATTGTTCTTAGGACCAGAGAATACACGTGGTAAAACTCCATTCATGAAAGAGAATTCAACCCCAAGTTCTCTTACTAAAAGAACACTCTGTTTTTCAGAAAGACGCAAGCTTTTCTTACTGTTTTTCCAATGCAGAGAGAAGATTGAGCTTGCTCAGAACAAAAGAACTGTGCTTTCTAATGACACAGATCTTATCACTGTCAACTCTGCTTAGGAAACTGATCAGAACAGTAGTTTCTCTTACATCTACTGCTGTGTAGTAGCTGGAATGAGAAACGAGTTGTATTTCAAGTTTGTTTGTCAATTGGAGCTGAATAGTGATTGTTATTACCAGGAAAGAAAGATTGTTCATAGGACGAGAGAATATACCCGGTTAAACTCCATTCATGAAAGAGACTACAACCCCAAGTTCTCTTACAAAAAACACTCTGTTTTTCAGAAAGACGCAGGCTTTTCTTTACTGTTTTTCCAATGCAGAGAGAAGAAGATTGAGCTTGCTCAGAACAAAAGAACTGTGCTTTCTAATGACACAGATCCTATCACTTTCAACTCTGCTTAGGAAACTGATCAGAACAGTAGTTTCTCTTACATCTACTGCTATGTAGTAGCTGGAATGAGAAATGAGTTGTATTTCAAGTTTGTTTGTCAATTGGAGCTGAATAGTGACTGTTATTACCGGGAAAGAAAGATTGTTCATAGGACGAGAGAATATACCCGGTTAAACTCCATTCATGAAAGAGACTACAACCCCAAGTTCTCTTACAAAAAACACTCTGTTTTTCAGAAATACGCAGGCTTTTCTTTACAGTTTTTCCAATGCAGAGAGAAGAAGATTCAGCTTGCCCAGAACAAAAGAACTGTGCTTTCTAATGACACAGATCCTATCACTGTCAACTCTGCTTAGGAAACTGATCAGAACAGTAGTTTCTCTTACATCTACTGCTGTGTAGTAGCTGGAATGAGAAATGAGTTGTATTTCAAGTTCTTTAGTCAATTGGAGCTGAATAGTGACTGTTATTACCGGGAAAGAAAGATTGTTCTTAGTACCAGAGAATACACGTGGTTAAACTCCATTCATGAGAGAGACTTCAACCCCAAGTTCCCTTACAAAAAGAACACTCTGTTTTTCAGAAAGACACAAGCTTTTTTTTACTGTTTTTCCAATGCAGAGAGAAGATTGAGCTTGCTCAGAACAAAAGAACTGTGCTTTCTAATGACACAGATCCTATCACTGTCAACTCTGCTTAGGAAACTGATCAGAACAGTAGTTTCTCTTACATCTACTGCTATGTAGTAGCTGGAATGAGAAACGAGTTGTATATCAAGTGCGTTTCTCAATTGGAGCTGAATAGTGACTGTTATTACCGGGAAAAAATGATTGTTCTTAGGACCAGAGAATACACGTGGTTAAACTCCATTCATGAAAGAGAATTCAACCCCAAGTTCTCTTACTAAAAGAACACTCTGTTTTTCAGAAAGACGCACGCTTTTCTTACTGTTTTTCCAATGCAGAGAGAAGATTGAGCTTGCTCAGAACAAAAGAACTGTGCTTTCTAATGACACAGATCTTAGCACTGTCAACTCTGCTTAGGAAACTGATCAGAACAGTATTTTCTCTTACATCTACTGCTATGTAGTAGCTGGAATGAGAAACGAGTTGTATTTCAAGTTCGTTTGTCAATTGGAGCTGAATAGTGACTGTTATTACCAGGAAAGAAAGATTGTTCTTAAGACCAGAGAATACATGTGGTTAAATTCCATTCATGAGAGAGACTTCAACCCCAAGTTCTCTTACAAAAAGAACACTCTGTTTTTCAGAAAGACACAAGCTTTTATTTACTGTTTTTCCAATGCAGAGAGAAGAAGATTGAGCTTGCTCAGAACAAAAGAACTGTGCTTTCTAATGACACAGATCCTATCACTGTCAACTCTGCTTAGGAAACTGATCAGAACAGTAGTTTCTCTTACATCTAATGCTGTGTAGTAGCTGGAATGAGAAATGAGTTGTATTTCAAGTTCTTTTGTCAATTGGAGCTGAATACTGACTGTTATTACCGGGAAAGAAAGATTGTTCATAGGACGAGAGAATATACCCGGTTAAACTCCATTCATGAAAGAGACTACAACCCCAAGTTCTCTTACAAAAAACACTCTGTTTTTCAGAAATACGCAGGCTTTTCTTTACAGTTTTTCCAATGCAGAGAGAAGAAGATTCAGCTTGCTCAGAACAAAAGAACTGTGCTTTCTAAGGACACAGATCCTATCACTTTCAACTCTGCTTAGGAAACTGATCAGAACAGAAGTTTCTCTTACATCTACTGCTATGTAGTAGCTGGAATGAGAAACGAGTTGTATATCAAGTGCGTTTCTCAATTGGAGCTGAATAGTGACTGTTATTACCGGGAAAGAATGATTGTTCTTAGGACCAGAGAATACACGTGGTAAAACTCCATTCATGAAAGAGAATTCAACCCCAAGTTCTCTTACTAAAAGAACACTCTGTTTTTCAGAAAGACGCAAGCTTTTCTTACTGTTTTTCCAATGCAGAGAGAAGATTGAGCTTGCTCAGAACAAAAGAACTGTGCTTTCTAATGACACAGATCTTATCACTGTCAACTCTGCTTAGGAAACTGATCAGAACAGTAGTTTCTCTTACATCTACTGCTGTGTAGTAGCTGGAATGAGAAACGAGTTGTATTTCAAGTTCTTTAGTCAATTGGAGCTGAATAGTGATTGTTATTACCAGGAAAGAAAGATTGTTCATAGGACGAGAGAATATACCCGGTTAAAATCCATTCATGAGAGAGACTTCAACCCCAAGTTCCCTTACAAAAAGAACACTCTGTTTTTCAGAAAGACACAAGCTTTTTTTTACTGTTTTTCCAATGCAGAGAGAAGAAGATTGAGCTTGCTCAGAACAAAAGAACTGTGCTTTCTAATGACACAGATCCTATCACTTTCAACTCTGCTTAGGAAACTGATCAGAACAGTAGTTTCTCTTACATCTACTGCTATGTAGTAGCTGGAATGAGAAATGAGTTGTATTTCAAGTTTGTTTGTCAATTGGAGCTGAATAGTGACTGTTATTACCGGGAAAGAAAGATTGTTCTTAAGACCAGAGAATACACGTGGTTAAATTCCATTCATGAGAGAGACTTCAACCCCAAGTTCTCTTACAAAAAGAACACTCTGTTTTTCAGAAAGACACAAGCTTTTCTTTACTGTTTTTCCAATGCAGAGAGAAGAAGATTGAGCTTGCTCAGAACAAAAGAACTGTGCTTTCTAATGACACAGATCCTATCACTGTCAACTCTGCTTAGGAAACTGATCAGAACAGTAGTTTCTCTTACATCTACTCCTGTGTAGTAGCTGGAATGAGAAATGAGTTGTATTTCAAGTTCTTTAGTCAATTGGAGCTGAATAGTGACTGTTATTACCGGGAAAGAAAGATTGTTCTTAGTACCAGAGAATACACGTGGTTAAACTCCATTCATGAGAGAGACTTCAACCCCAAGTTCCCTTACAAAAAGAACACTCTGTTTTTCAGAAAGACACAAGCTTTTTTTTACTGTTTTTCCAATGCAGAGAGAAGATTGAGCTTGCTCAGAACAAAAGAACTGTGCTTTCTAATGACACAAATCCTATCACTTTCAACTCTGCTTAGGAAACTGATCAGAACAGTAGTTTCTCTTACATCTACTGCTATGTAGTAGCTGGAATGAGAAACGAGTTGTATATCAAGTGCTTTTCTCAATTGGAGCTGAATAGTGACTGTTATTACCGGGAAAAAATGATTGTTCTTAGGACCAGAGAATACACGTGGTTAAACTCCATTCATGAAAGAGAATTCAACCCCAAGTTCTCTTACTAAAAGAACACTCTGTTTTTCAGAAAGACGCACGCTTTTCTTACTGTTTTTCCAATGCAGAGAGAAGATTGAGCTTGCTCAGAACAAAAGAACTGTGCTTTCTAATGACACAGATCTTATCACTGTCAACTCTGCTTAGGAAACTGATCAGAACAGTATTTTCTCTTACATCTACTCCTGTGTAGTAGCTGGAATGAGAAACGAGTTGTATTTCAAGTTCGTTTGTCAATTGGAGCTGAATAGTGACTGTTATTACCGGGAAAGAAAGATTGTTCTTAAGACCAGAGAATACATGTGGTTAAATTCCATTCATGAGAGAGACTTCAACCCCAAGTTCTCTTACAAAAAGAACACTCTGTTTTTCAGAAAGACACAAGCTTTTCTTTACTGTTTTTCCAATGCAGAGAGAAGAAGATTGAGCTTGCTCAGAACAAAAGAGCTGTGCTTTCTAATGACACAGATCCTATCACTGTCAACTCTGCTTAGGAAACTGATCAGAACAGTAGTTTCTCTTACATCTACTGCTGTGTAGTAGCTGGAATGAGCAATGAGTTGTATTTCAAGTTCGTTTGTCAATTGGAGCTGAATAGTGACTGTTATTACCGGGAAAGAAAGATTGTTCATAGGACGAGAGAATATACCCGGTTAAACTCCATTCATGAAAGAGACTACAACCCCAAGTTCTCTTACAAAAAACACTCTGTTTTTCAGAAATACGCAGGCTTTTCTTTACTGTTTTTCCAATGCAGAGAGAAGAAGATTGAGCTTGCTCAGAACAAAAGAACTGTGCTTTCTAATGACACAGATCCTATCACTTTCAACTCTGCTTAGGAAACTGATCAGAACAGTAGTTTCTCTTACATCTACTGCTATGTAGTAGCTGGAATGAGAAACGAGTTGTATATCAAGTGTGTTTCTCAATTGGAGCTGAATAGTGACTGTTATTACCGGGAAATTATGATTTTTCTTAGGACCAGAGAATACACGTGGTTAAACTCCATTCATGAGAGAGACTTCAACCCCAAGTTCCCTTACAAAAAGAACTCTCTGTTTTTCAGAAAGACACAAGCTTTTCTTTACTGTTTTTCCAATGCAGAGAGAAGATTGAGCTTGCTCAGAACAAAAGAACTGTGCTTTCTAATGACACAGATCCTATCACTTTCAACTCTGCTTAGGAAACTGATCAGAACAGTAGTTTCTCTTACATCTACTGCTATGTAGTAGCTGGAATGAGAAATGAGTTGTATATCAAGTGCGTTTCTCAATTGGAGCTGAATAGTGGCTGTTATTACCGGGAAAGAATGATTGTTCTTAGGACCAGAGAATACACGTGGTTAAACTCCATTCATGAAAGAGAATTCAACCCCAAGTTCTCTTACTAAAAGAACACTCTGTTTTTCAGAAAGACGCACGCTTTTCTTACTGTTTTTCCAATGCAGAGAGAAGATTGAGCTTGCTCAGAACAAAAGAACTGTGCTTTCTAATGACACAGATCCTATCACTTTCAACTCTGCTTAGGAAACTGATCAGAACAGTAGTTTCTCTTACATCTACTGCTATGTAGTACCTGGAATGAGAAATGAGTTGTATTTCAAGTGCATTTGTCAATTGGAGCTGAATAGTGACTGTTATTACCTGGAAAGAAAGATTGTTCTTAGTACCAGAGAATACACGTGGTTAAACTCCATTCATGAAAGAGACTACAACCCCAAGTTCCCTTACAAAAAACACTCTGTTTTTCAGAAAGACACAAGCTTTTCTTTACTGTTTTTCCAATGCAGAGAGAAGAAGATTGAGCTTGCTCAGAACAAAAGAACTGTGCTTTCTAATGACACAGATCCTATCACTTTCAACTCTGCTTAGGAAACTGATCAGAACAGTAGTTTCTCTTACATCTACTGCTATGTAGTAGCTGGAATGAGAAATGAGTTGTATTTCAAGTGCGTTTCTCAATTGGAGCTGAATAGTGACTGTTATTACCGGGAAAGAATGATTGTTCTTAGGACCAGAGAATACACGTGGTAAAACTCCATTCATGAAAGAGAATTCAACCCCAAGTTCTCTTACTAAAAGAACACTCTGTTTTTCAGAAAGACGCAAGCTTTTCTTACTGTTTTTCCAATGCAGAGAGAAGATTGAGCTTGCTCAGAACAAAAGAACTGTGCTTTCTAATGACACAGATCTTATCACTGTCAACTCTGCTTAGGAAACTGATCAGAACAGTAGTTTCTCTTACATCTACTGCTGTGTAGTAGCTGGAATGAGAAACGAGTTGTATTTCAAGTTTGTTTGTCAATTGGAGCTGAATAGTGATTGTTATTACCAGGAAAGAAAGATTGTTCATAGGACGAGAGAATATACCCGGTTAAACTCCATTCATGAAAGAGACTACAACCCCAAGTTCTCTTACAAAAAACACTCTGTTTTTCAGAAAGACGCAGGCTTTTCTTTACTGTTTTTCCAATGCAGAGAGAAGAAGATTGAGCTTGCTCAGAACAAAAGAACTGTGCTTTCTAATGACACAGATCCTATCACTTTCAACTCTGCTTAGGAAACTGATCAGAACAGTAGTTTCTCTTACATCTACTGCTATGTAGTAGCTGGAATGAGAAATGAGTTGTATTTCAAGTTTGTTTGTCAATTGGAGCTGAATAGTGACTGTTATTACCGGGAAAGAAAGATTGTTCATAGGACGAGAGAATATACCCGGTTAAACTCCATTCATGAAAGAGACTACAACCCCAAGTTCTCTTACAAAAAACACTCTGTTTTTCAGAAATACGCAGGCTTTTCTTTACAGTTTTTCCAATGCAGAGAGAAGAAGATTCAGCTTGCTCAGAACAAAAGAACTGTGCTTTCTAATGACACAGATCCTATCACTGTCAACTCTGCTTAGGAAACTGATCAGAACAGTAGTTTCTCTTACATCTACTGCTATGTAGTAGCTGGAATGAGAAACGAGTTGTATATCAAGTGTGTTTCTCAATTGGAGCTGAATAGTGACTGTTATTACCGGGAAATTATGATTTTTCTTAGGACCAGAGAATACACGTGGTTAAACTCCATTCATGAGAGAGACTTCAACCCCAAGTTCCCTTACAAAAAGAACTCTCTGTTTTTCAGAAAGACACAAGCTTTTCTTTACTGTTTTTCCAATGCAGAGAGAAGATTGAGCTTGCTCAGAACAAAAGAACTGTGCTTTCTAATGACACAGATCCTATCACTTTCAACTCTGCTTAGGAAACTGATCAGAACAGTAGTTTCTCTTACATCTACTGCTATGTAGTAGCTGGAATGAGAAACGAGTTGTATATCAAGTGCGTTTCTCAATTGGAGCTGAATAGTGGCTGTTATTACCGGGAAAGAATGATTGTTCTTAGGACCAGAGAATACACGTGGTTAAACTCCATTCATGAAAGAGAATTCAACCCCAAGTTCTCTTACTAAAAGAACACTCTGTTTTTCAGAAAGACGCACGCTTTTCTTACTGTTTTTCCAATGCAGAGAGAAGATTGAGCTTGCTCAGAACAAAAGAACTGTGCTTTCTAATGACACAGATCCTATCACTTTCAACTCTGCTTAGGAAACTGATCAGAACAGTAGTTTCTCTTACATCTACTGCTATGTAGTACCTGGAATGAGAAATGAGTTGTATTTCAAGTGCATTTGTCAATTGGAGCTGAATAGTGACTGTTATTACCTGGAAAGAAAGATTGTTCTTAGTACCAGAGAATACACGTGGTTAAACTCCATTCATGAAAGAGACTACAACCCCAAGTTCCCTTACAAAAAACACTCTGTTTTTCAGAAAGACACAAGCTTTTCTTTACTGTTTTTCCAATGCAGAGAGAAGAAGATTGAGCTTGCTCAGAACAAAAGAACTGTGCTTTCTAATGACACAGATCCTATCACTTTCAACTCTGCTTAGGAAACTGATCAGAACAGTAGTTTCTCTTACATCTACTGCTATGTAGTAGCTGGAATGAGAAATGAGTTGTATTTCAAGTGCGTTTCTCAATTGGAGCTGAATAGTGACTGTTATTACCGGGAAAGAATGATTGTTCTTAGGACCAGAGAATACACGTGGTAATACTCCATTCATGAAAGAGAATTCAACCCCAAGTTCTCTTACTAAAAGAACACTCTGTTTTTCAGAAAGACGCAAGCTTTTCTTACTGTTTTTCCAATGCAGAGAGAAGATTGAGCTTGCTCAGAACAAAAGAACTGTGCTTTCTAATGACACAGATCTTATCACTGTCAACTCTGCTTAGGAAACTGATCAGAACAGTAGTTTCTCTTACATCTACTGCTGTGTAGTAGCTGGAATGAGAAACGAGTTGTATTTCAAGTTTGTTTGTCAATTGGAGCTGAATAGTGACTGTTATTACCGGGAAAGAAAGATTGTTCTTAGTACCAGAGAATACACGTGGTTAAACTCCATTCATGAGAGAGACTTCAACCCCAAGTTCCCTTACAAAAAGAACACTCTGTTTTTCAGAAAGACACAAGCTTTTTTTTACTGTTTTTCCAATGCAGAGAGAAGATTGAGCTTGCTCAGAACAAAAGAACTGTGCTTTCTAATGACACAGATCCTATCACTTTCAACTCTGCTTAGGAAACTGATCAGAACAGTAGTTTCTCTTACATCTACTGCTATGTAGTAGCTGGAATGAGAAACGAGTTGTATATCAAGTGCGTTTCTCAATTGGAGCTGAATAGTGACTGTTATTACCGGGAAAAAATGATTGTTCTTAGGACCAGAGAATACACGTGGTTAAACTCCATTCATGAAAGAGAATTCAACCCCAAGTTCTCTTACTAAAAGAACACTCTGTTTTTCAGAAAGACGCACGCTTTTCTTACTGTTTTTCCAATGCAGAGAGAAGATTGAGCTTGCTCAGAACAAAAGAACTGTGCTTTCTAATGACACAGATCTTATCACTGTCAACTCTGCTTAGGAAACTGATCAGAACAGTATTTTCTCTTACATCTACTCCTGTGTAGTAGCTGGAATGAGAAACGAGTTGTATTTCAAGTTCGTTTGTCAATTGGAGCTGAATAGTGACTGTTATTACCGGGAAAGAAAGATTGTTCTTAAGACCAGAGAATACATGTGGTTAAATTCCATTCATGAGAGAGACTTCAACCCCAAGTTCTCTTACAAAAAGAACACTCTGTTTTTCAGAAAGACACAAGCTTTTATTTACTGTTTTTCCAATGCAGAGAGAAGAAGATTGAGCTTGCTCAGAACAAAAGAACTGTGCTTTCTAATGACACAGATCCTATCACTGTCAACTCTGCTTAGGAAACTGATCAGAACAGTAGTTTCTCTTACATCTAATGCTGTGTAGTAGCTGGAATGAGAAATGAGTTGTATTTCAAGTTCTTTTGTCAATTGGAGCTGAATACTGACTGTTATTACCGGGAAAGAAAGATTGTTCATAGGACGAGAGAATATACCCGGTTAAACTCCATTCATGAAAGAGACTACAACCCCAAGTTCTCTTACAAAAAACACTCTGTTTTTCAGAAATACGCAGGCTTTTCTTTACAGTTTTTCCAATGCAGAGAGAAGAAGATTCAGCTTGCTCAGAACAAAAGAACTGTGCTTTCTAAGGACACAGATCCTATCACTTTCAACTCTGCTTAGGAAACTGATCAGAACAGTAGTTTCTCTTACATCTACTGCTATGTAGTAGCTGGAATGAGAAATGAGTTGTATTTCAAGTTTGTTTGTCAATTGGAGCTGAATAGTGACTGTTATTACCGGGAAAGAAAGATTGTTCTTAGTACCAGAGAATACACGTGGTTAAACTCCATTCATGAGAGAGACTTCAACCCCAAGTTCCCTTACAAAAAGAACACTCTGTTTTTCAGAAAGACACAAGCTTTTTTTTACTGTTTTTCCAATGCAGAGAGAAGATTGAGCTTGCTCAGAACAAAAGAACTGTGCTTTCTAATGACACAGATCCTATCACTTTCAACTCTGCTTAGGAAACTGATCAGAACAGTAGTTTCTCTTACATCTACTGCTATGTAGTACCTGGAATGAGAAACGAGTTGTATATCAAGTGCGTTTCTCAATTGGAGCTGAATAGTGACTGTTATTACCGGGAAAGAATGATTGTTCTTAGGACCAGAGAATACACGTGGTTAAACTCCATTCATGAAAGTGAATTCAACCCCAAGTTCTCTTACTAAAAGAACACTCTGTTTTACAGAAAGACGCATGCTTTTCTTTACTGTTTTTCCAATGCAGAGAGAAGATTGAGCTTGCTCAGAACAAAAGAACTGTGCTTTCTAATGACACAGATCCTCTCACTTTCAACTCTGCTTAGGAAACTGATCAGAGCAGTAGTTTCTCTTACATCTACTGCTATGTAGTAGCTGGAATGAGAAATGAGTTGTATTTCAAGTGCATTTGTCAATTGGAGCTGAATAGTGACTGTTATTACCGGGAAAGAAAGATTGTTCTTAGTACCAGAGAATACACGTGGTTAAACTCCATTCATGAGAGAGACTTCAACCCCAAGTTCCCTTACAAAAAGAACACTCTGTTTTTCAGAAAGACACAAGCTTTTTTTTACTGTTTTTCCAATGCAGAGAGAAGATTGAGCTTGCTCAGAACAAAAGAACTGTGCTTTCTAATGACACAGATCCTATCACTTTCAACTCTGCTTAGGAAACTGATCAGAACAGAAGTTTCTCTTACATCTACTGCTATGTAGTAGCTGGAATGAGAAACGAGTTGTATATCAAGTGCGTTTCTCAATTGGAGCTGAATAGTGACTGTTATTACCGGGAAAAAATGATTGTTCTTAGGACCAGAGAATACACGTGGTTAAACTCCATTCATGAAAGAGAATTCAACCCCAAGTTCTCTTACTAAAAGAACACTCTGTTTTTCAGAAAGACGCACGCTTTTCTTACTGTTTTTCCAATGCAGAGAGAAGATTGAGCTTGCTCAGAACAAAAGAACTGTGCTTTCTAATGACACAGATCTTATCACTGTCAACTCTGCTTAGGAAACTGATCAGAACAGTAGTTTCTCTTACATCTACTCCTGTGTAGTAGCTGGAATGAGAAACGAGTTGTATTTCAAGTTCGTTTGTCAATTGGAGCTGAATAGTGATTGTTATTACCGGGAAAGAAAGATTGTTCATAGGACGAGAGAATATACCCGGTTAAACTCCATTCATGAAAGAGACTACAACCCCAAGTTCTCTTACAAAAAACACTCTGTTTTTCAGAAATACGCAGGCTTTTCTTTACTGTTTTTCCAATGCAGAGAGAAGAAGATTGAGCTTGCTCAGAACAAAAGAACTGTGCTTTCTAATGACACAGATCCTATCACTTTCAACTCTGCTTAGGAAACTGATCAGAACAGTAGTTTCTCTTACATCTACTGCTATGTAGTAGCTGGAATGAGAAAGGAGTTGTATTTCAAGTGCGTTTGTCAATTGGAGCTGAATAGTGACTGTTATTACCGGGAAAGAAAGATTGTTCTTAGTACCAGAGAATACACGTGGTTAAACTCCATTCATGAGAGAGACTTCAACCCCAAGTTCCCTTACAAAAAGAACACTCTGTTTTTCAGAAAGACACAAGCTTTTTTTTACTGTTTTTCCAATGCAGAGAGAAGATTGAGCTTGCTCAGAACAAAAGAACTGTGCTTTCTAATGACACAGATCCTATCACTTTCAACTCTGCTTAGGAAACTGATCAGAACAGTAGTTTCTCTTACATCTACTGCTATGTAGTAGCTGGAATGAGAAACGAGTTGTATATCAAGTGCGTTTCTCAATTGGAGCTGAATAGTGACTGTTATTACCGGGAAAGAAAGATTGTTCTAAGGACCAGAGAATACACGTGGTTAAACTCCATTCATGAAAGAGAATTCAACCCCAAGTTCTCTTACTAAAAGAACACTCTGTTTTTCAGAAAGACGCATGCTTTTCTTACTGTTTTTCCAATGCAGAGAGAAGATTGAGCTTGCTCAGAACAAAAGAACTGTGCTTTCTAATGACACAGATCCTATCACTTTCAACTCTGCTTAGGAAACTGATCAGAACAGTAGTTTCTCTTACATCTACTGCTATGCAGTAGCTGGAATGAGAAACGAGTTGTATATCAAGTCGTTTCTCAATTGGAGCTGAATAGTGACTGTTATTACCGGGAAAGAATGATTGTTCTTAGGACCAGAGAATACACGTGGTTAAACTCCATTCATGAAAGAGACTCAACCCCAAGTTCTCTTACAAAAAGAACACTCTGTTTTTCAGAAAGACGCACCCTTTTCTTTACTGTTTTTCCAATGCAGAGAGAAGATTGAGCTTGCTCAGAACAAAAGAAATGTGCTTTCTAATGACACAGATCCTATCACTTTCAACTCTGCTTAGGAAACTGATCAGAACAGTAGTTTCTCTTACATCTACTGCTATGTAAAAGCTGGAATGAGAAATGAGTTGTATTTCAAGTTCGTTTGTCAATTGGAGCTGAATAGTGACTGTTATTTACCATGAAAGAACGATTGTTCTTAGGACCAGAGAATACACTTGGTTAAACTCCATTCATGAGAGAGACTTCAACCCCAAGTTCTCTTACAAAAAGAACACTCTGTTTTTCAGAAAGACGCATGCTTTTCTTTACTGTTTTTCCAATACCAAGAGATGATTGAGCTTGCTCAGAACGAAAGAACTGTGCTCTCTAATGACACAGATCCTATCACTTTCAACTCTGCTTAGGAAACTGATCAGAACAGTAGTTTCTCTTACATCTACTGCTATGTAGTAGCTGGAATGAGAAACGAGTTGTATATCAAGTGCGTTTCTCAATTGGAGCTGAATAGTGACTGTTATTACCGGGAAAGAAAGATTGTTCTTAGTACCAGAGAATACACGTGGTTAAACTCCATTCATGAGAGAGACTTCAACCCCAAGTTCTCTTACAAAAAGAACACTCTGTTTTTCAGAAAGACGCACCCTTTTCTTTACTGTTTTTCAAATGCAGAGAGAAGATTGAGCTTGCTCAGAACAAAAGAACTGTGCTTTCTAATGACACAGATCCTATCACTTTCAACTCTGCTTAGGAAACTGATCAGAACAGTAGTTTCTCTTACATCTACTGCTGTGTAGTAGCTGGAATGAGAAACGAGTTGTATTTCAAGTTTGTTTGTCAATTGGAGCTGAATAGTGATTGTTATTACCGGGAAAGAAAGATTGTTCATAGGACGAGAGAATATACCCGGTTAAACTCCATTCATGAAAGAGACTACAACCCCAAGTTCTCTTACAAAAAACACTCTGTTTTTCAGAAAGACGCAGGCTTTTCTTTACTGTTTTTCCAATGCAGAGAGAAGAAGATTGAGCTTGCTCAGAACAAAAGAACTGTGCTTTCTAATGACACAGATCCTATCACTTTCAACTCTGCTTAGGAAACTGATCAGAACAGTAGTTTCTCTTACATCTACTGCTATGTAGTAGCTGGAATGAGAAATGAGTTGTATTTCAAGTTTGTTTGTCAATTGGAGCTGAATAGTGACTGTTATTACCGGGAAAGAAAGATTGTTCTTAAGACCAGAGAATACACGTGGTTAAATTCCATTCATGAGAGAGACTTCAACCCCAAGTTCTCTTACAAAAAGAACACTCTGTTTTTCAGAAAGACACAAGCTTTTCTTTACTGTTTTTCCAATGCAGAGAGAAGAAGATTGAGCTTGCTCAGAACAAAAGAACTGTGCTTTCTAATGACACAGATCCTATCACTGTCAACTCTGCTTAGGAAACTGATCAGAACAGTAGTTTCTCTTACATCTACTGCTGTGTAGTAGCTGGAATGAGAAATGAGTTGTATTTCAAGTTCTTTAGTCAATTGGAGCTGAATAGTGACTGTTATTACCGGGAAAGAAAGATTGTTCTTAGTACCAGAGAATACACGTGGTTAAACTCCATTCATGAGAGAGACTTCAACCCCAAGTTCCCTTACAAAAAGAACACTCTGTTTTTCAGAAAGACACAAGCTTTTTTTTACTGTTTTTCCAATGCAGAGAGAAGATTGAGCTTGCTCAGAACAAAAGAACTGTGCTTTCTAATGACACAGATCCTATCACTTTCAACTCTGCTTAGGAAACTGATCAGAACAGTAGTTTCTCTTACATCTACTGCTAATTAGTAGCTGGAATGAGAAACGAGTTGTATATCAAGTGCGTTTCTCAATTGGAGCTGAATAGTGACTGTTATTACCGGGAAAAAATGATTGTTCTTAGGACCAGAGAATACACGTGGTTAAACTCCATTCATGAAAGAGAATTCAACCCCAAGTTCTCTTACTAAAAGAACACTCTGTTTTTCAGAAAGACGCACGCTTTTCTTACTGTTTTTCCAATGCAGAGAGAAGATTGAGCTTGCTCAGAACAACAGAACTGTGCTTTCTAATGACACAGATCTTATCACTGTCAACTCTGCTTAGGAAACTGATCAGAACAGTAGTTTCTCTTACATCTACTCCTGTGTAGTAGCTGGAATGAGAAACGAGTTGTATTTCAAGTTCGTTTGTCAATTGGAGCTGAATAGTGATTGTTATTACCGGGAAAGAAAGATTGTTCATAGGACGAGAGAATATACCCGGTTAAACTCCATTCATGAAAGAGACTACAACCCCAAGTTCTCTTACAAAAAACACTCTGTTTTTCAGAAAGACGCAGGCTTTTCTTTACTGTTTTTCCAATGCAGAGAGAAGAAGATTGAGCTTGCTCAGAACAAAAGAACTGTGCTTTCTAATGACACAGATCCTATCACTTTCAACTCTGCTTAGGAAACTGATCAGAACAGTAGTTTCTCTTACATCTACTGCTATGTAGTAGCTGGAATGAGAAAGGAGTTGTATTTCAAGTGCGTTTGTCAATTGGAGCTGAATAGTGACTGTTATTACCGGGAAAGAAAGATTGTTCTTAGTACCAGAGAATACACGTGGTTAAACTCCATTCATGAGAGAGACTTCAACCCCAAGTTCCCTTACAAAAAGAACACTCTGTTTTTCAGAAAGACACAAGCTTTTTTTTACTGTTTTTCCAATGCAGAGAGAAGATTGAGCTTGCTCAGAACAAAAGAACTGTGCTTTCTAATGACACAGATCCTATCACTTTCAACTCTGCTTAGGAAACTGATCAGAACAGTAGTTTCTCTTACATCTACTGCTATGTAGTAGCTGGAATGAGAAACGAGTTGTATATCAAGTGCGTTTCTCAATTGGAGCTGAATAGTGACTGTTATTACCGGGAAAGAAAGATTGTTCTTAGGACCAGAGAATACACGTGGTTAAACTCCATTCATGAAAGAGAATTCAACCCCAAGTTCTCTTACTAAAAGAACACTCTGTTTTTCAGAAAGACGCATGCTTTTCTTACTGTTTTTCCAATGCAGAGAGAAGATTGAGCTTGCTCAGAACAAAAGAACTGTGCTTTCTAATGACACAGATCCTATCACTTTCAACTCTGCTTAGGAAACTGATCAGAACAGTAGTTTCTCTTACATCTACTGCTATGCAGTAGCTGGAATGAGAAACGAGTTGTATATCAAGTCGTTTCTCAATTGGAGCTGAATAGTGACTGTTATTACCGGGAAAGAATGATTGTTCTTAGGACCAGAGAATACACGTGGTTAAACTCCATTCATGAGAGAGACTTCAACCCCAAGTTCTCTTACAAAAAGAACACTCTGTTTTTCAGAAAGACGCACCCTTTTCTTTACTGTTTTTCCAATGCAGAGAGAAGATTGAGCTTGCTCAGAACAAAAGAAATGTGCTTTCTAATGACACAGATCCTATCACTTTCAACTCTGCTTAGGAAACTGATCAGAACAGTAGTTTCTCTTACATCTACTGCTATGTAAAAGCTGGAATGAGAAATGAGTTGTATTTCAAGTTCGTTTGTCAATTGGAGCTGAATAGTGACTGTTATTTACCATGAAAGAACGATTGTTCTTAGGACCAGAGAATACACTTGGTTAAACTCCATTCATGAGAGAGACTTCAACCCCAAGTTCTCTTACAAAAAGAACACTCTGTTTTTCAGAAAGACGCATGCTTTTCTTTACTGTTTTTCCAATACCAAGAGATGATTGAGCTTGCTCAGAACAAAAGAACTGTGCTCTCTAATGACACAGATCCTATCACTTTCAACTCTGCTTAGGAAACTGATCAGAACAGTAGTTTCTCTTACATCTACTGCTATGTAGTAGCTGGAATGAGAAACGAGTTGTATATCAAGTGCATTTCTCAATTGGAGCTGAATAGTGACTGTTATTACCGGGAAAGAAAGATTGTTCTTAGTACCAGAGAATACACGTGGTTAAACTCCATTCTTGAAAGAGACTTCAACCCCAAGTTCTCTTATTAAAAGAACACTCTGTTTTTCAGAAAGACTCACGCTTTTCTTACTGTTTTTCCAATGCAGAGAGAAGATTGAGCTTGCTCAGAACAAAAGAACTGTGCTTTCTAATGACACAGATCTTATCACTGTCAACTCTGCTTAGGAAACTGATCAGAACAGTAGTTTCTCTTACATCTACTCCTGTGTAGTAGCTGGAATGAGAAACGAGTTGTATTTCAAGTTCGTTTGTCAATTGGAGCTGAATAGTGATTGTTATTACCGGGAAAGAAAGATTGTTCATAGGACGAGAGAATATACCCGGTTAAACTCCATTCATGAAAGAGACTACAACCCCAAGTTCTCTTACAAAAAAACACTCTGTTTTTCAGAAATACGCAGGCTTTTCTTTACTGTTTTTCCAATGCAGAGAGAAGAAGATTGAGCTTGCTCAGAACAAAAGAACTGTGCTTTCTAATGACACAGATCCTATCACTTTCAACTCTGCTTAGGAAACTGATCAGAACAGTAGTTTCTCTTACATCTACTGCTATGTAGCAGCTGGAATGAGAAATGAGTTGTATTTCAAGTTTGTTTGTCAATTGGAGCTGAATAGTGACTGTTATTACCGGGAAAGTAAGATTGTTCTTAAGACCAGAGAATTCACGTGGTTAAATTCCATTCATGAGAGAGACTTCAACCCCAAGTTCTCTTACAAAAAGAACACTCTGTTTTTCAGAAAGACACAAGCTTTTCTTTACTGTTTTTCCAATGCAGAGAGAAGAAGATTGAGCTTGCTCAGAACAAAAGAACTGTGCTTTCTAATGACACAGATCCTATCACTGTCAACTCTGCTTAGGAAACTGATCAGAACAGTAGTTTCTCTTACATCTACTGCTGTGTAGTAGCTGGAATGAGAAATGAGTTGTATTTCAAGTTCTTTTGTCAATTGGAGCTGAATAGTGACTGTTATTACCGGGAAAGAAAGATTGTTCATAGGACGAGAGAATATACCCGGTTAAACTCCATTCATGAAAGAGACTACAACCCCAAGTTCTCTTACAAAAAACACTCTGTTTTTCAGAAATACGCAGGCTTTTCTTTACTGTTTTTCCAATGCAGAGAGAAGAAGATTGAGCTTGCTCAGAACAAAAGAACTGTGCTTTCTAATGACACAGATCCTATCACTTTCAACTCTGCTTAGGAAACTGATCAGAACAGTAGTTTCTCTTACATCTACTGCTATGTAGCAGCTGGAATGAGAAATGAGTTGTATTTCAAGTGTGTTTCTCAATTGGAGCTGAATAGTGACTGTTATTACCGGGAAAGAAAGATTGTTCTTAAGACCAGAGAATTCACGTGGTTAAATTCCATTCATGAGAGAGACTTCAACCCCAAGTTCTCTTACTAAAAGAACACTCTGTTTTTCAGAAAGACACAAGCTTTTCTTTACTGTTTTTCCAATGCAGAGAGAAGAAGATTGAGCTTGCTCAGAACAAAAGAACTGTGCTTTCTAATGACACAGATCCTATCACTGTCAACTCTGCTTAGGAAACTGATCAGAACAGTAGTTTCTCTTACATCTACTGCCGTGTAGTAGCTGGAATGAGAAATGAGTTGTATTTCAAGTTCTTTTGTCAATTGGAGCTGAATAGTGACTGTTATTACCGGGAAAGAAAGATTGTTCATAGGACGAGAGAATATACCCGGTTAAACTCCATTCATGAAAGAGACTACAACCCCAAGTTCTCTTACAAAAAACACTCTGTTTTTCAGAAATACGCACGCTTTTCTTTACTGTTTTTCCAATGCAGAGAGAAGAAGATTGAGCTTGCTCAGAACAAAAGAACTGTGCTTTCTAATGACACAGATCCTATCACTTTCAACTCTGCTTAGGAAACTGATCAGAACAGTAGTTTCTCTTACATCTACTGCTATGTAGTAGCTGGAATGAGAAATGAGTTGTATTTCAAGTTTGTTTGTCAATTGGAGCTGAATAGTGACTGTTTTTACCTGGAAAGAAAGATTGTTCTTAGGACCAGAGAATACACGTGGTTAAACTCCATTCACGAGAGAGACTTCAACCCCAAGTTCCCTTACAAAAAGAACACTCTGTTTTTCAGAAAGACACAAGCTTTTCTTTACTGTTTTTCCAATGCAGAGAGAAGATTGAGCTTGCTCAGAACAAAAGAACTGTGCTTTCTAATGACACAGATCCTATCACTTTCAACTCTGCTTAGGAAACTGATCAGAACAGTAGTTTTTCTTACATCTACTGCTATGCAGTAGCTGGAATGAGAAACGAGTTGTATATCAAGTGCGTTTCTCAATTGGAGCTGAATAGTGACTGTTATTACCGGGAAAGAATGATTGTTCTTAGGACCAGAGAATACACGTGGTTAAACTCCATTCATGAAAGAGACTCAACCCCAAGTTCTCTTACAAAAAGAACACTCTGTTTTTCAGAAAGACGCACCCTTTTCTTTACTGTTTTTCCAATGCAGAGAGAAGATTGAGTTGCTCAGAACAAAAGAAATGTGCTTTCTAATGACACAGATCCTATCACTTTCAACTCTGCTTAGGAACCTGATCAGAACAGTAGTTTCTCTTACATCTACTGCTATGTAAAAGCTGGAATGAGAAATGTGTTGTATTTCAAGTTCGTTTGTCAATTGGAGCTGAATAGTGACTGTTATTTACCATGAAAGAACGATTGTTCTTAGGACCAGAGAATACACTTGGTTAAACTCCATTCATGAGAGAGACTTCAACCCCAAGTTCTCTTACAAAAAGAACACTCTGTTTTTCAGAAAGACACATGCTTTTCTTTACTGTTTTTCCAATACCAAGAGATGATTGAGCTTGCTCAGAACAAAAGAACTGTGCTCTCTAATGACACAGATCCTATCACTTTCAACTCTGCTTAGGAAACTGATCAGAACAGTAGTTTCTCTTACATCTACTGCTATGTAGTAGCTGGAATGAGAAACGAGTTGTATATCAAGTGCGTTTCTCAATTGGAGCTGAATAGTGACTGTTATTACCGGGAAAGAAAGATTGTTCTTAGTACCAGAGAATACACGTGGTTAAACTCCATTCATGAGAGAGACTTCAACCCCAAGTTCCCTTACAAAAAGAACACTCTGTTTTTCAGAAAGACGCACCCTTTTCTTTACTGTTTTTCCAATGCAGAGAGAAGATTGAGCTTGCTCAGAACAAAAGAAATGTGCTTTCTAATGACACAGATCCTATCACTTTCAACTCTGCTTAGGAAACTGATCAGAACAGTAGTTTCTCTTACATCTACTGCTATGTAAAAGCTGGAATGAGAAATGAGTTGTATTTCAAGTTTGTTTGTCAATTGGAGCTGAATAGTGACTGTTATTTACCATGAAAGAACGATTATTCTTAGGACCAGAGAATACACTTGGTTAAACTCCATTCATGAGAGAGACTTCAACCCCAAGTTCTCTTACAAAAAGAACACTCTGTTTTTCAGAAAGACGCATGCTTTTCTTTACTGTTTTTCCAATACCAAGAGATGATTGAGCTTGCTCAGAACAAAAGAACTGTGCTCTCTAATGACACAGATCCTATCACTTTCAACTCTGCTTAGGAAACTGATCAGAACAGTAGTTTCTCTTACATCTACTGCTATGTAGTAGCAGCAATGAGAAACAAGTTGTATTTCACGTGCGTTTGTCAATTGGAACTGAATAGTGACTGTTATTACCGGTAAAGAACGATTGTTCTTAGGACCAGAGAATACACGTGGTTAAACTCCATTCTTGAAAGAGACTTCAACCCCAAGTTCTCTTACTAAAAGAACACTCTGTTTTTTAGAAAGACTCACGCTTTTCTTACTGTTTTTCCAATGCAGAGAGAAGATTGAGCTTGCTCAGAACAAAAGAACTGTGCTTTCTAATGACACAGATCTTATCACTGTCAACTCTGCTTAGGAAACTGATCAGAACAGTAGTTTCTCTTACATCTACTGCTGTGTAGTAGCTGGAATGAGAATCGAGTTGCATTTCAAGTTTGTTTGTCAATTGGAGCTGAATAGTGATTGTTATTACCGGGAAAGAAAGATTGTTCATAGGACGAGAGAATATACCCGGTTAAACTCCATTCATGAAAGAGACTACAACCCCAAGTTCTCTTACAAAAAACACTCTGTTTTTCAGAAAGACGCAGGCTTTTCTTTACTGTTTTTCCAATGCAGAGAGAAGAAGATTGAGCTTGCTCAGAACAAAAGAACTGTGCTTTCTAATGACACAGATCCTATCACTGTCAACTCTGCTTAGGAAACTGATCAGAACAGTAGATTCTCTTACATCTACTGCTGTGTAGTAGCTGGAATGAGAAATGAGTTGTATTTCAAGTTCTTTAGTCAATTGGAGCTGAATAGTGACTGTTATTACCGGGAAAGAAAGATTGTTCTTAGTACCAGAGAATACACGTGGTTAAACTCCATTCATGAGAGAGACTTCAACCCCAAGTTCCCTTACAAAAAGAACACTCTGTTTTTCAGAAAGACACAAGCTTTTTTTTACTGCTTTTCCAATGCAGAGAGAAGATTGAGCTTGCTCAGAACAAAAGAACTGTGCTTTCTAATGACACAGATCCTATCACTTTCAACTCTGCTTAGGAAACTGATCAGAACAGTAGTTTCTCTTACATCTACTGCTATGTAGTAGCTGGAATGAGAAACGAGTTGTATATCAAGTGCGTTTCTCAATTGGAGCTGAATAGTGATTGTTATTACCGGGAAAAAATGATTGTTCTTAGGACCAGAGAATACACGTGGTTAAACTCCATTCATGAAAGAGAATTCAACCCCAAGTTCTCTTACTAAAAGAACACTCTGTTTTTCAGAAAGACGCACGCTTTTCTTACTGTTTTTCCATGCAGAGAGAAGATTGAGCTTGCTCAGAACAAAAGAACTGTGCTTTCTAATGACACAGATCCTATCACTTTCAACTCTGCTTAGGAAACTGATCAGAACAGTAGTTTCTCTTACATCTACTGCTATGTAGTAGCTGGAATGAGAAATGAGTTGTATTTCAAGTTTGTTTGTCAATTGGAGCTGAATAGTGACTGTTATTACCGGGAAAGAAAGATTGTTCTTAAGACCAGAGAATACACGTGGTTAAATTCCATTCATGAGAGAGACTTCAACCCCAAGTTCTCTTACTAAAAGAACACTCTGTTTTTCAGAAAGACACAAGCTTTTCTTTACTGTTTTTCCAATGCAGAGAGAAGAAGATTGAGCTTGCTCAGAACAAAAGAACTGTGCTTTCTAATGACACAGATCCTATCACTGTCAACTCTGCTTAGGAAACTGATCAGAACAGTAGTTTCTCTTACATCTACTGCTGTGTAGTAGCTGGAATGAGAAATGAGTTGTATTTCAAGTTCTTTTGTCAATTGGAGCTGAATAGTGACTGTTATTACCGGGAAAGAAAGATTGTTCTTAGTACCAGAGAATACACGTGGTTAAACTCCATTCATGACAGAGACTTCAACCCCAAGTTCCCTTACAAAAAGAACACTCTGTTTTTCAGAAAGACACAAGCTTTTTTTTACTGTTTTTCCAGTGCAGAGAGAAGATTGAGCTTGCTCAGAACAAAAGAAATGTGCTTTCTAATGACACAGATCCTATCACTTTCAACTCTGCTTAGGAAACTGATCAGAACAGTAGTTTCTCTTACATCTACTGCTATGTAGTAGCTGGAATGAGAAACGAGTTGTATATCAAGTGCGTTTCTCAATTGGAGCTGAATAGTGATTGTTATTACCGGGAAAAAATAATTGTTCTTAGGACCAGAGAATACACGTGGTTAAACTCCATTCATGAAAGAGAATTCAACCCCAAGTTCTCTTACTAAAAGAACACTCTGTTTTTCAGAAAGACGCACGCTTTTCTTACTGTTTTTCCAATGCAGAGAGAAGATTGAGCTTGCTCAGAACAAAAGAACTGTGCTTTCTAATGACACAGATCCTATCACTTTCAACTCTGCTTAGGAAACTGATCAGAACAGTAGTTTCTCTTACATCTACTGCTATGTAGTAGCTGGAATGAGAAATGAGTTGTATTTCAAGTTTGTTTGTCAATTGGAGCTGAATAGTGACTGTTATTACCGGGAAAGAAAGATTGTTCTTAAACCAGAGAATACACGTGGTTAAATTCCATTCATGAGAGAGACTTCAACCCCAAGTTCTCTTACAAAAAGAACACTCTGTTTTTCAGAAAGACACAAGCTTTTCTTTACTGTTTTTCCAATGCAGAGAGAAGAAGATTGAGCTTGCTCAGAACAAAAGAACTGTTCTTTCTAATGACACAGATCCTATCACTGTCAACTCTGCTTAGGAAACTGATCAGAACAGTAGTTTCTCTTACATCTACTGCTGTGTAGTAGCTGGAATGAGAAATGAGTTGTATTTCAAGTTCTTTTGTCAATTGGAGCTGAATAGTGACTGTTATTACCGGGAAAGAAAGATTGTTCATAGGACGAGAGAATATACCCGGTTAAACTCCATTCATGAAAGAGACCACAACCCCAAGTTCTCTTACAAAAAACACTCTGTTTTTCAGAAATACGCAGGCTTTTCTTTACTGTTTTTCCAATGCAGAGAGAAGAAGATTGAGCTTGCTCAGAACAAAAGAACTGTGCTCTCTAATGACACAGATCCTATCACTTTCAACTCTGCTTAGGAAACTGATCAGAACAGTAGTTTCTCTTACATCTACTGCTATGTAGTAGCTGGAATGAGAAATGAGTTGTATTTCAAGTTTGTTTGTCAATTGGAGCTGAATAGTGACTGTTTTTACCGGGAAAGAAAGATTGTTCTTAGTACCAGAGAATACACGTGGTTAAACTCAATTCACGAGAGAGACTTCAACCCCAAGTTCCCTTACAAAAAGAACACTCTGTTTTTCAGAAAGACACAAGCTTTTCTTTACTGTTTTTCCAATGCAGAGAGAAGATTGAGCTTGCTCAGAACAAAAGAACTGTGCTTTCTAATGACACAGATCCTATCACTTTCAACTCTGCTTAGGAAACTGATCAGAACAGTAGTTTCTCTTACATCTACTGCTATGTAGCAGCTGGAATGAGAAATGAGTTGTATTTCAAGTTTGTTTGTCAATTGGAGCTGAATAGTGACTGTTATTACCGGGAAAGTAAGATTGTTCTTAAGACCAGAGAATTCACGTGGTTAAATTCCATTCATGAGAGAGACTTCAACCCCAAGTTCTCTTACAAAAAGAACACTCTGTTTTTCAGAAAGACACAAGCTTTTCTTTACTGTTTTTCCAATGCAGAGAGAAGAAGATTGAGCTTGCTCAGAACAAAAGAACTGTGCTTTCTAATGACACAGATCCTATCACTGTCAACTCTGCTTAGGAAACTGATCAGAACAGTAGTTTCTCTTACATCTACTGCTGTGTAGTAGCTGGAATGAGAAATGAGTTGTATTTCAAGTTCTTTTGTCAATTGGAGCTGAATAGTGACTGTTATTACCGGGAAAGAAAGATTGTTCATAGGACGAGAGAATATACCCGGTTAAACTCCATTCATGAAAGAGACTACAACCCCAAGTTCTCTTACAAAAAACACTCTGTTTTTCAGAAATACGCAGGCTTTTCTTTACTGTTTTTCCAATGCAGAGAGAAGAAGATTGAGCTTGCTCAGAACAAAAGAACTGTGCTTTCTAATGACACAGATCCTATCACTTTCAACTCTGCTTAGGAAACTGATCAGAACAGTAGTTTCTCTTACATCTACTGCTATGTAGCAGCTGGAATGAGAAATGAGTTGTATTTCAAGTGTGTTTCTCAATTGGAGCTGAATAGTGACTGTTATTACCGGGAAAGAAAGATTGTTCTTAAGACCAGAGAATTCACGTGGTTAAATTCCATTCATGAGAGAGACTTCAACCCCAAGTTCTCTTACTAAAAGAACACTCTGTTTTTCAGAAAGACACAAGCTTTTCTTTACTGTTTTTCCAATGCAGAGAGAAGAAGATTGAGCTTGCTCAGAACAAAAGAACTGTGCTTTCTAATGACACAGATCCTATCACTGTCAACTCTGCTTAGGAAACTGATAAGAACAGTAGTTTCTCTTACATCTACTGCTGTGTAGTAGCTGGAATGAGAAATGAGTTGTATTTCAAGTTCTTTTGTCAATTGGCGCTGAATAGTGACTGTTATTACCAGGAAAGAAAGATTGTTCATAGGACGAGAGAATATACCCGGTTAAACTCCATTCATGAAAGAGACTACAACCCCAAGTTCTCTTACAAAAAACACTCTGTTTTTCAGAAATACGCACGCTTTTCTTTACTGTTTTTCCAATGCAGAGAGAAGAAGATTGAGCTTGCTCAGAACAAAAGAACTGTGCTTTCTAATGACACAGATCCTATCACTTTCAACTCTGCTTAGGAAACTGATCAGAACAGTAGTTTCTCTTACATCTACTGCTATGTAGTAGCTGGAATGAGAAATGAGTTGTATTTCAAGTTTGTTTGTCAATTGGAGCTGAATAGTGACTGTTTTTACCTGGAAAGAAAGATTGTTCTTAGGACCAGAGAATACACGTGGTTAAACTCCATTCACGAGAGAGACTTCAACCCCAAGTTCCCTTACAAAAAGAACACTCTGTTTTTCAGAAAGACACAAGCTTTTCTTTACTGTTTTTCCAATGCAGAGAGAAGATTGAGCTTGCTCAGAACAAAAGAACTGTGCTTTCTAATGACACAGATCCTATCACTTTCAACTCTGCTTAGGAAACTGATCAGAACAGTAGTTTTTCTTACATCTACTGCTATGCAGTAGCTGGAATGAGAAACGAGTTGTATATCAAGTGCGTTTCTCAATTGGAGCTGAATAGTGACTGTTATTACCGGGAAAGAATGATTGTTCTTAGGACCAGAGAATACACGTGGTTAAACTCCATTCATGAAACAGACTCAACCCCAAGTTCTCTTACAAAAAGAACACTCTGTTTTTCAGAAAGACGCACCCTTTTCTTTACTGTTTTTCCAATGCAGAGAGAAGATTGAGTTGCTCAGAACAAAAGAAATGTGCTTTCTAATGACACAGATCCTATCACTTTCAACTCTGCTTAGGAACCTGATCAGAACAGTAGTTTCTCTTACATCTACTGCTATGTAAAAGCTGGAATGAGAAATGAGTTGTATTTCAAGTTCGTTTGTCAATTGGAGCTGAATAGTGACTGTTATTTACCATGAAAGAACGATTGTTCTTAGGACCAGAGAATACACTTGGTTAAACTCCATTCATGAGAGAGACTTCAACCCCAAGTTCTCTTACAAAAAGAACACTCTGTTTTTCAGAAAGACACATGCTTTTCTTTACTGTTTTTCCAATACCAAGAGATGATTGAGCTTGCTCAGAACAAAAGAACTGTGCTCTCTAATGACACAGATCCTATCACTTTCAACTCTGCTTAGGAAACTGATCAGAACAGTAGTTTCTCTTACATCTACTGCTATGTAGTAGCTGGAATGAGAAACGAGTTGTATATCAAGTGCGTTTCTCAATTGGAGCTGAATAGTGACTGTTATTACCGGGAAAGAAAGATTGTTCTTAGTACCAGAGAATACACGTGGTTAAACTCCATTCATGAGAGAGACTTCAACCCCAAGTTCCCTTACAAAAAGAACACTCTGTTTTTCAGAAAGACGCACCCTTTTCTTTACTGTTTTTCCAATGCAGAGAGAAGATTGAGCTTGCTCAGAACAAAAGAAATGTGCTTTCTAATGACACAGATCCTATCACTTTCAACTCTGCTTAGGAAACTGATCAGAACAGTAGTTTCTCTTACATCTACTGCTATGTAAAAGCTGGAATGAGAAATGAGTTGTATTTCAAGTTTGTTTGTCAATTGGAGCTGAATAGTGACTGTTATTTACCATGAAAGAACGATTATTCTTAGGACCAGAGAATACACTTGGTTAAACTCCATTCATGAGAGAGACTTCAACCCCAAGTTCTCTTACAAAAAGAACACTCTGTTTTTCAGAAAGACGCATGCTTTTCTTTACTGTTTTTCCAATACCAAGAGATGATTGAGCTTGCTCAGAACAAAAGAACTATGCTCTCTAATGACACAGATCCTATCACTTTCAACTCTGCTTAGGAAACTGATCAGAACAGTAGTTTCTCTTACATCTACTGCTATGTAGTAGCAGCAATGAGAAACAAGTTGTATTTCACGTGCGTTTGTCAATTGGAACTGAATAGTGACTGTTATTACCGGTAAAGAACGATTGTTCTTAGGACCAGAGAATACACGTGGTTAAACTCCATTCTTGAAAGAGACTTCAACCCCAAGTTCTCTTACTAAAAGAACACTCTGTTTTTTAGAAAGACTCACGCTTTTCTTACTGTTTTTCCAATGCAGAGAGAAGATTGAGCTTGCTCAGAACAAAAGAACTGTGCTTTCTAATGACACAGATCTTATCAATGTCAACTCTGCTTAGGAAACTGATCAGAACAGTAGTTTCTCTTACATCTACTGCTGTGTAGTAGCTGGAATGAGAATCGAGTTGCATTTCAAGTTTGTTTGTCAATTGGAGCTGAATAGTGATTGTTATTACCGGGAAAGAAAGATTGTTCATAGGACGAGAGAATATACCCGGTTAAACTCCATTCATGAAAGAGACTACAACCCCAAGTTCTCTTACAAAAAACACTCTGTTTTTCAGAAAGACGCAGGCTTTTCTTTACTGTTTTTCCAATGCAGAGAGAAGAAGATTGAGCTTGCTCAGAACAAAAGAACTGTGCTTTCTAATGACACAGATCCTATCACTGTCAACTCTGCTTAGGAAACTGATCAGAACAGTAGATTCTCTTACATCTACTGCTGTGTAGTAGCTGGAATGAGAAATGAGTTGTATTTCAAGTTCTTTAGTCAATTGGAGCTGAATAGTGACTGTTATTACCGGGAAAGAAAGATTGTTCTTAGTACCAGAGAATACACGTGGTTAAACTCCATTCATGAGAGAGACTTCAACCCCAAGTTCCCTTACAAAAAGAACACTCTGTTTTTCAGAAAGACACAAGCTTTTTTTTACTGCTTTTCCAATGCAGAGAGAAGATTGAGCTTGCTCAGAACAAAAGAACTGTGCTTTCTAATGACACAGATCCTATCACTTTCAACTCTGCTTAGGAAACTGATCAGAACAGTAGTTTCTCTTACATCTACTGCTATGTAGTAGCTGGAATGAGAAACGAGTTGTATATCAAGTGCGTTTCTCAATTGGAGCTGAATAGTGATTGTTATTACCGGGAAAAAATGATTGTTCTTAGGACCAGAGAATACACGTGGTTAAACTCCATTCATGAAAGAGAATTCAACCCCAAGTTCTCTTACTAAAAGAACACTCTGTTTTTCAGAAAGACGCACGCTTTTCTTACTGTTTTTCCATGCAGAGAGAAGATTGAGCTTGCTCAGAACAAAAGAACTGTGCTTTCTAATGACACAGATCCTATCACTTTCAACTCTGCTTAGGAAACTGATCAGAACAGTAGTTTCTCTTACATCTACTGCTATGTAGTAGCTGGAATGAGAAATGAGTTGTATTTCAAGTTTGTTTGTCAATTGGAGCTGAATAGTGACTGTTATTACCGGGAAAGAAAGATTGTTCTTAAGACCAGAGAATACACGTGGTTAAATTCCATTCATGAGAGAGACTTCAACCCCAAGTACTCTT
Source organism: Onychomys leucogaster (assembly GCA_949786385.1). Lineage (NCBI taxonomy): Eukaryota > Metazoa > Chordata > Mammalia > Rodentia > Cricetidae > Onychomys > Onychomys leucogaster. Next base: position 43,062,828 of record OX460418.1, on the reverse strand, counting down.
ACTAAAAGAACACTCTGTTTTTCAGAAAGACACAAGCTTTTCTTTACTGTTTTTCCAATGCAGAGAGAAGAAGATTGAGCTTGCTCAGAACAAAAGAACTGTGCTTTCTAATGACACAGATCCTATCACTGTCAACTCTGCTTAGGAAACTGATCAGAACAGTAGTTTCTCTTACATCTACTGCTGTGTAGTAGCTGGAATGAGAAATGAGTTGTATTTCAAGTTCTTTTGTCAATTGGAGCTGAATAGTGACTGTTATTACCGGGAAAGAAAGATTGTTCTTAGTACCAGAGAATACACGTGGTTAAACTCCATTCATGAGAGAGACTTCAACCCCAAGTTCCCTTACAAAAAGAACACTCTGTTTTTCAGAAAGACACAAGCTTTTTTTTACTGTTTTTCCAGTGCAGAGAGAAGATTGAGCTTGCTCAGAACAAAAGAAATGTGCTTTCTAATGACACAGATCCTATCACTTTCAACTCTGCTTAGGAAACTGATCAGAACAGTAGTTTCTCTTACATCTACTGCTATGTAGTAGCTGGAATGAGAAACGAGTTGTATATCAAGTGCGTTTCTCAATTGGAGCTGAATAGTGATTGTTATTACCGGGAAAAAATAATTGTTCTTAGGACCAGAGAATACACGTGGTTAAACTCCATTCATGAAAGAGAATTCAACCCCAAGTTCTCTTACTAAAAGAACACTCTGTTTTTCAGAAAGACGCACGCTTTTCTTACTGTTTTTCCAATGCAGAGAGAAGATTGAGCTTGCTCAGAACAAAAGAACTGTGCTTTCTAATGACACAGATCCTATCACTTTCAACTCTGCTTAGGAAACTGATCAGAACAGTAGTTTCTCTTACATCTACTGCTATGTAGTAGCTGGAATGAGAAATGAGTTGTATTTCAAGTTTGTTTGTCAATTGGAGCTGAATAGTGACTGTTATTACCGGGAAAGAAAGATTGTTCTTAAACCAGAGAATACACGTGGTTAAATTCCATTCATGAGAGAGACTTCAACCCCAAGTTCTCTTACAAAAAGAACACTCTGTTTTTCAGAAAGACACAAGCTTTTCTTTACTGTTTTTCCAATGCAGAGAGAAGAAGATTGAGCTTGCTCAGAACAAAAGAACTGTTCTTTCTAATGACACAGATCCTATCACTGTCAACTCTGCTTAGGAAACTGATCAGAACAGTAGTTTCTCTTACATCTACTGCTGTGTAGTAGCTGGAATGAGAAATGAGTTGTATTTCAAGTTCTTTTGTCAATTGGAGCTGAATAGTGACTGTTATTACCGGGAAAGAAAGATTGTTCATAGGACGAGAGAATATACCCGGTTAAACTCCATTCATGAAAGAGACTACAACCCCAAGTTCTCTTACAAAAAACACTCTGTTTTTCAGAAATACGCAGGCTTTTCTTTACTGTTTTTCCAATGCAGAGAGAAGAAGATTGAGCTTGCTCAGAACAAAAGAACTGTGCTTTCTAATGATACAGATCCTATCACTTTCAACTCTGCTTAGGAAACTGATCAGAACAGTAGTTTCTCTTACATCTACTGCTATGTAGTAGCTGGAATGAGAAATGAGTTGTATTTCAAGTTTGTTTGTCAATTGGAGCTGAATAGTGACTGTTTTTACCGGGAAAGAAAGATTGTTCTTAGTACCAGAGAATACACGTGGTTAAACTCAATTCACGAGAGAGACTTCAACCCCAAGTTCCCTTACAAAAAGAACACTCTGTTTTTCAGAAAGACACAAGCTTTTCTTTACTGTTTTTCCAATGCAGAGAGAAGATTGAGCTTGCTCAGAACAAAAGAACTGTGCTTTCTAATGACACAGATCCTATCACTTTCAACTCTGCTTAGGAAACTGATCAGAACAGTAGTTTCTCTTACATCTACTGCTATGCAGTAGCTGGAATGAGAAACGAGTTGTATATCAAGTGCGTTTCTCAATTGGAGCTGAATAGTGACTGTTATTACCGGGAAAGAATGATTGTTCTTAGGACCAGAGAATACACGTGGTTAAACTCCATTCATGAAAGAGACTCAACCCCAAGTTCTCTTACAAAAAGAACACTCTGTTTTTCAGAAAGACGCACCCTTTTCTTTACTGTTTTTCCAATGCAGAGAGAAGATTGAGCTTGCTCAGAACAAAAGAAATGTGCTTTCTAATGACACAGATCCTATCACTTTCAACTCTGCTTAGGAAACTGATCAGAACAGTAGTTTCTCTTACATCTACTGCTATGTAAAAGCTGGAATGAGAAATGAGTTGTATTTCAAGTTCGTTTGTCAATTGGAGCTGAATAGTGACTGTTATTTACCATGAAAGAACGATTGTTCTTAGGACCATAGAATACACTTGGTTAAACTCCATTCATGAGAGAGACTTCAACCCCAAGTTCTCTTACAAAAAGAACACTCTGTTTTTCAGAAAGATGCATGCTTTTCTTTACTGTTTTTCCAATACCAAGAGATGATAGAGCTTGCTCAGAACAAAAGAACTGTGCTCTCTAATGACACAGATCCTATCACTTTCAACTCTGCTTAGGAAACTGATCAGAACAGTAGTTTCTCTTACATCTACTGCTATGTAGTAGCTGGAATGAGAAACGAGTTGTATATCAAGTGCGTTTCTCAATTGGAGCTGAATAGTGACTGTTATTACCGGGAAAGAAAGATTGTTCTTAGTACCAGAGAATACACGTGGTTAAACTCCATTCATGAGAGAGACTTCAACCCCAAGTTCTCTTACAAAAAGAACACTCTGTTTTTCAGAAAGACGCACCCTTTTCTTTACTGTTTTTCCAATGCAGAGAGAAGATTGAGCTTGCTCAGAACAAAAGAAATGTGCTTTCTAATGACACAGATCCTATCACTTTCAACTCTGCTTAGGAAACTGATCAGAACAGTAGTTTCTCTTACATCTACTGCTATGTAAAAGCTGGAATGAGAAATGAGTTGTATTTCAAGTTCGTTTGTCAATTGGAGCTGAATAGTGACTGTTATTTACCATGAAAGAACGATTGTTCTTAGGACCAGAGAATACACTTGGTTAAACTCCATTCATGAGAGAGACTTCAACCCCAAGTTCTCTTACAAAAAGAACACTCTGTTTTTCAGAAAGACGCATGCTTTTCTTTACTGTTTTTCCAATACCAAGAGATGATTGAGCTTGCTCAGAACAAAAGAACTGTGCTCTCTAATGACACAGATCCTATCACTTTCAACTCTGCTTAGGAAACTGATCAGAACAGTAGTTTCTCTTACATCTACTGCTATGTAGTAGCAGCAATGAGAAAAAGTTGTATTTCACGTGCGTTTGTCAATTGGAACTGAATAATGACTGTTATTACCGGTAAAGAACAATTGTTCTTAGGACCAGAGTATATACCCGGTTAAACTCCATTCATGAATGAGACTTCAACCCCAAGTTCTCTTACAAAAAGAACACTCTGTTTTTCAGAAAGACACAAGCTTTTCTTTACTGTTTTTCCAATGCAGAGAGAAGAAGATTGAGCTTGCTCAGAACAAAAGAACTGTTCTTTCTAATGACACAGATCCTATCACTGTCAACTCTGCTTAGGAAACTGATCAGAACAGTAGTTTCTCTTACATCTACTGCTGTGTAGTAGCTGGAATGAGAAATGAGTTGTATTTCAAGTTCTTTTGTCAATTGGAGCTGAATAGTGACTGTTATTACCGGGAAAGAAAGATTGTTCATAGGACGAGAGAATATACCCGGTTAAACTCCATTCATGAAAGAGACTACAACCCCAAGTTCTCTTACAAAAAACACTCTGTTTTTCAGAAATACGCAGGCTTTTCTTTACTGTTTTTCCAATGCAGAGAGAAGAAGATTGAGCTTGCTCAGAACAAAAGAACTGTGCTTTCTAATGACACAGATCCTATCACTTTCAACTCTGCTTAGGAAACTGATCAGAACAGTAGTTTCTCTTACATCTACTGCTATGTAGTAGCTGGAATGATAAATGAGTTGTATTTCAAGTTTGTTTGAAAATTGGAGCTGAATAGTGACTGTTATTTACCATGAAAGTACGATTGTTCTTAGGACCAGAGATGACACTTTATTAAACTCCATTCATGAGAGAGACTTCAACCCCAAGTTCTCTTACAAAAAGAACACTCTGTTTTTCAGAAAGACGCATGCTTTTCTTTACTGTTTTTCCAATACCGAGAGATGATTGAGCTTGCTCAGAACAAAAGAACTGTGCTCTCTAATGACACAGATCCTATCACTTTCAACTCTGCTTAGGAAACTGATCAGAACAGTAGTTTCTCTTACATCTACTCCTGTGTAGTAGCTGGAATGAGAAATGAGTTGTATTTCAAGTTTGTTTGTCAATTGGAGCTGAATAGTGACTGTTTTTACCGGGAAAGAAAGATTGTTCTTAGGACCAGAGAATACACGTGGTTAAACTCCATTCATGAGAGAGACTTCACCCCAAGTTCCCTTACAAAAAGAACACTCTCTTTTTCAGAAAGACGCATGCTTTTCTTTACTGTTTTTCCAATGCAGAGAGAAGATTGAGCTTGCTCAGAACAAAAGAACTGTGCTTTCTAATGACACAGATCCTATCACTTTCAACTCTGCTTAGGAAACTGATCAGAACAGTAGTTTCTCTTACATCTACTGCTATGTAGTAGCTGGAATGAGAAACGAGTTGTATATCAAGTGCGTTTCTCAATTGGAGCTGAATAATGACTTTTATTACCGGGAAAGAATGATTGTTCTTAGGACCAGAGAATACACGTGGTTAAACTCCATTCATGAAAGAGAATTCAACCCCAAGTTCTCTTACTAAAAGAACACTCTGTTTTTCAGAAAGACGCACGCTTTTCTTACTGTTTTTCCAATGCAGAGAGAAGATTGAGCTTGCTCAGAACAAGAGAGCTGTGCTTTCTAACGACACAGATCCTATCACTGTCAACTCTGCTTAGGAAACTGATCAGAACAGTAGTTTTTCTTACATCTACTGCTGTGTAGTAGCTGGAATGAGAAATGAGTTGTATTTCAAGTTCGTTTGTCAATTGGAGCTGAATAGTGACTGTTATTACCGGGAAAGAAAGATTGTTCATAGGACGAGAGAATATACCCGGTTAAACTCCATTCATGAAAGAGACTACAACCCCAAGTTCTCTTACAAAAAACACTCTGTTTTTCAGAAATACGCAGGCTTTTCTTTACTATTTTTCCAATGCAGAGAGAAGAAGATTGAGCTTGCTCAGAACAAAAGAACTGTGCTTTCTAATGACACAGATCCTATCACTGTCAACTCTGCTTAGGAAACTGATCAGAACAGTAGTTTCTCTTACATCTACTGCTGTGTAGTAGCTGGAATGAGAAATGAGTTGTATTTCAAGTTCTTTTGTCAATTGGAGCTGAATAGTGATTGTTATTACCGGGAAAGAAAGATTGTTCATAGGACGAGAGAATATACCCGGTTAAACTCCATTCATGAAAGAGACGACAACCCCAAGTTCTCTTACAAAAAACACTCTGTTTTTCAGAAATACACAGGCTTTTCTTTACTGTTTTTCCAATGCAGAGAGAAGAAGATTGAGCTTGCTCAGAACAAAAGAACTGTGCTTTCTAATGACACAGATCCTATCACTTTCAACTCTGCTTAGGAAACTGATCAGAACAGTAGTTTCTCTTACATCTACTGCTATGTAGTAGCTGGAATGAGAAATGAGTTGTATTTCAAGTTTGTTTGTCAATTGGAGCTGAATAGTGACTGTTATTACCGGGAAAGAAAGATTGTTCTTAAGACCAGAGAATACATGTGGTTAAATTCCATTCATGAGAGAGACTTCAACCCCAAGTTCTCTTACAAAAAGAACACTCTGTTTTTCAGAAAGACACAAGCTTTTCTTTACTGTTTTTCCAATGCAGAGAGAAGAAGATTGAGCTTGCTCAGAACAAAAGAACTGTGCTTTCTAATGACACAGATCCTATCACTGTCAACTCTGCTTAGGAAACTGATCAGAACAGTAGTTTCTCTTACATCTACTGCTGTGTAGTAGCTGGAATGAGAAATGAGTTGTATTTCAAGTTCTTTTGTCAATAGGAGCTGAATAGTGACTGTTATTACCGGGAAAGAAAGATTGTTCATAGGACGAGAGAATATACCCGGTTAAACTCCATTCATGAAAGAGACTACAACCCCAAGTTCTCTTACAAAAAACACTCTGTTTTTCAGAAATACGCAGGCTTTTCTTTACTGTTTTTCCAATGCAGAGAGAAGAAGATTCAGCTTGCTCAGAACAAAAGAACTGTGCTTTCTAATGACACAGATCCTATCACTTTCAACTCTGCTTAGGAAACTGATCAGAACAGTAGTTTCTCTTACATCTACTGCTATGTAGTAGCTGGAATGAGAAATGAGTTGTATTTCAAGTTTGTTTGTCAATTGGAGCTGAATAGTGACTGTTATTACCGGGAAAGAAAGATTGTTCTTAGTACCAGAGAATACACGTGGTTAAACTCCATTCATGAGAGAGACTTCAACCCCAAGTTCCCTTACAAAAAGAACACTCTGTTTTTCAGAAAGGCACAAGCTTTTCTTTACTGTTTTTCCAATGCAGAGAGAAGATTGAGCTTGCTCAGAACAAAAGAACTGTGCTTTCTAATGACAAAGATCCTATCACTTTCAACTCTGCTTAGGAAACTGATCAGAACAGTAGTTTCTCTTACATCTACTGCTATGTAGTACCTGGAATGAGAAACGAGTTGTATATCAAGTGCGTTTCTCAATTGGAGCTGAATAGTGACTGTTATTACCGGGAAAGAATGATTGTTCTTAGGACCAGAGAATACACGTGGTTAAACTCCATTCATGAAAGTGAATTCAACCCCAAGTTCTCTTACTAAAAGAACACTCTGTTTTACAGAAAGACACATGCTTTTCTTTACTGTTTTTCCAATGCAGAGAGAAGATTGAGCTTGCTCAGAACAAAAGAACTGTGCTTTCTAATGACACAGATCCTCTCACTTTCAACTCTGCTTAGGAAACTGATCAGAGCAGTAGTTTCTCTTACATCTACTGCTATGTAGTAGCTGGAATGAGAAATGAGTTGTATTTCAAGTGCATTTGTCAATTGGAGCTGAATAGTGACTGTCATTACCGGGAAAGAAAGATTGTTCTTAGTACCAGAGAATACACGTGGTTAAACTCCATTCATGAGAGAGACTTCAACCCCAAGTTCCCTTACAAAAAGAACACTCTGTTTTTCAGAAAGACACAAGCTTTTTTTTACTGTTTTTCCAATGCAGAGAGAAGATTGAGCTTGCTCAGAACAAAAGAACTGTGCTTTCTAATGACACAGATCCTATCACTTTCAACTCTGCTTAGGAAACTGATCAGAACAGTAGTTTCTCTTACATCTACTGCTGTGTAGTAGCTGGAATGAGAAATGAGTTGTATTTCAAGTTCTTTTGTCAATTGGAGCTGAATAGTGATTGTTATTACCGGGAAAGAAAGATTGTTCATAGGACGAGAGAATATACCCGGTTAAACTCCATTCATGAAAGAGACGACAACCCCAAGTTCTCTTACAAAAAACACTCTGTTTTTCAGAAATACACAGGCTTTTCTTTACTGTTTTTCCAATGCAGAGAGAAGAAGATTGAGCTTGCTCAGAACAAAAGAACTGTGCTTTCTAATGACACAGATCCTATCACTTTCAACTCTGCTTAGGAAACTGATCAGAACAGTAGTTTCTCTTACATCTACTGCTATGTAGTAGCTGGAATGAGAAATGAGTTGTATTTCAAGTTTGTTTGTCAATTGGAGCTGAATAGTGACTGTTATTACCGGGAAAGAAAGATTGTTCTTAAGACCAGAGAATACATGTGGTTAAATTCCATTCATGAGAGAGACTTCAACCCCAAGTTCTCTTACAAAAAGAACACTCTGTTTTTCAGAAAGACACAAGCTTTTCTTTACTGTTTTTCCAATGCAGAGAGAAGAAGATTGAGCTTGCTCAGAACAAAAGAACTGTGCTTTCTAATGACACAGATCCTATCACTGTCAACTCTGCTTAGGAAACTGATCAGAACAGTAGTTTCTCTTACATCTACTGCTGTGTAGTAGCTGGAATGAGAAATGAGTTGTATTTCAAGTTCTTTTGTCAATAGGAGCTGAATAGTGACTGTTATTACCGGGAAAGAAAGATTGTTCATAGGACGAGAGAATATACCCGGTTAAACTCCATTCATGAAAGAGACTACAACCCCAAGTTCTCTTACAAAAAACACTCTGTTTTTCAGAAATACGCAGGCTTTTCTTTACTGTTTTTCCAATGCAGAGAGAAGAAGATTCAGCTTGCTCAGAACAAAAGAACTGTGCTTTCTAATGACACAGATCCTATCACTTTCAACTCTGCTTAGGAAACTGATCAGAACAGTAGTTTCTCTTACATCTACTGCTATGTAGTAGCTGGAATGAGAAATGAGTTGTATTTCAAGTTTGTTTGTCAATTGGAGCTGAATAGTGACTGTTATTACCGGGAAAGAAAGATTGTTCTTAGTACCAGAGAATACACGTGGTTAAACTCCATTCATGAGAGAGACTTCAACCCCAAGTTCCCTTACAAAAAGAACACTCTGTTTTTCAGAAAGGCACAAGCTTTTCTTTACTGTTTTTCCAATGCAGAGAGAAGATTGAGCTTGCTCAGAACAAAAGAACTGTGCTTTCTAATGACAAAGATCCTATCACTTTCAACTCTGCTTAGGAAACTGATCAGAACAGTAGTTTCTCTTACATCTACTGCTATGTAGTACCTGGAATGAGAAACGAGTTGTATATCAAGTGCGTTTCTCAATTGGAGCTGAATAGTGACTGTTATTACCGGGAAAGAATGATTGTTCTTAGGACCAGAGAATACACGTGGTTAAACTCCATTCATGAAAGTGAATTCAACCCCAAGTTCTCTTACTAAAAGAACACTCTGTTTTACAGAAAGACACATGCTTTTCTTTACTGTTTTTCCAATGCAGAGAGAAGATTGAGCTTGCTCAGAACAAAAGAACTGTGCTTTCTAATGACACAGATCCTCTCACTTTCAACTCTGCTTAGGAAACTGATCAGAGCAGTAGTTTCTCTTACATCTACTGCTATGTAGTAGCTGGAATGAGAAATGAGTTGTATTTCAAGTGCATTTGTCAATTGGAGCTGAATAGTGACTGTCATTACCGGGAAAGAAAGATTGTTCTTAGTACCAGAGAATACACGTGGTTAAACTCCATTCATGAGAGAGACTTCAACCCCAAGTTCCCTTACAAAAAGAACACTCTGTTTTTCAGAAAGACACAAGCTTTTTTTTACTGTTTTTCCAATGCAGAGAGAAGATTGAGCTTGCTCAGAACAAAAGAACTGTGCTTTCTAATGACACAGATCCTATCACTTTCAACTCTGCTTAGGAAACTGATCAGAACAGTAGTTTCTCTTACATCTACTGCTATGTAGTAGCTGGAATGAGAAACGAGTTGTATATCAAGTGCGTTTCTCAATTGGAGCTGAATAGTGACTGTTATTACCGGGAAAGAAAGATTGTTCTTAGTACCAGAGAATACACGTGGTTAAACTCCATTCATGAGAGAGACTTCAACCCCAAGTTCTCTTACAAAAAGAACACTCTGTTTTTCAGAAAGACGCACCCTTTTCTTTACTGTTTTTCCAATGCAGAGAGAAGATTGAGCTTGCTCAGAACAAAAGAAATGTGCTTTCTAATGACACAGATCCTATCACTTTCAACTCTGCTTAGGAAACTGATCAGAACAGTAGTTTCTCTTACATCTACTGCTATGTAGTAGCAGCAATGAGAAACAAGTTGTATTTCACGTGCGTTTCTCAATTGGAACTGAATAGTGACTGTTATTACTGGTAAAGAACGATTGTTCTTAGGACCAGAGAATACACGTGGTTAAACTCCATTCTTGAAAGAGACTTCAACCCCAAGTTCTCTTACTAAAAGAACACTCTGTTTTTCAGAAAGACTCACGCTTTTCTTTACTGTTTTTCCATTGCAGAGGGAAGATTGAGCTTGCTCAGAACAAAAGAACTGTGCTTTCTAATGACACAGATCCTATCACTTTCAACTCTGCTTAGGAAACTGATCAGAACAGTAGTTTCTCTTACATCTACTGCTATGTAGTAGCTGGAATGAGAAACGAGTTATATTTCAAGTGTGTTTGTCAATTGAGGTAGAATATTGACTGTTATTACCGGGAAAGAACGATTGTTCTTAGGACCAGAGTATATACCCGGTTAAACTCCACTCATGAATGAGACTTCAAACCCAAGTTCTCTTACAAAAAGAACACTCTCTTTTTAAGAAAGACGCATGCTTTTCTTTATTGTTTTTCCAATGCAGAGAGATGATTGAGCTTGCTCAGAACAAAAGAACTGTGCTTTCTAATGACACAGATCCTATCACTTTCAACTATGTTTAGGGAACTGATCAGAACAGTAGTTTCTCTTACATCTACTGCTATGTAGTAGCACCATTAGAAACAAGATGTATTACACGTGCGTTTGTCAATTGGAACTGAATAGTGACTGTTATTACCGGGAAAGAACGATTGTTCTTAGGACCAGAGAATACACGTGGTTAAACTCCATTCATGAGAGAGACTTCAAACCCAAGTTCTCTTACAAAAAGAACACTCTGTTTTTCAGAAAGACGCACGCTTTTCTTTACTGTTTTTCCAATGCAGAGAGAAGAAGATTGAGCTTGCTCAGAACAAAAGAACTGTGCTTTCTAATGACACAGATCCTATCACTTTCAACTCTGCTTAGGAAACTGATCAGAACAGTAGTTTCTCTTACATCTACTGCTATGTAGTAGCTGGAATGATAAATGAGTTGTATTTCAAGTTTGTTTGAAAATTGGAGCTGAATAGTGACTGTTATTTACCATGAAAGTACGATTGTTCTTAGGACCAGAGATGACACTTGGTTAAACTCCATTCATGAGAGAGACTTCAACCCCAAGTTCTCTTACAAAAAGAACACTCTGTTTTTCAGAAAGACGCATGCTTTTCTTTACTGTTTTTCCAATACCGAGAGATGATTGAGCTTGCTCAGAACAAAAGAACTGTGCTCTCTAATGACACAGATCCTATCACTTTCAACTCTGCTTAGGAAACTGATCAGAACAGTAGTTTCTCTTACATCTACTCCTGTGTAGTAGCTGGAATGAGAAATGAGTTGTATTTCAAGTTTGTTTGTCAATTGGAGCTGAATAGTGACTGTTTTTACCGGGAAAGAAAGATTGTTCTTAGGACCAGAGAATACACGTGGTTAAACTCCATTCATGAGAGAGACTTCACCCCAAGTTCCCTTACAAAAAGAACACTCTCTTTTTCAGAAAGACGCATGCTTTTCTTTACTGTTTTTCCAATGCAGAGAGAAGATTGAGCTTGCTCAGAACAAAAGAACTGTGCTTTCTAATGACACAGATCCTATCACTGTCAACTCTGCTTAGGAAACTGATCAGAACAGTAGTTTTTCTTACATCTACTGCTGTGTAGTAGCTGGAATGAGAAATGAGTTGTATTTCAAGTTCGTTTGTCAATTGAAGCTGAATAGTGACTGTTATTACCGTGAAAGAAAGATTGTTCATAGGACGAGAGAATATACCCGGTTAAACTCCATTCATGAAAGAGACTACAACCCCAAGTTCTCTTACAAAAAACACTCTGTTTTTCAGAAATACGCAGGCTTTTCTTTACTATTTTTCCAATGCAGAGATAAGAAGATTGAGCTTGCTCAGAACAAAAGAACTGTGCTTTCTAATGACACAGATCCTATCACTTTCAACTCTGCTTAGGAAACTGATCAGAACAGTAGTTTCTCTTACATCTACTGCTATGTAGTAGCTGGAATGAGAAATGAGTTGTATTTCAAGTGCGTTTGTCAATTGGAGCTGAATAGTGACTGTTATTACTCGGAAAGAAAGATTGTTCTTAGTACCAGAGAATACACGTGGTTAAACTCCATTCATGAAAGAGAATTCAACCCCAAGTTCTCTTACTAAAAGAACACTCTGTTGTTCAGAAAGACACATGCTTTTCTTACTGTTTTTCTAAGGCAGAGAGAAGATTGAGCTTGCTCAGAACAAAAGAACTGTGCTTTCTAATGACACAGATCCTATCACTGTCAACTCTGCTTAGGAAACTGATCAGAACAGTAGTTTCTCTTACATCTACTGCTGTGTAGTAGCTGGAATGAGAAATGAGTTGTATTTCAAGTTCTTTTGTCAATTGGAGCTGAATAGTGATTGTTATTACCGGGAAAGAAAGATTGTTCATAGGACGAGAGAATATACCCGGTTAAACTCCATTCATGAAAGAGACGACAACCCCAAGTTCTCTTACAAAAAACACTCTGTTTTTCAGAAATACACAGGCTTTTCTTTACTGTTTTTCCAATGCACAGAGAAGAAGATTGAGCTTGCTCAGAACAAAAGAACTGTGCTTTCTAATGACACAGATCCTATCACTTTCAACTCTGCTTAGGAAACTGATCAGAACAGTAGTTTCTCTTACATCTACTGCTATGTAGTAGCTGGAATGAGAAATGAGTTGTATTTCAAGTTTGTTTGTCAATTAGAGCTGAATAGTGACTGTTATTACCGGGAAAGAAAGATTGTTCTTAAGACCAGAGAATACATGTGGTTAAATTCCATTCATGAGAGAGACTTCAACCCCAAGTTCTCTTACAAAAAGAACACTCTGTTTTTCAGAAAGACACAAGCTTTTCTTTACTGTTTTTCCAATGCAGAGAGAAGAAGATTGAGCTTGCTCAGAACAAAAGAACTGTGCTTTCTAATGACACAGATCCTATCACTGTCAACTCTGCTTAGGAAACTGATCAGAACAGTAGTTTCTCTTACATCTACTGCTGTGTAGTAGCTGGAATGAGAAATGAGTTGTATTTCAAGTTCTTTTGTCAATTGGAGCTGAATAGTGACTGTTATTACCGGGAAAGGAAGATTGTTCATAGGACGAGAGAATATACCCGGTTAAACTCCATTCATGAAAGAGACTACAACCCCAAGTTCTCTTACAAAAAACACTCTGTTTTTCAGAAATACGCAGGCTTTTCTTTACTGTTTTTCCAATGCAGAGAGAAGAAGATTCAGCTTGCTCAGAACAAAAGAACTGTGCTTTCTAATGACACAGATCCTATCACTTTCAACTCTGCTTAGGAAACTGATCAGAACAGTAGTTTCTCTTACATCTACTGCTATGTAGTAGCTGGAATGAGAAATGAGTTGTATTTCAAGTTTGTTTGTCAATTGGAGCTGAATAGTGACTGTTATTACCGGGAAAGAAAGATTGTTCTTAAGACCAGAGAATACATGTGGTTAAATTCCATTCATGAGAGAGACTTCAACCCCAAGTTCTCTTACAAAAAGAACACTCTGTTTTTCAGAAAGACACAAGCTTTTCTTTACTGTTTTTCCAATGCAGAGAGAAGAAGATTGAGCTTGCTCAGAACAAAAGAACTGTGCTTTCTAATGACACAGATCCTATCACTGTCAACTCTGCTTAGGAAACTGATCAGAACAGTAGTTTCTCTTACATCTACTGCTGTGTAGTAGCTGGAATGAGAAATGAGTTGTATTTCAAGTTCTTTTGTCAATAGGAGCTGAATAGTGACTGTTATTACCGGGAAAGAAAGATTGTTCATAGGACGAGAGAATATACCCGGTTAAACTCCATTCATGAAAGAGACTACAACCCCAAGTTCTCTTACAAAAAACACTCTGTTTTTCAGAAATACGCAGGCTTTTCTTTACTGTTTTTCCAATGCAGAGAGAAGAAGATTCAGCTTGCTCAGAACAAAAGAACTGTGCTTTCTAATGACACAGATCCTATCACTTTCAACTCTGCTTAGGAAACTGATCAGAACAGTAGTTTCTCTTACATCTACTGCTATGTAGTAGCTGGAATGAGAAATGAGTTGTATTTCAAGTTTGTTTGTCAATTGGAGCTGAATAGTGACTGTTATTACCGGGAAAGAAAGATTGTTCTTAGTACCAGAGAATACACGTGGTTAAACTCCATTCATGAGAGAGACTTCAACCCCAAGTTCCCTTACAAAAAGAACACTCTGTTTTTCAGAAAGGCACAAGCTTTTCTTTACTGTTTTTCCAATGCAGAGAGAAGATTGAGCTTGCTCAGAACAAAAGAACTGTGCTTTCTAATGACAAAGATCCTATCACTTTCAACTCTGCTTAGGAAACTGATCAGAACAGTAGTTTCTCTTACATCTACTGCTATGTAGTACCTGGAATGAGAAACGAGTTGTATATCAAGTGCGTTTCTCAATTGGAGCTGAATAGTGACTGTTATTACCGGGAAAGAATGATTGTTCTTAGGACCAGAGAATACACGTGGTTAAACTCCATTCATGAAAGTGAATTCAACCCCAAGTTCTCTTACTAAAAGAACACTCTGTTTTACAGAAAGACACATGCTTTTCTTTACTGTTTTTCCAATGCAGAGAGAAGATTGAGCTTGCTCAGAACAAAAGAACTGTGCTTTCTAATGACACAGATCCTCTCACTTTCAACTCTGCTTAGGAAACTGATCAGAGCAGTAGTTTCTCTTACATCTACTGCTATGTAGTAGCTGGAATGAGAAATGAGTTGTATTTCAAGTGCATTTGTCAATTGGAGCTGAATAGTGACTGTCATTACCGGGAAAGAAAGATTGTTCTTAGTACCAGAGAATACACGTGGTTAAACTCCATTCATGAGAGAGACTTCAACCCCAAGTTCCCTTACAAAAAGAACACTCTGTTTTTCAGAAAGACACAAGCTTTTTTTTACTGTTTTTCCAATGCAGAGAGAAGATTGAGCTTGCTCAGAACAAAAGAACTGTGCTTTCTAATGACACAGATCCTATCACTTTCAACTCTGCTTAGGAAACTGATCAGAACAGTAGTTTCTCTTACATCTACTGCTATGTAGTAGCTGGAATGAGAAACGAGTTGTATATCAAGTGCGTTTCTCAATTGGAGCTGAATAGTGACTGTTATTACCGGGAAAGAAAGATTGTTCTTAGTACCAGAGAATACACGTGGTTAAACTCCATTCATGAGAGAGACTTCAACCCCAAGTTCTCTTACAAAAAGAACACTCTGTTTTTCAGAAAGACGCACCCTTTTCTTTACTGTTTTTCCAATGCAGAGAGAAGATTGAGCTTGCTCAGAACAAAAGAAATGTGCTTTCTAATGACACAGATCCTATCACTTTCAACTCTGCTTAGGAAACTGATCAGAACAGTAGTTTCTCTTACATCTACTGCTATGTAAAAGCTGGAATGAGAAATGAGTTGTATTTCAAGTTCGTTTGTCAATTGGAGCTGAATAGTGACTGTTATTTACCATGAAAGAACGATTGTTCTTAGGACCAGAGAATACACTTGGTTAAACTCCATTCATGAGAGAGACTTCAACCCCAAGTTCTCTTACAAAAAGAACACTCTGTTTTTCAGAAAGACGCATGCTTTTCTTTACTGTTTTTCCAATACCAAGAGATGATTGAGCTTGCTCAGAACAAAAGAACTGTGCTCTCTAATGACACAGATCCTATCACTTTCAACTCTGCTTAGGAAACTGATCAGAACAGTAGTTTCTCTTACATCTACTGCTATGTAGTAGCAGCAATGAGAAACAAGTTGTATTTCACGTGCGTTTCTCAATTGGAACTGAATAGTGACTGTTATTACTGGTAAAGAACGATTGTTCTTAGGACCAGAGAATACACGTGGTTAAACTCCATTCTTGAAAGAGACTTCAACCCCAAGTTCTCTTACTAAAAGAACACTCTGTTTTTCAGAAAGACTCACGCTTTTCTTTACTGTTTTTCCATTGCAGAGGGAAGATTGAGCTTGCTCAGAACAAAAGAACTGTGCTTTCTAATGACACAGATCCTATCACTTTCAACTCTGCTTAGGAAACTGATCAGAACAGTAGTTTCTCTTACATCTACTGCTATGTAGTAGCTGGAATGAGAAACGAGTTATATTTCAAGTGTGTTTGTCAATTGAGGTAGAATATTGACTGTTATTACCGGGAAAGAACGATTGTTCTTAGGACCAGAGTATATACCCGGTTAAACTCCACTCATGAATGAGACTTCAAACCCAAGTTCTCTTACAAAAAGAACACTCTCTTTTTAAGAAAGACGCATGCTTTTCTTTATTGTTTTTCCAATGCAGAGAGATGATTGAGCTTGCTCAGAACAAAAGAACTGTGCTTTCTAATGACACAGATCCTATCACTTTCAACTATGTTTAGGGAACTGATCAGAACAGTAGTTTCTCTTACATCTACTGCTATGTAGTAGCACCATTAGAAACAAGATGTATTACACGTGCGTTTGTCAATTGGAACTGAATAGTGACTGTTATTACCGGGAAAGAACGATTGTTCTTAGGACCAGAGAATACACGTGGTTAAACTCCATTCATGAGAGAGACTTCAAACCCAAGTTCTCTTACAAAAAGAACACTCTGTTTTTCAGAAAGACGCACGCTTTTCTTTACTGTTTTTCCAATGCAGAGAGAAGAAGATTGAGCTTGCTCAGAACAAAAGAACTGTGCTTTCTAATGACACAGATCCTATCACTTTCAACTCTGCTTAGGAAACTGATCAGAACAGTAGTTTCTCTTACATCTACTGCTATGTAGTAGCTGGAATGATAAATGAGTTGTATTTCAAGTTTGTTTGAAAATTGGAGCTGAATAGTGACTGTTATTTACCATGAAAGTACGATTGTTCTTAGGACCAGAGATGACACTTGGTTAAACTCCATTCATGAGAGAGACTTCAACCCCAAGTTCTCTTACAAAAAGAACACTCTGTTTTTCAGAAAGACGCATGCTTTTCTTTACTGTTTTTCCAATACCGAGAGATGATTGAGCTTGCTCAGAACAAAAGAACTGTGCTCTCTAATGACACAGATCCTATCACTTTCAACTCTGCTTAGGAAACTGATCAGAACAGTAGTTTCTCTTACATCTACTCCTGTGTAGTAGCTGGAATGAGAAATGAGTTGTATTTCAAGTTTGTTTGTCAATTGGAGCTGAATAGTGACTGTTTTTACCGGGAAAGAAAGATTGTTCTTAGGACCAGAGAATACACGTGGTTAAACTCCATTCATGAGAGAGACTTCACCCCAAGTTCCCTTACAAAAAGAACACTCTCTTTTTCAGAAAGACGCATGCTTTTCTTTACTGTTTTTCCAATGCAGAGAGAAGATTGAGCTTGCTCAGAACAAAAGAACTGTGCTTTCTAATGACACAGATCCTATCACTGTCAACTCTGCTTAGGAAACTGATCAGAACAGTAGTTTTTCTTACATCTACTGCTGTGTAGTAGCTGGAATGAGAAATGAGTTGTATTTCAAGTTCGTTTGTCAATTGAAGCTGAATAGTGACTGTTATTACCGTGAAAGAAAGATTGTTCATAGGACGAGAGAATATACCCGGTTAAACTCCATTCATGAAAGAGACTACAACCCCAAGTTCTCTTACAAAAAACACTCTGTTTTTCAGAAATACGCAGGCTTTTCTTTACTATTTTTCCAATGCAGAGATAAGAAGATTGAGCTTGCTCAGAACAAAAGAACTGTGCTTTCTAATGACACAGATCCTATCACTTTCAACTCTGCTTAGGAAACTGATCAGAACAGTAGTTTCTCTTACATCTACTGCTATGTAGTAGCTGGAATGAGAAATGAGTTGTATTTCAAGTGCGTTTGTCAATTGGAGCTGAATAGTGACTGTTATTACTCGGAAAGAAAGATTGTTCTTAGTACCAGAGAATACACGTGGTTAAACTCCATTCATGAAAGAGAATTCAACCCCAAGTTCTCTTACTAAAAGAACACTCTGTTGTTCAGAAAGACACATGCTTTTCTTACTGTTTTTCTAAGGCAGAGAGAAGATTGAGCTTGCTCAGAACAAAAGAACTGTGCTTTCTAATGACACAGATCCTATCACTGTCAACTCTGCTTAGGAAACTGATCAGAACAGTAGTTTCTCTTACATCTACTGCTGTGTAGTAGCTGGAATGAGAAATGAGTTGTATTTCAAGTTCTTTTGTCAATTGGAGCTGAATAGTGATTGTTATTACCGGGAAAGAAAGATTGTTCATAGGACGAGAGAATATACCCGGTTAAACTCCATTCATGAAAGAGACGACAACCCCAAGTTCTCTTACAAAAAACACTCTGTTTTTCAGAAATACACAGGCTTTTCTTTACTGTTTTTCCAATGCACAGAGAAGAAGATTGAGCTTGCTCAGAACAAAAGAACTGTGCTTTCTAATGACACAGATCCTATCACTTTCAACTCTGCTTAGGAAACTGATCAGAACAGTAGTTTCTCTTACATCTACTGCTATGTAGTAGCTGGAATGAGAAATGAGTTGTATTTCAAGTTTGTTTGTCAATTAGAGCTGAATAGTGACTGTTATTACCGGGAAAGAAAGATTGTTCTTAAGACCAGAGAATACATGTGGTTAAATTCCATTCATGAGAGAGACTTCAACCCCAAGTTCTCTTACAAAAAGAACACTCTGTTTTTCAGAAAGACACAAGCTTTTCTTTACTGTTTTTCCAATGCAGAGAGAAGAAGATTGAGCTTGCTCAGAACAAAAGAACTGTGCTTTCTAATGACACAGATCCTATCACTGTCAACTCTGCTTAGGAAACTGATCAGAACAGTAGTTTCTCTTACATCTACTGCTGTGTAGTAGCTGGAATGAGAAAGGAGTTGTATTTCAAGTTCGTTTGTCAATTGGAGCTGAATAGTGACTGTTATTACCGGGAAAGGAAGATTGTTCATAGGACGAGAGAATATACCCGGTTAAACTCCATTCATGAAAGAGACTACAACCCCAAGTTCTCTTACAAAAAACACTCTGTTTTTCAGAAATACGCAGGCTTTTCTTTACTGTTTTTCCAATGCAGAGAGAAGAAGATTCAGCTTGCTCAGAACAAAAGAACTGTGCTTTCTAATGACACAGATCCTATCACTTTCAACTCTGCTTAGGAAACTGATCAGAACAGTAGTTTCTCTTACATCTACTGCTATGTAGTAGCTGGAATGAGAAATGAGTTGTATTTCAAGTTTGTTTGTCAATTGGAGCTGAATAGTGACTGTTATTACCGGGAAAGAAAGATTGTTCTTAGTACCAGAGAATACACGTGGTTAAACTCCATTCATGAGAGAGACTTCAACCCCAAGTTCCCTTACAAAAAGAACACTCTGTTTTTCAGAAAGACACAAGCTTTTCTTTACTGATTTTCCAATGCAGAGAGAAGATTGAGCTTGCTCAGAACAAAAGAACGGTGCTTTCTAATGACACAGATCCTATCACTTTCAACTCTGCTTAGGAAACTGATCAGAACAGTAGTTTCTCTTACATCTACTGCTATGTAGTACCTGGAATGAGAAACGAGTTGTATATCAAGTGCGTTTCTCAATTGGAGCTGAATAGTGACTGTTATTACTGGGAAAGAATGATTGTTCTTAGGACCAGAGAATACACGTGGTTAAACTCCATTCATGAAAGTGAATTCAACCCCAAGTTCTCATACTAAAAGAACACTCTGTTTTACAGAAAGACGCATGCTTTTCTTTACTGTTTTTCCAATGCAGAGAGAAGATTGAGCTTGCTCAGAACAAAAGAACTGTGCTTTCTAATGACACAGATCCTCTCACTTTCAACTCTGCTTAGGAAACTGATCAGAACAGTAGTTTCTCTTACATCTACTGCTATGTAGTAGCTGGAATGAGAAACGAGTTGTATATCAAGTGCGTTTCTCAATTGGAGCTGAATAGTGACTGTTATTACCGGGAAAGAAAGATTGTTCTTAGTACCAGAGAATACACGTGGTTAAACTCCATTCATGAGAGAGACTTCAACCCCAAGTTCTCTTACAAAAAGAACACTCTGTTTTTCAGAAAGACGCACCCTTTTCTTTACTGTTTTTCCAATGCAGAGAGAAGATTGAGCTTGCTCAGAACAAAAGAAATGTGCTTTCTAATGACACAGATCCTATCACTTTCAACTCTGCTTAGGAAACTGATCAGAACAGTAGTTTCTCTTACATCTACTGCTATGTAAAAGCTGGAATGAGAAATGAGTTGTATTTCAAGTTCGTTTGTCAATTGGAGCTGAATAGTGACTGTTATTTACCATGAAAGAACGATTGTTCTTAGGACCAGAGAATACACTTGGTTAAACTCCATTCATGAGAGAGACTTCAACCCCAAGTTCTCTTACAAAAAGAACACTCTGTTTTTCAGAAAGACGCATGCTTTTCTTTACTGTTTTTCCAATACCAAGAGATGATTGAGCTTGCTCAGAACAAAAGAACTGTGCTCTCTAATGACACAGATCCTATCACTTTCAACTCTGCTTAGGAAACTGATCAGAACAGTAGTTTCTCTTACATCTACTGCTATGTAGTAGCAGCAATGAGAAACAAGTTGTATTTCACGTGCGTTTGTCAATTGGAACTGAATAGTGACTGTTATTACCGGTAAAGAACGATTGTTCTTAGGACCAGAGAATACACGTGGTTAAACTCCATTCTTGAAAGAGACTTCAACCCCAAGTTCTCTTACTAAAAGAACACTCTGTTTTTCAGAAAGACTCACGCTTTTCTTTACTGTTTTTCCATTGCAGAGGGAAGATTGAGCTTGCTCAGAATAAAAGAACTGTGCTTTCTAATGACACAGATCCTATCACTTTCAACTCTGCTTAGGAAATTGATCAGAACAGCAGTTTCTCTTACATCTACTGCTATGTAGTAGCTGGAATGAGAAACGAGTTATATTTCAAGTGTGTTTGTCAATTGAGGTAGAATATTGACTGTTATTACCGGGAAAGAACGATTGTTCTTAGGACCAGAGTATATACCCGGTTAAACTCCATTCATGAATGAGACTTCAAACCCAAGTTCTCTTACAAAAAGAACACTCTCTTTTTAAGAAAGACGCATGCTTTTCTTTATTGTTTTTCCAATGCAGAGAGATGATTGAGCTTGCTCAGAACAAAAGAACTGTGCTTTCTAATGACACAGATCCTATCACTTTCAACTATGTTTAGAGAACTGATCAGAACAGTAGTTTCTCTTACATCTACTGCTATGTAGTAGCACCATGAGAAACAAGATGTATTACACGTGCGTTTGTCAATTGGAACTGAATAGTGACTGTTATTTCCGGGAAAGAACGATTGTTCTTAGGACCAGAGAATACACGTGGTTAAACTCCATTCATGAGAGAGACTTCAAACCCAAGTTCTCTTACAAAAAGAACACTCTGTTTTTCAGAAAGACGCACGCTTTTCTTTACTCTTTTTCCAATGCAGAGAGAAGATTGAGCTTGCTCAGAACAAAAGAACTGTGCTTTCTAATGACACAGATCCTATCACTTTCAACTCTGCTTAGGAAACTGATCAGAACAGTAGTTTCTCTTACATCTACTGCTATGTAGTAGCTGGAATGAGAAATGAGTTTTATTTCAAGTTCGTTTGTCCATTGGAGCTGAATAGTGACTGTTATTTACCGTGAAAGAATGATTGTTCATAGGACCAGAGAATACACTTGGTTAAACTCCATTCATGAGAGAGATTTCAACCCCAAGTTCTCTTACAAAAAGAACACTCTGTTTTTCAGAAATACGCAGGCTTTTCTTTACTGTTTTTCCAATGCAGAGAGAAGAAGATTGAGCTTGCTCAGAACAAAAGAACTGTGCTTTCTAATGACACAGATCCTATCACTTTCAACTCTGCTTAGGAAACTGATGAGAACAGTAGTTTCTCTTACATCTACTGCTGTGTAGTAGCTGGAATGAGAATTGAGTTGTATTTCAAGTTCTTTTGTCAATTGGAGCTGAATAGTGACTGTTATTACCGGGAAAGAAAGATTGTTCATAGGACGAGAGAATATACCTGGTTAAACTCCATTCATGAAAGAGACTACAACCCCAAGTTCTCTTACAAAAAACACTCTGTTTTTCAGAAATACGCAGGCTTTTCTTTACTGTTTTTCCAATGCAGAGAGAAGAAGATTGAGCTTGCTCAGAACAAAAGAACTGTGCTTTCTAATGACACAGATCCTATCACTTTCAACTCTGCTTAGGAAACTGATCAGAACAGTAGTTTCTCTTACATCTACTGCTATGTAGTAGCTGGAATGATAAATGAGTTGTATTTCAAGTTTGTTTGTCAATTGGAGCTGAATAGTGACTGTTATTTACCATGAAAGTACGATTGTTCTTAGGACCAGAGATGACACTTGGTTAAACTCCATTCATGAGAGAGACTTCAACCCCAAGTTCTCTTACAAAAAGAACACTCTGTTTTTCAGAATGACGCATGCTTTTCTTTACTGTTTTTCCAATACGGAGAGATGATTGAGCTTGCTCAGAACAAAAGAACTGTGCTTTCTAATGACACAGATCCTATCACTTTCAACTCTGCTTAGGAAACTGATCACAACAGTAGTTTCTCTTACATCTACTGCTATGTAGTAGCAGCAATGAGAAACAAGTTGTATTTCACGTGCGTTTGTCAATTGGAACTGAATAGTGACTGTTATTACCGGTAAAGAACGATTGTTCTTAGGACCAGAGAATACACGTGGTTAAACTCCATTCTTGAAAGAGACTTCAACCCCAAGTTCTCTTACTAAAAGAACACTCTGTTTTTCAGAAAGACTCACGCTTTTCTTTACTGTTTTTCCATTGCAGAGAGAAGATTGAGCTTGCTCAGAACAAAAGAACTGTGCTTTCTAATGACACAGATCCTATCACTTTCAACTCTGCTTAGGAAACTGATCAGAACAGTAGTTTCTCTTACATCTACTGCTATGTAGTAGCTGGAATGAGAATCGAGTAATATTTCAAGTGTGTTTGTCAATTGAGGTAGAATATTGACTGTTATTACCGGGAAAGAACGATTGTTCTTAGGACCAGAGTATATACCCGGTTAAACTCCATTCATGAATGAGACTTCAACCCCAAGTTCTCTTACAAAAAGAACACTCTCTTTTTAAGAAAGACGCATGCTTTTCTTTACTGTTTTTCCAATGCAGAGAGAAGAAGATTGAGCTTGCTCAGAACAAAAGAACTGTGCTTTCTAATGACACAGATCCTATCACTTTCAACTCTGCTTAGGAAACTGATGAGAACAGTAGTTTCTCTTACATCTACTGCTATGTAGTAGCACCATGAGAAACAAGATGTATTACACGTGCGTTTGTCAATTGGAACTGAATAGTGACTGTTATTTCCGAGAAAGAACGATTGTTCTTAGGACCAGAGAATACACGTGGTTAAACTCCATTCATGAGAGAGACTTCAACCCCAAGTTCTCTTACAAAAAGAACACTCTGTTTTTCAGAAAGACACATGCTTTTCTTTACTCTTTTTCCAATGCAGAGAGAAGATTGAGCTTGCTCAGAACAAAAGAACTGTGCTTTCTAATGACACAGATCCTATCACTTTCAACTCTGCTTAGGAAACTGATCAGAACAGTAGTTTCTCTTACATCTACTGCTATGTAGTAGCTGGAATGAGAAATGAGTTTTATTTCAAGTTCGTTTGTCCATTGGAGCTGAATAGTGACTGTTATTTACCGTGAAAGAACGATTGTTCATAGGACCAGAGAATACACTTGGTTAAACTCCATTCATGAGAGAGACTTCAACCCCAAGTTCTCTTACAAAAAGAACACTCTGTTTTTCAGAAAGACGCATGCTTTTCTTTACTGTTTTTCCAATGCAGAGAGAAGAAGATAGAGCTTGCTCAGAACAAAAGAACTGTGCTTTCTAATGACACAGATCCTATCACTTTCAACTCTGCTTAGGAAACTGATCAGAACAGTAGTTTCTCTTACATCTACTGCTATGTAGTAGCTGGAATGAGAAATGAGTTGTATTTCAAGTTTGTTTGTCAATTGGAGCTGAATAGTGACTGTTATTACCGGGAAAGAAAGATTGTTCTTAGTACCAGAGAATACACGTGGTTAAACTCCATTCATGAGAGAGACTTCAACCCCAAGTTCCCTTACAAAAAGAACACTCTGTTTTTCAGAAAGACACAAGCTTTTCTTTACTGATTTTCCAATGCAGAGAGAAGATTGAGCTTGCTCAGAACAAAAGAACGGTGCTTTCTAATGACACAGATCCTATCACTTTCAACTCTGCTTAGGAAACTGATCAGAACAGTAGTTTCTCTTACATCTACTGCTATGTAGTACCTGGAATGAGAAACGAGTTGTATATCAAGTGCGTTTCTCAATTGGAGCTGAATAGTGACTGTTATTACTGGGAAAGAATGATTGTTCTTAGGACCAGAGAATACACGTGGTTAAACTCCATTCATGAAAGTGAATTCAACCCCAAGTTCTCTTACTAAAAGAACACTCTGTTTTACAGAAAGACGCATGCTTTTCTTTACTGTTTTTCCAATGCAGAGAGAAGATTGAGCTTGCTCAGAACAAAAGAACTGTGCTTTCTAATGACACAGATCCTCTCACTTTCAACTCTGCTTAGGAAACTGATCAGAACAGTAGTTTCTCTTACATCTACTGCTATGTAGTAGCTGGAATGAGAAACGAGTTGTATATCAAGTGCGTTTCTCAATTGGAGCTGAATAGTGACTGTTATTACCGGGAAAGAAAGATTGTTCTTAGTACCAGAGAATACACGTGGTTAAACTCCATTCATGAGAGAGACTTCAACCCCAAGTTCTCTTACAAAAAGAACACTCTGTTTTTCAGAAAGACGCACCCTTTTCTTTACTGTTTTTCCAATGCAGAGAGAAGATTGAGCTTGCTCAGAACAAAAGAAATGTGCTTTCTAATGACACAGATCCTATCACTTTCAACTCTGCTTAGGAAACTGATCAGAACAGTAGTTTCTCTTACATCTACTGCTATGTAAAAGCTGGAATGAGAAATGAGTTGTATTTCAAGTTCGTTTGTCAATTGGAGCTGAATAGTGACTGTTATTTACCATGAAAGAACGATTGTTCTTAGGACCAGAGAATACACTTGGTTAAACTCCATTCATGAGAGAGACTTCAACCCCAAGTTCTCTTACAAAAAGAACACTCTGTTTTTCAGAAAGACGCATGCTTTTCTTTACTGTTTTTCCAATACCAAGAGATGATTGAGCTTGCTCAGAACAAAAGAACTGTGCTCTCTAATGACACAGATCCTATCACTTTCAACTCTGCTTAGGAAACTGATCAGAACAGTAGTTTCTCTTACATCTACCGCTATGTAGTAGCAGCAATGAGAAACAAGTTGTATTTCACGTGCGTTTGTAAATTGGAACTGAATAGTGACTGTTATTACCGGTAAAGAACGATTGTTCTTAGGACCAGAGAATACACGTGGTTAAACTCCATTCTTGAAAGAGACTTCAACCCCAAGTTCTCTTACTAAAAGAACACTCTGTTTTTCAGAAAGACTCACGCTTTTCTTTACTGTTTTTCCATTGCAGAGGGAAGATTGAGCTTGCTCAGAATAAAAGAACTGTGCTTTCTAATGACACAGATCCTATCACTTTCAACTCTGCTTAGGAAATTGATCAGAACAGCAGTTTCTCTTACATCTACTGCTATGTAGTAGCTGGAATGAGAAACGAGTTATATTTCAAGTGTGTTTGTCAATTGAGGTAGAATATTGACTGTTATTACCGGGAAAGAACGATTGTTCTTAGGACCAGAGTATATACCCGGTTAAACTCCATTCATGAATGAGACTTCAAACCCAAGTTCTCTTACAAAAAGAACACTCTCTTTTTAAGAAAGACGCATGCTTTTCTTTATTGTTTTTCCAATGCAGAGAGATGATTGAGCTTGCTCAGAACAAAAGAACTGTGCTTTCTAATGACACAGATCCTATCACTTTCAACTATGTTTAGAGAACTGATCAGAACAGTAGTTTCTCTTACATCTACTGCTATGTAGTAGCACCATGAGAAACAAGATGTATTACACGTGCGTTTGTCAATTGGAACTGAATAGTGACTGTTATTTCCGGGAAAGAACGATTGTTCTTAGGACCAGAGAATACACGTGGTTAAACTCCATTCATGAGAGAGACTTCAAACCCAAGTTCTCTTACAAAAAGAACACTCTGTTTTTCAGAAAGACGCACGCTTTTCTTTACTCTTTTTCCAATGCAGAGAGAAGATTGAGCTTGCTCAGAACAAAAGAACTGTGCTTTCTAATGACACAGATCCTATCACTTTCAACTCTGCTTAGGAAACTGATCAGAACAGTAGTTTCTCTTACATCTACTGCTATGTAGTAGCTGGAATGAGAAATGAGTTTTATTTCAAGTTCGTTTGTCCATTGGAGCTGAATAGTGACTGTTATTTACCGTGAAAGAATGATTGTTCATAGGACCAGAGAATACACTTGGTTAAACTCCATTCATGAGAGAGATTTCAACCCCAAGTTCTCTTACAAAAAGAACACTCTGTTTTTCAGAAATACGCAGGCTTTTCTTTACTGTTTTTCCAATGCAGAGAGAAGAAGATTGAGCTTGCTCAGAACAAAAGAACTGTGCTTTCTAATGACACAGATCCTATCACTTTCAACTCTGCTTAGGAAACTGATGAGAACAGTAGTTTCTCTTACATCTACTGCTATGTAGTAGCTGGAATGAGAAATGAGTTGTATTTCAAGTTTGTTTGTCAATTGGAGCTGAATAGTGACTGTTATTACCGGGAAAGAAAGATTGTTCTTAAGACCAGAGAATACACGTGGTTAAATTCCATTCATGAGAGAGACTTCAACCCCAAGTTCTCTTACAAAAAGAACACTCTGTTTTTCAGAAAGACACAAGCTTTTCTTTATTGTTTTTCCAATGCAGAGAGAAGAAGATTGAGCTTGCTCAGAACAAAAGAACTGTGCTTTCTAATGACACAGATCCTATCACTGTCAACTCTGCTTAGGAAACTGATCAGAACAGTAGTTTCTCTTACATCTACTGCTGTGTAGTAGCTGGAATGAGAATTGAGTTGTATTTCAAGTTCTTTTGTCAATTGGAGCTGAATAGTGACTGTTATTACCGGGAAAGAAAGATTGTTCATAGGACGAGAGAATATACCTGGTTAAACTCCATTCATGAAAGAGACTACAACCCCAAGTTCTCTTACAAAAAACACTCTGTTTTTCAGAAATACGCAGGCTTTTCTTTACTGTTTTTCCAATGCAGAGAGAAGAAGATTGAGCTTGCTCAGAACAAAAGAACTGTGCTTTCTAATGACACAGATCCTATCACTTTCAACTCTGCTTAGGAAACTGATCAGAACAGTAGTTTCTCTTACATCTACTGCTATGTAGTAGCTGGAATGATAAATGAGTTGTATTTCAAGTTTGTTTGTCAATTGGAGCTGAATAGTGACTGTTATTTACCATGAAAGTACGATTGTTCTTAGGACCAGAGATGACACTTGGTTAAACTCCATTCATGAGAGAGACTTCAACCCCAAGTTCTCTTACAAAAAGAACACTCTGTTTTTCAGAAAGACGCATGCTTTTCTTTACTGTTTTTCCAATACCGAGAGATGATTGAGCTTGCTCAGAACAAAAGAACTGTGCTCTCTAATGACACAGATCCTATCACTTTCAACTCTGCTTAGGAAACTGATCAGAACAGTAGTTTCTCTTACATCTACTGCTATGTAGTAGCAGCAATGAGAAACAAGTTGTATTTCACGTGCGTTTGTCAATTGGAACTGAATAGTGACTGTTATTACCAGTAAAGAACGATTGTTCTTAGGACCAGAGAATACACGTGGTTAAACTCCATTCTTGAAAGAGACTTCAACCCCAAGTTCTCTTACTAAAAGAACACTCTGTTTTTCAGAAAGACTCACGCTTTTCTTTACTGTTTTTCCATTGCAGAGAGAAGATTGAGCTTGCTCAGAACAAAAGAACTGTGCTTTCTAATGACACAGATCCTATCACTTTCAACTCTGCTTAGGAAACTGATCAGAACAGTAGTTTCTCTTACATCTACTGCTATGTAGTAGCTGGAATGAGAATCGAGTTATATTTCAAGTGTGTTTGTCAATTGAGGTAGAATATTGACTGTTATTACCGGGAAAGAACGATTGTTCTTAGGACCAGAGTATATACCCGGTTAAACTCCATTCATGAATGAGACTTCAACCCCAAGTTCTCTTACAAAAAGAACACTCTCTTTTTAAGAAAGACGCATGCTTTTCTTTACTGTTTTTCCAATGCAGAGAGAAGAAGATTGAGCTTGCTCAGAACAAAAGAACTGTGCTTTCTAATGACACAGATCCTATCACTTTCAACTCTGCTTAGGAAACTGATGAGAACAGTAGTTTCTATTACATCTACTGCTATGTAGTAGCACCATGAGAAACAAGATGTATTACACGTGCGTTTGTCAATTGGAACTGAATAGTGACTGTTATTTCCGAGAAAGAACGATTGTTCTTAGGACCAGAGAATACACGTGGTTAAACTCCATTCATGAGAGAGACTTCAACCCCAAGTTCTCTTACAAAAAGAACACTCTGTTTTTCAGAAAGACACATGCTTTTCTTTACTCTTTTTCCAATGCAGAGAGAAGATTGAGCTTGCTCAGAACAAAAGAACTGTGCTTTCTAATGACACAGATCCTATCACTTTCAACTCTGCTTAGGAAACTGATCAGAACAGTAGTTTCTCTTACATCTACTGCTATGTAGTAGCTGGAATGAGAAATGAGTTTTATTTCAAGTTCGTTTGTCCATTGGAGCTGAATAGTGACTGTTATTTACCGTGAAAGAACGATTGTTCATAGGACCAGAGAATACACTTGGTTAAACTCCATTCATGAGAGAGACTTCAACCCCAAGTTCTCTTACAAAAAGAACACTCTGTTTTTCAGAAAGACGCATGCTTTTCTTTACTGTTTTTCCAATGCAGAGAGAAGAAGATTGAGCTTGCTCAGAACAAAAGAACTGTGCTTTCTAATGACACAGATCCTATCACTTTCAACTCTGCTAAGGAAACTGATGAGAACAGTAGTTTCTCTTACATCTACTGCTATGTAGTAGCTGGAATGAGAAATGAGTTGTATTTCAAGTTTGTTTGTCAATTGGAGCTGAATAGTGACTGTTATTACCGGGAAAGAAAGATTGTTCTTAAGACCAGAGAATACACGTGGTTAAATTCCATTCATGAGGAGACTTCAACCCCAAGTTCTCTTACAAAAAGAACACTCTGTTTTTCAGAAAGACACAAGCTTTTCTTTACTGTTTTTCCAATGCAGAGAGAAGAAGATTGAGCTTGCTCAGAACAAAAGAACTGTGCTTTCTAATGACACAGATCCTATCACTGTCAACTCTGCTTAGGAAACTGATCAGAACAGTAGTTTCTCTTACATCTACTGCTGTGTAGTAGCTGGAATGAGAAATGAGTTGTATTTCAAGTTCTTTTGTCAATTAGAGCTGAATAGTGACTGTTATTACCGGGAAAAAAAGATTGTTCATAGGACGAGAGAATATACCCGGTTAAACTCCATTCATGAAAGAGACTACAACCCCAAGTTCTCTTACAAAAAACACTCTGTTTTTCAGAAATACGCAGGCTTTTCTTTACTGTTTTTCCAATGCAGAGAGAAGAAGATTGAGCTTGCTCAGAACAAAAGAACTGTGCTTTCTAATGACACAGATCCTATCACTTTCAACTCTGCTTAGGAAACTGATCAGAACAGTAGTTTCTCTTACATCTACTGCTATGTAGTAGCTGGAATGATAAATGAGTTGTATTTCAAGTTTGTTTGTCAATTGGAGCTGAATAGTGACTGTTATTTACCATGAAAGTACGATTGTTCTTAGGACCAGAGATGACACTTGGTTAAACTCCATTCATGAGAGAGACTTCAACCCCAAGTTCTCTTACAAAAAGATCACTCTGTTTTTCAGAAAGACGCATGCTTTTCTTTACTGTTTTTCCAATACCGAGAGATGATTGAGCTTGCTCAGAACAAAAGAACTGTGCTCTCTAATGACACAGATCCTATCACTTTCAACTCTGCTTAGGAAACTGATCAGAACAGTAGTTTCTCTTACATCTACTGCTATGTAGTAGCAGCAATGAGAAACAAGTTGTATTTCACGTGCGTTTGTCAATTGGAACTGAATAGTGACTGTTATTACCGGTAAAGAACGATTGTTCTTAGGACCAGAGAATACACGTGGTTAAACTCCATTCTTGAAAGAGACTTCAACCCCAAGTTCTCTTACTAAAAGAACACTCTGTTTTTCAGAAAGACTCACGCTTTTCTTTACTGTTTTTCCATTGCAGAGAGAAGATTGAGCTTGCTCAGAACAAAAGAACTGTGCTTTCTAATGACACAGATCCTATCACTTTCAACTCTGCTTAGGAAACTGATCAGAACAGTAGTTTCTCTTACATCTACTGCTATGTAGTAGCTGGAATGAGAATCGAGTTATATTTCAAGTGTGTTTGTCAATTGAGGTAGAATATTGACTGTTATTACCGGGAAAGAACGATTGTTCTTAGGACCAGAGTATATACCCGGTTAAACTCCATTCATGAATGAGACTTCAACCCCAAGTTCTCTTACAAAAAGAACACTCTCTTTTTAAGAAAGACGCATGCTTTTCTTTATTGTTTTTCCAATGCAGAGAGATGATTGAGCTTGCTCAGAACAAAAGAACTGTGCTTTCTAATGACACAGATCCTATCACTTTCAACTATGTTTAGGGAACTGATCAGAACAGTAGTTTCTCTTACATCTACTGCTATGTAGTAGCTCCATGAGAAACAAGATGTATTACACGTGCGTTTGTCTATTGGAACTGAATAGTGACTGTTATTTCCGAGAAAGAACGATTGTTCTTAGGACCAGAGAATACACGTGGTTAAACTCCATTCATGAGAGAGACTTCAACCCCAAGTTCTCTTACAAAAAGAACACTCTGTTTTTCAGAAAGACACATGCTTTTCTTTACTCTTTTTCCAATGCAGAGAGAAGATTGAGCTTGCTCAGAACAAAAGAACTGTGCTTTCTAATGACACAGATCCTATCACTTTCAACTCTGCTTAGGAAACTGATCAGAACAGTAGTTTCTCTTACATCTACTGCTATGTAGTAGCTGGAATGAGAAATGAGTTGTATTTCAAGTTCGTTTGTCAATTGGAGCTGAATAGTGACTGTTATTTACCGTGAAAGAACGATTGTTCATAGGACCAGAGAATACACTTGGTTAAACTCCATTCATGAGAGAGACTTCAACCCCAAGTTCTCTTACAAAAAGAACACTCTGTTTTTCAGAAAAATGTAGGCTTTTCTTTACTGTTTTTCCAATGCAGAGAGAAGATTGAGCTTGCTCAGAACAAAAGAACTGTGCTTTCTAATGACACAGATCCTATCACTTTCAACTCTGCTTAGGAAACTGATCACAACAGTAGTTTCTCTTACATCTACTGATATGTAGTAGCTAGTATGAGAAACGAGTTGTATTTCAAGTGCGTTTGTCAATTGGAGCTGAAGAGTGACTGTTATTACCGGTAAAGAACAATTGTTCTTAGGACCAGAGAATACACGTGGTTAAACTCCATTGTTGAAAGAGACTTCAACCCCAAGTTCTCTTACTAAAAGAATACTCTGTTTTTCAGAAAGACGCACGCTTTTCTTTACTGTTTTTCCAATGCAGAGAGAAGATTGAGCTTGCTCAGAACAAAAGAACTGTGCTTTCTAATGACACAGATCCTATCCCTTTCAACTCTGCTTAGGAAACTGATCAGAACAGTAGTTTCTCTTACATCTACTGCTATGTAGTAGCTGGAATGAGAAACGAGTTGTATTTCAAGTGCGTTTCTCAATTGGAGCTGAATAGTGACTGTTATTACTGGGAATGAACGATTGTTCTTAGGACCAGAGAATGCACGTGGTTAAACTCCATTCCTGAAAGAGACTTCAACCCCAAGTTCTCTTACTAAAAGAACACTCTGTTTTTCAGAAAGACGCACGCTTCTCTTTACTGTTTTTCCATTGCAGAGAGAAGATTGAGCTTGCTCAGAACAAAAGAACTGTGCTTTCTAACAACACAGATCCTATCACTTTCAACTCCGTTTAGGAAACTGATCAGAACAGTAGTTTCTCTTACATCTACTGCTATGTAGTAGCTGGAATGAGAAACGAGTTGTATTTCAAGTGCGTTTCTCAATTGGAGCTGAATAGTTACTGTTATTTTCGGGAAAGAATGATTGTTCTTAGGACCAGAGAATACCCGTGGTTAAACTCCATTCATGGAAGAGACTCAAACCCAAGTTCTCTTACAAAAAAAAAAACACTCTGTTTTTCAGAAAGACTCACGCTTTTCTTTACTGTTTTTCCATTGCAGAGAGAAGATTGAGCTTGCTCAGAACAAAAGAACTGTGCTTTCTAATGACACAGATCCTATCACTTTCAACTCTGCTTAGGAAACTGATCAGAACAGTAGTTTCTCTTACATCTACTGCTATGTAGTAGCTGGAATGAGAAACGAGTTATATTTCATGTGTGTTTGTCAATTGAGGCAGAATATTGACTGTTATTACCGGGAAAGAACGATTGTTCTTAGGACCATAGTATATACCCGGTTAAACTCCATTCATGAATGAGACTTCAACCCCAAGTTCTCTTACAAAAAGAACACTCTCTTTTTAAGAAAGACACACGCTTTTCTTTATTGTTTTTCCAATGCAGAGAGATGATTGAGCTTGCTCAGAACAAAAGAACTGTGCTTTCTAATGACACAGATCCTATCACTTTCAACTCTGTTTAGGGAACTGATCAGAACAGTAGTTTCTCTTACATCTACTGCTATGTAGTAGCACCATGAGAAACAAGATGTATTTCACGTGCGTTTGTCAATTGGAACTGAATAGTGACTGTTATTTCCGGGAAAGAACGATTGTTCTTAGGACCAGAGAATACACGTGGTTAAACTCCATTCTTGAAAGAGTCTTCAACCCCAAGTTCTCTTACAAAAAGAACACTCTGTTTTTCAGAAAGACGCACCCTTTTCTTTACTGTTTTTCCAATGCAGAGAGAAGATTGAGCTTGCTCAGAAGAAAAGAACTGTGCTTTCTAATGACACAGATCCTATCACTTTCAACTCTGCTTAGGAAACTGATCAGAACAGTAGTTTCTCTTACATCTACTGCTATGTAGTAGCTGGAATGAGAAACGAGTTGTATATCAAGTGCGTTTCTCAATTGGAGCTGAATAGTGACTGTTATTACCGGGAAAGAATGATTGTTCTTAGGACCAGAGAATACACGTGGTTAAACTCCATTCATGAAAGAGACTTCAACCCCAAGTTCTCTTACAAAAAGAACACTCTCTTTTTAAGAAAGACGCATGCTTTTCTTTATTGTTTTTCCAATGCAGAGAGATGATTGAGCTTGCTCAGAACAAAAGAACTGTGCTTTCTAATGACACAGATCCTATCACTTTCAACTCTGCTTAGGAAACTGATCAGAACAGTAGTTTCTCTTACATCTACTGCTATGTAGTAGCTGGAATGAGAATCGAGTTATATTTCAAGTGTGTTTGTCAATTGAGGTAGAATATTGACTGTTATTACCGGGAAAGAACGATTGTTCTTAGGACCAGAGTATATACCCGGTTAAACTCCATTCATGAATGAGACTTCAACCCCAAGTTCTCTTACAAAAAGAACACTCTCTTTTTAAGAAAGACGCATGCTTTTCTTTATTGTTTTTCCAATGCAGAGAGATGATTGAGCTTGCTCAGAACAAAAGAACTGTGCTTTCTAATGACACAGATCCTATCACTTTCAACTATGTTTAGGGAACTGATCAGAACAGTAGTTTCTCTTACATCTACTGCTATGTAGTAGCACCATGAGAAACAAGATGTATTACACGTGCGTTTGTCTATTGGAACTGAATAGTGACTGTTATTTCCGAGAAAGAACGATTGTTCTTAGGACCAGAGAATACACGTGGTTAAACTCCATTCATGAGAGAGACTTCAACCCCAAGTTCGCTTACAAAAAGAACACTCTGTTTTTCAGAAAGACACATGCTTTTCTTTACTCTTTTTCCAATGCAGAGAGAAAATTGAGCTTGCTCAGAACAAAAGAACTGTGCTTTCTAATGACACAGATCCTATCACTTTCAACTCTGCTTAGGAAACTGATCAGAACAGTAGTTTCTCTTACATCTACTGCTATGTAGTAGCTGGAATGAGAAATGAGTTGTATTTCAAGTTCGTTTGTCAATTGGAGCTGAATAGTGACTGTTATTTACCGTGAAAGAACGATTGTTCATAGGACCAGAGAATACACTTGGTTAAACTCCATTCATGAGAGAGACTTCAACCCCAAGTTCTCTTACAAAAAGAACACTCTGTTTTTCAGAAAAATGTAGGCTTTTCTTTACTGTTTTTCCAATGCAGAGAGAAGATTGAGCTTGCTCAGAACAAAAGAACTGTGCTTTCTAATGACACAGATCCTATCACTTTCAACTCTGCTTAGGAAACTGATCACAACAGTAGTTTCTCTTACATCTACTGATATGTAGTAGCTAGTATGAGAAACGAGTTGTATTTCAAGTGCGTTTGTCAATTGGAGCTGAAGAGTGACTGTTATTACCGGTAAAGAACAATTGTTCTTAGGACCAGAGAATACACGTGGTTAAACTCCATTATTGAAAGAGACTTCAACCCCAAGTTCTCTTACTAAAAGAATACTCTGTTTTTCAGAAAGACGCACGCTTCTCTTTACTGTTTTTCCAATGCAGAGAGAAGATTGAGCTTGCTCAGAACAAAAGAACTGTGCTTTCTAATGACACAGATCCTATCCCTTTCAACTCTGCTTAGGAAACTGATCAGAACAGTAGTTTCTCTTACATCTACTGCTATGTAGTAGCTGGAATGAGAAATGAGTTTTATTTCAAGTTCGTTTGTCCATTGGAGCTGAATAGTGACTGTTATTTTCCGTGAAAGAACGATTGTTCATAGGACCAGAGAATACACTTGGTTAAACTCCATTCATGAGAGAGACTTCAACCCCAAGTTCTCTTACAAAAAGAACACTCTGTTTTTCAGAAAGACGCATGCTTTTCTTTACTGTTTTTCCAATGCAGAGAGAAGAAGATTGAGCTTGCTCAGAACAAAAGAACTGTGCTTTCTAATGACACAGATCCTATCACTTTCAACTCTGCTTAGGAAACTGATGAGAACAGTAGTTTCTCTTACATCTACTGCTATGTAGTAGCTGGAATGAGAAATGAGTTGTATTTCAAGTTTGTTTGTCAATTGGAGCTGAATAGTGACTGTTATTACCGGGAAAGAAAGATTGTTCTTAAGACCAGAGAATACACGTGGTTAAATTCCATTCATGAGAGAGACTTCAACCCCAAGTTCTCTTACAAAAAGAACACTCTGTTTTTCAGAAAGACACAAGCTTTTCTTTACTGTTTTTCCAATGCAGAGAGAAGAAGATTGAGCTTGCTAAGAACAAAAGAACTGTGCTTTCTAATGACACAGATCCTATCACTGTCAACTCTGCTTAGGAAACTGATCAGAACAGTAGTTTCTCTTACATCTACTGCTGTGTAGTAGCTGGAATGAGAAATGAGTTGTATTTCAAGTTCTTTTGTCAATTGGAGCTGAATAGTGACTGTTATTACCGGGAAAGAAAGATTGTTCATAGGACGAGAGAATATACCCGGTTAAATTCCATTCATGAAAGAGACTACAACCCCAAGTTCTCTTACAAAAAACACTCTGTTTTTCAGAAATACACAGGCTTTTCTTTACTGTTTTTCCAATGCAGAGAGAAGAAGATTGAGCTTGCTCAGAACAAAAGAACTGTGCTTTCTAATGACACAGATCCTATCACTTTCAACTCTGCTTAGGAAACTGATCAGAACAGTAGTTTCTCTTACATCTACTGCTATGTAGTAGCTGGAATGATAAATGAGTTGTATTTCAAGTTTGTTTGTCAATTGGAGCTGAATAGTGACTGTTATTTACCATGAAAGTACGATTGTTCTTAGGACCAGAGATGACACTTGGTTAAACTCCATTCATGAGAGAGACTTCAACCCCAAGTTCTCTTACAAAAAGAACACTCTGTTTTTCAGAAAGACGCATGCTTTTCTTTACTGTTTTTCCAATACCGAGAGATGATTGAGCTTGCTCAGAACAAAAGAACTGTGCTCTCTAATGACACAGATCCTATCACTTTCAACTCTGCTTAGGAAACTGATCAGAACAGTAGTTTCTCTTACATCTACTGCTATGTAGTAGCAGCAATGAGAAACAAGTTGTATTTCACGTGCGTTTGTCAATTGGAACTGAATAGTGACTGTTATTACCGGTAAAGAACGATTGTTCTTAGGACCAGAGAATACACGTGGTTAAACTCCATTCTTGAAAGAGACTTCAACCCCAAGTTGTCTTACTAAAAGAACACTCTGTTTTTCAGAAAGACTCACGCTTTTCTTTACTGTTTTTCCATTGCAGAGAGAAGATTGAGCTTGCTCAGAACAAAAGAACTGTGCTTTCTAATGACACAGATCCTATCACTTTCAACTCTGCTTAGGAAACTGATCAGAACAGTAGTTTCTCTTACATCTACTGCTATGTAGTAGCTGGAATGAGAATCGAGTTATATTTCAAGTGTGTTTGTCAATTGAGGTAGAATATTGACTGTTATTACCGGGAAAGAACGATTGTTCTTAGGACCAGAGTATATACCCGGTTAAACTCCATTCATGAATGAGACTTCAACCCCAAGTTCTCTTACAAAAAGAACACTCTCTTTTTAAGAAAGACGCATGCTTTTCTTTATTGTTTTTCCAATGCAGAGAGATGATTGAGCTTGCTCAGAACAAAAGAACTGTGCTTTCTAATGACACAGATCCTATCACTTTCAACTATGTTTAGGGAACTGATCAGAACAGTAGTTTCTCTTACATCTACTGCTATGTAGTAGCTCCATGAGAAACAAGATGTATTACACGTGCGTTTGTCTATTGGAACTGAATAGTGACTGTTATTTCCGAGAAAGAACGATTGTTCTTAGGACCAGAGAATACACGTGGTTAAACTCCATTCATGAGAGAGACTTCAACCCCAAGTTCTCTTACAAAAAGAACACTCTGTTTTTCAGAAAGACACATGCTTTTCTTTACTCTTTTTCCAATGCAGAGAGAAGATTGAGCTTGCTCAGAACAAAAGAACTGTGCTTTCTAATGACACAGATCCTATCACTTTCAACTCTGCTTAGGAAACTGATCAGAACAGTAGTTTCTCTTACATCTACTGCTATGTAGTAGCTGGAATGAGAAATGAGTTGTATTTCAAGTTCGTTTGTCAATTGGAGCTGAATAGTGACTGTTATTTACCGTGAAAGAACGATTGTTCATAGGACCAGAGAATACACTTGGTTAAACTCCATTCATGAGAGAGACTTCAACCCCAAGTTCTCTTACAAAAAGAACACTCTGTTTTTCAGAAAAATGTAGGCTTTTCTTTACTGTTTTTCCAATGCAGAGAGAAGATTGAGCTTGCTCAGAACAAAAGAACTGTGCTTTCTAATGACACAGATCCTATCACTTTCAACTCTGCTTAGGAAACTGATCACAACAGTAGTTTCTCTTACATCTACTGATATGTAGTAGCTAGTATGAGAAACGAGTTGTATTTCAAGTGCGTTTGTCAATTGGAGCTGAAGAGTGACTGTTATTACCGGTAAAGAACAATTGTTCTTAGGACCAGAGAATACACGTGGTTAAACTCCATTATTGAAAGAGACTTCAACCCCAAGTTCTCTTACTAAAAGAATACTCTGTTTTTCAGAAAGACGCACGCTTCTCTTTACTGTTTTTCCAATGCAGAGAGAAGATTGAGCTTGCTCAGAACAAAAGAACTGTGCTTTCTAATGACACAGATCCTATCCCTTTCAACTCTGCTTAGGAAACTGATCAGAACAGTAGTTTCTCTTACATCTACTGCTATGTAGTAGCTGGAATGAGAAATGAGTTTTATTTCAAGTTCGTTTGTCCATTGGAGCTGAATAGTGACTGTTATTTTCCGTGAAAGAACGATTGTTCATAGGACCAGAGAATACACTTGGTTAAACTCCATTCATGAGAGAGACTTCAACCCCAAGTTCTCTTACAAAAAGAACACTCTGTTTTTCAGAAAGACGCATGCTTTTCTTTACTGTTTTTCCAATGCAGAGAGAAGAAGATTGAGCTTGCTCAGAACAAAAGAACTGTGCTTTCTAATGACACAGATCCTATCACTTTCAACTCTGCTTAGGAAACTGATGAGAACAGTAGTTTCTCTTACATCTACTGCTATGTAGTAGCTGGAATGAGAAATGAGTTGTATTTCAAGTTTGTTTGTCAATTGGAGCTGAATAGTGACTGTTATTACCGGGAAAGAAAGATTGTTCTTAAGACCAGAGAATACACGTGGTTAAATTCCATTCATGAGAGAGACTTCAACCCCAAGTTCTCTTACAAAAAGAACACTCTGTTTTTCAGAAAGACACAAGCTTTTCTTTACTGTTTTTCCAATGCAGAGAGAAGAAGATTGAGCTTGCTAAGAACAAAAGAACTGTGCTTTCTAATGACACAGATCCTATCACTGTCAACTCTGCTTAGGAAACTGATCAGAACAGTAGTTTCTCTTACATCTACTGCTGTGTAGTAGCTGGAATGAGAAATGAGTTGTATTTCAAGTTCTTTTGTCAATTGGAGCTGAATAGTGACTGTTATTACCGGGAAAGAAAGATTGTTCATAGGACGAGAGAATATACCCGGTTAAATTCCATTCATGAAAGAGACTACAACCCCAAGTTCTCTTACAAAAAACACTCTGTTTTTCAGAAATACACAGGCTTTTCTTTACTGTTTTTCCAATGCAGAGAGAAGAAGATTGAGCTTGCTCAGAACAAAAGAACTGTGCTTTCTAATGACACAGATCCTATCACTTTCAACTCTGCTTAGGAAACTGATCAGAACAGTAGTTTCTCTTACATCTACTGCTATGTAGTAGCTGGAATGATAAATGAGTTGTATTTCAAGTTTGTTTGTCAATTGGAGCTGAATAGTGACTGTTATTTACCATGAAAGTACGATTGTTCTTAGGACCAGAGATGACACTTGGTTAAACTCCATTCATGAGAGAGACTTCAACCCCAAGTTCTCTTACAAAAAGAACACTCTGTTTTTCAGAAAGACGCATGCTTTTCTTTACTGTTTTTCCAATACCGAGAGATGATTGAGCTTGCTCAGAACAAAAGAACTGTGCTCTCTAATGACACAGATCCTATCACTTTCAACTCTGCTTAGGAAACTGATCAGAACAGTAGTTTCTCTTACATCTACTGCTATGTAGTAGCAGCAATGAGAAACAAGTTGTATTTCACGTGCGTTTGTCAATTGGAACTGAATAGTGACTGTTATTACCGGTAAAGAACGATTGTTCTTAGGACCAGAGAATACACGTGGTTAAACTCCATTCTTGAAAGAGACTTCAACCCCAAGTTGTCTTACTAAAAGAACACTCTGTTTTTCAGAAAGACTCACGCTTTTCTTTACTGTTTTTCCATTGCAGAGAGAAGATTGAGCTTGCTCAGAACAAAAGAACTGTGCTTTCTAATGACACAGATCCTATCACTTTCAACTCTGCTTAGGAAACTGATCAGAACAGTAGTTTCTCTTACATCTACTGCTATGTAGTAGCTGGAATGAGAATCGAGTTATATTTCAAGTGTGTTTGTCAATTGAGGTAGAATATTGACTGTTATTACCGGGAAAGAACGATTGTTCTTAGGACCAGAGTATATACCCGGTTAAACTCCATTCATGAATGAGACTTCAACCCCAAGTTCTCTTACAAAAAGAACACTCTCTTTTTAAGAAAGACGCATGCTTTTCTTTATTGTTTTTCCAATGCAGAGAGATGATTGAGCTTGCTCAGAACAAAAGAACTGTGCTTTCTAATGACACAGATCCTATCACTTTCAACTATGTTTAGGGAACTGATCAGAACAGTAGTTTCTCTTACATCTACTGCTATGTAGTAGCTCCATGAGAAACAAGATGTATTACACGTGCGTTTGTCTATTGGAACTGAATAGTGACTGTTATTTCCGAGAAAGAACGATTGTTCTTAGGACCAGAGAATACACGTGGTTAAACTCCATTCATGAGAGAGACTTCAACCCCAAGTTCTCTTACAAAAAGAACACTCTGTTTTTCAGAAAGACACATGCTTTTCTTTACTCTTTTTCCAATGCAGAGAGAAGATTGAGCTTGCTCAGAACAAAAGAACTGTGCTTTCTAATGACACAGATCCTATCACTTTCAACTCTGCTTAGGAAACTGATCAGAACAGTAGTTTCTCTTACATCTACTGCTATGTAGTAGCTGGAATGAGAAATGAGTTGTATTTCAAGTTCGTTTGTCAATTGGAGCTGAATAGTGACTGTTATTTACCGTGAAAGAACGATTGTTCATAGGACCAGAGAATACACTTGGTTAAACTCCATTCATGAGAGAGACTTCAACCCCAAGTTCTCTTACAAAAAGAACACTCTGTTTTTCAGAAAAATGTAGGCTTTTCTTTACTGTTTTTCCAATGCAGAGAGAAGATTGAGCTTGCTCAGAACAAAAGAACTGTGCTTTCTAATGACACAGATCCTATCACTTTCAACTCTGCTTAGGAAACTGATCACAACAGTAGTTTCTCTTACATCTACTGATATGTAGTAGCTAGTATGAGAAACGAGTTGTATTTCAAGTGCGTTTGTCAATTGGAGCTGAAGAGTGACTGTTATTACCGGTAAAGAACAATTGTTCTTAGGACCAGAGAATACACGTGGTTAAACTCGATTATTGAAAGAGACTTCAACCCCAAGTTCTCTTACTAAAAGAATACTCTGTTTTTCAGAAAGACACACGCTTTTCTTTACTGTTTTTCCAATGCAGAGAGAAGATTGAGCTTGCTCAGAACAAAAGAACTGTGCTTTCTAATGACACAGATCCTATCCCTTTCAACTCTGCTTAGGAAACTGATCAGAACAGTAGTTTCTCTTACATCTACTGCTATGTAGTAGCTGGAATGAGAAACGAGTTGTATTTCAAGTGCGTTTCTCAATTGGAGCTGAATAGTGACTGTTATTACTGGGAATGAACGATTGTTCTTAGGACCAGAGAATACACGTGGTTAAACTCCATTCCTGAAAGAGACTTCAACCCCAAGTTCTCTTACTAAAAGAACACTCTGTTTTTCAGAAAGACGCACGCTTCTCTTTACTGTTTTTCCATTGCAGAGAGAAGATTGAGCTTGCTCAGAACAAAAGAACTGTGCTTTCTAACAACACAGATCCTA
Organism: Onychomys leucogaster; assembly: GCA_949786385.1. Lineage (NCBI taxonomy): Eukaryota > Metazoa > Chordata > Mammalia > Rodentia > Cricetidae > Onychomys > Onychomys leucogaster. The sequence continues at coordinate 43,021,338 of OX460418.1, read as the reverse complement.
TCACTTTCAACTCCGTTTAGGAAACTGATCAGAACAGTAGTTTCTCTTACATCTACTGCTATGTAGTAGCTGGAATGAGAAACGAGTTGTATTTCAAGTGCGTTTCTCAATTGGAGCTGAATAGTTACTGTTATTTTCGGGAAAGAATGATTGTTCTTAGGACCAGAGAATACCCGTGGTTAAACTCCATTCATGGAAGAGACTCAAACCCAAGTTCTCTTACAAAAAAAAAAAACACTCTGTTTTTCAGAAAGACTCACGCTTTTCTTTACTGTTTTTCCATTGCAGAGAGAAGATTGAGCTTGCTCAGAACAAAAGAACTGTGCTTTCTAATGACACAGATCCTATCACTTTCAACTCTGCTTAGGAAACTGATCAGAACAGTAGTTTCTCTTACATCTACTGCTATGTAGTAGCTGGAATGAGAAACGAGTTATATTTCATGTGTGTTTGTCAATTGAGGCAGAATATTGACTGTTATTACCGGGAAAGAACGATTGTTCTTAGGACCATAGTATATACCCGGTTAAACTCCATTCATGAATGAGACTTCAACCCCAAGTTCTCTTACAAAAAGAACACTCTCTTTTTAAGAAAGACACACGCTTTTCTTTATTGTTTTTCCAATGCAGAGAGATGATTGAGCTTGCTCAGAACAAAAGAACTGTGCTTTCTAATGACACAGATCCTATCACTTTCAACTCTGTTTAGGGAACTGATCAGAACAGTAGTTTCTCTTACATCTACTGCTATGTAGTAGCACCATGAGAAACAAGATGTATTTCACGTGCGTTTGTCAATTGGAACTGAATAGTGACTGTTATTTCCGGGAAAGAACGATTGTTCTTAGGACCAGAGAATACACGTGGTTAAACTCCATTCTTGAAAGAGTCTTCAACCCCAAGTTCTCTTACAAAAAGAACACTCTGTTTTTCAGAAAGACGCACCCTTTTCTTTACTGTTTTTCCAATGCAGAGAGAAGATTGAGCTTGCTCAGAAGAAAAGAAATGTGCTTTCTAATGACACAGATCCTATCACTTTCAACTCTGCTTAGGAAACTGATCAGAACAGTAGTTTCTCTTACATCTACTGCTATGTAGTAGCTGGAATGAGAAACGAGTTGTATATCAAGTGCGTTTCTCAATTGGAGCTGAATAGTGACTGTTATTACCGGGAAAGAATGATTGTTCTTAGGACCAGAGAATAAACGTGGTTAAACTCCATTCATGAAAGAGACTTCAACCCCAAGTTCTCTTACAAAAAGAACACTCTCTTTTTAAGAAAGACGCATGCTTTTCTTTATTGTTTTTCCAATGCAGAGAGATGATTGAGCTTGCTCAGAACAAAAGAACTGTGCTTTCTAATGACACAGATCCTATCACTTTCAACTCTGCTTAGGAAACTGATCAGAACAGTAGTTTCTCTTACATCTACTGCTATGTAGTAGCTGGAATGAGAATCGAGTTATATTTCAAGTGTGTTTGTCAATTGAGGTAGAATATTGACTGTTATTACCGGGAAAGAACGATTGTTCTTAGGACCAGAGTATATACCCGGTTAAACTCCATTCATGAATGAGACTTCAACCCCAAGTTCTCTTACAAAAAGAACACTCTCTTTTTAAGAAAGACGCATGCTTTTCTTTATTGTTTTTCCAATGCAGAGAGATGATTGAGCTTGCTCAGAACAAAAGAACTGTGCTTTCTAATGACACAGATCCTATCACTTTCAACTATGTTTAGGGAACTGATCAGAACAGTAGTTTCTCTTACATCTACTGCTATGTAGTAGCACCATGAGAAACAAGATGTATTACACGTGCGTTTGTCTATTGGAACTGAATAGTGACTGTTATTTCCGAGAAAGAACGATTGTTCTTAGGACCAGAGAATACACGTGGTTAAACTCCATTCATGAGAGAGACTTCAACCCCAAGTTCTCTTACAAAAACAACACTCTGTTTTTCAGAAAGACACATGCTTTTCTTTACTCTTTTTCCAATGTAGAGAGAAGATTGAGCTTGCTCAGAACAAAAGAACTGTGCTTTCTAATGACACAGATCCTATCACTTTCAACTCTGCTTAGGAAACTGATGAGAACAGTAGTTTCTCTTACATCTACTGCTATGTAGTAGCTGGAATGAGAAATGAGTTGTATTTCAAGTTCGTTTGTCAATTGGAGCTGAATAGTGACTGTTATTTACCGTGAAAGAACGATTGTTCATAGGACCAGAGAATACACTTGGTTAAACTCCATTCATGAGAGAGACTTCAACCCCAAGTTCTCTTACAAAAAGAACACTCTGTTTTTCAGAAAAATGTAGGCTTTTCTTTACTCTTTTTCCAATGCAGAGAGAAGATTGAGCTTGCTCAGAACAAAAGAACTGTGCTTTCTAATGACACAGATCCTATCACTTTCAACTCTGCTTAGGAAACTGATCACAACAGTAGTTTCTCTTACATCTACTGATATGTAGTAGCTAGTATGAGAAACGAGTTGTATTTCAAGTGCGTTTGTCAATTGGAGCTGAAGAGTGACTGTTATTACCGGTAAAGAACAATTGTTCTTAGGACCAGAGAATACACGTGGTTAAACTCCATTATTGAAAGAGACTTCAACCCCAAGTTCTCTTACTAAAAGAATACTCTGTTTTTCAGAAAGACGCACGCTTCTCTTTACTGTTTTTCCAATGCAGAGAGAAGATTGAGCTTGCTCAGAACAAAAGAACTGTGCTTTCTAATGACACAGATCCTATCCCTTTCAACTCTGCTTAGGAAACTGATCAGAACAGTAGTTTCTCTTACATCTACTGCTATGTAGTAGCTGGAATGAGAAACGAGTTGTATTTCAAGTGCGTTTCTCAATTGGAGCTGAATAGTGACTGTTATTACTGGGAATGAACGATTGTTCTTAGGACCAGAGAATACACGTGGTTAAACTCCATTCCTGAAAGAGACTTCAACCCCAAGTTCTCTTACTAAAAGAACACTCTGTTTTTCAGAAAGACGCACGCTTCTCTTTACTGTTTTTCCATTGCAGAGAGAAGATTGAGCTTGCTCAGAACAAAAGAACTGTGCTTTCTAACAACACAGATCCTATCACTTTCAACTCCGTTTAGGAAACTGATCAGAACAGTAGTTTCTCTTACATCTACTGCTATGTAGTAGCTGGAATGAGAAACGAGTTGTATTTCAAGTGCGTTTCTCAATTGGAGCTGAATAGTTACTGTTATTACCGGGAAAGAATGATTGTTCTTAGGACCAGAGAATACCCGTGGTTAAACTCCATTCATGGAAGAGACTCAAACCCAAGTTCTCTTACAAAAAAAAAAACACTCTGTTTTTCAGAAAGACTCACGCTTTTCTTTACTGTTTTTCCATTGCAGAGAGAAGATTGAGCTTGCTCAGAACAAAAGAACTGTGCTTTCTAATGACACAGATCCTATCACTTTCAACTCTGCTTAGGAAACTGATCAGAACAGTAGTTTCTCTTACATCTACTGCTATGTAGTAGCTGGAATGAGAAACGAGTTATATTTCATGTGTGTTTGTCAATTGAGGCGGAATATTGACTGTTATTACCGGGAAAGAACGATTGTTCTTAGGACCATAGTATATACCCGGTTAAACTCCATTCATGAATGAGACTTCAACCCCAAGTTCTCTTACAAAAAGAACACTCTCTTTTTAAGAAAGACGCATGCTTTTCTTTATTGTTTTTCCAATGCAGAGAGATGATTGAGCTTGCTCAGAACAAAAGAACTGTGCTTTCTAATGACACAGATCCTATCACTTTCAACTATGTTTAGGGAACTGATCAGAACAGTAGTTTCTCTTACATCTACTGCTATGTAGTAGCACCATGAGAAACAAGATGTATTACACGTGCGTTTGTCAATTGGAACTGAATAGTGACTGTTATTTCCGAGAAAGAACGATTGTTCTTAGGACCAGAGAATACACGTGGTTAAACTCCATTCATGGAAGAGACTCAAACCCAAGTTCTCTTACAAAAAGAACACTCTGTTTTTCAGAAAGACACATGCTTTTCTTTACTCTTTTTCCAATGCAGAGAGAAGATTGAGCTTGCTCAGAACAAAGAACTGTGCTTTCTAATGACACAGATCCTATCACTTTCAACTCTGCTTAGGAAACTGATCAGAACAGTAGTTTCTCTTACATCTACTGCTATGTAGTAGCTGGAATGAGAAATGAGTTTTATTTCAAGTTCGTTTGTCCATTGGAGCTGAATAGTGACTGTTATTTACCGTGAAAGAACGATTGTTCATAGGACCAGAGAATACACTTGGTTAAACTCCATTCATGAGAGAGACTTCAACCCCAAGTTCTCTTACAAAAAGAACACTCTGTTTTTCAGAAATACGCAGGCTTTTCTTTACTGTTTTTCCAATACCGAGGGATGATTGAGCTTGCTCAGAACAAAAGAACTGTGCTCTCTAATGACACAGATCCTATCACTTTCAACTCTGCTTAGGAAACTGATCAGAACAGTAGTTTCTCTTACATCTACTGCTATGTAGTAGCAGCAATGAGAAACAAGTTGTATTTCACGTGCGTTTGTCAATTGGAACTGAATAGTGACTGTTATTACCGGTAAAGAACGATTGTTCTTAGGACCAGAGAATACACGTGGTTAAACTCCATTCTTGAAAGAGACTTCAACCCCAAGTTCTCTTACTAAAAGAACACTCTGTTTTTCAGAAAGACTCACGCTTTTCTTTACTGTTTTTCCATTGCAGAGAGAAGATTGAGCTTGCTCAGAACAAAAGAACTGTGCTTTCTAATGACACAGATCCTATCACTGTCAACTCTGCTTAGGAAACTGATCAGAACAGTAGTTTCTCTTACATCTACTGCTATGTAGTAGCTGGAATGAGAATCGAGTTATATTTCAAGTGTGTTTGTCAATTGAGGTAGAATATTGACTGTTATTACCGGGAAAGAACGATTGTTCTTAGGACCAGAGTATATACCCGGTTAAACTCCATTCATGAATGAGACTTCAACCCCAAGTTCTCTTACAAAAAGAACACTCTCTTTTTAAGAAAGACGCATGCTTTTCTTTATTGTTTTTCCAATGCAGAGAGATGATTGAGCTTGCTCAGAACAAAAGAACTGTGCTTTCTAATGACACAGATCCTATCACTTTCAACTATGTTTAGGGAACTGATCAGAACAGTAGTTTCTCTTACATCTACTGCTATGTAGTAGCACCATGAGAAACAAGATGTATTACACGTGCGTTTGTCAATTGGAACTGAATAGTGACTGTTATTTCCGAGAAAGAACGATTGTTCTTAGGACCAGAGAATACACGTGGTTAAACTCCATTCATGAGAGAGACTTCAACCCCAAGTTCTCTTACAAAAAGAACACTCTGTTTTTCAGAAAGACACATGCTTTTCTTTACTCTTTTTCCAATGCAGAGAGAAGATTGAGCTTGCTCAGAACAAAAGAACTGTGCTTTCTAATGACACAGATCCTATCACTTTCAACTCTGCTTAGGAAACTGATCAGAACAGTAGTTTCTCTTACATCTACTGCTATGTAGTAGCTGGAATGAGAAATGAGTTGTATTTCAAGTTCGTTTGTCAATTGGAGCTGAATAGTGACTGTTATTTACCGTGAAAGAACGATTGTTCATAGGACCAGAGAATACCCTTGGTTAAACTCCATTCATGAGAGAGACTTCAACCCCAAGTTCTCTTACAAAAAGAACACTCTGTTTTTCAGAAAAATGTAGGCTTTTCTTTACTGTTTTTCCAATGCAGAGAGAAGATTGAGCTTGCTCAGAACAAAAGAACTGTGCTTTCTAATGACACAGATCCTATCACTTTCAACTCTGCTTAGGAAACTGATCACAACAGTAGTTTCTCTTACATCTACTGATATGTAGTAGCTAGTATGAGAAACGAGTTGTATTTCAAGTGCGTTTGTCAATTGGAGCTGAAGAGTGACTGTTATTACCGGTAAAGAACGATTGTTCTTAGGACCAGAGAATACACGTGGTTAAACTCCATTATTGAAAGAGACTTCAACCCCAAGTTCTCTTACTAAAAGAATACTCTGTTTTTCAGAAAGACGCACGCTTCTCTTTACTGTTTTTCCAATGCAGAGAGAAGATTGAGCTTGCTCAGAACAAAAGAACTGTGCTTTCTAATGACACAGATCCTATCCCTTTCAACTCTGCTTAGGAAACTGATCCGAACAGTAGTTTCTCTTACATCTACTGCTATGTAGTAGCTGGAATGAGAAATGAGTTGTATTTCAAGTGCGTTTGTCAATTGGAGCTGAATAGTGACTGTTATTACCGGGAAAGAAAGATTGTTCTTAGTACCAGAGAATACACGTGGTTAAACTCCATTCATGAAAGAGAATTCAAAGCCAAGTTCTCTTACTAAAAGAACACTCTGTTGTTCAGAAAGACACATGCTTTTCTTACTATTTTTCTAATGCAGAGAGAAGATTGAGCTTGCTCAGAACAAAAGAACTGTGCTTTCTAATGACACAGATCCTATCACTGTCAACTCTGCTTAGGAAACTGATCAGAACAGTAGTTTCTCTTACATCTACTGCTGTGTAGTAGCTGGAATGAGAAATGAGTTGTATTTCAAGTTCTTTTGTCAATTGGAGCTGAATAGTGACTGTTTTTACCGGGAAAGAAAGATTGTTCTTAGGACCAGAGAATACACGTGGTTAAACTCCATTCATGAGAGAGACTTCAACCCCAAGTTCCCTTACAAAAAGAACACTCTGTTTTTCAGAAAGACACAAGCTTTTCTTTACTGTTTTTCCAATGCAGAGAGAAGATTGAGCTTGCTCAGAACAAAAGAACTGTGCTTTCTAATGACACAGATCCTATCACTTTCAACTCTGCTTAGGAAACTGATCAGAACAGTAGTTTCTCTTACATCTACTGCTATGTAGTAGCTGGAATGAGAAATGAGTTGTATTTCAAGTGCGTTTGTCAATTAGAGCTGAATAGTGACTGTTTTTACCGGGAAAGAAAGATTGTTCTTAGGACCAGAGAATACACGTGGTTAAACTCCATTCATGAGAGAGACTTCAACCCCAAGTTCCCTTACAAAAAGAACACTCTGTTTTTCAGAAAGACGCATGCTTTTCTTTACTGTTTTTCCAATGCAGAGCGAAGATTGAGCTTGCTCAGAACAAAAGAACTGTGCTTTCTAATGACAGAGATCCTATCACTTTCAACTCTGCTTAGGAAACTGATCAGAACAGTAGTTTCTCTTACATCTACTGCTATGTAGTAGCTGGAATGAGAAACGAGTTGTATTTCAAGTGCGTTTGTCAATTGGAGCTGAATAGTGACTGTTATTACCGGGAAAGAAAGATTGTTCTTAGTACCAGAGAATACACGTGGTTAAACTCCATTCATGAAAGAGAATTCAACCCCAAGTTCTCTTACTAAAAGAACACTCTGTTGTTCAGAAAGACACAAGCTTTTCTTTACTGTTTTTCCAATGCAGAGAGAAGATTGAGCTTGCTCAGAACAAAAGAACTGTGCTTTCTAATGACACAGATCCTATCACTTTCAACTCTGCTTAGGAAACTGATCAGAACAGTAGTTTCTCTTACATCTACTGCTATGTAGTACCTGGAATGAGAAACGAGATGTATATCAAGTGCGTTTCTCAATTGGAGCTGAATAGTGACTGTTATTACTGGGAATGAATGATTGTTCTTAGGACCAGAGAATGCACGTGCTTAAACTCCATTCATGAAAGAGAATTCACCCCCAAGTTCTCTTACTAAAAGAACACTCTGTTTTACAGAAAGGCACATGCTTTTCTTTACTGTTTTTCCAATGCAGAGAGAAGATTGAGCTTGCTCAGAACAAAAGAACTGTGCTTTCTAATGACACAGATCCTATCACTTTCAACTCTGCTTAGGAAACTGATCAGAACAGTAGTTTCTCTTACATCTACTTCTATGTAGTAGCTGGAATGAGAAATGTGTTGTATTTCAAGTGCATTTGTCAATTGGAGCTGAATAGTGACTGTTATTACCGGGAAAGAAAGATTGTTCTTAGTACCAGAGAATACACGTGGTTAAACTCCATTCATGAGAGAGACTTCAACCCCAAGTTCCCTTACAAAAAGAACACTCTGTTTTTCAGAAAGACACAAGCTTTTTTTTACTGTTTTTCCAATGCAGAGCGAAGATTGAGCTTGCTCAGAACAAAAGAACTGTGCTTTCTAATGACACAGATCCTATCACTTTCAACTCTGCTTAGGAAACTGATCAGAACAGTAGTTTCTCTACATCTACTGCTATGTAGTAGCTGGAATGAGAAACGAGTTGTATATCAAGTGCGTTTCTCAACTGGAGCTGAATAGTGACTGTTATTACCGGGAAAGTATGATTGTTCTTAGGACCAGAGAATACACGTGGTTAAACTCCATTCATGAAAGAGAATTCAACCCCAAGTTCTCTTACTAAAAGAACACTCTGTTTTTCAGAAAGACGCACGCTTTTCTTACTGTTTTTCCAATGCAGAGAGAAGATTGAGCTTGCTCAGAACAAAAGAACTGTGCTTTCTAATGACACAGATCTTATCACTGTCAACTCTGCTTAGGAAACTGATCAGAACAGTAGTTTCTCTTACATCTACTGCTGTGTAGTAGCTGGAATGAGAAACGAGTTGTATTTCAAGTTCGTTTGTCAATTGGTGCTGAATAGTGATTGTTATTACCGGAAAAGAAAGATTGTTCATAGGACGAGAGAATATACCCGGTTAAACTCCATTCATGAAAGAGACCTCAACCCCAAGTTCTCTTACAAAAAACACTCTGTTTTTCAGGAATACACAGGCTTTTCTTTACTGTTTTTCCAATGCAGAGAGAAGAAGATTGAGCTTGCTCAGAACAAAAGAACTGTGCTTTCTAATGACACAGATCCTATCACTTTCAACTCTGCTTAGGAAACTGATCAGAACAGTAGTTTCTCTTACATCTACTGCTATGTAGTAGCTGGAATGAGAAACGAGTTGTATATCAAGTGCGTTTCTCAATTGGAGCTGAATAGTGGCTGTTATTACCGGGAAAGAATGATTGTTCTTAGGACCAGAGAATACAGGTGGTTAAACTCCATTCATGAAAGAGAATTCAACCCCAAGTTCTCTTACTAAAAGAACACTCTGTTTTTCAGAAAGACGCACGCTTTTCTTACTGTTTTTCCAATGCAGAGAGAAGATTGAGCTTGCTCAGAACAAAAGAACTGTGCTTTCTAATGACACAGATCCTATCACTTTCAACTCTGCTTAGGAAACTGATCAGAACAGTAGTTTCTCTTACATCTACTGCTATGTAGTAGCTGGAATGAGAAATGAGTTGTATTTCAAGTTTGTTTGTCAATTGGAGCAGAATAGTGACTGTTTTTACAGGGAAAGAAAGATTGTTCTTAGGACCAGAGAATACACGTGGTTAAACTCCATTCATGAAAGAGAATTCAACCCCAAGTTCTCTTACTAAAAGAACACTCTGTTTTTCAGAAAGACGCACGCTTTTCTTACTGTTTTTCCAATGCAGAGAGAAGATTGAGCTTGCTCAGAACAAAAGAACTGTGCTTTCTAATGACACAGATCTTATCACTGTCAACTCTGCTTAGGAAACTGATCAGAACAGTAGTTTCTCTTACATCTACTGCTGTGTAGTAGCTGGAATGAGAAACGAGTTGTATTTCAAGTTCGTTTGTCAATTGGTGCTGAATAGTGATTGTTATTACCGGAAAAGAAAGATTGTTCATAGGACGAGAGAATATACCCGGTTAAACTCCATTCATGAAAGAGACCTCAACCCCAAGTTCTCTTACAAAAAACACTCTGTTTTTCAGGAATACGCAGGCTTTTCTTTACTGTTTTTCCAATGCAGAGAGAAGAAGATTGAGCTTGCTCAGAACAAAAGAACTGTGCTTTCTAATGACACAGATCCTATCACTTTCAACTCTGCTTAGGAAACTGATCAGAACAGTAGTTTCTCTTACATCTACTGCTATGTAGTAGCTGGAATGAGAAACGAGTTGTATATCAAGTGCGTTTCTCAATTGGAGCTGAATAGTGGCTGTTATTACCGGGAAAGAATGATTGTTCTTAGGACCAGAGAATACAGGTGGTTAAACTCCATTCATGAAAGAGAATTCAACCCCAAGTTCTCTTACTAAAAGAACACTCTGTTTTTCAGAAAGACGCACGCTTTTCTTACTGTTTTTCCAATGCAGAGAGAAGATTGAGCTTGCTCAGAACAAAAGAACTGTGCTTTCTAATGACACAGATCCTATCACTTTCAACTCTGCTTAGGAAACTGATCAGAACAGTAGTTTCTCTTACATCTACTGCTATGTAGTAGCTGGAATGAGAAATGAGTTGTATTTCAAGTTTGTTTGTCAATTGGAGCAGAATAGTGACTGTTTTTACCGGGAAAGAAAGATTGTTCTTAGGACCAGAGAATACACGTGGTTAAACTCCATTCATGAGAGAGACTTCAACCCCAAGTTCCCTTACAAAAAGAACACTCTGTTTTTCAGAAAGACACATGCTTTTCTTTACTGTTTTTCCAATGCAGAGCGAAGATTGACCTTGCTCAGAATAAAGAACTGTGCTTTCTAATGACACAGATCCTATCACTTTCAACTCTGCTTAGGAAACTGATCAGAACAGTAGTTTCTCTTACATCTACTGCTATGTAGTAGCTGGAATGAGAAACGAGTTGTATATCAAGTGCGTTTCTCAATTGGAGCTGAATAGTGACTGTTATTACCGGGAAAGAATGATTGTTCTTAGGACCAGAGAATACACGTGGTTAAACTCCATTCATGAAAGAGAATTCAACCCCAAGTTCTCTTACTAAAAGAACACTCTGTTTTTCAGAAAGACGCACGCTTTTCTTACTGTTTTTCCAATGCAGAGAGAAGATTGAGCTTGCTCAGAACAAAAGAACTTTGCTTTCTAATGACACAGATCTTATCACTGTCAACTCTGCTTAGGAAACTGATCAGAACAGTAGTTTCTCTTACATCTACTGCTGTGTAGTAGCTGGAATGAGAAACGAGTTGTATTTCAAGTTCGTTTGTCAATTGGAGCTGAATAGTGATTCTTATTACCTGGAAAGAAAGGTTGTTCATAGGACGAGAGAATATACCCGGTTAAACTCCATTCATGAAAGTGACTACAACCCCAAGTTCTCTTACAAAAAACACTCTGTTTTTCAGAAATACGCAGGCTTTTCTTTACTGTTTTTCCAATGCAGAGAGAAGAAGATTGAGCTTGCTCAGAACAAAAGAACTGTGCTTTCTAATGACACAGATCCTATCACTGTCAACTCTGCTTAGGAAACTGATCAGAACAGTAGTTTCTCTTACATCTACTGCTATGTAGTAGCTGGAATGAGAAATGAGTTGTATTTCAAGTTTGTTTGTCAATTGGAGCTGAATAGTGACTGTTATTACCGGGAAATAAAGATTGTTCTTAAGACTAGAGAATACACGTGGTTAAATTCCATTCATGAGAGGACTTCAACCCCAAGTTCTCTTACAAAAAGAACACTCTGTTTTTCAGAAAGACACAAGCTTTTCTTTACTGTTTTTCCAATGCAGAGAGAAGAAGATTGAGCTTGCTCAGAACAAAAGAACTGTGCTTTCTAATGACACAGATCCTATCACTGTCAACTCTGCTTAGGAAACTGATCAGAACAGTAGTTTCTCTTACATCTACTGCTGTGTAGTAGCTGGAATGAGAAATGAGTTGTATTTCAAGTTCTTTTGTCAATTGGAGCTGAATAGTGACTGTTATTACCGGGAAAGAATGATTGTTCTTAGGACCAGAGAATACACGTGGTTAAACTCCATTCATGAGAGAGACTTCAACCCCAAGTTCCCTTACAAAAAGAACTCTCTGTTTTTCAGAAAGACACAAGCTTTTCTTTACTGTTTTTCCAATGCAGAGAGAAGATTGTGCTTGCTCAGAACAAAAGAACTGTGCTTTCTAATGACACAGATCCTATCACTTTCAACTCTGCTTAGGAAACTGATCAGAACAGTAGTTTCTCTTACATCTACTGCTATGTAGTAGCTGGAATGAGAAACGAGTTGTATATCAAGTGCGTTTCTCAATTGGAGCTGAATAGTGGCTGTTATTACCGGGAAAGAATGATTGTTCTTAGGACCAGAGAATACACGTGGTTAAACTCCATTCATGAAAGAGAATTCAACCCCAAGTTCTCTTACTAAAAGAACACTCTGTTTTTCAGAAAGACGCACGCTTTTCTTACTGTTTTTCCAATGCAGAGAGAAGATTGAGCTTGCTCAGAACAAAAGAACTGTGCTTTCTAATGACACAGATCCTATCACTTTCAACTCTGCTTAGGAAACTGATCAGAACAGTAGTTTCTCTTACATCTACTGCTATGTAGTAGCTGGAATGAGAAATGAGTTGTATTTCAAGTTTGTTTGTCATTTGGAGCTGAATAGTGACTGTTTTTACCGGGAAAGAAAGATTGTTCTTAGGACCAGAGAATACACGTGGTTAAACTCCATTCATGAGAGAGACTTCAACCCCAAGTTCCCTTACAAAAAGAACACTCTGTTTTTCAGAAAGACACATGCTTTTCTTTACTGTTTTTCTAATGCAGAGCGAAGATTGAGCTTGCTCAGAATAAAGAACTGTGCTTTCTAATGACACAGATCCTATCACTTTCAACTCTGCTTAGGAAACTGATCAGAACAGTAGTTTCTCTTACATCTACTGCTATGTAGTAGCTGGAATGAGAAACGAGTTGTATATCAAGTGCGTTTCTCAATTGGAGCTGAATAGTGACTGTTATTACCGGGAAAGAATGATTGTTCTTAGGACCAGAGAATACACGTGGTTAAACTCCATTCATGAAAGAGAATTCAACCCCAAGTTCTCTTACTAAAAGAACACTCTGTTTTTCAGAAAGACGCACGCTTTTCTTACTGTTTTTCCAATGCAGAGAGAAGATTGAGCTTGCTCAGAACAAAAGAACTGTGCTTTCTAATGACACAGATCCTATCACTTTCAACTCTGCTTAGGAAACTGATCAGAACAGTAGTTTCTCTTACATCTACTTCTATGTAGTAGCTGGTATGAGAAATGAGTTGTATTTCAAGTGCGTTTGTCAATTGGAGCTGAATAGTGACTGTTATTACCGGGAAAGAAAGATTGTTCTTAGTACCAGAGAATACACGTGGTTAAACTCCATTCATGAGAGAGACTTCAACCCCAAGTTCCCTTACAAAAAGAACACTCTGTTTTTCAGAAAGACACAAGCTTTTTTTTACTATTTTTCCAATGCAGAGAGAAGATTGAGCTTGCTCAGAACAAAAGAACTGTGCTTTCTAATGACACAGATCCTATTACTTTCAACTCTGCTTAGGAAACTGATCAGAACAGTAGTTTCTCTTACATCTACTGCTATGTAGTAGCTGGAATGAGAAATTAGTTGTATTTCAAGTGCGTTTGTCAATTGGAGCTGAATAGTGACTGTTTTTACCGGGAAAGAAAGATTGTTCTTAGGACCAGAGAATACACGTGGTTAAACTCCATTCATGAGAGAGACTTCAACCCCAAGTTCCCTTACAAAAAGAACACTCTGTTCTTCAGAAAGACGCATGCTTTTCTTTACTGTTTTTCCAATGCAGAGCGAAGATTGAGCTTGCTCAGAACAAAAGAACTGTGCTTTCTAATGACACAGATCCTATCACTTTCAACTCTGCTTAGGAAACTGATCAGAACAGTAGTTTCTCTTACATCTACTGCTATGTAGTAGCTGGAATGAGAAACGAGTTGTATATCAAGTGTGTTTCTCAATTTGAGCTGAATAGTGACTGTTTTTACCGGGAAAGAAAGATTGTTCTTAGTACCAGAGAATACACGTGGTTAAACTCCATTCATGAAAGAGAATTCAACCCCAAGTTCTCTTACTAAAAGAACACTCTGTTTTTCAGAAAGACGCACGCTTTTCTTACTGTTTTTCCAATGCAGAGAGAAGATTGAGCTTGCTCAGAACAAAAGAACTGTGCTTTCTAATGACACAGATCTTATCACTGTCAACTCTGCTTAGGAAACTGATCAGAACAGTAGTTTCTCTTACATCTACTGCTGTGTAGTAGCTGGAATGAGAAACGAGTTGTATTTCAAGTTCGTTTGTCAATTGGAGCTGAATAGTGATTGTTATTACCGGGAAAGAAAGGTTGTTCATAGGACGAGAGAATATACCCGGTTAAACTCCATTCATGAAAGTGACTACAACCCCAAGTTCTCTTACAAAAAACACTCTGTTTTTCAGAAATACGCAGGCTTTTCTTTACTGTTTTTCCAATGCAGAGAGAAGAAGATTGAGCTTGCTCAGAACAAAAGAACTGTGCTTTCTAATGACACAGATCCTATCACTGTCAACTCTGCTTAGGAAACTGATCAGAACAGTAGTTTCTCTTACATCTACTGCTATGTAGTAGCAGGAATGAGAAATGAGTTGTATTTCAAGTTTGTTTGTCAATTGGAGCTGAATAGTGACTGTTATTACCGGGAAAGAAAGATTGTTCTTAAGACCAGAGAATACACGTGGTTAAATTCCATTCATGAGAGGACTTCAACCCCAAGTTCTCTTACAAAAAGAACACTCTGTTTTTCAGAAAGACACAAGCTTTTCTTTACTGTTTTTCCAATGCAGAGAGAAGAAGATTGAGCTTGCTCAGAACAAAAGAACTGTGCTTTCTAATGACACAGATCCTATCACTGTCAACTCAGCTTAGGAAACTGATCAGAACAGTAGTTTCTCTTACATCTACTGCTGTGTAGTAGCTGGAATGAGAAATGAGTTGTATTTCAAGTTCTTTTGTCAATTGGAGCTGAATAGTGACTGTTATTACCGGGAAAGAATGATTGTTCTTAGGACCAGAGAATACACGTGGTTAAACTCCATTCATGAGAGAGACTTCAACCCCAAGTTCCCTTACAAAAAGAACTCTCTGTTTTTCAGAAAGACACAAGCTTTTCTTTACTGTTTTTCCAATGCAGAGAGAAGATTGTGCTTGCTCAGAACAAAAGAACTGTGCTTTCTAATGACACAGATCCTATCACTTTCAACTCTGCTTAGGAAACTGATCAGAACAGTAGTTTCTCTTACATCTACTGCTATGTAGTAGCTGGAATGAGAAACGAGTTGTATATCAAGTGCGTTTCTCAATTGGAGCTGAATAGTGGCTGTTATTACCGGGAAAGAATGATTGTTCTTAGGACCAGAGAATACACGTGGTTAAACTCCATTCATGAAAGAGAATTCAACCCCAAGTTCTCTTACTAAAAGAACACTCTGTTTTTCAGAAAGACGCACGCTTTTCTTACTGTTTTTCCAATGCAGAGAGAAGATTGAGCTTGCTCAGAACAAAAGAACTGTGCTTTCTAATGACACAGATCCTATCACTTTCAACTCTGCTTAGGAAACTGATCAGAACAGTAGTTTCTCTTACATCTACTGCTATGTAGTAGCTGGAATGAGAAATGAGTTGTATTTCAAGTTTGTTTGTCATTTGGAGCTGAATAGTGACTGTTTTTACCGGGAAAGAAAGATTGTTCTTAGGACCAGAGAATACACGTGGTTAAACTCCATTCATTAGAGAGACTTCAACCCCAAGTTCCCTTACAAAAAGAACACTCTGTTTTTCAGAAAGACACATGCTTTTCTTTACTGTTTTTCCAATGCAGAGCGAAGATTGAGCTTGCTCAGAATAAAGAACTGTGCTTTCTAATGACACAGATCCTATCACTTTCAACTCTGCTTAGGAAACTGATCAGAACAGTAGTTTCTCTTACATCTACTGCTATGTAGTAGCTGGAATGAGAAACGAGTTGTATATCAAGTGCGTTTCTCAATTGGAGCTGAATAGTGACTGTTATTACCGGGAAAGAATGATTGTTCTTAGGACCAGAGAATACACGTGGTTAAACTCCATTCATGAAAGAGAATTCAACCCCAAGTTCTCTTACTAAAAGAACACTCTGTTTTTCAGAAAGACGCACGCTTTTCTTACTGTTTTTCCAATGCAGAGAGAAGATTGAGCTTGCTCAGAACAAAAGAACTGTGCTTTCTAATGACACAGATCCTATCACTTTCAACTCTGCTTAGGAAACTGATCAGAACAGTAGTTTCTCTTACATCTACTTCTATGTAGTAGCTGGTATGAGAAATGAGTTGTATTTCAAGTGCGTTTGTCAATTGGAGCTGAATAGTGACTGTTATTACCGGGAAAGAAAGATTGTTCTTAGTACCAGAGAATACACGTGGTTAAACTCCATTCATGAGAGAGACTTCAACCCCAAGTTCCCTTACAAAAAGAACACTCTGTTTTTCAGAAAGACACAAGCTTTTTTTTACTATTTTTCCAATGCAGAGAGAAGATTGAGCTTGCTCAGAACAAAAGAACTGTGCTTTCTAATGACACAGATCCTATTACTTTCAACTCTGCTTCGGAAACTGATCAGAACAGTAGTTTCTCTTACATCTACTGCTATGTAGTAGCTGGAATGAGAAATGAGTTGTATTTCAAGTGCGTTTGTCAATTGGAGCTGAATAGTGACTGTTTTTACCGGGAAAGAAAGATTGTTCTTAGGACCAGAGAATACACGTGGTTAAACTCCATTCATGAGAGAGACTTCAACCCCAAGTTCCCTTACAAAAAGAACACTCTGTTCTTCAGAAAGACGCATGCTTTTCTTTACTGTTTTTCCAATGCAGAGCGAAGATTGAGCTTGCTCAGAACAAAAGAACTGTGCTTTCTAATGACACAGATCCTATCACTTTCAACTCTGCTTAGGAAACTGATCAGAACAGTAGTTTCTCTTACATCTACTGCTATGTAGTAGCTGGAATGAGAAACGAGTTGTATATCAAGTGCGTTTCTCAATTTGAGCTGAATAGTGACTGTTTTTACCGGGAAAGAAAGATTGTTCTTAGTACCAGAGAATACACGTGGTTAAACTCCATTCATGAAAGAGAATTCAACCCCAAGTTCTCTTACTAAAAGAACACTCTGTTTTTCAGAAAGACGCACGCTTTTCTTACTGTTTTTCCAATGCAGAGAGAAGATTGAGCTTGCTCAGAACAAAAGAACTGTGCTTTCTAATGACACAGATCTTATCACTGTCAACTCTGCTTAGGAAACTGATCAGAACAGTAGTTTCTCTTACATCTACTGCTGTGTAGTAGCTGGAATGAGAAACGAGTTGTATTTCAAGTTCGTTTGTCAATTGGAGCTGAATAGTGATTGTTATTACCGGGAAAGAAAGGTTGTTCATAGGACGAGAGAATATACCCGGTTAAACTCCATTCATGAAAGTGACTACAACCCCAAGTTCTCTTACAAAAAACACTCTGTTTTTCAGAAATACGCAGGCTTTTCTTTACTGTTTTTCCAATGCAGAGAGAAGAAGATTGAGCTTGCTCAGAACAAAAGAACTGTGCTTTCTAATGACACAGATCCTATCACTGTCAACTCTGCTTAGGAAACTGATCAGAACAGTAGTTTCTCTTACATCTACTGCTATGTAGTAGCTGGAATGAGAAATGAGTTGTATTTCAAGTTTGTTTGTCAATTGGAGCTGAATAGTGACTGTTATTACCGGGAAAGAAAGATTGTTCTTAAGACCAGAGAATACACGTGGTTAAATTCCATTCATGAGAGGACTTCAACCCCAAGTTCTCTTACAAAAAGAACACTCTGTTTTTCAGAAAGACACAAGCTTTTCTTTACTGTTTTTCCAATGCAGAGAGAAGAAGATTGAGCTTGCTCAGAACAAAAGAACTGTGCTTTCTAATGACACAGATCCTATCACTTTCAACTCTGCTTAGGAAACTGATCAGAACAGTAGTTTCTCTTACATCTACTTCTATGTAGTAGCTGGTATGAGAAATGAGTTGTATTTCAAGTGCGTTTGTCAATTGGAGCTGAATAGTGACTGTTATTACCGGGAAAGAAAGATTGTTCTTAGTACCAGAGAATACACGTGGTTAAACTCCATTCATGAGAGAGACTTCAACCCCAAGTTCCCTTACAAAAAGAACACTCTGTTTTTCAGAAAGACACAAGCTTTTTTTTACTATTTTTCCAATGCAGAGAGAAGATTGAGCTTGCTCAGAACAAAAGAACTGTGCTTTCTAATGACACAGATCCTATTACTTTCAACTCTGCTTAGGAAACTGATCAGAACAGTAGTTTCTCTTACATCTACTGCTATGTAGTAGCTGGAATGAGAAATGAGTTGTATTTCAAGTGCGTTTGTCAATTGGAGCTGAATAGTGACTGATTTTACCGGGAAAGAAAGATTGTTCTTAGGACCAGAGAATACACGTGGTTAAACTCCATTCATGAGAGAGACTTCAACCCCAAGTTCCCATACAAAAAGAACACTCTGTTTTTCAGAAAGACGCATGCTTTTCTTTACTGTTTTTCCAATGCAGAGAGAAGATTGAGCTTGCTCAGAACAAAAGAACTGTGCTTTCTAATGACACAGATCCTATCACTTTCAACTCTGCTTAGGAAACTGATCAAAACAGTAGTTTCTCTTACATCTACTGCTATGTAGTAGCAGGAATGAGAAATGAGTTGTATTTCAAGTTCTTTTGTCAATTGGAGCTGAATAGTGACTGTTATTACCGGGAAAGAAAGATTGTTCATAGGACGAGAGAATATACCCGGTTAAACTCCATTCATGAAAGAGACTACAACCCCAAGTTCTCTTACCAAAAACACTCTGTTTTTCAGAAAGACACAAGCTTTTCTTTACTGTTTTTCCAATGCAGAGAGAAGAAGATTGAGCTTGCTCAGAACAAAAGAACTGTGCTTTCTAATGACACAGATCCTATCACTTTCAACTCTGCTTAGGAAACTGATCAGAACAGTAGTTTCTCTTACATCTACTGCTATGTAGTAGCTGGAATGAGAAATGAGTTGTATTTCAAGTTTGTTTGTCAATTGGAGCTGAATAGTGACTGTTTTTACCGGGAAAGAAAGATTGTTCTTAGGACCAGAGAATACACGTGGTTAAACTCCATTCATGAAAGAGAATTCAACCCCAAGTTCTCTTACTAAAAGAAGACTCTGTTTTTCAGAAAGACACACGCTTTTCTTACTGTTTTTCCAATGCACAGAGAAGATTGAGCTTGCTCAGAACAAAAGAACTGTGCTTTCTAATGACACAGATCCTATCACTTTCAACTCTGCTTAGGAAACTGATCAGAACAGTAGTTTCTCTTACATCTACTGCTATGTAGTAGCTGGAATGAGAAATGAGTTGTATTTCAAGTTCTTTTGTCAATTGGAGCTGAATAGTGACTGTTATTACCGGGAAAGAATGATTGTTCTTAGGACCAGAGAATACACGTGGTTAAACTCCATTCATGAGAGAGACTTCAACCCCAAGTTCCCTTACAAAAAGAACTCTCTGTTTTTCAGAAAGACACAAGCTTTTCTTTACTGTTTTTCCAATGCAGAGAGAAGATTGTGCTTGCTCAGAACAAAAGAACTGTGCTTTCTAATGACACAGATCCTATCACTTTCAACTCTGCTTAGGAAACTGATCAGAACAGTAGTTTCTCTTACATCTACTGCTATGTAGTAGCTGGAATGAGAAACGAGTTGTATATCAAGTGCGTTTCTCAATTGGAGCTGAATAGTGGCTGTTATTACCGGGAAAGAATGATTGTTCTTAGGACCAGAGAATACACGTGGTTAAACTCCATTCATGAAAGAGAATTCAACCCCAAGTTCTCTTACTAAAAGAACACTCTGTTTTTCAGAAAGACGCACGCTTTTCTTACTGTTTTTCCAATGCAGAGAGAAGATTGAGCTTGCTCAGAACAAAAGAACTGTGCTTTCTAATGACACAGATCCTATCACTTTCAACTCTGCTTAGGAAACTGATCAGAACAGTAGTTTCTCTTACATCTACTGCTATGTAGTAGCTGGAATGAGAAATGAGTTGTATTTCAAGTTTGTTTGTCATTTGGAGCTGAATAGTGACTGTTTTTACCGGGAAAGAAAGATTGTTCTTAGGACCAGAGAATACACGTGGTTAAACTCCATTCATGAGAGAGACTTCAACCCCAAGTTCCCTTACAAAAAGAACACTCTGTTTTTCAGAAAGACACATGCTTTTCTTTACTGTTTTTCCAATGCAGAGCGAAGATTGAGCTTGCTCAGAATAAAGAACTGTGCTTTCTAATGACACAGATCCTATCACTTTCAACTCTGCTTAGGAAACTGATCAGAACAGTAGTTTCTCTTACATCTACTGCTATGTAGTAGCTGGAATGAGAAACGAGTTGTATATCAAGTGCGTTTCTCAATTGGAGCTGAATAGTGACTGTTATTACCGGGAAAGAATGATTGTTCTTAGGACCAGAGAATACACGTGGTTAAACTCCATTCATGAAAGAGAATTCAACCCCAAGTTCTCTTACTAAAAGAACACTCTGTTTTTCAGAAAGACGCACGCTTTTCTTACTGTTTTTCCAATGCAGAGAGAAGATTGAGCTTGCTCAGAACAAAAGAACTGTGCTTTCTAATGACACAGATCCTATCACTTTCAACTCTGCTTAGGAAACTGATCAGAACAGTAGTTTCTCTTACATCTACTTCTATGTAGTAGCTGGTATGAGAAATGAGTTGTATTTCAAGTGCGTTTGTCATTTGGAGCTGAATAGTGACTGTTATTACCGGGAAAGAAAGATTGTTCTTAGTACCAGAGAATACACGTGGTTAAACTCCATTCATGAGAGAGACTTCAACCCCAAGTTCCCTTACAAAAAGAACACTCTGTTTTTCAGAAAGACACAAGCTTTTTTTTACTATTTTTCCAATGCAGAGAGAAGATTGAGCTTGCTCAGAACAAAAGAACTGTGCTTTCTAATGACACAGATCCTATTACTTTCAACTCTGCTTAGGAAACTGATCAGAACAGTAGTTTCTCTTACATCTACTGCTATGTAGTAGCTGGAATGAGAAATTAGTTGTATTTCAAGTGCGTTTGTCAATTGGAGCTGAAGAGTGACTGTTTTTACCGGGAAAGAAAGATTGTTCTTAGGACCAGAGAATACACGTGGTTAAACTCCATTCATGAGAGAGACTTCAACCCCAAGTTCCCTTACAAAAAGAACACTCTGTTCTTCAGAAAGACGCATGCTTTTCTTTACTGTTTTTCCAATGCAGAGCGAAGATTGAGCTTGCTCAGAACAAAAGAACTGTGCTTTCTAATGACACAGATCCTATCACTTTCAACTCTGCTTAGGAAACTGATCAGAACAGTAGTTTCTCTTACATCTACTGCTATGTAGTAGCTGGAATGAGAAACGAGTTGTATATCAAGTGTGTTTCTCAATTTGAGCTGAATAGTGACTGTTTTTACCGGGAAAGAAAGATTGTTCTTAGTACCAGAGAATACACGTGGTTAAACTCCATTCATGAAAGAGAATTCAACCCCAAGTTCTCTTACTAAAAGAACACTCTGTTTTTCAGAAAGACGCACGCTTTTCTTACTGTTTTTCCAATGCAGAGAGAAGATTGAGCTTGCTCAGAACAAAAGAACTGTGCTTTCTAATGACACAGATCTTATCACTGTCAACTCTGCTTAGGAAACTGATCAGAACAGTAGTTTCTCTTACATCTACTGCTGTGTAGTAGCTGGAATGAGAAACAAGTTGTATTTCAAGTTCGTTTGTCAATTGGAGCTGAATAGTGATTGTTATTACCGGGAAAGAAAGGTTGTTCATAGGACGAGAGAATATACCCGGTTAAACTCCATTCATGAAAGTGACTACAACCCCAAGTTCTCTTACAAAAAACACTCTGTTTTTCAGAAATACGCAGGCTTTTCTTTACTGTTTTTCCAATGCAGAGAGAAGAAGATTGAGCTTGCTCAGAACAAAAGAACTGTGCTTTCTAATGACACAGATCCTATCACTGTCAACTCTGCTTAGGAAACTGATCAGAACAGTAGTTTCTCTTACATCTACTGCTATGTAGTAGCAGGAATGAGAAATGAGTTGTATTTCAAGTTTGTTTGTCAATTGGAGCTGAATAGTGACTGTTATTACCGGGAAAGAAAGATTGTTCTTAAGACCAGAGAATACACGTGGTTAAATTCCATTCATGAGAGGACTTCAACCCCAAGTTCTCTTACAAAAAGAACACTCTGTTTTTCAGAAAGACACAAGCTTTTCTTTACTGTTTTTCCAATGCAGAGAGAAGAAGATTGAGCTTGCTCAGAACAAAAGAACTGTGCTTTCTAATGACACAGATCCTATCACTGTCAACTCAGCTTAGGAAACTGATCAGAACAGTAGTTTCTCTTACATCTACTGCTGTGTAGTAGCTGGAATGAGAAATGAGTTGTATTTCAAGTTCTTTTGTCAATTGGAGCTGAATAGTGACTGTTATTACCGGGAAAGAATGATTGTTCTTAGGACCAGAGAATACACGTGGTTAAACTCCATTCATGAGAGAGACTTCAACCCCAAGTTCCCTTACAAAAAGAACTCTCTGTTTTTCAGAAAGACACAAGCTTTTCTTTACTGTTTTTCCAATGCAGAGAGAAGATTGTGCTTGCTCAGAACAAAAGAACTGTGCTTTCTAATGACACAGATCCTATCACTTTCAACTCTGCTTAGGAAACTGATCAGAACAGTAGTTTCTCTTACATCTACTGCTATGTAGTAGCTGGAATGAGAAACGAGTTGTATATCAAGTGCGTTTCTCAATTGGAGCTGAATAGTGGCTGTTATTACCGGGAAAGAATGATTGTTCTTAGGACCAGAGAATACACGTGGTTAAACTCCATTCATGAAAGAGAATTCAACCCCAAGTTCTCTTACTAAAAGAACACTCTGTTTTTCAGAAAGACGCACGCTTTTCTTACTGTTTTTCCAATGCAGAGAGAAGATTGAGCTTGCTCAGAACAAAAGAACTGTGCTTTCTAATGACACAGATCCTATCACTTTCAACTCTGCTTAGGAAACTGATCAGAACAGTAGTTTCTCTTACATCTACTGCTATGTAGTAGCTGGAATGAGAAATGAGTTGTATTTCAAGTTTGTTTGTCATTTGGAGCTGAATAGTGACTGTTTTTACCGGGAAAGAAAGATTGTTCTTAGGACCAGAGAATACACGTGGTTAAACTCCATTCATGAGAGAGACTTCAACCCCAAGTTCCCTTACAAAAAGAACACTCTGTTTTTCAGAAAGACACATGCTTTTCTTTACTGTTTTTCCAATGCAGAGCGAAGATTGAGCTTGCTCAGAATAAAGAACTGTGCTTTCTAATGACACAGATCCTATCACTTTCAACTCTGCTTAGGAAACTGATCAGAACAGTAGTTTCTCTTACATCTACTGCTATGTAGTAGCTGGAATGAGAAACGAGTTGTATATCAAGTGCGTTTCTCAATTGGAGCTGAATAGTGACTGTTATTACCGGGAAAGAATGATTGTTCTTAGGACCAGAGAATACACGTGGTTAAACTCCATTCATGAAAGAGAATTCAACCCCAAGTTCTCTTACTAAAAGAACACTCTGTTTTTCAGAAAGACGCACGCTTTTCTTACTGTTTTTCCAATGCAGAGAGAAGATTGAGCTTGCTCAGAACAAAAGAACTGTGCTTTCTAATGACACAGATCCTATCACTTTCAACTCTGCTTAGGAAACTGATCAGAACAGTAGTTTCTCTTACATCTACTTCTATGTAGTAGCTGGTATGAGAAATGAGTTGTATTTCAAGTGCGTTTGTCAATTGGAGCTGAATAGTGACTGTTATTACCGGGAAAGAAAGATTGTTCTTAGTACCAGAGAATACACGTGGTTAAACTCCATTCATGAGAGAGACTTCAACCCCAAGTTCCCTTACAAAAAGAACACTCTGTTTTTCAGAAAGACACAAGCTTTTTTTTACTATTTTTCCAATGCAGAGAGAAGATTGAGCTTGCTCAGAACAAAAGAACTGTGCTTTCTAATGACACAGATCCTATTACTTTCAACTCTGCTTCGGAAACTGATCAGAACAGTAGTTTCTCTTACATCTACTGCTATGTAGTAGCTGGAATGAGAAATGAGTTGTATTTCAAGTGCGTTTGTCAATTGGAGCTGAATAGTGACTGTTTTTACCGGGAAAGAAAGATTGTTCTTAGGACCAGAGAATACACGTGGTTAAACTCCATTCATGAGAGAGACTTCAACCCCAAGTTCCCTTACAAAAAGAACACTCTGTTCTTCAGAAAGACGCATGCTTTTCTTTACTGTTTTTCCAATGCAGAGCGAAGATTGAGCTTGCTCAGAACAAAAGAACTGTGCTTTCTAATGACACAGATCCTATCACTTTCAACTCTGCTTAGGAAACTGATCAGAACAGTAGTTTCTCTTACATCTACTGCTATGTAGTAGCTGGAATGAGAAACGAGTTGTATATCAAGTGCGTTTCTCAATTTGAGCTGAATAGTGACTGTTTTTACCGGGAAAGAAAGATTGTTCTTAGTACCAGAGAATACACGTGGTTAAACTCCATTCATGAAAGAGAATTCAACCCCAAGTTCTCTTACTAAAAGAACACTCTGTTTTTCAGAAAGACGCACGCTTTTCTTACTGTTTTTCCAATGCAGAGAGAAGATTGAGCTTGCTCAGAACAAAAGAACTGTGCTTTCTAATGACACAGATCTTATCACTGTCAACTCTGCTTAGGAAACTGATCAGAACAGTAGTTTCTCTTACATCTACTGCTGTGTAGTAGCTGGAATGAGAAACGAGTTGTATTTCAAGTTCGTTTGTCAATTGGAGCTGAATAGTGATTGTTATTACCGGGAAAGAAAGGTTGTTCATAGGACGAGAGAATATACCCGGTTAAACTCCATTCATGAAAGTGACTACAACCCCAAGTTCTCTTACAAAAAACACTCTGTTTTTCAGAAATACGCAGGCTTTTCTTTACTGTTTTTCCAATGCAGAGAGAAGAAGATTGAGCTTGCTCAGAACAAAAGAACTGTGCTTTCTAATGACACAGATCCTATCACTGTCAACTCTGCTTAGGAAACTGATCAGAACAGTAGTTTCTCTTACATCTACTGCTATGTAGTAGCAGGAATGAGAAATGAGTTGTATTTCAAGTTTGTTTGTCAATTGGAGCTGAATAGTGACTGTTATTACCGGGAAAGAAAGATTGTTCTTAAGACCAGAGAATACACGTGGTTAAATTCCATTCATGAGAGGACTTCAACCCCAAGTTCTCTTACAAAAAGAACACTCTGTTTTTCAGAAAGACACAAGCTTTTCTTTACTGTTTTTCCAATGCAGAGAGAAGAAGATTGAGCTTGCTCAGAACAAAAGAACTGTGCTTTCTAATGACACAGATCCTATCACTTTCAACTCTGCTTAGGAAACTGATCAGAACAGTAGTTTCTCTTACATCTACTTCTATGTAGTAGCTGGTATGAGAAATGAGTTGTATTTCAAGTGCGTTTGTCAATTGGAGCTGAATAGTGACTGTTATTACCGGGAAAGAAAGATTGTTCTTAGTACCAGAGAATACACGTGGTTAAACTCCATTCATGAGAGAGACTTCAACCCCAAGTTCCCTTACAAAAAGAACACTCTGTTTTTCAGAAAGACACAAGCTTTTTTTTACTATTTTTCCAATGCAGAGAGAAGATTGAGCTTGCTCAGAACAAAAGAACTGTGCTTTCTAATGACACAGATCCTATTACTTTCAACTCTGCTTAGGAAACTGATCAGAACAGTAGTTTCTCTTACATCTACTGCTATGTAGTAGCTGGAATGAGAAATGAGTTGTATTTCAAGTGCGTTTGTCAATTGGAGCTGAATAGTGACTGATTTTACCGGGAAAGAAAGATTGTTCTTAGGACCAGAGAATACACGTGGTTAAACTCCATTCATGAGAGAGACTTCAACCCCAAGTTCCCTTACAAAAAGAACACTCTGTTTTTCAGAAAGACGCATGCTTTTCTTTACTGTTTTTCCAATGCAGAGAGAAGATTGAGCTTGCTCAGAACAAAAGAACTGTGCTTTCTAATGACACAGATCCTATCACTTTCAACTCTGCTTAGGAAACTGATCAGAACAGTAGTTTCTCTTACATCTACTGCTATGTAGTAGCAGGAATGAGAAATGAGTTGTATTTCAAGTTCTTTTGTCAATTGGAGCTGAATAGTGACTGTTATTACCGGGAAAGAAAGATTGTTCATAGGACGAGAGAATATACCCGGTTAAACTCCATTCATGAAAGAGACTACAACCCCAAGTTCTCTTACCAAAAACACTCTGTTTTTCAGAAAGACACAAGCTTTTCTTTACTGTTTTTCCAATGCAGAGAGAAGAAGATTGAGCTTGCTCAGAACAAAAGAACTGTGCTTTCTAATGACACAGATCCTATCACTTTCAACTCTGCTTAGGAAACTGATCAGAACAGTAGTTTCTCTTACATCTACTGCTATGTAGTAGCTGGAATGAGAAATGAGTTGTATTTCAAGTTTGTTTGTCAATTGGAGCTGAATAGTGACTGTTTTTACCGGGAAAGAAAGATTGTTCTTAGGACCAGAGAATACACGTGGTTAAACTCCATTCATGAAAGAGAATTCAACCCCAAGTTCTCTTACTAAAAGAAGACTCTGTTTTTCAGAAAGACACACGCTTTTCTTACTGTTTTTCCAATGCACAGAGAAGATTGAGCTTGCTCAGAACAAAAGAACTGTGCTTTCTAATGACACAGATGCTATCACTTTCAACTCTGCTTAGGAAACTGATCAGAACAGTAGTTTCTCTTACATCTACTGCTATGTAGTAGCTGGAATGAGAAATGAGTTGTATTTCAAGTTTGTTTGTCAATTGGAGCTGAATAGTGACTGTTATTACCGGGAAAGAAAGATTGTTCTTAGTACCAGAGAATACACGTGGTTAAACTCCATTCATGAGAGAGACTTCAACCCCAAGTTCCCTTACAAAAAGAACTCTCTGTTTTTCAGAAAGACACAAGCTTTTCTTTACTGTTTTTCCAATGCAGAGAGAAGATTGAGCTTGCTCAGAACAAAAGAACTGTGCTTTCTAATGACACAGATCCTATCACTTTCAACTCTGCTTAGGAAACTGATCAGAACAGTAGTTTCTCTTACATCTACTGCTATGTAGTACCTGGAATGAGAAACGAGTTGTATATCAAGTGCGTTTCTCAATTGGAGCTGAATAGTGACTGTTATTACCGGGAAAGAATGATTGTTCTTAGGACCAGAGAATACACGTGGTTAAACTCCATTCATGAAAGAGAATTCAACCCCAAGTTCTCTTACTAAAAGAACACTCTGTTTTTCAGAAAGACGCACGCTTTTCTTACTGTTTTTCCAATGCAGAGAGAAGATTGAGCTTGCTCAGAACAAAAGAACTGTGCTTTCTAATGACACAGATCCTATCACTGTCAACTCTGCTTAGGAAACTGATCAGAACAGTAGTTTCTCTTACATCTACTGCTATGTAGTAGCTGGAATGAGAAATGAGTTGTATTTCAAGTTTGTTTGTCAATTGGAGCTGAATAGTGACTGTTATTACCGGGAAAGAAAGATTGTTCTTAGTACCAGAGAATACACGTGGTTAAACTCCATTCATGAGAGAGACTTCAACCCCAAGTTCCCTTACAAAAAGAACTCTCTGTTTTTCAGAAAGACACAAGCTTTTCTTTACTGTTTTTCCAATGCAGAGAGAAGATTGAGCTTGCTCAGAACAAAAGAACTGTGCTTTCTAATGACACAGATCCTATCACTTTCAACTCTGCTTAGGAAACTGATCAGAACAGTAGTTTCTCTTACATCTACTGCTATGTAGTACCTGGAATGAGAAACGAGTTGTATATCAAGTGCGTTTCTCAATTGGAGCTGAATAGTGACTGTTATTACCGGGAAAGAATGATTGTTCTTAGGACCAGAGAATACACGTGGTTAAACTCCATTCATGAAAGAGAATTCAACCCCAAGTTCTCTTACTAAAAGAACACTCTGTTTTTCAGAAAGACGCACGCTTTTCTTACTGTTTTTCCAATGCAGAGAGAAGATTGAGCTTGCTCAGAACAAAAGAACTGTGCTTTCTAATGACACAGATCCTATCACTGTCAACTCTGCTTAGGAAACTGATCAGAACAGTAGTTTCTCTTACATCTACTGCTATGTAGTAGCTGGAATGAGAAATGAGTTGTATTTCAAGTTTGTTTGTCAATTGGAGCTGAATAGTGACTGTTTTTACAGGGAAAGAAAGATTGTTCTTAGGACCAGAGAATACACGTGGTTAAACTCCATTCATGAGAGAGACTTCAACCCCAAGTTCCCTTACAAAAAGAACACTCTGTTTTTCAGAAAGACGCACGCTTTTCTTTACTGTTTTTCCAATGCAGAGAGAAGATTGAGCTTGCTCAGAACAAAAGAACTGTGCTTTCTAATGACACAGATCCTATCACTTTCAACTCTGCTTAGGAAACTGATCAGAACAGTAGTTTCTCTTACATCTACTGCTATGTAGTAGCTGGAATGAGAAATGAGTTTTATTTCAAGTGCATTTGTCAATTGGAGCTGAATAGTGACTGTTATTACCGGGAAAGAAAGATTGTTCTTAGTACCAGAGAATACACGTGGTTAAACTCCATTCATGAGAGAGACTTCAACCCCAAGTTCTCTTACAAAAAGAACACTCTGTTTTTCAGAAAGACACATGCTTTTCTTTACTGTTTTTCCAATGCAGAGCGAAGATTGAGCTTGCTCAGAATAAAGAACTGTGCTTTCTAATGACACAGATCCTATCACTTTCAACTCTGCTTAGGAAACTGATCAGAACAGTAGTTTCTCTTACATCTACTGCTATGTAGTAGCTGGAATGAGAAACGAGTTGTATATCAAGTGCGTTTCTCAATTGGAGCTGAATAGTGACTGTTATTACCGGGAAAGAATGATTGTTCTTAGGACCAGAGAATACAGGTGGTTAAACTCCATTCATGAAGAGACTTCAACCCCAAGTTCTCGTACTAAAAAAACACTCTGTTTTTCAGAAAGACGCACGCTTTTCTTTACTCTTTTTCCAATGCAGAGAGAAGATTGAGCTTGCTCAGAACAAAAGAACTGTGCTTTCTAATGACACAGATCCTAAAACTTTCAACTCTGCTTAGGAAACTGATCAGAACAGTAGTTTCTCTTACATCTACTGCTATGTAGTAGCTGGAATGAGAAACGAGTTGTATATCAAGTGCGTTTCAATTGGAGCTGAATAGTGGCTGTTATTACCGGGAAAGAATGATTGTTCTTAGGACCAGAGAATACACGTGGTTAAACTCCATTCATGAAAGAGAATTCAACCCCAAGTTCTCTTACTAAAAGAAGACTCTGTTTTTCAGAAAGACACAAGCTTTTCTTACTGTTTTTCCAATGCAGAGAGAAGATTGAGCTTGCTCAGAACAAAAGAACTGTGCTTTCTAATGACACAGATCCTATCACTTTCAACTCTGCTTAGGAAACTGATCAGAACAGTAGTTTCTCTTACATCTACTGCTATGTAGTAGCTGGAATGAGAAATGAGTTGTATTTCAAGTTTGTTTGTCAATTGGAGCTGAATAGTGACTGTTTTTACCGGGAAAGAAAGATTGTTCTTAGGAACAGAGAATACACGTGGTTAAACTCCATTCATGAGAGAGACTTCAACCCCAAGTTCCCTTACAAAAAGAACACTCTGTTTTTCAGAAAGACGCATGCTTTTCTTTACTGTTTTTCCAATGCAGAGAGAAGATTGAGCTTGCTCAGAACAAAAGAACTGTGCTTTCTAATGACACAGATCCTATCACTTTCAACTCTGCTTAGGAAACTGATCAGAACAGTAGTTTCTCTTACATCTACTGCTATGTAGTAGCTGGAATGAGAAATGAGTTGTATTTCAAGTGCATTTGTCAATTGGAGCTGAATAGTGACTGTTGTTACCGGGAAAGAAAGATTGTTCTTAGTACCAGAGAATACACGTGGTTAAACTCCATTCATGAGAGAGACTTCAACCCCAAGTTCTCTTACAAAAAGAACACTCTGTTTTTCAGAAAGACACATGCTTTTCTTTACTGTTTTCCCAATGCAGAGCGAAGATTGAGCTTGCTCAGAATAAAGAACTGTGCTTTCTAATGACACAGATCCTATCACTTTCAACTCTGCTTAGGAAACTGATCAGAACAGTAGTTTCTCTTACATCTACTGCTATGTAGTAGCTGGAATGAGAAACGAGTTGTATATCAAGTGCGTTTCTCAATTGGAGCTGAATAGTGACTGTTATTACCGGGAAAGAATGATTGTTCTTAGGACCAGAGAATACACGTGGTTAAACTCCATTCATGAAGAGACTTCAACCCCAAGTTCTCATACTAAAAAAACACTCTCTTTTTCAGAAAGACGCACGCTTTTCTTTACTCTTTTTCCAATGCAGAGAGAAGATTGAGCTTGCTCAGAACAAAAGAACTGTGCTTTCTAATGACACAGATCCTATCACTTTCAACTCTGCTTAGGAAACTGATCAGAACAGTATTTTCTCTTACATCTACTTCTATGTAGTAGCTGGTATGAGAAATGAGTTGTATTTCAAGTGCGTTTGTCAATTGGAGCTGAATAGTGACTGTTATTACCGGGAAAGAAAGATTGTTCTTAGTACCAGAGAATACACGTGGTTAAACTCCATTCATGAGAGAGACTTCAACCCCAAGTTCCCTTACAAAAAGAACACTCTGTTTTTCAGAAAGACACAAGCTTTTTTTTACTGTTTTTCCAATGCAGAGAGAAGATTGAGCTTGCTCAGAACAAAAGAACTGTGCTTTCTAATGACACAGATCCTATCACTTTCAACTCTGCTTAGGAAACTGATCAGAACAGTAGTTTCTCTTACATCTACTGCTATGTAGTAGCTGGTATGAGAAATGAGTTGTATTTCAAGTGCGTTTGTCAATTGGAGCTGAATAGTGACTGTTATTACCGGGAAAGAAAGATTGTTCTTAGTACCAGAGAATACACGTGGTTAAACTCCATTCATGAGAGAGACTTCAACCCCAAGTTCCCTTACAAAAAGAACACTCTGATTTTCAGAAAGACACAAGCTTTTTTTTACTGTTTTTCCAATGCAGAGAGAAGATTGAGCTTGCTCAGAACAAAAGAACTGTGCTTTCTAATGACACAGATCCTATCACTTTCAACTCTGCTTAGGAAACTGATCAGAACAGTAGTTTCTCTTACATCTACTGCTGTGTAGTAGCTGGAATGAGCAATGAGTTGTATTTCAAGTTCGTTTGTCAATTGGAGCTGAATAGTGACTGTTATTACCGGGAAAGAAAGATTGTTCATAGGACGAGAGAATATACCCGGTTAAACTCCATTCATGAAAGAGACTACAACCCCAAGTTCTCTTACAAAAAACACTCTGTTTTTCAGAAATACGCAGGCTTTTCTTTACTGTTTTTCCAATGCAGAGAGAAGAATATTGAGCTTGCTCAGAACAAAAGAACTGTGCTTTCTAATGACACAGATCCTATCACTTTCAACTCTGCTTAGGAAACTGATCAGAACAGTAGTTTCTCTTAGATCTACTGCTATGTAGTAGCTGGAATGAGAAACGAGTTGTATATCAAGTGTGTTTCTCAATTGGAGCTGAATAGTGACTGTTATTACCGGGAAAGAATGATTGTTCTTAGGACCAGAGAATACACGTGGTTAAACTCCATTCATGAGAGAGACTTCAACCCCAAGTTCCCTTACAAAAAGAACTCTCTGTTTTTCAGAAAGACACAAGCTTTTCTTTACTGTTTTTCCAATGCAGAGAGAAGATTGAGCTTGCTCAGAACAAAAGAACTGTGCTTTCTAATGACACAGATCCTATCACTTTCAACTCTGCTTAGGAAACTGATCAGAACAGTAGTTTCTCTTACATCTACTGCTATGTAGTAGCTGGAATGAGAAACGAGTTGTATATCAAGTGCGTTTCTCAATTGGAGCTGAATAGTGGCTGTTATTACCGGGAAAGAATGATTGTTCTTAGGACCAGAGAATACACGTGGTTAAACTCCATTCATGAAAGAGAATTCAACCCCAAGTTCTCTTACTAAAAGAACACTCTGTTTTTCAGAAAGACGCACGCTTTTCTTACTGTTTTTCCAATGCAGAGAGAAGATTGAGCTTGCTCAGAACAAAAGAACTGTGCTTTCTAATGACACAGATCCTATCACTTTCAACTCTGCTTAGGAAACTGATCAGAACAGTAGTTTCTCTTACATCTACTGCTATGTAGTAGCTGGAATGAGAAATGAGTTGTATTTCAAGTTTGTTTGTCAATTGGAGCTGAATAGTGACTGTTTTTACCGGGAAAGAAAGATTGTTCTTAGGACCAGAGAATACACGTGGTTAAACTCCATTCATGAGAGAGACTTCAACCCCAAGTTCCCTTACAAAAAGAACACTCTGTTTTTCAGAAAGACGCATGCTTTTCTTTACTGTTTTTCCAATGCAGAGAGAAGATTGAGCTTGCTCAGAACAAAAGAACTGTGCTTTCTAATGACACAGATCCTATCACTTTCAACTCTGCTTAGGAAACTGATCAGAACAGTCGTTTCTCTTACATCTACTGCTATGTAGTAGCTGGAATGAGAAACGAGTTGTATATCAAGTGCGTTTCTCAATTGGAGCTGAATAATGACTTTTATTACCGGGAAAGAATGATTGTTCTTAGGACCAGAGAATACACGTGGTTAAACTCCATTCATGAAAGAGAATTCAACCCCAAGTTCTCTTACTAAAAGAACACTCTGTTTTTCAGAAAGACGCACGCTTTTCTTACTGTTTTTCCAATGCAGAGAGAAGATTGAGCTTGCTCAGAACAAAAGAGCTGTGCTTTCTAACGACACAGATCCTATCACTGTCAACTCTGCTTAGGAAACTGATCAGAACAGTAGTTTCTCTTACATCTACTGCTGTGTAGTAGCTGGAATGAGAAACGAGTTGTATTTCAAGTTCGTTTGTCAATTGGAGCTGAATAGTGACTGTTATTACCGGGAAAGAAAGATTGTTCTTAAGACCAGAGAATACACGTGGTTAAATTCCATTCATGAGAGGACTTCAACCCCAAGTTCTCTTACAAAAAGAACACTCTGTTTTTCAGAAAGACACAAGCTTTTCTTTACTGTTTTTCCAATGCAGAGAGAAGAAGATTGAGCTTGCTCAGAACAAAAGAACTGTGCTTTCTAATGACACAGATCCTATCACTGTCAACTCTGCTTAGGAAACTGATCAGAACAGTAGTTTCTCTTACATCTACTGCTGTGTAGTAGCTGGAATGAGAAATGAGTTGTATTTCAAGTTCTTTTGTCAATTGGAGCTGAATAGTGACTGTTATTACCGGGAAAGAAAGATTGTTCATAGGACGAGAGAATATACCCGGTTAAACTCCATTCATGAAAGAGACTACAACCCCAAGTTCTCTTACAAAAAACACTCTGTTTTTCAGAAAGACACAAGCTTTTCTTTACTGTTTTTCCAATGCAGAGAGAAGAAGATTGAGCTTGCTCAGAACAAAAGAACTGTGCTTTCTAATGACACAGATCCTATCACTTTCAACTCTGCTTAGGAAACTGATCAGAACAGTAGTTTCTCTTACATCTACTGCTATGTAGTAGCTGGAATGAGAAATGAGTTGTATTTCAAGTTTGTTTGTCAATTGGAGCTGAATAGTGACTGTTTTTACCGGGAAAGAAAGATTGTTCTTAGGACCAGAGAATACACGTGGTTAAACTCCATTCATGAAAGAGAATTCAACCCCAAGTTCTCTTACTAAAACTAGACTCTGTTTTTCAGAAAGACACACGCTTTTCTTACTGTTTTTCCAATGCACAGAGAAGATTGAGCTTGCTCAGAACAAAAGAACTGTGCTTTCTAATGACACAGATCCTATCACTTTCAACTCTGCTTAGGAAACTGATCAGAACAGTAGTTTCTCTTACATCTACTGCTATGTAGTAGCTGGAATGAGAAATGAGTTGTATTTCAAGTTTGTTTGTCAATTGGAGCTGAATAGTGACTGTTATTACCGGGAAAGAAAGATTGTTCTTAGTACCAGAGAATACACGTGGTTAAACTCCATTCATGAGAGAGACTTCAACCCCAAGTTCCCTTACAAAAAGAACTCTCTGTTTTTCAGAAAGACACAAGCTTTTCTTTACTGTTTTTCCAATGCAGAGAGAAGATTGAGCTTGCTCAGAACAAAAGAACTGTGCTTTCTAATGACACAGATCCTATCACTTTCAACTCTACTTAGGAAACTGATCAGAACAGTAGTTTCTCTTACATCTACTGCTATGTAGTACCTGGAATGAGAAACGAGTTGTATATCAAGTGCGTTTCTCAATTGGAGCTGAATAGTGACTGTTATTACCGGGAAAGAATGATTGTTCTTAGGACCAGAGAATACACGTGGTTAAACTCCATTCATGAAAGAGAATTCAACCCCAAGTTCTCTTACTAAAAGAACACTCTGTTTTTCAGAAAGACGCACGCTTTTCTTACTGTTTTTCCAATGCAGAGAGAAGATTGAGCTTGCTCAGAACAAAAGAACTGTGCTTTCTAATGACACAGATCCTATCACTGTCAACTCTGCTTAGGAAACTGATCAGAACAGTAGTTTCTCTTACATCTACTGCTATGTAGTAGCTGGAATGAGAAATGAGTTGTATTTCAAGTTTGTTTGTCAATTGGAGCTGAATAGTGACTGTTTTTACCGGGAAAGAAAGATTGTTCTTAGGACCAGAGAATACACGTGGTTAAACTCCATTCATGAGAGAGACTTCAACCCCAAGTTCCCTTACAAAAAGAACACTCTGTTTTTCAGAAAGACGCACGCTTTTCTTTACTGTTTTTCCAATGCAGAGAGAAGATTGAGCTTGCTCAGAACAAAAGAACTGTGCTTTCTAATGACACAGATCCTATCACTTTCAACTCTGCTTAGGAAACTGATCAGAACAGTAGTTTCTCTTACATCTACTGCTATGTAGTAGCTGGAATGAGAAATGAGTTTTATTTCAAGTGCATTTGTCAATTGGAGCTGAATAGTGACTGTTATTACCGGGAAAGAAAGATTGTTCTTAGTACCAGAGAATACACGTGGTTAAACTCCATTCATGAGAGAGACTTCAACCCCAAGTTCTCTTACAAAAAGAACACTCTGTTTTTCAGAAAGACACATGCTTTTCTTTACTGTTTTTCCAATGCAGAGCGAAGATTGAGCTTGCTCAGAATAAAGAACTGTGCTTTCTAATGACACAGATCCTATCACTTTCAACTCTGCTTAGGAAACTGATCAGAACAGTAGTTTCTCTTACATCTACTGCTATGTAGTAGCTGGAATGAGAAACGAGTTGTATATCAAGTGCGTTTCTCAATTGGAGCTGAATAGTGACTGTTATTACCGGGAAAGAATGATTGTTCTTAGGACCAGAGAATACACGTGGTTAAACTCCATTCATGAAGAGACTTCAACCCCAAGTTCTCGTACTAAAAAAACACTCTGTTTTTCAGAAAGACGCACGCTTTTCTTTACTCTTTTTCCAATGCAGAGAGAAGATTGAGCTTGCTCAGAACAAAAGAACTGTGCTTTCTAATGACACAGATCCTATCACTTTCAACTCTGCTTAGGAAATTGATCAGAACAGTAGTTTCTCTTACATCTACTTCTATGTAGTAGCTGGTATGAGAAATGAGTTGTATTTCAAGTGCGTTTGTCAATTGGAGCTGAATAGTGACTGTTATTACCGGGAAAGAAAGATTGTTCTTAGTACCAGAGAATACACGTGGTTAAACTCCATTCATGAGAGAGACTTCAACCCCAAGTTCCCTTACCAAAAGAACACTCTGTTTTTCAGAAAGACGCATGCTTTTCTTTACTGTTTTTCCAATGCAGAGCGAAGATTGAGCTTGCTCAGAACAAAAGAACTGTGCTTTCTAATGACACAGATCCTATCACTTTCAACTCTGCTTAGGAAACTGATCAGAACAGTAGTTTCTCTTACATCTACTGCTATGTAGTAGCTGGAATGAGAAACGAGTTGTATATCAAGTGCTTTTCTCAATTGGAGCTGAATAGTGACTGTTATTACCGGGAAAGAAAGATTGTTCTTAGTACCAGAGAATACACGTGGTTAAACTCCATTCATGAGAGAGACTTCAACCCCAAGTTCCCTTACAAAAAGAACTCTCTGTTTTTCAGAAAGACACAAGCTTTTCTTTACTGTTTTTCCAATGCAGAGAGAAGATTGAGCTTGCTCAGAACAAAAGAACTGTGCTTTCTAATGACACAGATCCTATCACTTTCAACTCTGCTTAGGAAACTGATCAGAACAGTAGTTTCTCTTACATCTACTGCTATGTAGTAGCTGGAATGAGAAACGAGTTGTATATCAAGTGCGTTTCAATTGGAGCTGAATAGTGGCTGTTATTACCGGGAAAGAATGATTGTTCTTAGGACCAGAGAATACACGTGGTTAAACTCCATTCATGAAAGAGAATTCAACCCCAAGTTCTCTTACTAAAAGAAGACTCTGTTTTTCAGAAAGACACAAGCTTTTCTTACTGTTTTTCCAATGCAGAGAGAAGATTGAGCTTGCTCAGAACAAAAGAACTGTGCTTTCTAATGACACAGATCCTATCACTTTCAACTCTGCTTAGGAAACTGATCAGAACAGTAGTTTCTCTTACATCTACTGCTATGTAGTAGCTGGAATGAGAAATGAGTTGTATTTCAAGTTTGTTTGTCAATTGGAGCTGAATAGTGACTGTTTTTACCGGGAAAGAAAGATTGTTCTTAGTACCAGAGAATACACGTGGTTAAACTCCATTCATGAGAGAGACTTCAACCCCAAGTTCTCTTACAAAAAGAACACTCTGTTTTTCAGAAAGACACATGCTTTTCTTTACTGTTTTCCCAATGCAGAGCGAAGATTGAGCTTGCTCAGAATAAAGAACTGTGCTTTCTAATGACACAGATCCTATCACTTTCAACTCTGCTTAGGAAACTGATCAGAACAGTAGTTTCTCTTACATCTACTGCTATGTAGTAGCTGGAATGAGAAACGAGTTGTATATCAAGTGCGTTTCTCAATTGGAGCTGAATAGTGACTGTTATTACCGGGAAAGAATGATTGTTCTTAGGACCAGAGAATACACGTGGTTAAACTCCATTCATGAAGAGACTTCAACCCCAAGTTCTCATACTAAAAAAACACTCTCTTTTTCAGAAAGACGCACGCTTTTCTTTACTCTTTTTCCAATGCAGAGAGAAGATTGAGCTTGCTCAGAACAAAAGAACTGTGCTTTCTAATGACACAGATCCTATCACTTTCAACTCTGCTTAGGAAACTGATCAGAACAGTATTTTCTCTTACATCTACTTCTATGTAGTAGCTGGTATGAGAAATGAGTTGTATTTCAAGTGCGTTTGTCAATTGGAGCTGAATAGTGACTGTTATTACCGGGAAAGAAAGATTGTTCTTAGTACCAGAGAATACACGTGGTTAAACTCCATTCATGAGAGAGACTTCAACCCCAAGTTCCCTTACAAAAAGAACACTCTGTTTTTCAGGAAGACACAAGCTTTTTTTTACTGTTTTTCCAATGCAGAGAGAAGATTGAGCTTGCTCAGAACAAAAGAACTGTGCTTTCTAATGACACAGATCCTATCACTTTCAACTCTGCTTAGGAAACTGATCAGAACAGTAGTTTCTCTTACATCTACTGCTATGTAGTAGCTGGTATGAGAAATGAGTTGTATTTCAAGTGCGTTTGTCAATTGGAGCTGAATAGTGACTGTTATTACCGGGAAAGAAAGATTGTTCTTAGTACCAGAGAATACACGTGGTTAAACTCCATTCATGAGAGAGACTTCAACCCCAAGTTCCCTTACAAAAAGAACACTCTGATTTTCAGAAAGACACAAGCTTTTTTTTACTGTTTTTCCAATGCAGAGAGAAGATTGAGCTTGCTCAGAACAAAAGAACTGTGCTTTCTAATGACACAGATCCTATCACTTTCAACTCTGCTTAGGAAACTGATCAGAACAGTAGTTTCTCTTACATCTACTGCTGTGTAGTAGCTGGAATGAGCAATGAGTTGTATTTCAAGTTCGTTTGTCAATTGGAGCTGAATAGTGACTGTTATTACCGGGAAAGAAAGATTGTTCATAGGACGAGAGAATATACCCGGTTAAACTCCATTCATGAAAGAGACTACAACCCCAAGTTCTCTTAAAAAAACACTCTGTTTTTCAGAAATACGCAGGCTTTTCTTTACTGTTTTTCCAATGCAGAGAGAAGAATATTGAGCTTGCTCAGAACAAAAGAACTGTGCTTTCTAATGACACAGATCCTATCACTTTCAACTCTGCTTAGGAAACTGATCAGAACAGTAGTTTCTCTTAGATCTACTGCTATGTAGTAGCTGGAATGAGAAACGAGTTGTATATCAAGTGTGTTTCTCAATTGGAGCTGAATAGTGACTGTTATTACCGGGAAAGAATGATTGTTCTTAGGACCAGAGAATACACGTGGTTAAACTCCATTCATGAGAGAGACTTCAACCCCAAGTTCCCTTACAAAAAGAACTCTCTGTTTTTCAGAAAGACACAAGCTTTTCTTTACTGTTTTTCCAATGCAGAGAGAAGATTGAGCTTGCTCAGAACAAAAGAACTGTGCTTTCTAATGACACAGATCCTATCACTTTCAACTCTGCTTAGGAAACTGATCAGAACAGTAGTTTCTCTTACATCTACTTCTATGTAGTAGCTGGTATGAGAAATGAGTTGTATTTCAAGTGCGTTTGTCAATTGGAGCTGAATAGTGACTGTTATTACCGGGAAAGAAAGATTGTTCTTAGTACCAGAGAATACACGTGGTTAAACTCCATTCATGAGAGAGACTTCAACCCCAAGTTCCCTTACCAAAAGAACACTCTGTTTTTCAGAAAGACGCATGCTTTTCTTTACTGTTTTTCCAATGCAGAGCGAAGATTGAGCTTGCTCAGAACAAAAGAACTGTGCTTTCTAATGACACAGATCCTATCACTTTCAACTCTGCTTAGGAAACTGATCAGAACAGTAGTTTCTCTTACATCTACTGCTATGTAGTAGCTGGAATGAGAAATGACTTGTATTTCAAGTGCATTTGTCAATTGGAGCTGAATAGTGACTGTTGTTACCGGGAAAGAAAGATTGTTCTTAGTACCAGAGAATACACGTGGTTAAACTCCATTCATGAGAGAGACTTCAACCCCAAGTTCTCTTACAAAAAGAACACTCTGTTTTTCAGAAAGACACATGCTTTTCTTTACTGTTTTCCCAATGCAGAGCGAAGATTGAGCTTGCTCAGAATAAAGAACTGTGCTTTCTAATGACACAGATCCTATCACTTTCAACTCTGCTTAGGAAACTGATCAGAACAGTAGTTTCTCTTACATCTACTGCTATGTAGTAGCTGGAATGAGAAACGAGTTGTATATCAAGTGCGTTTCTCAATTGGAGCTGAATAGTGACTGTTATTACCGGGAAAGAATGATTGTTCTTAGGACCAGAGAATACACGTGGTTAAACTCCATTCATGAAGAGACTTCAACCCCAAGTTCTCATACTAAAAAAACACTCTCTTTTTCAGAAAGACGCACGCTTTTCTTTACTCTTTTTCCAATGCAGAGAGAAGATTGAGCTTGCTCAGAACAAAAGAACTGTGCTTTCTAATGACACAGATCCTATCACTTTCAACTCTGCTTAGGAAACTGATCAGAACAGTATTTTCTCTTACATCTACTTCTATGTAGTAGCTGGTATGAGAAATGAGTTGTATTTCAAGTGCGTTTGTCAATTGGAGCTGAATAGTGACTGTTATTACCGGGAAAGAAAGATTGTTCTTAGTACCAGAGAATACACGTGGTTAAACTCCATTCATGAGAGAGACTTCAACCCCAAGTTCCCTTACAAAAAGAACACTCTGTTTTTCAGAAAGACACAAGCTTTTTTTTACTGTTTTTCCAATGCAGAGAGAAGATTGAGCTTGCTCAGAACAAAAGAACTGTGCTTTCTAATGACACAGATCCTATCACTTTCAACTCTGCTTAGGAAACTGATCAGAACAGTAGTTTCTCTTACATCTACTGCTATGTAGTAGCTGGTATGAGAAATGAGTTGTATTTCAAGTGCGTTTGTCAATTGGAGCTGAATAGTGACTGTTATTACCGGGAAAGAAAGATTGTTCTTAGTACCAGAGAATACACGTGGTTAAACTCCATTCATGAGAGAGACTTCAACCCCAAGTTCCCTTACAAAAAGAACACTCTGATTTTCAGAAAGACACAAGCTTTTTTTTACTGTTTTTCCAATGCAGAGAGAAGATTGAGCTTGCTCAGAACAAAAGAACTGTGCTTTCTAATGACACAGATCCTATCACTTTCAACTCTGCTTAGGAAACTGATCAGAACAGTAGTTTCTCTTACATCTACTGCTGTGTAGTAGCTGGAATTAGCAATGAGTTGTATTTCAAGTTCGTTTGTCAATTGGAGCTGAATAGTGACTGTTATTACCGGGAAAAAAAGATTGTTCATAGGACGAGAGAATATACCCGGTTAAACTCCATTCATGAAAGAGACTACAACCCCAAGTTCTCTTACAAAAAACACTCTGTTTTTCAGAAATACGCAGGCTTTTCTTTACTGTTTTTCCAATGCAGAGAGAAGAATATTGAGCTTGCTCAGAACAAAAGAACTGTGCTTTCTAATGACACAGATCCTATCACTTTCAACTCTGCTTAGGAAACTGATCAGAACAGTAGTTTCTCTTAGATCTACTGCTATGTAGTAGCTGGAATGAGAAACGAGTTGTATATCAAGTGTGTTTCTCAATTGGAGCTGAATAGTGACTGTTATTACCGGGAAAGAATGATTGTTCTTAGGACCAGAGAATACACGTGGTTAAACTCCATTCATGAGAGAGACTTCAACCCCAAGTTCCCTTACAAAAAGAACTCTCTGTTTTTCAGAAAGACACAAGCTTTTCTTTACTGTTTTTCCAATGCAGAGAGAAGATTGAGCTTGCTCAGAACAAAAGAACTGTGCTTTCTAATGACACAGATCCTATCACTTTCAACTCTGCTTAGGAAACTGATCAGAACAGTAGTTTCTCTTACATCTACTGCTATGTAGTAGCTGGAATGAGAAACGAGTTGTATATCAAGTGCGTTTCTCAATTGGAGCTGAATAGTGGCTGTTATTACCGGGAAAGAATGATTGTTCTTAGGACCAGAGAATACACGTGGTTAAACTCCATTCATGAAAGAGAATTCAACCCCATGTTCTCTTACTAAAAGAACACTCTGTTTTTCAGAAAGACGCACGCTTTTCTTACTGTTTTTCCAATGCAGAGAGAAGATTGAGCTTGCTCAGAACAAAAGAACTGTGCTTTCTAATGACACAGATCCTATTACTTTCAACTCTGCTTAGGAAACTGATCAGAACAGTAGTTTCTCTTACATCTACTGCTATGTAGTAGCTGCAATGAGAAATGAGTGGTATTTCAAGTTCGTTTGTCAATTGGAGCTGAATAGTGACTGTTATTTACCGTGAAAGAAGGATTGTACTTAGGACCAGAGAATACACGTGGTTAAACTCCATTCACGAGAGAGACATCAACCCCAAGTTCTCTTACAAAAAGAACACTCTGTTTTTCAGAAAAACGCAGGCTTTTCTTTACTGTTTTTCCAATGCAGAGAGAAAA
Organism: Onychomys leucogaster; assembly: GCA_949786385.1. Lineage (NCBI taxonomy): Eukaryota > Metazoa > Chordata > Mammalia > Rodentia > Cricetidae > Onychomys > Onychomys leucogaster. Next base: position 42,979,443 of record OX460418.1, on the reverse strand, counting down.
TTGAGCTTGCTCAGAACAAAAGAACTGTGCTTTCTAATGACACAGATCCTAACACTTTCAACTCTGCTTAGGAAACTGATCAGAACAGTAGTTTCTCTTACATCTACTGCTATGTAGTAGCTGGAATGAGAAACGAGTTGTATTTCAAGTGTGTTTCTCAATTGGAGCTGAATAGTGACTGTTATTACCGGGAAGAATGATTGTTCTTAGGACAAGAGAATACACGTGGTTAAACTCCATTCTTGAAAGAGAATTCCACCCCAAGTTCTCTTACAAAAAGAACACTCTTTTTTTCAGAAAGACGCACACTTCTCTTTACTGTTTTTCCATTGCAGAGCGAAGATTGAGCTTCCTCAGAACAAAAGAACTGTGCTTTCTAATGACACAGATCCTATCACTTTCAACTCTGCTTAGGAAACTGATCAGAACAGTAGTTTCTCTTACATCTACTGCTGTGTAGTAGCTGGAATGAAAAATGAGTTGTATTTCAAGTTCTTTTGTCAATTGGAGCTGAATAGTGACTGTTATTACCGGGAAAGAATGATTGTTCATAGGACGAGAGAATATACCCGGTTAAACTCCATTCATGAAAGAGACTACAACCCCAAGTTCTCTTACAAAAAACACTCTGTTTTTCAGAAATACGCAGGCTTTTCTTTACTGTTTTTCCAATGCAGAGAGAAGAAGATTGAGCTTGCTCAGAACAAAAGAACTGTGCTTTCTAATGACACAGATCCTATCACTGTCAACTCTGCTTAGGAAACTGATCAGAACAGTAGTTTCTCTTACATCTACTGCTGTCTAGTAGCTGGAATGAGAAATGAGTTGTATTTCAAGTTCTTTTGTCAATTGGAGCTGAATAGTGACTGTTATTACCGGGAAAGAATGATTGTTCATAGGACGAGAGAATATACCCGGTTAAACTCCATTCATGAAAGAGACTACAACCCCAAGTTCTCTTACAAAAAAACACTCTGTTTTTCAGAAATACGCAGGCTTTTCTTTACTGTTTTTCCAATGCAGAGAGAAGAAGATTGAGCTTGCTCAGAACAAAAGACCTGTGCTTTCTAATGACACAGATCCTATCACTTTCAACTCTGTTTAGGAAACTGATCAGAACAGTAGTTTCTCTTACATCTACTGCTATGTAGTAGCTGGAATGAGAAATGAGTTGTATTTCAAGTGCGTTTGTCAATTGGAGCTGAATAGTGACTGTTATTACCGGGAAAGAAAGATTGTTCTTAGTACCAGAGAATACACGTGGTTAAACTCCATTCATGAGAGAGACTTCAACCCCAAGTTCCCTTACAAAAAGAACACTCTGTTTTTCAGAAAGACACAAGCTTTTTTTTACTGTTTTTCCAATGCAGAGAGAAGATTGAGCTTGCTCAGAACAAAAGAACTGTGCTTTCTAATGACACAGATCCTATCACTTTCAACTCTGCTTAGGAAACTGATCAGAACAGTAGTTTCTCTTACATCTACTGCTGTGTAGTAGCTGGAATGAGAAAGGAGTTGTATTTCAAGTTCATTTGTCAATTGGAGCTGAATAGTGACTGTTATTACCGGGAAAGAAAGATTGTTCATAGGACGAGAGAATATACCCGGTTAAACTCCATTCATGAAAGAGACTACAACCCCAAGTTCTCTTACAAAAAACACTCTGTTTTTCAGAAATACGCAGGCTTTTCTTTACTGTTTTTCCAATGCAGAGAGAAGAAGATTGAGCTTGCTCAGAACAAAAGAACTGTGCTTTCTAATGACACAGATCCTATCACTTTCAACTCTGCTTAGGAAACTGATCAGAACAGTAGTTTCTCTTACATCTACTGCTATGTAGTAGCTGGAATGAGAAATGAGTTGTATTTCAAGTTTGTTTGTCAATTGGAGCTGAATAGTGACTGTTATTACCGGGAAAGAAAGATTGTTCTTAGTACCAGAGAATACACGTGGTTAAACTCCATTCATGAGAGAGACTTCAACCCTAAGTTCTCTTACAAAAAGAACACTCTGTTTTTCAGAAAAACACATGCTTTTCTTTACTGTTTTTCCAATGCAGAGCGAAGATTGAGCTTGCTCAGAACAAAAGAACTGTGCTTTCTAATGACACATATCCTATAACTTTCAACTCTGCTTAGGAAACTGATCAGAACAGTAGTTTCTCTTACATCTACTGCTATGTAGTAGCTGGAATGAGAAACGAGTTGTATTTCAAGTGTGTTTCTCAATTGGAGCTGAATAGTGACTGTTATTACCGGGAAGAATGATTGTTCTTAGGACAAGAGAATACATGTGGTTAAACTCCATTCTTGAAAGAGAATTCCACCCCAAGTTCTCTTACAAAAAGAACACTCTGTTTTTCAGAAAGACGCACACTTCTCTTTACTTTTTTTCCATTGCAGAGCAAAGATTGAGCTTCCTCAGAACAATAGAACTGTGCTTTCTAATGACACAGATCCTATCACTTTCAACTCTGCTTAGGAAACTGATCAGAACAGTAGTTTCTCTTACATCTACTGCTATGTAGTAGCTGGAATGAGAAACGAGTTGTATATCAAGTGTGTTTCTCAATTGGAGCTGAATAGTGACTGTTATTACCGGGAAAGAATGATTGTTCTTAGGACCAGAGAATACACGTGGTTAAACTCCATTCATGAAAGAGAATTCAACCCCAAGATCTCTTACTAAAAGAACACTCTGTTTTTCAGAAAGACGCACGCTTTTCTTTACTCTTTTTCCAATGCAGAGAGAAGATTGAGCTTGCTCAGAACAAAAGAACTGTGCTTTCTAATCACACAGATCCTATCACTGTCAACTCTGCTTAGGAAACTGATCAGAACAGTAGTTTCTCTTACATCTACTGCTGTGTAGTAGCTGGAATGAAAAATGAGTTGTATTTCAAGTTCTTTTGTCAATTGGAGCTGAATAGTGACTGTTATTACCGGGAAAAAATGATTGTTCATAGGACGAGAGAATATACCCGGTTAAACTCCATTCATGAAAGAGACTACAACCCCAAGTTCTCTTACAAAAAACACTCTGTTTTTCAGAAATACGCAGGCTTTTCTTTACTGTTTTTCCAATGCAGAGAGAAGAAGATTGAGCTTGCTCAGAACAAAAGAACTGTGCTTTCTAATGACACAGATCCTATCACTTTCAACTCTGCTTAGGAAAGTGATCAGAACAGTAGTTTCTCTTACATCTACTGCTATGTAGTAGCTGGAATGAGAAAGGAGTTGTATATCAAGTGCGTTTCTCAATTGGAGCTGAATAGTGACTGTTATTACCGGGAAAGAATGATTGTTCTTAGGACCAGAGAATACACGTGGTTAAACTCCATTCATGAAAGAGAATTCAACCCCAAGTTCTCTTACTAAAAGAACACTCTGTTTTTCAGAAAGACGCACGCTTTTCTTACTGTTTTTCCAATGCAGAGAGAAGATTGAGCTTGCTCAGAACAAAAGAACTGTGCTTTCTAATGACACAGATCCTATCACTGTCAACTCTCCTTAGGAAACTGATCAGAACAGTAGTTTCTCTTACATCTACTGCTGTGTAGTAGCTGGAATGAGAAATGAGTTGTATTTCAAGTTCGTTTGTCAATTGGAGCTGAATAGTGACTGTTATTACCGGGACAGAAAGATTGTTCATAGGAATAGAGTATATTCGTGGTTAAACTCCATTCATGAAAGAGACTTCAACACCAAGTTCTCTTACAAAAAAACACTCTGTTTTTCAGAAAGACGCACGCTTTTCTTTACTGTTTTTCCAATGCAGAGAGAAGATTGAGCTTGCTCAGAACAAAAGAACTGTGCTTTCTAATGACACAGATCCTATCACTTTCAACTCTGCTTAGGAAACTGATCAGAACAGTAGTTTCTCTTACATCTACTGCTATGTAGTAGCTGGAATGAGAAATGAGTTGTATTTCAAGTGCGTTTGTCAATTGGAGCTGAATAGTGACTGTTATTACCGGGAAAGAAAGATTGTTCTTAGTACCAGAGAATACACGTGGTTAAACTCCATTCATGAGAGAGACTTCAACCCCAAGTTCCCTTACAAAAAGAACACTCTGTTTTTCAGAAAGACACAAGCTTTTTTTTACTGTTTTTCCAATGCAGAGAGAAGATTGAGCTTGCTCAGAACAAAAGAACTGTGCTTTCTAATGACACAGATCCTATCACTTTCAACTCTGCTTAGGAAACTGATCAGAACAGTAGTTTCTCTTACATCTACTGCTGTGTAGTAGCTGGAATGAGAAAGGAGTTGTATTTCAAGTTCATTTGTCAATTGGAGCTGAATAGTGACTGTTATTACCGGGAAAGAAAGATTGTTCATAGGACGAGAGAATATACCCGGTTAAACTCCATTCATGAAAGAGACTACAACCCCAAGTTCTCTTACAAAAAACACTCTGTTTTTCAGAAATACGCAGGCTTTTCTTTACTGTTTTTCCAATGCAGAGAGAAGAAGATTGAGCTTGCTCAGAACAAAAGAACTGTGCTTTCTAATGACACAGATCCTATCACTTTCAACTCTGCTTAGGAAACTGATCAGAACAGTAGTTTCTCTTACATCTACTGCTATGTAGTAGCTGGAATGAGAAATGAGTTGTATTTCAAGTTTGTTTGTCAATTGGAGCTGAATAGTGACTGTTATTACCGGGAAAGAAAGATTGTTCTTAGTACCAGAGAATACACGTGGTTAAACTCCATTCATGAGAGAGACTTCAACCCTAAGTTCTCTTACAAAAAGAACACTCTGTTTTTCAGAAAAACACATGCTTTTCTTTACTGTTTTTCCAATGCAGAGCGAAGATTGAGCTTGCTCAGAACAAAAGAACTGTGCTTTCTAATGACACATATCCTATAACTTTCAACTCTGCTTAGGAAACTGATCAGAACAGTAGTTTCTCTTACATCTACTGCTATGTAGTAGCTGGAATGAGAAACGAGTTGTATTTCAAGTGTGTTTCTCAATTGGAGCTGAATAGTGACTGTTATTACCGGGAAGAATGATTGTTCTTAGGACAAGAGAATACATGTGGTTAAACTCCATTCTTGAAAGAGAATTCCACCCCAAGTTCTCTTACAAAAAGAACACTCTGTTTTTCAGAAAGACGCACACTTCTCTTTACTTTTTTTCCATTGCAGAGCAAAGATTGAGCTTCCTCAGAACAATAGAACTGTGCTTTCTAATGACACAGATCCTATCACTTTCAACTCTGCTTAGGAAACTGATCAGAACAGTAGTTTCTCTTACATCTACTGCTATGTAGTAGCTGGAATGAGAAACGAGTTGTATATCAAGTGTGTTTCTCAATTGGAGCTGAATAGTGACTGTTATTACCGGGAAAGAATGATTGTTCTTAGGACCAGAGAATACACGTGGTTAAACTCCATTCATGAAAGAGAATTCAACCCCAAGATCTCTTACTAAAAGAACACTCTGTTTTTCAGAAAGACGCACGCTTTTCTTTACTCTTTTTCCAATGCAGAGAGAAGATTGAGCTTGCTCAGAACAAAAGAACTGTGCTTTCTAATCACACAGATCCTATCACTGTCAACTCTGCTTAGGAAACTGATCAGAACAGTAGTTTCTCTTACATCTACTGCTGTGTAGTAGCTGGAATGAAAAATGAGTTGTATTTCAAGTTCTTTTGTCAATTGGAGCTGAATAGTGACTGTTATTACCGGGAAAAAATGATTGTTCATAGGACGAGAGAATATACCCGGTTAAACTCCATTCATGAAAGAGACTACAACCCCAAGTTCTCTTACAAAAAACACTCTGTTTTTCAGAAATACGCAGGCTTTTCTTTACTGTTTTTCCAATGCAGAGAGAAGAAGATTGAGCTTGCTCAGAACAAAAGAACTGTGCTTTCTAATGACACAGATCCTATCACTTTCAACTCTGCTTAGGAAAGTGATCAGAACAGTAGTTTCTCTTACATCTACTGCTATGTAGTAGCTGGAATGAGAAAGGAGTTGTATATCAAGTGCGTTTCTCAATTGGAGCTGAATAGTGACTGTTATTACCGGGAAAGAATGATTGTTCTTAGGACCAGAGAATACACGTGGTTAAACTCCATTCATGAAAGAGAATTCAACCCCAAGTTCTCTTACTAAAAGAACACTCTGTTTTTCAGAAAGACGCACGCTTTTCTTACTGTTTTTCCAATGCAGAGAGAAGATTGAGCTTGCTCAGAACAAAAGAACTGTGCTTTCTAATGACACAGATCCTATCACTGTCAACTCTCCTTAGGAAACTGATCAGAACAGTAGTTTCTCTTACATCTACTGCTGTGTAGTAGCTGGAATGAGAAATGAGTTGTATTTCAAGTTCGTTTGTCAATTGGAGCTGAATAGTGACTGTTATTACCGGGACAGAAAGATTGTTCATAGGAATAGAGTATATTCGTGGTTAAACTCCATTCATGAAAGAGACTTCAACACCAAGTTCTCTTACAAAAAAACACTCTGTTTTTCAGAAAGACGCACGCTTTTCTTTACTGTTTTTCCAATGCAGAGAGAAGATTGAGCTTGCTCAGAACAAAAGAACTGTGCTTTCTAATGACACAGATCCTATCACTTTCAACTCTGCTTAGGAAACTGATCAGAACAGTAGTTTCTCTTACATCTACTGCTATGTAGTAGCTGGAATGAGAAATGAGTTGTATTTCAAGTGCGTTTGTCAATTGGAGCTGAATAGTGACTGTTATTACCGGGAAAGAAAGATTGTTCTTAGTACCAGAGAATACACGTGGTAAAACTCCATTCATGAGAGAGACTTCAACCCCAAGTTCCCTTACAAAAAGAACACTCTGTTTTTCAGAAAGACACAAGCTTTTTTTTACTGTTTTTCCAATGCAGAGAGAAGATTGAGCTTGCTCAGAACAAAAGAACTGTGCTTTCTAATGACACAGATCCTATCACTTTCAACTCTGCTTAGGAAACTGATCAGAACAGTAGTTTCTCTTACATCTACTGCTATGTAGTAGCTGGAATGAGAAAGGAGTTGTATATCAAGTGCGTTTCTCAATTGGAGCTGAATAGTGACTGTTATTACCGGGAAAGAATGATTGTTCTTAGGACCAGAGAATACACGTGGTTAAACTCCATTCATGAAAGAGAATTCAACCCCAAGTTCTCTTACTAAAAGAACACTCTGTTTTTCAGAAAGACACACGCTTTTCTTACTGTTTTTCCAATGCAGAGAGAAGATTGAGCTTGCTCAGAACAAAAGAACTGTGCTTTCTAATGACACAGATCCTATCACTGTCAACTCTCCTTAGGAAACTGATCAGAACAGTAGTTTCTCTTACATCTACTGCTGTGTAGTAGCTGGAATGAGAAATGAGTTGTATTTCAAGTTCGTTTGTCAATTGGAGCTGAATAGTGACTGTTATTACCGGGACAGAAAGATTGTTCATAGGAATAGAGTATATTCGTGGTTAAACTCCATTCATGAAAGAGACTTCAACACCAAGTTCTCTTACAAAAAAACACTCTGTTTTTCAGAAAGACGCACGCTTTTCTTTACTGTTTTTCCAATGCAGAGAGAAGATTGAGCTTGCTCAGAACAAAAGAACTGTGCTTTCTAATGACACAGATCCTATCACTTTCAACTCTGCTTAGGAAACTGATCAGAACAGTAGTTTCTCTTACATCTACTGCTATGTAGTAGCTGGAATGAGAAATGAGTTGTATTTCAAGTGCGTTTGTCAATTGGAGCTGAATAGTGACTGTTATTACCGGGAAAGAAAGATTGTTCTTAGTACCAGAGAATACACGTGGTAAAACTCCATTCATGAGAGAGACTTCAACCCCAAGTTCCCTTACAAAAAGAACACTCTGTTTTTCAGAAAGACACAAGCTTTTTTTTACTGTTTTTCCAATGCAGAGAGAAGATTGAGCTTGCTCAGAACAAAAGAACTGTGCTTTCTAATGACACAGATCCTATCACTTTCAACTCTGCTTAGGAAACTGATCAGAACAGTAGTTTCTCTTACATCTACTGCTGTGTAGTAGCTGGAATGAGAAATGAGTTGTATTTCAAGTTCGTTTGTCAATTGGAGCTGAATAGTGACTGTTATTACCGGGACAGAAAGATTGTTCATAGGAATAGAGTATATTCGTGGTTAAACTCCATTCATGAAAGAGACTTCAACACCAAGTTCTCTTACAAAAAAACACTCTGTTTTTCAGAAAGACGCACGCTTTTCTTTACTGTTTTTCCAATGCAGAGAGAAGATTGAGCTTGCTCAGAACAAAAGAACTGTGCTTTCTAATGACACAGATCCTATCACTTTCAACTCTGCTTAGGAAACTGATCAGAACAGTAGTTTCTCTTACATCTACTGCTATGTAGTAGCTGGAATGAGAAATGAGTTGTATTTCAAGTGCGTTTGTCAATTGGAGCTGAATAGTGACTGTTATTACCGGGAAAGAAAGATTGTTCTTAGTACCAGAGAATACACGTGGTAAAACTCCATTCATGAGAGAGACTTCAACCCCAAGTTCCCTTACAAAAAGAACACTCTGTTTTTCAGAAAGACACAAGCTTTTTTTTACTGTTTTTCCAATGCAGAGAGAAGATTGAGCTTGCTCAGAACAAAAGAACTGTGCTTTCTAATGACACAGATCCTATCACTTTCAACTCTGCTTAGGAAACTGATCAGAACAGTAGTTTCTCTTACATCTACTGCTATGTAGTAGCTGGAATGAGAAAGGAGTTGTATATCAAGTGCGTTTCTCAATTGGAGCTGAATAGTGACTGTTATTACCGGGAAAGAATGATTGTTCTTAGGACCAGAGAATACACGTGGTTAAACTCCATTCATGAAAGAGAATTCAACCCCAAGTTCTCTTACTAAAAGAACACTCTGTTTTTCAGAAAGACACACGCTTTTCTTACTGTTTTTCCAATGCAGAGAGAAGATTGAGCTTGCTCAGAACAAAAGAACTGTGCTTTCTAATGACACAGATCCTATCACTGTCAACTCTCCTTAGGAAACTGATCAGAACAGTAGTTTCTCTTACATCTACTGCTGTGTAGTAGCTGGAATGAGAAATGAGTTGTATTTCAAGTTCGTTTGTCAATTGGAGCTGAATAGTGACTGTTATTACCGGGACAGAAAGATTGTTCATAGGAATAGAGTATATTCGTGGTTAAACTCCATTCATGAAAGAGACTTCAACACCAAGTTCTCTTACAAAAAAACACTCTGTTTTTCAGAAAGACGCACGCTTTTCTTTACTGTTTTTCCAATGCAGAGAGAAGATTGAGCTTGCTCAGAACAAAAGAACTGTGCTTTCTAATGACACAGATCCTATCACTTTCAACTCTGCTTAGGAAACTGATCAGAACAGTAGTTTCTCTTACATCTACTGCTATGTAGTAGCTGGAATGAGAAATGAGTTGTATTTCAAGTGCGTTTGTCAATTGGAGCTGAATAGTGACTGTTATTACCGGGAAAGAAAGATTGTTCTTAGTACCAGAGAATACACGTGGTAAAACTCCATTCATGAGAGAGACTTCAACCCCAAGTTCCCTTACAAAAAGAACACTCTGTTTTTCAGAAAGACACAAGCTTTTTTTTACTGTTTTTCCAATGCAGAGAGAAGATTGAGCTTGCTCAGAACAAAAGAACTGTGCTTTCTAATGACACAGATCCTATCACTTTCAACTCTGCTTAGGAAACTGATCAGAACAGTAGTTTCTCTTACATCTACTTCTATGTAGTAGCTGGAATGAGAAATGAGTTGTATTTCAAGTGCGTTTGTCAATTGGAGCTGAATAGTGACTGTTATTACCGGGAAAGAAAGATTGTTCTTAGTACCAGAGAATACACGTGGTTAAACTCCATTCATGAGAGAGACTTCAACCCCAAGTTCCCTTACAAAAAGAACTCTCTGTTTTTCAGAAAGACACAAGATTTTCTTTTCTGTTTTTCCAATGCAGAGAGAAGATTGAACTTGCTCAGAACAAAAGAACTGTGCTTTCTAATGACACAGATCCTATCACTTTCAACTCTGCTTAGGAAACTGATCAGAACAGTAGTTTCTCTTACATCTACTGCTATGTAGTAGCTGGAATGAGAAACGAGTTGTATATCAAGTGCGTTTCTCAATTGGAGCTGAAGAGTGACTGTTTTTACCGGGAAAGAATGATTGTTCTTAGGACCAGAGAATACACGTGGTTAAACTCCATTCATGAAAGAGAATTCAACCCCAAGTTCTCTTACTAAAAGAACACTCTGTTTTTCAGAAAGACGCACGCTTTTCTTACTGTTTTTCCAATGCAGAGAGAAGATTGAGCTTGCTCAGAACAAAAGAACTGTGCTTTCTAATGACACAGATCCTATCACTGTCAACTCTGCTTAGGAAACTGATCAGAACGGTAGTTTCTCTTACATCTACTGCTGTGTAGTAGCTGGAATGAGAAACGAGTTGTATTTCAAGTGCGTTTGTCAATTGGAGCTTAATAGTGACTGTTATTTACCATGAACGAACGATTGTTCTTAGGACCAGAGAATACACGTGGTTAAACTCCATTCATGAGAGAGACTTCAACCCCAAGTTCTCTTACAAAAAGAACACTCTGTTTTTCAGAAAAACGCAGGCTTTTCTTTACTGTTTTTCCAATGCAGAGAGAAAATTGAGCTTGCTCAGAACAAAAGAACTGTGCTTTCTAATGACACAGATCCTAACACTTTCAACTCTGCTTAGGAAACTGATCAGAACAGTAGTTTCTCTTACATCTACTGCTATGTAGTAGCTGGAATGAGAAACGAGTTGTATTTCAGGTGTGTTTCTCAATTGGAGCTGAATAGTGACTGTTATTACCGGGAAGAATGATTGTTCTTAGGACAAGAGAATACACGTGGTTAAACTCCATTCTTGAAAGAGAATTCCACCCCAAGTTCTCTTACAAAAAGAACACTCTGTTTTTCAGAAAGACGCACACTTCTCTTTACTGTTTTTCCATTGCAGAGCGAAGATTGAGCTTCCTCAGAACAAAAGAACTGTGCTTTCTAATGACACAGATCCTATCACTTTCAACTCTGCTTAGGAAACTGATCAGAACAGTAGTTTCTCTTACATCTACTGCTATGTAGTAGCTGGAATGAGAAACGAGTTGTATATCAAGTGTGTTTCTCAATTGGAGCTGAATAGTGACTGTTATTACCGGGAAAGAATGATTGTTCTTAGGACCAGAGAATACACGTGGTTAAACTCCATTCATGAAAGAGAATTCAACCCCAAGATCTCTTACTAAAAGAACACTCTGTTTTTCAGAAAGACGCACGCTTTTCTTACTGTTTTTCCAATGCAGAGAGAAGATTGAGCTTGCTCAGAACAAAAGAACTGTGCTTTCTAATGACACAGATCCTATCACTGTCAACTCTCCTTAGGAAACTGATCAGAACAGTAGTTTCTCTTACATCTACTGCTGTGTAGTAGCTGGAATGAGAAATGAGTTGTATTTCAAGTTCGTTTGTCAATTGGAGCTGAATAGTGACTGTTATTACCGGGACAGAAAGATTGTTCATAGGAATAGAGTATATTCGTGGTTAAACTCCATTCATGAAAGAGACTTCAACACCAAGTTCTCTTACAAAAAAACACTCTGTTTTTCAGAAAGACGCACGCTTTTCTTTACTGTTTTTCCAATGCAGAGAGAAGATTGAGCTTGCTCAGAACAAAAGAACTGTGCTTTCTAATGACACAGATCCTATCACTTTCAACTCTGCTTAGGAAACTGATCAGAACAGTAGTTTCTCTTACATCTACTGCTATGTAGTAGCTGGAATGAGAAATGAGTTGTATTTCAAGTGCGTTTGTCAATTGGAGCTGAATAGTGACTGTTATTACCGGGAAAGAAAGATTGTTCTTAGTACCAGAGAATACACGTGGTAAAACTCCATTCATGAGAGAGACTTCAACCCCAAGTTCCCTTACAAAAAGAACACTCTGTTTTTCAGAAAGACACAAGCTTTTTTTTACTGTTTTTCCAATGCAGAGAGAAGATTGAGCTTGCTCAGAACAAAAGAACTGTGCTTTCTAATGACACAGATCCTATCACTTTCAACTCTGCTTAGGAAACTGATCAGAACAGTAGTTTCTCTTACATCTACTGCTATGTAGTAGCTGGAATGAGAAAGGAGTTGTATATCAAGTGCGTTTCTCAATTGGAGCTGAATAGTGACTGTTATTACCGGGAAAGAATGATTGTTCTTAGGACCAGAGAATACACGTGGTTAAACTCCATTCATGAAAGAGAATTCAACCCCAAGTTCTCTTACTAAAAGAACACTCTGTTTTTCAGAAAGACACACGCTTTTCTTACTGTTTTTCCAATGCAGAGAGAAGATTGAGCTTGCTCAGAACAAAAGAACTGTGCTTTCTAATGACACAGATCCTATCACTGTCAACTCTCCTTAGGAAACTGATCAGAACAGTAGTTTCTCTTACATCTACTGCTGTGTAGTAGCTGGAATGAGAAATGAGTTGTATTTCAAGTTCGTTTGTCAATTGGAGCTGAATAGTGACTGTTATTACCGGGACAGAAAGATTGTTCATAGGAATAGAGTATATTCGTGGTTAAACTCCATTCATGAAAGAGACTTCAACACCAAGTTCTCTTACAAAAAAACACTCTGTTTTTCAGAAAGACGCACGCTTTTCTTTACTGTTTTTCCAATGCAGAGAGAAGATTGAGCTTGCTCAGAACAAAAGAACTGTGCTTTCTAATGACACAGATCCTATCACTTTCAACTCTGCTTAGGAAACTGATCAGAACAGTAGTTTCTCTTACATCTACTGCTATGTAGTAGCTGGAATGAGAAATGAGTTGTATTTCAAGTGCGTTTGTCAATTGGAGCTGAATAGTGACTGTTATTACCGGGAAAGAAAGATTGTTCTTAGTACCAGAGAATACACGTGGTAAAACTCCATTCATGAGAGAGACTTCAACCCCAAGTTCCCTTACAAAAAGAACACTCTGTTTTTCAGAAAGACACAAGCTTTTTTTTACTGTTTTTCCAATGCAGAGAGAAGATTGAGCTTGCTCAGAACAAAAGAACTGTGCTTTCTAATGACACAGATCCTATCACTTTCAACTCTGCTTAGGAAACTGATCAGAACAGTAGTTTCTCTTACATCTACTTCTATGTAGTAGCTGGAATGAGAAATGAGTTGTATTTCAAGTGCGTTTGTCAATTGGAGCTGAATAGTGACTGTTATTACCGGGAAAGAAAGATTGTTCTTAGTACCAGAGAATACACGTGGTTAAACTCCATTCATGAGAGAGACTTCAACCCCAAGTTCCCTTACAAAAAGAACTCTCTGTTTTTCAGAAAGACACAAGATTTTCTTTTCTGTTTTTCCAATGCAGAGAGAAGATTGAACTTGCTCAGAACAAAAGAACTGTGCTTTCTAATGACACAGATCCTATCACTTTCAACTCTGCTTAGGAAACTGATCAGAACAGTAGTTTCTCTTACATCTACTGCTATGTAGTAGCTGGAATGAGAAACGAGTTGTATATCAAGTGCGTTTCTCAATTGGAGCTGAAGAGTGACTGTTTTTACCGGGAAAGAATGATTGTTCTTAGGACCAGAGAATACACGTGGTTAAACTCCATTCATGAAAGAGAATTCAACCCCAAGTTCTCTTACTAAAAGAACACTCTGTTTTTCAGAAAGACGCACGCTTTTCTTACTGTTTTTCCAATGCAGAGAGAAGATTGAGCTTGCTCAGAACAAAAGAACTGTGCTTTCTAATGACACAGATCCTATCACTGTCAACTCTGCTTAGGAAACTGATCAGAACGGTAGTTTCTCTTACATCTACTGCTGTGTAGTAGCTGGAATGAGAAACGAGTTGTATTTCAAGTGCGTTTGTCAATTGGAGCTTAATAGTGACTGTTATTTACCATGAACGAACGATTGTTCTTAGGACCAGAGAATACACGTGGTTAAACTCCATTCATGAGAGAGACTTCAACCCCAAGTTCTCTTACAAAAAGAACACTCTGTTTTTCAGAAAAACGCAGGCTTTTCTTTACTGTTTTTCCAATGCAGAGAGAAAATTGAGCTTGCTCAGAACAAAAGAACTGTGCTTTCTAATGACACAGATCCTAACACTTTCAACTCTGCTTAGGAAACTGATCAGAACAGTAGTTTCTCTTACATCTACTGCTATGTAGTAGCTGGAATGAGAAACGAGTTGTATTTCAAGTGTGTTTCTCAATTGGAGCTGAATAGTGACTGTTATTACCGGGAAGAATGATTGTTCTTAGGACAAGAGAATACACGTGGTTAAACTCCATTCTTGAAAGAGAATTCCACCCCAAGTTCTCTTACAAAAAGAACACTCTGTTTTTCAGAAAGACGCACACTTCTCTTTACTGTTTTTCCATTGCAGAGCGAAGATTGAGCTTCCTCAGAACAAAAGAACTGTGCTTTCTAATGACACAGATCCTATCACTTTCAACTCTGCTTAGGAAACTGATCAGAACAGTAGTTTCTCTTACATCTACTGCTATGTAGTAGCTGGAATGAGAAACGAGTTGTATATCAAGTGTGTTTCTCAATTGGAGCTGAATAGTGACTGTTATTACCGGGAAAGAATGATTGTTCTTAGGACCAGAGAATACACGTGGTTAAACTCCATTCATGAAAGAGAATTCAACCCCAAGATCTCTTACTAAAAGAACACTCTGTTTTTCAGAAAGACGCACGCTTTTCTTTACTCTTTTTCCAATGCAGAGAGAAGATTGAGCTTGCTCAGAACAAAAGAACTGTGCTTTCTAATCACACAGATCCTATCACTGTCAACTCTCCTTAGGAAACTGATCAGAACAGTAGTTTCTCTTACATCTACTGCTGTGTAGTAGCTGGAATGAAAAATGAGTTGTATTTCAAGTTCTTTTGTCAATTGGAGCTGAATAGTGACTGTTATTACCGGGAAAGAAAGATTGTTCATAGGACGAGAGAATATACCCGGTTAAACTCCATTCATGAAAGAGACTACAACCCCAAGTTCTCTTACAAAAAACACTCTGTTTTTCAGAAATACGCAGGCTTTTCTTTACTGTTTTTCCAATGCAGAGAGAAGAAGATTGAGCTTGCTCAGAACAAAAGAACTGTGCTTTCTAATGACACAGATCCTATCACTTTCAACTCTGCTTAGGAAACTGATCAGAACAGTAGTTTCTCTTACATCTACTGCTATGTAGTAGCTGGAATGAGAAATGAGTTGTATTTCAAGTGCGTTTGTCAATTGGAGCTGAATAGTGACTGTTATTACCGGGAAAGAAAGATTGTTCTTAGTACCAGAGAATACACGTGGTTAAACTCCATTCATGAGAGAGACTTCAACCCCAAGTTCCCTTACAAAAAGAACACTCTGTTTTTCAGAAAGACACAAGCTTTTTTTTACTGTTTTTCCAATGCAGAGAGAAGATTGAGCTTGCTCAGAACAAAAGAACTGTGCTTTCTAATGACACAGATCCTATCACTTTCAACTCTGCTTAGGAAACTGATCAGAACAGTAGTTTCTCTTACATCTACTGCTGTGTAGTAGCTGGAATGAGAAAGGAGTTGTATTTCAAGTTCGTTTGTCAATTGGAGCTGAATAGTGACTGTTATTACTGGGAAAGAAAGATTGTTCTTAGTACCAGAGAATACACGTGGTTAAACTCCATTCATGAAAGAGAATTCAACCCCAAGTTCTCTTACTAAAAGAACACTCTGTTTTTCAGAAAGACGCATGCTTTTCTTACTGTTTTTCTAATGCAGAGAGAAGATTGAGCTTGCTCAGAACAAAAGAACTCTGCTTTCTAATGACACAGATCCTATCACTGTCAACTCTGCTTAGGAAACTGATCAGAACAGTAGTTTCTCTTACATCTACTGCTGTCTAGTAGCTGGAATGAGAAATGAGTTGTATTTCAAGTTCTTTTGTCAATTGGAGCTGAATAGTGACTGTTATTACCGGGAAAGAATGATTGTTCATAGGACGAGAGAATATACCCGGTTAAACTCCATTCATGAAAGAGACTACAACCCCAAGTTCTCTTACAAAAAAACACTCTGTTTTTCAGAAATACGCAGGCTTTTCTTTACTGTTTTTCCAATGCAGAGAGAAGAAGATTGAGCTTGCTCAGAACAAAAGAACTGTGCTTTCTAATGACACAGATCCTATCACTTTCAACTCTGCTTAGGAAACTGATCAGAACAGTAGTTTCTCTTACATCTACTGCTATGTAGTAGCTGGAATGAGAAATGAGTTGTATTTCAAGTGCGTTTGTCAATTGGAGCTGAATAGTGACTGTTATTACCGGGAAAGAAAGATTGTTCTTAGTACCAGAGAATACACGTGGTAAAACTCCATTCATGAGAGAGACTTCAACCCCAAGTTCCCTTACAAAAAGAACACTCTGTTTTTCAGAAAGACACAAGCTTTTTTTTACTGTTTTTCCAATGCAGAGAGAAGATTGAGCTTGCTCAGAACAAAAGAACTGTGCTTTCTAATGACACAGATCCTATCACTTTCAACTCTGCTTAGGAAACTGATCAGAACAGTAGTTTCTCTTACATCTACTGCTATGTAGTAGCTGGAATGAGAAAGGAGTTGTATATCAAGTGCGTTTCTCAATTGGAGCTGAATAGTGACTGTTATTACCGGGAAAGAATGATTGTTCTTAGGACCAGAGAATACACGTGGTTAAACTCCATTCATGAAAGAGAATTCAACCCCAAGTTCTCTTACTAAAAGAACACTCTGTTTTTCAGAAAGACGCACGCTTTTCTTACTGTTTTTCCAATGCAGAGAGAAGATTGAGCTTGCTCAGAACAAAAGAACTGTGCTTTCTAATGACACAGATCCTATCACTTTCAACTCTGCTTAGGAAACTGATCAGAACAGTAGT
Source organism: Onychomys leucogaster (assembly GCA_949786385.1). Classification (NCBI taxonomy): domain Eukaryota; kingdom Metazoa; phylum Chordata; class Mammalia; order Rodentia; family Cricetidae; genus Onychomys; species Onychomys leucogaster. Next base: position 42,962,505 of record OX460418.1, on the reverse strand, counting down.
TTCTCTTACATCTACTTCTATGTAGTAGCTGGAATGAGAAATGAGTTGTATTTCAAGTGCGTTTGTCAATTGGAGCTGAATAGTGACTGTTATTACCGGGAAAGAAAGATTGTTCTTAGTACCAGAGAATACACGTGGTTAAACTCTATTCATGAGAGAGACTTCAACCCCAAGTTCCCTTACAAAAAGAACTCTCTGTTTTTCAGAAAGACACAAGATTTTCTTTACTGTTTTTCCAATGCAGAGAGAAGATTGAGCTTGCTCAGAACAAAAGAACTGTGCTTTCTAATGACACAGATCCTATCACTTTCAACTCTGCTTAGGAAACTGATCAGAACAGTAGTTTCTCTTACATCTACTGCTATGTAGTAGCTGGAATGAGAAACGAGTTGTATATCAAGTGCGTTTCTCAATTGGAGCTGAAGAGTGACTGTTTTTACCGGGAAGAATGATTGTTCTTAGGACAAGAGAATACACGTGGTTAAACTCCATTCTTGAAAGAGAATTCCACCCCAAGTTCTCTTACAAAAAGAACACTCTGTTTTTCAGAAAGACGCACACTTCTCTTTACTGTTTTTCCAATGCAGAGAGAAGATTGAGCTTGCTCAGAACAAAAGAACTGTGCTTTCTAATGACACAGATCCTATCACTTTCAACTCTGCTTAGGAAACTGATCAGAACAGTAGTTTCTCTTACATCTACTGCTATGTAGTAGCTGGAATGAGAAACGAGTTGTATTTCAAGTGTGTTTCTCAATTGGAGCTGAATAGTGACTGTTATTACCGGGAAGAATGATTGTTCTTAGGACAAGAGAATACACGTGGTTAAACTCCATTCTTGAAAGAGAATTCCACCCCAAGTTCTCTTACAAAAAGAACACTCTGTTTTTCAGAAAGACGCACACTTCTCTTTACTGTTTTTCCATTGCAGAGCGAAGATTGAGCTTCCTCAGAACAAAAGAACTGTGCTTTCTAATGACACAGATCCTATCACTTTCAACTCTGCTTAGGAAACTGATCAGAACAGTAGTTTCTCTTACATCTACTGCTATGTAGTAGCTGGAATGAGAAACGAGTTGTATATCAAGTGTGTTTCTCAATTGGAGCTGAATAGTGACTGTTATTACCGGGAAAGAATGATTGTTCTTAGGACCAGAGAATACACGTGGTTAAACTCCATTCATATAAGAGAATTCAACCCCAAGATCTCTTACTAAAAGAACACTCTGTTTTTCAGAAAGACGCACGCTTTTCTTTACTCTTTTTCCAATGCAGAGAGAAGATTGAGCTTGCTCAGAACAAAAGAACTGTGCTTTCTAATCACACAGATCCTATCACTGTCAACTCTCCTTAGGAAACTGATCAGAACAGTAGTTTCTCTTACATCTACTGCTGTGTAGTAGCTGGAATGAAAAATGAGTTGTATTTCAAGTTCTTTTGTCAATTGGAGCTGAATAGTGACTGTTATTACCGGGAAAGAAAGATTGTTCATAGGACGAGAGAATATACCCGGTTAAACTCCATTCATGAAAGAGACTACAACCCCAAGTTCTCTTACAAAAAACACTCTGTTTTTCAGAAATACGCAGGCTTTTCTTTACTGTTTTTCCAATGCAGAGAGAAGAAGATTGAGCTTGCTCAGAACAAAAGAACTGTGCTTTCTAATGACACAGATCCTATCACTTTCAACTCTGCTTAGGAAACTGATCAGAACAGTAGTTTCTCTTACATCTACTGCTATGTAGTAGCTGGAATGAGAAATGAGTTGTATTTCAAGTGCGTTTGTCAATTGGAGCTGAATAGTGACTGTTATTACCGGGAAAGAAAGATTGTTCTTAGTACCAGAGAATACACGTGGTTAAACTCCATTCATGAGAGAGACTTCAACCCCAAGTTCCCTTACAAAAAGAACACTCTGTTTTTCAGAAAGACACAAGCTTTTTTTTACTGTTTTTCCAATGCAGAGAGAAGATTGAGCTTGCTCAGAACAAAAGAACTGTGCTTTCTAATGACACAGATCCTATCACTTTCAACTCTGCTTAGGAAACTGATCAGAACAGTAGTTTCTCTTACATCTACTGCTATGTAGTAGCTGGAATGAGAAACGAGTTGTATATCAAGTGCGTTTCTCAATTGGAGCTGAAGAGTGACTGTTTTTACCGGGAAAGAATGATTGTTCTTAGGACCAGAGAATACACGTGGTTAAACTCCATTCATGAAAGAGAATTCAACCCCAAGTTCTCTTACTAAAAGAACACTCTGTTTTTCAGAAAGACGCACGCTTTTCTTACTGTTTTTCCAATGCAGAGAGAAGATTGAGCTTCCTCAGAACAAAAGAACTGTGCTTTCTAATGACACAGATCCTATCACTTTCAACTCTGCTTAGGAAACTGATCAGAACAGTAGTTTCTCTTACATCTACTGCTATGTAGTAGCTGGAATGAGAAACGAGTTGTATATCAAGTGTGTTTCTCAATTGGAGCTGAATAGTGACTGTTATTACCGGGAAAGAATGATTGTTCTTAGGACCAGAGAATACACGTGGTTAAACTCCATTCATGAAAGAGAATTCAACCCCAAGATCTCTTTCTAAAAGAACACTCTGTTTTTCAGAAAGACGCACGCTTTTCTTTACTCTTTTTCCAATGCAGAGAGAAGATTGAGCTTGCTCAGAACAAAAGAACTGTGCTTTCTAATCACACAGATCCTATCACTGTCAACTCTCCTTAGGAAACTGATCAGAACAGTAGTTTCTCTTACATCTACTGCTGTGTAGTAGCTGGAATGAAAAATGAGTTGTATTTCAAGTTCTTTTGTCAATTGGAGCTGAATAGTGACTGTTATTACCGGGAAAGAAAGATTGTTCATAGGACGAGAGAATATACCCGGTTAAACTCCATTCATGAAAGAGACTACAACCCCAAGTTCTCTTACAAAAAACACTCTGTTTTTCAGAAATACGCAGGCTTTTCTTTACTGTTTTTCCAATGCAGAGAGAAGAAGATTGAGCTTGCTCAGAACAAAAGAACTGTGCTTTCTAATGACACAGATCCTATCACTTTCAACTCTGCTTAGGAAACTGATCAGAACAGTAGTTTCTCTTACATCTACTGCTATGTAGTAGCTGGAATGAGAAATGAGTTGTATTTCAAGTGCGTTTGTCAATTGGAGCTGAATAGTGACTGTTATTACCGGGAAAGAAAGATTGTTCTTAGTACCAGAGAATACACGTGGTTAAACTCCATTCATGAGAGAGACTTCAACCCCAAGTTCCCTTACAAAAAGAACACTCTGTTTTTCAGAAAGACACAAGCTTTTTTTTACTGTTTTTCCAATGCAGAGAGAAGATTGAGCTTGCTCAGAACAAAAGAACTGTGCTTTCTAATGACACAGATCCTATCACTTTCAACTCTGCTTAGGAAACTGATCAGAACAGTAGTTTCTCTTACATCTACTGCTATGTAGTACCTGGAATGAGAAACGAGTTGTATATCAAGTGCGTTTCTCAATTGGAGCTGAAGAGTGACTGTTTTTACCGGGAAAGAATGATTGTTCTTAGGACCAGAGAATACACGTGGTTAAACTCCATTCATGAAAGAGAATTCAACCCCAAGTTCTCTTACTAAAAGAACACTCTGTTTTTCAGAAAGACGCACGCTTTTCTTACTGTTTTTCCAATGCAGAGAGAAGATTGAGCTTGCTCAGAACAAAAGAACTGTGCTTTCTAATGACACAGATCCTATCACTGTCAACTCTGCTTAGGAAACTGGTCAGAACGGTAGTTTCTCTTACATCTACTGCTGTGTAGTAGCTGGAATGAGAAACGAGTTGTATTTCAAGTGCGTTTGTCAATTGGAGCTTAATAGTGACTGTTATTTACCATGAACGAACGATTGTTCTTAGGACCAGAGAATACACGTGGTTAAACTCCATTCATGAGAGAGACTTCAACCCCAAGTTCTCTTACAAAAAGAACACTCTGTTTTTCAGAAAAACGCAGGCCTTTCTTTACTGTTTTTCCAATGCAGAGAGAAAATTGAGCTTGCTCAGAACAAAAGAACTGTGCTTTCTAATGACACAGATCCTAACACTTTCAACTCTGCTTAGGAAACTGATCAGAACAGTAGTTTCTCTTACATCTACTGCTATGTAGTAGCTGGAATGAGAAACGAGTTGTATTTCAAGTGTGTTTCTCAATTGGAGCTGAATAGTGACTGTTATTACCGGGAAGAATGATTGTTCTTAGGACAAGAGAATACACGTGGTTAAACTCCATTCTTGAAAGAGAATTCCACCCCAAGTTCTCTTACAAAAAGAACACTCTGTTTTTCAGAAAGACGCACACTTCTCTTTACTGTTTTTCCATTGCAGAGCGAAGATTGAGCTTCCTCAGAACAAAAGAACTGTGCTTTCTAATGACACAGATCCTATCACTTTCAACTCTGCTTAGGAAACTGATCAGAACAGTAGTTTCTCTTACATCTACTGCTATGTAGTAGCTGGAATGAGAAACGAGTTGTATATCAAGTGTGTTTCTCAATTGGAGCTGAATAGTGACTGTTATTACCGGGAAAGAATGATTGTTCTTAGGACCAGAGAATACACGTGGTTAAACTCCATTCATGAAAGAGAATTCAACCCCAAGATCTCTTACTAAAAGAACACTCTGTTTTTCAGAAAGACGCACGCTTTTCTTTACTCTTTTTCCAATGCAGAGAGAAGATTGAGCTTGCTCAGAACAAAAGAACTGTGCTTTCTAATCACACAGATCCTATCACTGTCAACTCTCCTTAGGAAACTGATCAGAACAGTAGTTTCTCTTACATCTACTGCTGTGTAGTAGCTGGAATGAAAAATGAGTTGTATTTCAAGTTCTTTTGTCAATTGGAGCTGAATAGTGACTGTTATTACCGGGAAAGAAAGATTGTTCATAGGACGAGAGAATATACCCGGTTAAACTCCATTCATGAAAGAGACTACAACCCCAAGTTCTCTTACAAAAAACACTCTGTTTTTCAGAAATACGCAGGCTTTTCTTTACTGTTTTTCCAATGCAGAGAGAAGAAGATTGAGCTTGCTCAGAACAAAAGAACTGTGCTTTCTAATGACACAGATCCTATCACTTTCAACTCTGCTTAGGAAACTGATCAGAACAGTAGTTTCTCTTACATCTACTGCTATGTAGTAGCTGGAATGAGAAATGAGTTGTATTTCAAGTGCGTTTGTCAATTGGAGCTGAATAGTGACTGTTATTACCGGGAAAGAAAGATTGTTCTTAGTACCAGAGAATACACGTGGTTAAACTCCATTCATGAGAGAGACTTCAACCCCAAGTTCCCTTACAAAAAGAACACTCTGTTTTTCAGAAAGACACAAGCTTTTTTTTACTGTTTTTCCAATGCAGAGAGAAGATTGAGCTTGCTCAGAACAAAAGAACTGTGCTTTCTAATGACACAGATCCTATCACTTTCAACTCTGCTTAGGAAACTGATCAGAACAGTAGTTTCTCTTACATCTACTGCTGTGTAGTAGCTGGAATGAGAAAGGAGTTGTATTTCAAGTTCGTTTGTCAATTGGAGCTGAATAGTGACTGTTATTACTGGGAAAGAAAGATTGTTCTTAGTACCAGAGAATACACGTGGTTAAACTCCATTCATGAAAGAGAATTCAACCCCAAGTTCTCTTACTAAAAGAACACTCTGTTTTTCAGAAAGACGCATGCTTTTCTTACTGTTTTTCTAATGCAGAGAGAAGATTGAGCTTGCTCAGAACAAAAGAACTCTGCTTTCTAATGACACAGATCCTATCACTGTCAACTCTGCTTAGGAAACTGATCAGAACAGTAGTTTCTCTTACATCTACTGCTGTCTAGTAGCTGGAATGAGAAATGAGTTGTATTTCAAGTTCTTTTGTCAATTGGAGCTGAATAGTGACTGTTATTACCGGGAAAGAATGATTGTTCATAGGACGAGAGAATATACCCGGTTAAACTCCATTCATGAAAGAGACTACAACCCCAAGTTCTCTTACAAAAAAACACTCTGTTTTTCAGAAATACGCAGGCTTTTCTTTACTGTTTTTCCAATGCAGAGAGAAGAAGATTGAGCTTGCTCAGAACAAAAGACCTGTGCTTTCTAATGACACAGATCCTATCACTTTCAACTCTGCTTAGGAAACTGATCAGAACAGTAGTTTCTCTTACATCTACTGCTATGTAGTAGCTGGAATGAGAAATGAGTTGTATTTCAAGTGCGTTTGTCAATTGGAGCTGAATAGTGACTGTTATTACCGGGAAAGAAAGATTGTTCTTAGTACCAGAGAATACACGTGGTTAAACTCCATTCATGAGAGAGACTTCAACCCCAAGTTCCCTTACAAAAAGAACACTCTGTTTTTCAGAAAGACACAAGCTTTTTTTTACTGTTTTTCCAATGCAGAGAGAAGATTGAGCTTGCTCAGAACAAAAGAACTGTGCTTTCTAATGACACAGATCCTATCACTTTCAACTCTGCTTAGGAAACTGATCAGAACAGTAGTTTCTCTTACATCTACTGCTGTGTAGTAGCTGGAATGAGAAAGGAGTTGTATTTCATGTTCGTTTGTCAATTGGAGCTGAATAGTGACTGTTATTACCGGGAAAGAAAGATTGTTCATAGGACGAGAGAATATACCCGGTTAAACTCCATTCATGAAAGAGACTACAACCCCAAGTTCTCTTACAAAAAACACTCTGTTTTTCAGAAATACGCAGGCTTTTCTTTACTGTTTTTCCAATGCAGAGAGAAGAAGATTGAGCTTGCTCAGAACAAAAGAACTGTGCTTTCTAATGACACAGATCCTATCACTTTCAACTCTGCTTAGGAAACTGATCAGAACAGTAGTTTCTCTTACATCTACTGCTATGTAGTAGCTGGAATGAGAAATGAGTTGTATTTCAAGTTTGTTTGTCAATTGGAGCTGAATAGTGACTGTTATTACCGGGAAAGAAAGATTGTTCTTAGTACCAGAGAATACACGTGGTTAAACTCCATTCATGAGAGAGACTTCAACCCTAAGTTCTCTTACAAAAAGAACACTCTGTTTTTCAGAAAAACACATGCTTTTCTTTACTGTTTTTCCAATGCAGAGAGAAGATTGAGCTTGCTCAGAACAAAAGAACTGTGCTTTCTAATGACACATATCCTATAACTTTCAACTCTGCTTAGGAAACTGATCAGAACAGTAGTTTCTCTTACATCTACTGCTATGTAGTAGCTGGAATGAGAAACGAGTTGTATATCAAGTGCGTTTCTCAATTGGAGCTGAAGAGTGACTGTTATTACCGGGAAGAATGATTGTTCTTAGGACCAGAGAATACACGTGGTTAAACTCCATTCATGAAAGAGAATTCAACCCCAAGTTCTCTTACTAAAAGAACACTCTGTTTTTCAGAAAGACGCACGCTTTTCTTACTGTTTTTCCAATGCAGAGAGAAGATTGAGCTTGCTCAGAACAAAAGAACTGTGCTTTCTAATGACACAGATCCTATCACTGTCAACTCTGCTTAGGAAACTGATCAGAACAGTAGTTTCTCTTACATCTACTGCTGTGTAGTAGCTGGAATGAGAAACGAGTTGTATTTCAAGTGCGTTTGTCAATTGGAGCTTAATAGTGACTGTTATTTACCATGAACGAACGATTGTTCTTAGGACCAGAGAATACACGTGGTTAAACTCCATTCATGAGAGAGACTTCAACCCCAAGTTCTCTTACAAAAAGAACACTCTGTTTTTCAGAAAAACGCAGGCTTTTCTTTACTGTTTTTCCAATGCAGAGAGAAGATTGAGCTTGCTCAGAACAAAAGAACTGTGCTTTCTAATGACACAGATCCTATTACTTTCAACTCTGCTTAGGAAACTGATCAGAACAGTAGTTTCTCTTACATCTACTGCTATGTAGTAGCTGCAATGAGAAATGAGTGGTATTTCAAGTTCCTTTGTCAATTGGAGCTGAATAGTGACTGTTATTTACCGTGAAAGAAGGATTGTTCTTAGGACCAGAGAATACACGTGGTTAAACTCCATTCACGAGAGAGACATCAACCCCAAGTTCTCTTACAAAAAGAACACTCTGTTTTTCAGAAAAACGCAGGCTTTTCTTTACTGTTTTTCCAATGCAGAGAGAAAATTGAGCTTGCTCAGAACAAAAGAACTGTGCTTTCTAATCACACAGATCCTATCACTGTCAACTCTGCTTAGGAAACTGATCAGAACAGTAGTTTCTCTTACATCTACTGCTGTGTAGTAGCTGGAATGAGAAACGAGTTGTATTTCAAGTGTGTTTCTCAATTGGAGCTGAATAGTGACTGTTATTACCGGGAAGAATGATTGTTCTTAGGACAAGAGAATACACGTGGTTAAACTCCATTCTTGAAAGAGAATTCCACCCCAAGTTCTCTTACAAAAAGAACACTCTTTTTTTCAGAAAGACGCACACTTCTCTTTACTGTTTTTCCATTGCAGAGCGAAGATTGAGCTTCCTCAGAACAAAAGAACTGTGCTTTCTAATGACACAGATCCTATCACTTTCAACTCTGCTTAGGAAACTGATCAGAACAGTAGTTTCTCTTACATCTACTGCTATGTAGTAGCTGGAATGAGAAACGAGTTGTATATCAAGTGTGTTTCTCAATTGGAGCTGAATAGTGACTGTTATTACCGGGAAAGAATGATTGTTCTTAGGACCAGAGAATACACGTGGTTAAACTCCATTCATGAAAGAGAATTCAACCCCAAGATCTCTTACTAAAAGAACACTCTGTTTTTCAGAAAGACGCACGCTTTTCTTTACTCTTTTTCCAATGCAGAGAGAAGATTGAGCTTGCTCAGAACAAAAGAACTGTGCTTTCTAATCACACAGATCCTATCACTGTCAACTCTGCTTAGGAAACTGATCAGAACAGTAGTTTCTCTTACATCTACTGCTGTGTAGTAGCTGGAATGAAAAATGAGTTGTATTTCAAGTTCTTTTGTCAATTGGAGCTGAATAGTGACTGTTATTACCGGGAAAGAATGATTGTTCATAGGACGAGAGAATATACCCGGTTAAACTCCATTCATGAAAGAGACTACAACCCCAAGTTCTCTTACAAAAAACACTCTGTTTTTCAGAAATACGCAGGCTTTTCTTTACTGTTTTTCCAATGCAGAGAGAAGAAGATTGAGCTTGCTCAGAACAAAAGAACTGTGCTTTCTAATGACACAGATCCTATCACTGTCAACTCTGCTTAGGAAACTGATCAGAACAGTAGTTTCTCTTACATGTACTGCTGTCTAGTAGCTGGAATGAGAAATGAGTTGTATTTCAAGTTCTTTTGTCAATTGGAGCTGAATAGTGACTGTTATTACCGGGAAAGAATGATTGTTCATAGGACGAGAGAATATACCCGGTTAAACTCCATTCATGAAAGAGACTACAACCCCAAGTTCTCTTACAAAAAAACACTCTGTTTTTCAGAAATACGCAGGCTTTTCTTTACTGTTTTTCCAATGCAGAGAGAAGAAGATTGAGCTTGCTCAGAACAAAAGACCTGTGCTTTCTAATGACACAGATCCTATCACTTTCAACTCTGCTTAGGAAACTGATCAGAACAGTAGTTTCTCTTACATCTACTGCTATGTAGTAGCTGGAATGAGAAATGAGTTGTATTTCAAGTGCGTTTGTCAATTGGAGCTGAATAGTGACTGTTATTACCGGGAAAGAAAGATTGTTCTTAGTACCAGAGAATACACGTGGTTAAACTCCATTCATGAGAGAGACTTCAACCCCAAGTTCCCTTACAAAAAGAACACTCTGTTTTTCAGAAAGACACAAGCTTTTTTTTTACTGTTTTTCCAATGCAGAGAGAAGATTGAGCTTGCTCAGAACAAAAGAACTGTGCTTTCTAATGACACAGATCCTATCACTTTCAACTCTGCTTAGGAAACTGATCAGAACAGTAGTTTCTCTTACATCTACTGCTGTGTAGTAGCTGGAATGAGAAAGGAGTTGTATTTCAAGTTCATTTGTCAATTGGAGCTGAATAGTGACTGTTATTACCGGGAAAGAAAGATTGTTCATAGGACGAGAGAATATACCCGGTTAAACTCCATTCATGAAAGAGACTACAACCCCAAGTTCTCTTACAAAAAACACTCTGTTTTTCAGAAATACGCAGGCTTTTCTTTACTGTTTTTCCAATGCAGAGAGAAGAAGATTGAGCTTGCTCAGAACAAAAGAACTGTGCTTTCTAATGACACAGATCCTATCACTTTCAACTCTGCTTAGGAAACTGATCAGAACAGTAGTTTCTCTTACATCTACTGCTATGTAGTAGCTGGAATGAGAAATGAGTTGTATTTCAAGTTTGTTTGTCAATTGGAGCTGAATAGTGACTGTTATTACCGGGAAAGAAAGATTGTTCTTAGTACCAGAGAATACACGTGGTTAAACTCCATTCATGAGAGAGACTTCAACCCTAAGTTCTCTTACAAAAAGAACACTCTGTTTTTCAGAAAAACACATGCTTTTCTTTACTGTTTTTCCAATGCAGAGCGAAGATTGAGCTTGCTCAGAACAAAAGAACTGTGCTTTCTAATGACACATATCCTATAACTTTCAACTCTGCTTAGGAAACTGATCAGAACAGTAGTTTCTCTTACATCTAATGCTATGTAGTAGCTGGAATGAGAAACGAGTTGTATATCAAGTGCGTTTCTCAATTGGAGCTGAATAGTGACTGTTATTACTGGGAAAGAATGATTGTTCTTAGGACCAGAGAATACACGTGGTTAAACTCCATTCATGAAAGAGAATTCAACCCCAAGTTCTCTTACTAAAAGAACACTCTGTTTTTCAGAAAGACGCACGCTTTTCTTACTGTTTTTCCAATGCAGAGAGAAGATTGAGCTTGCTCAGAACAAAAGAACTGTGCTTTCTAATGACACAGATCCTATCACTGTCAACTCTCCTTAGGAAACTGATCAGAACAGTAGTTTCTCTTACATCTACTGCTGTGTAGTAGCTGGAATGAGAAATGAGTTGTATTTCAAGTTCGTTTGTCAATTGGAGCTGAATAGTGACTGTTATTACCGGGAAAGAAAGATTGTTCATAGGAATAGAGTATATTCGTGGTTAAACTCCATTCATGAAAGAGACTTCAACACCAAGTTCTCTTACAAAAAAACACTCTGTTTTTCAGAAATACGCAGGCTTTTCTTTACTGTTTTTCCAATGCAGAGAGAAGAAGATTGAGCTTGCTCAGAACAAAAGACCTGTGCTTTCTAATGACACAGATCCTATCACTTTCAACTCTGCTTAGGAAACTGATCAGAACAGTAGTTTCTCTTACATCTACTGCTATGTAGTAGCTGGAATGAGAAATGAGTTGTATTTCAAGTGCGTTTGTCAATTGGAGCTGAATAGTGACTGTTATTACCGGGAAAGAAAGATTGTTCTTAGTACCAGAGAATACACGTGGTTAAACTCCATTCATGAGAGAGACTTCAACCCCAAGTTCCCTTACAAAAAGAACACTCTGTTTTTCAGAAAGACACAAGCTTTTTTTTACTGTTTTTCCAATGCAGAGAGAAGATTGAGCTTGCTCAGAACAAAAGAACTGTGCTTTCTAATGACACAGATCCTATCACTTTCAACTCTGCTTAGGAAACTGATCAGAACAGTAGTTTCTCTTACATCTACTGCTGTGTAGTAGCTGGAATGAGAAAGGAGTTGTATTTCAAGTTCGTTTGTCAATTGGAGCTGAATAGTGACTGTTATTACCGGGAAAGAAAGATTGTTCATAGGACGAGAGAATATACCCGGTTAAACTCCATTCATGAAAGAGACTACAACCCCAAGTTCTCTTACAAAAAACACTCTGTTTTTCAGAAATACGCAGGCTTTTCTTTACTGTTTTTCCAATGCAGAGAGAAGAAGATTGAGCTTGCTCAGAACAAAAGACCTGTGCTTTCTAATGACACAGATCCTATCACTTTCAACTCTGCTTAGGAAACTGATCAGAACAGTAGTTTCTCTTACATCTACTGCTATGTAGTAGCTGGAATGAGAAATGAGTTGTATTTCAAGTTTGTTTGTCAATTGGAGCTGAATAGTGACTGTTATTACCGGGAAAGAAAGATTGTTCTTAGTACCAGAGAATACACGTGGTTAAACTCCATTCATGAGAGAGACTTCAACCCTAAGTTCTCTTACAAAAAGAACACTCTGTTTTTCAGAAAAACACATGCTTTTCTTTACTGTTTTTCCAATGCAGAGCGAAGATTGAGCTTGCTCAGAACAAAAGAACTGTGCTTTCTAATGACACATATCCTATAACTTTCAACTCTGCTTAGGAAACTGATCAGAACAGTAGTTTCTCTTACATGTAATGCTATGTAGTAGCTGGAATGAGAAACGAGTTGTATATCAAGTGCGTTTCTCAATTGGAGCTGAATAGTGACTGTTATTACCGGGAAAGAATGATTGTTCTTAGGACCAGAGAATACACGTGGTTAAACTCCATTCATGAAGAGACTTCAACCCCAAGTTCTCTTACTAAAAAAACACTCTGTTCTTCAGAAAGACGCACGCTTTTCTTTACTCTTTTTCCAATGCAGAGAGAAGATTGAGCTTGCTCAGAACAAAAGAACTGTGCTTTCTAATGACACAGATCCTATCACTTTCAACTCTGCTTAGGAAACTGATCAGAACAGTAGTTTCTCTTACATCTACTTCTATGTAGTAGCTGGAATGAGAAATGAGTTGTATTTCAAGTGCGTTTGTCAATTGGAGCTGAATAGTGACTGTTATTACCGGGAAAGAAAGATTGTTCTTAGTACCAGAGAATACACGTGGTTAAACTCCATTCATGAGAGAGACTTCAACCCCAAGTTCCCTTACAAAAAGAACTCTCTGTTTTTCAGAAAGACACAAGATTTTCTTTACTGTTTTTCCAATGCAGAGAGAAGATTGAGCTTGCTCAGAACAAAAGAACTGTGCTTTCTAATGACACAGATCCTATCACTTTCAACTCTGCTTAGGAAACTGATCAGAACAGTAGTTTCTCTTACATCTACTGCTATGTAGTAGCTGGAATGAGAAAGGACTTGTATATCAAGTGCGTTTCTCAATTGGAGCTGAAGAGTGACTGTTTTTACCGGGAAAGAATGATTGTTCTTAGGACCAGAGAATACACGTGGTTAAACTCCATTCATGAAAGAGAATTCAACCCCAAGTTCTCTTACTAAAAGAACACTCTGTTTTTCAGAAAGACGCACGCTTTTCTTACTGATTTTCCAATGCAGAGAGAAGATTGAGCTTGCTCAGAACAAAAGAACTGTACTTTCTAATGACACAGATCCTATCACTGTCAACTCTGCTTAGGAAACTGATCAGAACAGTAGTTTCTCTTACATCTACTGCTGTGTAGTAGCTGGAATGAGAAACGAGTTGTATTTCAAGTGCGTTTGTCAATTGGAGCTTAATAGTGACTGTTATTTACCATGAACGAACGATTGTTCTTAGGACCAGAGAATACACGTGGTTAAACTCCATTCATGAGAGAGACTTCAACCCCAAGTTCTCTTACCAAAAGAACACTCTGTTTTTCAGAAAAACGCAGGCTTTTCTTTACTGTTTTTCCAATGCAGAGAGAAGATTGAGCTTGCTCAGAACAAAAGAACTGTGCTTTCTAATGACACAGATCCTATTACTTTCAACTCTGCTTAGGAAACTGATCAGAACAGTAGTTTCTCTTACATCTACTGCTATGTAGTAGCTGCAATGAGAAATGAGTGGTATTTCAAGTTCGTTTGTCAATTGGAGCTGAATAGTGACTGTTATTTACCGTGAAAGAAGGATTGTTCTTAGGACCAGAGAATACACGTGGTTAAACTCCATTCACGAGAGAGACATCAACCCCAAGTTCTCTTACAAAAAGAACACTCTGTTTTTCAGAAAAACGCAGGCTTTTCTTTACTGTTTTTCCAATGCAGAGAGAAAATTGAGCTTGCTCAGAACAAAAGAACTGTGCTTTCTAATGACACAGATCCTAACACTTTCAACTCTGCTTAGGAAACTGATCAGAACAGTAGTTTCTCTTACATCTACTGCTATGTAGTAGCTGGAATGAGAAACGAGTTGTATTTCAAGTGTGTTTCTCAATTGGAGCTGAATAGTGACTGTTATTACCGGGAAGAATGATTGTTCTTAGGACAAGAGAATACACGTGGTTAAACTCCATTCTTGAAAGAGAATTCCACCCCAAGTTCTCTTACAAAAAGAACACTCTTTTTTTCAGAAAGACGCACACTTCTCTTTACTGTTTTTCCATTGCAGAGTGAAGATTGAGCTTCCTCAGAACAAAAGAACTGTGCTTTCTAATGACACAGATCCTATCACTTTCAACTCTGCTTAGGAAACTGATCAGAACAGTAGTTTCTCTTACATCTACTGCTATGTAGTAGCTGGAATGAGAAACGAGTTGTATATCAAGTGTGTTTCTCAATTGGAGCTGAATAGTGACTGTTATTACCGGGAAAGAATGATTGTTCTTAGGACCAGAGAATACACGTGGTTAAACTCCATTCATGAAAGAGAATTCAACCCCAAGATCTCTTACTAAAAGAACACTCTGTTTTTCAGAAAGACGCACGCTTTTCTTTACTCTTTTTCCAATGCAGAGAGAAGATTGAGCTTGCTCAGAACAAAAGAACTGTGCTTTCTAATCACACAGATCCTATCACTGTCAACTCTGCTTAGGAAACTGATCAGAACAGTAGTTTCTCTTACATCTACTGCTGTGTAGTAGCTGGAATGAGAAACGAGTTGTATTTCAAGTTCGTTTGTCAATTGGAGCTGAATAGTGACTGTTATTACCGGGAAAGAAAGATTGTTCATAGGACGAGAGAATATACCCGGTTAAACTCCATTCATGAAAGAGACTACAACCCCAAGTTCTCTTACAAAAAACACTCTGTTTTTCAGAAATACGCAGGCTTTTCTTTACTGTTTTTCCAATGCAGAGAGAAGAAGATTGAGCTTGCTCAGAACAAAAGACCTGTGCTTTCTAATGACACAGATCCTATCACTTTCAACTCTGCTTAGGAAACTGATCAGAACAGTAGTTTCTCTTACATCTACTGCTATGTAGTAGCTGGAATGAGAAATGAGTTGTATTTCAAGTTTGTTTGTCAATTGGAGCTGAATAGTGACTGTTATTACCGGGATAGAAAGATTGTTCTTAGTACCAGAGAATACACGTGGTTAAACTCCATTCATGAGAGAGACTTCAACCCTAAGTTCTCTTACAAAAAGAACACTCTGTTTTTCAGAAAAACACATGCTTTTCTTTACTGTTTTTCCAATGCAGAGCGAAGATTGAGCTTGCTCAGAACAAAAGAACTGTGCTTTCTAATGACACATATCCTATAACTTTCAACTCTGCTTAGGAAACTGATCAGAACAGTAGTTTCTCTTACATGTAATGCTATGTAGTAGCTGGAATGAGAAACGAGTTGTATATCAAGTGCGTTTCTCAATTGGAGCTGAATAGTGACTGTTATTACCGGGAAAGAATGATTGTTCTTAGGACCAGAGAATACACGTGGTTAAACTCCATTCATGAAGAGACTTCAACCCCAAGTTCTCTTACTAAAAAAACACTCTGTTCTTCAGAAAGACGCACGCTTTTCTTTACTCTTTTTCCAATGCAGAGAGAAGATTGAGCTTGCTCAGAACAAAAGAACTGTGCTTTCTAATGACACAGATCCTATCACTTTCAACTCTGCTTAGGAAACTGATCAGAACAGTAGTTTCTCTTACATCTACTTCTATGTAGTAGCTGGAATGAGAAATGAGTTGTATTTCAAGTGCGTTTGTCAATTGGAGCTGAATAGTGACTGTTATTACCGGGAAAGAAAGATTGTTCTTAGTACCAGAGAATACACGTGGTTAAACTCCATTCATGAGAGAGACTTCAACCCCAAGTTCCCTTACAAAAAGAACTCTCTGTTTTTCAGAAAGACACAAGATTTTCTTTACTGTTTTTCCAATGCAGAGAGAAGATTGAGCTTGCTCAGAACAAAAGAACTGTGCTTTCTAATGACACAGATCCTATCACTTTCAACTCTGCTTAGGAAACTGATCAGAACAGTAGTTTCTCTTACATCTACTGCTATGTAGTAGCTGGAATGAGAAAGGACTTGTATATCAAGTGCGTTTCTCAATTGGAGCTGAAGAGTGACTGTTTTTACCGGGAAAGAATGATTGTTCTTAGGACCAGAGAATACACGTGGTTAAACTCCATTCATGAAAGAGAATTCAACCCCAAGTTCTCTTACTAAAAGAACACTCTGTTTTTCAGAAAGACGCACGCTTTTCTTACTGATTTTCCAATGCAGAGAGAAGATTGAGCTTGCTCAGAACAAAAGAACTGTGCTTTCTAATGACACAGATCCTATCACTGTCAACTCTGCTTAGGAAACTGATCAGAACAGTAGTTTCTCTTACATCTACTGCTGTGTAGTAGCTGGAATGAGAAACGAGTTGTATTTCAAGTGCGTTTGTCAATTGGAGCTTAATAGTGACTGTTATTTACCATGAACGAACGATTGTTCTTAGGACCAGAGAATACACGTGGTTAAACTCCATTCATGAGAGAGACTTCAACCCCAAGTTCTCTTACCAAAAGAACACTCTGTTTTTCAGAAAAACGCAGGCTTTTCTTTACTGTTTTTCCAATGCAGAGAGAAGATTGAGCTTGCTCAGAACAAAAGAACTGTGCTTTCTAATGACACAGATCCTATTACTTTCAACTCTGCTTAGGAAACTGATCAGAACAGTAGTTTCTCTTACATCTACTGCTATGTAGTAGCTGGAATGAGAAACGAGTTGTATTTCAAGTGTGTTTCTCAATTGGAGCTGAATAGTGACTGTTATTACCGGGAAGAATGATTGTTCTTAGGACAAGAGAATACACGTGGTTAAACTCCATTCTTGAAAGAGAATTCCACCCCAAGTTCTCTTACAAAAAGAACACTCTTTTTTTCAGAAAGACGCACACTTCTCTTTACTGTTTTTCCATTGCAGAGTGAAGATTGAGCTTCCTCAGAACAAAAGAACTGTGCTTTCTAATGACACAGATCCTATCACTTTCAACTCTGCTTAGGAAACTGATCAGAACAGTAGTTTCTCTTACATCTACTGCTATGTAGTAGCTGGAATGAGAAACGAGTTGTATATCAAGTGTGTTTCTCAATTGGAGCTGAATAGTGACTGTTATTACCGGGAAAGAATGATTGTTCTTAGGACCAGAGAATACACGTGGTTAAACTCCATTCATGAAAGAGAATTCAACCCCAAGATCTCTTACTAAAAGAACACTCTGTTTTTCAGAAAGACGCACGCTTTTCTTTACTCTTTTTCCAATGCAGAGAGAAGATTGAGCTTGCTCAGAACAAAAGAACTGTGCTTTCTAATCACACAGATCCTATCACTGTCAACTCTGCTTAGGAAACTGATCAGAACAGTAGTTTCTCTTACATCTACTGCTGTGTAGTAGCTGGAATGAAAAATGAGTTGTATTTCAAGTTCTTTTGTCAATTGGAGCTGAATAGTGACTGTTATTACCGGGAAAGAATGATTGTTCATAGGACGAGAGAATATACCCGGTTAAACTCCATTCATGAAAGAGACTACAACCCCAAGTTCTCTTACAAAAAACACTCTGTTTTTCAGAAATACGCAGGCTTTTCTTTACTGTTTTTCCAATGCAGAGAGAAGAAGATTGAGCTTGCTCAGAACAAAAGAACTGTGCTTTCTAATGACACAGATCCTATCACTGTCAACTCTGCTTAGGAAACTGATCAGAACAGTAGTTTCTCTTACATGTACTGCTGTCTAGTAGCTGGAATGAGAAATGAGTTGTATTTCAAGTTCTTTTGTCAATTGGAGCTGAATAGTGACTGTTATTACCGGGAAAGAATGATTGTTCATAGGACGAGAGAATATACCCGGTTAAACTCCATTCATGAAAGAGACTACAACCCCAAGTTCTCTTACAAAAAAACACTCTGTTTTTCAGAAATACGCAGGCTTTTCTTTACTGTTTTTCCAATGCAGAGAGAAGAAGATTGAGCTTGCTCAGAACAAAAGACCTGTGCTTTCTAATGACACAGATCCTATCACTTTCAACTCTGCTTAGGAAACTGATCAGAACAGTAGTTTCTCTTACATCTACTGCTATGTAGTAGCTGGAATGAGAAATGAGTTGTATTTCAAGTGCGTTTGTCAATTGGAGCTGAATAGTGACTGTTATTACCGGGAAAGAAAGATTGTTCTTAGTACCAGAGAATACACGTGGTTAAACTCCATTCATGAGAGAGACTTCAACCCCAAGTTCCCTTACAAAAAGAACACTCTGTTTTTCAGAAAGACACAAGCTTTTTTTTTACTGTTTTTCCAATGCAGAGAGAAGATTGAGCTTGCTCAGAACAAAAGAACTGTGCTTTCTAATGACACAGATCCTATCACTTTCAACTCTGCTTAGGAAACTGATCAGAACAGTAGTTTCTCTTACATCTACTGCTGTGTAGTAGCTGGAATGAGAAAGGAGTTGTATTTCAAGTTCATTTGTCAATTGGAGCTGAATAGTGACTGTTATTACCGGGAAAGAAAGATTGTTCATAGGACGAGAGAATATACCCGGTTAAACTCCATTCATGAAAGAGACTACAACCCCAAGTTCTCTTACAAAAAACACTCTGTTTTTCAGAAATACGCAGGCTTTTCTTTACTGTTTTTCCAATGCAGAGAGAAGAAGATTGAGCTTGCTCAGAACAAAAGAACTGTGCTTTCTAATGACACAGATCCTATCACTTTCAACTCTGCTTAGGAAACTGATCAGAACAGTAGTTTCTCTTACATCTACTGCTATGTAGTAGCTGGAATGAGAAATGAGTTGTATTTCAAGTTTGTTTGTCAATTGGAGCTGAATAGTGACTGTTATTACCGGGAAAGAAAGATTGTTCTTAGTACCAGAGAATACACGTGGTTAAACTCCATTCATGAGAGAGACTTCAACCCTAAGTTCTCTTACAAAAAGAACACTCTGTTTTTCAGAAAAACACATGCTTTTCTTTACTGTTTTTCCAATGCAGAGCGAAGATTGAGCTTGCTCAGAACAAAAGAACTGTGCTTTCTAATGACACATATCCTATAACTTTCAACTCTGCTTAGGAAACTGATCAGAACAGTAGTTTCTCTTACATCTAATGCTATGTAGTAGCTGGAATGAGAAACGAGTTGTATATCAAGTGCGTTTCTCAATTGGAGCTGAATAGTGACTGTTATTACCGGGAAAGAATGATTGTTCTTAGGACCAGAGAATACACGTGGTTAAACTCCATTCATGAAGAGACTTCAACCCCAAGTTCTCTTACTAAAAAAACACTCTGTTTTTCAGAAAGACGCACGCTTTTCTTTACTCTTTTTCCAATGCAGAGAGAAGATTGAGCTTGCTCAGAACAAAAGAACTGTGCTTTCTAATGACACAGATCCTATCACTTTCAACTCTGCTTAGGAAACTGATCAGAACAGTAGTTTCTCTTACATCTACTGCTGTGTAGTAGCTGGAATGAGAAAGGAGTTGTATTTCAAGTTCATTTGTCAATTGGAGCTGAATAGTGACTGTTATTACCGGGAAAGAAAGATTGTTCATAGGACGAGAGAATATACCCGGTTAAACTCCATTCATGAAAGAGACTACAACCCCAAGTTCTCTTACAAAAAACACTCTGTTTTTCAGAAATACGCAGGCTTTTCTTTACTGTTTTTCCAATGCAGAGAGAAGAAGATTGAGCTTGCTCAGAACAAAAGAACTGTGCTTTCTAATGACACAGATCCTATCACTTTCAACTCTGCTTAGGAAACTGATCAGAACAGTAGTTTCTCTTACATCTACTGCTATGTAGTAGCTGGAATGAGAAATGAGTTGTATTTCAAGTTTGTTTGTCAATTGGAGCTGAATAGTGACTGTTATTACCGGGAAAGAAAGATTGTTCTTAGTACCAGAGAATACACGTGGTTAAACTCCATTCATGAGAGAGACTTCAACCCTAAGTTCTCTTACAAAAAGAACACTCTGTTTTTCAGAAAAACACATGCTTTTCTTTACTGTTTTTCCAATGCAGAGCGAAGATTGAGCTTGCTCAGAACAAAAGAACTGTGCTTTCTAATGACACATATCCTATAACTTTCAACTCTGCTTAGGAAACTGATCAGAACAGTAGTTTCTCTTACATCTAATGCTATGTAGTAGCTGGAATGAGAAACGAGTTGTATATCAAGTGCGTTTCTCAATTGGAGCTGAATAGTGACTGTTATTACTGGGAAAGAATGATTGTTCTTAGGACCAGAGAATACACGTGGTTAAACTCCATTCATGAAGAGACTTCAACCCCAAGTTCTCTTACTAAAAAAACACTCTGTTTTTCAGAAAGACGCACGCTTTTCTTTACTCTTTTTCCAATGCAGAGAGAAGATTGAGCTTGCTCAGAACAAAAGAACTGTGCTTTCTAATGACACAGATCCTATCACTTTCAACTCTGCTTAGGAAACTGATCAGAACAGTAGTTTCTCTTACATCTACTTCTATGTAGTAGCTGGAATGAGAAATGAGTTGTATTTCAAGTGCGTTTGTCAATTGGAGCTGAATAGTGACTGTTATTACCGGGAAAGAAAGATTGTTCTTAGTACCAGAGAATACACGTGGTTAAACTCCATTCATGAGAGAGACTTCAACCCCAAGTTCCCTTACAAAAAGAACTCTCTGTTTTTCAGAAAGACACAAGATTTTCTTTACTGTTTTTCCAATGCAGAGAGAAGATTGAGCTTGCTCAGAACAAAAGAACTGTGCTTTCTAATGACACAGATCCTATCACTTTCAACTCTGCTTAGGAAACTGATCAGAACAGTAGTTTCTCTTACATCTACTGCTATGTAGTAGCTGGAATGAGAAACCAGTTGTATATCAAGTGCGTTTCTCAATTGGAGCTGAATAGTGACTGTTATTACCGGGAAAGAATGATTGTTCTTAGGACCAGAGAATACACGTGGTTAAACTCCATTCATGAAAGAGAATTCAACCCCAAGTTCTCTTACTAAAAGAACACTCTGTTTTTCAGAAAGACGCACGCTTTTCTTACTGTTTTTCCAATGCAGAGAGAAGATTGAGCTTGCTCAGAACAAAAGAACTGTGCTTTCTAATGACACAGATCCTATCACTGTCAACTCTGCTTAGGAAACTGATCAGAACAGTAGTTTCTCTTACATCTACTGCTGTGTAGTAGCTGGAATGAGAAACGAGTTGTATTTCAAGTGCGTTTGTCAATTGGAGCTTAATAGTGACTGTTATTTACCATGAACGAACGATTGTTCTTAGGACCAGAGAATACACGTGGTTAAACTCCATTCATGAAAGAGAATTCAACCCCAAGATCTCTTACTAAAAGAACACTCTGTTTTTCAGAAAGACGCACGCTTTTCTTTACTCTTTTTCCAATGCAGAGAGAAGATTGAGCTTGCTCAGAACAAAAGAACTGTGCTTTCTAATCACACAGATCCTATCACTGTCAACTCTGCTTAGGAAACTGATCAGAACAGTAGTTTCTCTTACATCTACTGCTGTGTAGTAGATGGAATGAAAAATGAGTTGTATTTCAAGTTCTTTTGTCAATTGGAGCTGAATAGTGACTGTTATTACCGGGAAAAAATGATTGTTCATAGGACGAGAGAATATACCCGGTTAAACTCCATTCATGAAAGAGACTACAACCCCAAGTTCTCTTACAAAAAACACTCTGTTTTTCAGAAATACGCAGGCTTTTCTTTACTGTTTTTCCAATGCAGAGAGAAGAAGATTGAGCTTGCTCAGAACAAAAGAACTGTGCTTTCTAATGACACAGATCCTATCACTTTCAACTCTGCTTAGGAAACTGATCAGAACAGTAGTTTCTCTTACATCTACTGCTATGTAGTAGCTGGAATGAGAAAGGAGTTGTATATCAAGTGCGTTTCTCAATTGGAGCTGAATAGTGACTGTTATTACCGGGAAAGAATGATTGTTCTTAGGACCAGAGAATACACGTGGTTAAACTCCATTCATGAAAGAGAATTCAACCCCAAGTTCTCTTACTAAAAGAACACTCTGTTTTTCAGAAAGACGCACGCTTTTCTTACTGTTTTTCCAATGCAGAGAGAAGATTGAGCTTGCTCAGAACAAAAGAACTGTGCTTTCTAATGACACAGATCCTATCACTGTCAACTCCCCTTAGGAAACTGATCAGAACAGTAGTTTCTCTTACATCTACTGCTGTGTAGTAGCTGGAATGAGAAACGAGTTGTATTTCAAGTTCGTTTGTCAATTGGAGCTGAATAGTGACTGTTATTACCGGGAAAGAAAGATTGTTCATAGGACGAGAGAATATACCCGGTTAAACTCCATTCATGAAAGAGACTACAACCCCAAGTTCTCTTACAAAAAACACTCTGTTTTTCAGAAATACGCAGGCTTTTCTTTACTGTTTTTCCAATGCAGAGAGAAGAAGATTGAGCTTGCTCAGAACAAAAGAACTGTGCTTTCTAATGACACAGATCCTATCACTTTCAACTCTGCTTAGGAAACTGATCAGAACAGTAGTTTCTCTTACATCTACTGCTATGTAGTAGCTGGAATGAGAAATGAGTTGTATTTCAAGTGCGTTTGTCAATTGGAGCTGAATAGTGACTGTTATTACCGGGAAAGAAAGATTGTTCTTAGTACCAGAGAATACACGTGGTTAAACTCCATTCATGAGAGAGACTTCAACCCCAAGTTCCCTTACAAAAAGAACACTCTGTTTTTCAGAAAGACACAAGCTTTTTTTTTACTGTTTTTCCAATGCAGAGAGAAGATTGAGCTTGCTCAGAACAAAAGAACTGTGCTTTCTAATGACACAGATCCTATCACTTTCAACTCTGCTTAGGAAACTGATCAGAACAGTAGTTTCTCTTACATCTACTGCTGTGTAGTAGCTGGAATGAGAAAGGAGTTGTATTTCAAGTTCATTTGTCAATTGGAGCTGAATAGTGACTGTTATTACCGGGAAAGAAAGATTGTTCATAGGACGAGAGAATATACCCGGTTAAACTCCATTCATGAAAGAGACTACAACCCCAAGTTCTCTTACAAAAAAAACTCTGTTTTTCAGAAATATGCAGGCTTTTCTTTACTGTTTTTCCAATGCAGAGAGAAGAAGATTGAGCTTGCTCAGAACAAAAGAACTGTGCTTTCTAATGACACAGATCCTATCACTTTCAACTCTGCTTAGGAAACTGATCAGAACAGTAGTTTCTCTTACATCTACTGCTATGTAGTAGCTGGAATGAGAAATGAGTTGTATTTCAAGTTTGTTTGTCAATTGGAGCTGAATAGTGACTGTTATTACCGGGAAAGAAAGATTGTTCTTAGTACCAGAGAATACACGTGGTTAAACTCCATTCATGAGAGAGACTTCAACCCTAAGTTCTCTTACAAAAAGAACACTCTGTTTTTCAGAAAAACACATGCTTTTCTTTACTGTTTTTCCAATGCAGAGCGAAGATTGAGCTTGCTCAGAACAAAAGAACTGTGCTTTCTAATGACACATATCCTATAACTTTCAACTCTGCTTAGGAAACTGATCAGAACAGTAGTTTCTCTTACATCTAATGCTATGTAGTAGCTGGAATGAGAAACGAGTTGTATATCAAGTGCGTTTCTCAATTGGAGCTGAATAGTGACTGTTATTACCGGGAAAGAATGATTGTTCTTAGGACCAGAGAATACACGTGGTTAAACTCCATTCATGAAGAGACTTCAACCCCAAGTTCTCTTACTAAAAAAACACTCTGTTTTTCAGAAAGACGCACGCTTTTCTTTACTCTTTTTCCAATGCAGAGAGAAGATTGAGCTTGCTCAGAACAAAAGAACTGTGCTTTCTAATGACACAGATCCTATCACTTTCAACTCTGCTTAGGAAACTGATCAGAACAGTAGTTTCTCTTACATCTACTGCTGTGTAGTAGCTGGAATGAGAAAGGAGTTGTATTTCAAGTTCATTTGTCAATTGGAGCTGAATAGTGACTGTTATTACCGGGAAAGAAAGATTGTTCATAGGACGAGAGAATATACCCGGTTAAACTCCATTCATGAAAGAGACTACAACCCCAAGTTCTCTTACAAAAAACACTCTGTTTTTCAGAAATACGCAGGCTTTTCTTTACTGTTTTTCCAATGCAGAGAGAAGAAGATTGAGCTTGCTCAGAACAAAAGAACTGTGCTTTCTAATGACACAGATCCTATCACTGTCAACTCTGCTTAGGAAACTGATCAGAACAGTAGTTTCTCTTACATCTACTGCTATGTAGTAGCTGGAATGAGAAATGAGTTGTATTTCAAGTTTGTTTGTCAATTGGAGCTGAATAGTGACTGTTATTACCGGGAAAGAAAGATTGTTCTTAGTACCAGAGAATACACGTGGTTAAACTCCATTCATGAGAGAGACTTCAACCCTAAGTTCTCTTACAAAAAGAACACTCTGTTTTTCAGAAAAACACATGCTTTTCTTTACTGTTTTTCCAATGCAGAGCGAAGATTGAGCTTGCTCAGAACAAAAGAACTGTGCTTTCTAATGACACATATCCTATAACTTTCAACTCTGCTTAGGAAACTGATCAGAACAGTAGTTTCTCTTACATGTAATGCTATGTAGTAGCTGGAATGAGAAACGAGTTGTATATCAAGTGCGTTTCTCAATTGGAGCTGAATAGTGACTGTTATTACCGGGAAAGAATGATTGTTCTTAGGACCAGAGAATACACGTGGTTAAACTCCATTCATGAAGAGACTTCAACCCCAAGTTCTCTTACTAAAAAAACACTCTGTTCTTCAGAAAGACGCACGCTTTTCTTTACTCTTTTTCCAATGCAGAGAGAAGATTGAGCTTGCTCAGAACAAAAGAACTGTGCTTTCTAATGACACAGATCCTATCACTTTCAACTCTGCTTAGGAAACTGATCAGAACAGTAGTTTCTCTTACATCTACTTCTATGTAGTAGCTGGAATGAGAAATGAGTTGTATTTCAAGTGCGTTTGTCAATTGGAGCTGAATAGTGACTGTTATTACCGGGAAAGAAAGATTGTTCTTAGTACCAGAGAATACACGTGGTTAAACTCCATTCATGAGAGAGACTTCAACCCCAAGTTCCCTTACAAAAAGAACTCTCTGTTTTTCAGAAAGACACAAGATTTTCTTTACTGTTTTTCCAATGCAGAGAGAAGATTGAGCTTGCTCAGAACAAAAGAACTGTGCTTTCTAATGACACAGATCCTATCACTTTCAACTCTGCTTAGGAAACTGATCAGAACAGTAGTTTCTCTTACATCTACTGCTATGTAGTAGCTGGAATGAGAAAGGACTTGTATATCAAGTGCGTTTCTCAATTGGAGCTGAAGAGTGACTGTTTTTACCGGGAAAGAATGATTGTTCTTAGGACCAGAGAATACACGTGGTTAAACTCCATTCATGAAAGAGAATTCAACCCCAAGTTCTCTTACTAAAAGAACACTCTGTTTTTCAGAAAGACGCACGCTTTTCTTACTGTTTTTCCAATGCAGAGAGAAGATTGAGCTTGCTCAGAACAAAAGAACTGTGCTTTCTAATGACACAGATCCTATCACTGTCAACTCTGCTTAGGAAACTGATCAGAACAGTAGTTTCTCTTACATCTACTGCTGTGTAGTAGCTGGAATGAGAAACGAGTTGTATTTCAAGTGCGTTTGTCAATTGGAGCTTAATAGTGACTGTTATTTACCATGAACGAACGATTGTTCTTAGGACCAGAGAATACACGTGGTTAAACTCCATTCATGAGAGAGACTTCAACCCCAAGTTCTCTTACCAAAAGAACACTCTGTTTTTCAGAAAAACGCAGGCTTTTCTTTACTGTTTTTCCAATGCAGAGAGAAGATTGAGCTTGCTCAGAACAAAAGAACTGTGCTTTGTAATGACACAGATCCTATTACTTTCAACTCTGCTTAGGAAACTGATCAGAACAGTAGTTTCTCTTACATCTACTGCTATGTAGTAGCTGCAATGAGAAATGAGTGGTATTTCAAGTTCGTTTGTCAATTGGAGCTGAATAGTGACTGTTATTTACCGTGAAAGAAGGATTGTTCTTAGGACCAGAGAATACACGTGGTTAAACTCCATTCACGAGAGAGACATCAACCCCAAGTTCTCTTACAAAAAGAACACTCTGTTTTTCAGAAAAACGCAGGCTTTTCTTTACTGTTTTTCCAATGCAGAGAGAAAATTGAGCTTGCTCAGAACAAAAGAACTGTGCTTTCTAATGACACAGATCCTAACACTTTCAACTCTGCTTAGGAAACTGATCAGAACAGTAGTTTCTCTTACATCTACTGCTATGTAGTAGCTGGAATGAGAAACGAGTTGTATTTCAAGTGTGTTTCTCAATTGGAGCTGAATAGTGACTGTTATTACCGGGAAGAATGATTGTTCTTAGGACAAGAGAATACACGTGGTTAAACTCCATTCTTGAAAGAGAATTCCACCCCAAGTTCTCTTACAAAAAGAACACTCTTTTTTTCAGAAAGACGCACACTTCTCTTTACTGTTTTTCCATTGCAGAGCGAAGATTGAGCTTCCTCAGAACAAAAGAACTGTGCTTTCTAATGACACAGATCCTATCACTTTCAACTCTGCTTAGGAAACTGATCAGAACAGTAGTTTCTCTTACATCTACTGCTATGTAGTAGCTGGAATGAGAAACGAGTTGTATATCAAGTGTGTTTCTCAATTGGAGCTGAATAGTGACTGTTATTACCGGGAAAGAATGATTGTT